>CM035840.1:85290531-86778237 GCA_020510985.1 Pholidichthys leucotaenia | reverse complement strand
CCATACTGGGATGCTTCTGGTAATTCTCCACATCAAAATAACACCCAAAACAGGAAGACTCGGATGCTACTAAAAGAAATGGGAATCTGTGACGTGTGGAGGGAACTCAACCCCAGTGTAAAAGACTATACATTTTACTCAACTCCACATTCATCTTACTCAAGGATTGACTATTTTTTTATGTTTAATAGAGACATTGGAAGAGTAAAAACATGTAAAATAGGACTGATGGATCTCTCTGACCACAGTCCGATCTACATGGACTTAAATATCCAAAAATACACAAATAATACATTTTCTTGGAGGTTAAATTCAAATGTCCTGAAAGGACCATTGAAAGATGAATTGGAATCAGATATTCTCAGATATTTGGAAGATAACGATAATGGAGAAGTATCCCCTTTAATACTGTGGGATGCATGTAAAGCTGTAATAAGAGGAAAGATTATTGCAAAACTGGCAACCCAAAAGAAACTAAGACAAGAAAAACTATCCACATTAGAGTCAGAACTTAGGAACCTAGAAAAAGAACACAAAGGCAACACTCATTCTACTGACTCGCTCAAGATTAAGGAAATTAAAAACCAAATAAATGAGATCTACACAATAGAAATCCAGAAGAAACTTACATTTTTGAAACAAAAATACTATGAAGCAGGCAGTAAATCGGCAAAATTGCTAGCCTATAAATTGAGGAAACATCAAACAGAAAGAGCAATCTACAAAATCAGAGACCCAGTATCAAAGGAAATAAAATTCAGAATTCAGGATATTCTTAAAAGCTTCGAGAATTACTATAAGAACTTATACTCCCACAAAAAACATAAAAACGCATCCGAGGCATTCCTAAACACACTAAACCTTCCCCAACTTACGGAGTCACAAAATAAAACACTACTGTCAGAAATACATCCTAAAGAATTGGAAAAAGCAATTATGAAACTTAAAGCTAACAAATCCCCAGGAGCTGATGGCTATACAGCAGAGTGGTACAAAACCTTTAAACAGCAACTATCTCCTCTCCTCCTGAAAACATTTAATTATGTCCTCCACACAGGGGAAATCCCCCCCTCCTGGAGAGAAGGGGTCATTGCAGTTATACCTAAACCTGAAAAGGATAAACTAGAGTGCTCCAACTACAGACCAATCAGTGTACTAAATCAGGACTATAAGCTTTTTACCATTATCCTTGCCAAAAGGTTAGAAAATATACTGACAGACCTAATTCATTTAGACCAAACAGGTTTTATAAGACAAAGACAGACACAAGACAACATTCGACGCACTTTACACATAATTCATCATATAAAAAAATATAACTTAAATGCAGTCATATTGGGATTAGATGCTGAAAAAGCATTCGATTCGGTTGACTGGTCTTTTCTATATAGAACCTTATCCAGTTTCAATTTTCATAACAACTTCATTAGAACTATACAGGCATTATATAAAAAACCAACAGCTAAAATAAGGATTAACGGTAATTTATCATCATCTTTTGAACTGGAAAGAGGATGTCGTCAGGGCTGCCCCCTGTCTCCACTGCTCTTTGCAATCTTCATAGAACCTCTGAGCCAATGGATAAGACAAAATCAAAAAATTCAAGGTATTACACTTGGTCAGAAGGAACATAAAATAGCACTCTTTGCTGATGACATTTTAATATACCTAGGGCAGCCGGACACTTCTTTACCAGAACTAACCTCAATTTTTTCAAAGTATGGAGATTTATCGGGGTACAAATTAAACATGCATAAAACCCAAATTTTAACATTCAACTATGACCCAAATCATTATTCACTAAGCAAACTCAAAACTAACTGGGAGTCGGAATCTATGAAATATCTGGGGGTCAATATCCCGAAACAACTCAACAAAATTATATCACTAAACTATGATCCACTGGTGACAAAAATAAAATCTGACCTAACAAGATGGAATATGATACCATTCTTGGGTACTGCACAAAGAATTGAAGCAGTCAAAATGAATATACTTCCACGTCTTCTATACCTTTTCCAAACAATACCGGTAGAACCTCCCAAAAAAACATGGCAGGAACTGGACAGAAGGATCTCTAGATTCATATGGCAGGGCAAGAGACCTAGAATCAGATATAGAACCCTACAGCTAAACAAAGACAAAGGTGGGCTCGCGCTGCCAAATATCAGGGACTACTTTAAAGCCGCACAAATTAAAACTTTAGTAGAGATATGTAACCCAGTCTACACTGCACAATGGAAGGAGATCGAATGCCAAATAACAAGTGACATCCCCCTACAGGCGATAATAGGGAACAATGCCTTACCTAAGCTTTTGAATAACACTAACCCGTGGATAGAGACCCCGCTAAAAATTTGGTTTAAGATAGTCAGAGAGAATCAAACTAAAGAGCCCTATCGACTTCTGCAATGGATTGCCTATGATCAAGACTTTACTCCTAATAAAACAGACTCCAGATTTAAAAAGTGGAAGGAGAAAGGGCTGATAAAATATTACGATTTTTTTAAAGGGCAAATCTTAAGAAGTTTTGAAGATTTGAAAAAACAAGGCCTAATAAATCAAGACCTTTACAGGTTCTTCCAGCTTAGACACCACATAAACAATATACTTAAAAAGGAGGATTTGGAAAGGGCCCAGTCAGGTGTTCTGAAGGTCTTCTTAATGGCATATAAAGGGATCCCAGGGATCAGATACATTTCTAAAATATACCAAGGTCTTCAAGACTTAAAAGGAGACAACACATCTTATATAAAAGAGAGATGGGAAAAAGAGGGGAATTTCACTTTACAACTGGAAATATGGGAAAAGCTAAATAAACAGCAATGGAAAAGTACCTCATCCCTGCAGTGGAGAGAATTTGGATGGAAAAACTTGGTAAGATTTTTCAGAACACCTGCACAAAACAAATTTACCCATAAGGGGTTGAACTGTTGGCGCTTGTGTGGTGAAAAGACTGCAAATCATTTTCATGTGTTTTGGTCATGCCCAGTTATCCACCAATATTGGACCAATGTACAGACAATATTGGGGAAAATATTCAAAATAACAGTTCCCTTTTCTTTTGTAACTTTGTATTTGGGTTTACTACCGGACTCACTGGAAAGACTAGGAGAAAAATACTTATTCAATGTTTTTTTTTTGTTTGGTTTTTTTTTTTTAATTTAAGTTTTTGTAAAGGGTATACAGGTCGTTACAGCAATGCATTGTTTACATTTTCATCACATGTTCCCTTATTTTCTGATATCTGACAACATTGGAAGATTAATTCTTACAACACCCCTTTTTTTTTTTTAAAGTGAAAGAAAAAGTGAAATTAAAGAGAAAAAAAAACAAAAAACAAATAACAAAAAAAAAACAAACAAACCAGTAAAAAACAAACAAAAAGAAAAAGTAAGTAAATAAAGATAAAAGAGCATCTGAGTAGTGTTGGAACAAAGAGTGGAACCATTATTGAAATGGTATTTGTCAAAGATTAGATCTAATGGAAGACACATATGTGGTCCAGGGTTGCCAAAAGTTCATGAACCCATCCATGTCCTGTCTCAGTGCGAATGTCAACTTTTCCATCGAGTAAATGTCTTGGATCACGTTAGTCCAATCTTCAGGTGTAGGACAGTCCTTCAACATCCATTTTTTAGTTAGAGCTTTTTTGCTTGCCAATATTAAAACATTGAATAAGTATTTTTCTCCTCGTCTTTCCAGTGAGTCCGGTAGTAAACCCAAATACAAAGTTACAAAAGAAAAGGGAACTGTAATTTTGAATATTTTCCCCAATATTGTCTGTACCTTGGTCCAATATTGGTGGATAACTGGGCATGACCAAAACACATGAAAATGATTTGCAGTCTTTTCACCACACAAGCGCCAACAGTTCAATCCCTTATGGGTAAATTTGTTTTGTGCAGGTGTTCTGAAAAATCTTGCCAAGTTTTTCCATCCAAATTCTCTCCACTGCAGGGATGAGGTACTTTTCCATTGCTGTTTATTTAGCTTTTCCCATATTTCCAGTTGTAAAGTGAAATTCCCCTCTTTATCCCATCTCTCTTTTATATAAGATGTGTTGTCTCCTTTTAAGTCTTGAAGACCTTGGTATATTTTAGAAATGTATCTGATCCCTGGGATCCCTTTATATGCCATTAAGAAGACCTTCAGAACACCTGACTGGGCCCTTTCCAAAACCTCCTTTTTAAGTATATTGTTTATGTGGTGTCTAAGCTGGAAGAACCTGTAAAGGTCTTGATTTATTAGGCCTTGTTTTTTCAAATCTTCAAAACTTCTTAAGATTTGCCCTTTAAAAAAATCGTAATATTTTATCAGCCCTTTCTCCTTCCACTTTTTAAATCTGGTGTCTGTTTTATTAGGAGTAAAGTCCTGATCATAGGCGATCCATTGCAGAAGTCGATAGGGCTCTTTAGTTTGATTCTCTCTGACTATCTTAAACCAAATTTTTAGCGGGGTCTCTATCCACGGGTTAGTGTTATTCAAAAGCTTAGGTAAGGCATTGTTCCCTATTATCGCCTGTAGGGGGATGTCACTTGTTATTTGGCATTCGATCTCCTTCCATTGTGCAGTGTAGACTGGGTTACATATCTCTACTAAAGTTTTAATTTGTGCGGCTTTAAAGTAGTCCCTGATATTTGGCAGCGCGAGCCCACCTTGGTCTTTGTTTAGCTGTAGGGTTCTATATCTGATTCTAGGTCTCTTGCCCTGCCATATGAATCTAGAGATCCTTCTGTCCAGCTCCTGCCATGTTTTTTTGGGAGGTTCTACCGGTATTGTTTGGAAAAGGTATAGAAGACGTGGAAGTATATTCATTTTGACTGCTTCAATTCTTTGTGCAGTACCCAAGAATGGTATCATATTCCATCTTGTTAGGTCAGATTTTATTTTTGTCACCAGTGGATCATAGTTTAGTGATATAATTTTGTTGAGTTGTTTCGGGATATTGACCCCCAGATATTTCATAGATTCCGACTCCCAGTTAGTTTTGAGTTTGCTTAGTGAATAATGATTTGGGTCATAGTTGAATGTTAAAACTTGGGTTTTATGCATGTTTAATTTGTACCCCGATAAATCTCCATACTCTGAAAAAACTGAGGTTAGTTCTGGTAAAGAAGTGTCCGGCTGCCCTAGGTATATTAAAATGTCATCAGCAAAGAGTGCTATTTTATGTTCCTTCTGACCAAGTGTAATACCTTGAATTTTTTGGTTTTGTCTTATCCATTGGCTCAGAGGTTCTATGAAGATTGCAAAGAGCAGTGGAGACAGGGGGCAGCCCTGACGACATCCTCTTTCCAGTTCAAAAGATGATGATAAATTACCGTTAATCCTTATTTTAGCTGTTGGTTTTTTATATAATGCCTGTATAGTTCTAATGAAGTTGTTATGAAAATTGAAACTGGATAAGATTCTATATAGAAAAGACCAGTCAACCGAATCGAATGCTTTTTCAGCATCTAATCCCAATATGACTGCATTTAAGTTATATTTTTTTATATGATGAATTATGTGTAAAGTGCGTCGAATGTTGTCTTGTGTCTGTCTTTGTCTTATAAAACCTGTTTGGTCTAAATGAATTAGGTCTGTCAGTATATTTTCTAACCTTTTGGCAAGGATAATGGTAAAAAGCTTATAGTCCTGATTTAGTACACTGATTGGTCTGTAGTTGGAGCACTCTAGTTTATCCTTTTCAGGTTTAGGTATGACTGCAATGACCCCTTCTCTCCAGGAGGGGGGGATTTCCCCTGTGTGGAGGACATAATTAAATGTTTTCAGGAGGAGAGGAGATAGTTGCTGTTTAAAGGTTTTGTACCACTCTGCTGTATAGCCATCAGCTCCTGGGGATTTGTTAGCTTTAAGTTTCATAATTGCTTTTTCCAATTCTTTAGGATGTATTTCTGACAGTAGTGTTTTATTTTGTGACTCCGTAAGTTGGGGAAGGTTTAGTGTGTTTAGGAATGCCTCGGATGCGTTTTTATGTTTTTTGTGGGAGTATAAGTTCTTATAGTAATTCTCGAAGCTTTTAAGAATATCCTGAATTCTGAATTTTATTTCCTTTGATACTGGGTCTCTGATTTTGTAGATTGCTCTTTCTGTTTGATGTTTCCTCAATTTATAGGCTAGCAATTTTGCCGATTTACTGCCTGCTTCATAGTATTTTTGTTTCAGAAATGTAAGTTTCTTCTGGATTTCTATTGTGTAGATCTCATTTATTTGGTTTTTAATTTCCTTAATCTTGAGCGAGTCAGTAGAATGAGTGTTGCCTTTGTGTTCTTTTTCTAGGTTCCTAAGTTCTGACTCTAATGTGGATAGTTTTTCTTGTCTTAGTTTCTTTTGGGTTGCCAGTTTTGCAATAATCTTTCCTCTTATTACAGCTTTGCATGCATCCCACAGTATTAAAGGGGATACTTCTCCATTATCGTTATCTTCCAAATATCTGAGAATATCTGATTCCAATTCATCTTTCAATGGTCCTTTCAGGACATTTGAATTTAACCTCCAAGAAAATGTATTATTTGTGTATTTTTGGATATTTAAGTCCATGTAGATCGGACTGTGGTCGAAGAGATCCATCAGTCCTATTTTACATGTTTTTACTCTTCCAATGTCTCTATTAAACATAAAAAAATAGTCAATCCTTGAGTAAGATGAATGTGGAGTTGAGTAAAATGTATAGTCTTTTACACTGGGGTTGAGTTCCCTCCACACGTCACAGATTCCCAATTCTTTTAGTAGCATCCGAGTCTTCCTGTTTTGGGTGTTATTTTGATGTGGGGAATTACCAGAAGCATCCCAGTATGGATTCAGTCTAAGACTGAAGTCCCCACCACATATCACTAAACCTTGAGCTTTAGTTATCATTAGGTCGAATACATTTTTATAAAATTTCCAGTTAGCCCCTGGGGGAGCATACACATTCAGCAGGGTGATATCTTCTCCCTCTAGCCGCCCAGTTACCAAACTGTATCTCCCTTCTTTATCTTTGTGTTCTGATTTTTTTTCAAATGTAATTTTGGTTGATATCAATGTCGCTACTCCCCTCCTCCTCCCTGATTTATATGAAGATGAATAGATCATTTTAAACCCTTGTCTACTGAGTTTATTGTGTTCCACGTCTGTTAGGTGGGTTTCTTGTAAAAATATTATTCCTGCTTTGTCTTTTTTCATTTTGCCTAGAATCTTGGATCTTTTAACTGGATTCAGGATTCCTTTTACATTATATGAAATTATTTTGGTTACACCCTGTTTCTCCATTGTGTTGTTTTGTTTAGTATAACTCTGTGGTGGCCCTCTTCTTATTCAATGTTTTAATATTGGCAAGCAAAAAAGCTCTAACTAAAAAATGGATGTTGAAGGATTGTTCTACACCTGAAGATTGGATTAACGTGATCCAAGACATTTACTCGATGGAAAAGTTGACATTCGCACTGAGACAGGACATGGATGGGTTCATGAACTTTTGGTAACCCTGGATCACATATGTGTCTTCCATTAGATCTAATCTTTGACAAATACCATTTCAATAATGGTTCCACTCTTTGTTCCAATGCTACTCAGATGCTCTTTTACCTTTATTTACTTACTTTTTCTTTTTGTTTGTTTTTTGCTGGTTTGTTTGTTTGTTTGTTTGTTTTTTTTTTGTTTTGTTTTTTTGTTTTTGTTTTTTTGTTTCTTTTTTTTCTCTTTAATTTCACTTTTTCTTTCACTTTAAAAAAAAAAAGGGGGTGTTGTAAGAATTAATCTTCCAATGTTGTCAGATATCAGAAAATAAGGGAACATGTGATGAAAATGTAAACAATGCACTGCTGTAACGACCTGTATACCCTTTACAAAAACTTAAATAAAAAAAAAAAAAAGTCTTGGACGGATTTGCATGAAACTTTCAGGCGTTGTTGGAAATGGTACAAGGAAGAACTGATTAAATTTTGGGGGTGATCCGGTTCACCGTCTGGATACAGGAATTTTTTTTAAAGCATTTTTCAACACTGTGACATAGGGCCATTTTCAACATGTGCGCAGGCGCAATGGAGGCCGCTGGGCGTCGTGTCTGACCAACACAAACTCCGCCTTCTTCAACGTTTTAGCCACAAAAGCATGCGGAAAACACTGCTGGCCTCGGACCCCCAGCGTGCCTGTGCCAGCCATAGGCGCTGCGCACATTGCGCTGGTCGTCGTGTCTGACCAACACAAACTCCGCGTTCTTCAACGTTTTAGCCACAAAAGCACGCGGAAAACACTGCTGGCCTGGGCCCGCCACCGTGGCTGCTTTTGCGCCACGCTGCAAAACCTGACACGGCCACCTGTCCGCTGCACCATTATTTGCCACAAATTCCCCGCCCAGCTATAGGCGCTGCGTAAAAACGACCTCTCTGCCGGGGAAGACTCTAAATTCTGTTTTGCTGCGGAGCGCAACCCCAATATAATATAAAACCCACGGCAGCCTGTCTAACCAATCTGCATCCGTCAGTGGAGGAGATGGACACACCAACACTTCAGTTTATTACCTCCGCCAAGGAGGCAATGCTTTTACAACCGTAAAACGGGGCTATAAGGGATGGCGGGGTAATATGGGACACTTTTCTAAATGTAATTCTGCTTTTTTAATTTTGCTTCCGCCTAGATTTGATGAAGGATTCATGGATATTTGACAATAACAACACAACTCAGCGTCCTGCTCAAAATAAAAAAAGCAGAATTACATTTAAAACATTTCCCACAAAAGTGTCCCTTATTAACCCGCCGTCCCTTATAGCCCCGTTTTACACTACTGACCCACTAATCCTATCACTATCACATTGATTGTCATTCATTAATTGTCTGTTTATTGCACTGTCCATGTCAAATAAACAAATAATCATTGTGAATCCAATTGCTACTCATATCTTTTCATGCTCAGGGAATCTGAAAACGTACACACAAACACTGTATGGGGGGAACTGTGCCGCTTGGCGGAGGTCTGCGCTCTCCGAGTGCTTTTCTAGTTGTACATGTGTTTGACATGACAATAAGCCTATTCTATTCTATATTATGCTCATTGTGGTGCTTAGGAACAGCTGACTAGGTACATTTGGGAGGGACTATTTTTCTCAGTGGAGCAAAATAACTGGTTAAAAAACCAAGAAAATCATAGTTTTTTGTCCTGTATTGCTGTCAATTAATAAATTGTACATGTGGAACAGCTGTATAAATGCAATAATATACTCAAGGTCATGCAGTATCACAGCTGATATAGTCACTGATACTGCATTTTCTCTTGGTAATATGTAATCACCTGCTTTTCCAAGAATCTCCCATTACCTTTTTGCAGGTAATGGGACCTTTAAACGCATCAATTTAATAACAATGTTAGTGGTACAGGATATTTTCTGGATAGTTGCAGAGAATTGCTGACAAATCCCTCAAAAAAAGAGATTCAGCCATCGTTGTTTCACAGGGATAACTGTCAAGGAGGCCTATCGCCACTGAAACATCTGTGCGTCATCCTTGCCCTTGAATACTCATGATTTATGCATAAGCTCTTCATCTTAAAACAGGGGCCATATAAGAAGAAACATTCATTTCGCAGGCAGAAACATCAGTTTTGGCAAAGCAGATAAAATATGTCAGATGTTCTCTATTGCTGTAACTGAGAATAACCTCTCTGTGAAATGATGCTTCCCATTTCCCCTTTTTATTCTCTCCACCTCCTTAATCTGCCAATCCCAGCCAGCCTCAGCAAGCACAGTCCGCCTCTTTCTCTCTCCCTCTCACTAGCCCTCCCCCCATCATCTCCCTCAGTCACGAGTCACGACTCTCAAACACAGCTCTCCCCTCTCAGATCTTTGCTGAGTGGCGTGTTTCTCAGTTAAGTACACAACACCGGTATCTCTAATTCCTCATGTCCTCATACAGAGAGACAGTCCGGCATGAGTGGACGTTTCAGTGTCAGCTGCCTACGCCTAGCTGTGAATCTGGCTGCAATGTGGTGTGTTTAGTTTGGATGGAGATGTGAGGCGCTTGCTGGCTGCTCCAGAGGTGCACAAGGGTGGTGGAGGAGGACAAGGAGGAGGAGAAAGGGACGGGGGGAGGAGGCCCTGAGTAGTCAGCGAGCCTCCTCTCTGGTCTCTGTTGGCTGGGTGGTCTCCTCCTCTGCTCCTTAGACAGACAACTTCATCATTTCCTGTGCTGTGTGCTTCTTTTTTTTCCACCGGTTTCTGTCGCTGACTTCCTTTTAACAGTACGCAAGCCAACTCCAGCGTCGGCACTTTTCCCCCATGAAACCTAATGTAAACCTGCATGTTCGCTCAGCAGTAACACTGAGGAGAAAATGTACGAGTAGGAAAGATCACTGCTGCCTCACATAAGCCACCGTCTAAACTGACGGGTCCCTCCTTCTCCTCAGCGCCTGCAGCTTTACTCGTCAACTCCTCTTCACACACAGCCCACAACGCTGTCCAGTCCAGGACACTGATTTGACCCTCAGCCATGGCCTAGCTGCAGTGTCTTGTCATGACAATTGGACTCTGTATGGAAACAACCAGACCCAGTGTTCAGAGTGCATACCAAGATGCATCGTTCATTTGCAAAATATAAAGGAATTCCCTTTCCTCTGGCAGTCCAGAAAGAAATGACATCAATATATTATTATACTATTACTAATAATAGTAATATTATTAGTAATATTACTAGCATTACTAATAATTTAGGAAACCTCAATATGCGTGTGCTTTTGCACTACGGTGACAGTTTATTTGATCTCTTTCAGCCTTGCCCTCTATATTGCTGTGGACCCTTGTGAGTGCATAATTTGAAGTTTAGAATTTTGCAAAGGGGGCCTTAGTCTTCTGTTGCCTTTATAACCACCGCCTACCTGAGGTGACGCATTTGGAGAACACGTGCAAATTGTAAAAAAAAAAAAAAAATCAATCAATTAATAGACTAGGCACAGTACGCAAATCTACTCTGTCAAACAAGGTTAAAAGAAAACAGGAAAACCACCACAAAACCACTTCAGACATCTTTTTCTCACACGCGCGCGCGCGCACACGCACACACACACACACACACACACACACATACATACACATTCTGATTGATAAGCACAGATAAGTAAACAATAGGTGATTATACAACTTCAGCAAAACCTTGGACTTAACACCGACCAGTGGCATGGCCCTATTAAAGAACCGGTAGAGAATCTGGGAGCCAAATGAGGAGATAACAGTTTGGCCTTTGACCCTTTTCGTCCTTCTGGCTTCACTAATAAGGAAATAAGAACAATCCCAAATTAATGTGCTTCAAGGATTTCATTTAACTGTATTTACTCCTAAAATAAAGCTGATATGAAGAGCATGACAGTTACATAAAATAAGGCCTATATGGCTAAGTAATGACAAAAACAGTTCATTTTAAAATAGTCTGAAGGACATATAGTGTATTTTAGACCTGCACATGCGCAAATGGCACTCATAAAATTTATACTTGTAGCTATACAGTAAATATCATATAACCTGATGGACTGGCGATCTGTCCAGGGTGTACCCTGCCTCTCGCCCCGCGACCCAAAAGGATTAAGCGGTAGAAGATGGATGGATGGATGGATGGATCATATAACCTTTTTTTAAAGAAAGCTACAATGATACATGAAGTTCCACGTAGTTAGTTTATAGATATCTGAAATTCAAGTAGACTAAATGCCTTTGTGAATTAAAAACAGGTGGGGAAGCACACTTTTTAAAAACCGGATTATCTCAAATAAAAGTCATAGATGTGATAAAGCTGTTGCTTTGACTAAGCTGCTCTTACTGAAGGCCTCAATGACAAAAGCATTAGCTCAGGACACAGTATAACACATGGATGCAGAAAATCTGGAGTCAAATCCATCTCAGCGTATTTACTTTGCAAATCTTTATGCAGATCAGTTTCATGTCATCCAAATGAAGCTGGGATAATATTACCTCGTCCATCACAGCTTCCTGGCTGCTCTTCTGCTCTCAAGTGCCACCAGGGTAAAGGTCTTGCTGACTGAACAACAGTCAGCTTGTTTAAAGATAAAAGGAAGTGAGTGGCTACAGTGAGAAAGCACTCAACTCACGTGACTGTACTCTGGTCCAAAAAACGACAAAGACACGAAAGCCATGCAGCACATCATGCTTGCTAACTCGGTGCAAGCTGTTGGTACCGATCCATCTGTCTCACACAAATTGGTTTGATTAATTCCATTCAAGCCATCCACAGGGGAACTGCTGCCCCGATGGCACAAAAGAGTTTCTGAACTCCTCTCTCAGACGTCGTGTACTTCTCCAGGGTGAAAAGGTACAGAGGTCAATGTTAAAATGAAACTTAATCTGTCCAGTTTCACAGTGTTTCTGAAGTTGAATATCTGACACTAATTTTTAATTCTAATGCAAAGCTACACTAAGCAAGTATTGCATAACTTACTTCCAGACTGATACAGTATATGTGTCTGTGCTGCATCAACATTTTTCAGAGAGCTAGGTTTTAAAACATCTTCTGCACTAAGAGACATTAATCTACTGACCCAACAGCTGTTTGTCTGCTACCATTATGTCTTTTTTTATGATTCCTGCCTATTTTTGGAAATCCACTGCCATGCAAAAGCAAGACATTTTGAATGAATGCTGTGGTGTCATGAATAAATCTGATTACTTTTCCCTCTACCCTACAGCATCAGGATTATAGACCTAATACCTACTCATGAAAGCTCTCTCACAATCTCCATTTACAACCAGGGAGGTGGATGTTATGATCTGAGAACGGCAATGCATTTCAGCTATACTTGGTCATCCTCAAGCTGGCACAATTACGCAGTTTCACAGCTGCAGCACACCTTTCAGACAGCAAAACAAGCCCCTAGTTTGCAAAGATGTGGTGTCATGTTCAGTCCCTCCTCTGACGCCACAGGTATCCCTAGCGGCCCAGTTTCTAGTCACATGGAGCTGTTCTCCCCTCTCTGTTTTACCCCATCTCAGCTTCCCTGTAGGTTTTCTAAAGAAATAATAACACCTATTGTTAGTGGACTCAGAAAAGAATACAAATCCTGCACTGAAGGATCTGCTTACAGTGGGCAGATTATAGTAAAGAGTGGCCTGGATGTCCTGACCTGCTACATAGCAGCAGCATAGTTTCTCACCATCAGCACCACTATAAATCTCATTCTCATTCAGTGTGTATGTACAGCACAAGTGACATTTAGCAGTCCTTGCCTCGAGAGGAGTAGACGCACACATCTTTGTTGTACTGCATGCAGATGAAATAAATATAATGCGAACAGTCAGTCCCAGTGGAAAGCACAGGATGTCACCCTATACCCAAGAATGGCTCACCTCATAATTATTTCAAAGCAGTTGGAATGCTTTGTTATACACAGCTAGTATATGTGAAGAAAGACTGCATGTCTGCTTTACATTGCTCAGCAGTTAAATGTTACCTTATGTGTGTGCTTCGAAGGAATCTGCAGGGCCTGCAGCAAAGTTCACAAACACAGAAAAATGGCTACAGTAAAAAAAAAAAAGGCTCTGAACTGAGCACGCTATTTAGGAATAATGGTATATTTTAAGCAAACATTTTCTTCATTTGGTTTCGCTTTGACTGGAGAGGAGTCACTACGGTAATGTTTAACTAGAGTATATTTGTGTCTGTCAAAGGTGAACAGCTTCACTTTGCTCCAGCAGTAGAAAAAAGGAGGAGGAGGACACAGTTTAAGTGTGTTTAGCTCCAAGGCCGGATAGAGTAGCCACAACTTGTCCTCAAGTCAAAGTAGCATTACCTTATGATAATTTCAAACATTAAAAAAAAGAGTAAGAAAGTACTAAAAATGAAAGAACCACAGTTATTGTCACAATTTAGTCCAATATGGGGTAATCAATATTTTAAACCAGGGAGAGCCGACGCTGTATTTAAAGTATGGAATTTAAAAGGGATACAAAAGATTCAGGATTTATATTTGCCATGTGCAGACAACATAATGTCTTTTGAAGAGCTGAGGATCAAATTTAATCTCAATAGAACACATTTTTTTAAATATCTTCAACTTAGAAACTTTATTCGATCAAATCAAAATAAAGCTCTCACTCGACCTATTTATTCATCCTTGGAAAAAATGATGATGAAAGATAGTAAAAGAAAGGGTATTATTTCAGAGTTTTATAACTCATTGACACTATCTTCAAGTGAAAATTCACTGAAAAGATTAAACTACTGGAAAGAAGATCTGCAAATTGAAATTTCAGAGGAACAATGGGAATTGGCTTGTACAGAAGCTCAAACCAAATCAATAAATGCACGCCTTAAATTGATACATTTCAAATGGTTAATGCGGATGTATGTTACACCGGAGGAGTTAAATAGATATAACAAAAATATACCAGATACATGCACAAAATGCATGGAAAGTAAAGGAACCCTATTTCATTGTTTATGGGAATGTAGATTAATAAGAATGTTTTGGGAAGAGGTGAGGGTAACAATTGAAAAAATAATCTCAAAACAAATCATATTGAATCCTAAACTGTTTTTGTTGGGTCTGTACCCAGAAAAGCATAATTTTAATAAAAGTGAAAGAACATTCATAGACCTCAGTTTGCTTAATGCCAAAAAATGTATTGCACTATTATGGAAAAAGACTCATAGACCAGATGTGACTCAGTGGTTAAGACAGATGTTAACAAACCTTCCATTAGAAAGAATAACATATATACTAAAATCAAAGGAAATTGTGTTTGAGAATATATGGAGACCTTTTATTGATTATGTAAAAAATTTAAACATAACTCTTGAAGAAGAAGGTGAATGATGTGTGTGGACCTTGTAAATTCCAAACTGGTGAACATAATATGTATACTTATGTATTGGATTGTCTAGACTAAACAGAGGAGCATTGTTGAAGATTTGATTTTGTTGGTGGTTGTTGGTGTTTTTAGTGCATTTTTTTTTTTTGTAGTACTTTAGTGTTAGTGTTTGATTGTTTGTATCATGTTTGTTAAAAAAAAAAAAAAGGTTCAATAAAGATATTGTGGAAAAAAAGAAAGTACTAAAAATGTTACTTGAGTAGTAATTTATGAGTTAATTTTTCTTTGATTTGTGACTCTTTTATCGTAAATGTGTGACTTTTTCTTAATGATTAACCATTTTCCTTGTAAATTTAATTTTCTAAATGTAATTTTAAAGGCAATGCAGACAACATTCTGACCTCCCTGCCACTAGGTGTCGCACTTACTCTTGCACTAATTGGTTGGTAAAGACATGTGACATCATCCCAGTCACAGTTCAAAGGGAACTGAGATGAGCAGGGAAGAAGTGAACAACTGTACATCACTTCACCGGAAGTCGACAAGAAGATTACCCACAAGCCATTGCACCTCAAATACGAGTAAAACAAACTATTGTTGCTAACGTTATTAACAAGCTAAACTGATGTTGGTTATTGTTTATATCAACTGATAATAATAAAAATATATTTGTATTAATATTTTAAGAAATATAAATTATCCACCATAGTATCAGTACATGTCCATGGTTACCGTGACAGCACACAGAGGAGGGGGCCAACGGTTACAGGGTGTTTCAAATGTAGAAATTTTGTGATGGGCAGTTAACGTGGGGTGGCAGTGGCTCAGGAGGTAGAGTGGGTCATCCAATAACCAGAGGGTTGGCGGTTCGAATCCCACTCTCCCCAGCCAGCCTGCTGTTGTGTCCCTGGGCAAGACACTTTACCCACTTTGCCTCCAGTGTCCATGACACTGGGCATAAATGTGAATAAATGCTCAGTAGTGATCAGACAGGCCATTGGTGTGGATTGGCAGCCATGTTTCCATCAGTCTGCCCCAGGGCACCTGTGGCTACAGTAGTAGCTTACCACTATCACAGTCTGTGGAGTGAATGAATAATGTATCCATTGTAAAGCATCTTTGAGTGTCATGAAAAGTGCTACATAAATCTGATGCATTATTATTGTTATTAACTTAACTGATATTCTCTGAGAACGGAGCAGGGAGTAGGGAATACAGCTGAAGTGCACTGGGTTGGAACATAGCTACATTTACCAGCCATAGATATATAAACATTAGACAGAACATGGCTAGCCGCTAGGCTAGTCACGTTTCAAATACATAGCTTACGTATATGATTACAATAAATACAATGAACAATTGTTTGTGTATCCTGTTATCACAATGCTGAAAATGCTGTCAGCTATTATAATTAACTACAAAATATGGCACCTCTGTTTGCCATAAAAATGCTAGCCATGTCCTCTCTAGGGTATCATATATCTATGTTACCGGCGCCTGGAGCACAGACTGGAGTCTCCTCATCCAACTGATTATTTAGGACCCCTAAAAATTATTAAAGTACTTTTTTCATTAATATATTATTTTTTGAAGAATACAAAGACTTTATTTCTGCACTTTTCCAAACATTTTTGATGTATTTTTTAATATCTGTTTTCATGAAAATCTAGTCCTGATCTGGGTTTTTTTTTTTCATAACTTGATTTTTTCTAGTATATTTATATTTCTATTGTCACAAATTTGAGACATCTTCTTCCTCATATATTTATTACTTTTTAGATAGATTTGTGATTTTTTAAAATGTAAATTACCATCATTTTACTCATAAATTTGCAGCTTTTTTTCATTCTTTGGTAAATTTTATTTGTTAATTATTTAGTCTTGCCAGCTTGGAAGACTTTTCACTTAAATGTATTAGTTTGAGGGAAAAGATATTCATATGTGTTCCCTCTGGCATAAACCAAAGCATATAAAGAAAAAAAATAAGACAGTAGTCTAATCAGTGAATACCACTTAACTGCAATGCTCTTGCACTGTGTATATATGTATATTTACTGTTTTGATATCCAATTACTTAGCTTCTTATCTTATTTATTATTGCTCTGAGTGTTGCTATCCCTTTGCTGCTGCAATCCTGTAATTTCCCCACTGTGGGACTAATAAAGGTTTATCTTATTTTATCTCATCTGATCTGGTCTTATCTTAAAAAGAAACTTAAACAGTGTGACCAATTGCACTTGAGTAAAAGTACATTTTTCTCCATGCATGGTGTCCTCAAGTAAGAATGCAAAAAACCTACAATTTCGTGAGAAAGTTACTTGAGTATATGTACTTGAGGAACGTAACCGATTCGATCCCAACCTCAGTACACAGCGGAAACGACACCAGTCACACTGTCCCCTTAAAACAAAAATGTATTTACCTCACAGTTTAATAACGTCGCTTCTGTACTGCACACCTGTGTGTTTAATGGCTCAGCTGACTGAACGTTTCATGCTGGTAAAATGTGACAGGATGCGCTAACGACGCCGTTATAACAGCCACCGGGTTACGTTTCATAACGGAGACTCACGGGAACGTTCCGTTAGTGTACGACAGGCCAGCATCTTTAAACCGCCACGGGCAGAAAACACGACTTACTCGCCACATAACGGGAAACCATCACGCAACAGCCACAAACACACACAGCCCGCAAACACATTTTTGCACCGCTTTTGTGTGACATCCCCTCCCCACACACACACACACACACACACACACACACACACACATAAGCTCGGTATTCCGAATTTCCGTTATTCGCAGGTGACATTTAACGGCTTTAAGCCATCACGCCGACATAATTTCTACGTTATCAGACCCGTTATGTGCGTACATACCGCAGAGAGCTGTTTCCACCGCGTCCCCCGGTGATAAAGCTGTATGAAATCAAAGCCTTTACACTCTTTATCTACAGCTGACAGACCTGCAGCAGCTAACCTACCGGCGTTACTAGCATTGGGTCCAACGGAGGGAGGAGAGGAGGTGGGAGCGAAGGGAGGAAAGGAGGGGGGGGGGGGGGCGCTGGAGAGAGGACTCGAGTGGAGGGAAAAAAATGAAAGGGGCTTTAAAAAATGAGTCCTCTAGTGGTGTGTAGCAGAAATGCACATATCTTTTACCATGTGCAGTAAAATTGTAGGGATGGGGGATGGTGACCAACGTCATCGTGACGATTCATCCCAACATGATGACCTTGAATACCAAAATAGAAAAAAAAAAATGACGAGTTGAAATACTGGGAGAAAATGTGGAGGACATGCCTCCCCAGCCTTGAAAGCACAGAGAATGTATAAGCCTTATCAGGCACGCGCACAGATAGACCCCAGATGGTGCTCTAGCACCTGTGCCTTGGCCCTGTGCCCTATGAAGTGCCCTTGTTGAGTGTGTTTTTTTTTTTAAAGATATTAGTGAGAGTTGCAAAGTTTAATCATAAAGTCACAAATTTATTGCAAAAAGCTTTAAACATTAATTTACACAGAAAATTTATGAGAACTCAAATTTATTAGGATAAAGCCTCAAATGTACAAGGAAAATACCACAAAATGACAAGAAAAAAAATTTATTTCATTAGAAGAGTTGCTAATTTATGATTAATCAGTTGCATTTTTATATGATAAAACAGTAAAAAAAAAATGTAATTTATGAGTGGAAAAGTAGTAATCTTGCAAGGAAAAATAAAAATATATGAGAAAAGATTTTGAAGTTATTGGAAGAAAAGCCTTTTTCAGATTTTTGCAAAGATTTGTTTTGAACACACATTTACACTACCGTTCAAAAGTTTGGGGTCACCCAGACAATTTTTGTGTTTTCCATGAAAAGTCACACTTTTATTTACCACCATGAGTTGTAAAATGAATAGAAAATATAGTCAAGACATTGACAAGGTTAGAAATAATGATTTGTATTTGAAATAATAATTTTTTCCTTCAAACTTTGCTTTCGTCAAAGAATCCTCCATTTGCAGCAATTACAGCATTGCAGACCTAACATGATTGCACAAGGGTTTTCTAATCATCCATTAGCCTTCTGACGCAATGAGCAAACACATTGTACCATTAGAACGCTGGAGTGATAGTTGCTGGAAATGGGCCTCTATACACCTATGTAGATATTGCACCAAAAACCAGACATTTGCAGCTGTAATAGTCATTTACCACATTAGCAATGTATAGAGTGTATTTCTGATTAGTTTAAAGTTATCTTCATTGAAAAAAAGTGCTTTTCTTTCAAAAATAAGGAAATTTCTAAGTGACCCCAAACTTTTGAACGGTAGTGTATTTTTCAATGGAAGCTGCCTATTTTTTGTCACTGACCTTTTGTGATGTAAACAAATAATTAATGGTCATGGTTGATAATTTTGTAGAGCTCTGTTGGGTGTTAAATATATTCATCAGTATATAGGTATTAAAATATACCTAGTAAAATTTGTGCTACTGTATGTAACTACTGTGATGTGTGAGTTTGGCTTCTGGGGCTTGCCGTAGCCGGCGTTGGGCGACAGATGGGATGACGTCAGGCGGGCTGTGGCCACTGTATATATATCCATATTTCTATAAAAAAGGACAGTTGATTGTTCAGCACAAGATGGCTCACGGCTCACTTGTTTCATACATAACATTTGGCGATGAGCATGCGTGGGACCACTACTTCCATTCTTGCAGTCTCCAGGCATGCCTCTCAGACCATGGCACGACTGGCTGGGTTTATTTAACAACTTTATCAGCGCAGCCGGCCTGGATGACGCTGACAAAGAGAGACGGAAGAACGTCCTCATTCATTGTCTAAGTGAGGAAGAACAGCAAGTGCTCCGCACTCTGGGCAGTACAAACTCTCTGGACTATTGTTTGAGACTAATGGATGAGTTTTATAGTGACAAGTGCAACGTCACGTCACGGCAATGCAGATTCTTCGACCGCTATCAAGAGGAGGGTGAGTCCACGCAGCATTTTGTTATGGAGCTCCGTAATTTGGAGCACGTGTGCCTTTGGGCCTTTGGAGGATGAGCTAATTCGAGATAAGCTAGTGTATAGCACGAACAATGAGTGGCTAAGGGAAAAGCTATTGCTAGCAAAGAACAGCTTCATGCTAGGCCAGGTGTTGCAGATGGCTAGCCAAATGGAAGCCACCACTCAACTAACAAGACAGCTACTGGCTAACGAACAGCTAGTGCGCCAAGCTAACCCACACCACCAGGCCGATGGTGACACAGCCACCCATTCGCAGACTTCCACACGGAGGTGAACAGTGGCACGGCAGGAGCAAGAATCGGGAGACCATGTGATGGCTGCGGTACCCCACATCACCGAACGAGCTCGTCCATCTGCCCTGCTAGAGGGGAGAGATGCTATCTTTGTGAGCAAGTTAACCACCTGGCTAGGGTTTGTCCCGCCACCCATGAGGGAACTGACGCAGGGTCCACGGATGTAGCCACAGTGTGCATAGCAGGCGCCAAGGACTGGCCGCTAAAGTGGTACGTGGTACAGCTAGATGGAGTCAACATGCCGCTCATGGTGGATTCGGGGGCTGCACGGTCCATATTGAGCATGTCCACGGTACAGAGAGTTTTCCCCAAAAAGACAGTTGTGGTGAGGGCTGACAACATGTTTGGTTATGGTCACGTAAAAATTGGCATGACGGGTACTGTCAGCTTTTCAATATCATGTGGGCCAAAGACAATTCCAGCACACACCTTTCAGGTTTTGCACCATGGGGCTGACTTATTAGGCATTGACTTATTGGGTGAGTTGGGGTTGTCTATTACGGACCCGATGGGCTTGGCGGTGCTGACTGTTTCACCAGCCTGGCACTTCCGCTGGCCGGTGCTGGTCACAGGCCTGGAATGCATAGCCGCTTTCAACCATCAACCACTCATTGACCCAAAGGTGACGCCCAAGATCCAGCCCCTTCGCTGGTTACCCTTCGCACTGCAGGACAACGTCACAGCAGAACTGAATAAACTCCTGGGCGTGGGCATCATTGAGAAGGTGGACACCTCGCCGTGGATCTCAAATATCGTGGTGGCTAAGAAGAAGCTGGGCGGCATACGGCCATGCATAGAACTTAGGATGGTCAACAAAGCCATTATTCTGGATAAATATCCCCTGCCCACGATGGAAGAATTCACCATGACGTTCAGCGGTTCCAGAGTTTTTTCGAAGCTGGATCTCAAACAGGGCTGTCTACAAGTGCCTCTCCACCAAGACTGTCGCAACCTGATGGTGTTCGTGACCCATATGGGCGTTTTCAAGTTTACTCGCATGCCTTTTGGCCTCAGCTCAGCACCGAGCCGAGCAGGGTGAGCTAGCGCCTTTTCATAGGGTCAGGGGTAAACTGAGTTGCTGGAATGACATATGCGTGGCAAGAGGGCACTGCACAGTGGTTCCGGAGTCACTGAGGGCCCACATTTTGGCCATGCTTCATGAGGGCCATTTGGGGGTAGTTAGGGTGAAACAGCACTCCAGGGACTCGGTCTGTTGGCCGGGCATCGATAAGGATGCTCCACATAAATTTTCATCTGTGGGTGTTTTCTGCAATCATTTGAGTGATCATTGTGTTGTTGCAGCGTGCAGAGATACAAAAATCCCCAAATGTAAACCGCGCATTATTTTCAAGCGGAATTTGAAGAAATTTAATGAACAAGCTTATCATCATGACTTGTCCTTGGTTAACTGGGAACATTTAGGCCTGTTGCCAGACGTTGAGTTGGCGTGGACCTTCTTTAAAGAAAATTTTGAGAAAATTGTAAATAAACATGCTCCTAGAAGGAAATTTAGAGTAAAGGGGCGTGAAAACCCCTGGTTCTCTCCAGAACTGTCTGATGCCATTTATCAGCGTAATGTGTCTTGGGCCAAAGCCAGGAAAAGTGATACTGCTAGTGATTGGTCTATTTTTAGACAACTGAGAAATAAATGCACTTTTTTTTATTAAAAAGGCTAAATTTGAATATTATTTATCTGTCACAACTGAGAGTCTTAATAATCCACAGAAATTTTGGAAAGTGATCAAAGGTTTATCTGTGAATAAAAGCTCTCAGGTTTTTCCTACTTTTGTTTTAAATGGCTCAGTCCCAGTTTATGATAGAACTGAGGTCTTAAATTGCTTTAATAAGCATTTTGTGTCATCTGGTTTTCTGTTTAACTCTACAGGAGCTACCTTTATGCCTCACTGTATTAATTCCCAAATGTTTTTTGGAGAACCTTTTAGATTTGTACCTTTTACTGTACAGCAAGTTCATAAGGCTCTCAAAACTCTGAATCACAGAAAACCTCCTGGACCAGATTTGATAGTCTTATTTTTTGAAAATGGCTGCTGATTTTATTGCACAGCCTCTTACAGTACTTTTTAATTTGTCAATTGAAAGCAAAGAGATTCCTGTAGTATGGAAGTCAGCTTTTGTGGTTCCTCTCTTAAAAGGAGGTGACCTAGCAGTTTTAACTAATTACAGACCAATATCAAACTTGTGTGTCTTGTCCAAGATTCTTGAATCTCTCATGTGTGATCAACTTAAAGAGATTTTATACTCAAATGAACTTCTTTCAAAACTGCAATCGGGCTTTAGAAAAAAGCACAGCACTATTACTGCTGCTACAAAAGTGGTCAATGATATACTTGTTGCTCTTGATAAAAAGCAGTACTGTGCTGCACTTTTCATTGATCTGTCAAAGGCTTTTGACACTGTGGACCACACAGTTTTAAAGCAAAGACTCATCAGTTTTGGTTTGTCAGAACATGTAGTTTCCTGGTTCACAAATTATTTGAGTGACAGGACCCAATGTATTAAATATAATGGTTTGTGTTCTGATGTTGTCAGTGTCCACAAGGGGGTGCCACAGGGTTCTGTATTAGGACCCCTCCTATTCATTATGTACATTAATGATCTAGGACAAAATGTGTCTGGTGCTAGTTTGCGTTTTTATGCCGATGACACAATTTTTTACTGTTTTGGTTCTTCCCCTGCTAATGTTGTTGCTTCTCTGCAGAAAGCTTTTAATGTGGTGCAGCGCACACTTCTGCAGCTAAAACTAGTCCTTAATGCTGACAAAACTAAACTGATGTGGTTTTCAAATTTTAGGAAGAGTCCACAAATTATTTCCACAGTGTCCACTTGATCATGGGAAATGAAATTGAGGTGGTTCACTCGTACAAGTATCTTGGTATCTTGCTTGATGACGCTCTGACTTTTAAGCCCCATGTTGAAAATGTTGTGAAGAAACTCAAACTGAAGCTGGGTTTTTTATTCCGAAATAAATGTTGTTTTTCTTTTGAGGTTAAAAAGTGTCTTGTTACTGCAACTTTTTTATCCATTTTAGATTATGGAGACCTTTTGTATATGAATGCTTCAGCTCAGTGTCGCAATATTGTAGGATATGGACTGTCATTGTTGTGTCATTGTTGTGTCATTTTTGTTGTATAATTTGACTATGGGTGTATTATGGTGAATGTGGTTGTGGGATAATGATGATTATGAGTAATACTGTAATTTGTTTGGTGTGGAGAAGGGGTGGGACTGTATAAGCGTTGGCTTCTTCCCACTCCTTTCGAACATTTTATTTTTGGTTTGTTTTTTTGTTGTGTTTTGAACTCTCTTCTTTCTTTCTTTAACAATGTTCAAATAAAAATCAATGTCAATGTCGGTGTCTGAGTAAGATTGACTCTGTATATCATGCTGTTTTGAGGTTTGTTACAAACTGAAGTGCCTTGACCCATCACTGTGAACTGTATTCTAGAGTGGGATGGCCTTCTTTGTCCACCAGTTGGTTGACTCACTGGTACATTTTTATTTATAAGGCCATGCTTGGACTGCTGCCCCCTTACATCTGTAATTTAATCACACTGAGAAGTGTTGATTCTTATGTTCTGCGTTCTAATGATCAATTGTTGCTTTCTGTTCCATTTGCCCGTACTGAGCTGGGAAAAAGAGCTTTCATGTTCTCAGCTCCCTCTACATGGAACATGTTGCAAAAAGACTGGAAACTAACGGTACTTGTTTCATTGAACGACTTTAAATCCAGATTGAGAACACTTGAGACGGCTTCACTAATTTGTAACTGTTTTATATGATTTGTATGTTATTGTAAGTGTAATTGTGATTTTTTGCTGCCTCTTGGCCAGGACTCCCTTGAAAAAGAGGTTTTTAATCTCAATGGGATTTTCCTGGTTAAATAAAGGTTAAAATAAATAAATAAAAGGACATTGAGGTGATGGCTAAGGACTGTGTGCCATGTTTGGACAGCGGGAAAACCGGAATGCCGCCACCTCTGCCTTTGCGACCCCTGCAATATCTGGAGGGCCCCTGGAAACACATCCAGCTGGACATCTGCAGCAAACTGCATACAGCCCCCGCGAACAGTCGTTTCCTGTTGGTGGCCTACAACTTGTACTCAAAATGGCCAGAGGTCTTGCCCACTGGTTTGGTCACAACCGACATGGTTACTGGCTTCCTCACTTCGCTTTTCACTCGGTGGGGTATTCCACACGCCATTACAATGGACAATGGGCTTCAATTCATCTCTGGGGGGTTTGAGGAATTTTTCAGGGAGAGGGGCATGAAGCACATAAGGACTGCTTTCTACCATCCTGAGGTGAATGGGGAGGTGGAACGGTTCAACAAGACGCTAACAGATGGACTGAGAGCATATCTGGCGGATGGTTTCCAATTCATCGATGCTCTTCAGAACATGCTCCTCCATTACAGAGTAGCAGCCCATGCCCCGACAAGGTGTTCTCCAGTGAAGCTCATGCTGGGGTGCGAATTACACCAGCAACCCCGGACGTAACTTCGCCACGGGGGCAGGTACTTGAGCAGCAGCGAATGAAATGGCGTTTTGACAAGAAGCACAGGGTGAAAACACATGGACTCAGAGTAGCAGACTGGGTTAGGATCAGACACCCTAACCACACACACAAGCTGCAGTCGTTCTGGACGGGACCACTGCAGATCACAGAGCAACTGGGTCCAGATACGTTTCGCCTCTTGGACGGGTCACGGTGGCATACCAGCCACCTTAGGAAATCATCGCCAGCCCAGGATCTGAGACTGTTGACGGACAATACGGATACCGGCTGGGACTTCGCTGAAGCAGCGTTGGAGGAAACATGAGACCAGCCATCGGGGCCAGCAGCAGGACCTCACCCAGTGAGGCGCTCGGCAAGGGTCCGTCAAAGACCGGGTCATCTGAGAGACTTTATTGTGGGACTTGGACAGTCAGAACGTGTTGGTTAACAGGTGGCAGAATAATCCATCTCAACATGCAGGTACCTTGGTAGTCCACCCAAGTGCCCAGTTAGCTCAGGGTGTTCTTTAATTCAAGAAGTTAATGTTCTAGAAGTTATGTTCTTATTTACGGGTATTTGAATTGCTAAATTTTGGAGGGGTAGGGGGGTGGGGGGTTGATTTGCTAAAGTTATTTGTTGTTCTACAATTTGTGAAGGGGGGATGTGATGTGTGAGTTTGGCTTCTGGGGCTTGCCATAGCCGGCATCAGACGGGATGATGTCAGGTGGGCTGCAGCTGCTGTGTATATATAGCCATAGTTCTGTAATAAAGGGCAGTTGGTTGTTCGGCACAAGATGGCTCACGGCTCGTTTATTTCATACATAACAACTACTTTTTTTCAGTATATAGGAGTGCCCTTTTTTGGCTGAGCACATGCCTCCTGAAATGTCTGTGCACATCACTGATCCTTATTATTATTAGTCTTTCTGTTATTTTACATAATTGAATTATGTTGTGCCATTCCTCTTAGGCTGGCTTTTTGGTCCTTTTTGCTCTGCACATCTATAATGCACCTACACTTTGTACAAGGTGGCTGTATACATGCTTAATTGCTTGCGTCTAAGAGGCCAAGAGTTTGACACATGCGAATAACCATCATCTGCAGTTTTACCCCAGCCCAATAGGTGCATGCTCTGACATGCCAGTTTGTTCACCAGGTATATTAAAGAGAAGAAAAGCACATTTTAACAATGACAATGGCAATTGCACAAAGGCGAGAAAAGGTACTCCAGTGTTGGTTATTTGTTACTCCTGAGCCTCAGGAGGTAGAGCCGGTTGTCCAATCACCGCATGGTTGGCGGTTCGAATCCCGCTCTCCCCGGATATCCTGCCGTTGTGTCCCTGGGCAAAACACTTCACCCCCAATTGCTCCTGGTGGGTCTGGAAGCGCCATGTTAGGTAGCATGCCGCCATCAGTGTGTGAATGGGTGGATAGCAGGGTCTGTAAAGCGCTTTGGTCATCAAGAGATGAGAATAAAAGCGCTATATAAGTGAATGCCATTTACCATTTTTGTGTTTGAAACTTTGAAGGTTTTTCATTCTTTTCTTTTTCTTTGCCTGGTCTCATCTTGTAAAATTTCTTTTTAATTATTATTATTTCTCTTCATCTTTATACCCTGTGTTGACGATGCCACCCCTTGAGCAGGAGTTTTGATCTTACACACAGTCAGAAAATTTGGGCTGCACATGCTCAGCTGCACAAGGACCCTGCGGAGCCTCGCGGACTGGAGAGAATGGTGAAATTTACATCACACGAGCCTCATGCTCACGCAGACATGTAGAGCAGGAATGAGTATAAATCCAGTTTAAGATGTCTTGCATTCGTTTGAGTTCACATAGCATCACTAGCAGTCTCCATAAGAAGTCGTCTCCCCCCTCCCCCATGCACAGCAGCTTTTAGTAGTAGCCTACAACATATTGCATTGTCCCAACATATTGTATTGTCCCATCTTAAAACAGAGGCACTAAGTGATTCAGGGTACTCCTCTTGTTTCTGGAAACATTGGCAGAGGGGCCTTTTTGTGCTGAAATAACTGAAAATTTATGAACTGTTGTGATTTCTGTTATGTATGAAATAAGCGAGCCGTGAGCCGTCTTATGCCGAACAACCAACTGAACTTTATTACAAGATGGATGAACATACGTACAGTGGCCGCAGCCCGCCTGACGTTAAAATGTCTGATGCCCGACGCCGGCTACGGTAAGCCCCAGGGTCCAAACCCACCCAAAGTCACACATTACACCCCCCCCCCCCAAGAAAAATGTAAAACAGCATGTAGCTTAGCAAATCAACCCCCCGTATATATATCTTAAAGAACACCTTTTTCCTTTTTTTTTAACTTACAACTAGGGTCCGTGGGTGGACCGCAGCAGGCTAAGTGGAATATTCTGCCACTCTTTTTAGCCGTGCTCCTAAATAAACAGTCACCTTTTTTAACAGTTTTCCTTGGGAGGAACAGTTCTGCTTGAGGGGTTTAGTGGCAGGCCCGTGGCGGCCTCCTCCCTGGTGCTTTGAAGCGGGCCTGTGGCAGCCTCATCTCTGGAGCTATCGGAGCCACGCGGCCAATCTTCATGACACTGGGGCCCGGGTCCCACACTGCGGTAGTTGACTCCCGCGGAGACTTGCCATCTGGCGCAGCCACCCGGACACGTTGTAGTTGGTTTGCATGCTGAACCAAACCGTCTGTCAGCCGAAAGCACACTGTTCCCAGCTTCGCCACGATACTCAGCGGTGCCCGTTGTTTCACCAGCTGCATCCCAGTCGGTCACTGTCCCGATCTCTCGCCGGTGCGAACCCAAACCCAGTCCATGACTTGGAGCGGCGCCTTACTTGGTTTTATGCGTTATTGTTGTGCTCCCGGTGGCTCTGCATGCTCATTCGGCTCGGGACCGCCGTCGCGCTGCAGTGGCTCCGCTGTCACCGTATTCGTTGCGGACCCTTCACCCATTGTCTCCATCGTCGGTTGAGGCTCGTTGTAGGTACGGAAGGCGTCCAGTGCCTCTCCAGTGTCGCTCGTTGAAGTGGACTCTTCACCTGTCAGCTCGGTTGTAACCTCCATAGCTTGTTGAGTGAGGGTACAGAAGCAGTTCGGCTCTTCCTCTCTGCCGTCCAAAGTGCTATGCTGTGCCACGTCGTGTGTTGTCTGTGCCTGGCTGCTGCTGCTGTGCTTTGAGGCTCCCTGCATGCTCGGGCACCCCCTCCCGCAGCTCCGATTCTGGCTGAGGGGAAAATGGAGGTGAGTCTGGTCGCCGTTCTCTCTCCGTGTCATCGTCGTCTTCTGTGTCGTGTTCACCCGCCGTGTTGTAGTCACTCTCAGTACTGAATTCTCCCTTTTTGCTACGGTCACTCTGTGCTGTGCTCTTCGGCTGGCTTGTCACGGATTAACTCGTCATTGTTGTTCTCGATGGGCATGGGCTTCCTCTCCTCCTGAGCGCACAGGGTGGATGGAGTGCTGCAAGTGTTGTCCATAATTATCTCATCCCACACCGCAACGTCATCATCCAGGTCCACTGTGCCCCAACTGCCACATCTGGACCATTCAAACCTAGTGCTGTCTCTGATAGTGAAGTCCAGTCTGTAGAAAAGGTCACATCCCATAATGTTGTCACTGTGGGCTGTCACCTGGAGCGTGAAGTCATACACAATTTTGGGCTTGCAGCAGTCAGTTCCACTATTCCAACATTGCAGTCTGTGACCACCATATCCGTACAGCAGCATTGGGTTCTTCTTGATTTTGTGGTTGGGGAAAAACTTCTTCACTGTGGCCCAGTTTAATATTGACCGCACCGCCGCCGTGTCGAGCAGGAGTGGTACGGCTATTCCGTCTAATTCAACCATGCCATATGAATAAACACTGACGTCGGGGCTTACCGAATGAATGGTCCTTGTTGGCGAGCAGGCTGGCTTATTTCGGGCCCCATGGTGCTGTCGACCGGCACACTCTGGCAAAATGGTTCAGGTGCTCGCACTTGTTGCACCGCTGTCCTCTTGCCGGGCAAAACTGTGCTCTGTCCTGGTGCGTCGTGGACCCACAGCCCCGACAGACGGGGCCTTTCGGCGTGGACCTTTCAGGTTCAGGTTCAGGTTACTTTATTTGTACCTAGGTAGATTTGTTTTGCAGTCAGGTGACATCCATATTTACAAACCACAATTACATTCAGCATGAACACAAACACAGGCACACATGTAGCTGACTATAAACATGATAAAAGTACTCAAGGCTCCACCAATCAGGACATAGGACAAAGAGATAAGAGAAAAAACAAAGATAAGAGACAAGGGTCATATTAAAAAGTTAAAGACTAGTCAAAGAGGTTAAAAACTCAAAAGTCTAAAACCCAATAAAAGATTTAGAACCCAAATAAAAAACCTACAAAAATAAGTAAATATAAAATAAAATTAATAAACAGGTAACTAAATTATGTGCAATATATTGTTACATCTTGTTCAATTCTTTAACAGCAGCAGGAACAAAGCTTTTTGTAGCGCTGGGTTTTACTTTTTGGGACAACAAACCTCCGTCTGGAGGGAAGAAGCTGAAAGTGGCAGTGCAAAGGGTGGGAGTCGTCATTTAAAATGGAAGTAGCAATCCTCTGTACCTGTCTGGTGTACAGGGATGTCAGGCTCAGCTGTGACTCACCAAGCAAACGACTGGACCATCTAACTACCTGATCCAAGGATTTCCTCTGTTTCAGTTTTATCTGACCAAACCATGACACTAAAGAAAAGGATAAAACAGATTCAATAAAAGCCCGATAAAACATTGTCATTATGGTTTGGTCAGTTTGGAAGCGTGCAAGTTTCCTTAAACAATGCAAATGTTGCTGACCCTTTTTGCACACCCTTTCACAGTTCTCTTCAAAGTTTAAATTACTATCAATAATCGTCCCAAGATATTTGTAGGATTGTACACATTCAGTGGTCTTGCGGCGGCAAGGAAATAATAAACTGTGAACTGAGAGTTTTAAGTAGAGTTTATTAAATCACACCGCCGTCACAGGATCCTCGCTCCCGCCCAAGTGTGTGCAGGCTGGAGCGGGATCCTCAGGCTCTCAGAGAAGAGACACAGAGTGCGTGTCTCCAGCAGCAGTTGAAGTGAGAGAGAGAACGAGTTACAGAACTTGTGCAGTATTTATACCCAGTTACAGACAGTACATGAAAGGGCAATCACAGCAGTTGGTATGATCAAAGAGACTGCAGACAGGCATGAGACATTTGCATCTGAGAGACACAGTAAGAACAGGATGCATGAACACAATGCATGAATGGCGCATTAACATCACAGTACAAAACCGGAAAAAGCCAGAAGAAGCAAGGCTGCCTGTAGACGTCAAGGCTGACCTCGCCTCCTCAGCTGTCCTCTGCTTTACTGAGACCTGGCTCCGGGAAAATATACCGGACAGCGCGCTGCGCCTCGACGGCTTCCAGCTCTTCCGTGCTGATCGTGACACAGAGCTTTCCGGCAAGACCACAGGAGGCGGTGTCTGCTTCTACATCAACTGTAGCTGGTGCTCTGATGTAACGGTAATTTCCAAACACTGTTCTCCTGCCTTGGAATTTCTTGTTATCAATTGCAAGCCCTTCTATTCCCCGCGGGAGTTTGCTTCTTTCATAATGATCGCTGTGTACGCCCCTCCCGACGCGGACACGCGCGAAGCTCAGCGCGTGCTCGCGGATCACATTCAACACACAGAGCGGAGTTTTCCAGACTCGCTGATTATTGTGGCTGGCGACTTTAATCAGTGCAATCTGAGCCACGATCTCCCCCGCTACAAACAGTTTATTAAATGCCCCACCAGAGGATTAAACACACTGGATCACTGTTACACCACAGTGAAAGACGCATATCGCGCTGTCCCTCGAGCTGCGCTGGGATTATCTGATCACGTGATGGTTCACCTCATTCCCACATACAGACAGAGATTGAAGCTCACTAAGCCTGTTGTGAGCACTACGAAGATACGGACCAGTGATGCTGAGGAGAAGCTGGAAACGTGCATGGAAATATCTGACTGGGGCATGCTTAAAGGAGCCACGCATGATCTGGATGAGTACACGGACACTGTGAACTCATATATCCACTTTTGTGAAGAGAACATTCTTCCATCACGCACCAGGGTGAGTTACTCTAATGACAAACCCTGGTTCACAGCTAAGCTCAGACAGATCAGGAAGGAGAAGGAAGCAGCGCTGAAAAGTGGAGACAGGGACTGCTACAGGGAGGTTAAATACCGGTTTAACAGAGAGCTGAAGAGGGCTAAATCTGTGTACTCAGAGAGACTCCAGCAGCAGTTCACTGCTAATGATTCGGCTTCCGTGTGGAGAGGACTGAGGCAGATCACCAACTATCGGCCTCAGGCTCCTAAAGGTCAGGATGACAAAGCCCTTTGTCAGAGACTGTCCCAACACTATGCCCGTTTTGACACCTCGTCATCTGTGTCCAACTCCCCCCCTCCCTCCAGCTCCACAGCCTCCACATTCCCTACTTCATTTAAGGCACCCCCCCCCCTCCTCCCCCCCTCCCCTTATCATCAGTGAGCAGGATGTACTCAAACAGTTCTCCAGACTGAACCCGCGCAAGGCCCCCGGCCCAGACGGCGTGTCTCCCTCCACCCTGAGACTCTGTGCGAAACAGCTGGCTCCTGTATTCACAGACATTTTTAACACCTCCCTTAAGTTATGCCACGTGCCATCCTGCCTCAAATCCTCCACCATCATCCCTGTCCCCAAGAAGCCACGGATCACTGGACTTAATGACTACAGACCTGTAGCGCTCACCTCTGTAGTCATGAAGTCCTTTGAGCGCCTGGTCCTGTCCCACCTCAAGTCCATCACCACCCCTCTCCTGGACCCGCTGCAGTTTGCCTACCGAGCCAACAGGTCTGTAGACGATGCAGTCAACCTGGCCCTCCACTCCATCCTGCAGCACCTGGACTCCCCGGGAACCTACGCCAGGATCCTGTTTGTGGACTTCAGCTCCGCATTCAACACCATCCGCCCCGCTCTGCTCCGGGACAAGCTGTCCCTGCTCAACGTGCCTGACTCCCTCTGCAGGTGGATCATCGACTTCCTGACGGACCGGAGGCAGCATGTGCGGCTGGGAAAGACTGTCTCAGACTATACTAGCATCAGCACCGGATCACCCCAGGGCTGTGTACTTTCCCCCCTACTCTTCTCCCTTTACACCAACTCCTGCACCTCCAGCCACCAGTCTGTCAAGTTGATCAAGTTTGCGGACGACACCACCCTCATCGGGCTCATCTCCAACGGCGACGAGTCCGCCTACAGGAGAGAGGTGGCCCAGCTGGCGTCCTGGTGCAGCAATAACAACCTGCAGCTGAACGCTCTGAAGACAGTGGAGATGATTGTAGACTTCAGGAAAGTCACTACTCCTCTGCCCCCCCTCACCCTCTCAGGCTCTCCCATCACCACTGCTGATTCCTTCCGCTTCCTAGGCACTACCATCACCAGGGACCTCAAATGGGAGCTGACCATCAGCTCACTCATCAAAAAAGCCCAGCAGAGGATGTTCTTCCCGCGGCAGCTGAGGAAGCTCAAGCTACCCACCAAGATGTTAGTGCAGTTCTACACAGCCATCATCGAGTCCATCCTCACCACCTCCATAACCGTGTGGTACGCAGGAGCCACTGCCAGGGACAGACTAAGGCTGCAGCGCGTCGTGCGCACTGCTGAGAAGGTGATCGGCTGCAAGCTCCCATCTCTCCAGGATCTGTACATCTCCAGGACCCGGAGGCGTGCTGGCCGGATCATAGCCGATCCCTCACACCCTGGTCACGTACTGTTTGCCCCCCTCCCCTCTGGTAGAAGACTTCGGTCCATCCAGACTAAAACCTCCCGTCACATGAACAGCTTCTTCCCCTCTGCCATTAGACTGCTGAACACTAAGTGACTCTCGTGCACCATGTACAGCAGCTCAACCAGACTCATGTCAATCATCACTGTTTTCTTCCTGCATTACCGACTGCACTATATAGTTCTCCACAGTATCTGCTGCTGGCTAATATATATTTTAACTGTTGACCAGTATCACTTAATCTTATCCTACACTTTATTACATGTATAGTTTATTTCTCTTATCTTATCATGTTTAATGTTGCAGCATTGTACCGAGACAAATTCCTAGTTTGTGTACTACATGAACAATGGCAATAAACCTGATTCTGATTCTGATTCTGATTCTGACATCAATACACACATTTCACTGTTAAGTTAATTGCTCTAGTCGAGCGCTGTGTCTGTCCCAGTCTGTTGTGGGGGGTTACGCCACACCGCTCCACCTCAGAGGGCTCGGCAAGGGGCCGAGACCTCAATAGTCCAGATTTGGCAGCGAGCAGTGAAAGCTCTGTGCAGGCGGAGGTGGAGGGGGGTGGGGGGTGGTAAGTGCCGGCCGGAGACGGTGAAAGCGTCTGGGCCGCGCAAAAATTGCTTGTGGAGCCGCGATGTCGAGGGGCTGTCCCGTTGAACGTGCGGAGATCACAAGAAGAAAAATTAGTCACTGGCTCCTCCCGCAATTAAGTCCTGCAAGGATTAATAGTGGCCGTGAAGAGAAGTAGGGGCGGCTGTAAGAAAAAACAGAAGCAAAGGGACTTGGCGTGTTGACTTTTAGGTGCGGGCACAACCTTAAAAGCCCTCGGGAACCGCAAAACCGCTGAATTCCCCATGTGTGTCGTGGCTGAGACCATTAGCAAATCCTTCGTGCATGCTGCGTGCGTGCTTCAGCTGTGAGGGCAGCTCTGAAGGCTCTGTGTGCAGCGGCGAAGGATGCTGGCGGTCTGTGGAGCCGTATTTGTCCCGTGCGTGTTGCGCCGTCCTCGTAACTCCCCGGTGCGTGTGCCGGGGCTCCGTGCGTTGTTGGGCCAGCTGGAGAGGAGACAGGGTCAGGGAGCTTAATCATCCCTGTTCAATGTGTTGGAGCGGTGAGAGGAAGTAGACGATCTTTGTCCCTCGAGCTCGTGCAGATGCGTTGGAGCGGTGAGAGGGAGGAGACGATCTTTGTCACTCGCTCGGCCATGGTGCGTTCAGGTCCACGCGCTGCATTCTCCGTCGGCCATGGAGATCGCCGTTGTGGAGAGGGGACGAGGTGCATGCGCTCTCGTGTGGAGGAGCTGTGAGCGCGGCCGGTCCAGCGTGGATGTGCCGATCTAGGCGTGCAGATCCCACCATGGAGTTTGCTGCAGCTTTCCCGGTCGTGGGAGATGTCCTGAGAGTTCCCTGAAGCAGAAGGGAGCTGCTGCGTTCGCTTGTCGTCGGAGCATCACCGCCGGGTGCTGCGTTCGCCGGCAGCATGTTCGTTTCAGCGTCGGGGTCACCAGTGCGGCGGCAAGGAAATAATAAACTGTGAACTGAGAGTTTTAAGTAGAGTTTATTAAATCACACCGCCGTCACAGGATCCCCGCTCCCGCCCAAGTGTGTGCAGGCTGGAGCGGGATCCTCAGGCTCTCAGAGAAGAGACACAGAGTGCGTGTCTCCAGCAGCAGTTGAAGTGAGAGAGAGAACGAGTTACAGAACTTGTGCAGTATTTATACCCAGTTACAGACAGTACATGAAAGGGCAATCACAGCAGTTGGTATGATCAAAGAGACTGCAGACAGGCGTGAGACATTTGCATCTGAGAGACACAGTAAGAACAGGATGCATGAACACAATGCATGAATGGCGCATTAACATCACAGTACAAAACCGGAAAAAGCCAGAAGAAGCGAGGCTGCCTGTAGACATCAATACACACATTTCACTGTTAAGTTAATTGCTCTAGTCGAGCGCTGTGTCTGTCCCAGTCTGTTGTGGGGGGTTACGCCACAGTCTGGCCTTTTAGTACTGTGACTTCGTGCCTGGGAGTTTTCCTCCTAAAGTCAATAATCATATCTTTAGTTTTTGTTGTATTCAGCCGCAGGTAGGAATCCTCACACCAGTGAATAAAATCATCAACTTCTGGGCCGTGGCCACTCTCACCATCCTGGAGGAGACTGACAACAACTGAATCATCAGCATACTTTATAATGTGTCTGTTGTCATGTCTGCTTCGACACATGTTTGTGTACAGGATGAAGAGTAGTGGTGACAACACACACCCCTGCTGAGAGCCAGTAGAAGAACACTTTTGGTCAGACAATGTACCATTGACCCTTACTCTCTGTGTCCTGTTGGTTAAAAAATCCAGAATCCAACCCACCAGATTATTACTCAAATCAAATTGTTGCAGGAGCCTTTCAACTAAAATATGGATATAAATATATATAAAATATAAATATATTTTGGTTTGCTGCATTCGTCTCACACTCTTCTGCCATGTCCTCTTCTTCCTCTGTGTTCACCGTGCTAGCTAATGTCGTCTGTTCGAGTAACCTCAATGTTTGGCACCCATTTAGCTCTGTAGCTAACTTCTCCGTTGCTTCTAGCTAGAACGCTAGCCCTTCCATACTAGCTAGCATCATGTCATTTGACACCATTAGCATCTTAGCCCACAGCCTAGTGTTACATGTGTGTTCAGTGAAGTTGCTAGCAAGAAGTTTGACAGCATCCGCATATGACTCCGTCGGTTCTAACGTGTGGAAGATTCTCCAACTCTCTATGCCGAGTTTGCGAACAAGAAGTGCTCGTTTCCTTACTTTGTCAAGTTCACCCAGGCCCAATGCTGCAACGTAGGCCTCGAACGCGTCCAGCCAACGTGGCCACAGGACTGCTGGTTCCCCCGGGTGCTCATGAAAAAGCCGCAGTGGTGCCACGCATGCCTCCATGGTTTATCCCCCGTCGCCAAATGTTATGTATGAAATAAGCAAGCCGTGAGCCGTCTTATGCTGAACAACCAACTGAACTTTATTACAAGATGGATAAATATAAGTACAGTGGCCGCAGCCCGCCCGACGCCAGCTACGGTAAGCCCCAGGGTCCAAACCCTCCCAAAGTCACCCTTTATATTGCGGACTTCTCACACAACACAACACACTGCCATCTACAGAAGTTCTCTGATGACTCTGCGATCATCGGCCTCATCTCCAGTGGAGATGAAGCTGAGTACAGAGGACTTATCCAGGACTTTGTGGACTGGTGCCATCGGAACTGCCTCCAGATCAACGCGAGGAAAACTAAGGAGCTGGTGGTGGACTGCCACAGGCAAGGACAACCCCTCACAGCACCAGTAAACATCCAGGGAACAGATATTGAGATGGAGACATCCTACAAGTACCTGGGTGTTCATCTGAACAATAAACTAGACTGGTCACACAACACCGATGCACTCTACAAGAAGGAACAGCGTAGGCTGTTCCTACTGAGGAGGCTCAGATCTTTTGGTGTACAAGGGGCGCTGCTGAAGACATTCTACGACACGGTGGTGGCATCAGCCATCACTTTTGGAGTGGTCTGCTGGGGCAACGGCATTACAGCAGCCGATAGGAAGAGACTGAACAAACTAATCAAGAAAGCTAGCTCTGTCCTGGGGAAACACCTTGACCTAGTAGAGGAGATAGGAGAGAGAAGGATGGTGGCTAAACTGTCATCTCTGCTGGAGTCCGAGTCCCACCCTATACAGGACATACTGAACGCACTGAGGAGCTCATTTAGCAGTAGACTACATCATCCTAGGTGCGCGACCGAGAGCTTTCGCAGGTCCTTCCTACCTACAGCTGTCAGACTTTATAACCTAAGCAGGGCTGCTTGCAGAGATAGCAAAAAAACGTGACAACCTAATACTGTAGTATTGAATGCAAAAGACGCAACAGACTTACACAGACAGTCCCCTCCAGTATACAACTAGGACAATATCAGTCACTATGGAGGGTGACACAATATGTATGAGTACATATTCATACCATGTAGGGTAACTAAATAGACGGTTATGCTGTTTATTCCATCTAGCTACAATGCTCCGCACTGTGTATATACTGTATATTTATATATTTATGTGTACATATGTATATTCACTGCTCTTATTTTCTTATCTTCTAAATTATTGCTCTGAGTGTTGCTATCCCTGTGCTGTTGCAATCCTGGAATTTCCCCATTGTGGGACTAATAAAGGCTTATCTTATCTTAGCTTAGCTTAAGTCACACATTACAATTTCATCTTTTATGCTATGTATTATAGTTTGTACTATAATGTGTATATTTGCCTGTTTTTCTTCCTCTTTTGTATAATGATATGGATCTATGGGTCTGGAATAAAGTATAAATAGTCATGTGTTATGTGTTAGCTCAGCTTCTAGCTATATGGTGCAGAAGGCTGTGTTGCATACTGTACCTATGAAGGAATGGAGTGTATCTACAGCTAATATTATCATAAACTTTGCAATTTCTGACTGATTTCCAAGCAGTATTGTTTGTTACAAAACTCAGACTTGTATCTACCATATATGAAGTGTTCCCCTAACTATACTTAAGGTTTAGGACACACTGATAAAGTTAGGACACACTAGTACTATCCTTTAGTTATTTATCCATAAATTTTGCAATCAGTGCAATGAAAGTAAGAGATTCCTCTGTGTATTTACTACAGTAATACTTATATTGTCCCCCTCAATATTTACTATTATATAAAAAAAACCACAATAAACTACATATTTCTTGGGTCAGTATAGAAAAATAATAATTTTAACAAAGAATTCAATTAAATAAATGTATACATCCACGAAATTACTAAGTATGCAGTTATTTCTGGTAAGCAAAATTTATTAGTTTACTCAAGCACATTTCTAACAAGTTTTCTTTCAGTGTTTTGAACTATTAGAGAAAGCAAAGGATAGAATCTGAATGACAATAAATTATAAGGTGCTCAGCTTTTGTGCCGCTCTCTCACTACTAGTGATAAAATGCAGGTTTAAATTTTTATGTCTGTGGTCACTGTGCCTTCATAAAGGTACAAGTCTTCTATTATATTATTACACCTGCTATCAGAATCTCCATGTATTGTTATGTTACATTTTATGCAACTTCCTTCAATTATCCCAATCATTAGTATAAAATCTTAACCTTTGCCATAGCAATACTATCACCACCAGGACATGTACAGATAATATATCTGGATTTTACATAATGCATTCTCCTTCCACCTCCAGGATGCACCGGGGAGGTTTTCTGAGCATGTGGAGCAGGGGGAGGGCCAGATAAGCATCAGTGTTTGTGTAATCTCCTGCAGTGTCCCAGATGGCTGAGTGATGGCTAACAGTGTAGATTAAAACAATCAAAAAAATTCTCTCCCACTGTGAGGTTTCCATCTTATTAAATCTTGCTTCAGAATAGACTCTGATGTACAACATGTGACTGCAAAATTTACATTATCTACTCATGCAGAGCCCCTTCATATGCAGATATGCAATTTTAACTATTGCTGCCTCCCCTGCTCACTCTGACAAAAATGTAGAATGAAAAAACTTGTCTGGGAAGATGTAAAAGGACTAAATAACTTTTTTATTTCCAGTATAAAATCTGTAAGACATCTAAACCTCTTCTGATCCAAATATTATAGAGTAAATCTCAGAAAAAAACAATTTGTTATGCTAAATTTAAGCAGCACTGTGTCTCATTCGTTGCCTCAAAACGTGTACAGAAATTAGCTGGCACACATCGAAATATGGAAACAACATAACCTCCAATCTAAGGAACACTTCTGCAACACTCAAGCGGTTTTATCATAATCACCATCATTTTGTAAAAAAAATATTACTTATGTGCTGAGAATGTCTTTTTGAAGTCGTTTACTTCAGTTTTTAAAACTATATTTTTGTGACATCATGTGCTTATTTATTTCTATTCCTGGAAGAAACTGGCTGTCATAGAATAGCCCTACTTGTTGTAACAGTTTATGAAAAGACACAAGGCACTAGGCAGTCAGTCCATTTGACTTGGTCCTCTGTTGGTCCTGCGCTGGCTACCTGGCAACTGGGCTCTTTTGTGCGTGACAAAGATGGATTTTTGTACATCAGGAGAGATGATGGGAGTCCACCGCAAACAAACAGGCCACCAAAGTGTAAGCCAACCATGTGCACCCAGCATGGACTCATCTACTGCTGTTTTTCACCAGCAGAGGCACCCTCTCCTTCCAGACCTACTCTCCTCAGTGACTCAGAGTATTTTCTCCTTCCAATATTGACAATGTCCTCGATTTCATCTGCCAGGTCTCTCCTGCTGCTCTCTACCATAGCATCCATCAGCCTTGACACTGCTCCAGGTCCTGCATTATTTTGTCTCCGGGCCCATTGAAACAGCATGTCCAGCACTAAGGCACCCAGGTTATCCCTGGAGAACAAAACAGAACAAACACAAGAATCAGTACATTGCATGGCTTCTGTGTTCAAACTTGTTTTTTTTTTTTTTTTATCAAATTAGTAGCATGGTCATAAACAAATATACAGGGACTAGTGATGACAAATACATGATTAAATTCTGTTTATGGGCACTGTGCAACACTGTTCCTTTAAGATTTCCCCTGACTCTTTTCCCATAAATTGAGGAACCAAACTTGACACGGTTATTAAGTGTTTCTCTACGTAGGTACCACCAAGGGTCACACACTTCTCCCATCGCTTTATGGAGCTGTGGAGACCTCACCGCAGAAGTCTGCAGATTGCATCAGAAGCCACGACTTGACCTCAGAAATCAGCATTTGATTGTCTTGAAAGTGCTTGTCCTTCAAAAATGACTTCTTGGTTGGAAAGAGCTGGAAGTTACTATAGCTGGTGTGAGGTCAGGTGACTAAGACGGTTGAAGAAGAATTTCCAAGCCACAGGACCGTGCTTCCGTCTGAGTGGTATGTGAGTTGTCAACCAGGCGTTGTCTTGCAGGGGGTGGACACCTTTGGTCAGCATGCCATGTCTCTAAGTTTTGATGGCCTTCTGCAATTTCTGCAGCAGTAAAAAGCAGTAAGTCCTGGTAACTATGGTACACTTTGCCAGGAAATCTGTCATCAATAGTCCATGCTGGTCCCAAAAGATCGTGAGTATGACCTTGCCCACCGAGGGTTGGACACATGCCTTCTTCAGAGGTGGTGAGGCATAAGGTTTCCATTGTTTTGACTGTGCTTTAGTCTCTGGATTATAGTGATGGACCATTGTTTTGTCCTGTGTGATTAGTCTGTCGAAGACATTTTCCTGGGTTTCTCGGTACATGGCCAAATGAGTCTGGCAGCACATGACATGTTCCTGCTTCTGGAAGTGTGTGAGCAACCAGAGAATCATCATGCAGACAACCTGAACGGGGATCCTCCAAAATGGTGGCCTCCACTTGCCGGATGGTGTCTTCATCAATGGCACACTGCAGAAGCCCAGGAATGGGTGTCTGATGTCCGACCACATTTGAACTATTGATGCTGGTGCTTGACTACGTCATACAATGGGGCATCCTCCCTATAAGTTTCTTTCATCTCATTGAATGTCTTCCATGGTGTGCTGTTTCTCAAGTACAGGAACCTGATGACCAACCTGCATTCAACTGGCTCCATTATCACATCTTACTCCACTTTAGCACCTGTAAAAGAGAAACTCTTAGGAGATCAGAGCTGCAAATTACCACGAGACCTATAAAGATAAGTATTATTATACATGTGCAATTTCGGCTTCCTACAATAATCAGAAGTGGGTCAGGGGAAATCTTTAATAAGCCACCCTCAAACCATCATAAAGATATAAATCTCCTTTTATTACACCTGGAATGGCAATCTCCAAAAATCCATTTTACATCCTAGATACTATGTTATACTGTATGACATTTCATGCAACTTCCATCAAACATTCTAACCATTAACCTTCAGACCACACATGGCACACATCAGTGCTGGATGCGGGATTCATTGTGAATAATGCCAAAATAGGCCATGTGCTCTCAGGGTTAAAACCAAAGAGAATCTGAACCTTCTCTATAAAGCTACCACCAGGACAGATAACGTATGTGGCTTTTACACAATGCATTATTCTTCCATATGCGGACATGTACATTTTTTCTATCTAAATGTTTTCACTGTCTTACTGACAGATCAGAAATACTTGATTTAGCATGTATAATAAAAAGTCTAAATTGTGATTTTTTTTTTAATTATAATATCTCTGTGAACTCAAGATCTCTTTTACCTTTTGGCCTCAAAATGCACATAACTTTGCACATACTATGCCTGTACCGTCTTTGGCGTTAATGTCTGCAACTGCTCTTGTTATAGCATCTGGAAAACAGACAAGCTCTTGTCGGGCTTTGAGATACAAGGCTCCATGCTTCATTGCATTCCGGCTCTCACACCAGCCTTGGAATCTTTTATCTCTGGCGAACCAACCTGTGTTCAAAACAGTTTATTTAGAACCGATGCACATGGCAGCATCTCACAAATTGCGAAAAAAAGAGAAAGTAATGGTAAATGATTGATAGCTCTTAGGCGATCTACAGTCCTCACACAGATGAGGAGCTGCTCTGGATTAGAAAGCATCTGTCATTGTGGGCAGGATCTTCCTTGATTTCAAAAACAGGAAAAAGGCAATTCAGGAATAAACGCTCTCTGATATCTTAAAAACAAACAGATGAAAAGTGTTTCTCAAAAAAGAATGAGGCAAGAAATACAGTGTTTAGTAGCTGAATCTGTTCGTGTCATAGCAACAACTGCCGATTAATAAATTTTGGGTTGCGGGTCTTCCCAGTGTTACAGTGGAATCCGTGACCTATTAGAATGGGTGACTGCAGAGTTCTGTTCTGGGCTCTGTGCTGACTTTTGGTCAATCTGAAAGCAAAAGCTATTTCAAAAAGAGGGGTCAGCACCACATTTAGCATGGTACCACTTCTATCTGAAAGCCCTGTTGGTGATCCTGTGACCTTGACCTTTGGATCCCAAAAGCATAGCTACGACAATCCGACATGTGTGCCAGTTTTGCTGGCCTTACCTTCATTTATTGTCAAGTTAGAGAGAGGACACATGCAGATGAAGGCAACCACCTACCCATGCCTCAGTGCCAGTGTGGGTAATAGTTACAGTATATATCCTGGAAACTGTGTGTAAATAAATAGCATACTGAGTGATTTATCATTCCAACCTGTTCTTGTGTTGGATACGGTCCAGCTCTTGGTAGCTCAAACCAAGATTGATTCCAATAACACGCCAGTCATGTCCTATCTGTAGAGACAGGGACAGCAGGTTGGCTTCTGTCAGGTAGCCGCTTTCTGGGTCACCCAGGTTCAGAGGAGGATATTCAGTCTCCTCCATGATGAAGTTGTTCTCTGAGTTTAGCGCCTAAAAGAAAAATAACCAGTTCCCATCCCATTAAAACTTTATAAATTTTATAAGACAAAAATAATACGCAATGAGAAAAGATTTAAAAATTAAGAATTAAATAAAAAGGTATGAAAAAAGGTAAAACTGTCATTCCAACTTACAGGAAGCCTTAGTGGTAAAGTTGCAAGCCACTGGCTATCAAGTCCTTTTCTCTTTTTAACCACTTCCTCGGGCAGAACACTGGGAATCTCTCCTCTATAAAAAGATACCTGTAACACAATTATATATATATATATATATATACTGTATATATATATATATACTCACAAAAAGTTAGGGACAATTGGCTTTCAGGTGAAGTTTCAGGATGCACCTAAAATGCGCTATAACCTTTACAGGTGAACTTAATTTGACCTTCTCTAACCTTTTGAATGCACATTTCCAACTGTTCAATGTTTCAGTACTCTTTGCACAACTTACTGTTCTCTAACAAGGTGTTTAATGGCAAAATTCACGACAGGTGCTTGAGCCATGAATCGACCGATAAAATTTTCTGTTTCAATTAGAATTGGTATTTAAACAGTCCTCTTCATCATGCTGTTCACATTTTGACATCATGAGTCCAAGATGACATCTAACAATTGACCAACAATACCTTGCCATTGCAAGGCTTCAGACAGGATGTTCTCAGAGGGAAGTGGCCACTGAGCTTAGAGTGTCACAGTGTGTCATCAGCAGGTTGCAACAGAGATACAGAGAGACTGGAAGAGTCACAGAAAGGCATAGAAGTGGACGTCCTTCGGCCACATCCCATGCTGATGACCGTTTCATTGTGAACAGTGCCCTGTTGACAGTGGTGCCTCCAGAAATTTTTCATAGGGGTAGCCACATGGGGGCCACCACTGTTGTGGTGGCATATCAAAATCAAAAGCCAAAACTCAAGTTCAGAAATTCTCTAATGCTGTTGTCACAGTGGCGCCCCCATGTGGTTGTCACTGTGTTGTCACATCAGACCATTCAAAACTGTTTACATCAGCGTGGTCTGTGTGCTAGACAACCTATAAGGATGCCCGACCACACCAGGCACAGGTGTCATTGTCTTGCATGGGCCAGGGAGCATTTATGCTGGACAAGGGACCAGTGGGCCTCAGAGTCTGATGAAAGTTGATTTGTGTTGCTCAGAAATGATGGCCGCCAACGATGTTGGGGATGTGGCTATGCATCAGCCACTGTTGTCACCAGACAAGCCTTTGGTGGTGGTGGTGTTACAATCTGGGCGGTGTGTCTAGTCAATACAGAACTGCCCTACACCTTGTGAATGGTGCAGTGACAAGCCAATACTACCTGAATAACGTCATTAATCCCATCATTGTGCCCCTGCATGAACAACACAGGCCTAATTTCATCTTCATGGACGACAATGCTCCAGCTCATCAAGGTTGCATCATTAGGGAACGGCTGCTGGAGGCAGGGGTACCTCAAATGGAGTGGCCTGCACTTTCTCCAGACCTGAATCCCATAGAAAACCTATGGGATCAGCTGAGTCGCTGTGTACAGGCTCGTAATTTTGCACCCCACAATCTCAATGACCTGAGCACCGCCCTTCAAGAAGAGTGGAATGCCATGCCTCAGCAGACAATAAGATGACTTGTGAACAGCATGAGACGTAGTTGTCAAGCTGTAATTGATGCTCAAGGGCACATGACAAGTTATTGAGACACTGACATTTTTTGTTGTGGTATACCCACCACTGTTGTTGGCTTTTGTTTCAATAAATTGTTTGAGATGAAGAAATCACCATTGCATGCTTCTACTTAAACGCCCTACCTTCATGACATTATATCACTGTAGCATGAACTTTTTTACATTTTCCATAAATTTCATTCCAAAGCCAAATATCCCTAACTTTGTATGAGTAGTGTGTATGTATGTGTATATATATAATTTCAATGTACTGTTCAAGCTCCACATACAGACTGATGTATGGGACAGTTCAGGCATAACAAATGTATACTTTGGCTGGTGCTGACCTCTTATTTTTGTTGTGTAGCATATCACAGAGGTCAGCATCCATGCAAATTAACACAAACAATAATATCAAATATTTATTTTATGAGTCTAAAGATGTACTTTAATGTAAAAAGTAAAGAAGTGAAAATAAAGCATATTTATAACAATTTTTATAAGTTTTTCAATTTCGTAACACTAAAATTCTGTTGGTTACATCACAAACAATAACAATGTCTAAAGGTTCAAATAAATTTTTTTGTGAATTCTCTCTCTCTCTTTCGGCTGCTCCCTTTTGAGGTCGCCACAGCGTATCATCACCTGATGATGCGATGATCCACATGTCGATTTGGCAAGGATTTTTACGCTGGACGCCCGTCCTGACACAACCTTCCCCATTTATCCAGGCTTGGCACTGCCCTCCCTGGAAAACATCTACAGGTCTCACTGCTACAGCAGAGTCTGCAGAATCACTGGGGACAGCAGCCATCCGTTCCATCACCTGTTTGTTTTGCTGCCTTCCAGGAGACGCTACAGAGCCTTGAAATGCCGCACGACCAGACTGAGGAACACCTTCTATCACACAGCCATGCATGAACTAAATAATAACTCTGAAACCCCCCCATCATACCACACATAACCTCCCACAATTAATTCATGAAGACTGATATACTGAGGAATGTGCAATACTGTGTCTTTTATTGGGTCTTATTGGATTATATTTTTATCTTGATAATTTGAATGTGTTTTGAACCGACAAATACTGCAGTCCTTTTACGAAGCTAGTAAAATTTCGTTATACGTTGCATACAATGACAATAAAGAAATTCTAACTAGTCAACCTCGAATGTTCTGACCCTTAAACAGTTGATATGATTGTCCTACCTGTCCCCTCACTGGTCCTTTGTGACCCTTAGCAGGACAGATGTACACTTCCTTCAGATTCTTCAGACTGGAGTAAAACACAAAACACAGTCTTCCCCCCACACAGTCGGGGCTGTCTGGAGAAAATTGGGGGGAAAAATTAACTCATGACTTACAGTCATACAGTATCTCACAAAAGTGAGTACACCCCTCACATTCTTGTAAATATGTTATTATACCTTTTCATCAGACAACACTGAAGATATGACACCTTGATACAATGTAAAGTAGTCAGTGTACAGCTTGTATAACAGTGTAAATTTGCTGTTCCTTCAAAATAACTCAACACACAGCCATTAACCCTCTGGTGCATAGCGGTCACTACAGTGGACAGCTACTAAAAAGTAACTTTCTCTTTAATGCATTGGTTTCTATGGTGGAACTGCCTATCAGCCTCTAAAGTGCTCTCTGCTGCCATAGTCCATTGAGGTCAATTCAGTGGTCAGTCGGTGTATATTTACAATAGAACACAAGTTAATTCATTTTTACAGTAAGTTCACAATGTTTTATGTTGAGTGCTCAGGCGCATGTAGTTCACTGGATTGGACATGTCTGTAACTTTATGAAAAAATCATATTTTTGGGGAAAAAAAAGTTGAACATTTTTTTTCATGTCCTAAGAAGAATAAAAACACTTCAGAAAAAAATCTTGACCAAGGCTTTCATAATTCATGCATCAGAGGGTTAATGTCTAAACTGCTGGCAACAAAAGTGAGTACACCCCTAAGTGAAAATGTCCAAATTGTGCCCAAAGTGTCAATATTTTGTGTGGCCACCATTATTTTCCAGCACTGCATTAACTCTCTTGTGCAAGGAGTTCACTAGAGCTTCATAGGTTGCCACTGGAATCCTCTTTCACTCCTCCACGATGACATCATGGAGTTAGAGACCTTGCACTCCTCCACCTTCCCTTTGAGGATGCCCCACAGATGCTCAATAGGGTTTAGGTCTGGAGACATGCTTGGCCAGTCCATCACCTTTACCCTCACTTTCTTTAGCAAGGCAGTGGTCGTCTTGGAGGTGTGTTTGGGGTGGTTATCATGTTGGAATACTGCCCTGCAGCCCTGTTTCCAAAGAGAAACATGTTGGCATTCATGGTTCCCGCAATGAACTGTAGCTCCCCAGTGCCGACAGCACTCATGCAGCCCCAAACCATGACACTCCCACCACTCCTCACCTGGTTGCCACCACACACGCTTGACACCATGTGAACCAAATAAGTTTATCTTGGTCTCATCAGACCACAGGATATGGTTCCAGTAATCCCTGTCCTTAGTCTGCTTGTCTTCACCAAACTGTTTGCAGGCTTTCTTGTGCATCATCTTTAAAGGGGCTTCCTTCTGGGACGACAGCCATGCAGACCAATTTGATGCAGTGTGCGGCATATGGTCTGAGCACTGACAGGCTGACCTCCCACCTCTTCAACCTCTGCAGCAATGCTGGCAGCACTCATATGTCTATTTTCAAAAGACAACCTCTGGATATGACGTTGAGCATGTGCACTCAACTTCTTTGGTCGACCATGGCGAGGCCTGTTCTGAGTGTAACCTGTTCTGTTAAACCGCTGTATGGTCTTGTCCACCGTGCTGCAGCCCAGTTTCAGGGTGTTGGCAATCTTCTTATAGCTTAGGCCATCTTTATGTAGAGCAACAATTCTTTTTTTCAGATCCTCAGAGAATTCTTTGCCATGAGGTGCCATGCTGAACTTCCAGTGACCAGTATGAGAGAGTGTGAGAGCGATAACACCAAATTTAACACACCTGCTCCCTATTCACACCTGAGACCTTGTAACAGTAACGAGTCACATGACACCGGGGAGGGAAAATGGCTAATTGGGCACAATTTGGACATTTTCACTAGGGGTGTACTCACTTTTGTTGCCAGCGGTTTAGATATTAATGGCTGTGTGTTGAGTTATTTTGAAGGGACAGCAAATTTACACTGTTATACAAGCTGTACACTGACTACATTGTATCAAAGTGTCATATCTTCAGTGCTGTACCATGAAAAGATATAATAAAATATTTACAAAAATGTGAGGGGTGTACTCACTTTTGTGAGATACTGTAAGTACAATAATTGCACTGCAAAGGCACCAACAGGTCTATGAGCTGTCTTAAGCTAAGCTGATCACAACTTAGCATTCAAAGTCCAACTTTACAGTTACATCAGTTATGTCATATAGTTCTAAGCCTTCTACTCACTAAGACTGGTGCCATATTCTGTCTTGTCAGGAGAAGGCATTAAGTCAAATGCAGGCTGTTTTCTTAAAGCTTAAAACAAACTTACAGTAAGGTAGCAACCCAAGTATGATTTTATGAGATGAGAGGAATACATCCACTGAATATTTACAAATGATGACGACCTGGTGGAGAGGTTAAGATTTAATTAAAGGTCCTCGAATTACCTTTACTAGTGCATACCCGTGCATGCCCATAGAAACCAAGTACAAGCAAGTATTTCTGCATGTCCGTAGAAAGCAAGTGTAAGCAAGCATTTCTGCATGCCAGTAGAAAGTTACTGCTACCATGGCAACAGTAACCATGGTGAAACCTGCCTTTGATCTTTGACGTCACCACTCATTCAATGATGCCTGCCTTTGATCTTTGATGATGTCATAGCAAGTCCTTTGATCTTTGATGGTGTTAGCAAGTCTAGCAAGTCCTATGATAGTGGGTCCTTTGATCTTTGATGATGTCATAGCGAGTCCCATGATCTTTTCGCGAGTCCTATGATCTTTTAGCAAATCCTATGATCTTTTAGCGAGTCCTATGACTGTGACAGACATACACAGACTGACACAGAGATTTCTTGAATTATACCTGTATATAGAGTGATGCATTTAGAGTTGTAACTCCTTATACAAAGATATAGAGTCATGATAATCAAGTCAGTGGCGGTAATGCACCTGTAAGCTGGTTGCCAACCGCCAATCAAATCTAAAAGAAGAAGAAGAAACTACATTGAAGCCTATAATGTTTGTCAAATCTATTTTACTAGTGCATACCCATGCATGCCCATAGAAAGTACAGCCTGCTTCATGCTACATTTCCCTCTAGTCCGCTGTGGTCCATGTACGCTTTGGACGAGCCCAGCACGCACGTGGCGATGCTCATGCTCACTTCTTTCATCTACCCAAGCCAAGCGGTTGACGCATGTGCACAACCATCATTTGCAGTTTCACTCCCACCCAATAGGTAGCGCCAAGGCGCTGACGCACCAAGATTTTCACCAACAAAGAAACGGCGGGCTTCTTCACAAAGTTTCTCTTCAAATATAGTCTATTTCTGCTGTTTGACTTCCCGGTTTTCACTCCTTTTCCACGAAGATGCTGCTGCCGCTGTGAAAGAAAGTATGTATGTATGATTCATGTATGTTTTTATTCTCGTTTTCCACCTCCTCGTTGTCTTCTTCGTCTACTGATGTATGCTGTGTCGATATTACCACCTCGTGAATGGGATGTTCAGTCTTGCGCATGCGCTTTTCAACGCGTTCAGGTCGTGGGCAGGCAGTGCGGTCACAAAATTTGGGCTGCACACGGTCGTTCGCGGTCGAGCACTGTGGACACTACCGGAGTAGAGACGATGACGTAAATGTCGTCACACGAGGTTTCCGGTTACATGTTCGCGGACAGCAGAGGTGTAACATGAAGCAGGCTTAAGTGTAAGCAAGCATTTCTGCATGCCCATAGAAAGTTAATGTTACCATGGCAACAGTAACCATGGTGAAACCTGCCTTTGATCTTTGATGTCACCACTTGTTCAGTGATGACTGCCTTTGATCTGTGATGGCTACCTTTGATCTTTGATGATGTCATAGCAAGTCCTATGATCGTGAGTGATGTCTGCCTGTGATCTTTGATGATGTCATAGCAAGTCCTATGATCTTTTAGCAAGTCCTATGATAGTGAGTGATGCCTGCCTTTGATCTCATAGCAAGTCCTGTGATCTATATGACGTCATATAGACATCATGTAGAAATCATCGGAACAGCATAGGCGATCCTATGATCTTTTAGCAAGTCCTATGGTCATGACAGACAGACAGACAGACAGACAGAGATTTCTTGAATTATAATTCAAGAAATCTCTGTCTATAGAAACCTATATATATAGAAATCTAGATAGAAATCTATATATAGAAATCTCTGTCTATAGAAATCTATATATATAATTACATATAGAGTGACAAGTGCATAATCACAAATAACATTTAGATGGGATAGTTAAAAACTTTTCAGGTGTTTGCTGAAGTGGGGGAAGCAGGAGCTGCAACAGTGGTCATATCAGTAAAAAGAAGGAAAGAACATTTCATATTTACTACTGTAAAATCAGTCTGAGAAGAATGTTGGTCATCTTTGCAAAGCAACAAGCAAAACAAATTCAGTACTTTGGTACTAGTCCTGGGGGGGAAGACTCTGGAAAGTTAACCTATAAGCCAGTAAATGTTCAGAGCTGTTGCCAGGCCTGCAGACTGTGTCAAGACATAACCCAGCATCTACGGCAGTAAGTTAGTAACAGTGGTTAATAATTATCAAATAAGAAATGTATATTTAGATGTAAATTAGGTGTAACCTTTACCGTCACTAAAAGAAGTCTTCAAGATAAGAAGAATTCAAACCTGTGACAATGTCTAGCCCTCTTTCAAAGCCAGCAAAGAACTGTTCTCCTTCCAGCAGGTCACATAAATCTGAAGGCTGGGGTCCTTCATATTGCTCTGCCAAAGACTGGACTCTGCTGTCTATCTGTAGAAGAAATAGTCACAGTCAATGTTTAGACACCACACAGAAGCTGAAAAATTAAGACTTTTAGTTCAAATAGATCTAGTAAACTCAAAAATATGAGAACAGAAAGAAATACTGCAAACCTTGTTAGCAGGTAAGCACTGTACCAGAACTTGAGAAGGGTCAGCCTTCCGCTGGAGGACTACAAACTGAACTTTAAACTGTTTTAGTCTTTGATAGACTTTCCTAATCACCCCACTCACACAACGATGCGTCGTGTACCACAGCCAGTACCTATTATGGTGCAGACAACACAAAGTTATACAATGACAGACTGAATCTGAGGCCACAATTACATTATAGTAATTTAGCACAAACACTTACCAGGAGAAATGAGTAATGTAGAATATGGCATACAAATGTGTAACATAGAGGGACACTTGTGATGTGATATCACTCCATGTTTGGGCAGTGGGATCTCCATGAAACAGATGTAAACGGGACATATCAACTGTATGGCCTGTAGAAACACTGGAAATGTTAATACATGCTAGCTGTCACACTAGGTCACATGCAAAAAATTTAGCCATCACATCATGCAGCGGTTGTAATATATGTGTAGAAATAACAGCATGCCTCAAAAGATGAATGACTCTTTTTTCCCCTCACAAGGAACACTTATTGTTTAATTGTCAAAACATCAACTGAATTGTTAATATGGCATGCTAACTGCTAACCACTAATGGAGCTGGAGAGCTGCCAGGGCTGCTCATGGGGTCTGAAACGGGGAGTTCAACAACGTGAACGAGCATGGACACAGAAGTGTTCAAGGTTCACAGTGCAAATTGGTGTCCAGAAGAAGAGGGCAGAGAAAGGACGGATGTATGACAGGCCAGCAGCAGCAGGTATGTCTGTACTCCTACATTTAACAGACAGCTAAACACTGTAGCTCACTGTAATGTGTATGCCACTACAGTACATGCTAGATGCCCCTAGACTGAGAAGCACCTCATTTCAAACTACATTGTAGTTGAACAGTGCAATATGAGCTGGTGAGCGTGACATTATACAACCCTGAGTCTACATGTGTGAGAATTAGGTTGGTAAACTTTACCATTAACTCCAGATGGCAGAGGGACCTGAACCTTTACTGGCTGGAGGAAATCTGAGCTGGGAGTCTGGGAAAGAAAAAGGAGGTGACTGACTCTGGCCTGAGGGTCACCACACAGCGCCTGCACCTCTGACACAGACACCTGCAGCACCTATCAATAGAGACACACAAATATCTTATAATCAGCTGATAATACACTAACAGTGTGATGTTGTGTCTAAATATGGTACTGCCACTGTCTAACATTACCTGTAGTGTTATGGTTCGAGCCCCTGCTGTCGAATCTTTGGGAAAGTGCAGCTTGACTCCAGGGTCAGACCTCGACACCAGCAGGGCTCCAGCTGGTGTAAGAGAGCAACTGTCCACTACTGGACGGGACACAGCCATAAACCAGGAGAAGTGGCTCACTGAGCAGCATGCCAGCTATCCATAGAAGAAATGTGTCATTTTTAGCAAGTTATATCAGCAAGAAAAGGGATTTGTAGTAATGTCTCTTTCAGTAAGGAGGTTTTATGAATTACTTTGGCTGGACGACCTCTAGGGTGACTGGTATTGCTCTCACTTCCTCTCCTTAGGTCAGTTGGCAGATTGCACCAAGACTTTCCATCAAATGTTCGCAAGACCACTTCCCTTTTTTTACGCCGATGATATGGAATACATACCTCCACAGGCTGTAAGCATTTTAAAGTGGAAATACTGTTTTTTTTTTCAATGTCAGCAATAAATATCAAGCCTCAACACCATGCATAAACAAAACACATAAAAGATTCATAATGTTCAAGTTGAACTTTCATCTATGAATATAATACAATCCAAGTGCACAACAAAATAGTAACAAAAATGAAATGTAATTACCCAAGTCTGCAAACCCTCTAATGTGGCTGTGATTAAAAAAATAGCCAATCACATTAAAACTCATGTTAAATAGTAGTAAATACACACTAGTGCTGTCATCTTGATTTAGCTACTGTTACGTTGGTTTTGTAATTCTGATATTACAGCTAAACAAAGATTTACAAAAAAAAAAGATGATTTCCATCATACAAAACACAGAATAATTGAAATCTATTTTACTTTGTTTCAGCCCAAATAAACAGCTGTACACCTCCTTAATCAAAGGAAAACAATATACACATTTGTTCATAATGTGTTAAGACATTTAAACTGCCATGTTAACATGATACAGTGTCTTATGACGTATACAGATTGCATTTTAATAAGGCATTCTTTGCTGTGTTAAGACACAATTTAGATGTGTTAAGAGGTAAAGTTTCCCTGCATTAACACATAAGGCAAATCAGTCAGCTATATTTAAGGGGCAGTGGTGGCCTAATGCTTAGGGATGTGGATTGGTGACGTTCAATCCCTGGACTGGCAGGATCAGATCTGGGTGGGACAGATAACATAGCACTGTTTGCCCCACCCTCCTTAACCCTTGAGCAAGGCACTTAACCCCAACTGCTCACATCAGCTTTTTTCAAGGAATTGGATACAATTATCTTATGTTTGGAACTATAAAAATCATCGGATTTCTAAATCCCACTTGCAAAAGCCTAAACTGGAAGGTGGGCTGGGCCTGCCATCGTTCAATCATTATTACTGGACCGCCAATGTCAGATCACTAATGTTTTGGTCACATGCTGCTGTGGATAATGTGGCATTTGAGGCCCCCTTGTGGTTGCACATGGAATCTGACCCTGTCACTAACTCCTCTTTGCCCGCCCTGCTGTTCAATAAATTGGATGACTTGAAAATTCTGAAATGTTTAAGTTTTACAGTAAGAAATTCGGTTAAAACTTTAAATCAGGTACGGGCATTTTTGCATTTACCAGAGACCTCAGCAGATACACCAATTTGCTATAACCATTCATTTTTACCTCCATGGTCTGATAAAACTTTCCACGTCTGGAGGGAGAGGGGTTTGGTATCCATTGGGGACCTGTGTATTAAGGGGAGTTTAGCGTCATTTAGTTTGCTTAGAGAAAAATTTGGTCTTCCTCATTCACATTTTTTTTCGATATCTACAAATCAGACATTATGTTCAATCCATAGTTAATGAATCTGGTGCAGTTCCGGGAAAACATGTCTTCTTTGATCTTATTAAGAACCCCCCTCACTCCAGGCACCTAGTCTCTAAATTTGTGAATATGTTTGACAGTGTTATCACTGCCTCTTCCGAGACGATCAGGACAGCATGGGAGGAGGAGTTGGGAACTGAACTGTCTGGAGGCATTTGGGACAGAAGTCTGTCAGCAGTTAAGGATTGCTCGGTCAATAGTAGACACCAGCTGATACAATACAAAGTGGTTCACCGCCTTCATTACTCAAAGCACCGACTGCATAAAATTTATCCTTCTATTTCATCACTGTGTGACAGATGTCAAATGTCAGTGGGTACATTGTCTCATGCTTTTTGGTTCTGTCCCTTGCTTTTTGACTTATGGTCTAGAGTGTTTGATTGGTATTCTACGGCTTATCAAATCACTCTTCCCCTGGATGCAATTCTCGCTATCTTCGGCTGTTCCCAACTTACTCAACGTTTTTGCAAATCTATACAACAGTCATTGATGTTGGGCATGACTGTTGCCAAGAGACTTATTTTGAAGAAGTGGAAAGCCACTTCCTCTCCATCTTTTCGTCAATGGTTGACGGACATGATGAATGTTATACAGATGGAAAGACTCAGGTATATAAGAAACAACTCATTGCAAAAATTCTGATATTTGGGGTCCCTTTATCACTCACTTTGATAATTGCAAGGCCTAAAGGTATGAGTTAAGTCAACGTTAATGAATGGGCACCTATGGCCACCTGGTGACACAACAGTGCGACACTGGCAGATTTACTATATATATGCACATGTAATTTGTATATGTGTATGTGTATATATATATATACATATGTGTAATTTTTTTTGTTACTGTTTCAGCATGTGTCTGTTTATGTTTTTGTATGTTTGTGTGTTTATATATGAGCCTGCTAAAATGTGTAAATAAAATATTTATTACAAAAAAAAAAAAAACTGCTCCAGTGGAGCTGCTCAGTGGCCACAGGTCAGTTTGTGGTTGTACTGGGCAGCTTCCAGGTGTGAATGCGCAACTGTGTGAGTGTGAACAGGGCGTCCTTGAAAAAGAGAGGTTGCCTCTCAATGGACCTTCCTTGTATAAATAAGGGTTAAATAAAAAAATGTTAAAAATAGTGTGTTGAAGGAAACTTGCGCTCCTGTTAAGTAGCAGTAATGATAGGGACCTGGGTTCTCTAAACCTTCCAATCAGCACAGATCAAACCACAGCAGAGATGGCTCAGAAACAATTCAGAATGCTTTCATAGCATTTAATAAGGTTAAGGTAATTGTTAACATGGAATCATGTTGGCAAGTGTACTTTCTTCCTGGAAATATGACTGTGACTGGTTTTATGACTGTTGTGCATGGTTTCTGTAGGCACCCACGCACAACAATGACAAATTATTTGCAATTTTTTGGACCAATTAAGAAGTGAAATTAGAAAATTTCCCACAGAAACTTAAACGTTCCAGGGAGCCCTGGTTGAATAACACTGATGTAACGCCATCTCCGCTGTGGCAAATTGTACACTAACATGGGAGATGCCTTCCCATAGACCTCTGTCCTGGGTGGCCTCATTTAAGATACTGTATGTAAGGGCACTGTAGACCATTCATAGATATTATTCCACCAACATCTGCATTGTCTACCTGTTTCTTCTGCCATTATTAATCTTGCCTTCAAGACATATTTTTGAAAGGCCTCATTGTGAATGTTTAATGTGTTCAAAGAGCTTAAGAGTTTTACTTTTCACAATACACATAAATGGCATTAATTGACGAAAATCATCAATCGGGACGTGATCTGTGAGCTTGTGATTAGTTATACGGTAGCTCTCATTATGTTGTTTTGGAAGGTTTCAATAGTTCTACAAAGTAGGGATGTCCAATTTACACATTTAAGTTTATGTGGGTATTATAAATTTTGGCTTTAATTCTGTATGCAACCTGAAGTTCTCTATTTCCTGTTGTTTATATGTCCAACTTGCCATAATAGGTCACACTCAAGGTAGTAAAAGTTCTTAGATAATTTAGCTTTGTAACATTTTTTTTACATTCCAAAAAGACGATAATTTAACCGGAGGGGGAGTAGACTTTTTCTAGCCAATGTACAACCCTTTATTTACCTTTAAAAATGTTACTCCATGAGGCTGAAGTTCCAGAGGATGACTCAGGAGGATCTCATGGTCCTCCAGCTGCACACATTTTCTGTTTGGTCTTGTAACAGCCCACTTAAGTCTTGTGGTTGTCAGCAAGCAACCCGGGGGGAACAAAAGCTCTGCTCCCCCTGGGAGAAACACATGGCATCCGCCCGAGGACACACAAAAACTAAGGGGTAAAAGGAATATCAAACTTTTAATATAGCAAGTCAAGGGATAGCGGAAGAAAAACATTTAAATAACTGGAAAATGTTAGTATACTGAGGGACACACTTCACCTGTGCTGATTAAACATAAGGTGCAACTCTGGAATTTTAGTTTTTTCTGGTAAAAGAGCAGAGATGCAGCAGAGTGAATGAACGTTTTAACAGCAGACTAACAGCAAAAAAATACTTTTGCTGTAATCAACTGAGAGCACTTTCTTTTCTTTGCTCACCTGGTGTAGGAGGGAGAGGAGGAGGTGTTGGCGGTTGTCCTAAAGGATTGTCACGAACATCTATTTTAAGTAGAGGCAGTTTGTTCAGACAGTGTGGGATGATGCGGAGGTCATTGCTGAAGATCACAAGCTCCCTGAGTGAAAGGAGAGAGCCTTTGATACAAGACAACACTGTTAGTTATTTCTTTTTTAAACCTACTTACTGTTATGACAAGTTTTTATTTCAGATAGTTGTCTGTCATTGACTGCATCCACTCACCCTTACTTCCTTACCCATGCTCTCCGGTAGCTGCTTCAGCCTGTTGTGGGCCAATTCCAGCGTCGTCAACTCTCCCAGGGATCCAATTTCATCAGGTAGTTCTCGGAGAAGGTTATGTGACACATCCAGCATCTGAAGTGCCTTCAGTTCACCAAGGCTTGGGGGAAGAGAAACCAGCTCATTCCCAAGAAAGGAAAGATGTGTGAGCGAGGACATCCGGCCAATTTCAGGAGGCAATGCTGAGAGCTTGTTGTGACAGAGAAGCAAGGTGGACAGCACAGGTAAGCAAAGTAAGCACGCTGGTAGACAGGAGAGCTGGTTGAAGGAGAGATCCAGGTGGACCAGATGAGAGAGCGAAGAAACAGATGCAGGCAAAGTGGTGAGAAGTCCAGGCAGGGGATCCCCTTGTGAGTTATAAAAACAGTGTCCTTAAATAAAGGAGAAAAGTGAGAAAAATGACAAAGAAGATTTCTAATTATCAATATTTATGTAGTGCAATATACAGGTGTGATGACAATTCCAAAAAAAAAAATCAATGAGCAGCATACCCCGAACAGCAAGCGAACGCAGCTCTCTCAAATGGGGCAGGACGTCCAGCGCACCATCCAGCCCTGGTTTATCCTCGGAGCCCAGTCTAAGGTACTGAAGGTCCCTCATCTGGTCTGGGATGGACCCCCATAGCTGTGGCAAAGCAGCTGCTCCTCCCTGATATACATCGAGGGTCAGTTTTGTATCTGTCAGCACAGCTGAGAGCTCCACAGACGGGGGCAAGGGTGGAGACAGACAGGAGGGAGATGAAGAAACGGTGGTATAGTAGTAGTTGAAGGAGGATGAAGAAGAAAGGCTTGATACAGAGGGATCGCAGGTGTCCATGAGGGGAGAGAAGCATGGGGAGTATCTCCTTGGGTCAGAAACCCCTCCTTGAATTTCAGACAGGCTTACTGAAGAATCGTTCTCATCTTGGACGGCAACTCTTATGAAACTGTGAGCCAATACGTCTGGAAGTGCAACTTTAGATGATGTCATTGATGGATCACCTGCAGAAGTAACCTCGCCCTGTCCATCCTCTGATCTGACAGCAAGGAACTGGCTATCCTCTTTATGGAAAGTTCTTTCTTCTTCTTCGTTCTCTTCTTCACTGTTTCCCTCCATTAGTCCTTCCATCTTACTCCAGATTAGTCTTTTAACTTTAAAGGCGTCATAATCTATTTATATTAGCGAGCATTAGTTACAGTAGCTAACATATTAGCTAGTTATAGCTATGATATACCACTGTCATTTGCAGGTTAAAGAATAGCATAAATAAAAAAAGTCTGAACTATATGTATATGTTAGACCTTCATATGCCGGAAAGTCACCGCTGTTTATTACAAGCTAATGTAACGTAATAACCTCCATAACGGTTATGTTAGTGTCTCCTTTCTCTCTCGTGTTTCTCTGCTTCCTGTAGTCTGACTGTTTTTAAACGCAAGTTCCACCTCACTGTTATTCGTTTGTTGCAATTTGCACTGTCTACCGGAAGACCAAGTCCACATTTACGTGGAGGTTTAAAAGCGCAATCCCCGCCCTTCTTAGCGACCTAGATAAAAATATCGAGCGCCTCCACTGTTGCGCCGCCAAAGTACCCTCTGTAGGCGGGACCAGAGCCGGACGGGACTGTCGCGAGGTCCATATAACCCCCACTTAGCCTGAAGAGGGCGCCTTAGAGTGAACTTCAAATGGTGGCAGTAGGACACAGTCCAAGGACGGATAATTTTTTTCACACATAGGGAGCTGTTCAGTGACTATTTCTGTAGCTGTGCAGCGCTGTGTTTTGCTATTAATAAAACTGTCAAACGTGCCCCTCTGTGTGGTTCATCCTGTGTTTGGCATCGTGCGCGTGAGCTGTCAAAAACTTAACACGTCATGACAAAAATGAGCATCCCAGAAAGGCTCAGTCATTCAAAAGCAAGGATAGGGCGAGGTTCGCCACTTTGTGAACAACTGTGTTGGCAAATAGTTCAACAGTTTAAGGTTTAATGTTTCTCAGTGTACAGTTGCAAGAGGTTTAGGGGTTTCATCTAGAGTCCATAAAATCATCAAAAGATTCAGGGAATTTGGAGAAATTTCTGCACATAAGCAACAAGGCAGAAAACCAACATTGAATGCCTGTGACCTTCAATCCCTCAGGCAGCACTGCTTTAAAAACCAATATCGTTCTGTAAAGGCTATTACCACGTGGGCTCAGGAACACTCCGGAAAACCATTGTCGGTTAATACAGTTTGTTGCTATATAAGTGCAAGTTAAAACTGCAATGCAAAATGAAAGTCATATATAATCAACACTCAGAAATATCACTGGTCGCTCTGGGCCCAAGCTCATCTGAGATGGACCGAAGCAAAGTGGAAAAGTGTGCTGTGGTCTGACAAGTCCACATTTTAAATTGCTTTTGAAAATCATGGACGTTGTGTCCTCTGGGCTAAAGAGGAAAATGACCATCCAGACTGTGATCAGCACACAGTTCTGTAGGATAGTAATATAATATATTAGTGTGGCGGTGCCCTAGGCTGGGATGGGTGATGCCCCGCCTTCAAGGGGGTGGCGTCACCTGGGATATAAAAGCCTGATGCAGGAAACCTCCTTGCCACAGTCCTGTACTCACGGTAGGGTCTCCCCACAGTGTGTTCTAGTTCTTGTAATAAATACTATAAAACGTCACCTCGCCTCCCCACTTATTCGGACATTACAAGTTCAAAAGCAGCACCTATGATGGTATGGGGGTGTGTTAGTGCCCATGGCATGACTTGCACATCTGGGAAGGCACCATTAATGCTGAATAATATATACAGGTTTTGGAGTGACATACGCTGCCATCCAAGCAATGTCTTTTTCAGGGATGTCCCTGCTTATTTTCGCAAGACAATGCAAAGCCAAATTCTGCATGTTTTACAACAGGGTGGCTTCGTCGTAAAAGAGCGTGGGTACTAGACTGGCCTGCCTGCAGTCACACCTGTCTCCCACTGAAAATGTGTGGCACATCATGAAGCGTGAATAACAATGGAGACCCTGGACCGTTGAGCAACTGAGGTCATACATCAAGCAAGAATGAGAAAGAATTCCACCTACAAAGCTTCACCAATTAGTTTCGTCAGTTCCGAAACACTTAAATGTTGTTAAAAGGAACGGTGATTTAACACAGTGGTAAACATGCCCCTGTCCAAGCTTTTTTTTTTTTTTTTTTTTTTTTTTTTGAATGTGTCGCAGGAATCAAATTCAAAATTAGCAAAACAAAACAAAACAAAAAAAAAGTTCATCAGTATGCTGTCATTTGTTGCCCAGTCAGTAAAGCTGAATTACAGTACATTGGTGTGAAAACTATGCCAAAAGTTCCTCTTTGCTGTGGAAACTTATGTAAGAGATACTTTGATTCAGATACACTGTGTCAAAGGGCAACAATGACACACTCAATTCTTTAGAGTACGAACTAAAAAAGAAAACAACTCAAAAAGAGTCCCCAATTTTCAGCTTCACATTTGCTGGAGTTTGACCAAAATTATATCTCCAGCTGAACACAAACGGGACGTGTCCCCAAAGCAGGTGACATCTCAGTTGAAGTAGCAGCCTGCACAAATAAGCAGCGTAATAAAGCGGGGGTATACTCTGACAATAACAATATCTGATAGGGATTTCACAAGAAGACATTCTCCCCAAAGAGACGCCTGATATCCCAAACAAAAATACTCAGTTCCCACAAATGTTGTTTGTATTCTGTGAATCTGTTAGTCAGCGATTTTTTTTTTTTTTTTTTGTACATCATAGTGACAAGTTGTTCAAACCTGGCGCATTTGTGTTTTCATGAACGTTTTCTCCGGCTCTACAGAACATCGCAAACAAAAACATTCACGTCCTGTTCATTTCTTAATTTATGTTACAGTTCCGTTCCAGCAATAAAGAAGATTCAGTGTGAACTAGTCCCGTCTTGCTCCGATCGATCTGTGGACCACAGGACAAGTTTATCTCAAACATATTGCACAGCGGGGAGAAATCGATGCACATTCTTAAGAAAAACCTTGTCACGAAAGAAATTTAGAGAGGTGAAGAAGAGATTCATTTTGGGAACGTTTTCAAAGAAAATATGTACATAACAGACTGGTGCATTTAATAAGAAGCCAACTTTGTTGTCATTCAGTACATACAGCCAACCGTGTACAGTAGAACGAAATTACGTTTCTCCTATCTGCGATGTTAATCACATCTAGAATCAGAGGGCCCGCTGCCATGCAAGGCGCCGCCACAAACAGCTTCCCCAGAAAGACAAAAATAAAAACATCGCCCAAGGACAGAGATTTGACAGCCTGTCAGGCAGTGAACGACCGCTGGCTGACTTCTAGCGCGTTTCAACGGTGTAGATTCTGATTGGTCCGCTGCTCACCTAATTCAAGTGTGATTCGTTGGTCTTCTTTTCGCTGTCGATGGTCATTGGATAGAACGGAACCGCGTGCGCCCTCCTCCAAACACACGCCAACAAAGCACGTGGAACGATAACGACTCCCAGTGGCGGAGCTTACAGCCCTGCTATATTAGCAAGCCGAACGTTGTTTTGGTTACTGACGATTTATTTTTTTTTTGAGCAGTACACAAGGTATTTTTTTGAACTTTTGAATATTTTCAACCTGTCGACTTCACTTCCAACTAAAGTTTTAAATGCTGCCAAGAAGAAGAGTGAAGCAAACAATTTACGTAAAGTCAGCTGAAGATCTTTCAGGCGTTCAACCGTAACCAAAGACTTTTTAATCGTCAGTATTTTGTGTAAACCGGGTCTTGCCTAAATAGCAGCGTCATTGTCCCCAAACACAGCTACTAACGGTCAACACTGTCCCTGTCAAATAAACTAATCTACTACTACTACTACCATGACGGTCACCAGCATGTTTGATTTGGAGACTCCTTGGAACATCTCCTTCGCGGGTTGCGGCTTCCTCGGTATCTACCACATCGGTGTGGCCAGCTGTCTTCAGGAGCAGGCTCCCTTTCTGGTGAAAAACGCCCGGCACATTTATGGCGCCTCAGCTGGAGCGCTCACCGCCAGCGCTCTGGTCACCGAAGTATGCCTTGGTATGTAACATGGTGTGGCGGTTCGTTTTAACCCCACAACAGACTAAGGACACTCAGCCCTCTTTTCTCTGTTTTTCTGCTGCATTACTGAGAAGCAATGTGCCATTCATGTATTTGTGATGCAAACATGCATGTGTTGTGATGTAATGCGCCATTCGGTATAGTGTGCATATGGCTTGTCCTTACTGTGCTTTTTCTGAGCATCTTAGATGTGCTTTGGTGTATTAATGTCTACAGGTAGACGAGTTTCTTCTGTCTCACCTATGTGATGTTAATCGATGCCTTTCATCCTTTGTACTCATGCGTCCTGTCCTTACTGTGACCTAGAGACTCAGATCAATATGTAGATGTGCTTGTTAGCCTCTTTGTCTTGCACTTAGAGCGAGGTCTAGCTAATCTGCCCATTGTGATGTATGGCTTACAAATGCAAATACCTCCTGCCTGTTCTGTTGTCCCTTTGATCATTCTAGACTGTGGGGTATGTCTTTTTGATGTATTGTTATGATCAAGTATTTAAGGTGCAACTCTGTAACGCAATCTCTCTCTTCTTCTCTCACTCTGATCCTGCAACTGGTAGACACACGTGTGTCCGCCTCTCCTTCTCTGAGAGCTTAGGGATCCCGCTCCGGGCTGCTCCACTATGCACCGGAGAGGGGATCCCGTGAAGGCGACATGATATAATAAAACCTGCTTAAAACCACAGCACTGCTGCTTATTTTTTCATGCCGCCTCAATGGAGTGTTTGGCTAAAGGTGTTTTTAAGCTCTGATGTGGTACAGGACATAAATACATTTTAGATTCAAGAGATTCGAGATTTTTTATTTGTCAATACTACTATACGTACAGGACATATGGGAGAATTGAAATCCCGTTTCTCTCTCTTAGTGGTGTGCGCAATATATAAGAGAAGAAGGAATAAGGATGAAAAGCAACAACAGCAGTCTGTGTACAGTAATGCTACCCATAGTGCAAATAAAGATAAAAGATAAAACCCAGCAATCCCCTAGTGCAAATAAACGACAACACTCAGCAATCCTATATACAGAAAAAGTAGAGCAGTAATACTCATAGTTGCAAGTTTGATGCGGTAGTGTAGGTGCTTTCAGTGACAGATGGGACTGCACATGAACAGTATTGCAAAAAGACAGCAGCAGATATGGCATTTGTGCAAATGCTTGCAGTAAAGTGCAGAAACATATAGCGGCAAATGTATTACTGTTGGTGTGCCAGTCTTTATGTGCCAAAAGCCGAGGTAGTTATTGTGCGGGTGAGTGCGTTACGGTCCGGGAAGGGGAGAGAGGAGTGGACAGAGTTCAGGGTCCTGATGGCCTGATGAACAAAGCTGTTTAACAGTCCTGTGGAGTGGCCCCGGAGGCTCCGGTACCTTTTCCCCAAGGGCAGGGGGCTGAAGAGGGAGTGTAAAGGGTGGGAGGTGTCGCCTGCTATGTTGATGGCTCTGCGGGTGAGGTAGATGTCTGAGAGGGGAGGCAGAGGGGCATCGATGATCTTGCTGGCTGTTTTCACTGTGCATTGTAGTGTCTTCCAGCAGGAGGAGGTGCAGCTTCCATACCACACCGTGATGCAGCTGGTGAGGATGTTCTCAATGGTGCCCCAGTAGAATGAGCACACAATGGGGGATGGGACTTACGCTCTCCTCAGTTTGCGGAGGAATTGGAGGTGAGTTTAAGCCTTCTTGGCCAGTGATGTGGTGTTGTTGGACCAGGAGAGGTCCTCAGAAATGTGCACCCTCAGGAACTTGGTGCTGCTCACCCTCTCCACAGCTGCTCCATCAATGAGAGGGGGATGCTGTGTGTGTCCTCTCCTGAAGTTGACCACAATCTCCTTGGTTTTTCCCACGTTCAGGAAGAGATTATTGTCTTCACACCACTGGACCAGTTGGCTCACCTCATTTCTGTAGTTGGCCTCTTCATTGTTGGTGATGAGGCCCACCACTGTCGTGTCATCCGCAAACTTGATGATGTAGTTGGTGCTGTAGGCTGGTACACAGTCATGGGTCAGCAGGGTGAAGAGCTGCGGGCTGAACACGCACCCTTGTGGGGCCCTGTGTTCAGTGTGATGGTCTGGGAGGTGTTGCTGCCAACCCACATGTTCTGTGGCCTCCTTGTGAGAAAGTCCAGCACCCAGTTACAGAGAGAGGTTTTGAGTCCCAAGTGTCTGAATTTTTGTATTCGTTGCTGGGGGATGATTGTGTTGAATGCTGAACTGAAGTCCAAGAACGGCATTTGCACGTAGGAGTTCTTTGAGTCCAGGTGGGTGAGGGCTGGATGGAGAGCAGCAGTAATGGCATCTTCTGTGGATCTGTTTGACCTGTATGCAAACTGAGATGGGTCGTGGGAGGGAGGGACGATGGACTTGATGTTCTGCATGACCAGCTGCTTGAAGCACTTCATTATGATGGTGGTCAGTGCTACGGGCCGGTAATCGTTGTAGCTGGATGGGACAGGCTTCTTTGGGGCTGGTATTATGGTGGCAGTTTTGAGACATGTGGGGACAACAACTTGAGTCAGGGAGATGTTGAAGATATCGGCCAGGACATTCTTGAGCTCCTCTGCACAGTCCTTCAGGACACGACCCAGTATGTTGTCTGGTCCAGCTGCCTTGTGTGGGTTGATCCTGCAGAGGGTCCTCTTCATGCTAGCCGGATCCAGACTCATGGCCTGCTCGTCTGGAGGAGAAGTGGTGTTCTGTGCTGATGTGCTGTTTTGTGCTTCAAAGCGGCCAAAGAAGCCATTTAGGTTGTTAAGCAGTGTGGTGTCACTGCCACGCTGACACACTGTCACTATGCCACGCCAGAGGGAACGTGTATCTCTGGTGTTACTGAAGTGGCCGGATATTTTCTTGCTGTACTGTCGTTTTGCTTCCTTGATGCCACGGGACAGGTTGGCCCTAGCTGTTGTTAGTCCTGCAGTGTTACTGGCCCTGAAGGCTGTGTCCCAAGCTCTCAGGAGCCTGTGGACCTCTGTTGTCATCCATGGCTTTTGGTTGGCATGAACAGTGACGGTTTTGCAGTGAGTGACATCATCAGTGCACTTAGCTGTGCATTGATGATGGCTATATATTTACTCAACAAGCTCTCTAGATCTCTTTGTGTTCACTTAATTTTAACACATGTGAGACAAAGTATAGTAATGTTAGATATTGGCACATATTTGTGTAAACTTTAAATATGAAGGTGATAGTGGAATTCTAATTATTTATAGCTGTTGATATTATATTGGTTTGATTTCTACCCATATTTAAAAGTTATTCTATATTCATATCATGTCATAAACTGTTTTTATAGAATGAGACAGTAAAGAATTATTGAAATACTGTATAATAAACTAGCAAACAATACTTGTTGTGGGACTAAATAAAGGTTTATCTTATCTTAAAAAATGGTGACTCACAAGTTTTTCTCATTGTAAACCTGCCTGCTTGCTTAAAGCTTAATAATAGGTGATAAGCAGCAACACTGTGTGTTTTTGTCTGGTGAGGATAACGAACTTTCAGCAGTTTATGTTCTTACATATTCAGTGTAGTGAAAAGTATTTTCCCTGTCCAGATTTCTTATATTTTTGCATATTTGTCACACTTAAATGTTTCAGATCATCAAAAATATTTTGATATTAGACAAAGTTAACCTGAGTAAATACAAAATGCCGTTTTTAAATAATGATTTAATTTATTAAGGTAAAAAAGATATCTAAGTTCACCTGGAGCAATGTGAAAAACTAATTGTTGCCAGCAACAACTGCAATCAAGCATTTGCAGTAACTGGCAGTGAGTCTTTTACATTCCTGTTGAGGAATTTTGGTCTCACTTTTCTTTGCAGAATTGTTTTAATTCACCCACATTGGAGGGTTTGAGCTTGAGGTCACAAACTGATGGCCGGACATTCGCCTTCAGGATTTTCTGGTAGAGAGCAGAATTCATGATTCCATCAATTACGGCAAGTTGTCCAGGTCCTGAAGCAGCAAAGCAGCCCCAGACCATCACACTACCTCCACCATGTTTGACTGTTGAGATAAGATAAGATAAGATAAGATAAACCTTTATTAGATGACTGTTGTTGTGAAATGGCACTATATAAATAAAGTTGTACTGAATTGACAATGGGGAAATTACATGATGTTCTTTTTATGAAATGCTGTGTTAGTTTTACGCCAGATGTAACGGGATGCACACCTTCCAAAAAGTTCAGCTTTTGTCTCGTCAGTCCACAGAATATTTTCATAAAAGTCTTTGAGATCATCAAGATGTTTTTTTTGCAAATGTGATATGAGCCTTTGTGGTCTTTTTGATCAGCATTGGTTTTTGCCTTGGAACGGTCCCGTGGATGCCATTTTTGCCTAGTCTCTTTCTTATTGTTGAATCATGGACCAGTGTCCAAACTGTGGCAAGTGAGGCCTGCAGTTCTTTAGATGTTGTTCTGGGTTTTTGCTTCTCATCTGTTCTTGAATTTCTTTAGATTGCAGGATGATGTGTTGCTTTTTGAGATCTTTTAGCCTTCTTCCTTCGTCAGACAGGTTCTATTTAAATTATTTCTTGAATCAGCAGGTCTGGAAGGAATCAGACCTGGGTGTGGCTAATGAAATTAAACTCAGCTTTCCAAAAAATGTGGTTAATCACATTAATTCATAATGTAACAAGGGGGGCAATTACTTTTTCCACATATGGCCAGGCAGGGTTTCTATTGCTTTTTTCCCTTAATAAATGAAATCATCATTTAAAAACTACATTTAGTATTTACTTGGGTTATCTTTGGCCAATATTAAAATTAGTTTGATGAACTGCAACATGTAAGTGTGACAAATATGCAACTAGAAAAGCACTCGGAGAGCGCAGACCTCCGCCAAGCGCCACAGTTCCCCCCCATACAGTGTTTGCGTGTACGTTTTCAGATTCCTTGACCATGAAAACATATGACTAGCAATTGGATTCACAATGATAGGATTAGTGGTTCAGTAGTTATTCACGAAAATCGCATTTTCCGTAATGGTGGTTTTCTTCTGGACGGTGATCCAGATCACCACCAAAATCTAATCATCTGTAGGATACCCCATTTCTGACAATCTGTGAAAATTTCATGAAAATCCGTCCATAGCTTTTTGAGTTATCTTGCTAACAAACAGACAGACAAACCAACGCCGATGAAAACATAACCTCCTTGGCGGAGGTAATAAAATGACTGGTGCCTAGCGGCTCCCCCGGCCTTGGATGCGCTCTGCAGAGCGTGCCCAAATGCCAAGTCATGTTTCGTTACCTTGTATTCATATATGTGTAATGACAATAAAGTTGAATCTCATCTCATCTCATCTCAAAAATATAAGAAATGAGGAAGGGGGCAAATACTTTTTCATACCACTGTATATACCGGGGGGGAAAGGGGCTAAAAAGTTTATAGTGGTCAAATTTGACCAAATGTGGTTTATTTTTCAACCGCAGGGATCCAAGCGCTGCAACGCCAATGGAACAAGTGTGTGGACAGAAGGGGAGACTATGTTGAAAAATAAACCACATTTGGTCAAATTTGACCACTATGAACTTTTCAGCCTGCCCTCATAATCCAAAGTCAGGGGTCAGTATGGTCATCTTGTTCCTTCCTGTCCAGCTCATTTGTCCACCTCAAGGAATAAACATTGTTCTAATGACAGAGATCACTTGTCCCCTGTAATTTGCTTGTACTGTATAGTGTAATTTTTGTTTTTCCACATGAACTGCTTGTGTGGTATTCTACATAGTCGATGCTACAGTCATTTATCATTTCAATCTAAATTGGTAAAAGCTCTCTTTCATTAATTGCTCCCCATTCCTGATTCCAAATGTCAATGAACTTTCAAGCAGTGTTCAACAGTTCCCACATTTACTGTATGTTCCACAGGAGAGGTTGGTGCCAGCATCATCGAGGTTGCCAAAGAAGCAAGGAAGCGATTTCTTGGTCCAATGCACCCCTCTTTTAACCTGGTGAAGATTATGCGTCACATGCTGCTGCGCATTCTGCCCGAAGACTGCCACAAAAGGGCCAATGGGCGCCTGGGAATCTCTCTTACCCGCGTTTCAGATGCAGAAAACGTTCTGGTGTCCCACTTCAACAACAAGGAGGAGCTGATGCAGGTGTGCATTAAGCATGTGTCTTTTGTAGGAGAGTTGGTTGTAATTCAAATGAAACATCAAGGTGAAATTCTAGCTTTAGTTTGATAATGTCATTTGGTGTTTAAAATTTTATTTTAAAATTTCAATTTAAAAATTTCTAGGTAGAACTTTAATGGTTATTATATAAATGAATAGAGGGAATGCATTGGAACAGAATTCTTGGCAGTTATGGCAGTTACCATAGTTACCCAGCACTGAGTGGCAAACACATGTGGCAGCATTAGTTTTTATGCAGCAAAACATAAAAATCACACAAAATATTTAGTCACAGCAGTACACTGGGTACCTTTTTTACTTAACATGTTAATACCACACTGTTTACTTGACTGTAATGATGTGTGGGTAAGAGCACACATAAATGAAAAACTGGTTCTGAGCCTTTAAATATTTATTTAGCTATTTTTTTGTCAATTAATACAAGATGGAATGAGAGGGAGGCAGGTGCAATGGTGAAGATGGAAGGAGTAGTGGTAGTGAAAGTAGATGAGTTTAAATACCCGGGGTCAACCATCCAAAGCAATGGAAAATGCACAAGAGAGGTGAAGAAGAGAGTGGGTGATTTGTGACAGAAGGGTAGCAGCAAGAGTGAAAGGAAAGATTTACAAGACAGCAGTGAGATCTGCTATGATGTATGGTTTGGAGACGGTGGCGCTGACAAAAAGACAGGAGGTGGAGCTGGAGGTGACAAAGTTGAAGATGCTAAGATTTTCATTGAGAGTGACTAGGAGGGTCAGAATTAGAAATGAGTATATCAGAGGGACAGCTCAGGTTGAGGGGTTTGGAGACAAAGTAAGGGAGGCAAGGCTGCGATGGTTTGCACGTGTGCAGAGGAGGGATAGTGGATATATTGGACAAAGAATGTTGACGATGGAACTGCCAGGTAGGAAGAAAAGGGGAAGACCACAGAAAAGACTCATGATGTAGTGAAGGAGGACATGGAGAGGGTTGGTGTTACAGAGGAAGATGCAAGGGATAGGGTGAGATGGAGGCAGATGATCCGCTGTGGCGACCCCTAAAGGGAGTATCCGAAAGAAGAAGAAGAATACAAGATGGAATGAAAATGATCTTGACAATGCAAGCAGGTACTCTGTTTACTGCTGTGACTGAATACTCTGTATTTTTGTGTTTTACTGCATACACCCTAATGCTGCCACTCATTTTTGCCACTCAGTGTTTTGTAGCTGCCATGAGTTCTGTTTGGTGACATCATACACATACCCTCTATATTAACATTCTAACAGCGGCAACACATTTAAATGCAACTCTTAAAAATGTCTTAATTAATTCTAACAGTGTTCATCCTGTATTTGCTGCTTTTTTCTGTCTTATGGTTGTCAGCGAACAAATTGGAGGACCACGGTGGATCGTTTTCCCCATTTTGTGACATATTCTTCAACATATCGAGACTCTGTTAATATTGCTGTCTCTCTCTCATACTAGAATAGGATTTTTTTCTGAATTGAGTGATTAGATCTGTCTAATGCCTGAGATTAAGGCTCCCAATAAATACACTACTCACAAAAAGTTAGGGATATTCAGCTTTCGGGTGAAATTTCAGGATGCACCTAAAATGCACTATAACCTTTACAGGTGAACTTAATTTGACCTTCTCTAACCTTTTGAATGCACATGTCCAACTGTTCAGTGTTTCAGTACTTTTTGCACAACTTGCTGTTCTCTAACGAGGTGCGTCATGGCAAAATTCACAACAGGTGTTTTATCGATGAATTGACCAATAAATTTTCTGGTTCAGTTACAGTTGGTATTTACACAGTCCTCTTCATCATGCTGTTCACATTTTGACGTCATGAGACCAAGATGATACCTAACAATTGATCAACAGTACCTCACCATTGCGAGGCTTCAAACAGGATGTTTTCAGAGGGAAGTTGCCACTGAGCTTAGAGTGTCAGAGTGTCATCAGCAGGTTGAAACCTTCGGCCACATCCCACACTGATGACCACTTCATTGTCAACAGTGCCCTGCAGACAGTGGCACCTCCAGAAATTTTTCATAGAGGTGACCACATGGGGGCCACTGAAAATCTTGTGGTGGCACATCAAAATCAAAAGCCAAAATTCAAGTCCAGAAATTCTCTAATGCTGTTGTCACAGTGATGCCCCCAGGCAGTTGTCACTGTGTTGTTATAGGCTTATATAGACTAGTTGAAAACTATAATTACTAGTAGTACCTTTTATGATTGATATGCATATACTAAAAACAGTACAGTTAAAGTTTTGAGCGCCACAACAAACCGCTTGTCATAGTCACGTAGTACCTGTTCATAAAGGTAGCAGATTATTTGCTGCTCTTCATATAGACTAGTTACCTTTAAATTAGAGGACTGACTAAAGACAGTCATTTACAGGAAATTGGCTGCTGTACGTTTTCCTGAACAAATTATAATACAGCTTTAGACAGAGGGGAACATGCAGAAATGACCTTACTTGAGCTGTGACTTGATGCAGTGTGTAAGTATGCCTGTCTTTCCACAGAATAAACCAATGCAACACTGGGAAAGAACAACAAAGAGTCAGTCGCATTATGTAGTATAAATATTTAATTTTTTAACCCATTTACAATAAAGTCAAACAAATCCTACAGCAACCATTAAAAAACATGTGTAAGTGACTGCCCCAAATACTTGAGTATGATTTTTGAGAATATATACATACAAGAACACCTCAGTCTACTTAAGGAGGGACTGATTAGGTGATCATCTAAACATGGAAAGATGCATGAAAGCCCAGCTGTGAATAAAAAAAACAGCTACTTCACAAACACAGATTTGAGTTCTTCCTAAGTTAAAACTTGAAGTATTGTAGTGTTTAAGAATGAGCATGAACTTGTTTTCTTTGCATTATTTGATTGAAAAGCAATATCAACAACAGCAGTATGATGACTAAAACAAGTCCATTTTAAGATTCTTAAAAAAATGTATTCTTGAGACTTTTTTAAGTCAAAAAGCTAATATTAATAGAAATTCCTGTACATTCTATGATTCCATGATGTTGTGGAGAAAGGAAGCAGGCAAGGCAACGAGCTGGGACAACACACAAACTTTATTCCGTCTCCAACATTCAGTACAGAAAAATCTGCTGGGTCTCCGTGCATCCTTCTTTTATAATCTTTAATTCCATGTATGAAGACCCAGGAATCCCGACCATAATCACTGTGTGGAACAAATACATGCGTGGCACATTAACATAACATAACGCCAGTACTGCATTCTCACACCCTTTCCTCATCCAGCGGTTCTGGTGCTTCCTCCTCTTCCCGGGGGGTGAATAGTCCTTACTGTCCTGTCTGAGACCCCCCCGATGACTTTTCCTCCTTCAGCACATTGTTCCCTCTTTCCCCCAGCTGTCGTCTCTAGGTGGAGAATCCCCCACCTGTACCACCATACAGCGCCATCCCCCCCCGAACACCCAGAAAGGGCACTAACCCCCCCGTCCTTTTGGACTTGAGCCAGCGCCTATAGCAGCTGGAGTGGGGGGTCGCCGATTCAGTCGAAACACCTTGCTGGCGAGGTGTACAGGAGGGCACGTCAGTCTGTGGAGGGAAAAAGAGAGGGGGGGAAACATATTAGCTTCACGAGCGCCGGTTCCTACTGAGGGAACACCAACTTGCGGAGCCCTCAACGGCGGGCGTCTGCGCTGGGGAGCTTGGGCCAACACCACCTGCTTGTCTGCCAACACAAAAGTAGGCTTCAGCCTGTTGATGCAGACGGTCTCTCTATGCCCCCCAAGGTCTAACACAAAATGCTTCGCCCCAGGTTCCAACACCCTGAACGGTCCATCGTATGGTGGGCGCAGCGGGGTCCGGTGTGCATCATCCCTGACAAAAAAAAAACAAAAAACGGCGTTCTGTAAACTCTTGGGGACGAAAGTGTGGGGAAAACAATGGTGGGCCGGGCCCGGCACATTAAAAACCTCTGTACTGTGCAAAAATTGCGTGGGTGGATCAGCCCCAGGCGCAGGGTTTTCTAGTAAAAACTCACCGGGGATCCACAGTGACTGAGAAAAAACGAGTTCTGCCAGGGAGGCTGCCAAATCCTCCTTAGGTGTGGAGCGCAACCCTAAAGAAACCCAGGGCAGGCAGTTGACCCAATTTGTATCTGTGAACGAAGCTCTGAGTGCTGCCTTAAGCGACCTATGAAAACACTCAATAAGCCATTAGCCTGGGGGTTGTATGCGGTAGTACGGTGAATTTTGACCCCCAGGCTCTGGGCCATCGCGGACCAGAGTTCCGAAACGAATTGTGGACCCCTGTCAGAAGTGATGTCCAATGGGGATCTGAACCGTGCAACCCAAGACAAAAAGCGCGAGCCACTTCCGCGGACGTGGTAGAAGCCAGTGGAACCACTTCAGGCCAGCGCGTGGTGTGGACCACGACTGTCAAAAGGTGCATGAAACCTTGCGATGGTAGGAGGGGTCCCACCAAATCCACATGGACATGGTCGAACCTCTTAGCCGGGATTTAGAACGGCTTGAGAGGGGCTCTGGTGTGCTTGTGCACTTTGGCCCGCTGGCTCGCAACGCAAGCTGCAGCCCACTCTTTCACGTCCTTGCACAAGCGCGGCCAGATGAATTTTGCCCCCACTAGCTTCACCGAAGCACATGCGCCTGAATGCGAAAGGGAGTGGACTAACTCAAAAATGCAGCAGCACCAAGAGCTCGGAACCACTGGGCTTGGGCGGCTGGTGGAGACGTCGTACAGCAAGGGAGGGCACCCTTCTTGCACAACCCTGCTCTCCAGCCTTAACCCAGTAGGCGCCAACTGGAGCGCACAAATGTCCATGTCCCCGGCTTGCTCTGCAGCCATGGCAGGGAAATCTATTCCCATGTAGACCGGGGAGACTAACGTGCGCGACAGGCAATCGGCCATGACGTTGAGCTTACCGGCAGCATGTTGAATGTTGGTTGCAAACTCCGAGATTGCGGCCAAATGCCGTTGCTGCCGGGCCAACCACGGTTCCGAGACCTTGGACATCACGTATGTCAGGGGCTCATGGTCCACGAATGCAGTGAACTCGCGCCCCTCTAGCCAAAACTGGAAGTGGCGCATCGCCAGGTGTAGAGCCAACAATTCTCTGTCGAACGTGCTGTATTTGCGTTTGTTGTTGTGCAAAGTTCGACTGAAAAATGCAAGCGGCTGCCACAAACCAGAGACATACTGCTCCACCACTGCCCCTATGGCAACATCAGATGCATCCGTAGTGAGCGCTATCCGTGCCGACGGATCCGGGTGGGTTAGCAACATGGCATCCGCAAGCGCTGTTTTGGCGTTTTTGAAAGCCTGGACTCGCTCGGAGTCCAGTCGATGTTTTCCGCGGGCTTCTTTTTTTTAAGCGCTGCATACAACGGCTGCATCAGCTGGGCTGCCCGGGGAAGGAAGCGGTTATAAAAATTGATCATTCCCAAAAACTCCTGTAGGGCCCTCACGGTCTGTGGATGCAGAAAGTCCAACTCAGTGCGCATTTTATCCGATAGTGGAATTGCGCCCTCTGGCGAAATGCAGTGGCCCAAAAAATCAATCACTGACACACCGAACTGGCGCTTCACTGGGTTCACTATAAGGCCATGCACTTCCAAGCTCTGGAAAACCGTCTTGAGATGGGCGATGTGCTCCTCCTCGGACGCACTACCTACCAGAATGTCGTCTAAGTAGACAAAAACGAAGGACAAGTCACGAAGCACTGCATCCATCATTCTCTGGAACGTCTGCGCCGCACCTTTTAATTTGAACGGTATGCGTAGAAACTCGATAAGGCCGAAAGGAGTTATTACCACTGTTTTCGGAACATCTTCCGCGTGCACCAGGACTTGGTGGTAACCGCAGACCAGAGCCATTTTGGAAAAAACATGCGCCCCGGCCAGGTGCACAGAAAAAATCCTCGATGTGTGGGATAGGTTACCAATCATGTTCCGTGGCGTTGTTCAAACGCCGGAAATCGCCGCACGGTCGCCACGACCCGTCGGCCTTAGGCACCATGTGTAGCAGGGATGCCCACGGGCTGTTGGAGCGCCTGACGATGCCCAACTGCTCTAAGTTGGCAAACTCCTCACCCGCACTGGCCAGTCTAGCCACGTCCTGGCGCCAAGGTCACGCGAATACCGGTGGGCCTTTTGTAGTTATGAAATGTTTGACCCTGTGTTTCATTACCGTAACCGAAAAAGTCGGGACCGTGAGTGCTCGGAACTGTGCAAGTAATTGCTGGTACTTACCCCCTGGAGCTATAACGTTAGCCAGTGTTGTTGACCCCGCTCCCTGAGCTGTGCAGGGCAGTGAAGTGAAAGAGACAGCATCCACTAATCGTCTATTGGCAACATCGACTAACAACCCATAAGCGCATAAAAAATCTGCGCCTAAAATGGGGGCAGAACATGCAGCTACAACAAAGTCCCACTGGTAATTTTGTCCGTGCAAGCATATCGTCAGCGTCTGTTCACCAAACGTCCTGATGGTGGATCCGTTGGCGGCAGTGAGCTTGGGACCACTGCCTCCTGCTGACCTGTCCGCGCTGACCGGCAGGATGAGGCTCTTCTGGGAGCCGGAGTCCACAAAAAACCATCTCCCTGAACGTGTGTCTATGATATAAAGCAGCTTGTTCCTGTCGCCAGCGGTTGCAGCTGCTACCATCTGCTGGCTGCACCGTCCTCCTGACTTCTTGAATTGGCACGTCGGCAAACAGCGTTGGCCATCTGTGCCGAAACGGCAATGATAGGAACAGTTCGCCCCGTTCCTGTGTCCTTTGGCGTCCGTCCCAGCTACCACCAATGGCTCCTCGATCTCGCTGGAGTCCCTCATGGGTGCTGATGCTGCTGCATGCCCGCTGAGAGCTGTGGTTGCTAAAATGATGCGGTCCGCTTCCTGAGCCAGGGTGCAGTAGTCTTTGATCACCAGCAGCGACGAGTTGGCCAGGATCGCCCTCGCTGTAGCAGGTAGGTTCCTGAGGAACAAGTGGGCGAACAGGAAAGATTCGTCGTTCTTCCCCCTCAGCACCAACATGCTGTTCATGAGTTCCACGGGTGATCTGTCACCTAACTCTGAACATGTTAGGAGTCTCTCTGCCCTCTCACTGTCAGACAGCATATAGTGCTGGAGTAGCATCCGCTTGAGCGCTTCATATTTCCCCTGGGCCGGCGGCTCTTTTAGCAGGTTCGTCACCTGTTGCGTGATGCGCGCATCCAGCACAGCGACCACATAGTAATATTTTGTGTCATCCGTTGTTATCCCGTGGAGTGCGAACTGTGCTTCTATGTGCAGGAACCACGCGGTTGGGCTGTGAAGCCAGAAGTCTGGGAGCTTGACTGAGATGGCGCACGCGGCGCTGGTGCTCTCCCTCCAGGCAGTCTCCGGGGTGGTGCTCGGCTTGCTGTCCATCGCACGTCTTGGGGTCACCAATGTGGAGAAAGGAAGCAGGCGAGGCAACGAGCTGGGACAACACACAAACTTTATTCCTTCTCCAACATTCAGTACAGAAAAATCTGCTGGGTCTTCATGCATCCTCCTTTTATAATCTTTAATTCCATGCATGAAGACCCAGGAATCCCAACCATAATCATTGTGTGGAACAAAGACATGCATGGCACATTAACATAACATAACGCCAGTACTGCATTCTCACACCCTTTCCTCTTCCAGTGGTCCTGGCGCTTCCTCCTGTCCCGGGGGGCGGGGGGGGTGTTGAATAGTCCTTACTGTCCTGTCTGAGATCCCCGGTGACACTTCCTCCTTCGGCACATTGTTCCCTCTTTCCCCCAGCTGCCGTCTCTGGGTGGAGAATCCCTCACCCGTATCACCACAATGTCCTACTTTGCTGTAGTTTGTTAATATTTGTTAATAATATACAGCACACATCAATTATTCTTAAACATCTACTACATGTAAAATATGACATAGAAAAACAAGTTATAAAATTATGTTAGACTGTCCTGTGGCAGGGATTGGGGGGGCCCAAGTGGTGGCCAGCGGGGCCACTGCCACCACCTCGGGGTGCCCTTGCCTTTGGAACCGGATGATGAATGCCACTCACAGGCACATTTAAGGGAGGTGAGAGCTACCCAAGTGTCATGTCAGACTATTTGAAACCATTTACATCAGTGTGGTCTGTGTGCTAGACGACCCGCAAAGGAACCTGACCACGCCAGGCACAGGCGTCATCGTCTTGCATGGCCCAGGGAGCATTTACGCAGGACAAGGGACCAGTGGGCCTCAGTGCTTTTCTCTGATGAAAGTTGATTCACGCTGAGCAGAAATGATGGCCACCGACGATGTTGGAGATGTCAAGGAGAGCACTATGCATCAGCCACTGTTATCACCAGACGAGCTTTTGGTGGTGGTGGTGTTAGACTGAGCAGGTGTGTCTAGTCAATACAGAACTGCCCTACACCTTGTGAATGGTACAGTGACAAGCCAATACTACCTGAATAACATGATTAATCCAGTCATTGTGCCCCTGCATGAACAACACAGGCCTAACACAGGCCTAATTTCATCTTCATGGACGACAATGCTCCAGCTCATCAAGGTTGCGTCATTAGGGAACAGCTGCTGGAGGCTGGGATACCTCAAAAGGAGTGGCCTGCACTTTCTCCAGACCTGAATCCCATAGAAAACTTATGGGATCAGCTGAGTTGCCATGTAGAGACTCGTAACCCTGCACCCCACAACCTCAATGACCTGAGAGCCGCCCTTCAAGAAGAGTGGAATGCCATGTCTCAGCAGAGAATAAGTCAACTTGTGAACATCATGAGACGTTGTTGTCAAGCTGTAATTGATACTCAAGGGCGCATGACAAGTTATTGAGACATTAACATTTTTTGTTGTGGTATACCAACCACTGTTGTTGGCTTTTGTTTCAGTAGATTGTTTGAGATGAGGAAATCACCATTGTATGCTTCTACTTAAATGCCCTACTTTCATGATATATCACTGTAGCGTGAACTTTTTACATATTCCATAAATTTTACCCAAAAGCCAAATATCCTTTACTTTTTGTGAGTAGTGTGCTTGTCCTCCTTGTTTGAAAAGCTGGCTGTGTTTAATGGTGAGATTTCACTGTAATACGTTATTTAAGACCAGCAAAAAGAACTCCAAATTCTGAACTTTGCTATCACAATATCGATACAATTTGGCAACACAGTAGTCTTTTTAATGTAATTTTTAAACTGTTATTGATCATTTTTGTTCTATCACCACATCAGCTTACTTCCTTGAACTTGACCAAGAGCTCCTTGATTGATTGATCTTTTTTTCTTTTTAATTCAATTACTCTCTTTTCCTATGTTCACTGTCTCCTCTCTTTATTAGGCTTGTATCTGCAGTGCCTTCATCCCAGTTTATTGTGGCATCATTCCTCCCACACTTCAGGGAGTGGTGAGTACTGTCACTGTCTCGTTTTTGTGGCTTTTGTTCATGCCATTTATACTACTGTTTGACATTTCCAACACAGAGCTCACTTGAATCAGTACTCTCCTTTCTTCGAGTGTGTTTTGTTGTTGTAACTTTTGGCACTTTTTTAGTTCTTGTGTAACTCTGCCCATCAGAGCCCTCAAATCCCCAAGAATGTGTTTGTTCTGAATGGGCACATGTTTGGAAAGAACGCTAACAGAATTCTTGTGGTGTCAGTGTTTGTTAGCCATCTCCTACTAAAGGGGAAACTGACATGTTTCTGGGACAGAGGTTTTCTGGGAAATACTATTGAGCAATCGCAGCTGTTCCACCCAGCCTCCGTGGCCTCTGTGATGGATTTTAAGAGCTCACACGTACTTGTGTGTGTATATAGGACTTGTGCCCAAAATGATTACAGGCACAGGCTTACGCGGCCATGTTGGGCCAGGCTTTAAGGTTGTCACTCTGATCTGTTATGTTGACATGTGCTATGTGTGTCCTCTTCAAATAAAACAATGTACTTATCAATCAGAATCAGAATCAGAATCAGCTTTATTGGCCAAGTATGCACAACACATACAAGGAATTTGACTTTGGCTAAAAACTTGCTCTCATTGTTTAGGTGGAGGATGTAAATAAGATTTAAATAAGGATTCAATGACAACAGAGTATGTACAGTAAATTACAGTCTGTCCATGTTTCTATAAAATGATGCAAATATATACAGGAATATATGCAGTTATTTACTCAGACTATCCACACTTTGCAGAAATATATGAAAAAATATACAGTCATACAGTATTTCAGTGTGAACTCAGATTCAGTGATATAATGTGAATGAAGTAAAAAGCAGTGTGAGAGTTATGTGCAATGTAAGAATGGATGAAAAGTCATGAGTACAGCAACAGGTAGGACTCGGTGAATGTTAGGAGTTCATCAGAGTGATGGCTTGAGGAAAGAAACAATATACTGAATATGATGTCACAAACTTTTTCTTTGTGTAAATGTTCTTGACTTCCAGTGAGCCACATTGAACATTTTCTAGCATTGTTTGTTACAATCCAAATATGTGCCTTCCAACATTCAGCGATATGTGGATGGAGGGATCTCGGACAACCTGCCTCAATACGAGCTAAAAAATACCATCACCGTGTCGCCGTTCTCTGGTGAGAGCGACATCTGCCCCAGGGACACCTCGACCAACATCCATGAGCTTCGCTTCACCAACACAAGCATCCAGTTCACTCTCACCAACCTGTACAGAGTCTCCAGGGCGCTTTTCCCTCCAGATCCAATGGTAGGTCACTTGATGTGCCTTCTTGGTTTCATACACAAACCCATAGACTGTCTCTAGTAGATTTCTTTGAATCCGCATGTCAGTGTATTGTGTTTTTGTTTTGAGTGCAGGTTATGAAGGAAATGTGCAAACAGGGATATAACGATGCTCTTCATTTTTTAAAAAGGAACGGTAAGAGCCATTGTTGAGATCCTTCATCTTTCTTCTAAGAAGTTTCTGATAACAAGCCTAATTGATCTATTGTCCTCTGGCCAGCAAACATTAGTTGTCTAATACAGTATGAGCCTGATATGCTTATCAGAACTTCCTGTGCTCTCTGTTATCATGTCGTCAAATCAATAGAGTGTGATTTTCCTCTGATTTGGCTTCCGGTACTGTTATTTGTGAGCTTCATGGGAATGTGTCAGTTTATAATGATCATTTTAGAAAGTATGTCATATTTCTCTATTTTTCTTTCCTCTCAGGGTTGCTGAACTTCAACAGAGTTCCCAGAAACAGTCCTCTAGCAGCTAACAGAGAAGAAACTGAGAATTACAATAAAGACAAGAACAAGAATGAGAACGCAAAGGAGGAGGATGAGAGCGTGGAGCAGGAATGGCACTCACGGTTGGATGTGGGACAAGTGGACGCTTATGCCTGTCCCTCACTGGACGAGCACATCATTGAATACCTTCCTCCAAACTTGCACAATGGTAACTTGAGTATAAAATTCAAACAAACTGGTGCAAAAAAGAAGGAAATAATTCTTCACTATTATCCATAAATTACATCAGCTGTCTCATCACTTCAACATGGATCATCTGCTCAATTTTTCTGCCCCAAAACAGTCATTTTGTTTAGAATTTTGAAAACTATGGCGAATCATAAATTTATATAAATTCATATATGCCATGTATGCATTTCATCCTGTACTAACAATCCTCTATTAATAATTACAGAAATTGAGATCAAAGTGGCGATATCGGAGGTGAACTAATGACTGGAAGGTTCCATTTGATATGACATGATGCTCAGCTCCTGCTCTGTTCATGGCTTGTTTTGGTCTGATCGGTGATCTGTGTTTTTGCCTCCCTCTGCAGCTCTAGTTGAGGCCTGCACGGAGAGAAGGAGCCTGTTGCAGTGGCTAGGCAACCTGCTTCCTGTCAGGATGGCTACAACCCTGATGCTCCCATATACTCTCACCCTGGAGTCTGTCATGTCCCTGACTCTCAGGTGCTGCAGGGCTTCATTGCAGTTTAGCTTAGAGGGCCTCAAAATCAGTCTTAGAGAAGTGTACTATAATAGCAAATGAACTGTGTCCACTGTCCAATAACCCCATGTCTCATCTGTAGACTCCTGGAGTGGCTGCCAGATTTACATGAAGATGTTTTGTGGATTCAAGAGCAGTTATTGAAGCTGCTGGCGTGTATTCTTCGCTTTGTCCACAGAAGCATTTTCCAACATGTGTCTGCCAGGTAAGCAAGGGTGCAGTTACAGTTAAAATGAATCTAAAGGTTTACTTCCACTTTATATTACAAACCCCAGTTCCAGTGAAGTTGGGCATTGTGTAAAATGTAAATAAAAACAATACAATCATTTCCAAATTCTTTTAAACCTATATTCAATTGAATACAGCACAAAGACAAGATATTGTTCAAGCTGATAAACTTTATCTGTATATATATTATTTTTTTTTTGCAAATATTCACTCATTTTGAATTTGAATCCTGCATCACATTCCAAAAAAGCTGGGACAGGGGCATGTTGACCACTGTGTTACATCACCTTTCCTTTTAACAACACTCAATAAGGAGCTGAGGACACTAAAGGCCCTTTTCCACTAGCCCCACTCAGCCCCGGTTTGAAAACCCAGCTCTACTCACTTCGGTTCGGTTCAGCCTCAGTTGCTTTTCAACTACTGCTGGCGCACCTGCTGGCACACCTGCTGTGGGTGGGATTTGTTGAACAGCAGGCGGTGCCACACCCTCGTGACGTGAAACACACGCGACTGAATCCTCCACAACAAACATGGCTGATGACTAGGAGAGAAGGAAGGAGGAATGACTGTGACATGAAACTGGTTAAATCTATGATGCTGACTTGTTGTGCTCTGCACAATCTGTGTGAGAGTCATGGAGAGACGTTTGACACTACATTGGATGATGCAGTAGATGAACCAGTGGTGGCAGCGGCACAGAGAGGAGAGGAGCAGGGTGGAGATATTGTAGCGAACTCAATATAAGCACCCTACTTGGCTTGACAAGTGGGTTGACCCTATTGGCGACACAGGTAGAGTGTGGGACTCCGGAGCGGGAGGCGTGAGTTCAAACCTCCTGGTGGGACGTCACCATGTCAAGCTGCATGTTACAATTTAATACGTGATGCAATACTTGTCTATTTTGTCCACATTTATGTGCATACATATTTCAAAAATGTTTTTTGTAAATAAAATGTTGTGCATGGTCCATCTACCTGTCCTCTTGTTCATAACGCTTATCTGTTAAGAAGGTGCAAAGCCATCAGCCTAATGATGAGTCCACACTTCTCACTGTTGTGATAATTGCTCACGCTGAGCGCTCTGCCCGCCCGTACGCTGTGGGGGTCACACACGACGTGTTCCTCCCCACACTCTCAATTTTTTTCCCGTATATTTTTCTCTTTGGCGTACAGAAATGGCAATACGCCCGTATTTGCTAAAATTGCATTTTCCCCGTATTAAAATACGGCGAAACCGTATCACTTGACAGGTATGTAATTACATGCAGAAACACCACACAGGCCATCATCAAAAATCCAGCTCGACAAGCCACTTTTGCTTAGGTGGAAATGCAAATTGAACTATAAATCATGTGCTGATACATGTCATATTTTCCCATGTAAAGGTCTCCCACTTTTACTTACAAATTGATTTTTAATTTTTGGGAAAAGGGAATATAAATTTTGCACTTGTTGGTAACAACAGTTGTGTGCAACAAAAACACAGTTGTGTATCCTTGTCCGATCTGTCTACTGTTATTAGTGCCAAATTTTTGCTAGATTCCTTCTTAATTTATTAAATTTGGACTGGCGATGCAACATTCAACTTACATGTACTTACCTTTAGCAGTGTCTACAAGTTCAAGCACACCTGTACAACTGCTTATAACCTAAAAAATGTACCCGTTCAAGAGAAATGGATTCCGCATTGCAAATGTTTAAAATAAAAAAAAAAAACCTACCAAGACATTACGTTTCGTTGTGTTGTTAAAAATTAAATTACCATTAGAAGGCTATACACCTGACCTGATGAACAGCAGCATGTGGAGTGAACAGAGAATGGAATGTGTATTTAATTATTGGCTTTTCTCATACGGTGTCATAACAGATAAACCAGACTTTTGATGCAAACAATACAATTTTATTCCCGAAGCAAAATTTACAAACAAAAAAACAGACTGGGCGATGACATCTCTGCGAGCTCTTCCCTTCATAACGCAGCGTCCTGTTCCAGGGCTTCACGCGCATCTGCCCGCACATCTGCGGCCACCTGTCGCAAATGCTGCATGTACTCCTGATTCTTGCCGCTGGTCATGTTGCCGTTCCAAGAGCCGCATCTCTTCGTCATGCATGTTGACCATCGCTAATGTAAGGTCAGCGATGGGAGTTGTCTGTTTTCGTCTTGCCTAGATGGAAAGACAGAAAGGCATGGTCATTAAAGCTGGATCACTACATATAATATGGAATTACACAGGTGAAAGTCTGTGGTGGAATGTCACTATTATATTATGCTTCATTGCTGTATATAAGCTGAACTGTCATGTTGCTGCCCCTCAGTAGAGCAGATTTTACAACACGTAGGGTGCTGTCTTCGGCTGCAGCCCCCCTGCAAAACCAAAAAGGATTAAGATTAAGAATATGGATGGATGGATGGGTAATGTTTAAACTAGCTGCTTGTAGTGTGGCCGCAGAAATCTGAATGGGTTAATACAGTCAGCTGACGCGAAGCATTTCAATGAAGCATGTTGATTTCAACGGCAGTTCATCAGCTTTATTTGTTTGTCTAAAACAGGAGTTACAACAGCACCAATCACCACACCTAAAAATGGTTGTGGAACACCGATAAGTGAAGACCAAAGAATAACCTTTTTGTACATTTAAAAAGACATTTTCAATTAATTAATATGCAGCTACAGGAAATTGCATTAATCAATTTGGTACATAACTTGTTAGGCTCCAGCCCCACCGCAACCTGTAAAGGATTAAGCGGTAGAAGATGGATGGATGGATGGATTTTCGACCCTGGTTTCCGCTGCTGGACCTGTTTCAACCAAAAAAAAAAATCGTGGTTATTGTGCCTTACCGGCACTTGAACGTGATCCAGATGGAGCTGGTGATGTGGAGCTGATCCAGCTGGCGCTCAGCCAGACGCACACGCAGACGCAGCGCCAGGAGAGTCCGCTGTGTCAGTCATCTCCACTGAGGTGGACCCCTGTGATATGAAATGCGATTCTAGAAAGAAAATGCACGCAATTTAAAACTTAACACCAAAGTGCAACATGTACACAACACTCTCAAGTTTTTAACCGGAATACAATAAGCGTAATTCAGCGTTTTGTTTGCGCTAATACTTAACACAAAGCAAGCGTGAATCTGCAGTTGGCTGCAAAACAATTCGCAAGCCTCAGTAACAACCATTACTCACAATCTAACAACCTTCCTGTTTCTTAAAAACAGTGAGCTTGGCATAGAACGGATCAAGTGGCGAACAGATGCGCAATATCAAATAAACACTCACCATCCACTGTTTCCAAGGGCCGTGACCGTGACGGTGGCCGTGACAGTGACGTGTGGAGCCCAATGTCTCTCAGCGAACCACTTCCACTCCTTCCATCTGCTGAACTTCGAGCAATGTGGTCCTTCACTGCTCGGTAATCGCTTTTCAGCTTTTTCAGCTTCTCCCGACACTGTTTGGCAGTACGGATGTGCCCTTGAGAAGCCATCTGCTCGGACACCTGCATTTCGAGTAGATCCGTCCAACTCGCGCTGGGTGCGATCGTTGCCTAATATAGAAAGAAAATTGCGCACCTCCTAATATATAATATTAGGAGTATATTATTATATAAGTATATTATACAGTATATTAATATAATATACCGTATTAAAGGGGCGCACTGTGTTCACTGCTGAACAATTACAAATGGCGGTTGTGGAGTAAATTCAGCAGAAAAAGTCGCTTTCATGACGTTACAACCTGACCAATCAGCGGCGACCAGTTTCTTAAAGTCATATCACAGCCATACTCAGCCCTACTCGGCCCGGTTAGACCCTGCCCTGGATCAGGTACGAAAAAAGTACCTGCTTAACCGGTGCTGGGGCTAGTAGAAAAGCGCCTAAAGCGGGCTGAGTGGTGCGGTGTAGGGCCAAGTGAGGCTAGTGGAAAAGGGCCTTAATTGTTGAAGCTTTGTAGGTGGAATTCTTTCCCATTCTTGCTTGCTGTACGATTTCAGTTACTCAACAGTCCGGGGTCTTTGCTGGTACATTTTGCGCTTCATAGTGTGCCACACATTTTCAATGGGAGACAGGTCTGGACTGCAGGCGGGCCAGTCTAGTACCTGCAGTCTTTTGCTACAAAGCCACGCTGTTGTAACACATGCAGAATGTGGTTTGGTATCATTTTGCTGGAATAAGCAGGGACATCCCTGAAAAAGACATTGCATAGATGGCGGCATATGTTGCTCCAAAACCTGTATACTGTTCAGCATTAATGGTGCCTTCACAGATGTGCAAGTTATCCATGCCATAGGCACTAACACATCCCCATACCATCACAGATGCTGGGTTTTGAACTCTGCAATGATAAAAATCTGGATGGTCCTTTTCCTCTTAAGCCCGGAGGACAAGATGCCCATGACTTCCAAAAACATTTTGAAATGTGGACTGGTCAGACCACAGCACACTTTAGCACTTTACGTCAGTCCATCTCAGATGAGCTCAGGCCCAGAACGACCGGTGGTGTTTCTGGGTGTTGATAATATATGGCTTTTGCTTTGCATTGCAGAGTTTTAACTTGCACTTGTAGCTGTAGCAACAAACTCGACAATGGTTTTCTGAAGCGTTCCTGAGCCCAAGTGGTAATATCCTTTACAGAGTGATACTGGCTTTTAATGCAGTGCCACCTGAGCAATTGAAGGTCACGGGCATTCAAGGTTGGCTTTCAGCCTTGCCCCTTACATGCAGAAATTTCTCCAGGTTCTCTGAACCTTTTGATGATATTAAGGACTATAATGATGATGAGATTTCTCAATTTCTTGCAATTGTACATTGAAAAACATTGTTCTTAAACTGTTGGACTATTTGCCCACGCAGTTGTTCACAAAGTGGTGAACCTCACCCCATCCATGCTTGGGAACAATTGAGCCTTTCAGTGATGCTCCTTTTATACCCAGTCATGATGCTCACCTACACTACCGTTCAAAAGTTTGGGGTCACCCAGACAATTTTTGTGTTTTCCATGAAAAGACACACTTTTATTTACCACCATGAGTTGTAAAATGAATAGAAAATTTAGTCAAGACATTGACAAGGTTAGAAATAATGATTTGTATTTGAAATAATAATTTTTTCCTTCAAACTTTGCTTTCGTCAAAGAATCCTCCATTTGCAGCAATTACAGCATTGCAGACCTAACATGATTGCACAAGGGTTTTCTAATCATCCATTAGCCTTCTGACGCAATGAGCAAATACATTGTATCATTAGAACACTGGAGTGATAGTTGCTGGAAATGGGCCTCTATACACCTATGTAGATATTGCACCAAAAACCAGACATTTGCAGCTGTAATAGTCATTTACCACATTAGCAATGTATAGAGTGTATTTCTGATTAGTTTAAAGTTATCTTCATTGAAAAAAGTGCTTTTCATTCAAAAATAAGGAAATTTCTAAGTGACCCCAAACTTTTGAACGGTAGTGTATTTCCATTTAACTTGTTCACCTGTGCAGTGTTCCAAAAAGGTGGTTTTAGCACATTCCTCAACTTTCCCAGTCTTTTCTTGCCTTTGTCCCAGCTTTTTTGGAGCGTGTCGCAGGCACCAAATTCAAAATGAGTGAATAGTTTCAAAAAATAAATAAATAAAATGAATCAGTTTGAACATTTAATATCTTGTATTTGTAATGTATTCAATTGAATATTGGTAGAAAAGGATTTGCAAATCATTTTTTTTATTTATGTTTTACACAATGTTCTAACTCCATTGGAATTGGGGTTTGTGCCCTAAATGCTCACTTTTTCACTTGTTTCTCATCTTGGATCTCATTAACATGATAGAATGTCATCCTTTCGGCCATAAAATTCTACCTCTGAGCATCAAAAGACCCACCCATCTTTGAACAAACCTTACAAAGAAAAAGCAAGAAAGAACAATTTCTGCCCAAATTATGGTATAGGGAGGCCTTAAAGGGAATTGAGCTTATTAGCTCAACTCAGATCATGAAGGATTGTTTTAAACTGTGAATTATGTAAAACTCTTTGGGTAAGAAAAATATTGAAATGAGCACAGTAGGTCCAGTATGGCATTTTATTTTTAGCCATATGTCCACAAGAACAGATTTTCACTGCCCACTTGCACAGCAGAAGTCATTGTGCAAAAATATAAGGACTCCAAACAATCCACTCGAGCAGAAAAACGGCCACATGCCAGCAGAGATCCCTGTATGTGTGAGCAAGGTCCTGCCCCTGAGAAACAAACATTTCTCCATGTTTGCCCCCCTTTACACAGGGGAGGAAATCCTTGAGAGGTTGCTGAGAGATCACTGGGAGATCAGTGAGATTGTTGAGTGCTCCTTGAGCAGTCAAGGAGGGCTCAACAATCTCATCAAAAGCAGAGATGGCTGAGAGATCAGTGAGGGATCACTGAGAATTCAATGAAAGACCAATAGAGTTCATTGAAAGATCACTGAGAGATCATTGAGAGATTGATGAGATCGTTGAGCACTCCTTCAGAGATTGCTATCCTCTGGTGATCGTTGAGAGACTGTTTTGGACTGAAGTAAAAACTTTGAGGAGACCATGTAGACCAAGGAGCTGAATTGAAAGATTGTTGTCAGACTTAGCCATATTTTTATCTTTCAACAATCTCCACCCCTGTATAAAAGGGGTAGAAGAGCACGAGAAACTTCTCTAATATACACTATACAGTGGTGTGAAAAAGTGTCTGCCCCTTCCTGATTTCTCACTTTTTTGTATGTTTGTCACACTTAAATGTTTCAGATCATCAAACAAATTTAAATATTAGACAAAGATAAAACAAGTAAACACAAAATGCAGTTTTTAAATGAAGGTGTTTATTATTAAGGGAAAAAAAAACCAAACCTACATGGCCCTGTGTGAAAAAGTGATTTCCCCCTAAACCTAATAACTAGTTGAGCCACCCTTAGCAGCAACAACTGCAATCAGGCATTTGCGATAACTGTCTTTTACAGTGCTGTGGAGGAATTTTGGCCCACTCATCTTTGCAGAATTATTGTAATTCAGCCATATTGGAGGGTTTTCGAGCATGAACTGGTTTTTTCAGGTCATGCCACAGCATCTCAATCAGATTTAGGTCAGGACTTTGACTAGACCATTCCAAAGTCTTTATTTTGTTTTTCTTAAGCCATACAGAGGTGGACTTGCTGGTGTGGTTTGGATCATTGTCCTGCTGCAGATCCCAAGTGCGCTTCAGCTTGAAGTCACAAACAGATTGCTGGACATTCTCCTTCAGGATTTTTTGGTAGACAGCAGAATTCATGGTTCCATTTACCACAGCGAGTCTTTCAGATCTTGAAACAGCAAAACGGCCCCAGACCATCACACTACCGCCACCATATTTTACTGTTGGTATGATGTTCCTTTTCTGAAATGCTGTGTTGTGGCGATGTTAAAATAAGGCACAGCGACTGGAGTTTTAATGAAGTTTATTGATCAAATCATCGCCATCACGGAGCTCACCCCAGCTGCTGTATAAGCATGCTGGGGATCGCTCTCAGGCTCTCATGAGCTGTAGTCAGAAGCAGTCAGAAGAAGAACAGAGGGTGAACATATGAATTCAGCCACTTAAATACCCAGCAACGGACAATACATCAAAGGCATTTTATCATCAAAGGAAATGCATTCAGACATGTGACATTTGTACCACAATGCGAGCAGGAAGCATGAATGTTTGCATTTGCGTCATACATATCCACAGGATGCTGGTGCCTGAACTAAGCACAGGAAGGCTGCCTATTGATCTCAACACACGCATCTCACTGTCCTGTTAATTGCTCTAGTCGAGCGCTGTGTTTGTCCGTGGCTGCTGTGGGGGGGTACCCCATACACTCCCCCCCCAGAGGGCTTAGCGGGGAGCTGAGACCTCGGTAGTCCCGCTTTGGTGGCGAGCTGCGGGGAAAGTCTGTGCCGGGGAAGGGAGGAGGGTGGGGGTAGTAAGTGGCGGGGGATGTCCATGGCTGTGGGAAGAAAAGTTAGTCTCTGATTCCTCTCGCGATTCAGTCCGGCAATGAAGAAAAACAGGAGCTGAAGCTATGTGAGGGACTTGGCGTTTAGGCTTTAGGTGCGTTCGCGGCCCTAAAGCCCTCGGGGACAGCTGACGGCTGGATTCCCGTCGTGCGCCGTGGCTGAGACTTACACCAAATCCTGTGTGCGGGCTGCGTGTGTGCTTCAGGTGTGTGAGCAGTCCTGAAGAGCCGTGTGCAGCGGCGGAGGATGATGTATAAGTCTGTAGAGCCAGCTTGTCTCTGGTGCGCGGCACGCGCTGCGGCCACGTGCCTTCCAGCTGCGCTGTTCTGATGCGAGGCTTCTGTGCATGGCCGGTCCGCTGTCGCGAGGCGAATCAAGGTCAGGGGGCTTGATGGAGATCTGCGCAGTCGGCGCCGATTGTCTCCCCTGTTCGGGCTGTTGGTCGTCGCTCGTGCCGGGTCATGGTGCGTTCAGGTCCACGCGTTCTCCGTCGGCCATGGGCCACCGTCGTGGAGAGAGGGCAAGGTGTGTGCGCTCTCGTGTGGAGACACAGAATCGTGTGTCAGGAACCGTGAGAGCGGCCGGTCCAGCGTGGATGTGCCGATCTAGGCGTGCAGACCTCACCATGAAATTTCCTCAGCTTTCCCGGTCGTGGGTGGTCTCCGGAGAGCGTCAAAGTCTCCCTAAAGCAGAAAGGAAGGGCAGATCAGTCGGGCTGCCGCGTTCGCTTGTCGTCGGAGAATCACTGCCGGGTGCTGCGTTTGCTGGCAGCGTGTTCTTTTCAGCGTCGGGTCGCCAGCGTGGTTGTCCAGACCAGAAGGTTGCGTCGCACAAAGCGTGTGCGTCTGCGGGGTCACCAGTGTGGCGATGTTAAAATAAGGCACGGCGACTGGAGTTTTAATGAAGTTTATTGATCAAATCATTGCCATCACGGAGCTCACCCCAGCTGCTGTATAAGCATGCTGGGGATCGCTCTCAGGCTCTCATGAGCTGTAGTCAGAAGCAGTCAGAAGAAGAACAGAGGGTGAACATATGAATTCAGCCACTTAAATACCCAGCAACGGACAATACATCAAAGGCATTTTATCATCAAAGGAAATGCATTCAGACATGTGACATTTGTACCACAATGCGAGCAGGAAGCATGAATGTTTGCATTTGCGTCATACATATCCACAGGATGCTGGTGCCTGAACTAAGCACAGGAAGGCTGCCTATTGATCTCAACACACGCATCTCACTGTCCTGTTAATTGCTCTAGTCGAGCGCTGTGTTTGTCCGTGGCTGCTGTGGGGGGGTACCCCATACACTCCCCCCCCCAGAGGGCTTAGCGGGGAGCTGAGACCTCGGTAGTCCCGCTTTGGTGGCGAGCTGCGGGGAAAGTCTGTGCCGGGGAAGGGAGGAGGGTGGGGGTAGTAAGTGGCGGGGGATGTCCATGGCTGTGGGAAGAAAAGTTAGTCTCTGATTCCTCTCGCGATTCAGTCCGGCAATGAAGAAAAACAGGAGCTGAAGCTATGTGAGGGACTTGGCGTTTAGGCTTTAGGTGCGTTCGCGGCCCTAAAGCCCTCGGGGACAGCTGACGGCTGGATTCCCGTCGTGCGCCGTGGCTGAGACTTACACCAAATCCTGTGTGCGGGCTGCGTGTGTGCTTCAGGTGTGTGAGCAGTCCTGAAGAGCCGTGTGCAGCGGCGGAGGATGATGTATAAGTCTGTAGAGCCAGCTTGTCTCTGGTGCGCGGCACGCGCTGCGGCCACGTGCCTTCCAGCTGCGCTGTTCTGATGCGAGGCTTCTGTGCATGGCCGGTCCGCTGTCGCGAGGCGAATCAAGGTCAGGGGGCTTGATGGAGATCTGCGCAGTCGGCGCCGATTGTCTCCCCTGTTCGGGCTGTTGGTCGTCGCTCGTGCCGGGTCATGGTGCGTTCAGGTCCACGCGTTCTCCGTCGGCCATGGGCCACCGTCGTGGAGAGAGGGCAAGGTGTGTGCGCTCTCGTGTGGAGACACAGAATCGTGTGTCAGGAACCGTGAGAGCGGCCGGTCCAGTGTGGATGTGCCGATCTAGGCGTGCAGACCTCACCATGAAATTTCCTCAGCTTTCCCGGTCGTGGGTGGTCTCCGGAGAGCGTCAAAGTCTCCCTAAAGCAGAAAGGAAGGGCAGATCAGTCGGGCTGCCGCGTTCGCTTGTCGTCGGAGAATCACTGCCGGGTGCTGCGTTTGCTGGCAGCGTGTTCTTTTCAGCGTCGGGTCGCCAGCGTGGTTGTCCAGACCAGAAGGTTGCGTCGCACAAAGCGTGTGCGTCTGCGGGGTCACCAGTGTGGCGATGTTAAAATAAGGCACGGCGACTGGAGTTTTAATGAAGTTTATTGATCAAATCATCGCCATCACGGAGCTCACCCCAGCTGCTGTATAAGCATGCTGGGGATCGCTCTCAGGCTCTCATGAGCTGTAGTCAGAAGCAGTCAGAAGAAGAACAGAGGGTGAACATATGAATTCAGCCACTTAAATACCCAGCAACGGACAATACATCAAAGGCATTTTATCATCAAAGGAAATGCATTCAGACATGTGACATTTGTACCACAATGCGAGCAGGAAGCATGAATGTTTGCATTTGCGTCATACATATCCACAGGATGCTGGTGCCTGAACTAAGCACAGGAAGGCTGCCTATTGATCTCAACACACGCATCTCACTGTCCTGTTAATTGCTCTAGTCGAGCGCTGTGTTTGTCCGTGGCTGCTGTGGGGGGGTACCCCATAGTGTTACTTTTATGCCAGATATAATGGGACACACACCTTCCAAAAAGTTCAACTTTTGTCTCATCAGTGCACAGAGTATTTTCCCAAAAGTCTTGGGGATCATCAAGATGTTTTCTGGCAAAACTGAGATGAGCCTTTATGTTCTTTTTGCTCATGCAGGCCATTTTTGCCCGGTCTCTTTTTATGGTGAAGTCATGTACACTGACCTTAACTGAGGCAAGTGAGGCCTGCAGTTCTTTGGATGTTGTTGTGGGGTCTTTCGTGACCTCTTGGATGAGTCATCACTGCGCTCTTGGGGTAACTTTGGTCAGCCAACCACTCCTGGGAAGGTTCACCACTGTTCCATGTTTTCACCATTTGTGGATAATGTCTCTCACTGTGGTTCGCTCAAGTCCCAAAGCTTTAGAAATGGCTTTATAATCTTTTCCAGACTGATAGATCTCAGTTACTTTGTTTCTCATTTGTCCCTGAATTTCTTTGGATCGCAGCATGATGTCTAGCTTTTGAGGATCTTTTGGTCTACTTCACTTTGTCAGGCAGGTCGTATTTAAGTGATTTCTTGATTGAGAACAGGTGTGGCAGTAATCAGACCTGGGTGTGGCTAGAGAAATTGAACTCAGCTTTCCAAAGATATGATAAACCACTGTTAATTTATATTTTAACGGGGGGGGGGGATCACTTTTTCCACACAGGGCCATGTAGGTTTGGATTTTTTTTTTCCCTTAATAATAAACACCTTCATTTAAAAACTGCATTTTGTGTTTACTTGTGTTTTCTTTGTCTAATATTTAAATTTGTTTGATGATCTGAAACATTTAAGTGTGACAAACATACAAAAAAATGAGAAATCAGGAAGGGGGCAAACACTTTTTCACACCACTGTATATACCTCTTTGGTCACCCAAGAAACTCTTAATGATCCCTCAGCAATCTCTCCTGGTCTTTCAATAATCTCTCAAGGATATTTCAAAGATCTCTATAGATCGCCATAAAAATCACACAATGATCTCCTAAACATTTACACTGAAACTTTAGGGGATTGTTGAGAGATCGGGCCCATTTTTGATCTTTCAGTGGTCACCCAATGATCTTCATCTGTGTCAAGGGGCCTTAAAGGGCCTATATCATGCTATTTTAAGCCTTTCAGAGTAAACTATATGCATGTATGTGATAGTATATTACCTTTGGTACACTGGAGAATGAATTTCTTATGCAATATGAGTTATTTTCACGAGCTACTTTTCCAACCCGGAAGTAAGATGCCTCGATCTCTGAGGCTCCGCCTCTCCTTCTTGTGGCTGCTGCCCAGTTCATGACGTAACCCCTGAGCCGGCTGCTGCAGCGTGTCACTGGGTTCTGCCCACGAAAACTTAGAAGACATTGTCTTACGTAAAAAAGCAAACAGTTGTTGTCACTGAGCAGATTAGGTGCGAGAGGAACTACTTCTTCACAGCATCAATGCTAAAGTGAAAGAGTTTTGCCGATCACCGCTCCGTTAGCTGTGCAGAGAAAGTGGGTGTGTGCGTTAGCCTGGGGGCGGTGCTGGCAGCACAGGCACTTCCTGGAGTGGGCGGCTCACCCACATTCATATGTATGAACGTGGGGACCCAGTCATTATCAGGGACAGGGCGGAGCAGCAGCTCAGAGAGCAGGGTTGAGGAGGAATACTCAGAGATGCGTGAATGGAGCAAAATACCACTTTGGGGGTGTTTTTGGTGAGGAATTAACATTATAACATCCTTAAAAGCTCAAAAAAGTCGATTTTGCATGATATAGGCCCTTTAAGCATATGTTACATGCACGCAAAATGCTTGAAATTCTGCAACTTTTTTGTATGCCCCTATGGCTGATCTGATTGCAAAGTGTAACTCTGCTTACATGAGTATGCCAACTGTACCATAATTCACCTTTGTGATTGCTCCTCCAACAGCCACACAACTGGAATAAATAGTTGTATTTTTTTTCTTTATTTTTCTCATTTACAGAACACTTGAGAAAGACAAAAGTAGTACTCAACACATTTTGGTGTTCAGTAATTTATTAGCAATAATTGACATTTTAATTAAGTATTGGGAGTGCACATGTTTGATTATCTTTATTTGTTAATTTTGCCACATTGATTTATCATACTACCTGTACTTTTTTGTTTGAGTTATCAGTTCCTGTGTGGTCACTGCTGGAGCTGCAGAGCCAAGTCTTCAAGGGAAACGAGTCACAGCTCCTGCAGACCTGCATAAATAGTGAACCTGTGATAAATGGACCTAACCCAGATGCTCTTGCTGTGATCCACCGTGTTTTTCTCTGGTGCATGGCATTATAATAATATCATAAAGTGTTTAGCAGCATTAGTTGATGCTTGGGAATGACACTTGAGAGGCCAGTGTTATAGAAAGCCAACTAGGTCATAATCCAAGCATTATCTTGCACTAACAGATGCAGGACCTGGCATACCTGTACAGAGATCCCTCGTGGTGTGTGGCTGCTTCTCCATGGGTGCATTGTTTCACACTTACGGTCATTAGGTTTTTGCACATTGACTTCTGTTGCGCTGGTGGGCAGTTGATGCCTGTCTTTGTGGATAATTAATGCCATGGTCCAGCATAAACTGTGGCTGTATGGGAAAACCTGACTTTGATCTGAAGTTCAGAAAAGCCCAGAGAAGCTTGTTGATAGTCCTTTGCAGATTCATTTATCAGTCCCTCCAGGATTTTGTGATGTTGCGATCGCACCAATCCACACAAAATCACAGTTTGCCTGCATCTTTTGCGCGACCTTGCAACTTTGTCCAATTACCACAACTTTCCCACGATTGTTGCCAATCCTCGTCAACCTCTGCCAATTTCGTCACTCAAACTTGTCCCTGAGTAGCGCTCAAACACTCATTCTAACCAACCAAATGTGTCGCTGCACCATACTCCCTTCCATGTTTACAGTAAGTATTAATGGAACACATCAGCAAAAAGCAGAGTGTGTGATTTTAAAAACACTCACCCTTGAATTTTCCCACACCGCCCCTTCCTCTGTCTCCCCCGGCCTGCTGGTAAACGTCTCCTCGAGTTTCCATCCTCACCGTGTGTACGAAGTGCCGGGATTGTGTTGAAAAAAAGTCCACCTGCCTTAGAAGCACCCCATTACAGGAGCATGCATGGGGAGAGGCACCGTAAAACCACAAGCAAACGAGCAAATGTAACACTATAGCCAGTGTTGTAACATTTTATACGTCTTTAGAGGTAAAATCATTACTACATCTGGTCAATGAGCTTTAAAACTGTGAATCTCCTGTCTGGACTTACCATAGGACTCCCAGTAAAGGAAAGATGAGTATCTGATGAGATAGGTGTGTGTCAAGATGCGCAGACAGACAAACGGACAAGTAGGAGTCAGGCACGGAAAGAGAGAGAATATTCAGTATTTTTTTTTTTTCAGAAAAACAGATTTCAATAGACAATACAGAGCAACAGAATAAATTATTTTTTTTCCTCTGCGCTCGTTACCAAGTGGTTAGGGACAACTGCGGTTTTCAAATCAAGGTGCTGCCAATAATTTCCAAATCTCTACTCTTTAACATGCATTCAATGCAGTTTAGCTGCTGCAATTGATATTGTGTTAAAGTCTGTATTTGCTGTTGCACAAAAGAGTTTCTATATAGCAGAAGTTTCTGCTTAATTTACAAATCACTGTTTAATAGGAAATTTTTGACAATCCTGTGCTTTTCTTGTGGTGTTCTATAGAATATCACTGTAGTAAACTATGGGGAAAAAAACATCTGCTTTACTGTAAAATTTGTAATTATTCCCACAACTTTTAGTGCAAAAAAACTCTCAAAACATCACAACTTTTATCGTAACTTTTTAAAAAAGCTTCCGCAAATTCAGGTTTTTTGGGCCACAACAATCATGAAAAAATCCCGCGAAATCCTGGAGTGACTGATGTATGACCCTCTTCACATCATCACTCCCACATTTTTATTTGATGCATTGCTGTGATATTAAAATATGAGTTACAACAAATCAACTCAACAGTTATAGCTGAACCTTCAATCCAATCTGTGCATGCTGGTAAACACTTCTAATAAATACTAGGTTATTCTGCCAGCTGGAACTGCATCACTGCTCCTTCCAGTTCAGCTCTGCCAGCCTGTTTCCCACTTGGGTGAAAGGGAGCCGTTCTTCAGTCCAGGATGTCTTCATGCTTCTGGACCAGTACAAGAGACAGCTACTGTGTGGAGTATTCTGCATCAGCATGAACTGGCAAGGTTCCCTCAAAACTGGACTGGTGTCACCAGATAACGGTCCACCTGACCTTTCCCCGCAATGCTTCACCATGCACAAAGCTCGTCTTAATGTCCCATGTGCTGCTGGCTCCAGAGAACATATCAGCAGCTCATAACAGCTACAGGCAGAGAGATTTTTTCAGGATAATTTAATTGTATTTTAGAATTTGTTTTTCACTTAATTGTGTATGCAGTATTTTCGGACCACTGAAATAAGTCATTAGCTACAGTATAGTCAGAGGCTAGCATGCTTGTGGGCCTGCAAAGGTGCAGTTAAACTTAGCTCATGTGCTGCTCACTCGTGTACAAACTTGAATTACAGGATGTTCCAAACTAAAAAATGTGCACTTGAAGTAGCATTGTTAAAATAGGCTAGTGTTTCTGTTTTTAGTGGAATGCTGTTGGACCAGCAGTTAAAGCCGTTTCCTGCTGCATGAGCTTCAAACTACTTCTGCTATACAGGGGCAGTAAAAGACTGAAGGAAAACAGTGGCTGCTGCGATCTGTTACCAGCACTAAACTCCATTTATGTGATGCTGATATCAGTGCAATACTGTGGAAAAACCAAAGTACTGATTTTAGTATGAATGCCAGTGCCTATGGAAATTACCATAGAAATGTATTGTATGTGACTTACTTCTTATTTGATCCATATGCTGTATATAGAACGTTTTCTGAATCAAAGCAGTTTAACTCAAACTGCACCTTTTCTTTGTGCTTCATAACATGTTCAAATGCTTGTCTTTTAAACTGTAACTTGTATTTGTGTGAGTGAGTCCTATATTGTGCCTCATCCTTTGATGAATGACGGGTCAATATAATGATTACTATTGTATAATATAATAATTGCCAAGCAATTACAATACTTGTAAAAATGTTGCATGTTTGACACTTAAATGATGCTGGAATAAACCAATTTTGAGCAAAAATAACTGGATCTTATATGTTTGTTCATGTGGTTAACAGTTCCCTTCTGTTAAACACGTTATGCTCACATTTCTCAGAAAAGATAGGCGCAGGGGCAAACAAAGCAGGAGCAGTATACATGCCTTTGCAGTGCACCAAACAGTGGCTCAGGGACCTATAGAGTTTCTTGGCAGGCGTCCAAATGAGAACTTCTCATCGACAATTCCTGAACCGTGGCTAAAGCGGCTCTTTTATGTCCTGTATGAGGATACAGTGTGGCATCAACTAATGGGCTAAAAAAAAATCTGAAGCTTGAACTGCAATAACTTCAAAGAAAAGCTCAAATGAGTTTCTGTCTCATTTCCTGGCCTAAGCTCTAAATTAAACTAGATTAGCATGATCCTAAATTAGGAACAGGCTGTGATTAATAAAGGGTATCAAAAAACTATCAGTTATTTGTTTTCAGGATGATGCACCTGATTTAATGATCACCTATGCACAGAAATGAATATTTTAATCCTCAGTTATTCCAGTGCATGACTTGATTGGGATTTGCTTCTATTTATATTTCAGAAAGTGATGTCACTTTTACAAATACTACAATTTAAGAACCACTGTATCAAGGACTTCCTACGTTATTTGAACTTTTTAGTCAGAGTTTGTGGTCTGACAATGGCAAATTAACATTTATTAACCTAATAAAATGTAATTGGTAGGCCTGTTATGGCAAAGGGGTGTGTATGAGATGGTCGGGCCTCACCACATTAACATCAAACACTCTGAAAACAATATCAACCTTACCTATGTTAGACATTAGAAGACAAAGCCATTTTGAGTAAATTTTTTTGGGGGGGGGAATCTACATTGAGTAGCAAAACATATTTGTACATAAACTGAGTCATGAGCACAAAATGGTTTGTCACCAATAATCTGTTAAAGAAAAATAAAAAGGTTTTCCTTTTGATTCCAGTTGATTCCACCCCTGACCATCGTGGGTTCGATCCCACCCCCTGACCATCGGTGATCTTCTGTGTGGAGTTTGCATGTTCTCCCCATGTCTGTGTGGGTTTACGCCTGTTTCCTCACACAGGCCAAAAACATGGACGCTAGGTTAATTGGCATCAACTGGGGATTCTAAATTGTCCTTAGGTATGAATGTGAAAGTGAATGGTTGTCTCTCTGTGTTGGCCTTGGGATGGACTGGCGATCTGTCCAGGGTGTACTCGCCCAAAGACGCTGGGATAGGCTCCAGCCCCCCACCCCCCCCCCCCAAACCAAAAAGGATTAAGCGGTAGAAGATGGATGGATGGAGTTTTTCCTTTTAAACACAAATCATAAATTTGTGAGTATTGTATTTTTTTCCTCTAAGTTTTTTTGTCTTGAATTTTTTTTAAATCTGCAATTTTTTAGGTAAATTTCCTACGTTTTTCATGAAAATTTCTGAATTTTTTTTTTCTTGTAAATTTGCCTTTTTGTGTGATTTTTGTCTTGAATAGCAAAAGGCAAAAGAGCCACAGTTTGCAAACCCTGGTTAGATGGGTATAAATGATTTTTTTTTAATTTATAGGTTTTCGACAGTTATGTAAGTGTAAAATAAATAAAAAGAAAGTGATTCACTTTACGTTCAAGTACAGCAGAGGTAGATTCAAATTTGTTCCGACTTTTGTGAGACTGAGCCAAAAAACAGATTTGCTTTGTCAATAGTAGCTTATAGGTAAATGTCTACTTAGCTCTTTTTATGAAATGTAGCAGTTTTATTGCAGATTTTTGTATATTTGTCATAAACTTGCAACATTTTTTCTATACATTTACAACTTTTTAAACAGTAAAATTGTTATTTTTCACATCGATATTATGCAATATTTTACACAAAACTTCTATCTTTACTTGTAAATTTAGTTCGTTATTCTAATAATTTTTTGCCATTTTATCTTGTAATGTGGTGACCCACCACAATATACATGGACATTCAGCCATCACACTCAGCTAGGGCAGGAAGCAGAACAATTTGCATACGGACAGAGAGCCCCTAGGGGGACAATCAGAACAATGACTAGTGTTATACAACCCCGGATTAAGGAGAGGAAGTCCGGCGCCAGATAATCATGCGATTGATATGTATTGACTGATATGTATATCAATATGCAAATGTGCCATGCATTCTCTCTTGTCTGTATAAAAGAGCCGACTTTACATGCCTCACGTAGCGCACTCACAAGAGCGCACACACACACACAGCACAAACAGCACAGCGCACAGTGCTGCAGTGTGTCTCATGATGATGGAGGAATAAAACTCTTAAACCTTCCAGCTCGTAGCATCACACCTGAACTTATTTTTACCTCCACACTGGTAACCTTGACGAAGAATGGAACACAAGGCGAACACCCCGGAGATCACCCGGACGGGAAGCCCAGCACGCGTCATGGTGCGCCCCTCGCCTGATCTTTTACCTCCACACTGGTGACCTGACGAGGGAGAATGACCGTCTGCTTCCTCTCACCCCGCCGTGGATCCCAGAGGACCAGAGAACGCCTGCAACCTCTTCATCCTCACCAGAGCGCAGCGCTGGGACCAAAACGCACCATGAACGACACGAGCAAACGAAGGAAGCAGCCTGAATGGGGTCAATCATCAACGCTGGCTGCGTTGATTTCCACCGAGCTCCCTGACTCTGACTAAACTCCGGACAGTGGACCTCCCGCGCACAGAAGCCCCTCACGAACACCGCAGGATTACGAGGACAGTGCAACTGCCAGTTATGTGGTCACGGCACCAAGCGTGCACCATGCACAGGGACGAACCGGCTCCACAGACTGATACATCGTCCTCCGCCGCTGCACATGTCAGAGAAAAACGGCTGATCGCCACCCTCGGAACCTTCAGGGCTGCTCGCGCACCTGGAGCAGACATGCAGCCCGCACACAGGACTTTGTATGGGTTTCTCAGCCACGGCGCATAAGGGGAATTTAGCTGATTGATTTCCCCGATGACTTTAGGGCTGTTTCCCGCACCTAAAAGCGAACCGCCTCACACCCTCACACAGCTGCAGTTGTTTCACAGCCGCTTCGCATCCTCGGGGATTTGGCCCCTCGCTTTCCCCACATCCTCGCTGGATTGAGCCGCGGGAGGAGTCAGATAAAATGTTTTTTTTTTCACAGCTGCTGTGGATCTCTGCCACGTTTAACAGTAAAGTCCCTCACCATCGCGGATCCACACGCAATTTTTGCGCGGCCCAGACACCTTTGACGTCCTGGGCCGGCACTCGCTTACTCCCACCCCCTCCCCCTCCTCCTGCACAGAGCTTTTCCCGCACCTCACTCCCTAAAGTCGGCCAATCGCCGTCTTGTTCCATTGCGCACAAAACACACCGGCCTGTGCGCCCATGATCCACGGCCGTTCAACGTGCTGGAACTCGGAGCGGAGCACACTGTTTTTTTCCGTTCCCCCCCCCCTCCCGGACTGACATGCCCTCCGACAGTTCTACCGGAGCTGGAGCCCAAACGACGGGGGGGGGGGGGGGGGGGTCACAACCCCTGCTCAGTGCTCTGGGGGGGATTAAGGAGAGGAAGTCCGGCGCCACTTAATCACACAATTGATATGTATTGACTGATATGTATATCAATATGCAAATGTGCCATGCATTCTCTCTTGTCTGTATAAAAGAGCTGACTTTACATGCCTCACGTAGCGCACTCACAAGAGCACACACACGCACACACACACAGCACAAACAGCACAGCGCACAGTGCTGCAGTGTGTCTCATGATGATGGAGGAATAAAACTCTTAAACCTTCCAGCTTGTAGCATCACGCCTGAACTTATTTTTACCTCCACAGTAAATTCGTAATGTTAAATTTGTAGATTTTTCACTTAATTTTATATGAATGTTTCTTAAATTTGCAGCGTTTCTTGTTAAATTGGAACTTCATTTTTGAATTTCATTTTCTTTTTTTCTAAACTAAGGGGCCACCGGTTTTTTTTTTTTTTTTTTTTTGGCAAAAGGGCCGCATGTGGCTCCGGAGCCGTTCGTTTCAGACCCATGTGGTCGCGGTTCGCATCCTGTTTTCCAGCGTCCGTCCACCAGGGGGCGCAGCAGCCCGGAGGGGTGTGGAGGCTCAAACCAAACGCTGCTCTCCGCTTCTTTCCTCGTACCATGAGCTCTTGCTGCCCGGGATAGAGCAGGGAAGATGGCGGCTACTGACCATTCCCGGTCCGAAGCTGCCAAACAGCGACGGCAGGATCAGCTGCAGAGATGGCAGGGCTCGGAGACGGACCGGACGGACGCGGAGGCCCGGGAAACTTTGAGCGGTTCCGGGACGCGGCGGGCGAAAATCCGGTTCGCCCAGGGAGCCGTGTTCATGGCCGCTTGCTCCGCTGGAGACCGGGAGGAGGTGGCAGCGCTACTCCGGCAGGGAGCTGACATTAACCACGCCAACGTAGACGGACTGACAGCGCTTCACCAGGTAGGAAGTTTTTCAGTGTCTAACCTGTCAGCCATAGTGTTTTTGCTCTGAGTTAACCGCGGAGTTGCTGCCAACTGTCGCTCAACTAACGGCAACGGCTCAGCGCTGATCCGCTGATGATCCTCAGGGAAGAGGCACCAACTTAACTTATCACGGTGTTACGGCTGACTGGTGGCGCTAATGTTAATCTAAATAAAGTCAGTCTTCTGCTGGACCCTTGTGGAGACGTTTTCTGAAGCCCAGGCATCATTTCTGCCTTGGCTAGACTGGCAGACTGGCTCGGTCAGCCACAGGTTTTATCCACGGAGTTGCTGGATCCTTCTTCCATCCTGTGGCAACTTTTTTTTTTTTTTTAATCATACTTGACTGTTTTTTGACACACCAAGACCACAGCGAAAAGATAGTTTCTATTTCAGTGTGTGTGTTTTTCATTTTTTTAGTACCAGATCTCTCTCTTTCTTATTTCTGTCATCCCCAAATGAGCCTGTCATAATGAATGAGCCTGTTTCAACTTAAAAGTTGATCATTGTAGGTCTCAGATAGGCTGCTCGTCTCCTGAGCTGAAGTCCCTTTGTCCCTCCCTCGTCTTGACTTGTAGCACTGAGGAAAAGTCTGGACAGCATCACTGTCACAGAAGCCCTGTGTGATGCAGCTTTTTCTCGGATTTTATGAAGCAGCCAGTGTCATAAACACACAGCCGTCTTCTTAAATAAAGTGAAGGTGATGTCACGTTTTCTGCCTCATCTCAGCTGCTGCATTTAAGGACTCTCCTCAAGTAGATGAGATGAGCTAAATTTTCTAAAAATCGCTGTATTTTGATTGATCCACATGTCAAGCTGTCCCCCAAAGTGCTGTCGCTCTGGGCCTCCATCCATTTTCTTCTTTGTTGCTCATCAGTTGCCTGGCAACTTGAATTAAATATAGTCCCACACACGCTCCAAACTTTCCATCCTCTCCATCCAAAGCCTTTCTGTCTTCTCCACTACTACACCCAACCCTCCCTCCTCATCATCCTCCTTTCTCTCTCTCTCCCCATTTCTCCTTCGCTTTCGCCAGTTGCCCATGGAGGGAGCGCCAAGGATTTCTGATGAAGAAATGGAAAACATTCCTCAGACAGCACAAGCGGCTGTCAAAGATGATGTCCACAATGAGTCACTTGATGGCCCATTGAAATAGTCTGCTGGGAGGTTGTGTTTGCACCCTTGTAGCACGCAGGGTCCAAGAAGTGGCTTCTGTTCATTCATTCAGCTTGGTGCACCCACTCCCACAGAGGACCCCCCGCCCCCCCCCTTCTTCTGCAGTGAACGAATAGCTTCGGTCTTTCACATTTTTTGTTTTATTTTCAGCCCTTGTACCTGATGAATCATCTCACATTAAAAAAAAAAGAGGGAAGAGGCTTGTGGCAGCTTTGTGTTTACATGATTTGGCCTAAAAGCAAAGCCTCTTAGGTGGCTTAAGACACGCCTGATGGACAAGTTTCAGTACTGGCCACACACACTTGGTGCACCAGAGTAACTGCGCCAATATTGAACTGCTTGGAACATGTCTGGATGAAGTTTTGCTTTGGGTACATATTATCTCATCTGCTAATGTTAGTGGTGTAACTGGACACGGGTACATATCATATTTCTGCTGTCAGAAGAGAAGGACAAAAACTTATTATTCAGGTTAAGTTGGTTTTAGTGGTAAATGCTAAAATTTGATTTGTGTTTGTGTGGTAAGCAAAAATCCTAGTGGTATATTTTTTCTAAATACAGTAGTGTAAAAAAAAGTGTTTGGCCCCTTCCTGATTTTAATCTGTTTATTAAAATACCACACATGGAAAATCACACATACATTACAGCTTTTTTTTATATAAACACTTAGAACATCCGCTATGTCCCTGTAGGAGTGCAATTAAAATAAATCAAAAGTTCACGTTAGACTTAAAAAGTTAACTGTATTGAAGTAATTTGAAAATAAACATTGCAAAGTTGCACTAATATGACATTAATTAAAAAAAACCCTTGGGGAGGAATTATAAATATATGAAAAGAGTGAAGATAATTTACAATGTTTGCAAAGATGTGAAATAATCAATAAAGTTGTTCCATTTTTGGAAAAAAGTTCCGAATTGCCTCTAATTGTGGAATTTATCTTATCTATTTTGATAAATGATACAATGTCTTTGAGCCACATAGAGATAGATGGAGGTTTAGGAGATTTCCAGAGGAGTAGGATACAGCACCTCGCTAATAGAGACGTAAAGGCCAATATTTTATGCTGTGTGCGAGCTATTGAGAGGGGAACACGAGGAGTCCCAAAGACAGCAATGTGAGGGTCCATTTGAATCTAGATTATCAGAATTGTGGACAAGATAATAAAAAAGTCCGTCCAAAACTTCTGCAGTCAACTACAGGAATAAAATGTGTGTAAGGTTACAGGGTGAGCGAAGGAGGGAACGAAGGAAAGGAAGGGAAAAGGACCGAAACAAAGTGTCTAAGCTGAAAGTAAAAAAAAAAAAAAAAATAGGTGGGAAGCAGGGAGATTAAAGTCAGTGGCTAGGTCAGAAAAATTTGCAAAGATGCTATCTTTATAAAGATTGCTAACAATTCTAATTCCTCTGTTGTGCCACAGAAGATATGATGCATTGTTAAGAGAAGGATGAAATAAATGGTTTTTGAATAGTGGCATCTTCACAGACAGAGACAGGAACTTGAAATGATGTCTAAACTGTGACCAAATCTTAAGAGTGGACAAAACCGCCGGGTTCTTTATAAACTTAGCTGGGTTAAAAGGTAACAGAGAGGTTAGCAGTGCTGCAGGTGAAGCAGCTAGAAAAGACTGAATTTCAAGTCTACACCATAACTGTTTAGGAAAATGAAGCCAATATAGCAATTTATGAATATGTGAAGACCAATAATACAAAAGAAGATTAGGGAGGGAAGGACCCCCATAAGAAGTAAATTTCTGTAATAAAGATAAACTTAGTCTCGGGGTCCTCCCTCTCCATAAAAATGAGGAAATAATCTGATCTAAAGTAAAGAAGTGCTTGGGTAGGAAAAGAGGAATACACTGAAATGGGTAGAGACACCTCGGCAAGACATTCATTTTAATGGAATTAATTCTACCTATCAACGATAGAGGAAGAGAGTTCCACCTCTGACAGTCTGCCTTAATCTGAGCAATCAAGGGGGGCAAAATTGGACGAATAAAGTGATGATGCAGAGTGGGTGATGTTGACCCCCAAATATTTAAACCCCAATGGGCAAATTTTGAAAGGAATGTCAAATTGGGTAAGCTTTAAGGTCAAAGAACTTATAGGAAAGCATACACTCTTGGCAAAATTTACCTTATAGCCAGAAAAAGAACCAAACTTCTCTAATAAGGACAGAATTGGTGGCACACCAATCAATGGCCTGGACACATAAAAGAAGATCATCTACATAAAGAGATAGCTTACGTAAGTTTAGTGCCAGAGCGAAAAAGATCATGAAATGAAGGAAGAGATTTTAAAGCCACTGAAAGTGGCTCCATGGCTAAAGTAAACAAGAGAGGAGACAAGGGACACCCCTGTCTTGTATCACAAGATTAGCTAAAATAATCAGAATGTGTGCTGTTTGTAACAATGTTAGCCTGGGGAGAAGTGTATAGAAACTTAATCCATGACACAAACTTCCTCCCAAAGCCAAACTTGTTCAACACCGCAAAAAGATAATTCCACTCGACACGATCAAACAATTTCTCTGCATGCAACAAAATAACAACTTCAGGATCTAGAGAAGAGTGATCAGAGAAGATGGTGTTAAAAAGTGTGCGAACATTTAAAAAAACAGCTGACGCTCCTTAATGAAACCATTCTGGTCCTGAGATATAACTTCAGGAAGGACTTTTTCCAATCGGGTTGCTAACACTTTGGCGAGAATTTTCACATCAGCATTGAGAATCGAAACAAGTCTGTAGGAAGTATAAGATGTGGGATCCTTATCTTTTTTCAAAAGGAGAGATATAGACGCCTGGGTCAGCATAGGCGGCAAAACACCTTGCTCTAAAGATTCATTATAAACGGCACAAAGAAGAGGAAACAGCTTAATAATAAACATTTTAAAAAATTCAACAGGAAACCCGTCAGGGTCGGGTGCCTTCTGATTGTGCATGGATTTAACTGAGTGAGCAGTGCACCAAACCCATCAGCAATCTGTGACTCTACAATGGGGATATCCAGATTCTGAAGGAAAGCAATAATTTCACTCGTAGCTGTGGAGGATTGAGATGTATTAAGGTTTGAGTACAAATTCTTAAACGTTTCATTTATTGCTGTTGGGTCTGACACTATATTTCCAGACGTGTCTTTGATTTGAGGGATGAATCGAGCAGAAGCTTGGCGTTTTAGTTGATGAGCTAAAAGTCGACTTGGTGTCTCTCCATGTTCATAATAATTTGCCCGAGATCGTAATGTAAGACGTTCAGCCTCATTTGTTGTAAAAAAGTCTAGTTGTAATTGAAGGTCTTTTCATTGTTTCAGTAGTCTCTGTGATGGATTAGAAGCATTTTTTCTGTCAGTATCCTGAATATTGGGACTTACGGTTATGGCGGCCACGTAGGAAGACGTGTTTCACTCTGCTCTGCTCCTAAAAATAAAAAGTTGGCAAATAACTCTCTCAATTGGAACAAAACCTATCCCAGCGTTTGGGCGCGGATATGGTAAAGCCTAAGGCTGGGAAATTAGGTGGAGGAAAAACTGAATCGTCGAAACAGTCCAAGCTAACAGACTTCCACACTCGTGACGAAGCAGAAAAATCTCCAGAGACTATGGCGGAGGAAACTAGCGGCGGAGCGGTGACTGCTGGGGAAGGCACGGGTGCAGTGCTTGCTGCCATTAGCTCAATGAGAGCAGACTTTTCCTCTAAATTTGATGGGATTATAGCAGCGATAGAAGGAATGAGAAAGGAAATAAGCGACTGTATGGAGCAAGTATCGCAGGTGGAGCTCCGAATTTCCAGCGCTGAGGATGACGTCACCAGCCTACAATTAAAGGTGCGCACATTGGAATTAAAAAATAAACGTCTGGAAGATAGTGTCCTGGACTTAGAATCCCCGTCGAGATGGAACAGTCTGAGGCTGGTGGGCCTCCCGGAGGGACGGGACACATGTTCCTTTTTGGAAAAATGGATTCCAGAAGCGCTGAACAACGCGGAGCTGCAGTCATCGGTCGTCTTAGAGAGCGCCCACCGAATCGGCCCACCGAGAGAAAATAAGACACCACCGAGGACGCTGATTATGAAGTTCCTCAGCTACAGAGACAAGATGACGATCTCCAACGTGGCGCGAGCTAAAGGAGAAATTAAATACCAGGATCAACAGGTGCGGTTCTACCCAGATTTGGCCACAGGAATCCAACAATTAAGGAAACAGTTTGACCCCGCCCGTAAAGAGCTGCGCAACCTCGGGATTCGTCACGGAGTGGTTCATCCGGCAACACTGCTGGTCACATATAAAGGGAGAACCCACACCTTCAAGACCCCTCAGGAGGCGCAGGTGCTTATCAAGCAGATCCAAGAGAGACTGGTGGGAGCTAAGCATGAAGCAGGAACAAGATATAAAGGTAGAATATTTAAGCATTGCACAGGCATCTGACTGATCTGAAGCATATGTAGCATGTACGTATATGCTTCAGATTGCTATATATAGCAATCTATATATCTATATTATATATATACAGTATATATATATATACAGTATATAGTATACTGTATATATTGCTATATATAGCAATCTATACATTGCTATATATAGCATATATATCAAGTTTACAAAATATAGATTGTATTTTATATATATAAAACCTATGATGTACAAAGTTGCTTTAAAATTTTGGAGTTAAGTTGGAAAACTACAGAAGAGAGTTAATGTTATGTCATTAAAAGCAGTAGAGTCAGGGTGATTGAGAGGAGAAAAGTGGTTTGACTGATCCTCGCGGGTGTGGAGCAGTCAATGGCTATAGCGGGAGACGGAATTTTTTTTTGATTTTGGGGGGATTACCACGAATGTGGGGAGGGGGAATTTGTTTGTGTGTAGTTTGTGGGACGAATGTTCAACCACTCATGTTTTTGCTTCTCTGTATGAGCATGTTTATATTGCGAGGTAATCTCAAACTCCTTATTGATCATAGACCAAAGCGTTAATCTTAATTTAACTTCATGGAATTGCAGAGGTCTACAAAATTTAAAAAAACTTAAGTTATGAATAAAATAAGACATAGGGTCAAAAATTGTGTTTTTACAAGAAACTCATCTAATAGAGGAGGATGTAAAAAGAATTAGGAGAAGATGGCAGGGAAGTGTGTTCACCTCATCATTTTCATCCCGAGCTAGGGGAGTTATGACTCTCATACATAAATCAGTCCCATTTCAAGTGAAAAATGTAATTGGAGACAAATTAGGAAGATATCATCATCCAAGGATCTTTGTTATTAGAAAATATAAATCTGGTGAACCTATACGGTCCCAATGTAGATGATCAAAACTTCTTTGCTAATTTATTTCTTATTTTATCATCACTTACAGGGCAACATATAATAGCAGGGGATTTTAATTGTACATTGAATCCCGGTATAGATAGATCAACAGGACTGGACTGTACGACCATTAATCATTTTATGAAAGAATTGAGATTGCTAGATATATGGAGAGAAATGAAACCACAAGTTAAAGCCTACTCTTGTTATTCTAATACCTACAAGACATTCTCACGTATTGACTATTTTTTGATCTCCACAGAATTAAGGTCCAAGATTCAAAACTGTTTCTGTGATAACATTGTGATCTCTGACCATGCACCCTGCTGTCTAATATATGTAGATAAGAAATTGACAAAGGAACCAGGTAGGTGGCAATTTCAGCATAAATGGCTTCAGGATGAGGAATTTGTTAAGTACATAGAAAAACAGATGAGTTCTTTGATATCAATACTACACAAACATCAGCATGTATAAAGTGGGAGGCTTTCAAAGCTTTTATTAGGGGGCATATTATTAGTTATACAGGTTCAAAATCTAAGAAGACTCGAGAGGAGAGAGTCCAATTGGAACATAAAATAAAAATTCTTCAAGAAAAAGTGTATGCAGGAAGTGACCCAAAGTTAGAGAACGAATTACTGATTCTGAGAGCTGAATATGACAAAAAATCAGCGAATAGAGCTGCCTCGAGTCTTCTAAGATTGAAGCAATCTTTTTATGAATAAGGTGAAAAATCAGGGAAATTATTGGCATGGCAGATTAAACAATTAGAATTTAAAACACCAATTACCAGTATTATAAGTAACGGACAGGCAGTTGTAGATCCTTTAGAAATTAACAGTGCCTTTAGAGATTATTATGAAAAACTATATGATACAAAAAATGAAACTGACTTAACAAAACTAAATGGGTTTTTGGACGGATTATCTATACCGTGTATTCCAAATGAAAACAGGGAGATACTGGAGTCTAAAATTAGTCAAGAAGAAGTTGGGCTAGCCATTGATAATTAGGGATGTAACGATACCAAAATCTCACGGTACGATACGATTTCGATATTGATCTCACGGTACGATATTTGTTGCGATATTGTGGAGAGGCTCACGGTATTGTAAAATAGCTCATAATATTGTGTTTGTGATGATAATAACCAAAAACTGCCATTAAATCTGTTTTTGCCAGTCACAAGGCCATTTATTTTTATATTTATGGATCATGACAACATAAAATGCTGATCACTTAGTGCTTTTAAAGTGCAAGTTCAAGTCAGGAACATCAATATACCATTTGGTAATATTTGGTCACATAACTGATTCTTCTTATGTGCAAGGATCATACTAAGCAGCAACTAGAACAACTGTAAACAACAATAGGGAATTCCCTTTAAGAGCAAACAAAGATCAAGTTAAGCCAGGTTCAATGTGTAAAGTAAAATTAATCATAAATGTGCTAGGCAAATAAAAACAGCCTGTTGAAACAATTAAGTCAGGCAAAAAGCCTACTGGAAAACACTGACCTATCCTTTAGCTTATGTTCAAGTTTTTCTTCAGAAAGATCAAAAGATCTACATTGCAAGGGAGAAGAAGAGACCTCTGGGCATTTACAATATCCCCTGCTGTAGAAAATACTCTCTCACTGGGCACTGAGGTAGCGGGTATACATAGGTAGGTCTTTGCTAATGAGGACATTATCTTTGCTAATGAGGCCATTGTCTGTCCGCCACCCTCTCTCCTTTAGTGTTTTTAGACATGGCAAAACCAAAATGCCTCCACACATCTGATTTAAAAGTTGCTGGGGCTTGCACAATCTCAACTTCGGGGGTGTTTTCTTCAGTATTTACGTGAGCCGAACTTTGTCCGCCGCCATGTTTGTTGTGTGGACAGCGTGCAGCATGCACTCCTATTGGCTCAACAACAGTTCTTGTGACGACGCAGCGCAAAGGATCATGATCTGTGTAGTTTACAATGCTTTGTTGCGCGGGAGCCTGCTTATTTCTTGTTGTTTTTTGACAGATACCCGCCCTCTTAATACCGTAACACGACCACGACGGTATCGAGACACCTTTACTACCTCGATATCGCGATAATGTCAATATCGTTACATCCCTATTGATAATATGAAATCAGGAAAAAGTGCAGGACCAGATGGTCTTCCAGTTGACCTCTATAAAAAATTTAAGAATAAATTAATAAAACCATTTTTGGAAATGGTTTTAGAAGCATTTCAAAATAGTAATTTACCACTATACATGAATAATGCCTTAATTATACTGTTGCCAAAACCAGGTAAACCCTCTAATAAATGTGAAAACATGAGACCAATAAGCCTATTAAATGCTGACCTTAAAGGTGAACTGAAGTGAACGGCATTGAACGGCACTGGGTGATAGTACATACAATTATAAAGATTATTTATCATTGGCACACCCTCCACTAATCCCGGAATCTTGGAGAAAATCGCGATTTTGAATTTCCCGCCCTGAAAAATCCTACGAATCCGCCGATTATCCGGAAGTGCAGCCGGAGTTCCGCGTGACGTCACGAATGTGACCCAGTCCTCATGTTTACCATTGTGAGCACGTCGACACTGGTTGTTTTTGGTGCATTTTGTCGTGATAGTCGACTACAAAACACTTCCAACACCTGGGAAGATCTGTTCAGTGGCCAAGGAAAGCTGTCATGGCGACGAAAGAAAAGAAAGGGGGAGGAAAAGCGACCGGGAAGCGATGCGTTTCTAGATATACAGTGATCCCTTGCTACTTCGCGTTTCACCTTTCGCGCCCTCAGTGCATCGCGGATTTTTCAAAAATATTCATCAAAAATTCAAAATTGAGAAAAAATGGCACGAAAGTTGCCCAGGCGCTAGCAGAAGGCAGGGAGACTACATTAGAACATCAGGTATCAACACGGAGAGCCCGCACAACTCAAAATCCACCTCTCTGACCACTGCTCCACTCCTCTCCGCCCACCTCTTCACCGCTCGGGAATCTCGCAAGCTGATTGGCCGAGACGTTTTACCCAGCTTCTCTCCCTGCCGAGCGCCCATACCCAGCGAAGGAAGACCGCATTCATTGTTCTTTATCGCTCGTGTTGCTTAGTGGCACTTTTCGCTGTTCTCTTGTGCCTTTTTGTGCAAAATAGTGCTTGTGACGCCCTTGGGGGGGGGGGTGACGCTACTTCGCGGTTTTTCACTTTTCGCGGTCAGTTCTGGTCCCCATTAAACGCGATAAGTGAGGGATCACTGTAGATATTATTTATAAATAGCACAGTCAAATGCAGAGGCCAGTTCTGTTCATGTGTATTGCCACTATAGTCTGTAGAAGTATTGTAATACATAGCCCATGGTCATGGAACCTGTCTTGAATACACGTGTTAACCCTACGCCACGGATGTGTCTATTCAATGCCAAGTGTGTACACGGCCAGGCTATTGTACAGTCCTAGCCCTATGTATAAATAATAAGTTGGAAAAATGCTGATGTTTTTTTTTCCTTTCTTTTTTATTGTTAATTTTCCTTATCCTGACACCCCAAACATGCCAAAGTAGAGAAGTAAAGACTCACCATTCTGTATTCAATAAGCGACTCTCCTCTCCATCACTGCTGCGGTCTGACTCTGAGTCGGTGCCGGAATCCCCCGAAAATTCTGGATCGAATCTGTACGGTTCGATGCCTCCCTCTCTCTCTTCCTGTTCACTTGACACTCCTGCATCCTCCTCTGTCTCGTCACCGATCCTGAATGCCTCTTCACTCTGAAAACTCTGGTGTTCTTGACTGCTGGAACTGCTATCATCTTCCATTGTTGTTTTGATAAGGGTCACACTCGTGACGTCACGCAGCGTCGTCTACACTACTTCCGGTTTGTTTGGCACTGCCAGCCAGAGGCAAAAGTTTATCGGCTTATAGCTTGGCCATCGCACGGCCTTAAAATTTCTTTTATGTGTTGAAAAATACAATAGGTAATAAGGAATTAATCTGCTATTCTACGTTTTGCGCAAAAAGGTGGTTTCAGTTCACCTTTAAGATAATCTGTAAAATTTTAGCAAGACGACTACAAGAAATATTACCAAATATTATTAACCGAGATCAGAATGGCTTTATAATGGGAAGACAAGGCTTCCATAATGTAAGAAGACTATTTAATATTATTTATTCTAATAAAGAAGCACCGGATACAGCTCTCCTATCATTGGACACCGAAAAGGCCTTTGATAGGGTTGAATGGCCCTTTCTTTTTGAAGTCCTACAAAGGTTTGAACTTGGAAATAATTTCATAAAATGGGTTCAGATAATATACAATAATGCTACAGCAGAAATCCTAACAAACAGCAATATCTCAAAATCAATAAATATCAATAGAGGATGTCGACAAGGCTGTCCACTTTCACCTTTACTGTTTACTATGGCAATTGAACCTTTGGCGATGGCAGTACGTTTACATCCACAAATATATGGAATTAAAGTAGGACCAACAGAACATAAAATCTCCCTGTATGCCGATGACATAATTTTGTTTATGTCGAATCTTAAAAAATCAATTCCGACCTTGTTGAATTTAATAAAGAATTTTGGGGAAATATCAGGATATAAAATAAATAAAACTAAATCTTCAATATTAATGCTAAATGAGACCCAGAGAAATCACCCAGCTCCTGAGGTAAATCAATTCAATGTTGTAAATCAGTTTAAATATTTAGGAATTCAAATTGTGCCTAAGCTAGAATCAGTCGTCAGTGCCACCTATGAAGTCTTAATGACAGACATTAATGAGTTACTTCAGAGATGGATGTCACTACCAATGTCGATGATCGGGAGAATTAATATACTTAAAAGTAATATCTTACCCAAAATACTTTATTTATTTCAATACATTCCTTTACCACCACCTTCAGATCTATTCTCGAGAATTAAAAAAAAGTTAGTGGAATTTATATGGAACAATAGGAAGGCTAGATTACGTTTGTCCTTACTATATTTACCATTTGATCGTGGAGGTCTGAAATGTCCAAACTTTATGTTGTATTACTGGTCAGCACAACTGAGGTCTATGACATATTATTTTTCACCAAATGATCTCCCTCACTGGACTGAAATGGAATCATACAATTTACCTTTACCTCTTCCCATATTCATATACTCAGACTCGGCAAAAAAATTACAGAAACAAGTTAAAAATCCATTTGTAAAGCATATGATCAAAATATGGTGTGAAACCAAAAAATATTTAAAAGAACCACACTTATTCTCACAATTTAGCCCAATATGGGGTAATCAATATTTTACACCAGGGAGAGCGGATGCTGTATTTAAAGTATGGAATTTAAAAGGGATTCAAAAGATTCAAGACTTATATTTGTCATGTTCAGATAACATAATGTCTTTTGAAGAACTGAGGATCAAATTTAATCTTAACAGAACACATTTTTTTAAATATCTTCAGCTTAGGAACTTTATTCGATCAAATCAAAATAATGCTCTCACCCGACCTACTTATTCATCCTTGGAAAAAATTTTGACGAAAGATAGTAAGAGAAAGGGTATTATTTCAGAGTTTTATAACTCATTGACATTATCTTCAAGTGAAAACTCACAGAAAAGACTGAATTATTGGAAAGAAGACCTGCAAACTGAAATTTCAGAGGAACAATGGGAATTGGCTTGTACAGAAGCTCAAACCAAATCAATAAATGTACATTTTAAATTGATACATTTTAAATGGTTAATGCGGATGTATATTACACCGGTGGAGTTAAATAGATATAACAAAAACATACCAGATACGTGCACAAAATGTATGGAAAGTAAAGGAACCCTATTTCATTGTTTATGGGAATGTAGAAAAATTAGAATGTTTTGGGAAGAGGTGAGGGTAACAATTGAAAAAATAATTTCAAAACAAATCATATTGAATCCTAAATTGTTTTTGTTGGGTCTGTATCCAGAAAAGCATAACTTTAATAAGAGTGAAAGAACATTCATAGACCTCAGTTTGCTTAACGCCAAAAAATGTATTGCACTACTGTGGAAAAAGACTCATAGACCAGATGTGACTCAGTGGTTAAGACAGATGTTAACAAACCTTCCACTAGAAAGAATAACATACATACTGAAATCAAAGGAAATTGTGTTTGAGAATATATGGAGACCTATCATTGATTATGTAAAGAATTTAAACATAACTTTTGAAGAAGAAGGTGAATGATATGTGTGGACCTTGTAAATTCCAAACTGGTGAATGTATAATATGTATATTTATGTAATGGATTGCCTAGACTAAACAGAGGAGCATTGTTGAAGACCTGCCTTTGTTAGTGGTTGTTGGTGTTTTTAGTACTTTTTTTTTTAAATTACTTTAGTGTTAGTGTTTGATTGTTTGTGTTATGTTTGTAAAAAAAAAAAAAGGTTCAATAAAAAATATTGTGGGGAAAAAAATATCCTGAATATTAAATAGCAAGTCATTCAATTTGTTTGTTTGTTTTTTTTTCAGTTCTATTACGATGTGTTGAATAGGAAATGATTTGCCTTCATAGATGAGCTTTACGCAATTCCCACCACAGAGAGGAAGAAATTGAATCGCTGCCGTTAGTAAATAAAAAATCATCAATTGCCGATGCAATGAGTGTTAAATTTGTTAAATATGTTGTCCGATAATAACAATAAATTAAACCGCCATGGTGAAGAAAAGCGAGGGTAATTTTTAAATGTTATGTCGAGGCCAAGAGGGGCATGATCTGAAATGATAATTGAATGATACTCAGTGGACGTCACCCGAGATAATAAAGACCCATCAACAAAAAAATTGATTCAGGAATAGGATTGATGCAGTTGTGGGAAAAAAAAAAGAATAAGCTCTGACATGTGAATTCAAAAGTCTCCAGGGGTCAGCATACCCATTCTGTAACATAAAATCAGATATTGATTTGGCCATGCGAGACTGTGTGAAGGATCTAAGACTAGAGTGATCCAGAGATGGATTCATTACACAATTGAGATCACCGCCTAGAATAAGACAATGAGTGTTAAGAAGAGGAAGAGTATGTAATAATTTGTCTGCAAAATCTGGACTGTCAAAATTTGGAGCATAAATGTTTACTAAAAGAGCAGGATTATTAAATAACACACCTGCAATTATCAAATATCTGCCATTTTTGTCTACTGTCATTTCAGAGATAGTCAAACCCCTTCCTGATTTCTCAATTTTTTTGTATGTTTGTCACACTTAAATGTTTCAGATCATCAAACAAATTTAAATATTAAACAAAGATAACACAAGTAAACACAAAATGCAGTTTTTAAATGAAGGTGTTTATTATTAAAGGGCCTATATCATGCTATTTTAAGCCCTTCAGAGTAAACTATATGCATGTATGTGATAGTATATTACCTTTGGTACACTGGAGAATGAATTTCTTATGAAATATGAGTTATTTTCGCAAGCTACTTTTCCAACCCGGAAGTAAGATGCCTCGATCTCTGAGGCTCCGCCTCTCCTTCTTGTGGCTGCCACCCATTTCATGACGTAACCCCTGAGCCGGCTGCTGCAGCGTGTCGCTAGGTTCCGCCCACGAAAACTTAGAAGACATTGTCTTACGTAAAAAAGCAAACAGTTGTTGTCACTGAGCAGATTAGGTGCGAGAGGAACTACTTCTTCACAGCGTCACTGCTAAAGTGAAAGAGTTTTGCCGATCACCGCTCCGTTAGCTGCGCGGAGAAAGTGGGTGTGTGCGTTAGCCTGGGGGCGGTGCTGGCAGCACAGGCACTTCCTGGAGTGGGCGGCTCACCCACGTTCATACGTATGAACGTGGGGACCCAGTCATTATCAGGGACAGGGCGGAGCAGCAGCTCAGAGAGCAGGGTTGAGGAGGAATACTCAGAGATGCGTGAATGGAGCAAAATACCACTTTGGGGGTCTTTTTGGTGAGGAATTAACATTATAACATCCTTAAAAGCTCAAAAAAGTCAATTTTGCATGATATAGGCCCTTTAAGGGAAAAAAAATCCCAACCTACATGGCCCTGTGTGAAAAAGTGATTGTCCCCTAAACCTAATAACTGGTTGGGCCACCCTTAGCAGCAACAACTGCAATCAAGTGTTTGCGATAACTGGCAATGAGTCTTTCACAGCGCTGTGGAGGAATTTTGGCCCACTCATTTTTTAGATTTTTTTTTAGATTTAGTATACTTTATTGATCCCCAGAGGAGAAATTGAGGGCATCCACCTGGATGGATGAAGCAGCCACGATACAGCACTATCCCTTAACCATTCACACACACACTCACACCTAGGGTCACTTTAGAGTCTCCAATTAACCTAACCTGCATGTTTTTGGCATGTGGGAGGAAACCGGAGAAATCCCGGAGTAAACCCACGCAAAACACGGGGAGAACATGCAAACTCCACAGAGATCACTGTTGGTCGGGGGCTGGGATCAAACACACGATCCCATGATCCCCACAATCCCCCAGCCAAGGGTAAACTGTGCTGCCACAGTGCTAACCACTGCGCCACCGTGCGGCCCACTGTGCAACCGTGCAGCCCTCATCTTTGCAGAATTGTTGTAATTCAGCCACATTGGAGGGTTTTCAAGCATGAACCGCCTTTTTCAGGTCATGCCACAGCATCTCAATCGGATTTAAGTCAGGACTTTGACTAGGTCACTCCATAGTATTCATTTTGTTTTTCTTAAGCCATTCAGAGGTGGACTTGCTGGTGTGTTTTGGATCATTGTCCTGCTGCAGCACCCAAGTGCTCTTCAGCTTGAGGTCACAAACAAATGGCCGGACATTTTCCTTCAGGATTTTTTGGTAGACAGCAGAATTCATGGTTCCATTTACCACGGCAAGTCTTCCAGGTCCTGAAGCAGCAAAACAGCCCCAGACCATCACACTACCACCACCATATTTTACTGTTAGTATGATGTTCCTTTTCTGAAATGCTGTTACTTTTATGCTGGATGTAATGTTACACACACCTTCCAAAAAGTTCAACTTGTGTCTCGTCAGTCCACAGAGTATTTTCCCAAAAGTCTTGGAACATCAATATGTTTTCTGGCAAAACTAAAATGAGCCTATATGTTCTTTTTGCTCAGTAGTGGTTTTCGTCTTGGAACTCTTCCATGCAGGCCATTTTTGCCCAGTCTCTTTCTTATGGTGGAGTCATGAACACTGACCTTACCTGAGGCAAGTGAGGCCTGCAGTTCTTTGGATGTTGTTGTGAGGTCTTTTGTGGGCTCTTGGATGAGTCGTCGCTGCACTCTTGGGGTAATTTTGGTCGGACGGCCACTCCTGGGAAGGTTCAGCACTGTTCCATGTTTTCACTATTTGTGGATAATGTCTGTGGTTCACTCGAGTCCCAAAGCTTTAGAAATGGCTTTATAACCTTTAAAAGACTGATAGATCTCAATTACTTTTTCTCATTTGTTCCTGAATTTCTTTGGATCGCAGCATGATGTCTAGCTTTTGAGGATCTTTTGGTCTACTTCACTTTGTCAGGCAGGTCCTATTTAAGTGATTTCTTGATTGAGGACATGTGTGGCAGTAATCAGGCCTGAGTGTTACTAGAGAAATTGAATTCAGCTTTCCAAAGATGTGATAAACCACAATTAATTTATGTTTTAATGGGGGGAGGGGGATCACTTTTCCACACAGGGCCATGTAGGTTTGGATTTTTTTATGCTTAATAATAAACACCTTCATTTAAAAAACTGCATTTTGTGTTTACTTGTGTTATCTCTGTCTAATATTTAAATTTGTTTAAATATTTAAATTTGTTTAAATATTTGTTAATATTTGTTTCAGATCAAACTTAAATGTTTGATCTGAAACATTTAAGTGTGACAAACATGCAAAAAATGAGAAATCAGGAAGGGGGCAAACACTTTTTCACACCACTGTGTGTTAAACCCCTGTATTCAAAAACTTGGGTTTCTTACTTTTGGTCCCCCGCTGATATCATTAAGAGCATACATGTTCATCTCAAAAAAAAAAAAAAAAAGACTTTAGGAGAGCCTAATTAATTATTTTGAACTGTGCATGAGTCGAGGGGCTAATTGCCAAGCATGGACTAAATAGATTATTTTGAACTGTGAATCATATCAAGCTATTAATACAAGAATAACAATATTAAGTTAGAAAGTACCATAGCAAGTCTAATTTTTTGGTTCTTTTGGCTTTTATTCAGACAGGAGCAATGAAGAGAGGCAGGGATTTGGGGTGAAGAGCAAGAGGAGAAACTCTCTAGCCAAGAATGAAACTTGGGATCACAAGGTTTTTGTTGAGTAGAACATCTCAACATTTACAGTGCTGTGAAAATAATATTTGCCACCTTTCCTGATTTTTTTACATTTTTGCATATTTGTCACATTTGAACATTTCAGATCATCAAACAAATTTTTATTATGCTGATGCAGATTTTTATTTGTGATGATGTGCATATTGCAGTTTGGCTCCAATTGGATGATTTTTGCAGGAAATATAGGCCCTGAATCAGGCATCAAATCATAGATTTTGAGTCAACCAATTTTTGTAGTGGAGTTATTCAAATTACTTGAGTAATCGTTGCAGCCCTACCTGTGACTCTGAAGTGTGACTATGGTTTTGGGACCGCAAGGTTAAAGGTCAATGTCAAAATGCCAAATAAACTGTCTCAAGAGCAAAGAAAGCTAGGCTCACCAAACTTGATACACAGGTCATCCTGACCTCTGGCAAGAGCCTTGGAAAGGTCAAAGGTCGAGGTTAACATTCCCTTTGCACTATTACTATAGTACGAGTAAAGCTACGGTCACCAAACAACCTAAACTGGTTGTGCCACCCTTTGCGGCAACAACTGCAATCAAGCATTTGTGATAATTGGCAATGAGTCTTTGTTTACACCGCTGTTGAGGAATTTTGGTCCAGTCTTCTTTACAGAATTGTTTTAACTCAGTCATATTGGAGGGCTTGAGCTTGAGGTCATAAACTGATAACAGGACATTCTCCTTCAAGATTTTCTGGTAGAGAGCAGAATTCTTGGTTTCATCAATTACGGCAAATTGTCCAGGCCCTGAAGACGCAAAGTAGCCCCAGACCATCACACTACCACCACCATGTTTGGCTGTTGGAATGATGTTCTTTTTATGAAATGCTGTGTTAGTTTTACAGCAGATGTAACAGGATGCACACCTTCCAAAAAGTTCAACTTTTGTCTTGTCAGTCCACAGAACATTTTCCCAAAAGTCTTTAGGTCATCAAAATGTTTTGGGGTTTTTTTGCAAATGTGAGACAAGTCTTTGTGTTCTTTTTGGTCAGCAGTGGTTTTGGATAGCTTTTTTCTCTTAAAGCAAGGTAGTCGGATACCCAAAAGCCGATGGTGTATAGAACACGTATATTAGGATTTGTATGTGAAATTTTGGCATCGAAACTGCTCCCGTTTAGCTGTAATTAATATTCAAAAATGATATTTTCGGGACAAAAGAATTCAAGCTTCCCTGCATTTGTTTACTTCTCGGGGTCGCCGCCGGAGAGCGAGCCGTGTGCAAAATGCGATCTTGTTGTTAATATAGCACATTTTTTGTGGAAATGTTACTATTATTAGTTGTGAAATGTGTTACAAAACGATTAGACGACGATACTATGGCTCTTCCTGCTGTTCCTGTTTCACTGTTTTTTTTCTGGATGTAACATACGGGATCCCTACGGCCCATCGGCACACAAAGTATCCTGGCTAATGTAAACAGCCACGGACCAAAAAACGTACATTTGCTCATTCACATTCACACTCGCAAACAATCGTGCTATATGTGTCTATAGGATTTTCTTTCCATGCACGCAAAAAAAATTTTTTTCCCGGATCCGACTACCTCGCTTTAAATGAAATCATTTATTTAAAAACTGCATTTTGTATTTTACTCAGGTTATCTTAATTGTCTAATATTAAAATTGGTTTGATGATCTGAAACATTTAAGTGTGATAAATATGCAGAAATATAAGCAACGATGAAGGGGGCAAAAAATTTTCACACCGTTTTAGATTGATTTTCCTAAAATTTGGTACAATCATCTATGTTGACCAAAATTTTGTTTGTCCATCTTAATTTTTTATGGCCAATTGCATGTGAAATAAATAATGTTATGCCTTGGCTGTGCTTTGTTGTTTAGGGAATGTTAGTGTGTTGCCAAGTGTTATATATTTAGCTGTGTGCAAATATAAAGTCATTCACATGGGTATACAATTTCTGCCTTTTTTAGTCTCTTTCCTCCACAGTACAAACTCTTAAAGCACCTAAAGAAAGTGATAAAATAATCTAGAAATGAAAACAATTAACCAGAATATTTTATAATGTATTTTAGGCAATCTTACTTGTATTCTTAGTTTCCATCTTTGTAAATATAGATTTTTCTATGTAAATATTGTTGTTACTTGCTTCAAAGTCTACTCATAAATTAACAAAAATAAGTATCATTGGACTGTTAGTGTCAGACACAGGCTGGTAAATATGTAGTGGTTTTTATTATTTCTAATAAGTTGGGTTTGACATTCATTATAAGTAAATTTAAGAAAGTTTCTGCTATATACTACACATTTTACATCATTTAAAATAGTCTTGTTTCAAGGTGAAGTGTATGATGTATTCATTTTTCATGTCCTTGTATTGAACTCATGTTATAATGAGACATTCTCATTCTAGGGGATTTTTTCCTTTTATAAAACTTTGACTCGGTATGGATTGTGTCCTCTAAACTGGCATATAAACAAAGCCTACCTCCTGTTTTGTTCTCATAAATGTTAGCCTAGATCCATGCAACTTAGCGTTGTCCCATGAGGTCGTCATGGGATTTATCTTGGGACATTTCTTGGAGCACACCGAGCTCTTTGCTTGACTTGGTTTCAGGAAGAGCTGAAAAATAGATTCACTGTTTCACTCATGCCACGAAATGACTGTTTTGGAAAGTACTTGAGGGCTTTTAGCAGCCCACTTAACAGAAAGTCATTACAGGACCAAGTAGACAGTGGTCACTGTTTTATCCCCAGTGCTTTGGTTAAGTTTAAGTTTAATAGTCTTTGGAAGTGTCTGGAGTTCTGCATTTCACAACAAACCACAGTGAAGTGAGTCAAAGATCTCCCACCACTGTACTGACACGACTGTATATACTTAAGTTGACATGCGTTTGCTAATGGTGGGGACTCTTTAATAAAAGGTAAACAGTAAGCACTTGTAAACAGCGATCCATCATGTGGCTGCTTTTTCCTCTGGCAGGCCTGCATTGATGAAAACGCTGAGATGGTGCAATTTCTGGTGGAGAGCGGGAGTGATATCAACAGAGGGGACAACGAGGGCTGGACTCCTCTTCATGCTGCGGCTTCCTGCGGCTTCATTCAGATATCTAAGTGAGTGTTCACCACATCACTCATTGGTATGATTTTGGGGTGCTGAGCATGTAGGGAATAATATTAAAAGGATATAATAGGTTTAATAGTCAACATTGTACAAGTGGATTTAACAGTACTCCATGTTCATATTATGGCTCTGTATTATTTGCATATCATATATACTGTATACTCTATACTCTGAATATACTCTGCTCCGTGTCTTTGTCTTTGAAGATACCTGATAGAACACGGTGCCCATGTCGGGGCAGTGAACAGTGAAGGAGAGCTTCCTCTGGATGTTGCCACAGACGATGCTATGGAAAGGCTGCTTAAGGCTGAAATCAAAAAACAGGGTGAGGAATGTAGCAGTTATGACCGCCAAAACTTTAGCATAAAGTTCAGGTGTACTGTATATGCCGTGGGTGTGACTCTGTTCTTTATTATTTAATTGTTATAAATGGTATGGTTTGTTCAGTCAGAGCTGCATGATCACCATAGATATTTAACATTCCTGGTTGTGCCTGATTGGATGATTGAGGCTAATTTTGCTCTCTTTTGTAAGTCATGACGAGAACCTTTTTCAATAGATTAAAGAAATACAATGGTTATAAAACGTTTACACACCTCTGTTAAAATGTCAGCTTTTTGTGATGTAAAAAAAAAACAAGACTGCGGTAAATAATTGAAAAGTTTTTTCCACCTTTAATGTGATCTATAACCTGTACAATTCACCTAAAAAAAAAACCACAAAAAAACACCAAATCTGTTACAGAGAAAATATAAGGGGGAAAAAAGCATACAGTAAGCTGGATGCATAAGTGTGCACGCCCTTAAACTAATACTTTTTTGAAGCACCTTTAAAAGATTCATCGGGGTTTCATGTTTTTAAATCAGAGGTGTGTATATTATTTTATATCCACTGTAATTTCTATACAAAAAATGTGCTACATAGTTGTCAGTATAACCACTTTTTATTATGATATTCTGCTAGTCCCCAATTAAATAATTTTATTTTTGGACATTTGTAAAGGGACTTTGCACAGTTAACTACTCAACATTGTTGATATCCCATTCTATTTCTTGTTGCAGCCCCATAGTTCACATACTGTTTTACATGGTCTTCTTTGAGACTATCCCTGTAAGCCAATGTTCTGATTGGCTACCACATGTAAACACAAGTGCTGGTCAACAGGTGTGTGGGGATTGTGTGCTCACAGTCAGAGCTTTGCACCCGAGATGACCGCATCAACATCTTCTCTAACTGTTGATAGTGGGAGTTGGAGTGGAGAAAATGCTTTCAGCCAGATTAATACAGTGTAGTTATATCAAGCGAAGTTGCACCATGGTTTTGATTAAATTAGGTAGGACATTAAGTTTTTATGTATGCAGACTTTGCAATGACACTACCAAGGCAATGTCACAATGCCATAAGACAATATACATGCATAAAACTCTAAGCGTGCAGCATCCTTCTTGGGATGATCATAACAGCTGGAGGATGCATCATATATGACTCTGACTTCTGCTGTCACAGCTCAGTGAGGGTTCTCTCATTGAAATCCCACACATTTCATTCTGGACATTTGTGTCCATTTGTTATGTTTGTCTTAGCTTTGATTTCATTTCCTATGGCACCAGTGTTACACAGATCAGCACATCATTGCATGTCCCATGCTTACTGGTTGTTAGTAGATGGAGATTGTAACAGCAGTGGAATTTCTGTCAGAATTTTGTAACAGGCTACTTTTTTGCCTGAGCTTTACAAAGGCCATTTTTGAGCCCCTTTCACAGTGTAAAAACATACTGCCCCCGTATGTTTATATTGTTCACCTTTTGTCTGAGACACCCCCAAATCACACAGTGATAGCTGGCTTTAGAGCTGTTTGAATGCTGAGCTTTGGGCTCATAGGTATTGCGTCTTCATCATCATCATCATAGCACTCTGTCGTGGGCGACAATGACTGCTTCATTTAGGTCTGATCAGATTCCTCCACACAGCTCTGTGCTTAGCCTTCTGCTACCAGGAACTCCTGTCTATATCCAGCTTCTTCAAGTTTCTTTTTACAGTGTCTTTAAATCTGAGCCTTGGTCTACCCTGATTACATTTGCCCTCGCATAACTGTGAGTAGAGTAACTGCCGAGGGAGACACTGGTAGTCCATCCTCTCAACATGTCCGAGCCATCTCAGGTTCATCTGTATTAGCATGTCCTCCATTGATGGTAGACCAGCTCGTTTCAACACTTCTGTGTTGGTTATCTTGTCTTTCTATGAGATGTTTATTATGGCTCGAAGGTGTCTCATCATGTACGCGTGGAGTTTCTTTACCTGCACTCTGTAGACAGTCCAAGTTTCAGCACCGTACAATAGAGTAGCCAGTACTGTCGCTCTGTACACATTGCATTTCACACGGATAGACACATGTCGATTGTTCCACAGTCTCTCCCTCAAGTTTCCAAACACAGCGCTCGCTCTTCCCATTCTGAGAGATAGTTCCTCCTCCAGCCTAGCATTGTATGAAACAGTACTCCCTAGATACTTGAAAGTCTTGCACTTGACTAGTGGCTCTGTACCAATGCTGATCTCTTCTGGTAGTGATGTTGATAACTGGAACTCTGGTGGTTGATAAAGGCACTCTGTCTTCTTGATGTTGATTTGGAGGCTGAATTGGCTAGCTGCTCTTGCAGTTTTCTCCACTAAAGATTGCATATCTTCTGCACAGTGTGCAACTAGAGCACTGTCGTTGGCAAAGAGCATTTCTCTTACTGCCTTTATCGATGTCTTACTCTTGGCTTTAAATTGTGCCACATTGAACAAGTCTGCTTCTTTCCTTGTTTGAATGTATACTCCTACTGAAGTGTCTTTGAAAGCCACCTCAAGCATGGCTGCCAGATATAGCGAGAAGAGTGTAGGCACCAGCACACACCCTTGTTTCACCCCGTTGTTTACTGAAAAGTCTTTAGATACTGAACTACTCATTGCCACGTTCGCTTGCATACCTGTATGGAGTGCCTCGATCAGGCTGACAAACTTCTCTGTACAGCCATATTTCTTGAGTACCTGCCAAAGTCCTTGTTGCGAAACAGTATCGAAGGCTTTACTGAAGTCTATGAAGACTACATAAAGCGGCATGTTCTGTTTGATACATTTTTCTTGAACCTGTTTCAAGCAGAAAATCATGTCCATTGTGCTTCTTCCACTTCTAAAGCGGCACTGGGTTTCTGGTAGTACATTCTGCGAGATGTGTTCATTGAGTCTGTTCAGTAGTACACATGAGAGAATCTTACCAACAGCGGCTAGCAGTGATATACCTCGGTAATTTCCACAATCTTTCCTGTCACCTTTCTTGAACAAAGGCACAATACTTGCATGCTTCCAGTCTTGAGTTACTTTCTGGGCATCCCATATCTCTTGGCTGAGCTTGTGCAGGCACTTGGTCAACTGAACACCACCAAATTTCCACACTTCTGCTGGAATTCCATCCCTTCCTGGAGCTTTACCATCCTGTGTTGTCCTGATAGCTGCCATTAGTTCATCAAGATTTGGTGGTTCGTCCAGACTTGAAACAGCTGGTCGCTGCACTAGAGCTTCTTTAACCTCTTCAGTGAGATCCCCAGGGTTGTTTAGTAGCTGGTCAAAGTGGTCTGCAAATCTGTCCAGGATCTTGTCTTTCTCCTGCAAAACCGTTTTACCATCCATAGCCTTTAGTTGGATCAGTCCTCTTGGTTTAGGGCCATAGATTTCTCTCAAACCTGTGAAGAATGTTTTCATGTCCTTCCTGTCTACTGCAGTTTGAAGTTCCTCTGCTTTTTCATCCCACCAATTTGATTCAATTCAGCTTTATTTATATAGCGCCGTATCACAACAGAAGTCATTTCATAGCACTTTCAAAAGTAGGGAAAACCCCACAGTTGCAGAAAGACCCAGCAATCAGACGATCCCCTGTGAGCAAGCACTTATCGACGGTGGAGAGGAAGAACTCCCATTTAACAGGAAGAAACCTCTAGCAGAACCGGGCTCAGGGAGGGGCAGTCATCTGCTGCGACTGGCTGGGGGTGAGGGGATAGAGAAAAAGAAAAAGAACAGACATAAAGACAGCAAACATTAACGGTGAGAAGCCAAGTACATTATTGGAGGTCACCCGGCAGTCTGAATCTATTAACAGCAAAACAAAAGGGGGGTTAAGAGACACAAGATCCCTCCCTAATTGTAGGCTATATTGAAAAGGAAGGTTTTTACCCTATTCTTATAAACAAAGATCGAGTCTGACTCCCGGACCCAGGGTGGTAACTGGTTCCACAGGAAAGGAGCTTGATAGCAGAAGGCTCTGCCTCCCATTGTACTTTTGGAGATTCTGGGTATTACAAGTAATCCAGCATTTTGGGAGCGTAGTGCTCTGTTAGGATGATAGGGTAATATCAGATCTTTTATATATAAGGGGGCCTGATTATTAAGAGCTCTGTAAGTGAGAAGAAGGATTTTAAACTTAATTCTAAACTCTATGGGAAGCCAATGAAGGGAGGCCAGAACCAGAGAGATATGATCTCTCTTTCTGGAACCTGTTAAAAGTCTTGCAGCAGCGTTTTGGTTCAACTGAAGACTTTTTAAAGATTTTTTAGGACAACCTGATAATAACGAATTACAGTAATCTAATCTAGAACTAACAAAAGCGTGGATCAGTTTCTCAGCATCATTCAGAGACCAGATACTCCTAATCTTGGCAATATTGCGCAGATGATAGAAGGCAATCTTAGAAACAAATTTAATATGTGAATTAAAGAACAGATCTTGATCAAAAATAACTCCAAGGCTCCTCACAGAACTATTCAGAGTGAGAGTAGTGGCATCCAAATTAAGAGTTTGATTTGAAAAGGTATTTCTCAGGTTTTTTGGACCAACAAGAATGACTTCAGTCTTATCTGGGTTTAATAGCAGGAAATTACAAGTCATCCAAGCTTTGATTTCCTTAAGACAGGCATCTAACTCAGCTAATTGATTACAATCATCGGGATTTATTGACAGGTATAATTGTGTGTCATCTGCGTAACAATGAAAATGTACACAGTGCTTTCTAATGATATTGCCTAATGGAATCATATATAAACTAAAAAGAGTAGGGCCTAACACAGATCCCTGTGGAACTCCGTGACTGAGCTCAGAGTTGGAAGAAAACTCATCACTGATGTGAACAAACTGAAGTCTATCGGACAAATAAGATCTAAACCACTGCAGCGAAGCTCCATTTAGTCCAACATAGTGTTCTAATCTATCAAGTAGAATGTCATGATCGATAGTATCAAAGGCTGCACTAAGATCTAAAAGGACAAGTATAGAAACGAGTCCATTATCAGATACGATGAGGTCATTAGTGACCTTCACTAAAGCTGTTTCAGTGCTGTGATGAACTCTGAACCCAGATTGAAACTCTCCAAATAAACCATTTCCCTGCAAATGGTCAAACAATTGTGCAGCAACAACTCTTTCTAAGATTTTTGAAATGAAAGGCAGATTAGAGATTGGTCGATAGTTAGCCAGAACTCCTGGATCGAGTGTTGGCTTTTTGAGTAAGGGTTTAATTACAGCAATTTTAAAAGCCTGTGGTACATAACCCAAAGTTAAAGAAAAATTAATTATATGAAGAATACGGCTACCAATAATTGGGAAGACTATTTTAAATAACCTGGTAGGGATAGGGTCTAAAAAACAGGATGAAGGCTTGGATGAGGAGATAATTTTATCTAACTCTTAAAGGTCAATTGGAGTAAACTTATCTAAACAGATATCAATTTAAGGAGTTGTGGTAGTTGCTGTACTTAAGTTTACGGTGGGGAGAATTTGACTGATTTTATCTCTAATAGATAAAATCTTATGATTGAAAAAGTTCAAAAAGTCCTGACTAGAAAGTTCTGGGGGGATGTGAGGATTGACCGAGTCCTGACTCTTTGTCAGCCTGGCTATAGTGTTGAAAAGAAACCTGGGATTATTCTTATTCTATTCTATTAATGCAGAGTAATAACTTGTTCTAGCTTTTCTAAGAGATTTTTGTAAATTAAGAGATGATTTCTCCACGCTAAATAGAATTCATCTACATTAGTAGAACGCCATTTTCTTTTTAATTGACGAGTCTTCTGTTTTAAGCTACGAGTTTCTGTAGCTTAAAACCAGTTGGACTTCATCTCTCTAGTGTATGTCTGTAGCTCACGCTGAGCCTTTGAGTATTTCTTTTTCTTTGACCTTGTGTTACACTGTAGGTTTTCCTGCCTAACTATATTCCTCGCTTCTAGTAGTTTCTTCAGATGTTCGTCATGCTCATCAAACCAATCTTGATGTTTCCTCTCAGGGTGGCCTAATACATCACTCGCAGTCTGATACACCATATCCTTCAGTGTTGCCCATTTCTCTTCTGTGTCATTCTCTGAGTTGCTGTCTCAGTCTTTCAAGTTTTCATCCATTTCCTGTGTAAGTTCTTCCTGCTTCTTTTGGCCTTTCAGTGCACTTGTGTTTAGCTTCCTTGGTGGCTTCGCACCCGTCCTGCAGTGCTGTTTTCGTCTGCAAATCCTTAATCTAGATCTCAGCATAACATGATCAGTACCACAGTCCGCACCTCTCATTGCTCTGGTGTCCAATACATCCCTTCTGTCTCTTTGCCTGACTATGATGTAGTCTAACAAGTGCCAGTGCTTGGATCTTGGGTGCATCCATGTCTTCTTGCGTGTGTCCTTGTGCTTAAATAGAGTGTTGGTTATCACAAGGTTGTACTCTGAACATAGTGCAAGTAGAAGTTCTCCATTAGCATTGCACTTGCCTACTCCATGACTGCCTGTCACTCCTTTCCATTTCTCAGTGTCGGAACCAACTCTGGCATTAAAATCTCCGAGTATCAGCCTGTCATCAGTCGATACACGCCTGATAGTATCACTGTAGAACTCTTCCTTTGCCTGCTCTGTGTTGGTCATTGTTGGGGCATAATACACTGATTAGTGTGGCATACATCTTCCGCTGTAGTGGGAGTCTCATAGTCATTATCCTGTCGTCGATTGGCACCGGTTCCTCATCAAGCATTGCTGCTATCTCCTTTCTAACTGCAAAGCCCACTCCTGCGTCTCTCCTTTCTTGAGTTGATTTCCCACTCCAAAAGAAGATGTACCCATGGTCTTTCAAGCTGTCATATCCAGGCAATCTTGTTTCACTAAGTGCAGCTATGTCTACATTGTACCTGTTCATTTCCAGGGCTGCAAGCGCGGTCTGTCTTTCTGGGCGCTGTGATGTTGTTTTGTCCAACAGAGTGTGTACATTCCATTCTGCTACACACAAGGCTGCTGTTTTCCTCTTCTTTTGTCTTCCTGCCCCTCGCTTACTTTTCGCTGCCTGTCGGAGTGTGAACAGATCAGCGTGGACCTTGTTAGCCTGGGCAACGTCCGAGCCAGTATGAGTTGCTTTCTGACTGACGATTTCATGAAACTGCTTGCAAAGTATTTGAGTTCCGCTAGCTTTTGCTGGTCTAGCAGCACATTCTTGGCAGATAAAGGTATTATCAGTGGCAAAGACAAGCCAAGACAAACTGACTCCAGTATCTGTTGCAGTGACTGACCAGATGATAGGTTTGTTTATCTCTGCTCTTTGTGTAGTGCATTTCACGATGCACCGACTGGCACAGTCCACCACAGACCTTGCGACAAATATTTATCTGCCAAGATATCCAGTCTCACCCCGTGTAACTGGGAGTGGTCCACCACAGACCTGTGGCAGATATTGTTTTTAGTTCTGCCAGGATGCCCTGTCTCACCCTCCACGCCCTTGGAAAGGCGGGGATGCCGGTTGAGTCGCCGACAGCCTGACCCATGAGACAGGTAGTACTGGTTTTCATGGTTATCCGGTAGCAAGCAAGCCATTGCCTGACCTGACAAAAAAAAAAAAAGAAAAAAGGGGGATGTAAGTCTCAGTTAAAAGCTGCCAATTTCTGCGTCTTCATATGCTTCCAATATTTAAAGGTGCAATGTGTAATAATTAGTGTAATGTAGGAGTCAGATTTCATAATGCAAATATTTTCTTGTATCTTCTTCCTTCAGCTGCTCCCTTTAGGGGTCGCCATTGTGGATCATCTGCCTCCATCTCACACTGTCCCTTGCATCTTCCTCTGTAACATCAACCCTCTCCATGTCCTCCTTCACTACATCCATGAATCTTCTCTGTGGTCTTCCTCTTTTCCTCCTGCCTGGCTCCATCTTCAACATCCTTTGTCCAATATATCCACTATCCCTCCTCTGTACGTGACCAAACCATCTCAGCCTTGCCTCTCTTACTTTGTCTCCAAACTGCTCAACGTGAGCTGTCCCTCTGATATACTCCTTTCTAATCTTGTCCCTCCTTGTCACTCCCATTGAAAATCTTAGCAGCTTCAACTCAGCCACCTCCAGCTCCTCCTCCTGTCTTTTTGGCAGTACCACCGTCTCCAAACCGTACATCACAGCCGGTTTCACGACCATCTTGTAAATATTCCTTTTCACCCTAGCTGCTATCCTTCTGTCACAAATCACCCTGACACTTGTCTCCACCCACTCCACCCTGCCTGCACTCTCTTCTTCACCTCTTTTGTGCATTTTCCATTGCTTTGGATGGTTGACCCCAGGTATTTAAACTCATCTACTTTCACTACCTCTACTCCTTCCATCTTCACCGTTACACCTGCCTCCCTCTCATTCACAGTCATGTATTCTGTCTTGCTTCTACTGACTTCCTCTTCTCTCCAGAGCATACCTCCACCTCTCCAGGTTCTCTTCCACCTGCTCCCTATTCTCACTACAGATCACAATGTCATCTGCATACCTGCATACATCATGGTCCACAGAGACTCCTGCCTGACCTCATCTGTCAGCCTGTCCACCACCATGGCAAACAAGAAGGGGCTCAGAGCCGATCCCTGATATAATCCCACACCCACCTTGAATCCATCTCTCACTCCTACAGCGCACTTCACCACTGTCTGGCTGTCCTCATACATGTCCTGCACCACCCTCACATACTCCTCTGCCACTCCTGACTTTCTCATACAGTACCACATTTCCTCTCCTGGCACCCTATCATATGCTTTCTCTAGATCCACAAAGACACAGTGCAGCTCCTTCTGACCTTCTCTATACTTCTCCATCAGCACTCTTAGAGCAAACATTGCATCTGTAGTACTCTTTCTTGGCATGAAACCATACTGCTGCTCACTGATTGTCATCTCTCCTCTTAACCTGGCTTCAATAACGCTTTCCCATATCTTCATAGTGTGGCTGATCAACTTTGTCTCTGTAGTTACTACAGCTCTGAGCATCCCCTTTGTTCTTGAACATTGGTACCAAAACACTTCTTCTCCACTCCTGAGGCATCCTCTCACTCTCCAAGATTGTCTTAAACAATCTGGTTAAAAAGTCCACTGCCATCTCTCCTAAACATCTCCATACCTCCACAGATATGTCATCTGGACCAACCGCCTTTCCATTCTTCATCCTCTTCAAAGCTGCCCTCACTTCCACCTTGCTAATCCTCAGGACTTCCTTGTTCACTATCTTTCCTTCATCCATCCTCCTCTCTCTCTCATTTTCTTTTTTCATCAGCTCTTCAAGTACTCCTTCCACCTTCTCAACACAATCTCGTCATTTATTAGTACATTACCATTTCTGTCCTTAATCAACCCAACCTGCTGTACATCCTCTCTAGCTCGATCTCTCTGTCTAGCCAATCGATACAAGTGCTTTTCTCCTTCCTTAGTGTCCAGCCTCTCATACAACTCACTGTATCCTTTTGCCTTTGCCACCTCTCTCTTTGCCATGCCCCTAGATTCCAAATACTCCTGTCTACTTTCTTCATCTCCCTGACAATTCCACTTCTTCTTTGCTAACCTCTTCCTTTAGAATGCTTTCCTGTACCTCCCCATTCCACCACCAAGTCTCCTTGTCTTCCTTCCTCTGTCCACTGGATACACCACATACCTTTCTACCCGTTTCCCTCAATACTTTTGCTGTACTTTCCCAGTCATCTGGTATTTCTTTCCTACCACCCAGAGCCTGTATCAACTCCTTCCTGAACTCTGTGTGACCTTCTTCCTTCTGAAACTTCCCCCACTTAATCTTTGGCTCTGCCTTCACTGTTTTCCTCTTCTTGCTTTGCAAAGTCATCCTACAGACTACCATCCAATGCTGTCTAGCTACATTCTCTCCTGCCACCACCTTACAGATATTTTCCTGTATATTGGTCATTAATTTTCTTCCGACCCGCGGTGAAGAGACCGTCCACGGCTTCTCCTATACTGGGCCCACAGCAGAGCCCAACTCAGTTCACGGCGGGTTCATTTTGTGACCAGTCTCTGGAGGAGGAGTGCAACGGAGAAAAAGGATGCTCCATGGGGTGACGAACAGACACAGCCGGCAGCAGGCACTGAAACTCGCATTCTTAGCTGCACGCAGTTGCACTCATGTGATTTTTCTTACGATGGGGGAAAAAAGTCACCTCAATTTGATTAGTAATATATTCCTGTGAAGAACAAATGAAGTTTCTTCTGAGGTTAACTAAACCCCAAATATGAAGGCTATTTTTAACGGTCTAGTCCAGGGGTGTCAGACATATGGCCCGCGGGCCAAAATTGGCCCGTTAGTTTGTATGGTGTGATGAGTCTGTTCAGGTGGTTTGACTAGGATTGATGACTGAGGTGGACATGTATGTAAATTTAAAATAATTTCTAAATCTTGATAAGTTGTTTTTATCATAAAGTGAAATATACTTTTGAGTTCCAGATACTAGTGTCTTAATGTTTTATGCCTTTGTAGATCTACTGTGATGTATAAGTTGTAATGCACATATTGACCCCTTGGTCCTTGTATGCGAAGGGGTAGGAGTACAAATGAGAATTGGGACAGACCCTAAAAATGCATTACCCTTTATATCCTATCCACCTTATTCCTGAGGGCACTGCTGTAGAAACGATTATGGGGGCAACTTCTGGTTTCGGCTGACATAGTGTTAAATCAGTCAGCAAGAGTGGAGTAGTGGGTCATCTAAAATAGCGTTTTTAAAAGTTTTTCAAATTCATTTTAATGTATAGTCCACATACGTGTTTTGCGCTCAAGTGGCAGCTAATTTCAGCACTTGTAGTTTTTGTATTTTTTGAATGTTTTGGCATAGCTCTGGTACTTGTTGCTGGTGTTCGTGGTTGTGCCATAGACTGTATAAATGGAGGCTTCTCACCGGCAATGCGTAGATCATGCACTGAAAACTAACAAGGACTGTTGGTGTGATCGATGGTAGAGACGCAAGAGCACCAGGTATGTTTTCACTTTTATGAATGTCACAGATCTGATGTTTATGCGTCATGTCACCAGATGCAAGGTTGCATGAAGTAAAATAATAAATAAATAAAAAATAGTAAATAAATAAAAAATAGTAACAGTTTGCTTCCTAAGGTTTAACGATTTAAGAAAGATATCAAATAGTTTTTTTTGGGGGGGGGAGGGTTGCATTCGTTGCACTGCCTTTGAACAATATGGACTTGATATTAGCAGCTTCAGCATGCATTAATTTTTAAATTATCACAAAATATAGATCAATAAAATTTTGAACAATTGTCAGAAAATGTCTGTATGTGTTAAGTTAAATAAGTATTCACAGCATGATGGCAGCATGAGCATTTTAATTTCAGGGTAAAACAAATTGTTTACAGCTGTCTGTATTTACCTCAACACTAAAACACCCAAGCACGGTGTTGTGGTTCTTTGTGGCTCTGACTAGATTTTGTGTCTGCTCTGAAGTAAATTTGATTATTCTTTTAACAAAATGCATCCGACTTTATTGCGGTGGAGACATTGATATATGTCAGAGCTTTTGTTTACAGCGTTGGCATCTTAGCAGCGGCGCTAACAAACGGAGCCACTGTCTGCAAGGCCACTTTTTAAGGTCATCTTCCCATCCCTTCATTATCGTGGGAAGTGGTATGACTATATTACTGTTTTTGAGGTGCAAAAGGCCGTGTTCCCACATTTTTGATGCCAAAGTCATCGTTTTTTAACAAGGAAAAGTGTCCCGTTTCAGTGACAACCACACGTTCTGAACTAGTACTGGAAGTTGCTACCATAATTCACACAAGGTATCATGGGGGCTAGGAATAAGGTGGATATGAATTTAGTCAGATTAAGTTGACTAAATTCTTATATTAATTTGACTAAAACTTGAATAAAACTAAAATGTTTAGATAACTAAGTTATGACTAAAAATAAATGGCATTTTAGTCAAAAGACTGACTAAAGCTGGACTTCCGGGAAGATGGCGGAGAGACATAACACTTAAACAAAGAGCTCTCCCTAGCCGGATTAAAAATCATCGGTAAATGGCCAACTCGACATAAACGAATCAATAAACTAAGGGATGAAAACACGAAGGAACCGGGCACAAGGACAAAAACAGGGTAAAATTGAAGAATTCCTCTCCAACAACGCAGGAAAAACCGCTGTACGCAAAGCCCCAAAAAACGAGATGTCCACAGCAGAGAAAATGGAGGACACCAGACTCGACAACATGAACGCTGGCATCGCCAGTTTGGGTGAAGAGTTGAGAGAATTCAAGCGACAGCTACAACAGGATTTAGCGGCTCTTAAGGAGGAACTGAAAAAAGAAATTAAGGAGGAAATCATGGACCTCCGAAGAGAAATGGAGCGTAAATTAACGGAAAACATGGAGGAGCTGCGCTCCCAGCGGGCGTGTATGACAGAAGCGCAGACCCGAATTTCGGAACTAGAAGATTGGAAAAGCGAGGCAAACGAACAACTACAGACCCTGACGACGCAAACGCAGAGGATGCAGGAGAAAATAAACGACTTGGAGAGCAGATCCCGACGAAGCAATATGCGCATCTTTGGAATTCCGGAGGGCATTGAAGGCAACTCGATGACAAAATTCATGGATCAGTTCTTAAAAAAAGAACTGGAAATACCCGGAGAAACGGATCTGCAGATTCAACGGGCGCACAGAACACCGGCACAGAACCCGAAAACAAACTCTCCACCCAGGTCAGTTGTGGTAAACTTTGTGAAATATGACATAAAGGAAAGAATCCTGACGCAAGCATGGAAAAAAAAGATACGAATCGGCGACAAACAGGTATTTTTTGACCATGACTACCCGACAGAAATCGTGCAGCAGCGGAAGAAATATGCCAATATTAAAAAAACGCTGAAAGAGAAAAAAATTAGATTCCAAACGCCGCTAACGAAAATGAGGATTCATTGGGAGGAAGGCACAAGAACCTACAACACGGCCGAAGAGGCAGCGCGGGATATGATGGAGCGGGGCCTTGAGGTGAGCGTGCCGAAGGAGACGGCTGGAGCAGCGGCGGCCCTGAACGCACCACGACAGACGGAGTGGAGACGAGTGAACGGCGGAAGAAGGGGGAGAGACGTAGAGCAGCGGGCCCAGGACAAGCTACAAGGCTTTCAACTGAAAGCCTAGATCATAACAAAGATTAAGAAAGGCACAGAAGAAATGAAGGCCAAGAAGACAAGGTAAAAGAGAAACAGACGGCTAGGAGAGGTTTAAGTGATATTTGTTGGACATTTCTAGACTTATGACTATTACTTTGATAGTAATTAGAAGTCTAGGGAGGGCCCTTCACTCTGTGAAGACAAACCCCCCACCCACCAACAGGGACCAGTGGGCAGAAGAAAGGCCCAAAGTACGGAGGTCGAGTTTTTTTAATGTGTTTTTATATAAATATGTGTTATTTTTGTTGTTAAAGGGGCTAGGAGCACAAGTTAAAAAAATGGAAAAACATGAATATGGGTAAAAATCTTAAGATAATGACACTAAACGTGAATGGTCTGAACTCACCTGTTAAAAGGGAAAGAATAATAAGAAAATTCAAGAAGGAAAAAGCTGAAATTATATTTATGCAAGAGACACATTTGAGCAAGGCAGAACATGTGAAACTAAAGAGATTTGGCTATAAGAACTCCTACTACAGTTCATTTAAGGGAGGAGCAAAAAGGGGGGTTATGATACTAATCTCAAACAAAATACAATTTGAAAGTGAACAGGAAATCCAGGATAAAGAAGGCAGGTATGTAATAATAAAGGGAAGAATAGATGGTATGCAGATCACATTAGTGAACATCTATGCCCCACCAGAAAGTGACAAGGGTTTTTTTCAACATCTGTTTGATCTCATAGCAACACACAGTGAAGGAGTCCTAATTTGTGGAGGAGACTTAAATGCTGTCATGGATCATGAAGTTGACACAACAAGTGTTAAGAAGACAAAAAAACAAGTAACAAAGTTCATAAGAACCTCACTGGCAGAAATGGGTATGGTAGACATATGGAGGGACCTACACCCACTCGAAAAAGACTATACACACTATTCAGCAGCCCATAAAGTACACTCTAGAATAGATTACTTCCTTATGAATGAAGGTGACAGACACAGGGTGAGAAATTGTTGGATTGGAGGGGCAGAAATATCAGATCATAATCCTATATACATGGAAATATATTTAAACAATAGAAAACGACAAACAACATGGAAACTTAACGTAGGACTGTTAAATGATGAGAAAATGAAAGAAAGAATAAAAATAAACATAAACGAATATATCCAAGAGAATGACAATGAAGAAGTGGACCCAACAATACTATGGGACGCACTAAAAGCCGTGTTAAGGGGTAAATTAATTGTTGAAACAGGAAAAGCAAATAAGACTAAACTGGAAGCGTATGAACAAAGATGTGAGAGACTGAGGGAATTAGAACGTAAACATCAAAGCACAAATGATCCAAAAATATATCAAGAAATTAAAGAAGAAAAAACAAAGATAAAAGAAACACAAATGGATGAAATTGAAAGGAAAAATAGATATCTAAAGCAAAAATATTATGAAACGGGGCCAAAAGCCACAAAACTGCTGGCAAAACGGTTAAGAAAACAACAAACAATGAATAATGTGTACAAGATTAAAGACCCCACCACAAATAAAACCACAGTTAACCCAGAAAACATCGAAGAAATTTTCCATAATTTCTACCAAGAACTATACTCGCAACCTGAAGAAACAAATACTAAAGATATCAAAAAATTTCTAGACACATTGGACTTGCCATCAATAGGAAATCAACAAAATGAAAAACTAACAGCAGAAATAACAACACAAGAGATCAGAGATGTGATTAAGTCACTTAAAAACGGTAAATCACCAGGTAGTGATGGATACTCCTCTGAGTTTTATAAACTGTTTATAGAAGAACTCACGCCACAACTCCTAAAGTCATTTAATTGGACGCTGAACAACAACAAAATACCTCCAACATGGAACGAAGCAATCATTTCAGTTATTTTAAAACCAGGGAAAGATAAAGAACAATGCGGAAACTATAGACCAATCTCTTTATTAAATGTAGATTATAAAATATACACAACAATTATATGTAAACGAATAAAGACATTCTTGACGGAATTGATAGAAGATGATCAAACTGGATTCATAGAGGGACGCCAAACACATGACAATATCAGGAGAACAATACATATAATTAACCAAATACATAAAGAAAAGAAAAGCGCAGTAATAATGAGTTTAGACGCAGAAAAAGCATTTGACAGGGTTAACTGGAAATTCCTATATAGTGTACTGGAGCGCTTTGGATTTAACGAAAAATCAGTACAATGCATAAGGACGCTATATCAAGAACCTGTGGCAAGAATCAAGATAAACGGTAGCTTAACAGACAAAGTAAATATACAAAGATCAACTAGGCAGGGATGCTGCTTATCGCCCACCTTGTTTGCTCTGTTCATAGAACCATTGGCTCAAGCGATACGACAAAATAAGAAATTAAAAGGTGTAACAATAAAGGGGGCGGAACACAAGATTGGGCTATTTGCAGACGATATTATAGTTTACCTTGAACAACCAGATAAATCAATAATGGAAATGATGAACTTGATAGAAAATTTTGGAAAATTATCAGGATACAAGATAAACATAACAAAAACACAAATACTGACATTCCACTATAACCCTCTAAACCAGATAACTGATAAGATCAAACTAAACTGGAAGCAAAAAGAAATAAAATACCTTGGAGTGAACATACCTAAAGACCTAAGCAAAATATATAAAGCAAACTATGATAGGTTGGAACAAGAAATAAAAAAAGATATTGATAGATGGTCAATCTTAAATATGGATCTGAATTCAAAAATTGAGACAGTCAAAATCAGCATACAACCTAGATTACTTTACCTCTTCCAGGCTATACCAACAGAGATTCCAGATGCCCAATTCTCAAAGTGGGACAGGATGATATCGAGATTTGTTTGGGGAGGTAAAAAACCAAGAGTGAAATATAAAAACCCTCCAATTACCAAAAGAGAAAGGAGGCATGGGCCTACCGAGTCTAAAGGAATATTACTACTCAGCACAAATAAGATATATCATATGTTGGTGCGACGAGGGATATGAGGCAAAATGGAAAGAAATGGAAAAGGAAATTGAGGGACTCCCAGTACAAAGCATAATAGGGGATAAAGATGCATATAAGCAAATCAAACAAATAGACCCAATCACTAAATTTACTTTAGAACTGTGGTATAAAATAGTACAAAAATATAATATAAGGGAAGACATAAAACTATTGAAATGGGTAGCATTTGACAGTCAGTTTGAACCGGCAAAACAAGATAGGGGATACAAAAATCTGGTGAACAAGGGAATCACAGCATGGGGCAATATCGGAAAAAAAGATCTCGGGAGCTTTGTAAATATCAGGAGAAAATTTAAATTAGAAAGATCGGAATTTTTCAGATATCTGCAGATGAGCGATTACTATATGAAGAAGATTAGGCATAACCTCCAAACAGATGTGAACGAGATTATACAACTTATTTTAAGCTCATATGCAGGAAATAAAATAAGAATTATTTCAAAACTATATCAGAAACTTATGACAAACAATCATACAAGTAACTATATAAAGGAGAAATGGGAGAAAGAGCTCAATTTAAACATAACAGAAGAAAGCTGGCAGGAAATATGGAAAACACAACACACATCAACAAATTCAAGGGCATGGAGGGAATTTGGATGGAAAAACCTGATTCGCTTTTTCATTACACCACAGATTCAAGGAAAATATTCAAATACCCAATCTTTATGCTGGAAGGGATGTGGGGCTCAAAATGCAGACCACTCACATATGTTTTGGAAATGCTACAAAATATCATCATTTTGGAAATCTATGCATGTGACAATACAGAGGATATTAGGATATAATATACCAATGAACTGTAACCTGATGTACTTATGTGATCTTAAAAAAGACAGTGTTATACAGGCTGAGGACAGATATCTAGTTAAAATCTTGTTGATTGCATGTAAAAAAACTATCACAAAAAAATGGCGATCAGAAGTTCTTCCTGACCAAGAACAATGGACTGACATTGTTGAGGACATACGTATGATGGAAAAACTAACATATCGACGAAGAATGCAAGAAGGAATATGGGAGAAAAAATGGCGGAAATGGACACACTACAAAGTGCAACAACGAGGCAGAAATTGAAAGAATAACCAAAGACACTGAAAAAACCAGAAGAATTAAGAGATGGAAACTAAAAACTTGATGCTCCAACATTTGTCCCCCCCCCCCTTTTATTTTTTATTTTTTATTTTTATTTTGTTTATTTTTTTTTATTTTTCCCTACCCTAACCCCTTTGTTTTTTAAATGTAGAATGTGATCTGAATGCATTATATATGATGAAAAATGAATAAAAATCTAAGTTACAAAAAAAAGACTGACTAAAGCTAAATAAAAAAAATTGCTGTTAAAATTAACAAACTAACTGGTTTGCACTTTCTGATGACTGAACATTTCATAACTGAAGTCTGAAAAGTGTCCTTTCACGAAATAAACTGATTTAGTGTAGTGTTTTTTTCCCATATACTGTACAAAACTCAACACTTCCTGAATTATTTCAGAATAAAAGCCCTTTGTAGTGATTCAAGTAGAATGGTTATGTGCTTTTATTATGAAATCTTGTCAACCAGTTATGTGTCTGAAAACTGTGCAGCCAGCCAACAGTTTTTTCTCACAAGTTGTAAATTTAAAAAAAAGACCTTCAAATGAAGGAGAAGAGAAGGTGAGCCTTTTATTTTTAAGGATGCTTTAGTTTCAACTTTTTCTCTCCAGGGTAACTGTCATAAGTAAGGTGAGTTTGCACTTCATTCAACTTAATTATAGACTAACCATTTAGTTTTAATAAGTTAATTTTATAAAAGGCTGGCACTTTATTATAAATTTGTGGATCCATCTTTGATAAGATTTATTTAAAAGGTTTTGTTTGGTTTGCACTTGATTCCCAATATGGGGAAAAAAGTGTTTTTATTTGAAATAAAATGAACAGATTCGTCATAATTCCTTGTCTTTTGTAGTTATGTATAACAAGAAAATCGAATTGAATCGTGAATCGAATGTGGCATGAAAAAAATTGGGGAGTTTTTTTTTTTGTTTTTTTTGTTTTTTTTTGAGAGGCCATATCGTCTAGCCCTTACATAATTTTGCTCATGTTTTTTTTTTGGGGGGGGGGGGTTCTTCCCTTCTTCCTGTTGTGTACATGTGTATATGAGGCCTTTCATGTCCTGCCCCGTTAAGATGTCTCCTGTGTGCACAGTCGCATGAGGGCAACCTATGCATATCTCCAGCTGAAACAAAGAGGCAGTCATCTCATGCAGTGTGGACACACACACACACACATTGCATTTCTTTTTGGTACAAGATGTTTTGATTTTTCCTCTGTATTCTGCTGCTTCTGAACAGCGCTTACTTTGCAGCTACTGGGTTGTGGAGTCAATGCACGGAGGCTGGGTCACTGTTGGTCTCTGAGTGCTCTCCGCGTCATCTCAACCGTTTTGCAGTGGGGGTGGATGACAGGGTGGATGAGCTAAGGCTGCATTTAAGAACCCAATTGGAGATTTGTGGTCGCTGTGTAGTGATAGCATGGTCGTGGCTGCATGAAGGGCACCCCCAGCACGAGTCACGTGGCCCGCAAGAGGTATGTGAGGACACTAACTTCTGTAGTGGACAGCGTTTAGTTTCGTTGCATGTTTGGGGTGACATTGAGCGTGTTCTTTATTATATTATGCTCATTTATTGCTGAATCACTGCCGTGATCTATTTACTGATGCTGCACCAGGATTTCCTCTGGTAACATTTCTGGGTGGCGGCCCGCCTCACCAGAAAATTTACCGCCACACCAATAAGGAGATTTAAGAAAAATATATGAAGCAATGACTTTCCGCAAGTGCGCACATGAACAACGTGCATGGCCGTCATCCGCGCGGAGCTTAGAAGCGCCCCGCCCACGCGAGCTTTCCAGTCAGTCAGCAGGCAGTGTCTCGCTAGCGGCAGCAGCATCTTCGTGGAAAAGGAGTGAAAACCGGGAAGTCAAACAGCAGAAATGGACTCTATTTGAAGAGAAACTTTGTGAAGATGTCCACCGTTTCTTTGTTGGTGAAAATCCTAGCGCATCAGCGCCTTGGTGCTACCTTTTGGGTGGGAGTGAAACTACAAATGATGGTTGTGTGCATGCGTCAACCGCTTGGCCTGGGTAGATGAAAAAAGTGAACATGAACAGTGCTGCGTGCCTGCTGGGCCCGTCCAAAGTGTACGTGGACCAAGGCGGACTAGAGGGGAAATGCAGCATAATAAGGCTTGACTGTCCAACAGAAACATGAGTTTATTAAAATACTTTATACGCGGAAAAAAATCAGAATAGGTCTGTAAGCACTGGAAGCATTTATCATGGTTTTAACCCACTGGAAACGGGAGCAATAACGGAAGAGTCGCTTAGCTAAGAGATGTGGTTAGAATTCATATGCAGCCGGCTTCATATGAAGGGAAAGGCAGGGGGGACTGATGAATTGCTGAGGATTTATTTCACCAGCCACTACAATATTATGTACCCAATTATGTACCTGGCAAGTTAAGATGACCGAATTTCACGAAGTCAGTGACTTTAATCCGTCAGCAGCCTTTAGACAAACTAAACGTGGCAACATTTGGATTTCAAAATAAGGGAGGTTTTTCTTGACGGTGAGGAGATTTCTAAAAAGAACTATAAATATATAGAAATATTATAACAGAAATAACGGCATCCTTGGTAATTTAAGTTAATTTAAATCATTAATACAATCTTATTAATATTTTTTTCTTTGTAATGAGAGTTAAATTATTGTTCTGTTCTGACTGCAAAGTTATGGTCAAAAATATAAAGTGTTATAAGAAAAAAGTAAAAAAAAAATACCACAGTCTGTTTCAAATTTATTTAAAAAACAGTAATTTTATTTTAAAAAACAAGACAAAAATAAGCCATAAAATAATCCACAAATTTATAATAAAGTTTCAAATGTACAAGAAAAGTCAATTTTACAAGAGGAAATTACAAATTTGAGGAAAATGGTTTCAAATTTAGATAAATTTACAGAGAAAAGTAGAAAACTATAAGAAAATTGTTATAAATTTTGGAGAAAAACCTCAAACCTTCAAGACTGACGTCATTACTCATGTTTTAAGTGGGTGCTCTTTGTACCCTTAACTAGAAATTTTTGGTTGTCTCCTTTAATTTACATGGCACTTGATATTTCCTAACCTGTTTGAATACCATCATAGACGGAGAGAGAAGCTGAATTAGACAGAGCTCAGAGAGGGCAAGATGAGACAGAAGAGAGGAGCCAAGGAGAGGAAAGTGTTCAGGCAGAGGGTCCAGGAGAGGTGAGAGCAGAGGAAGGAGAGAAGGATGACACCAGTAAAAAGTCCAAATACAGGACATCTGGGTGGGACCCCAAATGGCCCAATACTCCAACATTCAATCCTTGGTTGTACAATACTTCGAATTGTAAGTTCCATATGCACGGCAGTTGCTCAGGAGGTAGAGCGGGTCGTCCAGTAACCGGATGGTTGGCGGTTCGAATCCCGCTTTCCCCAGATATCCTGCCGTTGTGTCCCTGGGCAAGACACTTTACTCACCTTGCCTCCAGTGTCCATAACACTGGGTATGAATGTGTATAAATGTTCGGAGGTGGCCGGAGAAGCCGTTGGCCCGGATTGGCAGCCATGTTTCCGTCAGCCTGCCCCAACGCAGCTGTGGCTACAGTAGTAGCTTGCCACTACCATTGTCTGTCTGGAATGAATGAATAATGTATCTGTAAAAAGCGTCTTTGAGTGTCTATGATAAAGCGCTATATAAATCTGATGCATTATTATTATTATATGCAAAGTTACTGTGCAAAATTTGAAAAAAAGAAATAAATAGTATAAAATTAACATATTCATACATATGTGTTTTCTGCCCCCCCCCCCCCAAAAAAAAAAAAAAAAAATATGTTGCCACCGCACCAAGGTCTTTTAGCCAGAGGAAACACTGCACACTCTTGTGGCTTAATTACTAGTCTTGTTGGTGAACTATAAGGGAGAAGAAAGGAGGGAGAAGGAAAAAACAAAACAACTTGAGAGCGTCAGATAACCACACTGCTGATTTAAGGTCAATTTGCCCAGCCCTAATTTAGAGTTTAACATTACAATTTGGAAAGGTGCTATAATTGCTCAAGATGACCACCTACATAAACGTGGACCCTCTTTCTGTTTATAAAAAAAAATCCATGATACAGAAAATGCAGTAAATTTTACTTAAAAATTATTATATATCAGTAAAAACTAAATCATCATTCAATGCTGCATTAAATTTTAAAATTGAGGTTACACAAAATATTACACACTGCATCTTTAAAACTTTAGATTCTTAGAAGTAACACAAACCACAGAAATACTTTACTGAACGGTGACATTTCTTTTAAAAAATATTTTCTGTCTCTAAATACCATCAGAAAAAATGTTTCACTGTTGTAAGTTTGTTTATATTTTAAATCCTTTTAATTAAAGAAAACTTTTATACAGTTGGTGATCTAACTTTTCAAGAATGGGCTGTTCTTGTGCAGAGTTTATTAAACAACCTTTCAAGTGCACGCAAATTATGTTCCAGTTTGCAAATGTCATCTTAACAGTGGTCACTGTTGGTGGGGAATATTTAAACCAAACTGTAGTTTTGTGACATACTTTTGTGTCTTCATTTAAAAAAAAAATCATTCACAGGCTCATTGTCTTGATTCAAGTAGAGCACACACATGTAACCTATAGCAGTATTTGAACAGTATATCCAAGTGTAACTGAAGCAAAATACTGAAAGTAGCCTATGTTTTGTGACGCTGCACACAGGCTATGTTTAACCTTACTGTATTCATTATAGAGTTAACTGGTTTGAAGTTTCTGAGTCCCAGTTCGTCATTGTGTTTATAACAGCGATAGACGTGGACAGTGCCCGAAAAAAGGAGGAGAGAGTCATGCTCCAGGATGCCATGGCAGTTCTGGCAGGAAGTGGCACTCTCAAACCTCACCCAAACACCAAGGCAACAGCTCTTCATGTCGCTGCCGCCAAAGGATACATCGAAGTCCTGAAGTGAGTATTGGTGCAGGCAGTTTATAGCCTGTCAGCTTTTTTGTTCTTAATTTGGTAGTGTCCAAGTCAACCAGATCTTAATCATGAAAGTCTAAATATTCGTCATTCTCTCCTTTATCTGTTGTTTTCCTTGCCTTGGTCAGGGTGCTATTACAGTGTGGCGTGGACGTGGACAGCAGGGACATTGACGGGTGGACGCCCCTGCATGCCGGAGCTCACTGGGGGCAGGAGGAGGTGTGCACCCTGCTGGTTGACCACATGTGCGACATGGGTGCCGTCAACAATGTGGTATGGGCTGGACAAACGGCCATTCCTTGGCATTAGTTGAGGCTTGAGCGTTTGCCATTGCTGATCACCCACTGTCAATGTCCTTGTAGGGACAAACACCTCTAGATGTTGCTGATGAGAATCTCGTGGACACCCTGGAGGAGCTGCAGAAGAAACAGAACGCTGTGAGTGTACCTCCCCACAGGCTCCACTATCGCGCTCAGTTAGATAAACCTGATATGATTAACAGTGTTACAGCAGCGAGTGTTCCCTGTGTTTATGTCTGTTTATATTCCTCTTCAGTTACGCAGCGAGAAAGAGAAACAGACTCCCGTTATTGAGACAAGTCCGCAAATCTCCGTGGCACCAGTTCGCATACGCAGGTCAGTGCCAGTGTGTTGGTGTGTGGGCATGCGTTGGTGTGTGTGTACACGCTATGCTGTTCCTCATCTGAATCCCAGTAATCCATGTCTGCATGCAGGTGTGATTTTAGTTTTCCCAGCCTCCCTATGAAGTTTGTTACCTCTATCCATTAACTTGAACGTGGCTAGACATAGCAGTCAGTGGTAATCTGTATCTCAGTTTCATACAAATATTAACACTGCTTTTAGGATGTTCACAAAGAGACATTCTAATGAATAAATCATTGGCCATTTAGGTCTCAAACTACACCTGATTGTGTGGAAATAAGCAACTTTTACATGGCCATTTCAGGTATTGCAAAAGAAAACGATAGAAGGAATAAAAATAATCCAGTTTAAGAAATGTAGAGCACATTAAACACATTTTAACTAACCTTAAAATAAGCCTTTTTAGAAGAGCATTTATTACTACTTCTGTTCGAAAATATCAGTAGAATCAGGTAAACATAATTACAAAAATCTGTGTACAGTGCTGTGAAAAAGTATTTGCCCCTTCCTGATTTTATATTTTTGGATATTTGTTACACTTAAATGTTTCAGATCAAATAAATTTTAGTATTAGACAAAGATAATCTGAGTGAAAACAAAATGCAGTTTTTAAATAATGATTTCATTTATTACGGGGAAAAAAGCTATCCACACCTACCTAGCCTTATGTGGAAAAACTAATTTTCCCCCATTGTTAAATCATGAAGTAACTGTTATTAACCACATTTGAGTTGAATTTAATTTCACTAGCCACACTCGGGCCTGATCACTGCCAAACCTGTTGAATCAAGAAATCACTTAAATAGAACCTGTCTGACAAAGTGAGGTAGGCAAAAAGATCTCAAAAAGCAACCTATCATGCTGCGATCTAAAGAAATTCAAGAACGGATGAGAAGCAAAAACCCAGAACAACATCTAAAGAACTGCAGACCTCACTTTTCTCAGTTTGTACACTGGTCCATGATTCAACAATAAGAAAGAGACTGGGCAAAAATGGCATCTATGGGAGAGTTCCAAGGCAAAAACCACAGCTGACCAAAAAGAACACGAAGGCGCATCTCACATTTGCCCGAAAAACATCTTTATGATCCCAAGACTTTTATGAAAATATTCTGTGGATTGACAAGACAAAAGTTGAACTTTTTGGAAGACGTGCATCCCGTTACATCTGGCGTAAAACTAACACAGCATTTCATAAAAAGAACATCAAACCAACAGTCAGACATGGTGGTGGTAGTGTGATGGTCTGGGGCTACTTTGCTGCTTCAGGGTCTGGACAACTTGTCGTAACTGATGGAACCATGAATTCTGCTCTCTACCAGAAGATCCTGAAGGAAAATATCCGCCCCTCAGTTCATGAGCTCAAGCCCTCCAGTGTGGCTGAATTGCAAAGAAGAGTGGGGCCAAAATTTCTCATTGTCAGTTATGCTAAATGCTTGATTGCAGTTGTTGCCGCCAAGGGTGGCACAACGAGTTATTAGGTTGGGGGGGGGGGGGCAGTTACTTTTTCACATAGTGCCAGATAGGTTTGGATAGCTTTTTTCCCTTAATAAATGAAGTCATCATTGAAAAAAACGCATTTTGTATTTACTTGAGTTATCTTTATCTAATATTAAAATTTGTTTGATGATCTGAAACAGTTAAGTGTGACAAATATGCAAAAATGTAATTTTTTTTACTGCAATGGATAATGGGGGATGTAAATATGATAAATATTTATTAAGTTCAATTTAAAGAATGTAGCATTTTCTCAAAACTTGTGCTTTTCTTTAGAAGTAATCAAACACAACCAAATATGTTACAAATTTAGAGACAGGCTGATGTTGCCAGTGCCCAACTACCCAGCTGCTGGGTCTAAAGCTGAGAGCCATCTTTCACTGATGTTTCGCCCCTTTAATCTCAGAACATCTCCAGATGGTGGGGCAGCATACAGGGATGTCTCCCTGCCGCTCCCTGCAGCTGGATATAGATACTCAGGCAACCTATGTGGCTTCATTGGTCCCCCAACTTTTGTCATTTCTTCATAGCCACAGCCAGAAGCTCCCTTTCTCTGCTGCTTCAGCAAGCTGTTGGAGAGCTTTATTAATCCTTGATGAACTACAGCCAATGTCTCTCAGAAAACGCTTAACTGAGAGGCTGACAAAGCCAAGACAGGCAGCCTCTACTGGGTAAGATGTTGCTCCCCAGCCATTCTCACGGCAGTTTGCCACAAGCTCGGCATATCACAGTTTCTTCCTCCCATAGGTTTCTTCATTGCCATTTTCCCAAGGTACTGTCAGCTCAACCATCACGACCTGTTTGCTGGCTGTTGACTACAGAACAATGTCAGGTGGAAGTGATGTGGTTATCTCAGTAGGGAACTTAAGCTTTCTGCAGAGGTCTGCTCTCATTTGCCATTCATTTCCTGCTAGGACTGATGCTCTTCCTAGTGGTGGGCAGAACTGCCTCGTTTTCCCTGCTGGTATGAACTGGATAAGATTCTTCTGATGGCATTTGGGGTTCTTGTTGGTCAAGACTCTGATGTTTTCTGTAATGTCTGCCAACTTCCTTAGCACCTGGTCGCATTGCCACCTATAACGGCCTTGGGCCAGAGCAGTTTTACAGCCACTAAGGCTGTGCTGTAGATTTGCCTGGGCCATTCCACACAAGCCACAACTCTACTTTGAGTTGAACCATCTAGTGAGGTTCGCTGGGCTTGGCAGAGTATCATACGTGGCTCTGATCAAGAAACTCAGACTTCTTTAGAAGTAATCAAATACACCCAAATATATTAAAGTGACAGTGCTCGTGATCTTGTTGTGGTATAAACACATTGAAGAAGAAATTTTATATTAACTGTGTGTTAGAACTATAAATATTTAGTCTTGAACATCTTTGAGGATATATCCACCTTACTTTTATTAAAACGCGAAGAACAAATGAAAAGGTTGGTCAAATTTGTAAAACATTGTAGAAATTATGGCGTTTACAGGAATCCCCCAGTAACGTAGTTGGTAATCATTCTGTATTTTGGTGAGTGTAACATTTTTGCAGGGTATATCTACAAAAAAGTTATTGCCTACATTACTGTTCTTTGTTTTAGTTTAGCAACATGAAGCAGTTTTCAGAATTGAAAACTGCATAAAAACGATTTTGGAAGAATCAGGTCCATTTCTAACAGGTATAGCACAAAGCATGAATAATAATAATAATAATAATGGATTGCGTCCGGTTATGGCTGCCACGTAGGACGGACGTGTCTCGCTCTGCTCTGCTCCTGGAGAAAAAAAAAATCGGCAAATAACTCTCTCATTTGGGACAGAACGTATCCCAGCATTTGGGCGAGGATATGTCGGCGAAGCCTAAGGCTGGAAAACCAGGAAAAGGAAAAAGCGAGCCGCCGAAACAGTCCAAATTAACGGACTTTCAGGTCTGTGACGCAGCAAACAAAACTCCATATATGGCGGAGGAGGCTGGCAACGGTGCGATATCTGCGGGGAATGGCGCAGATGCGCTGATGGCTGCCATGAGTTCAATGAGAGCGGACTTTTCCTCTAGATTTGATGGGATTATGACAGCGTTGGAAGGAATAAGAAAGGAATTGGGTGACTGTGTAGAACGAACGGCGCAGATGGAGCTCCGTCTCGCTAGTGCTGAAGATGACGTCACCCGTCTTCAATTAAAGGTGCGCACTTTGGAAAAAAAAAAAAAAATCTCTGGAAGATAATATTTTGGATTTGGAATCTCGGTCGAGACAGAATAATTTGAGGCTGGTGGGTCTTCCAGAGGAATCAGAAGGTCGGGACGTATGTTCCTTTCTGGAAAAGTGGATTCCGGAGGTGCTGGGCAGCGAGGAGTTGCAATCAGCAGTGGTTCTGGAAAAAGCACATCGTATTGGCCCACGGAGAGATAAGGGACCGCCGAGGACCTTAATTATGAAGTTTCTTAGCAACAGAGACAGGATGAAGATCTTCAACGCTGCACGTGCTAAAGGAGAGATTAAACACCAGGACCAGCAGGTGCGGTTCTACCCAGATTTGGCCACAGGAATCCAGCAATTGAGGAAGCAGTTTGATCCCGTACGTAAGGAGCTGCGCAACCTTGGGATTCGTCATGGTGTAATCTATCCTGCGAGACTGCTGACCACGTATGAGGGCAGAACCCACATCTTCAAGACCCCAGAGGAGGCGCAGGAGTTCATCAAGAAGATCAAAGAAGAAGAAGAGACTGGTGGGAGCTAAGCATGAACAAAATATAAGGTAGAATAATTAAGCATTTGCACAGGCATCTGACTGACTTGAAGTAAATAGTAAGTTTACAAAATATAGATTGTATTATATATTAAAAAAACAAAACAAAAACAAAACAAACAAAAAAAAAACAAAAAACTATGATGTACAAAGTTGTTAAAAATTTTGGAGTTAAGTTGGAAAACTACAGAGGAGAGTTAATGTTACGTCATTAAAAGCAGTAGAGTTAGGGTGATTGGGAGGATGAAGAAGGAGTGGCTTAGGCTGTTCCCCGTGGGTGTGGAACGGTCGATGGCTATATCGGGAGACAGAATTTTTCTTTTGATTTTGGGGGGTTTGCCACAAGTGTGGGAAGGGGAAATTTGTTTGTGTGTAGTTTGTAGGATGAATGTTCAACCACTCATGTTTTTGCTTCTCTGTATGAGCATGTTTACACTGCAAGGTAATCCCAAACTCTCTATTGATCATGGACCAAAGTGTTAATCTTAATTTAACTTCATGGAATTGCAGAGGTCTACAAAATTTAAAAAAACTTAAACAAGTTATGAATAAAATAAAGGACATGGGTTCAAGAATTGTGTTTTTACAAGAAACTCATCTGATAGAGGAGGATGTTAAAAGAATTAGGAGTAGATGGCAGGGAAGTGTATTCACCTCTTCATTTTCATCCCGAGCCAGGGGAGTTATGACTCTCATACATCAATCAGTTCCTTTTCAAGTGAAAAATGTAATTGGAGACAAATTTGGAAGATATGTAATCATTCAAGGTTCTTTGCTATTAGAAAATATAAATCTTGTGAACTTATATGGTCCCAATATAGATGATCAGAAGTTCTTTGCTAATTTATTTCTCATCTTATCATCACTTACAGGGCAACATATAATAGCAGGGGATTTTAATTGTACATTGAATCCAGGTGTGGATAGATCAACAGGACTGGATTGTACGCACATTGGATGTAGGATGACTATTAATCATTTTATGAAAGAATTGAGATTGTTAGATATATGGAGAGAAATGAAACCACAAGTTAAAGCCTATTCTTGTTATTCCAGTACCTACAAGACATTCTCACGTATTGATTATTTTTTGATTTCCACAGAATTAAGGTCCAAGATTCAAAACTGCTTTTATGATAACATCGTGATCTCTGATCATGCACCCTGTTGTCTAATATATGTAGATAAAAAATTGACAAAGGAATCAGGTAGATGGCAATTTCAGCATAAATGGCTTCAGGATGAGGAATTTGTCAAGTATATAGAAAAACAGATAGACGAGTTCTTTGACATCAATACTACACAAACATCAGCATGTGTAAAGTGGGAGGCTTTCAAAGCTTTTATTAGGGGACATATTATTAGTTATACAGGATCAAAATCTAAGAAGACTCGAGAGGAGAGAGCTAAATTGGAACATAAAATAAAAAGTCTTCAGGAAAAAGTGTATGCAGGAAGTGACCCAAGGTTGGAGAATGAATTACTGATTTTGAGAGCTGAATACGACAAAAAATCAGCAAATAGAGCTGCCTCGAGTCTTCTAAGATTGAAACAATCTTTTTATGAACAAGGTGAAAAATCAGGAAAATTATTAGCATGGCAGATTAAACAATTGGAAATTAAAACACCAATTACCAGTATTATAAGTAACGGACAGGTAGTTATAGATCCTTTAGAAATTAATAGAGCCTTTAGAGATTACTATGAAAAATTATGAGATACCAAAAATGAACCTGATTTAACAAAACTAAATGGGTTTTTGAACGAACTATCTATACCGTGTATTCCAAATGAAAACAGGGAGATATTGGAGTCTAAAATTAGTCAAGAAGAAGTTGGGCTAGCCATTGATAATATGAAATCAGGAAAAAGTGCAGGACCAGATGGTCTTCCAGTTGACCTTTATAAAAAATTTAAGAATAAATTAATAAAACCTTTTTTGGAAATGGTTTTAGAAGCATTTCAAAATAATAATTTACCATCATACATAAATAATGCCTTAATTATACTGCTGCCAAAACCAGGTAAGCCCTCTAATAAATGTGAAAATATGAGACCAATAAGCCTATTAAACGCCGACCTTAAGATAATCTGTAAAATTTTAGCAAGACGAATACAAGAAATTTTACCAAATATTATTAATCGAGATCAGAATGGCTTTATAAAGGGTAGACAAGGCTTCCATAATGTAAGAAGACTATTTAATATTATTTATTTTAATAAAGAAGCACCGGATACAGCTCTCCTATCATTGGACGCCGAAAAGGCCTTTGATAGAGTTGAATGGCCCTTTCTTTTTGAAGTCCTACAAAGGTTTGGACTTGGAAATAATTTCATAAAATGGGTTCAAATAATATACAATAATGCTACAGCAGAAATCCTAACAAATAACAATATTTCAAAACCAATAAAAATCAATAGAGGATGTCGACAAGACTGTCCACTTTCACCTTTACTGTTTACTATGGCAATTGAACCTTTAGCGATAGCGATACGTTTACATTCACAAATATATGGAATTAAAGTTGGACCAACAGAACATAAAATCTCCCTGTACGTCGATGATATAATTTTGTTTATGTCGAATCTAAAAAAATCAATTCCAACCTTGTTGAATTTAATAAAGAATTTTGGGGAAATATCAGGATATAAAATAAATAAAACTAAATCTTCAATATTAATGCTAAATGAGACCCAGAGAAATTACCCAGCCCCTGAGGTAAATCAATTCAATGTTGTAAATCAGTTTAAATATTTAGGAATCCAAATTATGCCTAAGCTAGAATCAGTCGCCAGTGTCAACTATGAAGCCTTAATGTCAGATATCAATGAGTTAACTCAGAGATGGATGTCACTACCAATGTCGATGATCGGGAGAATCAATATACTTAAAAGTAATATTTTACCTAAAATACTTTATTTATTTCAATACATTCCCTTATCACCACCTTTAGATCTATTCTCAAGAATAAAAAAAAAGTTAGTGGAATTTATATGGAACAACAGGAGGGCTAGATTACGTTTGTCTTTATTATATTTACCATTTGATCGTGGAGGTCTGAAATGTCCAAATTTTATGTTGTATTATTGGTCGGCACAACTGAGGTCTATGACATATTATTTTTCATCAAATGATCTCCCTCACTGGACTGAAATGGAATCATACAATTTACCTTTACCTCTTCCCATATTCATATACTCAGACTCGGCAAAAAAATTACAAAAACAAGTTAAAAATCCATTTGTAAAGCATATGATCAAAATATGGTGTGAAGCTAAAAACTATTTAAAAGAACCACAGTTATTGTCACAATTTAGTCCAATATGGGGTAATCAATATTTTAAACCAGGGAGCGCGGACGCTGTATTTAAAGTATGGAATTTAAAAGGGATACAAAAGATTCAGGATTTATATTTGCCATGTGCAGACAACATAATGTCTTTTGAAGAGCTGAGGATCAAATTTAATCTCAATAGAACACATTTTTTTAAATATCTTCAACTTAGAAACTTTATTCGATCAAATCAAAATAAAGCTCTCACTCGACCTATTTATTCATCCTTGGAAAAAATGATGATGAAAGATAGTAAAAGAAAGGGTATTATTTCAGAGTTTTATAACTCATTGACACTATCTTCAAGTGAAAATTCACTGAAAAGATTAAACTACTGGAAAGAAGATCTGCAAATTGAAATTTCAGAGGAACAATGGGAATTGGCTTGTACAGAAGCTCAAACCAAATCAATAAATGTACGCCTTAAATTGATACATTTCAAATGGTTAATGCGGATGTATGTTACACCGGAGGAGTTAAATAGATATAACAAAAATATACCAGATACATGCACAAAATGCATGGAAAGTAAAGGAACCCTATTTCATTGTTTATGGGAATGTAGATTAATAAGAATGTTTTGGGAAGAGGTGAGGGTAACAATTGAAAAAATAATCTCAAAACAAATCATATTGAATCCTAAACTGTTTTTGTTGGGTCTGTACCCAGAAAAGCATAACTTTAATAAAAGTGAAAGAACATTCATAGACCTCAGTTTGCTTAATGCCAAAAAATGTATTGCACTATTATGGAAAAAGACTCATAGACCAGATGTGACTCAGTGGTTAAGACAGATGTTAACAAACCTTCCATTAGAAAGAATAACATATATACTGAAATCAAAGGAAATTGTGTTTGAGAATATATGGAGACCTTTTATTGATTATGTAAAAAATTTAAACATAACTCTTGAAGAAGAAGGTGAATGATGTGTGTGGACCTTGTAAATTCCAAACTGGTGAACATAATATGTATACTTATGTATTGGATTGTCTAGACTAAACAGAGGAGCATTGTTGAAGACTTGATTTTGTTGGTGGTTGTTGGTGTTTTTAGTGCATTTTTTTTTTTTGTAGTACTTTAGTGTTAGTGTTTGATTGTTTGTATCATGTTTGTTAAAAAAAAAAAAAAAGGTTCAATAAAGATATTGTGGGAAAAAAAATAATGGATTGCATTTATATAGTGCTTTTCGTGACACCCAAAGACGCTTTACAATGAGTCCATTATTCATTCACTCCACGGACAATGGTAGAGGTAAGCTACTTCTGTAGCCACAGCTGCCCTGGGGCAGACTGACGGAAACGTGGCTGCCAATCCGCACCAACGGCCTCTCCGACCACCACCTAACAGCCATTCACATTCACACACCAGTGTCGTGGACACTGGGGGCAAGATGGGTAGTGTCTTGCCCAAGGACACAATGGCAAGATGGCTGGGGGGAGCGGGATTTGAACTGCCACCCCTCTGGTATTGGATAACCTGCTCTATCTCCTGAGCTATTGCCGTCCCAAACAGAAAAACCTCAGATATGTTTGCTTTTGCTCAAAATAATCTGTGGGTTAGCAAGAGAATAGGGCTGAATAGAGTCTACTGGAGGCAGTACACATGCCCCACACTTGGAAGTGGACAATGCATCAGAGAGTAAGCTATGCTGTTATCACATAATCTGCAGCGTCACACAGACTTTGACCTATAGAGGTGAAAGATGCACTGTTGATCCAACTGTGCCAGATTGTGTGTTCACACGTGTCTTTTAGGACTGTACTCTGAAATTAAATTATTCAAATTTTTTTTTTTTTTTTTTTTTTTTTTTTTTTTTTCCTCTCGGCGCCACACGAGTCGGCTGCCTTTTGCAACAGCGGCTCGATTCCGAGTCTTTTTCCCTTCCTCTCTCTTTTGATCCGTCTTTTTTTTTCACCCCACTTATATCACGGACACACAGATCGTCCTAAATGTCTCCTGAGCCGGTGGACGGAGCCACTGTTTATAGCAGGATACGATACAGCAGAGAACAGCTGCTAGCATTCAACCGCCACCCGGTCCCACTGGAAAAACTCGACATACCGAGAGAACTGAGGCGAAAACGCCGCGGCTGCCGGGCTGGAGTAAGGCGGAGGACAAAAAATATAAGGTACAGACCCTCCCTTCCATCTGTTGTTATGGGAAATGTACGGTCGATACTGGGAAAGTTAGATGAGCTAGCGGCTATCTCCCGTTATGATAGCACATACCGGGAGTGCTCTCTCCTTTTGTTTACTGAGACGTGGCTAACTGAACTAGCAGCAGATGCTAACATTGAGCTGGAGGGTTTTCACATGATACGAGCTGACCGAACACCAGACAGTGGCAAGGCTAGGGGCGGTGGAGTGATAATGTATGTTAACAACAACTGGTGCAGACCGGGACATATCACTGTTAAACAACGACACTGCAGCAAAGACATTGAGTTGCTAGCTGTTAGCATGAGGCCTACATATCTCCCGAGAGAACACTCACACGTGATCTGCATTGTTGTTTATGCAAATCCGACGGCGAACGCTGGGACAGCACGTGACGTCATCCATTCAGTAACCAGCAGGCTGCAGACAGAACACCCAGATGCTCTTCTCCTCATCTCAGGCGATTTCAACCATGTTTCACTGTCTCCCATTCTACCCACGTTCACCCAGTATGTCACATGCCACACTAGAGACAATAAAACACTGGATTTATTCTACGCAAACACTAAGGAGGCGTACACCTCATCACAACTCCCCCCACTCGGGAGATCGGATCACAACTTGGTTCATCTCCGGCCGGTGTACAAACCCCTAGTGCACAGACAACCTCCGGCCATGCACACTGTGGAGTTATGGTCTGAGGAGACAATGGACACCCTAAAGGGCTGTTTTGAAGCCACCGCCTGGAAGCAGCTCTGCGATCCACATGGTGAGGACATCGATGGCCTCATTCACACCTTCACGGGCTACCTCAGCTTCTGTGTGGACAAATCCGTTCCCACCAAGACCATACGGCGTCACTCAAACAACAAACCCTGGATCAACCCTGAGATAAAAACACTTCTGAGAGAGAAGAAGAGGATCTTCAGGTCAGGGAACAGGGAGATGCTGAAGTCCGTACAGAGGGAGCTGAGGAGAAAGATCAGAGAAGGCAAGGACAGCTTCAGGAAGAAGATGGAGGACAAGCTGCAACAGAGCGACATCAGCGGGGTCTGGAGAAACCTCAAAACCATCTCGGGGCTCCAGAATACCTCCCCCCAGGCCACAGGGGGCAGGGAGTGGGCGAACAACCTGAATCTGTTTTTCAATAGATTTGACCAACCGCCCTCCCCCCTGACTGCACAACAACCACTGCTGCCTCTCAAGAAATCAAGTCCTGCTGCCCACTCCCCACTCCACCAACACCCCCCCACTCCCAACACACAGCCCCCCATCCTGACCCTGACCAGGACCCAGGTGAGGACGGAGCTGAGGAAGATCAAGGCGAGGAAGGCGCCGGGACCGGACGGCATCAGCGCAAAGCTCCTCAAGTCCTGTGCAGACCAGCTGTGTGGGATTGTGACGTATATCTTCAACATGAGCCTGAAACTGGGGAGGGTACCACAGCTGTGGAAAACATCTTGTGTGGTACCTGTACCAAAAACTTCCCACCCCAAAGACCTGAACAGCTACAGACCGGTGGCCTTGACGTCCCACTTGATGAAGACCCTGGAGAGACTGCTCCTTGCTCACCTCCGCCCCCTGGTGGAACCAGCGATGGATCCACTCCAGTTCGCCTACCAGCATGGCATTGGGGTGGAGGATGCGGTGATCTTCCTCCTTCACCGTTCTCTGTCCCACCTGGAGAAGCCCGGGAATATGGTGAGGATCATGTTCTTTGACTTCTCCAGTGCTTTCAACACCATCCAACCGATGATCCTGAAGGACAAGCTGCTGCGCGCAGGGGTGGACCAGCACCTGTCATCATGGATCCTGGACTACCTCACGAACCGGCCTCAGTTTGTGAGAACCCGGGACTGTGTGTCCGACACGATCATCAGTAGCACGGGGGCCCCCCAGGGAACGGTGCTGGCTCCCTTCCTGTTCACTCTTTATACTGCGGACTTCTCACACAACACAACACACTGCCATCTACAGAAGTTCTCTGATGACTCTGCGATCGTTGGCCTCATCTCCAATGGAGATGAAGCTGAGTACAGAGGGCTTATCCAGGACTTCGTGGACTGGTGCCATCGGAACTGCCTCCAGATCAACGCGAGGAAAACTAAGGAGCTGGTGGTGGACTGCCGCAGGCATGGGCAGCCCCTCACAGTACCAGTAAATATACAGGGAACAGACATCGAGATGGTGACATCCTATAAGTACCTGGGTATTCATCTGAACAATAAACTAGACTGGTCACACAATACTGATGCACTCTACAAGAAGGGACAGCGCAGGCTGTTCCTGCTGAGGAGACTCAGGTCTTTTGGTGTACAAGGGGCGCTGCTGAAGTCATTCTATGACACGGTGGTGGCATCAGCCATCACTTTTGGAGTGGTCTGCTGGGGCAGTGGCATTACTGCAGCCGATAGGAAGAGACTGAACAAACTGATTAAGAAAGCTAGCTCTGTCCTGGGGCAGCGCCTTGATCCGATGGAGGAGATAGGAGAGAGAAGGACGGTGGCTAAACTGTCATCTCTGCTGGAGTCCGAGTTCCACCCTATGCAGGACATACTGAATGCACTGAGGAGCTCATTTAGCAGCAGACTACATCATCCCAGGTGCACAACCGAGAGGTTTCGTAGGTCCTTCCTACCAACGGCTGTCAGACTGTACAACCTAAGCAGGGCTGCTCGCAGAGATGGCAAAAAGACGTAACAAACTAATAGTTTTTTGAATGCAAAAGATGCAATAGACTTACACAATGGTCCCCTCCGGCATACAACTAGGAACTTACCGGTCGCTATGGAGGGTGAGAATATGTATGGGCACATAATCATACCATGTAGGATAACTAAGTAGACGGTTATGCTGTTTCATTCCATCTAGCAACAATGCTCTGCACTGTGTGTGTTTATATATTTACATATTTATTCCATCTAGCTACAATGCTCAGCACTGGGTGTGTTTATATATTTATATATCTACATATTATTCCATCTAGCTACATTGCTCCGCACTGTGTGTGTTTATATACTTGCATATTTATTCCACCTAGCTGCAATGCTCCGTACTGTGGGTGTTTATATATTTACATATTTATTCCATCTAGCTACAATGCTCTGCACTGTGTGTTCATATATTCATATATTTATTCCATCCAGCTACAATGCTCTGCACTGTGTGTCTGTGTGTGTGTGTATATATATATATTTTATAGTAATACGTACATATGTATATTAGCTGCTCTTGCTTGCTTGTTTTTTTCTTGCCTTCTGATTGTTGCTCTGAGTGTTGCTATCCCTGTGCTGTTGCAATCCTGGAATTTCCCCGTTGTGGGACTAATAAAGGCTTATCTTATCTTATCTTAAATACTGTATTTGTTCATTAAACTGATACTTGATTTTCAAATGTTGTATTCAGATATTTCCCTTTTTCTTCAAACTCTGCTTGATTTTAACAATGGGAAATTGCAAATTTCATGTTTAAAGGGAAAAAATGCAAATTTATGAGAAAAATCTCTTAAAGGAAAACGTGGAATTTGATGAAGTCACAAATTTACAAACTTACAAGAAAAAATTTAAATGGAAAAAATGCAATTTTTTAAAAAAATTTGCAAATTTACATGAAAAAAAAATCCCAAGTGTATGAGAGAAGTTGCATTTCTGAATAACACTGTCACGAATATTCGGATATTATTTTACTAGCCAAACTGACTCCATCACACGTAGACGTTCACACAGGATTATGCTTGGTGAGTGATGGCCACTTTTTATCCATCTCACACCCTGATGATACCTCAGGAGGTTTGGTATTACCCCCCTAGTGCAGACCAGGGATAATCGAACCGCTGTACTCCCTAACTTTATTTGTTGTGTAGAAAAGTTCAGGGTTGGTTAAAATGACTTTCTTGTCAATGTCACCCTCATCTGTGTCATATATTCAAACATAATTGGCATGAAAATCTTTTGCATGCATCACTAGAAGTAACCTATCTTGGAATGAGAGGGTACTCAGAGTGCATACCTCCGCCAAGGCTCCATCCGCCCACCCCTCCCTTTGTCCATCCGTCCTTACTGCCGTCCCTCTGTACATTGGGAGATAGGGCCTTGGTGGAGGTATGTGCTCATGGGTTGCCTCTAAAATAATGGGTTCATCCATAGCCCACGGTCCACCTCTGGTTAAAATTTCATCCAAATCCATCGAGTAGTTTTTGCGTAATCCTGCTAACAGACAAACACCCGCAAAAATGTTCCCTCCTTGTCTGAGGTAATAAATATTGATATATATAAAAGTTCAGTGTTTGGGTACTGACAGACAGCATTGTCCCTTCAGTGGATGCTCTGCTGCTCTTTTGTCCATCTGTAAAGAAACTTTTTAGGATTTCACATACAAAAATTCATGCGCGAGCCATTGCACGGAGAAACTTTACAAACTACAACCAGAACTACAGAAATCAACTCTCTGTTCCATCCACTGATGTTCCGATGGATGTGTCCTTGCTTTAATTGGCTGCAAATGGAATGGTTGCCCTCACTGATCAGCTCCCTGCATGCCACCTGTTGTTCCACCCCACCTTGGCCCTGCCTCTGCAGGACTTCTATCTCTCGTATGAGCAGTAAGGAGAAGATCTGCCTCCATGAGCGAGAGAAACACCCCCCTCCTGCCCTGCAGAGCAGTCCGGCTGAGGAGGATGAGGAGGAGATGCAGACGGGACAGAGCCAGGCCAAAGGCTCGAGCAGCTCCAGCTCGGAGGAGGAGAGTGAGTCTGAGAGTGACACCGAGTCAGGTGAGAGAAGTTTGTACTTTGAAATTTATTTATGAGTCAACATGCTTTATCTGATCAGCTGTTTTTATTACTTCTGATTTATTGATTCCCGACCTTTGCACTGTTACAGAGAAAGCAAAAAAACGTGAAATTATTAACAACTTGAACAACAAGCGCAACAACACCAGCCTGCTTTCTACCTCCATGTCAGCAAGTACCACCGTGAACCAAGTAAAAAAGGTAAGATATGGAGACATCATGTAGTGATCACATTCTGCCTTGCTAGAGTGCAACAATGCAGACTGATAGAAATGGTGACTGTGTGTAGCAGGAACCGACAAAGCCTCCAGTCACTGAAGCTCCGGGCTCATGGAGAACCTCTCTGAGGAAAGCAGGGAGTTCTGTAACTCTGGGCTCTGCCGGCCTGCCAGAGACCACCCAGGACCCCAGCAGACCTCCGGAGTCTAGCCTCGGCATGACTCGTTCTGCCTCTAGTCCCCGCCTGAGCTCAGAGTCTGACGCCAAGGTACACAGGCTCTTGTGTGATTCAAAGATTTATACACCCACAAAAAAGTGCAGTCATTCTTTAATAAACCTAACATGGCGTTGCTAATAACGCCTTCTTTTACTGCTTCCATTTGCCGGGTTACATAAATAACAAGCTGATCCTTCCCTTCGTTTTCAGGAGCCAAGGCTTGCTCGAGTACCACCCATTCCCACACGGAAACTCTTCACTATTCCAGATAGCAACCTTGACAACTCCAACAGGTGGGTCTGACCTCTGTGTGGTTCTGCACTTGTCCAACCCCAAACTAAGTTACTGCATATGTGTGCTTGTCACCCTGTCTCTGTCTTAGTTGGCTAAGCCGTAGCTCTTCTTACACCCGGCGCTTCTATAGTCAGTCAGGAAATGATCTCACTAGCTCCACCCCATCTTTGCTTCACAGGTCAGTCATGCTGCTCACTGCCCCTTTTGTTGTTTGTGTGAGATTTTCTCACAGCTTATTAGAGTACCTCTAACAGCAAATACTAGTATGTTTGTGTGGCTGTGAAAGATGCTTCTGTGTTTCCGTTGACTTCTGTCTTGGTTTTAGCTCATCTTATGGAAAGAGACTGGATGACCCCATTGTGACCTCAGCTACCACAGGAACGAGCTCAGCTGGACTCGGCCGCATTAACAGTCTCTTAACTCAGAGGTATTTCATTTTTGTGTTTGGAATTTTTCCTTGACTAATTTAGCCCACTTAAGCTTTGACTTTTGTATTTCTGTCTCCCAAAGACTTCCTCAGGAACAGGCTGAAAAGAAGGATCAGTCCACCATCACCACTTCCAACTCTCAGAACACAAGTGAACAGGAGACGAAGCAGAGGAGGAAGTGCGTAATAACTGTTGTTTGCACTTGGACTTAAAGTAGCCGCTATTTGACTAAATCAGAAAATTTGACTCGTTTAGGTCCTATTTGACTCCTGTGAGGGATGAGGAAGCAGAGGCGCAGAGGAAAGCTCGTTCTCGACACGCACGGCAATCCCGCCGCTCCACTCAGGTACCGATATCACCCACTCTGAGGTTCCCACTGCTGAAAGACTGTGTTTCAGCTTGGTACACAACTGTACTTCCTTTTTTCTTAAGGGGGTGACACTAACAGATCTACAGGAGGCAGAGAAGACCATGAAGATGGATAATAAAGGGAGAGAAAAGAAGGAGGAGGAGGAGGAGGAGAAGGAGAAGGATGCAAAGCTGAAGAAAGGAGAGGAAGGGGTGAGCGCCATCCTCAAGAATTATAGGCGTACTGGCTGGTACTCTATTTATTATCATTTGATGTGAAGTTGGGGATGCTGTGTTTATAGGAAGTGAGCTGGAGGTCTCGTATTGCCAGTCTGCAGAAGTCTGACCTGCTGGGCCTCACTCAGCCCACCGGCACTTCACGGTCTCAGACATCTGACAGGAGAGGTAAATAGCACATCATACGTTTTCTTTTAAAAAAAAAAAACAAAAAAAAAAACATGGCAAGTCACATTATGGCTTTTGCAGATTTTTTTTTTTTTTTTTTTTTTAATTTGGTCTTAAAGATTCTTGTCTGGCTTTGTTTCAGATTTTGAGGCCAGCACAGGGGAGAGTGAGACAGAGCGATGGGCCAGGGAACGCAGGGAGAGGAGACAAGCTCGGGCCCGAAGGAAAGCACAGAGGACTGGGGAGGTAATGCTGGAAATGGATTTAATCCGCGGAGAGAGAGCTTAGACTTTCTGCTGCACATTCACCAACCATAATGCTCTGCACTGTGTGTCTAAATATATACATTTATAGTAATATGGACATATGTTTACTAGATGTTGTTTTTTCTTGCCTTCTGATTGTTGCTCTGAGTGTTGCTATCCCTATGCTGTTGCAATCCTGGAATTTCCCCATTGTGGGACTAATAAAGGCTTATCTTATCTTATCTTAATCTGTACAACGGACTCATGATAAAAATCAGGCTAAGCTTAAAGGCACTAAAGGAAAGAGATTAAAATTTCTCTGAATGACCATCTTTGACTCTTACTGTGACAGTATCTTAATACCTCAAAAATACAATAGTACAGAAAAGGGAAAAAACAAACATAGAGCTGTCAACTAAGATGCAAACAAAATTATACTGAAATTAAAACCTTGTATTAACCAAAAAGGATATTTTTAAGATTAAAGTTGTCTTGAGAAATTTGACTTGGATCAGCAACCTTCTCCATCAAACTTTACAACAATAAATATACATATTGCATAGGTGTGCCAAAAAGAGACCTCAAATGGCAGAGGAAATCATAAATGAGCAGAAATACAGTCGCCTGTAATTACTTTTACTTGTCTTCCGCTCTGTCTGTCCTGCAGGGCTATTTATCAAGGCTGGGCAATTTGATGTTAAATCACCGTCAGTTAATTGACCCTTTCGTGTCGGTTTTCTTTTTTTTTTTTTTTTTTCAATTATTTTCCCCTGTGGTGATGTGAAAATGACGAGGCAGAGTTCTCTCTCAAAGTCAGTTTTATTCACAGCACCATCATCTCAAAGCAGAGAAAGGGAATGACACAGTAAACTCTCGTCCTTAAATATCAGGAACTTCACACTTCACAGATCACATGTCACACAGACCACCTTGCATTATAAAGACAGTCACAATGCATTTCTGTCCATGATATCACTTCCACTGTCTCCAAAGCATCCCTTCCTTAATCCTTTAATTGAACCCCCCACAGTCTCAAGCCTTGCATACCAAGGCTAAGATCCCTGCAGCTTCCTGCCTTCGTTCTGACCTAAAATGTGAGTCACAAAACAGGTCCCACAGGTCCCATGTGTGTGTCCACCACACAAAGCCCCCCCCCCAGCATTTTAGACAAACAGAACAACAAGACAATAACCACATGCATGCCGTGATAGCATCAATACACATCAGTCCACATGCTGTATAGGCTTCAGCCTCCTGCCGTATCTGCTGTAGTTGGGGTTCAACGTCTCTGCGGCGCTGTCACGCTGGGGGTTTTCCGTCTGGGGGCGAAAACCCTTTGTCCGTCTCTGCGGGTGTTCTGGGGAAACATTACTGTGGGAAACATTACTGTATGAAGCCCCCCGTGGTGGTCTACCTCGCCGCGGGGCCTTTGCCAATAGCACTTGCTCATCTGCCACCACAAAAGCGGGTTTAAGTCTGTTTATGCCAATTTTCTCTTTCCTACCACCCAAATCTAGCAAAAACTGCTTGTCCCCTGTTTCTAGCACTCTGAATGGCCCGTCATAAGGCGGTCGCAGCGGGGTTCTGTGCGCATCGTGTCTAACAAAAACAAACTCTGCGTTCTTCAAAGTTTTAGGCACAAAAACGCGCGGAAAACTGTGGTCCGTGGGGCCGGGCAGCGTGCTTGATTCTATGTTACTCCGCAACAGCTGAGACGGGGAGGCGTTTGGCGCAGGGTTATCTGGGAGAAACTCCCCAGGCAGCCGGAGTGGCTGCGCAAACACGAGCGCCGCTGGGGAGGCTTCTAGATCCTCTTTAGGCGCAGAATGCAACCCCAATAACACCCACGGTAACTTGTCAACCCAATTTGTATCCGTCAGTGACGCTCTGAGAGCCGCTTTCAATGACCTATGAAAACGTTCGCATAACCCGTTAGCCTGCGGATTGTACGCGGTTGTGTGGTGAATTGTGACACCCAGGCTGCGGGCCATTGTCGACCAAAGCTCGGACACAAATTGAGCGCCTCTGTCGGACATAATGTCCGACGGAACGCCAAAGCGCGCCACCCAAGCTGTTAAAAACGCGCGCGCCACCTCCTCGGCTGTGGTTGATGCCAGCGGGACCACTTCAGGCCAGCGCGTGGTGCGGTCCACCATTGTCAGAAGGTGTGTGCACCCCTGTGACGGTGGGAGGGGACCCACGAGGTCCACATGAACGTGATCGAACCTCTTGGCCGGAATGTGAAACGGTTCCAAAGGAGCCCTCGTGTGCCTGTGTACTTTGGCTCGTTGACACGCCGTGCAGGCTGCTGCCCACTCTTTGACTTGTTTGCGGAGGCTCGGCCACACAAATTTCTCTCCCACCATTTTGACCGACGCACGCACTCCAGGGTGCGCCAAAGAATGAACCGAGTCAAAAACGCGGCAGCGCCACGCGGCCGGTACTATTGGACGCGGCCGTCCAGTGGAGACATCGCAGATTAGGGGGGGCATACCGTCTTGCAGCACCCTGCTCTCCAGCCTTAACCCTGTTGGTCCAGACTGGAGCTCGCGCACGTCCGCGTCATTAGCCTGCTCCGCGGCCATGGCTGCATAATCTACCCCTACGCTGACTGGGGCCGCCACGGCACCCGAGAGGCAATCTGCCACTACATTGAGTTTGCCCGCCACGTGCTGAATATCAGTGGTAAACTCTGATATCGCGGCCAGCTGTCTCTGCTGCCGGCCTGACCACGGTTCAGAGACCTTGGCCATCGCGAATGTTAGCGGTTTGTGGTCAACGAACGCGGTGAAAGCGCGTCCTTCCAGCCCGAACTGAAAGTGGTGGATGGCCAAATGGAGAGCGAGCAGCTCCCTGTCGAACGCGCTGTATTTACGTTCGCTATCGCGCAAGGTCCTGCTGAAAAATGCGAGGGGCTGCCAAACCCCGGCTACATGTTGCTCCATGACTGCCCCTATGGCCACCTCTGATACGTCAGTGGTGAGCGCTATGCGGGCCGTTGGGTCTGGGTGTGCCAACAACGCAGCCTTTGCCAAGGCTGCTTTCACCTTCGAGAACGCTTGGTCTCGCTCCGGGGGCTACTCGATCTTATCCGCGGATTTCTGTTTTTTGAGCGCGGCATACAACGGCTGCATGAGTTGCGCCGCGCGGGGGAGAAAACGGTTATAAAAATTCACCATTCCCAAAAACTCCTGCAACGCCCTGACCGTCTGAGGCCGGGGAAGATCTGCCACCGTGCGCACCTTGTCAGGCAGCGGAACTGCTCCTCCGGGGGAGACGCGGTGTCCCAAAAAATCGATCTGCGCCACCCCAAACTGACACTTCGCTGGGTTGATTATTAACCCGTGATCTCCCAACCTTCGGAAAACTGTGGCCAGGTGTTTTTCGTGTTCGTCTTCGGACGCGCTGGCTACTAAAATGTCGTCCAGGTAGACGAACACGAAAGGGAGATCGCGAAGCACCACGTCCATCATGCGTTGGAACGTCTGAGCAGCCCCTTTAAGTCTGAATGGCATGCGTAAAAACTCAAATAGGCCAAACGGAGTTACTACTGCTGTTTTGGGTATGTCTTCAGCGCGCACTGGGACTTGGTGGTAACCGCGGACCAAGTCTATTTTAGAAAAAATGCGCGCCCCTGCCAAATGAACGGAAAAATCTTGGATATGTGGGATTGGGTAGCGGTCGTGCGCTGCAGCGTTGTTTAACCTGCGGAAATCCCCGCAAGGGCGCCATGATCCATCAGCTTTCGGGACCATGTGTAGGGGGGAAGCCCACGGACTGTTTGAACGTCGGATAATGCCCAACCTCTCCAGGTTGGCGAACTCCTCGCACACTATGGCCAGTTTAACTGTGTCCAAGCGCCAAACTTTTGCAAAAACGGACGGTCCGGTAGTGGTAATAAAATGCTCCACCCCGTGCTTAGCAACTGTTGCCGAAAATGTGGGGACCGTGAGTGCTGGGAACTGAGTGAGCAGTGTGTGGAACTTACCGCCTGCTGCTGTGACGTTGGCTTGTGCTGTTGGCGGGGCCACTCGTGCTGTACAGGGGATAGAATCAAAAGAAAGTGCATTAACCAGGCGCCTGTTAGCGAGATCAACCAACAAACCATGTGAGCACAAAAAATCAGCCCCCAACATATTGAAATTTACTGTTGCTACAACAAAAGTCCATTCAAATGTACGGCCGTGTAGAGACAGGAGCAGAGTCTTCTCACCAAAGGTCTTAATCTCCGAGCCGTTCGCTGCCGTCACCCGGGGACCTCCGGAACCAGCCAGTCTGTCCGCGTAGGAAGGTGTGATGAAACTCAACTGGGAGCCTGTGTCGACAAGGAAATGCCTCCCCGAGCGTGCATCCGACAAGTAGAGCAGCTTGTTCTCTTCCCCGAGGGCCGCGGCTGCTACCGACCCTCGGTCTTGGTGTTTCCCGAACGCCCGAACTGGCACAGCGGTACACACTTGCGTGCCCTCTCTGCGAAGCGGCGATGGTGGAAACAAAGGACTTCCGGTCCACGTTCCCTGGCCCCTGCCACTGCCGTCGTCGGTGAGTCTGGCACCGCTGCCTCTGGCCCCCTGTCGTCTCCAGTCGTTGCACCGAGTTCTGCTGCAGCGGCCGTGGCTGCACGCCACTTGGTGACGTTGACAATCCGCTGCACCTCTCGGCCCAGCGCGTGGTAGTCCCATAGGGCCAACAGTGACGAAGTGGCCAGGGTCGCTCTCGCTGCTGATGGTAGAGTTCTGAGGAAGAGGTGGGTGAAAATGAAGTGATCGTCGTCAGAGTCTTTCAACCTCAACTTCTCCATCAGGCTCGCGGGCATGTCGTTTTCCCCCTCCGTCAGCACCAGGAGCCTCTCTGCTCGCTCCTCCGCTGAGGGGGTGAATTGCTGGATGAGTGCAGCCTTCAACGTGCCGTATTTGTCGCTATCCGGCGGCTGGTCGATCAGGCTCTCCACATGCTGGGCCGTGTTGTTGTCCAGCTTTGCCACTACGTGGTAGAATTTCGTGGCATCTACCGATATCCCCCGGAGGTTGAACTGCGCCTCAACCGCGTTGAACCAGGAGCGCGGATTGTTCTGCCAGAAGTCCGGTAGCTGGACTGTAGCGGCATTCGCTTGGCTGGGGGCTCCTGACGCGGCTGGCCCGGGGGAATTTTCTTCTTGCATTATACGTCTCGGGTCACCAGTGTGGTGATGTGAAAATGACGAGGCAGAGTTCTCTCTCAAAGTCTGTTTTATTCACAGCACCATCATCTCAAAGCAGAGAAAGAGAATGACACAGTAAACTCTCGTCCTTAAATATCAGGAACTTCACACTTCACAGATCACATGTCACACAGACCACCTTGCATTATAAAGACAGTCACAATGCATTTCTCTCCATGATATCACTTCCACTGTCTCCAAAGCATCCCTTCCTTAATCCTTTAATTGAACCCCCCACAGTCTCAAGCCTTGCATACCAAGGCTAAGATCCCTGCAGCTTCCTGCCTTCGTTCTGACCTAAAATGTGAGTCACAAAACAGGTCCCACAGGTCCCATGTGTGTGTCCACCACACCCCCTCCCTTCATCTTACTGGCAAGGCTAGTAATTAAACAATATTACACAAGAGTGTGGTGTCATCACTGTTGCAGTAGTAAATGAGCATAATATATTAAGAACAGGCCTATTGTCATTTCACACATAAACATTGGCCAGTGTTTACAACATATACCTCTTGGGGGTTTGTGGGTCACGTCACGGGCGCGGCGGCTCATGATCTTGTTAGCTGCGTTGGGGGAGTCTTTTACACAACCATGGTTGTGTTACCACCACAAAATGATTGAATCTATTATCAGATTCTTAAATACAGTTGTAGATTGTCCTTTCCCTATGTAAAACAGTTGAAATGATGCGGATAGCCATTAAAGGCCAACAGTGACTTAGCTTCTGCTCCTTTTAGTGTTTGTATCCATGCTCTTCACTGGCTTTTTCTTGGCATCTTCAGATGGAATAAAGTCAATCATTACATACTATGTCCGCATTTGTTGTCGTTACAAGCCGTCTTTAATTGTTCCACCGTGTTCTGCTGCATCTGAACAGCGTTGACTGCGCTACTCCAGAGTTACAAGGGGGCAGTACATGAAAAGCTCCCACATACAGGCACATAATAGGGAGAGGGGAATAACTGAAAAAACCAGTATGAGCAAGATTATGTCGGTTCTACACCCTGAATGTTGGTTCCAGTTTTATTTTGGTTAATCTCCCAGCCCTACTATTTATTAATAAGTTTAAATAACGAATGTACAAACGGTGTGCTGAAACAAAGAAACCTGTACCTCTTTCCAGAATCCATCAAGACATATTTCAGGCTGAGCATGTGGGAAGGGTCATTTAAGATTCTGTCAGACATACTTGGGGCGGGGGGGGGGGGTCGCCATGTAAATGTTACTATTATGTTCCCTGCTGTGTTAACTGCTGTACACCATTGAAATGGTTTGTCTTAACTTGCTAAACATAGCTTACTCTTGACATTTGGATATTTGACCAATCAGACAATACTTGCTGGCTCCTTGTGTCCAAATTTTTTTCTAAAATTATTATTTCTGGGGGGGATGCATTTGTAGAGCATCACACAACACTGCAATTTTTGTGTTTTTTTTTTTTAGATTGAATTGACAAGGATACATCTTCTTGCAATCCATAACCAATGGGAAAACCACAAATTTGTCACCCTCCAGTGTGGACTTCTGTGGTGTTTTTCTCTGAAACTGTATAGTCTCTATTGTGTCCTCTGCAGAGTGATGATAATGATCCCAGTGGAGAGGAAGAGCTCTCAGGCAGTGGGCAGAATCCACAGGTTTGTCTGTGTGGGCATTTATTTGGGATCACAGTAGACTGTAAAGAAAGACGAGCCATAACTTGTTTGCTTTCTTCTCTTTTTATAGACGGACCAACACTCGAGTTCCAGGTATGAATTAAGCCTTTAAAGGCCACTGATGCCTTTCTTTTTTTTCTGACAGCACAGCCTGCACGAGGACACGCTGTCTGATTATTTTTCTCCACTTAGGTTGGCCATATCCTGTAATGACCGTACCCAGGGAGGAGGATCGGAAACAAAGGATTTTAAGAAGGTTGGCACACTGAACAAATATCAAGGCCAGTCATTGGCATTATTTGCCCCAGTTGTTTATTGTTTTGTGTGTGTCAGTTGTTTGAGGAGGTGTCCAGAGAAAACAGCCAGCTCCAGTCTCAGCTGCAGGACACTCAGAGGATCGTCGCTCAGACCAGGTTGGACCTGGAAAAAGCCACACAGGTAACAACACGGGCACACAACAGATAAATACAAGCTACTGTCGTCACCACACAAAGACCAAAGTAGGAGAACTAGTTGTACCATTTTTTTCTTGCAAGCTTTACCCTAAATACTTTTTTTTTTCTTTTATTAATATGAAAAATTATAATAAACTTTTCAGAGCAAAGCAAACTTCAAGAACTCATTATTTTTGGTTTAATAATCAGTGCATCTCACATATAATAAAACAGGAGGAAACGCATTGTAACTCTTTGGAAGACGTCAATTTTCTCAGTATAAAAATATGTAAAAAATTTCAGCATTTTGTGTTCTCTAATAAGATAAGATAAGATAAGCCTTTATTAGTCCCACAATGGGGAAATTCCAGGATTGCAACAGCACAGGGATAGCAACACTCAGATCAACAATCAGAAGGCAAGAAAAAACAAGAGCAGCTAGTATACATATGTACATATTACTATAAAAATATATATATATATATACTGTATATGTATATAGACACACAGTGCGGAGCATTGTGGTTGGTGGATGTGCAGCAGAAAGTCCAAGCTCTCTCTCCGCGGATGCGGCGGGCCAGCTGGATGTCTTTGGGCATGATGGTGACCCTCTTGGCATGGATGGCGCACAGGTTGGTGTTCTCGAAAAGACCCACCAGGTAGGCCTCGCTGGCCTCCTGCAGAGCCATGACGGCGGAGCTCTGGAAGCGCAGGTCGGTCTTGAAGTCCTGAGCGATCTCCCTCACCAGGCGCTGGAAGGGCAGCTTACGGATGAGCAGCTCCGTGGATTTCTGGTAGCGACGGATCTCTCTCAGAGCCACGGTACTGGGCCTGTAACGGTGAGGCTTCTTCACTCCGCCGGTGGCCGGAGCGCTTTTTCGAGCAGCCTTGGTGGCCAGCTGCTTCCTGGGGGGCTTTTCCTCCAGTAGATTTACGGGCGGTCTGCTTGGTTCTTGCCATCGCTCTTTATTATTCTGTCTTATATTTCTTGCACGCCGCCTAAACTCCAGCCCGGCACCCGCGTCGTTTTCGCTTCAGTTCCCCGGTATGTCGAGTTCCTCCGTTAGCACCGGGTGGCGGTTGAGTGCTAGCTAGCTCTTCCCTGCTGTATCGTCTCCTGCTGTAAACAGAGGCTCCGTCCGCCGACTCGGGAGACCTTTGGGGCGATCTGTGTGTCCGTGATACACATAGAGTGAAAGGTGTTCCGGATCAGCAAGTTATCACCGCATCAGAAAGAAAAAGGAAGATAAAAAGACTCAGAATTGAGCTGCTGTTGCAAAAGGCAGCCAACTTGTGTGGCGCCGGAACCGGAAGATAATAAGTTATCTTTGTTCTAAATGAACCCACAGTGCACCATAAAACTGCACAATCAGTGATCCAGAGCTGAGAGCTAACTTCTGTAAGGGGAAAATGTAGACAGCTACCAAGAGGAGTGTTTGACTTTTTCTGTACACCTCTAGTTGAGGAGATCTGTTACTAGAAGCACTCAGGAGAGCACAGACCTCTGCAAAGGCGGTTCATTTCCCCCAGTGTGTGAAGTTCTTTTTACTTTTGTAGCAGCACTTAGCACCCTCTGCTAGGTGACCATCAACACACCTCTGACAAAGCAGCACATTTCTCCCTTTCTAATCCTTTGGAAAATTTCTGGATCCAAATTGCCACCAAGATCAAACCGATTATTCTTTGTACCACAACCCACTCCGTCATAAAACAAAGTAATTACACCCACACACAGTACTGGTAGTTATCTCTTTATTTGCATGTTGTATTTTTACTAGGGCTGGGATAATAAACACATTTTCTTTTTCGATTAATGTGGGCCAATTAACACATTAAGAATATTGTGACACTCTCAGGTCACTCTCAAAGGTTGTGTCGGCAGTGGTGTCTGCTTTGTTTCAGCAGCTGGCTCACCTTAAAAGTAGAACAGGTCTTATTCAACATTTACACCACCCTAAACTGATCCTCCGGTACTCATCCTCCTCACACCCCACATAAAATACACATGTGCACGTGCGCACGAACACACCTGACATCATTGATAAGGGCTGCTCATTCAAAAGTATGAAGAGAGAGTTTCTGTCAGAGTGAGTGGAGAAAAAAACACCCAAATATAAAGTGAATAAATGCTTCTAACTCACCATTAAGGTCAGGAGCTCTGGAAACCAATTAAGAATTTCTCTGTTTGTTTGTAGATTTAAAGGTTGAGATAATGAGGGAATTACCTTGGGTAGAAGCACTGACTTCTTTGAGCATTTCAAAATAAAACAGGAAATGTGACAATAATATTAAAAGATGGTACTTCTGCAGATAAATCGGCTACCTCTTTATAATGAACTGAAAAATAATATTACAAATTGCTATCATAAAACATTTTTAATTGCATATACATTCATATTTTCAAGTGTTTTATGGTACTCTAGCATGTGTTCAGTGTGTGAAAATGTAATTAAAAGTTGCTAAAGTATACTTTTTCATGGATTCTCTTATGCAAGGATAGTGATTAATCGTAATTATAGAAAAATGTGCACTTAATTAGTTAAAAAAAATTAGGCTTTGTTTTTAATATTGTGTTAATGTGGTTATTTGTATCCAACAGAGACAGGAGCGCTTCAGTGACTGTTCAGCCCTGCTGGAGCTGGAGAGGAAGGTAATGTCTGCCTGCTGCTGCCGATGTTGCGTACTGTAGCTTCATCCACCTCACTATTGCCACTCCTGCACTCTGTTGATACTTTCTCCTCTTTGCACCCAAACCACATGTTCTCACTCAACTTTTATGCCGCTTCTTCTTTACATCACTTTGTGTCTGCCTCACCCCGCCTCCTCCACGTTTTTGTGGTGCCAGGACCGGAGGATGTTGGAGCGGCGAATGACAGATCTGGAGGAGGAGCTGAAGGTGAGGAGAACTTGAGAGCGGATCGCTTCATGTTCACAGACACTTTGCATGCGTCTGCTTATTTAGCTTGGCTTTAGTTTGTGCAGTCCAGCAGTGTGGGGTAGATGCACTGTAGAGAGCTTTTTTATACTATATTCAGGTGGTGTGATGGCTCATGGGTTCATTTGGTTCAGTGAACTGAGAATGGTACAATGGCAGTAAACACTGCCATACAGTAAGAGGGCCCTGGCAAAACAGTTTCACAAGATTCATTTCCTGATTGAATAAAGGTTTTAAAGTAATATAAATCACTGACTTGTTTTACCTGCCCAGAAATGCCATGAAAAGGAAAAGTTTAGCATAGCACAAAATCTTAAATTAGAAAACGGCTAGCATGGTCCACCTAGATTTTAGAACTTTCAACCAACCAAAACATGCACGCAGCTCACCGTAAAATAGATTTTAGTTTATTACAGTTAAATGGTAAAGGAAAACAAGTATAATTGAATTATTAGAGCTGCTAGTATCCCTGTAAATGCAGAAATCTGATTATGCCAGTGTTTTTCAACTGGGGGTCCATTAGAGAACATTCAGAGTCCCATGGAAAATTGTCTGGTTTCACTTCTTAATTGGTCCAAAAAATTGCAGACAACTTGCAGTTGTTGTGCATTGGCGCCTGCAGTGGCTCCTCCATGTCAGCAGGTGGCAGCACAAGCACAGTTGCTCTTCTTCCTCTTCATCCTCCATCTGCTGTGGAAATCCAAAAAAACACCTCCACGCCTGAGCCCACAACAATATCTGGGCAGGAACATGCTACCACCTACTCCAGAAACCACATCCTGACATCAACCACCCCCAGCAACAAACAAGCAATGGATACAATTGTCATGGAAAAGTATGTCTGCCGTGAAAAGAACTCCCTTCAATTTGGTTCACAAGTGGAAACTAGAAAAGCACTCGGAGAGCGCAGACCTCTGCCAAGTACCTCAGTTCCTCCTAATATTGAGATTTTCCCCAAATATAATAGTCCTACATTTATTTTATCTATATTTTCAGATTCCTTGACCATTAAAACATACCTTTAGCAATTAGATTCACATTGATATCTTTATTAGTTCAGTAGTTATTGACAAAAATCACTTTTTCGGTAATGGCGGTTTTCTTCTGGATATAGCGCCATAGCTTTTGAAGATACAACAAATCCATTGGCACACTAATGATTCCTCAGTGTCTTGGCTATATTTTGGTGTTTGTTGTATGTTTATATCTTAATTTGTTACCTTACAGTGATGAAAATTCCAAAGATCCCCTATTATTTCCTGTTCTGGATCACAGTATCCGGATTTTTTGCAGGATCAGGATCAGTCTTTGATATTTCGTAGAACCTATTGGGATCTTATCCTGTATTTTTTTGGCAAGCGTCCTGACCATTTATTGTGGAGTTATATACACATATGCTAAAAATGGCCCTATCTCGCAATGATAAAGAATCCTTTAAAAAATTCCTGGATCCAGACAGTGATCCGGATCACTCCCAAAATCTAATCATTTCTTCCTTGTCCCATTTGGGACTTGTCCTGAAAATTTCATCAAAATCCGTTCATAACTTTTTGAGTTATGTTGGTAACAGACAGACAGACAAACAAACCCCGGTAAAAATATAACCTCCTTGGCGGAGGTAACAGTAAACCTCTACAAACAGTCCAAAACCAATAGACGGCATCAAACCAAATAACTGCCATGTGTCACTTACTAGACTAAGTGAGACCAAGTGCACATCGAGGACCTGATCTTTAATGTGCATTTGCATGATATAAAGAATGGACTTCCATGGAGCGATCTAAAATTGGCAAGAATCATGGAAATAGTCCAGAAGAGCAACACTGAGGGGAATAGTTACCCAGTCGAAATTTGTTTATCGTATTCAGTAATGTACCACGTACAGACGTGGACAAAATTGTTGGTACCCCTCTGTTAATGAAAGAAAAACCCACAATGGTCACAGAAATAACTTGAATCTGACAAAAGTGGTAATAAATAAAAATTCTATGAAAATTAACCAATGAAAATCAGACAATGCTTTTGAATTGTGGTTCAACAGAATTACTTTAAAAAACAAACTCATGAAACAGGCCTGGACAAAAATGATGGTACCCCTAGAAAAGATTGAAAGTAATGTGACCATAGGGACATGTTCAACCAAGATGTGTCCTCTAATTAACATCACAGGTGTCTACAAACTTGTAATCAGTCAGTCGGCCTATTTAAAGAGTGACGAGTAGTCACTGTGCTGTTTGGTGACATAGTGTAAACTACATTAAACATGGACCAGAGGAAGCAAAGGAGAGAGTTGTCTCAGGAGATTAGAAAGAAAATTATAGACAAGCATGTTAAAGGTAAAGGCTATAAGACCATCTCCAAGCAGCTTGATGTTCCTGTGACTACAGTTGCACATATTATTCAGAAATTTAAGATCCACGGGACTGTAGCCAACCTCCCTGGACGTGGCCGCAGGAGGAGACGGATAATACGAATGGTAACAAAAGAGCCCAGAACAACCTCTAAACACATTCAAGGTGAACTCCAAGGTCAAGGTACATCAGTGTCAGATTGCACCATCCGTCGTTGTTTGAGCCAAAGTGGACTTCATGGGAGACAACCAAGGAGGACACCACTGTTGAAAACAAATCATAAAAAAGCCAGACTGGAATTTTCCAAATTGCATGTTGACGAGCCACAAAGCTTCTGGGAGAATGTCCTATGGACAGACAAGACAAAACTGGAACTTTTTGGCAAGGCACATCAGCTCTATGTTCACAGATGCAAAAATGAAGCATACCAAGAAAAGAACACTGTCCCTACCGTGAAACATGGAGGAAGTTCTGTTATGCTCTGGGGCTGCTTTGCTGCATCTGGCGCAGGGTGTCTTGAATCTGTGCAGGGTACAATGAAATCTCAAGACTATCAATGCATTCTAGAGAGAAATGTGCTGCCCAGTGTCAGACAGCTTGGTCTCAGTCGCAGGTCACGGGTCTTGCAACAGGATAATGACCCAAAACACACAGCTAAAAACACCCAAGAATGGCTAAGAGCGAAACATTGGAACTATTCTAAAGTGGCCTTCTATGAGCCCTGATCTAAATCCTATTGAAGATCTGTGGAAGGAGCTGAAACATGCCATCTGGAGAAGGCACCCTTCAAACCTGAGACAACTGGAGCAGTTTGCTCATGAGGAGTGGGCCAAAATACCTGCTGAGAGGTGCAGAAGTCTCATTGACAGTTACAGAAATCGTCTGATTGCAGTGATTGCATCAAAAGGTTGTGCAACAAAATATTAAGTTAAGGGTACCATCATTTTTGTCCAGGCCTGTTTCATGAGTTTGTTTTTTAAAATAATTCTGTTGAACCATAATTCAAAAGCATTGTCTGATTTTCATTGGTTAATTTTCATAGAATTTTTATTTATTACCACTTTTGTCAGATCCAAGTTATTTCTGTGACCATTGTGGGTTTTTCTTTCATTAACAGAGGGGTACCAACAATTTTGTCCATGTCTGTACTGTATTGTTTCAACATCCACTATCTCCAGAATATACCCCTGAAAAATGATGACTGCTTTTCTGCTTTGAACATCATTTAATGTGAGCTTAATCTTTTCCATCAGGTTCTGGTTGACCTGAGAGCGGACAACCAGCGTCTTAAAGATGAAAATGGAGCATTGATCCGTGTCATCAGCAAACTCTCTAAATAGATGGGGAGAAGAAAAACACAAGAAGAGCAGGGAACCCCCCCAATCCCTCCATCCCTCCCTCCCTCATTTCATACATTCCTCCCAGTGCCAAAGAGAGAGGGAGAAAGAGGGGAGAACCTGCAGAATGTCCTTCGTATATGAGCACTCCAGCTGATTTGGATTGTGATGCCTTTCTATGAACAGCTGTTTTTGTGCCTTAATGCCTGATTGTCACAGTAAAAGCCCGTGACTGTGGCCAGAGGCTTCCACGTTGGCGTCATGAGACCCGATGACGGCCAGAAGGCTCACATCTGGTGCAGCACACACAACTGTGCATCAGGGGAATGCTAACATACACACACAGTATGATGGGTACATCCATATTTCCTCGATGCATGGAGCACACAAGACAGTTTGGGCCTTTAAGATCCCACATAGTATTTTTTTTTTTTTTTTTTTTTTTTTTTTTTTTTTTTTTTTTGCACACATTACACAGATTTTCTTCCAGTCACAGTCCAAATCTAACGTGTCGTCAAACATGAAAGGTGGTGGTATATTCTTTTAATGTCAGACTGTCCTGAACAACATCCGTGACAACAGTGGAAGTTCATAAAAACTCTGTTGGGTTGTTGTGTTTTCATATACACAAGTTTGAAGCCACCTACCTCTCCACCTGTGCACTTCCCTACATCACTATTGTTTTTGTGACCACAGACACACTCCATGCTCTCAACAGCTGACCTCTGAAGCACGTCAGTCGACCACAGCACTTTACTTTCTGCAAAAGCAATAAACAATCTGTGAGGTTTTGTCCATCCTCCAGACAAACGGATATAAGTTCAGACCAGCACCTTATCACAACTACTTGTCTTCACGTAAGTATGGGGGGAAGTTGTTCACACCTGAAGGTCAAGGATCATTGCACAGTTATAGCCAATTATGTTATGAATGGTTTGAATTGTTACCATTGATAAATATATTGTTTTTCATAACCTATCGTTGTCAGATCCTCTCTCACAAAGGAGCATATTTATGTACAGTACATGTAAAAATGTCAGTCTCATATCCCTTTGAAGTAAAATTCCATGTAGCCTTGCTTCACGTGTTGGTTTTCTAATGTATTAAATGAATGTCTGCACCACATTAAAAAGTATGTTTATAGAAATCGTGTTTTTTTACCTCCAGTCAGAATTTTTTATTACAGTTGATTGATTTGAAACTTGTCAAACTATTATTTGAAATATTGGTATTAGCCTAAAGATGTTAACTGCTTTTCTGTACCCTCTTCTTTCATGTTTACCTGTTTTAATCCCCACCACACTGTATCATTCAAGTAGTCAGTGTCTGCTTTTCAGTTTGCTGGTAGCCAATGTTCTACTTCACTGCTGTGGGGGAAAAACGAGCAACAGAACAGCTGTAGGTCTGGGAGAGGCCTGCTGAAGGCAACGGGACAGCACAAATGTATTTACAGTATGCTTGCACTGTTAAATTAATCCAATTTCTAATCCCAGGTGGACAATCCATCACGATTGGTTTGACCGATACGAGGGGAATCGGTGTCATTACCCAGCTCAGACAGCTGGGAGAAGCTGTGTGTCCTGGCGTTTTTTGAGCTGTGTTTGCACTAAAGTGTATTTAAACACAAGACATCCATCTGTTTGTCTCATCTGAGAGCAGATAAATGGACCACTGTCCTGCTGGGGAGAAGCTCTGACAACAAGCTGAGCTCCTAATAAGGAAGCACAGGCTGGCTGAGGCACTCTCTCTGTAAATATCCTTCAGGTCTGAGAAAGAGAGAGGAAGGGAGCTGGGGAGGAAGAGGGAAGCGGATGGATTGCAACCTTATATGGACACAGCACAGCTTTTCCCAGGGATTGTGATTCTGACCCCCGGCAATATGCCAGATGCTGCACAAACGGCTCCTTGGCGCCGCCATGAGGTGCCATTGATGTGATGCTGCTCTTGAACCCACAAAAATGTTTTTTGCAAATAATTTACACGTTTGACAGAAGTTGTCATTGCACTATAAATTGTCCTGTAAGAATCATCTCATGACAAAGAAAAATGCAGCTGAGCTCAATGTCTACACCAAGAAGTCAGCTACTTCAAAGTTCATTATTATGTAGTAATTAAAATTTTTGTAGACTGGTGAAATAACACTTGAGCTTTAGGATAACTAAGTTTTTTTTATCTTGCATTTCTCTGATTGTACAGTAAGGTAGAAAGGGTTGCATCATGTAGAAAATTATATATTTTTAGTCTCATTTGCTGACTGGCTCAATCCAGATACCTGACATCCGACTGATATTTAAATTTGTAAGCAGAGTGGAATGGTTGGAAGGTCTAGACTAACAGGTTTTTCATCATCATGGAAATTATGGAAAGCTCACACAGAAATATACCGTACTTAACATTGCACAACTGCCTCTAAATACCAGCTGACATTTGTGGATCAAAAAGGTGCAGTTAATAAATGTGTGTGTAATAAAATGACCACAAACTGGCACATATTGAGCCAGCCTATAATTTGCCAATGAACAAAGTTGTGTCTGTGTAGGTGTGATTCTTTAAGGCATCAATCAAAAATGATGTTAAAATATTTTCTCAAAGTGCTGACTGCATTTCTTTTTGGACTGTTCCAAGTTTGGGTCTAAGCAGTCATTTTCTTCATAATATTATGATACTGCTACCCCAACAGACAGCAGCAAAGAAGTCCAAGACAAATCTCTCCTAGAGGAGATCGATAAAGGGACTTTGACTTTGAGATGGCCCTGGCAACAACGGTCTGGTAGAAAAGCTTCAGCATCTTGTACACGTTGAAGGATCTCTGCTTCCTCAGAAAGTAGAGTCTGTTCATCCCATTCTTGTACACAGCATCGGTGTTAGATTTCCAGTTCAGTCCATTGCTGATAACGACACCCAGGTATTTGTAGTCCTCCACATCCTTCTCCCTAATTCGCAATGGCTGTGAAGGCGTCCTCTTCTTCCTGAAGTCAATCGCCATCTCTCTGGTCTTGCAGACGTTAAGCCTCAGGTGATTCTGCTCGGTCCACTCTACAAATCTGTCTACCAGTGCCCTATACTCTCCCTCCTCTCCCCCCCCATACACCCAACAACAGCCGAATCATTAGAGAATTTCTGCAGTTGGCATGACTCAAGAGTTGTACTGAAAGTCAATGGTGTATAAGGTGAAGAGAAAAGGAGAAAGAACAGTCCCCTGTGGAGCTCCCGTATCACTAACCACCACATCAGACAAGACACTGCCCAGCCGGACAAACTGTGGCCTGCCTGTCTGGTAGTCAGTAATCCAGGAGATCACAGCTGTCAACTCCCATCACCCGCAGCTTCTCACCCAGCAGCAGTGGCTGGATGGTGTTAAAGGCACTGAAGAAATCAAAGAATGTGATTTTCACAGTGTCTCCTCCTCCATCCAGGTGCAAATGGGTTCGTTGCAGCAGGTAGATGACAGCATCTTCAACTCCTAAATGGGGCTGATATGCAAACTGCAAGGGGTCCAGCCATGTCTTCACCTGTGGCCTCAAGTGAGCTAAGATCAGTCTCTCTAGGACCTTCATCACATGAAATGTGAGGGCAAAAAGTCGCTAGTCATTTAGGTCCGATGGAATCGACTTCTTGGGGGAGAGGAACCAGGCAGGACATCTTCCACAGCACCGGTATGCTCTCCAGACTCAGGCTCAGGTTGTACAGATGTTTCAGTACAGGAGATAGCTGGTTGGCACAGGTCCTCAGGATCTAGGCGGAGATGCCATCAGGGCCTGCAGCCTTCTGCTGGCGGAGTCTCTCCAGCTGTTTCTTAACCTGGTCTGTAGTCATAGTGATGTGGGGGTTGGTGCTGATGTTTTCAGAGGAGGGGGAGGGGGATGAGGGAGGAGCGAGAGAGAGAGAGGTGCTGCAAAAGAGAGTGAGGGGGGAAGAGATGTGTGGGGGTCTGGCTGTGTTGTGGGGGTGACAGACGGTGAGTTGAACCTATTAAAGAACAGGTTCAACTCATCGGCTCTCTCAAGGCTCCCCGATGTCTGTCTGTCTCTCTCCTTAAGCTGGATTCATGCTGCGCCTCTGTTGTCTGCATACGCGCAACCAGAAGGCTTGTGTGACGAAGTTTGTCATATCCTTCAGTCCATTAGTGGCCGCAGAGCTCCTCTGCGGACGACTGCGTGCAGCCCAAATCTTCTGTGTTGACTGCGCATGCGCAAGATTGAACGTCACAAGGTGGTGCTACCAACACAGCATACAAAGTCAAAGAAGAGGAAGCGGAAGACAAGAATAAACATACATGAATCATTTTGCAGCAGCTTGAGCAGAGAAGAGCACTGAAAAACAGTAATTCCTCCTTTTCCTTGAAACAATGCCATTGTTGTTGCTACAAAAAAAATGTGCATTGTGGAAGATGAAAGCAGACGAGACAGCGAGCTAGACAACACAAACTTTATTCACCTTCCAACATAAAACACAGAAAAAACTCTTCCTGGGGTCTCTGGGCGCCTCCTTTTATACCACTTTATTTCTGCCCCATGAGACCCAGGGAGCCAAAGATGATACACACAGTGCACAAAGCCTGTCTGGCACATTAACATTACAGAACACGGACCCTGCTTCTCACTCCCTCTCATACTCTAGTGAACTCCAGTGTCTCCTGACTCCCTGGGGTGCGGCTAGTCCTTTCTGTTATACAGTATCTGAGACCCCCCGGTGCCACTTCCTCCTTCAGTCCTCTGTTCCATCCCGCTACCCCCCCCCCCCCCCGGGCTTTCTGACTCTGGGTAGAGAACCCTCACCCCCCGAACACCAAGAAAGGGAACTAATTCCCCTGGTCCCTTGGGCTTGAGCCGGCACCCATAGTAGCTGGAGTGGGGGGGGGTCGCTGGTTCGGTCAAAGCACCCTCTTGGCGAGGTGTGCAGGAGGGCACGTTGGTCTGTGGAGGGGAAAAGGGTGTGTGTGGGGGGGCAGGTTAGCTTTGCGAGCACAGTTCTGTACCAAGGAAACACCAACTTGCAGAACCGCTGTTGGTGGGCGTCCCCGCCGGGGAACTTGGAATAACACCACCTGCTCGTCTGCCAACACATAAGCGGGCTTCAGCCTATCAATGCAGACAGTCTCCTTACGCCCCCCCCCCCCCAAGTCTAACACAAAATGCTTTGCCCCAGTTTCCAGCACTCTGAACGGTCCATCGTACGGTGGGCGCAGTGGGGTTCTGTGTGCATTGTGCCTGACAAAAACGAACTTGGCGTTCTGTAAGCTCTTCAGGACGAAGGTGTGGGGAAAACAATGGTGGGCCGGGCCGGGCAAGTTAGCAGCCTTTGTACTGTATAAAAATTGTGTGGGCCAGTCAATCCCGGGTGCGGGGTTTTCCGGTAAAAATTCCCCGGGGATCCGCAGCGGCTGAGAAAAAATGAGTTCTGCCGGGGAGGCTGCCAGATTCTCCTTAGGCGTGGCGCACAACCCTAACAGGGCCCAGGGCAAGCGGTCGACCCAATTTGCATCTGTGATTGAGGCTCTGAGTGCTACCTGAAGCAACCTATGAAAACATTTGCATAACCCATTAGCCTAGGGATTGTACGGGGTAGTGCAGTGGATTTTGACCCCCAGGCTCTGGGCCATCACGGACCAGAGTTTTGAAATGAACTGCGGACCCCTGTTGGAAGTGATGTCCAATGGGGATCCGAACTGTGCAACCCAAGGCGACAAAAAAGTGCGGGCCACTTCTGCAGACGTGGTGGCAGCCAGCAGGACCACTTCAGGCCAACGCGTGGTGTGGTCCACAATTGTCAAAAGGTGCATGAAACCTTGTGACAGCAGGAGGGGGCCCACCAAATCCACATGGATGTGGTCGAACCTCCTGGGCGGGATTTGGAACAGCTTGAGAGGGGCTTTAGTGTGCTTGTGCACTTTGGATTGCTGGCACGTGACGCATACTGCAGCCCACTCTTTCACATCCCTGCACAAGTGAGGCCAGACAAATTTCACCCCCACCAGATTAACCGAGGTGCACACGCCGGGGTGTGAAAGGGAGTGGACTGACTTAAAAATGCAGTGGCGCCAAGAGCTTGGAACCACTGGGCGTGGGTGACCGGTGGAGACGTCGCAGAGCCCCCTTCTTGCACCACCCTGCTCTCCAGTTTAGCCCAGTAGGTGTGGACTGGAGCTCGCAAATGTCGGTGTCCCCGGTTTGCTCTGCGGACATGGCACAGAAATCTATTCCCATGTAGACCGGGGAGACTAACGCGCGTGACAGGCAATCGGCCACAACATTAAACTTACCGGCTACGTGTTGGATGTTGGTCATGAACTCCAAGATTGTGGCCAAATGTTGCTGCTGCCAGGCTGACCAGGGTTCCGAGACTTTGGACATTGCGTACGTTTGCGGCTTATGATCAACAAACACGGTGAACTCACGCCCTTCTAGCCAAAACTGGAAGTGGCACGTGGCCAAGTGGAGGGCCAACAACTCTCTGTCAAATGTACTGTATTTGTGTTCGTTGTCGGCTGAAAAATGCGAGCGTCTGCCACAAACCTGAGACGTACTGCTCCACCACTGCCCCATGGCAACATCAGATGCGTCCGTGGTGAGTGCTATCCGCGTTGACAAGGCCGGGTGGGCTAGCAAGGTGGCATTAGCGAGTGCTGTTTTGGCGTCTGCGAAAGCCTAGACTGGCTTGGGTGTCCAGTCGATGTTTTCAGCAGGCTTCTTTTTTTTGAGCGTGGCATACAAGGACTGCAGCATCTGGGCTGTCCGGGGGAGGAAACGGTTGTAAAAGTTGACCATGCCCAAAAATTCCTGTAGGGCCCTCACGGTCTGCGGACGCGGAAAATCCAACACGGTGCGCACCTTATCAGGCAGTGGAATCACGCGCTCCGGCAAAATGCGATAACCCAAAAAGTCAATCACTGGCACATCAAACTGGCATTTCGCTGGGTTAACAATAAGCCCATGTGCTTCCAGCCTCTGGTAAACTATTTTGAGATGGGCGAGGTGCTCCTCCTCGGATGCGCTAGCTACCAAAATGTCATCCAAGTTGACAAAAACAAAAGGCAGGTCAAGGAGCACCGCGTCCATCATTCTTTGGAAGGATTGCACCGCACCCTTTAACCCAAACGGCATGAGTAAAAATTCAAAAAGGCCAAAAGGAATTATTACCACTGTTTTGGGAACGTCCTCCGCACCCACCGGGACCTGGTGGTAACCACGGACCGGATCCACTTTCAAAAAAACACGCGTCCCGGCCAGATGCACGGAAAAATCCTGGATGTGCGGGATGGGATACCGATCATGTTCCGTAGCGTTGTTCAAGAACTGGGAATAGCCGCACAGTCACCACAACCCATTGGCCCTGGGCACCATGTGTAGCGAGGATGCCCACGGGCTGTTGGAGTGCCTAACGATGCCCAGTTACTGTAAGTTAGCAAACTCCTTGCGTGCGCTGGCCAGCTTAACCCCGTCCAGGGGCCAAGGGCACATGAACACTGGTGGGCCTTTTGTGGTTATGAAATGTTCAACCCCGTGTTTGGTTACTATAGCTAAAAAAGTCGGGACCGTGAGTGCTGGGAACTGTGAAAGTAAATGCTGGTATTTACCCCCTGGAGCTATAACGTTAGCCAGTGTTGTTGGCCCAACTCCCCGAGCTGTGCAGGGCAAGGAGGAAAAAGAGACAGCATCCACTAAACGTCTGTTGGCAACATCAACTAACAACCCATAGGCACATAAAAAATCTGCACCTAAAATGGGGGCAGAACATGCAGCTACCACAAAATCCCACTGGTAATTGCGTCTGTGTAAGCATACTGTCAGCGTCCGTTCGCCAAACGTCCTGATGTTGGATCCGCTGGTGGCCGTGAGCTCGGGACCACTGCCTTCTGCAGACCTGTCTGCACTAACTGGCAGGATGAGGCTCTTCTGGGAGCCGGAGTCCACCAAGAAATGTCTTCCCGAACATGTGTCTGTGATGAAAAGCAGCTTGTTCCTGTCACCAGCAGTCACAGCTTCTACTGACTTCTGGCTGTGCTGTTTTCCGACTTCTTGAATTGGCACAGCATTGGGCATGCGAGTCGAAATGGCAGTGATAGATACAAAGCATCCCGTTCCTGCATCTCTTGGTGTCCGTCCCAGCCACTACCAGCGGCTTCGCAACCTTGCTGGAGTCCTTCATGGATGCCGGTGTTGTTGCGTGCACGCTGAGAGCTCTGGTGGCTAGAATGATCCGGTCCGCTTCCTGTGCCAGAGGGTGGTAGTCCTTGGTTACCAGCAGCGGCAAGTTGGCCAGGATCACCCTCACTGTAGCAGGTAGGTTCCTGAGGAAAAGGTGGCCGAACAGGAAGGATTCATCGTTGTTCCCCGTCAACGCTAACATGCTCTCCATCAGCTCCACAACTCATTTGTCACCTAACTCTTGAGTGCGTTAGGAGTCTCTCTGCTCTCTCACTGTCCGACAGGGTATAATGCTGGAGTAGCATCTGCTTGACCACTTTGTATTTCCCCTGGGCCAGTGGCTCCTGGAGCAGGCTTGTTAATTGCTGCATGGTGTGCACATCCAGCGCAGCGACCACATGATAATATTTGGTGTCGTCCGTTGTGATCCCGCGGAGTGCGAATTGGGCTTCAACATGTAGGAACCAAGCGGTCGGATTGTGAAGCCAGAAGTCTGGGAGCTTGACTGTGACAGCGCATGCCGCACTGGTGTTCTCCCTCTGGATTGTCTCCATGGTGGTGCTCAGCTCGTTCTCCATTGCACGTCTTAGGGTCACCAATGTGGAAGATGAAAGCAGATGAGACAGCGAGCTGGATGACACAAACTTTATTCACCTTCCAACATAAAACAGAAAAAACTCTTCCCGGGGTTTCTGGGCACCTCCTTTTTATACCACTTTATTTCTGCCCTATGAGACCCAGGGAGCCAAAGACAATACACACAGTGCACAAAGCCTGTCTGGCACATTAACATTTCAGAACACGGACCCTGCTTCTCACTCCCTCTCATACTCTAGTGAACTCTGGTGTCTCTTGACTCCCCGGGGTGCGGCTTGTCCTTTCTGTTACATTTGAGACCTCCCGGTGCCACTTCCTCCTTCAGTCCTCTGCTCCACCCCCACCCCCCCCAGCTTTCCGACTCTGGGTGGAGAACCCCCCACTCCGTGGCCCCACAGCGTCGCTCTTGCATTTATAGCTGGTGAACACACTGATGTGTTAGCGCATTTGTGATATCCATAGGGCTGGGCAAAGCTACAAATGACAGTTGTCCGCATACGTCAACCGCTTGGCCTGGTAGACAAAAAAAGTGAGCAAGTACAGCACTGCGTGCACGCCGGGCTCAACCAAAATGCACGCAGACCAAAGCAGAGGGTAAATAAAGCATGAATCCAGCTTTACACCCAGTGATGTGCTTCATTCCAGTCCACACATCCCCCATCTTTTTCTGCTGTAGTTTATCATCTAACTTCCTCCTGTAATTGTCTTTACACATCCTCAGCATCTCTCTCAGTTCCTGCTGCACCCTGCTCAGTTCTTCCCTGTCTCCAGACCTAAAAGCCCGCTTCTTCTTGTTAAGAAGTGCTTTCAGGTCACTGGTGATCCATGGTTTGTTGTTGGGGAAACGGCACACGGTCTGAGCTGGCATGGCTGTGTTTTCACAGAATCTGATGTATTCTGTGATGCAGGCGGTCATATTGTCTATGTCTACCCCATGTGGTTCACAGAGTGCATCCCAGTCCGTCGTCTCAAAGCAGTCCTGTAGTGCATCAGTAGCCTCCTGTGTCCACCTCCTCACAGTACGTGTGTAAGCAGGCTGCCTTTGCACAAGGGAAATATACCTGGGGGTTAACTGAACCAGGGTGTAATCTGATCTGCCAAGGGGGGTAGAGCTGTGGTTGTGTATGCCTCTCTGGCATTGGCATACAGGAGATCCAGTGTTTTATTTTCTCTGGTGGGACAGTCAACAAACTGGTGGAAGTTTGATAGTGTTTTGCCCAGTGAGATGTGGTTAAAATCACCTGTGATGGCCATAAATGCATCAGGTTGCTGTGCCAGTAAAGTGGCAGCAGTGGAACTAATAATGTCACAGGCCACCGCTGCATCAGCTGATGGAGGGATATAAACAGCAATCACAATGGCATACACTACCGTTCAAAAGTTTGGGGTCACACAGACAATTTTTGTGTTTTCCATGAAAAGTCACACTTTTATTTACCACCATGAGTTGTAAAATGAATAGAAAATATAGTCAAGACATTGACAAGGTTAGAAATAATGATTTGTATTGGAAATAATAATTTTTTCCTTCAAACTTTGCTTTCGTCAAAGAATCCTCCATTTGCAGCAATTACAGCATTGCAGACCTAACATGATTGCACAAGGGTTTTCTAATCATCCATTAGCCTTCTGACGCAATGAGCAAACACATTGTACCATTAGAACACTGGAGTGATAGTTGCTGGAAATGGGCCTCTATACACCTATGTAGATATTGCACCAAAAACCAGACATTTGCAGCTATAATAGTCATTTACCACAATAGCAATGTATAGAGTGTATTTCTGATTAGTTTAAAGTTATCTTCATTGAAAAAAAGTGCTTTTCTTTCAAAAATAAGGAAATTTCTAAGTGACCCCAAACTTTTGAACGATAGTGTACGTGAACTCTCGTGGCATATAATAAGGTTGCATGCTCACAGCAAGCTGTTCAATGTCCAGGCTGCAGCGCCGTTCCTTTCCATCAATGCGTCCGGGATTACACCACCTCTTATTCACAAAAAGTGCAATTTCTCTTCCCTTCCTTTTACCGCTCCGTATAACGTTCCTGTCCGCCCCTACAGTCTTAAAGCCAGGTATTGCTACATTGTTGTCCGGGATGCACGAGTGAAAACATGTTTCTGTACAGCACATGCTACTACACTCACGATATTCTCATTGTGTCCTGACCAGTGCTGTGAGCTCATCCGCCTTGTTTCCCAGCGATCTTACATTACCTGTGATGAACATCGGTACTGCTGGCTTATGTTTCCTTCACCTCCCCCTCACCTTGCTCCAGCCCTTTTCCTGCGGCATCTCCTCTTCAGCTCATCTGGAATCAGGGGCTTCGATTTGGGCAGTAGCCCTGGCTTCCTCAGTGCAATCAGCTGGTTGCATGTGTAAACAATGCATTCGCCCCCACCTCTATTGTTCTCCATCGCCCCGAGGATGAAAGGTAAAAGAAAGACCAGGGGCCTTATGTACAAAGACTCGTGTGGATTTCCTACTGAAAGATGACGTACGTTTAAATCAAGAAAACGCCGTAAGCAAAAAAAAATTTTTTTAAAAATCCAGATGTATGAAAGTGCGTACGCATGAATCTAAGCGCATTTCCTTTGTACTGTACATCCCAATCTACTTGAAACTGAACGCACATGAGGAAATACCGGACTCTTCCCTTGACACGCCTCCATTTGAATATGCAATTAGATGCAAATAGATAGATACAAGCCCTGCATGTTTAAGTCTCCTGTATCCACAATCAAAAATAATGGATTTAATGGAATTTCACGGACTGTGAGTTGGAGGCACTCCTGAATGAGATAGAGGCATGTAAAAACATTTTGTTTGGCACGCTGTCCTATGGCAGTTGCGCCAGATACAAGTAATTCAATATCCTGCTCACAGCCCTATAAGATTAGTTTACTGTTTTCCTTTATTGAGACAGGGATGAGAAGGAGATGTTTATTTTAACTTGACATGTTTCGACTGACGTCTGCAGTCATCCTCAGAAGTGTTAGCTGATTGTTGTGATTTGTGACCAGCTGGGTGGATCAACTGTTTGAATTAAAGGAAAACAGTCACATAAAAGAAGACAATATGAATCTAGTGGGTAGCCATGTTCACCTGTCAGTTGAAAGCAGATCATATTAGACTTGACAAGTACATATTTTTTATGTCCAAATGCAAATCTCATCCTTTATAGTTATATTCAACTTACATGGATTACATGCACTACTAAATGAATGAAGTGCGCTGGGGAAAGGATGAGACTGTTGCATTTCAAACTTTACGCATGTGTTTATTGACAAAACTACTGTATACACATAAGCAATTGGGGGCTTGGTAGAATGCTGTGAAGGTGTAGTTTAATCAGCAAAAAAGGAAGTTACTTAAACCACTGAGTTGTAATGAAGCCTTGAAGTCAGAGTGATATTTGGGGGTGCACAGGCGTGTTGCGCATGAGGTGGGTTATTATGAGGACAATTACATGAAATTACTCACCAAGAAGCCACCTATCTGCACAGTGCCAGCTTGTAGTTTGTTCCCAACAATGCTGTTCATTAGAATCCATCCATCCATCCATCCATCTTCTACCACTTTTCCGGAGGTCCGAGTCGCGGAGGCAGCAGTTCAAGCAGAGAAGCCCAGACTTCCCTCTCCCCAGCCACCTGCTCCAGCTCTTCAGAGGGGATACCAAGGCGTTCCCAGACCAGCTGGGAGACATAGTCTCTCCACCGAGTCCTGGGTCTGCCCCGGGGTCTCCTCCCAGTGGGACGTGCCTGAAACACCTCAAGTGGGAGGCGTCCATGTTCATTAGAATCATTAAGAAAATTGGCTTTCGCTGCAAATTGCACTTTGATGTTGGCCTGTTCAACTGCAGTGTATGGGAATATGATGTACCTGGGTGACAGCCGGATAATGCCATCCCACACAGCTGGCATAGCTTGGCTCAGGCTCGACTGGGAGATTCCCAATTGGTCTGCCAGGTCCCTCTGGAATGCCCCTGTTGCCAGGAACCCCAGAGTTGTCAGCACCTGCACTGGGACGGGCAGCGCACAGCTTCTTGCCGTGTCGCGCTCCAAGAGCACAGTTTCACAAGGACTGCCCGTGGAAACCTAAACTGACTGACAAGCCAGTCATCGTCCTAAGCCAGAAAGTCTTCTCTGTCTCTAAATACCCTTTATCTTCTCACTGCACAATTTGTAATATCCTCTAATAATGCTAACACCATTGTTGTTAGAGGCATTTTCTGCACTTCTTTGTGCTTACTTTTTTATCCACTCATCTAATTGCGCACACTTGGATGTTTGTTCATCATGTGTCTCTGGTGTGTACAATAACTTTCACATCATTATCAGTCTCCCAACATCACCTCTTAAGTGTCGGCAACGGACTAATAACAGTCCAGCATGATGCCAACAAACTCACTATGTGAGGACTTTGCAGACCACTTCAGAAGTAAAATGGAGGTTAGACCAAATCTTTTATTACAAGATATTGTTTTTAGTTTTATCTGTTTTATCTGAGGAAACGCTGAAGAGTTTTGCCTTGGTTGATGCTGAAACTCTTAGTCGAGTTTTCTCCCAAGTAAATCCAACAACTTGTCTTTTTGATCTCATTCCCACATCACTTTTAAAAACATTTCACAGATTTTTCCAGGAGGAACTTTTAAACATAATGAATTACTCTCTCCAGACAGGTGTTTTCCCTGCTGCCCTTAAAATGGCAGTGGTGAGACCTCTCCTGAAGAAGAGTAATTTAGATACTGAAATCCTTAATAACTACAGACCAGTATCCAACTTACCATTTTTAATCAAAATTTTAGAAAAACTTGTTTTTACTCAGTTAAATGATTTTATAATATCAAAGTCCTGGTTCTACTGGACCTAAGTGCTGCCTTTGATACAGTAGACCACCATATTCTTTTAACCAGACTAAAGGACCTGGTTGGCCTCTCTGGTACTGTTCTTAATTGGTTCAAGTCCTACCTCATAGACAGGAACTTTTTTGTAAGTATAGATACATGTTCTTTCATAGTCTACAAAATAAACTGTGGTGTGCCCCAAGGCTCAATTTTAGGTCCAGTACTTTTTAATCTGTACATGCTGCCCCTGGGGGATGTTATCAGGAAACATGGCACTAATTGCCATAGTTATGCTGATGACACACAACTGTATGGCCTAGCATAGGGCCTATTAGCTGTCTCCCGGCTTCCACCTCTCCTGAGCAGCCAGGAGAGAATGGGTGGGTGACAGTGAGAAGGAAGCATAGTCGCAAGCCCCTGGTTCACCACCAACCTGTTCATGTTTCTAATCACTTTTCCCTGCTCAGCAACACACCCGCTGAGGAAAAAAACTGATCATTGGCGACTCTATAGTCAAAAATGTGAACCTAGAGACTCCAGCGGCCATCATCAAATGTGTTCCCAGGGCCAGAGCAGGCGACATCGAGTCAAATTTGAAAATGCTGGCTAAAAGTAACTGTAAATACTCCACAATTGTTATCCACGCCGGCTTTAATGGCATCTGACTCCGACAGTCGGAAGTCACAAAACTTAAGTGTGGAATCGGTATGTAACTTTACCAAAACGATGTATGCCTCTGTAGTATTCTCTGGGCCTCTCCCCAATCTGACCAGTGATGACATGTTTAGCCGCGTGTCATCCTTCAACCGCTGTCTGTCTGGTGTTCTGCAAACAATGTTTAATATTTATGAATATATGTCTTTTGACTGTATTTAGATGTTGTTTTATTCATCTAGTCATCTTAACTGCCTAGTCTTTTTTTTTTTTTTTTTTAATCAGCAAACTATCTTATTATTTGTCAGTGACTTTTGATCTCTCTGTCCAAGCTCCGGTATTTCTTCATGGGGGGGGCCCTCCCGTGGGGGTTGTGTTGTGTTAGAGTTTGGACCTTTATTTGGGTGGTACGGGTGGCGGCTCCACCTTCTGGTTCCGCCACCACCCACAGCTATAAGAAGGCAGTGGACAGGAGGGGCGATCTTGTTGCCATCTCTCTGCCTGACGGCTGCGCTCGTGTGCTGTGTTGTCCCCCTCAATAAACGTGTGTTTAGTTCAACACCTGGCCTCGTCCTTGGCTCCTTATTACCGACATAACATTCGGCAACGAGGATAAAAGCAGGTATGGACGCATTTGTTACACCTGTTCGGCCATTTTTGGAGCTTCCCGGTGAGTCACCCGTTCCTTGGTCAAGGTGGTTCACCTCATTCCAGATGTACATGATGGTGCTAAACCTTGAGAAGTTGGAGAAATTGAGGGCACATGCGATGCTGGTCCATAATCTCGGAATGGAGGGACAGTGAATTCTGAGCACAATGGGCGACTATGATAGCTTTGAAGAAGTGGTTGAGCTAATGCCGCGCCATTTTCACACCCCGGAAAACGTCATTGTCCGTAGAATCCAGTTTCAACAGTGCCGCCAACGGGTTGGTGAGTCCGTGCAGCAGTTCATGACAGACCTGAAACTGTTGGCCAGCGAATGCCAGTTTGGAGCGTTGGAGGAGGAGATGGTTTGTGACCAGTTGGCGGAACATACCAGCTGCCCTGCTATTAGATCGAAACTGCTTACATTCTCAGGCGAACTGACGCTAGCTACGGCCATTGAGTTAGCTCAGCAGCTGGAAGCTGTGGATAAACTATCACAGGAGCTGAGTGGGAGTGTGCCACACCAACAACTGGGATCACACCCGAAGGCGCATACAGTGGGCCTGGACTGGGATGATATCGTGGAGGGTTATGTGGACGACACCAATGCTGTGAAAATGAGGTCTGCCCCAGGAACGCCTGTATGTATGGGTTATGGGTCCATGAAGCACCATTTTAAGGCCAGAGAGTGTCCAGCAAGAGGGAAGCACTGCGGCAAGTGTAGACACTTGCATCATTCTGCCAGGGCATGCCGCAAGTTCGTGCGGGGAAATCCAAGACGCAAAGAGGACTCTCCCGCCCCCACGGTTGTCCATTCTGTGTCCCCGAGCACCAACGGACACACACACTGTATGGTGGAGTTGGACGGGGTGGAGGTCCCATTATTGATTGACATGGGAGCGGTGGGCTCCATGTTGAATTGGGCAACTGTGAGGTGTTTTTTCCCGCATTACAGGATTGGAGGTGACCCGGCGCTGCTTTGTTGTTATGGTGGAGGGAGATTGGCCACAGTGGGAATGCTAAGACTGACGGCCTGGTACAAGGTCGGCCGAGGTGTGTGACCTGAGGTTCACTGTGACAGCCCGGGGTGAGAACATAATGGGATGCGATCTTTTTTATGGTCTGGGCTTCACCATTAAAAGCGGTGCTGGGGAGGAGTGGTTGGGCTGCAGTTTGTGGGACCAGCCAGTCCCGAGAATGGAAAACGGGGCAGTGTGGGATGAGAATATGCCTGGCACTCTGGAGAATGAACAAGACCAATATCGCCCAGGGCCATCACAGGAGGGTCTCTGTGCCAGAGCTGAAGTCACCCTGGACGAGGGTACTGAGTGGCACAGCGGGACGCCTGTGACAGCGGGTGAAGTCGAGAGGCTGGCTCCACCTGTTCCTGGATCTCGGATGGAATGGGCCGGTGAACAGGGGGTCAAAACGGCAATGGCGGTGGCAAAGGTTAAAGTGATCGGGGCCGGACCGTCTGGCACGATAGAACGACGTGCCAAGCAGAGATACTGCAAGCTGAGTAGGGCCCCTCTGGGTGTCGCAGATGTGGTCCGGACCCGGGAGGAGGCACGGTCGCGGCGGATGGAGGAGCACCAGGGGTGGCTACATGTGGTGGCCAGACGGGAGGACGCCTATTTCTAATTGTTGGATGGTTCATGGAGGCACTCGAATGAGCTGCAGCGTGCCTGAGAGAAGACTGGTGGGCTTGGGCCTGGACATGGGACTCCTCCGGTGGTGTCGAAGAGGAGGCGCACAGGGGTTGAGACAGCCAGCCGTGACCCGGGAGGTGATTTTTCTCCTGGAGTGGACTGATGGAAGGACAGTCCAAAAGGAGGGGGGCATGGGTTTGTTCTTATAGTGAATATCTGGTTTAGATAGTGTACAGGTGTGTATGTTTTGATGGTCATGTGGTACGGCTTATTTGGTGTTTTTTACCTCCGCCAAGGAGGTTATGTTTTTACCGGGGTTTGTTTGTCTGTTTGTTTGTTTGTCTGTCTGTTACCAACATAACTCAAAAAGTTATGAACGGATTTTGACGAAATTTTCAGGACAAGTCCCAAATGAGACAAAGAAGAAATGATCAGATTTTGGGAGTGATCCGGATCACTGTCTGGATCCAGGAATTCATTGAGAGATAGGGCCACTTTTAGCATATGTGTATATAACTCCACAATAAATGGTCAGGACGCTTGCCAAAAAAAATACAGGATAAGATCCCAATAGGTTCTACGAAATATCAAAGACTGATCCTGATCCTGCAAAAAATCCGGATACTGTGATCCAGAACAGGAAATAATAAGGGATCTTTGGCATTTTCATCACTGTAAGGTAAAAAATTAAGATATAAACATACAACAAACACCAAAATATAGCCAAGACACTGAGGAATCAGTAGTGTGCCAATGGATTTGTTGTATCTTCAAAAGCTATGGAGCTATATCCAGAAGAAAACCGCCATTACCAAAAAAGTGATTTTTGTCAATAACTACTGAACTAATAAAAATATCAATGTGAATCTAATTGCTAAAGGTATGTTTTGATGGTCAAGGAATCTGAAAATATAGATAAAATAAATGTAGGACTATTATATTTGGGGAAAATCCCAATATTAGGGGGAACTGAGGTACTTGGTGGAGGTCTGTGCTCTCTGAGTGCTTTTCTAGTTTTAGGATGTTTTATTTTATGTATCTGATATTTGTATATGTTCATGGGGATTAATTTGATGTTTTGCTTAGATTAGGAAACAGCAGTATTTTGTTTTCAGTAGACTTGTTTGAAGTACAAGCGGCAGAATAATCCGCTTCGTCATGTGGGGTGAGGTGGCAGTCTACCCATCTCCCCCTAGTTTTAGTTATTTTGGAATGACTGGGTTAGGCCATTTGTATTGTGTTATCTCATTACTTTTAATGTGTGATCTGGGTTCCAGTTTGGGGTGGGCCCGAATTGTGTGTGTGTGTGTGTTTTTGGCTTTTGTGAAGGGGGGGGGGGCGTTGTGTTAGAGTTTGGACCTTTATTTGGGTGGTACGGGTGGCGGCTCCACCCTCCGGTTCTGCCACCACCCGCGGCTATAAGAGGGCAGTGGGCAGGAGGAGTGGCCTCTTTGCCATCTGTCTGCCTGATGGCTGCACTCGTGCGCTGTGATGTCTCCCTCAATAAACGTTTGTTTAGTTTGACACCTGGCCTCGTCCTTGGCTCCTTATTACCAACATAACAGGTTGTGCCTGTTTTCTGGTTGCGGGTCGCTGGCCTGTGATTGTCCTGGTCTGCCTGGCCGAGGGGGTTGTGTGTTGCAACGCTGTGCCTGCAGTGTCGGCCCCTCGGGTTGGACTTGGGTGGTCTCAGAGCTGGTGTTCCTGTAGCCGTGAGCTTGGCACTTTCCCTGCTGGTGATGTTTCCCAAGTGATGGTGCTTCCACACTTGGATCCTCGGTGCCCAGCCATAAGTTTTATACTGATGGAAGTGTGTTTGTGTTCATGTGTATGTGTGTGTGGGGGGGGGGGGGGTAAATTGTGTTTTATTTTTTTTTTTTTTTTATTTAAGTTTTTGTAAAGGGTATACAGGTCGTTACAGCAATGCAGTGTTTACATTTTCATCACATGTTCCCTTATTTTCTGATATCTGACAACATTGGAAGATTAATTCTTACAACACCCCTTATTTTTTTTTTTTTTTAAATGAAAGAAAAAGTGAAATTAAAGAGAAAAAAAAAAACAAAACAAAAAACAAAAAAAAACCAAACAAACCAGTAAAAAACAAACAAAAAGAAAAAGTAAGTAAATAAAGATAAAAGAGCATCTGAGTAGCATTGGAACAAAGAGCGGAACCATTATTGAAATGGTATTTGTCAAAGATTAGATCTAATGGAAGACACATATGCGGTCCAGGGTTGCCAAAAGTTCATGAACCCATCCATGTCCTGTCTCAGTGCGAATGTCAACTTTTCCATCGAGTAAATGTCTTGGATCACGTTAGTCCAATCTTCAGGTGTAGGACAGTCCTTCAACATCCATTTTTTAGTTAGAGCTTTTTTGCTTGCCAATATTAAAACATTGAATAAGTATTTTTCTCCTCGTCTTTCCAGTGAGTCCGGTAGTAAACCCAAATACAAAGTTACAAAAGAAAAGGGAACTGTAATTTTGAATATTTTCCCCAATATTGTCTGTACATTGGTCCAATATTGGTGGATAACTGGGCATGACCAAAACACATGAAAATGATTTGCAGTCTTTTCACCACACAAGCGCCAACAGTTCAATCCCTTATGGGTAAATTTGATTTGTGCAGGTGTTCTGAAAAATCTTGCCAAGTTTTTCCATCCAAATTCTCTCCACTGCAGGGATGAGGTACTTTTCCATTGCTGTTTATTTAGCTTTTCCCATATTTCCAGATGTAAAGTGAAATTCCCCTCTTTTTCCCATCTCTCTTTTATATAAGATGTGTTGTCTCCTTTTAAGTCTTGAAGACCTTGGTATATTTTAGAAATGTATCTGATCCCTGGGATCCCTTTATATGCCATTAAGAAGACCTTCAGAACACCTGACTGGGCCCTTTCCAAAACCTCCTTTTTAAGTATATTGTTTATGTGGTGTCTAAGCTGGAAGAACCTGTAAAGGTCTTGATTTATTAGGCCTTGTTTTTTCAAATCTTCAAAACTTCTTAAGATTTGCCCTTTAAAAAAATCGTAATATTTTATCAGCCCCTTCTCCTTCCACTTTTTAAATCTGGTGTCTGTTTTATTAGGAGTAAAGTCCTGATCATAGGCGATCCATTGCAGAAGTCGATAGGGCTCTTTAGTTTGATTCTCTCTGACTATCTTAAACCAAATTTTTAGCGGGGTCTCTATCCACGGGTTAGTGTTATTCAAAAGCTTAGGTAAGACATTGTTCCCTATTATCGCCTGTAGGGGGATGTCACTTGTTATTTGGCATTCGATCTCCTTCCATTGTGCAGAGTAGACTGGGTTACATATCTCTACTAAAGTTTTAATTTGTGCGGCTTTAAAGTAGTCCCTGATATTTGGCAGCGCGAGCCCACCTTTGTCTTTGTTTAGCTGTAGGGTTCTATATCTGATTCTAGGTCTCTTGCCCTGCCATATGAATCTTGAGATCCTTCTGTCCAGCTCCTGCCATGTTTTTTTGGGAGGTTCTACCGGTATTGTTTGGAAAAGGTATAGAAGACGTGGAAGTATATTCATTTTGACTGCTTCAATTCTTTGTGCAATACCCAAGAATGGTATCATATTCCATCTTGCTAGGTCAGATTTTATTTTTGTCACCAGTGGATCATAGTTTAGTGATATAATTTTGTTGAGTTGTTTCGGGATATTGACCCCCAGATATTTCATAGATTCCGACTCCCAGTTAGTTTTGAGTTTGCTTAGTGAATAATGATTTGGGTCATAGTTGAATGTTAAAACTTGGGTTTTATGCATATTTAATTTGTACCCCGATAAATCTCCATACTCTGAAAAAACTGAGGTTAGTTCTGGTAAAGAAGTGTCCGGCTGCCCTAGGTATATTAAAATGTCATCAGCAAAGAGTGCTATTTTATGTTCCTTCTGACCAAGTGTAATACCTTGAATTTTTTGGTTTTGTCTTATCCATTGGCTCAGAGGTTCTATGAAGATTGCAAAGAGCAGTGGAGACAGGGGGCAGCCCTGACGACATCCTCTTTCCAGTTCAAAAGATGATGATAAATTACCGTTAATCCTTATTTTAGCTGTTGGTTTTTTATATAATGCCTGTATAGTTCTAATGAAGTTGTTATGAAAATTGAAACTGGATAAGATTCTGTATAGAAAAGACCAGTCAACCGAATCGAATGCTTTTTCAGCATCTAATCCTAATATGACTGCATTTAAGTTATATTTTTTTATATGATGAATTATGTGTAAAGTGCGTCGAATGTTGTCTTGTGTCTGTCTTTGTCTTATAAAACCTGTTTGGTCTAAATGAATTAGGTCTGTCAGTATATTCTCTAACCTTTTGGCAAGGATAATGGTAAAAAGCTTATAGTCCTGATTTAGTACACTGATTGGTCTGTAGTTGGAGCACTCTAGTTTATCCTTTTCAGGTTTAGGTATAACTGCAATGACCCCTTCTCTCCAGGAGGGGGGGATTTCCCCTGTGTGGAGGACATAATTAAATGTTTTCAGGAGGAGAGGAGATAGTTGCTGTTTAAAGGTTTTGTACCACTCTGCTGTATAGCCATCAGCTCCTGGGGATTTGTTAGCTTTAAGTTTCATAATTGCTTTTTCCAATTCTTTAGAATGTATTTCTGACAGTAGTGTTTTATTTTGTGACTCCGTAAGTTGGGGAAGGTTTAATGTGTTTAGGAATGCCTCGGATGCGTTTTTATGTTTTTTTTGGGAGTATAAGTTCTTATAGTAATTCTCGAAGTTTTTAAGAATATCCTGAATTCTGAATTTTATTTCCTTTGATACTGGGTCTCTGATTTTGTAGATTGCTCTTTCTGTTTGATGTTTCCTCAATTTATAGGCTAGCAATTTTGCCGATTTACTGCCTGCTTCATAGTATTTTTGTTTCAGAAATGTAAGTTTCTTCTGGATTTCTATTGTGTAGATCTCATTTATTTGGTTTTTAATTTCCTTAATCTTGAGCGAGTCAGTAGAATGAGTGTTGCCTTTGTGTTCTTTTTCTAGGTTCCTAAGTTCTGACTCTAATGTGGATAGTTTTTCTTGTCTTAGTTTCTTTTGGGTTGCCAGTTTTGCAATAATCTTTCCTCTTATTACAGCTTTACATGCATCCCACAGTATTAAAGGGGATACTTCTCCATTATCGTTATCTTCCAAATATCTGAGAATATCTGACTCCAATTCATCTTTCAATGGTCCTTTCAGGACATTTGAATTTAACCTCCAAGAAAATGTATTATTTGTGTATTTTTGGATATTTAAGTCCATGTAGATCGGACTGTGGTCGGAGAGATCCATCAGTCCTATTTTACATGTTTTTACTCTACCAATGTCTCTATTAAACATAAAAAAATAGTCAATCCTTGAGTAAGATGAATGTGGAGTTGAGTAAAATGTATAGTCTTTTACACTGGGGTTGAGTTCCCTCCACACATCACAGATTCCCATTTCTTTTAGTAGCATCCGAGTCTTCCTGTTTTGGGTGTTATTTTGATGTGGGGAATTACCAGAAGCATCCCAGTATGGATTCAGTCTAAGATTAAAGTCCCCACCACATATCACTAAACCTTGAGCTTTAGTTATCATTAGGTCGAATACATTTTTATAAAATTTCCAGTTAGCCCCTGGGGGAGCATACACATTCAGCAGGGTGATATCTTCTCCCTCTAGCCGCCCAGTTACCAAACTGTATCTCCCTTCTTTATCTTTGTGTTCTGATTTTTTTTCAAATGTAATTTTGGTTGATATCAATGTCGCTACTCCCCTCCTCCTCCCTGATTTATATGAAGATGAAGAGATCATTTTAAACCCTTGTCTACTGAGTTTATTGTGTTCCACGTCTGTTAGGTGGGTTTCTTGTAAAAGTATTATTCCTGCTTTGTCTTTTTTCATTTTGCCTAGAATCTTGGATCTTTTAACTGGATTCAGGATCCCTTTTACATTATATGAAATTATTTTGGTTACACCCTGTTTCTCCATTGTGTTGTTTTGTTTAGTATAACTGTGTGGTGGCCCTCTTTTGTGCTACTCAGAAACTGAAAGAACATTAAAAACAAGAAAAACATTAAGAACATAGTGTAAAAAACTTTAAAACAAAAAACTGTCAAAAGAACTTCCTGAGCTGAGGTCTTTTTAAAGACCCTGTAAGAGCCTTGATGGAGTGAAGGCTCTGAGGGAAATTCCTCAAACTCTGTTACGTGTTGAGGGCCCTCTCGTACCACTGAAAGTAGTCCCATGCTTTTAACGTGAGTTTCAGAACCCAATCCAAACTTGTAATGATTTTTTTTTTTTTTTTTTCCTTTTATGCCTAAACCCTGTGAAATTGTGTGCACCCTCCCACCCCCATCACATCAAACATTCACGCAAAAACAGTATTTGTTAGTATGAGCAGAACATGTGGATTATTGTCACATTTCTATTTTAACAAGTTTTTTTTTTTTTTTTTTTTTTTTTATTACAAAGACTTATTTGTTTCAAATAATATGATTGTTCCATGAAATGTTTTACCACATGCTGAATATGCATCTCTTTTAATGTTTGTTACCTTGTATGAGGGGGGTTGGATGTGCGGATTGATTCAAGAGAAAGGAAAAAAAAAAAAAAAAAAAAAAAAAAAGGTCGCTATTCCAACCTGAAAACGGATAGTTTATCCGCGACGCTCTGGTGCTGGGTTTCCCGCTGCTGGTCCGTGGATTTTGAGGGTCTTTGTGTTGTCCATGTTTGCGCTTTGATCTTCTCACTCGGGTCTGCTGCGGGTTTAAACACCGTTACCGGGAGCCCTCTCCTCGCCATGTCAGCTGTTGCTTCTTCCGCCGAATTATAGAGACACGTTTCATCGCCGTAGAAGACCCTTAACTTCGCAGGAAATGGTGTCTGAAAGCGCAATTTCTTCTCTCTTAACACCTTTTTCGCGTCATTGTATTCCCTGCGCTTTTTAAGGACCTCCGGGGCGTAATCGTGTTCCACGTAGACTTTTCTCTCCTGGTGCATAAATCCTTTTTTCTGCCAGGCCAGTCTTACAACCTCTTGTTTTATTTTGAAATTGGAAAATCTTACCAACACCGAACGTGGGGGCGCTTCCGCCGCCGGCCTAGCGGCTAATGAACGATGTGCCTTTTCTATCTTCAAGTCGGTGGTTTGTGGAATATCCAATTTCTCTCTTAGTAAGGATTCCACGCATTCTGCCATTGAGTTAAAACCATTTTCGGTTCCTTCTATCAGACCATGAATTCTTATGTTGTCTCTTCTTTGTTTTCCTTCTTGGTCGGTTAGCTTAGCCTCTATAGCTGCTTGTCTTTTGCGTAGGTCCAGCACAGAATCTTCGAGCACTTTTATTCGATCCTCTGTTTCCAAGATTCGGTTCTCGGCCTGGTCCACTCTGCTGTTTGTCCTTTTCAATTCTTCTCTGAATTCCCGAAATTCGGCCGTAACATCTCGGCGAAATCGTCGTAGTTCCTCAAATAGTGATTTCAGGCTAACCCTTTTGTTAGCTATCACCAGCTCCTCGTCTTCTGAACGGGGATCTTCCAGTTCAGATTCTCCGGCCGATACGTGTCCTAGCCTGGAGAATTTCAGTTTCTTCTGTTTTCCTTTAGACATGATGATTTTGTCTTTTGATTTTCACTCCTCCAAAAATCCGTTAAGTTTGATTTTCAAGGTGTTATCCTGGATTGAGTCTGAGAGCTTCAGTGTTAAGCTGCAGTCGCCATGGCGTCCAGACCGGAAGTCCCAAATTGTGTTTTATTTTGATGTGTGAAGCACTTTCCGTTGCATCTTTTTGTATGAAAAGTACTATATAAATAAAGCTTTGATTGATTGATTTATAGAAACGTACGTATACCAGCCATGAAGTTGCCATAGGGCTGCACATATTTCCACGGTCATTTCATTCTTGATACATCTGAAATTTTCTGTGGAAAAGGACGTACGCCATGTTTTTGTGTGTAAGAACCTTTTGTAAATTAGACCCCTGGAGAAAAACAGAAAAACTTTGTCCATTTGTTAATCCAAGTCTTACTACCGAGCCCTGTGTTATGTCCATATCCAATACTCTAATGATAGATAGATAGATAGATTTGTTTATTTGACAGGGACAATGCAATAAACAGACAATTAATCAATGACAATCAATCTGATGTGTTGCACAGAGTGTATAGCTATTAGCTAATTTGCAACTCTTGTCCCTGGATGGGCTTTAGAAAGGAGAAACAAGTAAAAAGAAAAAAAAAAAAGGAAAGAAAAGAAAAGAAAAGGAATACACAATAACCACATACATCAATGCAAAAAACATAAATACATTATAAATACACAATTATAAATATTATAAATACACAAATATAACAACCTGACTCACATTTGCCTATTTTAGGCCTCCCTCCCTTCTTCACTCACTATAAACAAACACATTCATTCCTTCCCTTCATTCACTCTCACCCTGCAGACAATCATTTCATACATGGGTACATTCTTGTTTATTTTTCAGCCAGTTTTTAACCTTTTTAGTGAATGTTTTAAAGTCCGTTATTATTTTAATTTCATTTGGCATTGTGTTCCAGATGTGACTGCCCTTTATAGAGAAAGCTGTTTGTCCAAATGTGGTTCTGCGGTGGAATATTTTACAGTTATTGTTAACAGAACTCCTGGTGGCTCTGCTGCTGTCCTGTCTTTGGATGAAACCAGCAAGTGGCTCGGGTGCTGATTTATGGAAACATTTGAAAGTTAATTTCAGTAAACAGAGGTCAATGAAACTCTCAAAACTCAATAGGTTGTATTTTTTTTTTTAATATTACAGTGATGCCACCTAATGGGCTTTTTGTCCAAGATTTTTAAGGTTTGATTATATAATGAACCTATATGTCTTATTGTGGAAGTGGCTGCTTGAGCCCAGACTGTCAAACAGTATGATATATGAGAAAAAACCATAGAATGCATATACAGTACAGCAGGTTCGTAAGGTATGTAATATCTAATTAATTTAAAGCAGTTCAGATTTTTTTTTACTGTTTTTGAAATTTTCTTTATATGAAGATTAAATTTGAGTTGAGGATCTAGTACAACGCCAAGGTATTTGAATTCTGTAACTAAACTGATGTCATGATCATGTATATTTGATGAGGCCGAAGGTGCAGTATAACGTAAATTTATTAGTGAACTCACAGAACTCTAAGGCGCCCCCATCGAGGCAGAGGTGCTGGTCGAAAAGAGACCGTGCCTCTTTTGGATAGGCCTTTTATACCCTGGGTGGCGACTGAACCGGAAAGGTGTAGCCGTCACCCGTGACGCACACAATAATAATAATAATCATAATTAATATATTACGCACACACACCCCCGTAGAAAAGTCCAAGACACACCATTAGACCCACCCAAATTTCGACCCAAATCATACACTAACAGTAAATACAATAACAGTGCCTATACATGGACACAAATAACTAAAACTAGAGGGGGACAGGTGGACTACTGCCCCACCTCCAACACGGCCAGATGGGTTAGTCTGCCGTCTCTATTATAAAACAATCCGTAGGACAAAATAAGTTGCTGTTTTCCTAATATAACATGTAAAAAAATATTCCAAAACATATGTACAATCCAAACCCTCTCACAGCATTTTACAAACAGACAATATGTGCATCCACACCCCACTGTGTCAGCACCCCCCACCCAACACCCTCACCCCACAAATCGGGCAAATCACATATCACACCTGTAAGTAAATGCAACAGTACAAACAGTGTTGGGCCTTTTTTTTAAACACACACACACACACACACAAGGCAATCCCACAGCGAGTAAGTGTGAAACATATTACCTCCATGGGTCGTGCAATACACACCTATTATTATTATTATTATCTGAAACCAAATTCCTTGGAGTAGTAATTGATAAACTGTGTTGGAAGTCACATATTAATTATATTAAAGGTAAAGTCTCCAAATCAATTGCAATATTACACAGAGTGAAATATTTGCTGAATCAACCCACACTATACACCTTGTATCATTCATTAATACTCCCATACATGACATATTGTAATGAAGTATGGGGAAATACATATAAAACAAACATATATCCAGTCTTTATGCTTCAAAAGAGAGCTATTAGAATAATAAACAAAGCAGCTTACAGGGAACCAACAAACCCACTTTTTCTTAAACAAAAAACTCTCAAGTTGAAAGATCTGGTTGACTTTAAAACCGCAATAATAATGTTCAAAGTGAAGAATTTATCACTGCCTGCAAATATCCAAAAGTTGTTCCAAACAAGGGAGAAACGATATCACTTCAGAGGAACATGTATATTTCAAAAGCCTACAGTGAGAACAACCACCAAGCAACACTGTATTTCAGTGCAAGGAGTCAGATTATGGAACGATTTTGGACCTGAATTAAAATCATGTACAACGCTTGGACAATTTAAACAAAAACTAAAGGAAGAAATACTCCAAACATATTTACAAGACGACATGTAAACTCACATAAGGATTGACATTTCCAGCCTGTGTTGTGTTGTAGCTTAGTTTTTTTTTTTTTTTCCTCTCTGTGACATTCTGTCTTAGATTTGTCTCGAATAGTAACTGCTTAACTTAGCTTAGCTTAGTTTTTTTTTTTTTTTTTTTTTTTTTTTTCTTCTCTCAGTCACACTTTGTCTTAGCTTTGTTCTAAATTGTAATCACTCTTGTCTTGTTTACTCTTTTTTCTTTGAATTCTTGGATGGAATATGGGTAGGCAATATAAGCTGCGGCTTCAGCCATCACCCATTTCGGATAACTCACGTTGAATTGTTTAGTAGAAGGAGTCTTTGTCTAATTTGACCTTGTTGTTATATTATACAGTTTCTTCAACCTGTACTGTATTATCCGAAATAAATTCATTCATTCATTCATTCATTCATTCATTCATTAACAAATTCTGCACAACCCCCCCCCCCCCATAAAAGAAGCCCACACTCTTTTTTTTAAATGAGCACTCAAAGCAACCACTTTTATGCATATACCACGTCAACACAACAATAACACAGCCCTGGTAGTGCACACATTAACATTTCAAACATTAGCACGTTAATAGGTCAACCCCAAAACACATCGCCCCCTTGCCACCATACAGTCTCGATGGGGAGACCACCCCCCGGAGTCCCGTCCGGCGGGTCCCGACCAGAGCTTCTCTTGCGCTTCACCTCCGGAGATGAACCACATCAGACTCTGACACCTCCTTCTCCTCAACGGCGTGCCTCAGCTCTTTGGGGTGTCTCCACAACCCATCGGCCATCTGAAGATAACCGTCCTCCCGGACAGTCACCACCTGTAGCCATGCCTGGCCCTCTCGTCATTTCCTTGCCATGAACTCCTCTTAGCCGAGCCTCCGCCCTGGGTCGAACCACATCAGCGACCCGCATGGGAGCTCGACTCAGCTTCAAACGTCCACGACGTTTAGACTGGGCTTCCTCTCTGGATCAAACCGCTCCACCGACCCCATGCGAAGCCTGACTCGGCCTTCAGTGTTGCTGTGTGGCACGTCTGTCCACCATGCCAGCCGGTCCTGCCCTGCGCTCTTTCATTTTGAACGCCAGCGAAGCCGTTGCAGCCCCTTACTTCTCGGTACCTCTCGGCCGAATTCCATAAGGAGAGGGAGCCATCCTCACAGCTCCACCCGCTGTCATGGGCGTTCCACCATGCCGCCCAGTTCCCACATCTAGGGTAACCTGGGCCCTGGCACCGGAACCCTCCCACGATGGCCCTGGGTGGGATTGGTCCTGTCCATCTCCCAGAGTACTAGGCCAATTTTCGTCCCGTACTGCATCGTCCACCACGCACGGAACCGGTCGGTCACACAAACCACGGCCTGACCACTCCTCTCCGATACCACTGGTGATTGTAGAGCCCAGTCCATAAAACAGGTCACAGCCCATCATGTTTGACCCCTTGACAGTCACCACGAACTGGATATTTGAGACCACAGCCGACTTGTACCTCGCCGTCAGCTCCAGCGAACCCTCACATTGGAACCTCCAGTGATATTGATATATCTCTCTGAGATATATCAATATCTCCACCGCAATAAAGTCGGTTCCATTTTGTTAAAATATGTTGGACATAATCAAATTTACCTCAGAGCAGATGTAGAGTCTAGTCAGAGCCACAAATAACCACAACACTGTGCTTGGGCATTTTAAATTCGGGGTAAAACATCAGATCTATGACATTCATACAAGTGAAAACATTCCTGGTGCTGCTGTGTCTGTACCACCTGTTACGTCCTGAAATAACCACAAGCCAGAGGAAAGCTGGAAGGAACATTCTCTTTTATTACTGTCAGAAAAATGTACACACATGTTATCATTTTAAATGTCTAAGCCTTATACAAGTGTAGAAGTGTGGAAAAGTACTGAGACTGCATGCAGAAGCGTGTTCCTCTGGAAAAACACTGAGACTGCATGCAGGGAGCCAGTTCTGCCGGAAAAGTACAGGTAGCCCCCTGCAGAGCGAGAGGGGGAGCAGGTTGCTTTGTTCTTTGAAGAAAGTCAATGCACGTGGTTCCGGTTTAACGAACTCTGTTAATAATGTGCCAGACTTGTTTCACTCCTTTCTGTCTGTGATGTATTCAGCTGAAACCGTTTGTGTATTGCAACTGCCTCTCACATATAAGCCTGCTCGCTGAAGCCAGTCTTCAGTACTGACCTCCTGCAACCTGAGGTTCGTACTCCTTGTACACAATTTATACAAGTAAAGCTTTTAAAAGAATATTCTTGTGTCTCGAATCTTTATTGAGGTAACGAACTAATATACGATCATATTCTGAGTGTTTTCACAGATTCCTGACAATTACTAACCAGAACTCCTATATTTATATGCCCAGCCATAGCCTGTCTGACATCACACCGCCCCGCCCAGACCAGGCTACGGCAACCCCCAAGGTACAATTCCCTATGTTATACCCACCCCCACCCCCGGAAAAATCCAGAACCACAATAAACATGCAAAACAGAAGAAAACTATATACATATCCAAACACCAACCAAAACAAATCAAATTCCACGCTCTTATTAGGTTCCAGTCCTACCGGTAATGAAATCCTCCAAGTACTTTGGCCAACGGCATTCCCTGTCGGGGCAACCCTCGCAGGGACGTTCCTCCACCGGCACCGACGGCTCCACCCAAAGGCCAGCACCCAACTGACCTCCCCAGTCCAAAGAGTCATTCAAAACATCCAATGCGGGGTCGCTCACCACCTCCAGTGGGGACCTCCGCAGCCAACTTGCATGCCACCTGGAACCATCATCCAGCTCGAAAGTGTCCAGACCTCTCCTTCTCACAATCGTGCGTGGCCCAACCCACAGCGGCTGAAGCTTGTGAGTGCGTACAGGGTGTCTGACCCACACCCTATCCGCTATGTTCAGACCATGTCCTTTCACACGATGTTTCCTGTCGAATAACTCCTTCATCCGCCGTTGCCGTTCTGTGACCCTGCGCCTCAGCGACCCCGAATCCTCACTGCATTCCCTCTGAGCCAGCCCCAGTCGTCTCACTGGAAGCAGCAACTCCCTTCCTAGCATTAGCACCGCCGGGGAGTGACCCGTCATAGCGTGCACCGTTGCCCTATAATGGAGCAGGGTGTTATGCAGAGCGTCGACGAATGAAAACCCATCAGCCAGATGAGCCCTCAACCCATTCTTTAAAGTCCTATTAATTCTTTCCACACCCCCGTTAGCCTGTGGGTGGTACACCGCCGTCCGGATGTGCTTAATCCCTCTCGCCCACAGGAAACTCTCAAAAGCTTCCGAAATGAACTGCTGGCCATTGTCCATTGTCACTGAAGTCGGGGTCCCCCATCTAGCAAACAGCAATGACAGGAACCCCGTAATGACCTCAATCATCACCGAGCCCATCGGAAGCACTTCTGGCCATTTAGAAAACAAGTCGTACACCACCACCAGGAACCTGCTGCCCCGGGAAGGGGGGGGGGGACATGTGCAGTTCACCGCAAATGTCCAGTTCGATGTGTTCCCAGGGCCCCTCCGGGTAAGCGATCGGCTGGAGAGGGGGTGGTGGTGGCCTACCAGTTTTACCACTCTCCAGGCACGGGACACAGTTTCTGACCATCGTTTCAATGTCTTTGTCAATCCCTGGCCACCAAACTGAATCCCTGCCCCGCTGTTTGACTTTAACCACCCCAAGGTGACCCTCATACAACATGTCCAGCACACGTCCTCTCAGCGCCTCCGGGATCACCGCGCAATGGCCCCTGGCCATACACATCTCGTCCCAACAGCTGAGCTCATCTCTGAACCAATGGAACAGAGCCAAGACACCTGGCGCTCCTGCCGGCCAGCCCTCTCTGATCGCTGCGTGCAGTCTCTTCATCACTTGGTCATTCTCCAAAACCTCAAGTTCCTCAGGAGACACAATGTCTCGGAGAGTCCCATATAGGGCGTGGACCAGTTCCATCTCGACTGGGTCCACGGTCTCCACATCTGGCACCAACACACACATCGGGGCCCTAGACAGAAGGTCCGCTACGACGTTGTCCTTGCCTGGAATGTACTTAGTCTCAAAGTTGTAAGCCCTGAGTCTTTCGGACCACCTGTGGATACGCAGCGGTCTGTGGCCTGACCCCGAAGTCTCCAGCAGGGTCGTTAACGCTCGATGGTCCGTCCTCAACGTGAAGCGCTGGCCATAGAGGTACATATGCTACCTCTCGCAGGCCCAAACACAGGTCAGCACCTCCGCTCGCCGACAGCGTACTCCCTCTCAGCCCCTGATAGAGATCTTGACGTGAAAGCGACCGGACGCTCTGTACCATCCTGCACGTGCAACATTACTGCCCCCAGGGTGGAACCAAAAGCATCACAGGTCACGATCGTAGTACAGTTTGGGTCAAAATGGGCCAAGACCAGGGATGAAGTGAGCTGCCGTTTCAGCTTCTTCACAGCCGCTGAGCAGGCAGGAGTCCAAACCCAAGGCGCGTCCTGTTTCAGCAGCGCTCTGAGTGGCTCAATCATTTCAGAGTATCTCGGAATAAATCGTCCATAAAAGTTCACCATTCCCAGGAACGATGAGATCTCCGCCGGCGAGGAGGGGTCCGCGAGGCGGAGCACTGCCTCCACGTTTGAAATCAAAGGCTTCAGTCCATCTCCTGACAGCTGGAAACCCACAAAGTCCACCGCCTTCGCCGCCAGGACACATTTGTCGCTGTTCAGAATAACCCCATGTTCCTGCAACCTCTCCAGAACCCTCTCCAGCCTCCTGTCGTGTTCTTCACTCGATGCCCCATGCACCACGATGTTGTCAAGGTACACGACCACCCCCTTCAGGCCGGCTAATATGGTAGCCATGACCTTCTAGAGGCAGCTCGGCGCCGAGCTCAGGCCGAAAGGTATCCTTGTGTACCCTAACACCCCCATGTGCGTCACAAAGGCAGTCAGGTTTCTGCTGTCCGGGTGTAACGGCACCTGCAGGTAGCCCTACCACAGGTCCAACTTCAAAAAAACCTTTGCCCCACTGAACGTTGCCATCAGTTCCTCCATGGTAGGCAGTGGGTACTTATCCGGGACAACTGCCTTATTCACCACTCTTAGGTCGATGCAAGGCCTAATGCCCCCACCCCTTCTTCTTCGCCACCACGAGATTGGAAATCCACGGGGAAGAGTCGGCCTTCTCGATATCACCCGACTCCAACAGTCTATTCAGCTCCGCCGACACCTCCGCCCGCAGCGCCAGCAGGAGACACCTCAACGGTTGAATCTTCAGCGTGACGCTCTCATTCACTAGAGGCTGGTGATAAAATGTGTCAATGCGACCTAAATCCACGAATAGCTTTGGCCAGTCCACACCCACAGACAGCACCCGCGAGCCTTCAGGGTCCATTATAGAAAAGCCTAACCATTCCAACAGGTCAACCCCCAGCAGGTCAGTCCCCTGACGTGCCACTTGAAATATAAAGTTAGGGACCCTCTTCGACCCGCAGGTCACCTCAAAGTCCACCATGCCCGCCATTTGAATTTCCGTGTGGCTGCAGCCAAAAAGTCTCACTGCTCGTCAGCGTGTCAACTTCCGCGTTCGACGGGAAACTGTGCTTGGCAACCCTTGGCTAGCCTTAGCCCTCTGCTCCAACTGAGCCACCGAGTCTTCTCTCCTCGCCAACTCCAGCACTTCCCTTCAAGACGTCGGCTCTGCAGCTAACAGCAACTTAGCTGCTAACTGCAAGCATCTGGCTCATGGTCTAACTTGTCCTTAACCAGTCCAAAAGCCTGCGGCTCAATATTACCCTTATGCGCCAGGCTAAGAGGTTCCAGCAGAAAAGAGATTAGTGACTCACCCTTCCGTTGCCTTCTCTGGAAGAATTCCCACCGGCTCTCTGAGACCGTGGAGGGGTCGCCAAACGCTCCGTCCAACACCCTCATGCATTCCTCCAGCGAGACATCCCAGCACCAACCAAGAGCGATCCTCTGTCCCTCGGTGCCAAGGTGATGAAGTAAAACGCTCTTCTGCCTTTCCTCGCTGGCCGAGTCCAGGCCTGCCGTTGTCATGAATGCCTCGAAACTCTTTTTCCATTGAGGCCATGACACAATCAGCAAACCTGGGTGCTCCAGAAAAACAGGCATGTGCCCAATGCACGCCGCCATTATTATCCTCGTCGCCAATTGTTACATCATGAAGTAACCACAAGCCAGAGGAGAGCTGGAAGGAACATTCTCTTTTTACTAACCAGAACTCTATTTATATGCCCAGCCGTAACCCGTCTGACATCACACCCCCCCGCCCAGACCAGGCTACAGCAACCCCTAAGGTACAATTCCCTATGTTATACCACCGATCACATGAACAATCCTTTAGTTTTCAGTGCATGATTTACTCATTGCTGTTGAAGTCACAGATTTAGCTGCACTTACCTGTGAGAAACCTCACACCACAAACAGCAGCAAGTACCAGAACCACGTTAAAACATTTAAAAATACAAAAACTTCAAATGCTGAAATTAGCTGCCACTTGAGTGCAAAACACGTATGTGGACTATATGTGGTCTATATTAATCATATATCCCATAACCTACATATGTATAAGCATGTGAGAATGTTTGGTGATTACATATGTAAAGCGACTTCACACCTCAGAACAGGACAAAAGGTCTCAACCGCCAGTGAAGATCAAAGAGCATCCGAGGCACTGCGGTGGAGACCAGATAGGTCGCCCTGACCTCCCAGGGCCAGGTGGAGGGGTACCAAGACAAAGGAGGGGGATTAAGATAATGAGGGATGTCAGCTTTGATATGCATGTCTTTTGTATGTGTGAGTATAAGTACGTAGAGCCGAATGTGTTCGCTCTCTTACTTCTTCTGCTGCTGCACTAGATGAGACTTGTTAGAGGAGCGAAGCTGATAATAAACTTTGGTTTATAAGTCACATCGCCTCGTTATTCCAAGCTCTTCTACACTGGTGACCCTGACGCGAGGATGGACCAGAGGCGTTCCCCCGCGATCAACTCATCTGTGGCGACCCAGGCAGACGCCGGCGCCCATGCAGACAGGGGAACAGATGGACGATGTTCCCCCATGGCAGAAGTGACAGAGAGGGCTCAACCGAGCACCAGCGCCGCTGCGAGAGCCGAAGGAAGGCACTCTCACCCTGCGGACACATCAGGGACGGCCCACACAAACACCGTCACCGTCAAGCTGCCGGACTTCTGGCAGGAAGACCCGACCTCGTGGTTTCAGCAAGCTGAAGCCCAGTTTGCACTTGCGGGCATAACGGCTGACGATACAAAGTTTTATCACATCATCGCCAAACTCGACGCCGCCACTTCGAGATGTGCGCAGAGCATAATCCAGCGGCCGCCGGCCCAGGACAAATATAGAGAACTGAAAGCGACCATCGTGGCGAATTTCGTCCCCTCTGCCGAGGAGAGAGCCGAGAGGATCCTGGCGGTCTACGGCCACAGAGGATGCAGACCCAAGGCCCTCGTGGAGGACTTGCTGCAGCTCAAAGAAGAGGACAATGACAACTTCCTCTTCCAATTTATATTCCTCAGTACGCTGCCGCCACACATGAGAGGGACGCTTGCCAACATGCGATGCAGCACCCAGCAAGACTTCTGCACACTGGCTCGCGAAGCACAGCGACTCGTCAACGCCTGCAGGGAACAGACACCCACAGCAGCATCCGCAGGCCTCAACGCCGATGTCCGGAGCCACGGGGAGCCACAAACCAGAATCCGCCCGTCATGGCAGCAACACGGCCAAGACATAACAGACGGAGCGACGTCTGTTATTACCACCACCGCTTCGCCGAGAAGGCTTACAAATGCCTTCCCCCCTGCAAATTCACGATTTCGGAAAAACGCCAAAGCCGAGAACCGTTAACAGCGGCAGTTCTCGGCGAAAAAAGCAAGCTTTTATATGTGATGGACGGACACACCGGCAAGCAGTTCCTCATTGACACGGGAGCTCAACTGAGTTTTATCATGCCCTCCCAAGCAGACCGGGCCATGGGCCCCCGGGGCAATGGAGCGGTGGCAGCCAACGGCTCCATCATCGACACTTATGGCAAAAGGAACCTGCCCCTCCGCATCCATGGCCGCAACTACAGATGGACATTTGTTGTAGCAGCGGTGAGTTTTAACTTGTTGGGCGCAGACTTTTTGTGTGTACATGGGTTATTGGTCGATCTAGCGAACAGACGCTTGGTTAATGCATTGTCCTTTGCTTCTATTCCCTGCTCAGCTCGAGTTTCTCCACCACCCGTGCAGGCCAGCGTCACTACAGCAGGAGGTAAGTTTGATCAACTACTCACCCAATTTCCAGCACTCACAATTCCCAAATTCTCAGCTACAGTGGCTAAGCACGGGGTCGAACACTTTATTCCCACAATGGGCCCACCCGTATTCGCCAAAGCTCGGCGCTTAGACGCGACCAAGCTCGCCATAGCTCGGGACGAGTTTACCACCCTTGAAAAACTAGGCATTATCAGGCGCTCAAAAAGCCCCTGGGCGTCACCGCTTCACATGGTCCCGAAATCCGACGGTTCTTGGAGACCGTGCGGCAATTACCGCAGATTAAACAATGCGACAGCGCATGACCGCTACCCAATTCCTCACATCCAAGATTTTTCATTACATCTGGCGGGTGCGTGCATTTTTTCAAAAATAGACCTGGTCCGCGGCTATCACCAAGTCCCCGTTTGAGCGGAAGACATTCCTAAAACTGCTGTAATAACCCCCTTCGGTCTTTTTGAATTTTTGCGGATGCCTTTTGGCCTCAAAGGCGCTGCTCAAACCTTTCAGCGGATGATGGACGCGGTATTACGCGACCTCCCCTTCGTGTTCGTCTACCTCGACGATATGCTGGTAGCCAGCTCGTCTGAGGAAGAACACGAACAGCATCTCACTATGGTTTTTCGGAGACTAGAAGAGCACGGGTTAATAATCAATCCAGCCAAATGCAAATTTGGCGTGTCACGAATTGATTTTTTGGGACACAGAGTTTCACCGAAGGGGGCAGTCCCACTGCCAGACAAAGTTCGCGCAGTAAAAAGTTTCCCACGGCCACAAACGGTCAAATCGCTGCAGGAATTTTTGGGAATGGTTAATTTTTACAATCGTTTCCTCCCCCGCGCAGCTCAGCTCATGCAGCCCCTATATGACACGCTCAGAAAACAAAAACCTTCCAACGCGGTCGAATGGACCCCGGAGCGCGAACGTGCCTTCGCGGAAGTAAAAAGTACCCTAGCTAACGCCACATTGTTGGTTCACCCTGATCCCTCGGCCCGCATTGCGCTAACCACAGACGCTTCGGACCTGGCCATAGGGGCGGTTGTAGAACAACACGTCGGCGGAATCTGGCAACCTTTGGCATTTTTCAGCAAATCGCTAAACCAAACTGAGCGTAAATACAGCACTTTTGACAGGGAGCTGCTAGCGCTTCATTTATCCATCCGCCACTTCCAGTTCTGGTTGGAGGGGCGGCGTTTCACGGCTTTTGTAGACCACAAACCGCTCACCTTTGCGATGGCTAAAATTTCCGAACCGTGGTCAGGCAGGCAACAAAGACAACTAGCTGCGATTTCAGAGTTCACCACAGACATTCGACATGTGGCAGGCAAACTTAACGTGGTAGCAGACTGCCTCTCTCGCGCTGTGACATCGCCAGAGCACGAGGAGACAGATTATACTACCTCAGCCGCAGAACTCTTCGCCAACGCGGACACATACGCAGCCCCAATCCACGTAGGGATAGATTACACAGCCATGGCAGAGGAGAAAAGTAGTGACGCGGACGTGCGCGCACTCCTGTCTGGACCAACAGGGTTAAGGCTGGAGGAAAGGGGTTTACGCGACGGTGTGCCCCCCCTAATATGCGACATCTCAACTGGCTGACCTCGCCCGTTAGTCCCAGCTGCATGGCGCCGCCGTGTTTTCGACTCAATTCACTCCCTCGCGCACCCGGGTGTGCGCACTTCGGTTAAAATGGTCGCCGAAAAGTTTGTGTGGCCGGGCCTGCGCAAAAACGTAAAAGAATGGGCAAAGACTTGCATTTCTTGTCAGCGCGCCAAAATACACAAACACACAAAAGCCCCTCTAGAGCCTTTTCGAATCCCAGCTAAAAGGTTCGACCACGTTCATGTCGACCTCGTGGGACCTCTACCTTCCTCCCAAGGTTTCACACATCTGTTAACAATGATAGATCGTACTACGCGCTGGCCTGAGGCGGTCCCTCTGGCGTCAACCACAGCGGAGGAAGTCGCTCGCGTTTTTTTGACAAACTGGGTGGCACGTTTCAGCGTCCCATCGGACATCACGTCCGATAGGGGGCCTCAATTTGTCTCGGAGCTTTGGTCAGCCATGGCCAGCAGCTTAGGAGCAACAATTCACCGCACCACCGCTCATCACCCTCAGGCTAATGGGTTATGCGAGCGTTTCCACAGATCTTTAAAGGCCGCTCTCAGAGCCTCGCTAACGGATACAAATTGGGTAAATAAACTTCCCTGGGTTTTATTGGGGTTGCGTGCTGCGCCTAAAGAGGATCTAGACGCCTCCCCGGCAGAATTAGTTTTTGCACAACCTCTCAGGCTCCCAGGTGAATTTTTACCAGAGAACCCAGAGCCAGGGCATCTTCCAGCCCTGAGTTTTTTAGGCAGCAACGGCCCTAACACTCTCCCCGGGCCAGCACATCATTCTTTTCCGCGGGTTTTTGTCCCCCAAGCTTTAAAAAACGCCGAATTCGTTTTTGTTAGGCATGAAGCTTTAAAACCAACCTTCCGCCCACCATACGATGGACCATTCAGAGTGCTGGAACCTGGTGATAAGCATTTTGTGATGATTTAGGGGACAGAAAAGAAACAGTCAGCATTGACAGACTTAAACCTGCCTTCTTGTTGAGAGACGAGCCTGCACGGTTGGCGAGAGCACCTCGGCGGGGTAGACCCCCCAAGAGAAAAGACTCAGCCCCCCTGCAGCGAACGATTAATCACTCTCCTCCCCAAGCTGCAGATTCCTTACAGGAAGGTCCCACCAGGACGCCCAAGCGGACCCACAGCAGATTTGGGAGAAGACTTAAACTCAGACGGCACAGGGACTGATGCAATCTACTTAAAAGTTGTTCACTAATTGTGCTGTAACAGTTTAAGACTGACTTGTGATATTACTACGCTGTTATGATTACCACTGAATTCTCTACAGGAGCATAGCTGCTGGAAAGTTTTTTCCTTGTCAAGAGGTGTAGCAGTTAGTATGTCATAATGATTATCTTAAACTGTGAATTTTTCTATTGTCCTTTTCTTAGTCGTTTGGGGGGGGGGGCTGTGATCTATATTAATCATATATCCCATAACCTACATATGTATAAGCATGTGAGAATGTTTGGTGATTACATATGTAAAGCGACTTCACACCTCAGAACAGGACAAAAGGTCTCAACCACCAGTGAAGATCAAAGAGCATCCGAGTCACTGCGGTGGAGACCAGATAGGTCGCCCTGACCTCCCAGGGCCAGGTGGAGGGGTACCAAGACAAAGGAGGGGGATTAAGATAATGAGGGATGTCAGCTTTGATATGCATGTCTTTTGTATGTGTGAGTATAAGTACGTAGAGCCGAATGTGTTCGCTCTCTTACTTCTTATGCTGCTGCACTAGATGAGACTTGTTAGAGGAGCGAAGCTGATAATAAACTTTGGTTTATAACTCACATCGCCTCGTTATTCCAAGCTCTTCTACACTATACATTAAAATGAATTTGAAAAACTTTTAAAAATGCTATTTTAAATGCCCCTGCAACTCCACTCTTAAAGACTGATCTAACACTATGTCAGCCGAAACTGGAAGCTCCAACCATAATAGTTCCGACAGGGGCACCCCCAGGAATAAGGTGGATACAAGGATAAGTTAATAAAGACCCTAATGAAGACACTAATGGCCCAAAGACACAGACACAAGAGCTGCTGCTGCTGCTTCGGCTGCCTCTCCTTATGGCGCCGGAAGAAGAAAAAAAAAAAAAAGACGCTCAGAGTAGAGCGCTGCTCCTCAATCTGTGTATTCCTCTCTTTAATATTTCGTTTGTGAAACGAAAACAGAACGACCCAAAATAGCGTTATATCGTTCTCGCCTTGTCAAAATAAAATCGAAATTGAGCAAAAACGACATAACAGATCTGATGTAGAAGTTGTGTTCAATGATGAGGCTGAGTGTATTTCTCAGGTTCAGCTTTATTGCAGAACACAATCTCCATCATTCTCAAATAGCCAAAAGAGGCAGAATCATGTCACATCACATTCTTATACATCTTGGGGATTAAGAACTCAAGTCACATGGTGCTTCTGCAAACATACAGTCACAATGCAACGTCTTTGAAGATTCACCATTGTCTCTCATTCTAGGATGTTCCGGGAATCCCTCCGGGGCCTCTTCTCTGAGACAAAGGTCAAAACTCACACCTCCTCATCATCTCCTGTCGACCTCTGCCGACCCAGACTCTTTGTCCCTCAAGACGTGAAGCCCCAATCCACATAAGCCATACACTTGTGGGAAATATGAACCAAACATATGCGCCACATGACCGCCCCCCCCAAACGTCTGCATGGGACAAACATAATCAGAACTGCATAACATAAAAACATTACCACATAACAAAAATCAATCCCCCAGTCTCTTAGGTCTTAACCTCCTGCCGAATCTGCTGTAAGCCGGCTTTGCTGCCTCTGCAGCGTCTCCTCGCACCTGTGGATTAGATTTGTTAGCACATCTCTGTGGGAGCTCTGGAGAATGCCTTCTCGGTGGCCTGCCATGGCGGGGGGCCCTTGCTAACTGCACTTGTTCATCAGCCAGAACAAAAGCGGGCTTGAGTCTGTTTATGCAAATTAGCTCCTTTCTGTCTCCTAAATCTAGCAAGAAATGCTTCTCATTTTTTTCCAGCACTCTGAACGGTCCATCGTAAGGTGGGCGCAAACCTGGGCATTGTGCATCATGTCTAACAAAAACAAACTCTACGTTTTTTAAAGCCTTTGGCACAAAAACGCGTGAGAAACTGTGATGAACTGGGCCAGGCAGCATGTTTGATCCTGTGCCGCTCTGCAACAGCTGAGCGGGGGGGCAATTTGGTGCAGGATTTTTGGGAAGAAATTCCCCCGGCAAACGGAGAGGTTGTGCAAAAACTAACTCAGCTGGGGAGGCCTGCAAGTTCTCCTTAGGTGCAGAACGCAACCCCAATAAAACCCATGGCAGTTTGTCCACCCAATTTGTATCCGTGAGTGATGCTCTGAGGGCTGCTTTCAATGACTTATGAAAGCGTTCACATAAACCGTTGGCCTGGGGGTTATACGCGGTAGTGCGGTGTACCTTCACCCCTAAGCTGCGGGCCATAGACGACCACAGTTCGGAAACAAATTGAGGACCTCTATCAGACGTCATGTCCGACGGAACTCCAAAACGCGCAACCCAAGCCGTTAAAAACGCACGCGCAACTTCTTCCGCTGTTGTGGACGCCAGAGGAACCGCTTCTGGCCAACGCGTGGTGCGGTCCACCATTGTCAAAAGGTGCGTGTGCCCTTGAGACGAGGGAAGGGGGCCCACCAAGTCAATATGCACATGATCAAAGCACTTAGCCGGAATATGAAAAGGCTCCAAAGGAGCTCTCGTGTGCTTGTGTATTTTAGCCCTCTGGCACGCTACGCAGGCTGCTGCCCATTCCTTGACCTGTTTGCACAACCCGGGCCAAACAAATTTCTCACCCACCATCTTGATCGACGCGCGCACCCCCGGGTGCGCCAGAGAATGGACCGAGTCAAAAACGCGGCGGCGCCACGCAGCTGGAACCACGGGGCGAGGCCGTCCCGTGGAGACATCGCATATTAGGGGGGGCATACCTATTTGCTGCACCCTGTGCCCCAGCCTTAACCCTGTTGGTCCAGACTGGAGCGCGCGCACATCCGCGTGACTAACCTGCTCCGCGGCCATGGCTGCATAATCTAAACCTACGTGGACTGGGGCTGCGCACGCTTTCGCGTCACTGCCCTGGCCCGCGGCTACGGCTACAGAGTCTGCCCCCACGGGGCCTGGCATTGCCACAGCACGCGAGAGACAGTCTGCCACTACATTGTGTTTACCTGCGACATGCTGGATATCGGTGGTGAACTCCGATATCGCGGCTAGCTGCCTTTGCTGTCGGGCTGACCTAGGATCTGAGATCTTGGCCATCGCAAACGTTAACGGTTTGTGGTCCACGAACGCGGTGAAACGGCGCCCTTCCAGCCAGAACTGGAAATGGCGGGTGGCCAAGTGTAGGGCCAAAAGCTCCCTGTCGAACGCGCTGTATTTACGCTCGTTATTGCGCAAGGATTTGCTAAAAAACGCGAGCGGCTGCCAGGTCCCTGCCACAAACTGTTCAATGACCGCCCCCACCACTAAATCAGAAGCGTCGGTGGTGAGCGCCAAACAGGCTGTTGGAACTGGGTGCGCTAACAAAACCGCGCTTGCAAGGGCTGATTTGACCTGGGAGAAAGCGCGCTCCCGCTCCGGAGACCATTCGACCTTATTTGTGGGCTTTTGTTTCTTTAGTGCCGTGTACAGTGGCTGCATGAGCCGCGCTGCGCTCGGAAGAAACCGGTTGTAAAAATTAACCATTCCTAGAAACTCTTGCAGCGCTTTTACCGTTTGAGGTTCGGGAAAATTTGTTATCGCGCGAACCTCATCGGGCAGGGGAACCGCTCCTTCTGGCGAAACGCGATGCCCCAAAAAATCAATTTGCGCCACCCCAAACTGGCACTTCGCTGGGTTAATTATTAACCCGTGCACTGCCAGTCTCCGAAAAACCGCTGTGAGGTGGATTTCGTGTTCATCTTCGGACGTGCTGGCTACCAAAATGTCGTCCAAATAGACGAACACGAAAGGGAGGTCACGTAAAACTGCATCCATCATGCATTGGAAAGTTTGCGCGGCACCCTTTAAACCAAACGGCATGCGCAAAAACTCAAAAAGCCCGAAAGGAGTTATTACCGCTGTTTTGGGTATATCCTGAGCGCGCACCGGGACTTGATGGTAGCCACGCACCAAATCTATTTTAGAAAAAATGCGCACCCCCGCCAAATGAACTGAAAAGTCCTGGATGTGCGGAATCGGGTAGCGGTCGTGTGCCGAAACGTTGTTCAACCTGCGGAAATCGCCGCAAGGCCGCCACGAGCCATCAGCCTTTGGGACCATGTGTAACGGTGAAGCCCAGGGGCTGTTCGAGCGTCTAATTATGCCCAGTTTTTCCAGGTTGGCGAATTCCTCGCACGCTATTGCCAGCTTAGCTGAGTCCAAGCGCCGAGCTTTTGCAAAAACGGGCGGCCCAGTGGTGGTGATAAAATGCTCCACCCCGTGTTTGGCCACTGTCGCCGAAAACTTTGGGACTGTGAGTGCTGGGAACTGAGTGAGCAGAGCATGAAACTTACCACCCGCAGCTGTGACGTTGGCATGTGCAGTCGGCGGGGCCACCCGAGCTGTGCAGGGAATAGAATGGAAAGACAGTGCATTAACCAGACGTCTATTAGCAAGATCAACCAATAAACCATGTGAGCACAAAAAAATCAGCCCCTAACATGTTGAAACTGACTGCTGCTACAATAAAGGTCCACTCAAATGAACGGCCCTGTAAAGACAGAAGCATGGTCCTCTCACCGAAGGTCTTAATCGCTGAGCCATTCGCTGCTGACACTGACACCCAGGGAGCTTTAGATGGCATCAGCTGTTCCGCGTAGGTAGGTGTGACGAAACTCAGCTGGGAGCCCGTGTCCACGAGGAATTGTTTCCCCGAGTGTGCATCCGTCAGGTAAAGCAGTTTGTTTTCTTCTCCGAGAGTCGCAGCTGCTACTGGGCCCCCGGTCTTGGCGTTTCCCTGACGCTTGAAGTGGCACGGTGGGAGACATCTGTGTGCCCTCTCCGCAAAACGGCGGTGGTAGAAGAACAGGCCGTCTTCGGCTCTGCGTCGCCTGGTGCCTGTCGCCGCCGTCGTCGTTGCGTCTGGCGCCGCCACCACTGGCTCCAAACCGCTTCCGGGTGTCGTTCCTGGCTCAGCTGCCGCGGCCGAAACCGCACTCCGCTTGTGGGCGTCGATGAGTTGCTGCGCCTCCTTGCTCAGCCCATGGTAGTCTCGCTTGGCCAACTGGGGTGAGTCTGCCAGGGTCACTCTCACCGCTGGTGGCAGGGTCCGGAGGAAAAGGTGGGCGAAAATAAATTCGCCATCCTCGGAGTCTTTCAGCCTCAGCATCTTCACCATCAGGTCCGCAGGTCTGTCGTTCTCCGACTCTGTCAACGCTAGGAGCCCCTCTGCTCGCTGTTGCACCGAGGGAGTGAAATGGCTGATCAGCGCCTCCTTCAAAGCGCTGTACTTGTCAGTGTCCGGTGGGTGATTAACCAGATCTTCCACCCTCTGGACCGTGTGGCTGTCTAGCTTCGCTACCACATGGTAGAATTTTGTGTCATCCTTCGAGATTCTCCGGAGGTTGAACTGCGCTTCGACTGCGCTAAACCAGGAGCGCGGGCTATGCTGCCAGAAATCGGGCAGCTGGAGCGTGGAGGCAGCCATCAGGCTGGCCTCTGATGAGCTCCGCTCGGGAGAATTCTCTCTGCTCATTCTTTGTCGTGGGTCACCAGTGTGGAAGTTGTGTTCAATGATGAGGCTGAGTGTATTTCTCAGGTTCAGCTTTATTGCAGAACACAATCTCCATCATTCTCAAATAGCCAAAAGAGGCAGAATCATGTCACATCACATTCTTATACATCTCGGGGATTAAGAACTCAAGTCACATGGTGCTTCTGCAAACATACAGTCACAATGCAACGTCTTTGAAGATTCACCGTTGTCTCTCATTCTCCGATGTTCCGGGAATCCCTCCAGAGCCTCTTCTCTGAGACAAAGGTCAAAACTCACACCTCCTCGTCATCTCCTGTCGACCTCTGCCGACCCAGACTCTTTGTCCCTCAAGACGTGAAGCCCCAATCCACATAAGCCATACACTTGTGGGAGATATGAACCAAACATATGTGCCACACACTTGTCGGAAATATGAACCAAACATATGTGCCACACTGATTCCGTTTGGTGTTGTTTTCCTTTTATTTTGTTGGTCACAGCCGGAAGTGGTGATGGCAGCCACAGAACACTGCCATTTTCAAACAAGCCTGAAAGACTAGCTGCTAGATCTCACTTTAAAATTGGGAAAATGCCCAAAGTTGCAGCATAGACTCATGCAGACATCACCATCTGATGAAAGATGAGAAGGACTGCCAGAAATATACATTTGTGGTGCATATATTGAGTTCATATTTCCCCACAAATGTATGACTGTATGTGTATTGGGGGCTTCACGTCTCGTGGGACAAAAGATGTCTGGGCCCGCAGAGATCTACAGGAGATGACGAGTAGGTGTGAGTTTTGGCCTTTGTCTCGGAGAAGATACCCCAGGAGGATTCCCGGACCATAGAGGGATAAGAGACAATAGTGAAACATCAAAGAGTGCATTGTGACTGAGATTATGTACCATGTGATTATATGTTTGCTAAAGCATCATGTGACTTAGGTTCTTGGCTCCAGCAGAATATAAGAGTGTGGTATTTGATTGCTCAGTCTCTTTCCTTACCTAGAGATTGATAGAGCATGTGTTCATTTAATAAAGCTGAACTTGAGAAATAAACTCAGCCTCATCCTTGAACGCATTCTCTACACATTTATAGAATTCCCATCAGCTAGCAATGAGGGCAAAAGGAGACGTTGTGGATACCGAAGGCCTGGGGAGTCCTGAAAGGTTGACGTGACCTCTGTTTTGACACTTTACAACAGGTAAGGTCTACTTATAAATGATCCTTCTGTTACTTTTTTCTCTTTTTGAATTAGTTTGGGGTCTACATGTCGGCTCAGTGATCACTGAGATGTTGCAGGTTTCCAGCAGTTTTAATATGACTGGAGTCTCTTTGAATTTGTGATATTTAGTGTTGACATTTGCATTCTGGATGATTCTAAGGTATTTGTACTTAATTGTCTTTTGTATTTCAATATGTCCCAGTTTAGAAAGTGACGTTTTTGTCTTTTCCTCCAAGTGTTACACCTTTAAATTTTGTCTTCCATAAAACTAATTTAATATACAAGTAATCATTTTTATATGACTACCATCTGTCTCCACAGTACACAGCTTTATTTATTATAGTCTCTTCACAAACTTTAACATGCAAAGTAATAAACTCAGAAAAACAGACTTCTTGTACTATGGTCTAATGTTCTACTGCTCCGTGTCTGATAAAAGATCTTCATAATGTGGAACCTGAAGACAGTGTGGACCACTTGTCCCAGACTGATGAGAACCAGTTCATGACCCCAACCATCACAGGTGAAAATCAGTGTCTTAAATGTTAAAGTTGCAGTGCAGGAAAGAGTCCATTCTGTGACCTAAAATCATTTCTGTTTACAGAGGACAGCAGAGAAGATCACTGGTCCTTCACTTCCTCCTGTTCAGGATGTTTCACACCAACCATCAGAGCGACCAGGACTTGTACTGTCATCACCACCACCGTGCACTCTTCTACCTGTTTTAATTGTTATAATAAAATTTAACAGGACAGCAAAATACATTTTCTTATTTATTTGTTAATTTTCCATCTACATCTTTGCTTAAAACCAGAGGTGGGTAGAGAGGCCAGAAATTGTTCTCAAGTAATATTATGGTTATTGGAATTGTTCAAGTATGAGTCATTGCCAGAAAAGGTGAAGATGAAAGTATTCAATAAAAAAAGTTACTGGAGTAGTAATGACGGTTCTAAATTTGCAAACCTTTTCTCCTAAATTTGTAAGTCTTTCCATATAATTTGTCTTTTTTGAATATACAACTTTATCCTATAAATCAGAGTTTTTCCACATAAATTACATTTTTGTAACATACATTTTCGACTTCTTAAAAAATTAGCAGTTCTACATTTCAAACATTTTTCTTTTAAATGCATCACTTTGTCAAATTTGTGACTGTTTTATGTGATTTTTTTAAAAACATGAATTTGTAACATTTTGCATATAAACTTTTCACATAAATTTGTAACTTTTTAAATCTAACTTGTTTAAATTACTTGTTCTTTGTAGCTGGAATAGAAGAACAATAATATCAACACCCATCTCGGCTAAATAAGATTATAAATTTACTAAAATAAAAATGACCAGTAATTCTAGCGAGACTAATCAGTCATTTTAAACAGGCACATTTCTAATCAGTTTTCAAATCAGTGAAATTAAAATTTAGTGACTATGACCAAAGGTACTTGAGTAAAAGTAGTTTTATCATCACATGTACTTGAGTAGAAAGTATCCTGCAATAAAGTTACTCATTTAAGTACTGTTTTGACAAAGTATCTACAAGTACAAGAACCTTTTCTGGCAATATGTTTATGGATCACTGCCAACGTCTGACCGTTCTGAACAAATATAACTTGTATTCTACCCAAACCTGCAGTTTATATTAATGATTATAAATAAGTGAATACAGATAAAGTACTTGAGATAAACCTATTTAATTAAAAAAAAAACAGTTTAGGAAATACCAGCTTAAGTCTTGTCATCAATAAATGCATAAAGAATGCATGAACTGAGGTGCAGCTCACAGTTGTGTAAACATGTGAATGATTGTTTTTTTAAAAAGGTTAACACAGTTAAATTAGACTTTTTTTTTATATAGATTTAAATTGTAAACATGTAAAACATCAATGTAAGTCTTAAAGAAGAAAGGAGAAGGTGCTTCCATCTCAGAACCAGTGGATGTGGACACCATTCACACCCAGACTGGTCCCCTGGTCTCTGCAGCTCTCAGCTCCACATCAGATGTAGTCATCACAGATCACAGACGTTTGCTGGATTAAAAAAAATCACAGTGATTAATGTACATTACCTCCTCTGCTCAGCTGAATGTTTACAATAGAAAATAACCTTTACTGACTTGTGTGGCTGCTGGACAGTGAAGGACTTCAAAATTTTCATTTATTGGCTTATTATTTTTTGACATTTTTTAAACTCATTGCTCATCAATAGTAGAAACACAATTCAGTAAATTAGTGACCATTTTATACTAATAATAGAAAGCACAATTTGGGTGACTAGTCAATATTCTGAAGGCTCATTGGTCATAAAGTCTAACTGTTAAAAATGGTTCAATGCAGTTCAAACCAGCCCTCAAATAAGTTTACTACAATTCAACCATCCAACATGACATCTTCCCTTCTCATCCACCACACCACATACGTGCACACTTTGCATTTAGTGTATTAATGTATATATACTTAATAATATGATCAATAAAAATTAAACTGTTACGTCTGTCATAAATAGCATGTTTAATTAACTAATTTATCCCTATGATGGGTGAGACATAAACGCAACCTTAATTTTCAAAGAAAAATAGTCTATTAATTTAGGCCTAATTAATTTGGTCCTAATTTTCGGATCAATGGACCTTAATAATAGGTCTCCCAGTAGACCTACCAGAGGTCGGTCACGTCAACCTTTCATGACTCCTGAGGCCTTCGGTATCCATTTCTCCACAACATCCTCCTTTGTTGGCTGATGGGAATTCTATAAACGTATATTTCTGGCAGTCCTTCTCATCTTTCATCAGATGGTGATGTCTACATGAGTCTATACTGCAATTTTGGGCATTTTCCCGATTTTTTTTTTTGTAACTTAGATTTTTATTCATTTTTCATCATATATAATGCATTCAGATCACATTCTACATTTAAAAAACAAAGGGGTTAGGGTAGGGAAAAATAAAAAAAAATAAACAAAATAAAAATAAAAAATAAAAAATAAAAGGGGGGGGGACAAATGTTGGAGCATCAAGTTTTTAGTTTCCATCTCTTAATTCTTCTGGTTTTTTCAGTGTCTTTGGTTATTCTTTCAATTTCTGCCTCGTTGTTGCACTTTGTAGTGTGTCCATTTCCGCCATTTTTTCTCCCATATTCCTTCTTGCATTCTTCGTCGATATGTTAGTTTTTCCATCATACGTATGTCCTCAACAATGTCAGTCCATTGTTCTTGGTCAGGAAGAACTTCTGATCGCCATTTTTTTGTGATAGTTTTTTTTACATGCAATCAACAAGATTTTAACTAGATATCTGTCCTCAGCCTGTATAACACTGTCTTTTTTAAGATCACATAAGTACATCAGGTTACAGTTCATTGGTATATTATATCCTAATATCCTCTGTATTGTCACATGCATAGATTTCCAAAATGATGATATTTTGTAGCATTTCCAAAACATATGTGAGTGGTCTGCATTTTGAGCCCCACATCCCCTCCAGCATAAAGATTGGGTATTTGAATATTTTCCTTGAATCTGTGGTGTAATGAAAAAGCGAATCAGGTTTTTCCATCCAAATTCCCTCCATGCCCTTGAATTTGTTGATGTGTGTTGTGTTTTCCATATTTCCTGCCAGCTTTCTTCTGTTATGTTTAAATTGAGCTCTTTCTCCCATTTCTCCTTTATATAGTTACTTGTATGATTGTTTGTCATAAGTTTCTGATATAGTTTTGAAATAATTCTTATTTTATTTCCTGCATATGAGCTTAAAATAAGTTGTATAATCTCGTTCACATCTGTTTGGAGGTTATGCCTAATCTTCTTCATATAGTAATCTCTCATCTGCAGATATCTGAAAAATTCCGATCTTTCTAATTTAAATTTTCTCCTGATATTTACAAAGCTCCCGAGATCTTTTTTTCCGATATTGCCCCATGCTGTGATTCCCTTGTTCACCAGATTTTTGTATCCCCTATCTTGTTTTGCCGGTTCAAACTGACTGTCAAATGCTACCCATTTCAATAGTTTTATGTCTTCCCTTATATTATATTTTTGTACTATTTTATACCACAGTTCTAAAGTAAATTTAGTGATTGGGTCTATTTGTTTGATTTGCTTATATGCATCTTTATCCCCTATTATGCTTTGTACTGGGAGTCCCTCAATTTCCTTTTCCATTTCTTTCCATTTTGCCTCATATCCCTCGTCGCACCAACATATGATATATCTTATTTGTGCTGAGTAGTAATATTCCTTTAGACTCGGTAGGCCCATGCCTCCTTTCTCTTTTGGTAATTGGAGGGTTTTATATTTCACTCTTGGTTTTTTACCTCCCCAAACAAATCTCGATATCATCCTGTCCCACTTTGAGAATTGGGCATCTGGAATCTCTGTTGGTATAGCCTGGAAGAGGTAAAGTAATCTAGGTTGTATGCTGATTTTGACTGTCTCAATTTTTGAATTCAGATCCATATTTAAGATTGACCATCTATCAATATCTTTTTTTATTTCTTGTTCCAACCTATCATAGTTTGCTTTATATATTTTGCTTAGGTCTTTAGGTATGTTCACTCCAAGGTATTTTATTTCTTTTTGCTTCCAGTTTAGTTTGATCTTATCAGTTATCTGGTTTAGAGGGTTATAGTGGAATGTCAGTATTTGTGTTTTTGTTATGTTTATCTTGTATCCTGATAATTTTCCAAAATTTTCTATCAAGTTCATCATTTCCATTATTGATTTATCTGGTTGTTCAAGGTAAACTATAATATCGTCTGCAAATAGCCCAATCTTGTGTTCCGCCCCCTTTATTGTTACACCTTTTAATTTCTTATTTTGTCGTATCGCTTGAGCCAATGGTTCTATGAACAGAGCAAACAAGGTGGGCGATAAGCAGCATCCCTGCCTAGTTGATCTTTGTATATTTACTTTGTCTGTTAAGCTACCGTTTATCTTGATTCTTGCCACAGGTTCTTGATATAGCGTCCTTATGCATTGTACTGATTTTTCGTTAAATCCAAAGCGCTCCAGTACACTATATAGGAATTTCCAGTTAACCCTGTCAAATGCTTTTTCTGCGTCTAAACTCATTATTACTGCGCTTTTCTTTTCTTTATGTATTTGGTTAATTATATCTATTGTTCTCCTGATATTGTCATGTGTTTGGCGTCCCTCTATGAATCCAGTTTGATCATCTTCTATCAATTCCGTCAAGAATGTCTTTATTCGTTTACATATAATTGTTGTGTATATTTTATAATCTACATTTAATAAAGAGATTGGTCTATAGTTTCCGCATTGTTCTTTATCTTTCCCTGGTTTTAAAATAACTGAAATGATTGCTTCGTTCCATGTTGGAGGTATTTTGTTGTTGTTCAGCGTCCAATTAAATGACTTTAGGAGTTGTGGCGTGAGTTCTTCTATAAACAGTTTATAAAACTCAGATGGGTATCCATCACTACCTGGTGATTTACCATTTTTAAGTGACTTAATCACATCTCTGATCTCTTGTGTTGTTATTTCTGCTGTTAGTTTTTCATTTTGTTGATTTCCTATTGATGGCAAGTCCAATGTGTCTAGAAATTTTTTGATATCTTTAGTATTTGTTTCTTCAGGTTGCGAGTATAGTTCTTGGTAGAAATTATGGAAAATTTCTTCGATGTTTTCTGGGTTAACTGTGGTTTTATTTGTGGTGGGGTCTTTAATCTTGTATACATTATTCATTGTTTGTTGTTTTCTTAACCGTTTTGCCAGCAGTTTTGTGGCTTTTGGCCCCGTTTCATAATATTTTTGCTTTAGATATCTATTTTTCCTTTCAATTTCATCCATTTGTGTTTCTTTTATCTTTGTTTTTTCTTCTTTAATTTCTTGATATATTTTTGGATCATTTGTGCTTTGATGTTTACGTTCTAATTCCCTCAGTCTCTCACATCTTTGTTCATACGCTTCCAGTTTAGTCTTATTTGCTTTTCCTGTTTCAACAATTAATTTACCCCTTAACACGGCTTTTAGTGCGTCCCATAGTATTGTTGGGTCCACTTCTTCATTGTCATTCTCTTGGATATATTCGTTTATGTTTATTTTTATTCTTTCTTTCATTTTCTCATCATTTAACAGTCCTACGTTAAGTTTCCATGTTGTTTGTCGTTTTCTATTGTTTAAATATATTTCCATGTATATAGGATTATGATCTGATATTTCTGCCCCTCCAATCCAACAATTTCTCACCCTGTGTCTGTCACCTTCATTCATAAGGAAGTAATCTATTCTAGAGTGTACTTTATGGGCTGCTGAATAATGTGTATAGTCTTTTTCGAGTGGGTGTAGGTCCCTCCATATGTCTACCATACCCATTTCTGCCAGTGAGGTTCTTATGAACTTTGTTACATGTTTTTTTGTCTTCTTAACACTTGTTGTGTCAACTTCATGATCCATGACAGCATTTAAGTCTCCTCCACAAATTAGGACTCCTTCACTGTGTGTTGCTATGAGATCAAACAGATGTTGAAAAAAACCCTTGTCACTTTCTGGTGGGGCATAGATGTTCACTAATGTGATCTGCATACCATCTATTCTTCCCTTTATTATTACATACCTGCCTTCTTTATCCTGGATTTCCTGTTCACTTTCAAATTGTATTTTGTTTGAGATTAGTATCATAACCCCCCTTTTTGCTCCTCCCTTAAATGAACTGTAGTAGGAGTTCTTATAGCCAAATCTCTTTAGTTTCACATGTTCTGCCTTGCTCAAATGTGTCTCTTGCATAAATATAATTTCAGCTTTTTCCTTCTTGAATTTTCTTATTATTCTTTCCCTTTTAACAGGTGAGTTCAGACCATTCACGTTTAGTGTCATTATCTTAAGATTTTTACCCATATTCATGTTTTTCCATTTTTTTAACTTGTGCTCCTAGCCCCTTTAACAACAAAAATAACACATATTTATATAAAAACACATTAAAAAAACTCGACCTCCGTACTTTGGGCCTTTCTTCTGCCCACTGGTCCCTGTTGGTGGGTGGGGGGTTTGTCTTCACAGAGTGAAGGGCCCTCCCTAGACTTCTAATTACTATCAAAGTAATAGTCATAAGTCTAGAAATGTCCAACAAATATCACTTAAACCTCTCCTAGCCGTCTGTTTCTCTTTTACATTGTCTTCTTGGCCTTCATTTCTTCTGTGCCTTTCTTAATCTTTGTTATGATCTAGGCTTTCAGTTGAAAGCCTTGTAGCTTGTCCTGGGCCCGCTGCTCTACGTCTCTCCCCCTTCTTCCGCCGTTCACTCGTCTCCACTCCGTCTGTCGTGGTGCGTTCAGGGCCGCCGCTGCTCCAGCCGTCTCCTTCGGCACGCTCACCTCAAGGCCCCGCTCCATCATATCCCGCGCTGCCTCTTCGGCCGTGTTGTAGGTTCTTGTGCCTTCCTCCCAATGAATCCTCATTTTCGTTAGCGGCGTTTGGAATCTAATTTTTTTCTCTTTCAGCGTTTTTTTAATATTGGCATATTTCTTCCGCTGCTGCACGATTTCTGTCGGGTAGTCATGGTCAAAAAATACCTGTTTGTCGCCGATTCGTATCTTTTTTTTCCATGCTTGCGTCAGGATTCTTTCCTTTATGTCATATTTCACAAAGTTTACCACAACTGACCTGGGTGGAGAGTTTGTTTTCGGGTTCTGTGCCGGTGTTCTGTGCGCCCGTTGAATCTGCAGATCCGTTTCTCCGGGTATTTCCAGTTCTTTTTTTAAGAACTGATCCATGAATTTTGTCATCGAGTTGCCTTCAATGCCCTCCGGAATTCCAAAGATGCGCATATTGCTTCGTCGGGATCTGCTCTCCAAGTCGTTTATTTTCTCCTGCATCCTCTGCGTTTGCGTCGTCAGGGTCTGTAGTTGTTCGTTTGCCTCGCTTTTCCAATCTTCTAGTTCCGAAATTCGGGTCTGCGCTTCTGTCATACACGCCCGCTGGGAGCGCAGCTCCTCCATGTTTTCCGTTAATTTACGCTCCATTTCTCTTCGGAGGTCCATGATTTCCTCCTTAATTTCTTTTTTCAGTTCCTCCTTAAGAGCCGCTAAATCCTGTTGTAGCTGTCGCTTGAATTCTCTCAACTCTTCACCCAAACTGGCGATGCCAGCGTTCATGTTGTCGAGTCTGGTGTCCTCCATTTTCTCTGCTGTGGACATCTCGTTTTTTTGGGCTTTGCGTACAGCGGTTTTTCCTGCGTTGTTGGAGAGGAATTCTTCAATTTTACCCTGTTTTTGTCCTTGTGCCCGGTTCCTTCGTGTTTTCATCCCTTAGTTTATTGATTCGTTTATGTCGAGTTGGCCATTTACCGATGATTTTTAATCCGGCTAGGGAGAGCTCTTTGTTTAAGTGTTATGTCTCTCCGCCATCTTCCCGGAAGCGCATTTTCCCGATTTTAAAGTGAGATTTAGCAACTAGTCTTTCAGGCTTATTTGAAAATGGCAGTGTTCTGCGGCTCCTAGCACCACTTCCGGCTGTGACCAACAAAATAAAAGGAAAATGACACCAAACAGAATCAGACCCGTTATGTCGTTTTTGCTCTGTTTCGATTTTATTTTGACAAGACGAGAACGATATAACGCTATTTTGGGTCGTTCTGTTTGTAGTGTAGTAAGATGGTGGCCGTGGCACCCTGAGTATAGTGGGAGGTGACGACCCACCTTTCCAGTGGTGGCGTCACCAGGGGTATAAAGGGCAAGGGCGGAAGAGACTTGTCTCTTCGTCGTTGACCCCTTGGCCTGTACAGAGCATCTGCTGGTTGTGGCTCTAGTTAATAATAAAGTAACGTTCATCTGCACTCTGAGCCCCTTCCTTGGTTACTGAGTTATGGACATAACATTTGGCGACGAGAAGAAAGAAGGTATGGCTAGAGCTGGCACTACTTTTTGGCCATTTTTGGAGGTCCCGGGTGAGCTGCCCATGCCCTGGCCTAGATGGTACGCAGCACTCCACAATTATCTGGTGGCCCTTAACCTCAGTAAGCTCGAGAAGATGCATGCAAGAGCTATTTTAGTTCATAATCTTGGTATTGAGAGTCAAAGGATCTTTGGGACACTGGGAAAGGCTGATAGCTATGAGGACGTGGTGGGGCTAATGGCGCGCTACTTTCGTGCCCTGGAAAACATTATAGTCCAGTGAATAAAGTTTTGGCAGTGCCACCAGCGTACAGGGGAGTCGGTGCAGCATTTCATTGCAGACCTGTGCCAGCCCTGAAAGAAGGAATGGTCTGTGATCAACTGGGGGAGCATGTTCTTTGTTCTGCAGCACAGTCGAGGTTCCTGATCTACCCGGTGAACTGACGTTGGCCACGGCTATTGACATTGCGCTGCAGTATGAGGCAGTGGAAAAATTATTGGAAGACCTCCGTGAGAAAGACACATGGAGGCATGGAGAACCATGTTGGAAGAAACTGGCTGTGGACTTGGACAGCGAGGACGGCATGAGTGACAAAGAATATGCCACCGCTGTAAGAATTAGGTTTGCCCCGGGTATGCCAAAATGTTATGGCTGTGGGTCTATAAGCCAAGAGAGTGTCCTGAGAAGGGCAAGCGGTGTGGAAAATGCATCTTCTGCACCACTTTGCCAGAGCCTGTTTTTAAGAACAGGGTAAAATCCTTCCTTTTCAATGTAGCTTACAATTAGGGAGGGATCTTGTGTCTCTTAACCCCCCTTTTGTTTTGCTGTTAATAGATTCAGACTGCTGGGTGACCTCCAATAATGTACTTGGCTTCTCATTGTTCCTGTTCTTTATGTCTGTTCTCTTCATCCTCTCTATCCCCTCACCCCCAGCCAGTCGCAGCAGATGACTGCCCCTCCCTGAGCCTGGTTCTGCTAGAGGTTTCTTCCTGTTAAATGGGAGTTTTTTTCTCTCTACTGTCGCTAAGTGCTTACTCACAGGGGATCATCTGATTGCTGGGTCTTTTTGCAATTGTGGGGTTTTCCCTGCATTTGGTAGTGCTATGAGATGACTTTTGTTGTGATATGGCGCTATATATATAAAATAAATAAATAATAAATAAAATAAACAAATGTTATGTATGGAGAAAGAAGTCGGAGTCTCATCCATGTACTGAACCAACCACCTTTATTACCGCCGTCTGACTCAACAGCGCTATGGTCCTGTACTGTGCTGAGCTCCTTGACTGGCCCGCTGACTTCAGTGACCGGGGACTCCTCCACTCGTGGCCCCGGTCCTACCTCGAAGTCTAGCTTGTAGCTCATAGCTTGGTTTTGGTGACAAGGAGAAAATTATGGGAGCGTAGGGGCTACCTCCACTACTATCACCGTTTCTAGAGTACATGGGAGAGCCGGTGATCCTGTGGCCACAGTGGAGGGCCATGTTTGAGGATTACATCAGGGCACTGGGCTTAAGTAGAATCAATGGGAGACGACGGCGAGCACTTCTGGCCCACCATCTTAAGATAAGATAAGCCGTTGTTAGTCCCACAATGAGGAAATTCCAGGATTGCAACAGCACAGGGATAGCAACACTCAGAGCAACAATCAAAAGGCAAGAGAAAAACAAGAGCAGCAAGTATACATATGTACATATAAATATAAATATATATATAGACGTGGAAGGCCTTCCATCTTGGCCTTCCATCTTGACGTGGAAGGCTGAAGAATTCTCGGTACATTGGGTGAAACAGAGTACTATGAGGATGCTGTTGAGCGGCTGGCCGAGTACTTCGACCTGCAGATGAGGACCACAAAGCTGTGGGTAATGGAGCCGTTCGCGCCAGGAACGGCTAACCTAGTTAGCTTGGAGAAGCTAACGGCCCATTCGGTGCCTATGGACAGGTTAGCCGCTAAGGTAACTTCACGCCAAAACCAAGCTATGAGCTACAAGCTAGACTTCGAGGTAGGATCGGGGCCACGAGTGGAGGACTCCCCTGTCACTGAAGACAGCGGGCCAGTCAAGGAGCTCAGCACGGTACAGGACCATAGTGCTGTTGAGTCAGACGGCGCGGTGTGCAATGACAGCGAAGAGGGAGAGCAGCAGGAGTCATCCCTGCAGCTGGAGGCCAGGCAGCGAGTGAATAGGACCATGGAGGCCGAGAGCCCCGGGGACGAACAGCGACAGCCGGGCATGGAGACGACGCAGCAGAGTGCCTGGAACGAGGGTACTGAGAGCAGTGACAAAATGCCTGGGTCAGAGAGTGACGCCAACGAGAGTGACGCTGAGAGCCCTGAGGGAGAGCAATAGCAGCCGGACACGGAGGCAGCATAGCGGAGTGCCCTGGATGAGGCTGCTGGGTGTTATGGTGAGGTGCCCGAGGCAGCAAGCAGTGCCGACGTGCGGGTTTCGGGTCTTCCTGGAGTTCGGCCACGGGGGGGGGGGGGGGGGGGGCGCCGAAGTGTTCGGGGCAACGATGGCAGTTGCAGTCGTATTGAAAGCAGTCGGGAGCGGACCGACAAGCACGGAGAGACTGCGTGCCGGACAGCAGCATGGCGGGTCCCGAGAAATGAGGCAGTTGGTGGTGAAGAGTGATATTTTTGCAGGAGAGGTTGGTTTTGATCCCGGAGGCAGATGGCAGCCAGGGGCATTCATGCTGTGGGGTTGCCTGGGATCTCCGAGCCGGTCTTATCTTCAGCGGCCAGGGGCGTGCATGATTTGGGACTGCCCTGGTCCCCGGGCCGGTGTTACCTCTGGCTGCTGGTGGACATACAGTAGATGTGACTTAAATACCCTTGATGTAAATATGTATACATATACTCTGCTGCTGTGCATGTGAGCATGTAAGATTTGGGATTATCTTACTTATTTTTTGAGACATGGTCCAATTTAGTTATTTTTGTGTGAATGTGATAGGTCATTTTCCTACATTTCATGATTCCTTGTTCCTTAGTGCATGAGTCGGGTCCTAAATTGGGGAGGGTCTCGATTGTGTGTGTGGATTACATTTTTGTAAAGGGGAGGGGAATTGTGGTGTAGTGAGTGTGGTGTGTGTGTGTGTGTGCGCTGCCGTACCCGCCCCTGGTGTGATGTTAGGCGGGCATGGCCCTTGTATATAAATAGTTCTGTTCTCATAATAAAGGTGGTTGGTTCAGTACATGGATGAGACCCTGACTCCTTTCTCCATACATAACAGAAACCTCAAATTTGAAAGTGAAAACAGACTTTAAAAAAAATAAGCACGACTAAATAAAGTCATTTTAAGCCATCTAAAATGGTATTAAAGATGATAATATCACAAAAGTGGGCTTTTGTTGAATGAATTTTGGGCAGAGGAGACAGATTGGAGTGGTGCAATTCTTGGAAGATGTGAAAATCTAAACACTGTTGCTCAGATGTTTTACAGCCTCGGGAAAGTTCTGCTTTTTAAACTGTAGACAAGGTTGAGATAGAAGCCTTTCAGCTGCACTACTTTATCAAAGAAGTAGAAGCTCAAACGTGTATGGTGTCCTGACGGGTGTCCCCATAAGGACACGTTGTCTCTCATGAGACTCGTCCTACCCCTCTATACTCTGGAATCCATGCCATGTTTTTCAGCAGACCCAAAACCAAGTCCAGATTTTCCACTGCTGCTGGATCTTCCTCATACAATTTAAGATCCACTTTATGGACATACTTTGACTTCTTTTGCCTTATTCATACAAGAAGTTAGAGCACAGAAGCTGTTTTTAAATGAGCTGAAGGAGCCTTTTTGGGAACTTGCCCAGGTTTTGGCTGAACTTTGCCCGTGCCTCTGCTGCATCAACCGACGCTTCCGCCTGCTGCTCACGTGAGACTGAGACGTCCCCTCTCTGGTAATGGGTGCTTCGGGGAATAATGTGGTGGGTTTGTGTTGGTCACTGACTGTTAGCTTAACCACTGAGGTTTAAAATACACTGAAACTTTACCATATGGACTGCTTTAATGATCGCATAAGAAAATGTTTTGTTCAGTACTTAGCACTTATGAGGGTGTCTTTACCTCCGCCAAGGAGGTAATGTAATCGGGGTGGTTTGTCTGTCTGTTGTTAGCAGGATTACGCAAAAACTACGGTACGGATTTTGACGAAATTTTTACCAGAGGTAGCCCTTGGGCCAAGGATGGATTCATTACATTTTGGTGATGATCTGAGAGTGCATACTTCCACCAATGACCTTGTTTTTATTTGTGCAACAGGATTACACAAAAACTACTGGATGGATTTGGATGAAATTTTCACCAGAGGTGGCCCTTGGGCTAGAGACAAACCCTTTACAATTTGGTGATGATCCGAGAATGCATATCTCTGCCAAGGCTCTTATCTTCTGACAGTGTGTGCGCATAAACACTACTGTATCCTAATCAAAGGCATGCACCATGGGAGTACCACAATGTTCAGTCTTAGGCCCATTTACTAGGCCCTGCTGTTTACTTTGTATATTAATGATTTGCCATCAGTATGTGAAAATGACATAAATATTCAGATGAATGCAGATGACATAGTCATCTACACACATGGAAAGGATGCCAGACAAGTGGCTGACAAGTTAATGATAGCAATGGAGAAAGTGTGAAAATGGATTAATCAATTACGCCTCACTCTGAACGTAGGGAAAACAGCTACCATGTACTTTACCAACAAACAAAATCATACGCACTATCCGACTATAACTGTAAATAGGGCAAATATAGAAAATGTAATAGAGTTTAAGTATTTGGGTGTCACATTAGATCCCACGTTCAGCTTTAAAAAGCATATAAAACGGATGAGCCACACTCTGAAATATAACCTTGCAAACTTTTGTTGTATCAGATACTCTCTCTAAAAGCATCAAAAACCTTTCTGAATGCCATGTTTTTGACACATTTCTCGTATTGCATCTCTTGCTGGTCACAGGCCAATAGTACGACTCTGAAACCCTTGGAATCCCTGTATAAACAATCCATCAAAATTCTGGATAAGAAGACACAACAGTATCACCATTGTGGTACACTTGCCAAACACAAGATGTTAAGCTTTGAAAACATGATCATGTATGCAAATATATGGTTGAGCTTTAAAATTATCGATGGTTCTGCACTCCCGCCCCTTAAGACTTTTATGTACCTGACTTCTGAACAAAATACCAGAGTAACAAGGACTTCCTCTAGGTGGCATTGTTGCATCCCCCGACGTAAAACTGCTTTTGGACAATCAGCATTCTCATACAAAGCTATAAGGGAATGGAATAAGCTCCCCACTGCTTTGAAGACCAGAACAAATTACAGCGGCTTTTCCACAGAGACTAAAAAATGGATTTTAAGTATTCAAGTCTGACAGCATTGACTGTCTGCCTTAAAAGGAATTATGAAATTGTACTCTTAAATTGTTTTTTTATGTGTGCTGTCTCTCTTATCTTTTTACCTTTAAACTTACTCCCTGCTTGTTTCAGGGTCAACAGTTTCTGAAACCCAACCTAAATTGCTTTCTATATGTGCTGCTTTTCCTTTAATATCTTCCTGCCTGCCCCAGGGACTACAGGTGGAAATTAGTGAGCATGCTATAATCTGATACTGAGCATCTTTACTCTGTGTTTAATGTTTTTTCTGTACATGGTCCCTGACAAATAAACCAATAAACTAAACGGTAGCCACGGTTAATTGCTCAAAATTTCTTCAATCTGATTACAGTTCAGATCAGAACTTTACTGTTTACATGGATCCTGAAAAAGTTGATCCGATTAGGACGTGCGTTTCCACATGTCACACGTTTGAACAGACTAAATCATTTTGATATGCGCACAATTATCCGTCATTCCGGAAATAGTAGAAAAAGAAGCAACTTCCGATGTAAACAAACCCCGCTTCGTGTCTTTCTCTTTGAAATGGACCTGTATTGTGTTATTCAGACTGTACTTTTGCTTCTGCTGGTCTCCATAATGAAGCTACAAGTACATACTTCTGCATATGACGAACAGAGGGAGACAGCAGGACGACACAGACCAGTTTTGTTTTACTCCCGCCATGTTTTCCGCTAGCTGCTGTAAAGGTGGAAATACGTCACGTTGATGTGTGGCTGATGTACAGACATGCGCAGTAAACATATTTTCTACCCAAGCTTTGGAATAAGTGTTTATATGCGCACCAATCCGAATAACAATTGGCATAACCCACCTGTCTCAATCGGAAGGAAATTTTGATCTGAATGAGTGTGATTGGGTCAGAATATTCAGATTGGCATGTTTACATGAAGCATTTTTATTCTGATCAGGCTTTTAATCCGGTTACTTGTGTCCGTGTAAACATGGCAAATTGGAAGGAAATTTTGATCCGAATGATTGTGAGTAGGTCAGAATATTCAGATTGGCGTGTTTACATGAAGCATTTTTATTCCGATCAGGCTTTTAGTCCGGTTACTTGTGTCCATGTAAACATGGCTAGTGTGTTAGCAAGAATCCTCCAAAACTACTGGATAGACATTAATGCAATTTTCACCAGAATTAGCTCGTGGCCTACACACAAACCCATTACATTTTGAATGAATGAATGAATTTATTTATTTCGGATAGTACAGTACAGGTTAAAAGAAACTGTATAATATAACAACAAAGTCAAATTAGACAGAGACTCCTTCTATACAATTCCACGTGAGTTATCCGAAATGGGTGATGGCTGAAGCCGCAGCTTATATTGCCCACCCATATTCCATCCAAGAATTCAAAAGAGAAAAAAGAGAAAACAAGACAAGAGCGATTACAATTTAAAACAAAGCTAAGACAAAATGTGACTGAGAGAAAAAAAGAAAACTAAGCTAAGTTAAGCGGTTACTATTCAAAACAAATCTAAGACAAAATGTCACAGAGAGAAAAAAAAAACAAAAAACTAAGCTACAACACAATACAGGCTGGATATGTCAATCCTTATGTGAGTTTACATGTCGTCTTGTAAATATGTTTGGAGTATTTCTTCCTTTAGTTTTTGTTTAAATTGTCCAAGCGTTGTACATGATTTTAATTCAGGTCCAAAATCGTTCCATAATCTGACTCCTTGCACTGAAATACAGTGTTGCTTGGTGGTTGTTCTCACTGTAGGCTTTTGAAATATACATGTTCCTCTGAAGTGATATCGTTTCTCCCTTGTTTGGAACAACTTTTGGATAAGGTGAAGGTGATCCATGAGAGACGGAAAGGGCCTTGGTGGAAGTATGCACTCTCTGAGTACTTTTCTAGTTTTGTTCTGTTTCAGTTCAGCTATGCCTTGGTATTGCATGGTTATTATTGGGCAGATCTTGTGACACTAAACTGTCAAAGTTCACAGTCCACCAATAACCATTGCATGACTCTGTGAAATAGAGTTCAGGTTGACAGTAAATAAATGATTGTGCATGACATGCATGTTTTAAAGGTCCCATTATAGAGTACATTTTCCAGGGATTTGTTTTAAGTCCTAACACCCTCAAGATATGTGTCATTTTAAAGAACAAAAACCATTTCTATTGTTCTTGCTCATCAAAACAGCTGTAAAGCTCTCTGGTTTTTTTTTTTGGTGGGGGGGGGTCTCAAGTTAATAGTTTTAGTATGATGTCACATGGCTTACAGCGGTCATATTGGTGGCCATATTTAAGGGGAAGGGACAGCGGCTATCAGAAGATGTAAATATGATGAACTACTGTGCTATCACTGATGGGGGGGGGGGGGCAACGTGTTGTTTTATTGATTACCTGCAATTATTACCAATTAACCAAAATGTGATACACATTTATATAAATGCGCATACTACATCAGCCTAGTATGGATATTGAAAAGTTTGCTAGCTTTCTTTGTTTTCACTTACAATGGACCATACTTTTTCATGTTTTGAGTCAAGTACCAATCAAACTCATAATTGGTTCATTAATTTGTTATAACAAATGGCTTTAAAAATTCTTGATATGTTCCTTTAACCCACAGTAACCGTGCAAAACAATCTTCAGACCAAGTTTCACGGATAACTTATACAGTGGGGAAAAAAAGTATTTAGTCAGCCACCAATTGTGCAAGTTCTCTCACTTAAAAGATGAGAGAGGTCTCCAATTTTCATCATAGGTATACCTCAACTATGAGAGACAAAATGAGAAAAAAAAAATCCAGAAAATCATATTGAAGGATTTTTAATGAATTAATTGGTAAATTCCTCGGTAAAATAAGTATTTGGTCACCTACAAACACGCAAGATTTCTGGCTGTCACAGACCTGTGACTTCTTCTTTAAGAGGCTCCTCTGTCCTCCACTCGTTACCTGTATTAATGGCACCTGTTTGAACTCTTTATCAGTATAAAAGACACCTGTCCACAACCTCAAACAGTCAGACTTCAAACTCCACTATGGCCAAGACCAAAGAGCTGTCAAAGGGCACCAGAAACAAAATTGTAGACCTGCACCAGGCTGGGAAGACTGAATCTGCAATAGGTAAGCAGCTTGGTGTGAAGAAATCAACTGTGGGAGCAATTATTAGAAAATGGAAGACATACAAGACCACTGATAATCTCCCTCGATCTGGGGCTCCACGCAAGATCTCACCCCGTGGGGTCAAAATTATCACGAGAACGGTGAGCAAAAATCCCAGAACCACACAGGGGGACCTACTGAATGACCTGCAGAGGGCTGGGACCAAAGTAACAAAGGCTACCATCAGTAACACACTACGCTGCCAGGGACTCAAATCCTGCAGTGCCAGACGTGTCCCCCTGCTTAAGCCAGTACATGTCCAGGCCCGTCTGAAGTTTGCTAGAGAGCATTTGGATGATCCAGAAGAGGATTGGGAGAATGTCATATGGTCAGATGAAACCAAAATAGAACTTTATTGTAAAAACTCAACTTGTCGTGTTTGGAGGAGAAAGAACACCATACATACTGTGAAGCATGGGGGTGGAAACATCATGCTTTGGGGCTGTTTTTCTGCAAAGGGACCAGGACGACTGATCCGTGTAAAGGAAAGAATGATTGGGGCCATGTATCGTGAGATTTTGAGTGAAAACCTCCTTCCATCAGCAAGGGCATTGAAGATGAAACATGGCTGGGTCTTTCAGCATGACAATGATCCCAAACACACCACCCGGGCAACGAAGGAGTGGCTTCGTAAGAAGCATTTCAAGGTCCTGGAGTGGCCTAGCCAGTCTCCAGATCTCAACCCCATAGAAAATCTTTGGAGGGAGCTGAAAGTCCGTGTTGCCCAGCGACAGCCCCAAAACATCACTGCTCTAGAGGAGATCTGCATGGAGGAATGGGCCAAAATGCCAGCAACAGTGTGTGAAAACCTTGTGAAGACTTACAGAAAACGTCTGACCTCTGTCATTGCCAACAAAGGGTATATAACAAAGTAGTGAGTTGAACTTTTGTTATTGATCAAATACTTATTTTACCGAGGAATTTACCAATTAATTCATTAAAAATCCTTCAATGTGATTTTCTGGATTTTTTTTCTCATTTTGTCTCTCATAGTTGAGGTATACCTATGATGAAAATTGGAGACCTCTCTCATCTTTTAAGTGAGAGAACTTTCACAATTGGTGGCTGACTAAATACTTTTTTTCCCCACTGTAGATAACTTATACCAGGGTTGTCCAGTCATGTGCCATGGAGGGCCAAGACCCTGCAGGCTTTACCTCCAACCAATGTCTTCAACAGCAGATTTCACTGAATTTCTTCCCACTGATTGCTGATAAATGAAAACACCTGCTGAAGAGACTGGGTAGAAGAGAAAACCTGCAGGGTCTTGGCCCTCCATGGCATGATTGGACACCCCTGACTTATACCATCGAATGCTTAGCTTGGCGTTCACAACTTATGCCCAACGATAATCTAACTTATGCATAGCTTATCTTAATTTATGCATAGCACGATCATGCCAAACTGCCATCGGCTCCTGATCCATGAATCCTATGTGTGCGAGAGCATGAAGGCTCCATCATCTCGGTTGAACCAAGATGATTCTGTCCTCCAAAGACCATCGCACGGCGAGAGGACGTGGCTGACCTGGCAGAGCTGTCAAATCTGTCCGGTTGGTCATGCCTACGGAAATGATAAAACAGCTGATGTGACATGGTATGAACATCAGATGACAGTCGAAACATGTCAAGTTATGAAACATACCATTATACAGTAGCTGTAAGCTAGAAGTCCGTTTAGTAAGTTACACATAGGTTCAAAGCACATTACTCATAGGTTACAAATACATTTTTAGTACATTATCTCAACACTAGAGTGGTGGCCTAGTTGGTAGAGCATCCGCCCCACAACTGGAAGGTTGTGGGTTCAAATCCCGGCCGAGTCATGCCAGAGACCATATAAAAATAGTATTTTCCACCTTCTAGCTTGGTGCTCAGCATAATAAAATGGGGAAAGGAATGTTAATACACAGAGCTACCAGAGGACTGACCGCCCCCCCCCCCCCCACACACACACACTGTAGCTTTCACTACTTACAGTAGCTGTTTGGCCTAGGGTCAGTGAAATGGAGATAGGTGCCGCCCCATACACCACATGGTGTCCCACATGCTATGGAAGGTATTAACTTAACATTATCTCAATGTATTTTGACTTATGAGTGACTTACAAGTAACGTATGTGAACGATCACATAACTTAATATAACTTATGACCTGCGTATGTGGAACATATGAGCCTTACGCTGGATACGTCGAAAAAATTTTGTGCATGCACAAAATCCTTAGATGACCTTGCCGTACTGTGATGTATACCAGCATGCTTCAGCTTGCTCTTAACTTAACAAAACTTACCCTTATTAGACGTACGCCAGCATATTTGTCAATTTTTTTTAAACGTCAGCATACGCTGCTTAAATCGTCAAGGTGTGACAAGGGCTTAAAACAACACTGTCTCGATGTGAAGAGTTTTCACCTTGGTGCCCACAGGTACCGAAATGAGGTGGTGGTGGTGTTGGTGGTGCTGCTGCTGCTGGTGGCAGTGGGCTAGCAAAAACTTCAGGTGCAGCCCAAGGAATTGTAGGTGCCATTCTTGTCCAAACTGCCAAACGGCAAATGATACTGCCCAGGCTGCAGCAGTCTACTAGAATTCTGAAGGGAAGGAAGATCTGTCCACAAGTGAACTTAACATGGTTAAAGTTCAAAGTGATGTGTGCTTGTGCTTTTTGCAGAATGTTATCATTACGGACAGTCTGTTGTATAGGGATTTGACCTTTGGGGCTTGCCATAGCCGACGCCAGGCAGTCGACATGGTGACGTCAGGCGGGCTACGGCCAGTATCTATATTGAGTGTGAATCTCAATAAAGTTCAGTTCGTTACTCCGTTCATCATGGCTTAGGTCTTCCGTTATTAGGATATTGTGGAGAGAAAAAAAGGAATAGGTGAAGGCAACAAGCTGGATGACACAAGACTTTATTATTTCTCCAACATAACAGCAAACACGCTTCTGAGCTCTGCTGAGCTAATGCGCTACCTGGGTCTCTGTGCATTCCTCTTTTATACTTTTATTTCCATACGTAGAGACCCAGAGCTTCCAAACCGCATACATTGTTGTGTGAGCAAAGAGAAATGCAGCACATTAACATAATATTTGCGGACTCTACTCACACGGCTTTTTTCCAGCATTTACTCCTGTCCCGGGGGGGGGGGGGCATAGTCTTTGTTGTCCCGCTTGATACCCCCTGGTGACACCTCTTCATTCAGTCCGTTGTCCTCTTTTCCCCTTGTCTCTCTGGGTGTGAGGAAATCCCAAAACTGTGCTCCCACAATATAACATTTTGGCAACGAGGATGGAATAAACCATGGAGGCGGGTATTCCACCGCTTCAGCCCTTCCTGGAGCTCCCGGTTGAGCCGCCTGTGCCCTGGGCAAGATAGTTGGCGGTTTTCAAAACTACATCACCGTGGCTGGCCTGGGCAGCCCCGACAAAGAAAGACGAAGTAGCCTGCTCATTCACTACCTTGGTGAGGAAGGCCATTGAGTACAGTATTTCGCATGCTGGGTGGCAAAGGCTCGTTGAAGGAGTGTCTGGACATAATGGACAATTTCTTTAGGGACCAGTCCAACATCACAATGCAAAGATATAAATTCTTCGACCGTCAACAGCAAGCTGGTTAGTCCATCCAACGTTGCTTAATGGAATTCCGTAGCCTAGCAAGCAAGTGCACCTTCGGGCCAATTGAGGAGGAGCTAGTCCGTGACAAGGTAGCGCATGGTACGAACAATGAGTGGCTCAAAGAAAAGCTAATGCTAACTACGGATGTCTTCACACTGAAGAAAGTGTTTGAATTGACCAGCCAGGTTGAGTCCGCTACCCAGTTAGGTCTACAAGTGCTAGGTAAACAGAACCTAGCCACCCAGTCTTCCCCTCCACGTCAGGCTGCTAGCAGTGCAGCTAATCCTTTGGGGCAGACCCCAAAAGGCGGGGGACCGTGGCACAGACAGAGGCGGGAGCTCAGGGTCTGTGTGGCGGCTGTGGCTATCCCCATCACCAGGCGTGCATGTCCACGTGCCCCGCCGGAGGGAAAAAGTGCCATAACTGCGGCCCTTATAATCACTGGGCCAGGGTCTGCCCCACCACTATTAAACCATCAGAAAGCATGACGCAGGTGTGTGTGGCGGGCACCAGGAAGGGGCAGTTAAAGTGGTACATCTTGCAGCTAGACGGGGTCGATGTGCCACTTATGGTGGACTCAGGGGCTGGTAAATCCATACTGAGCATGACCACATTGAAATGATTTTTCCCAGGCAAAACCATCAAAGTAGGGGCGATGAAAATGTTTGGGTGCAGTCACGTTAAAATGGACATGGTGGGCACAGTCAGCTTCTCGGTAAAATGTGGATCAAGGATTATTTCGACGTTTACCTTCCAGGTTTCGCGCCAGGGGGCCGACTTGCTGGGACTTGACCTGCTGGGCGAATTAGGATTCTCCATTACGGACCCAGCGGGCTCAACGGTGCTGATGGTGTTCCCCGAATGGCATGTCCGCTGGCTGGCATTGTTCGTGGGCCTAGGATGTATTAAAGCGTTCAACCACTGCCCGCTCATCAAACCAAGTGTGACGCCCAAGATCCAGCCATTACGGTGGCTTCCCCTCGCCCTGCGGGATGACGTCATGGTGGAACTGAAGAAGTTGCTTAAAGCCGGCATCAGCGAGAAAGTGGATGCCTCGGCGTGGATTTTGAACATTGTGGTGGCCAAGAAGAAGACGGGCGGCATCCAGCCATGTATTGACCTCTGGATGGTTAATAAAGCAATTATTCCGGACAAATACCCGCTCCCCTTGATGGAGGAACTCACCGCAATGTTCAGCAGCTCAAGGTTGTTTACAAAGCTAGATCTCCACCAGGGTTTTCTGCAGGTGCCCCTTCACCCAGCCAGCAGGGACCTGACGGCGTTTGTGACCCACATGGGCGTTTTCAGGTACACCCGCATGCCTTTTCATCTGAGCTCAGCACCTAGCTGCTTTCAGAAGATTATGTCCACAATTCTGGCCGGCCTCAGGGGTGTAGGGGTGTACCTGGACGACATCGTGGTCCACGGCACATTGCAGGAAGAAAACGACAGTCGTTTGAGACCAGTGATGGAGGCGCTGCTGGAGCACGGAGTCCCGTTGAACAGGGAAAAGTGCATTTTCACGGCAGATTCTATTGAGTTTGTGGGATTCTGGCTGGCGGCCAAGGGCCTGAGCCCCCTGCACTCGAACGTGGAGGCAGTCCTGCATTTCCCCGACCCCACGACATCCGCGCAAATCTCATCGTTCCTGGGCGTGGTGAACTTCTACGGGCGTTTTATTCCCCATTATTAAGAGACTATCAAACCCCTCCGGGCCCCTCCTTCTGAAGCAGGACACACCGTGGCAGTGGACCCTGGCCTGCTCAGTGGCAGCCGCTAGGCTGAAGTCCCAACTCACCTCCCCACCAGTGTTGGCCCACTTTGATCCAAAATGGCCGACTTTTGTGACTTGTGATGCGTCTGGTTCAGCGGTGGGGGCGGTTATGTCTCAAGTGCAAGACGGTACCGAGTGCCCAGTGGCATTTGCGTTGAGGTCCCTTTCGGCGGCTGAACAGAAATATGCCGTGGGTGAGAGAGAGGCGCTTGCTTGTGTCTGGGCATGTGAACAGTGGCACATCGACCTGTACGGATGCCATTTGACCCTGGGAACGGCCCACCGGGCACTGATGACACTGCTGGAGACGAAAGGCTCGGGACACAGGCCCCTACGGATCGACAGGTGGACTGAGCAGCTGACACTACAACTACAACTTTACTACCCAGTTCACCCCTGGGAAAGAGAACATGGTGGCGGATCTCCTGTCCTGTGCCACGGCCAACACTGCACAACTGGACGACGACGACGACCCCACGGAGGCAGATCTGGTCAACGCACTGCACGGACCCCTCTGGGACATGGTGTCCCTCCAGGAGCTCTGGGCGAGGTCGGAACGGGACCCCACGTTGCCACAACTATGCTCAGTCATCAGGGAGGGTTGGCCCACAAAAGTATAGGGCGATCTGACACCTTTTCACTGGTTCAGAGATGAACTGAGTTGCCGGAACGGGGTGTGTGTGGCAAGGCGACACTGCACATTGATCCCGGTGTCTCTGAGATTGCGAGTTCTGACAATGCTCCACGAGCAATGCTCATTGTCACGAGCTTTTTTTTTTTCTTCTCTCCTGCTGATTTTTTCCTCCCCTCCTACTGGATCCCAGCTTGCTGTTGTCTGTCTGCGTCTGACTGCGACCGCCGAAAAGAAATTATGGAGTTAATAAGCTGGGCTTTGAACACAATTGACACTATTTTTTCAACAAGGAAAAGTGCTCCGGGGGAAGCTGTTTGCCCCGCTGGAACGGCTCCAGTGGGCTATCTATGTGACACAGGTATTTGGAAAATGCTGTGTCTCTCTAATCTCTCTATCGAAGATATTGAAGATTTGTTTATCTTCGTAATCTTGGTGATTGGGATAATTCTGATTGGGACGGGAATTGTCTTGGTTTACCGCAAATTGCTGAAGATGGATTCAACCTATCAAAATGCTGGCCAGGCGAGGTGCATCCAACAAATTGAGAAACTGGAGAAGACCCTGATAGCGACTACTGGAGAACTGTCTCGTAAGGTGGATTACATCATGGGTTCGCTCAGGTCTTTCCACGACGAGTTCAAAGCTGCGCAATGAAGGATTAATGTACTGAATCTACAGAAGAAATACAAGTCTTCTCTGTGATCAGTCCTATTTGGCATTATTATTCCCCATGAAAATTCCTCCTGGCTGTCTGCAGACTGTGTTTTTTTTCAAAATCATGAGCACAAGGCCTTGGACAGCCAGCTGCAGCGCCAGATAAGACTGGGCGCCAGACAGACAAAACATCTTCTGCCAAGGGTCCTTGGGTCTCTCTTATTATCATCAACACTGCTCAACACCGCACACACATTGATTCATGAACTGATTAAAGATATACTGTACACTGCTCTCTTGTGTCTCGTGAATTCTGAGTTGTTGCTCTGTGCTATTGAGAGATTTTTTTTCATTGTAATCACAATCTGCTTAAAAATAAGCTGTATTTTGATAACGAAGTTTTTTTTTCTCCTCCCCCCTTGTGTCGTTCCCTCCCTTCCCCTCCCTTCTTATCTATCTCTGTTTGATGAGGCGCCTTTATGGCTGCCGTGTCGTGTCGCGCGCATGCGCACCAATGTCAAGTCAAGTTCCTCGTGTGTTTTTTTTTACATGCTTGGCAATAAAGTTTATTCTGATTCTGATTCTGATTCTGAGGGTCACCTAGGTGTGGTCAGGGTGAAGCAGTGTTGCAGGGATTCAGTTTGGTGGCCCGGTATTGATAAGGACTTTGAAACTATGGTAAAGAACTGTGTTCCATGCTTGGAGAACGGAAAGACCGGCGGGCTACCCCCCCACCCCTGTGACCATTGCCGTACCCAGAGGGCCCTTGGAATTACATCCAATTGGACATTTGCAGTGAACTACATACGGCACCCCCGAACAGCTGTTTTTTGCTAGTGATCTACGATCTGTTCTCCAAATGGCTGGAGGTGATACCCACTAATTCAGTCATGACAGATGTGGTTACGGGTTTCCTCTCGTCACTATTCGCCAGATGGGGAGTCCCGGATGCCATCACTACAGACAATGGCCTACAGTTCACCTCTGGGGGGTTTGAGGAGTTTTTGAGTGTCGGGGCGTGGAACACATCAAAACCACGTTCTACCACCCCCAAGCCAATGGGAACGTAGAGCGTTTGAACAAGACTCTGAAAAACAGTCTGAGAGCCCATTTGGTGGACGGCTTCACGTTCCCTGATGCCCTCCAGAGCACACTCCACCACTACAGGACAACGGCTCACACCACGACGGGGTGCTCCCTGGCGAAACTAATGCTGGGGCGTGAATTCCACCTGCCCTGGACCGACTGAGGCCCCCCACAACCTCCCCTTTGGGGAACACAGACCCTCCACGAGACCGGGTTGTCGTCCAACAGCGGAAGATGAAACGATGTTTCGACAGGAAGCACAGGGCGAAGGCCCACGGACTCAATGTGCTGGACCGGGTCTGGATTAAGCATCCCAGCTGCACACATAAACTGCAGCCTTTCTGGATGGGGCCACTACAGAGCGTGAGGCGGCGTGGCTGGGACATGTTTGAGCTCTTGAACAGGTTACGGTGGCATTTCAGCCGACTCAGGAAGTTGTTGCCTGCACAGGGTCCGGGAGCTGCGGCAGAGCGGACTGAGGGTTGGGACTTATCTAATGGGGGTGTTGGGGACTCCCAGGTGCGGCCGACGGAGCCTGGAGCAGGTCTTCCTCCGGTGAGGCGCTCAGCTAGGATGGATCAGAGGCCCAAATACCTGAAGCATGTTGCGAATGGGTGGCAGAATAATCTGCCCCAACACAGGAGGATACCCTGGCAGTCTACCCAGGTGCCCATTTAGCTAGCCTTGTTGTTCTGTGTGTTGCAAAAAAGGAAAGCAAGAAAGAGAAAGAAAGAAAGAAAGAAAGGCAGTGTAAAAAAAAAAAACTGTCTATATTGCATGTGTTCTAAGGGGTTTTCTTGCTAAATTTAAAGGGGGGGGGTTCCATTTTGTATATATATGTTCTTTACGGTACTTTCACATTTTGTAAAGGGGGGGTGCTGTATAGGGATTTGACCTTTGGGGCTTGCCGTAGCCAATGCCAGGCAGTTGACATGGTGATGTCAGGCGGGCTACGGCCAGTATGTATATTGAGTGTGAATCTTAATAAAGTTCAGTTTGTTGCTCCGTTCATCATGGCTCTGGTCTCCTGTTATAGGACATAACACAGTCCCGTTGTTTTGGAATCAAATAAGGGTCCTGATTCTCCATTGAAGCTAATTTGTCATTCCAACACTGTCTAGGGTCATTATCAAGAGTTTCACTTTAAGTTTCTGAGGTTTTCACACTTTTTTGCTCCATTGCATAAGTAAGCAAACTTCTATTATCACCTCCAACATGGTTGCTGACCCTATTTGACACTGACAAAAGTGTATAGATAGCAAGGGTGCATCTGTTTTGCTAACTGGCTGAACGGAATGTGCCATGTTACCCAGGAAGTGTAATCCCCTTGTTTCTTTAAGAGATCAACTGAATACAGGCAGTGTTTATTCCTTTGTGAAGTGAGAGTTTTAATATTTTAACTTCATACATGTGACTTATGGATTTTTTTCCTTTTTAGGTTAAAACCCATGGAAAGATCATTTTGGATACTATGGACTCTTAAAGCATTTTAATAATTAAAATAACTGTTTACTCAAATAAAACACTAAAAAACAGACTTTTTGGTGTGACCGACCACCTTGCCATGTCCCTCAACTTGGACCCTTACATCTTCACCACTGATATGCTTCCCAGTGACCTTCGCTTCCTCCCCCCACTGGCCAATGGGCTTCTGGGATGGAAGGTATATAACAATATCATGCACGTGGGTGGCATTTATAATGGGGAGGGGGGGCGCTGCCACAGAGCAGATGTCCCCTGTCCTTCAGCAGTGAAGGTGGAGATGGAGGAACCCGTCCAGCACGCCTACAGCCTGAACACTCGCACAGGTAGCCTCTGCAGTGCAGGTGAGCCTTCGGTTGTCTTTCAGCATGTCTCATTTCCTGCATCTGTCCCATCTTCTTGTCCAGGCATTTTTACCCACACTCAGAGCTCAGCCAGTGTTACTGCTTCACAGTTTCTGTACTGTCACCGGCGTCACTCCAACTTGATGGTGATGGAGATTTTGTTGGTGCGCCAGGTGGGCTCAACAGAGCCAATCACAGTTAATCTGGTCAGTTCATTTACACCTCAGAGCAAAGACATCACATTTGAGTCTGGGCCTGATTACAAAGGAGGCAGGTAAGGCAAAATATGATATTCTAGATTCTATATAATGGTTTGTAACTGTGCTAAAGTCCTGCTCCTCCAACTGCCTCCTTCAGCCACATCCAAGGAAGGACAACCACTGCTGAGTTCCCAGGGGGATCTTGTCCCACAGTTCACCTTATCTGGACCCCCATACCATCCACACTGACCCTGCAGCCAGAACAGGTCCAGGCTCGCTGGGGCTTCATCCTGGTTGTGGCCGGCAATTTAGACTCTGCTGAAGCCAGTTTTGATGAGGGCCTGAGTCTGATGATAACCGGTAACCTGCGTCCGTCTCACGAGAAGGCCTGGGTAGAGCTGTGGCTGCAGAGCAAAGTAGAGGTAGTAGGGTCAGAGCGCCTCAGCAAGGCCTTGATTGGCTGCATGTTCTACCTCCTCAGTGCCTTCCCATCCATACATGACACCTCCAGCACTTTTGGCGGAGTCAGTCCAGGAGGGCTGTCTAATGGTGGAGAGGATCAGAGCTACTGGGGCCATGTATTCTGGGACCAGGTGAGGCTGGTGACAAGTTGGTGGCAAGCTGTGGAGTCTGTTGGTGTAATATAATGTATTGTACAATGACTTTCATCCTGCAGGACATTTGGGTATATCCTGGGATAGCCCTTTTCTACCCCAAACTTGCCCGAGCTGTGCTGGAGTACAGGGTGAGGACTATAGATGGTGCTAAAGACAATGCCCAGAAACAGGGTTACAAGGTAAGAGATGATCAGTGGAACACTTAACTGATGTCTTCTTTTCATCACTGAAAAAAGTCTATTCTGAAAACAAGAGCCATGAGCAATTAAATAGTTGCACTGAAAAATGCTGTTTTATCAAAAATGACCAATCATTTCTTTGAATGTGAAACATTTTGGTTGATTTCAGAAAGTTAATCTATGGATCCGTTTTTGTATTGTGGAATATGAACTGAATTTACAATTTATCTGGATAAATCAGATGCTTTGAAAGATGAGAAGAACTTAACTGAATTTTGTTATAATAGTTGGTGATCAGAATTTTAATAGTTTTAACTTGTTCTGGTAGATTGAAAGTGAATCTTTATCTGTCCATCCATCCATCCATCCTCCCTCCCATCCTCTACCGCTCATTTGGGGTTCATTCATATAGCATTATGATCCTTATGATCCTTCCTGCAGGTGACGAACCTACTGAAGTACAATCCCATGTGGCTCGTAGGGTCCTTGTTGTAACTTATGGAGATCCACTCAACCACTCTTGGTCTGGCCCTTTACACTGGGTCCAAATAAAAGGGTAATATGGTAGCACAGTTCCCACAGGTCTTAATGAAACGTCTGTGACATGCTTTGGTCAAAATGCCTCTTATTACAGCACCATTTTAACCCCTCTTTTGCCGCCTTCCTCAAAAAGGCTCATTTCAGTACATGTTTCTTTAAATGCTCATGAGCCCCAGTTTACCCCACCCTCCCTCTTTCATTCCTCTTTACGTCGGTTGTTGATGCCTTATTGCTGATGTTAGATGGCTAGCTCCTAGCGAGCACAGCCTGCGTTAACTAACGTAAAATCATCTGAAAGAATGAAAAAAGTAAAACATCACTGGGGTCAGAGATGTGTGTTTTTTCAATGGTTGAGAGGATACAGTTGCATCTCAATAAATTAAAATGGTGTGTGCTGGATTTTTATTTTCATTAGTAAATGTCCCTTTTACCTGGTGGATAAAAACAAACTGTAATCCCAAAGATGCTTATTCAGTAAAGTTTAATTTCATGTTGGCCAAGAAGGGAAAAGTGCTGTCCTCGCAGACAGGCAAGCCATGAGAAGCTTTGGCATTACACACACAGAGGGCAGAGTTTTAACCATTGAGACAGATAAGGATTGTTTTGAGAAAGCTGAATGTGCCATCTTCAAGGCTACATGTAATCACTTGGTACCTGAACGTTCCACATTTGAAGACAAGCACTGAGAGTGAGGTCAGTTATTACAGAATGACCGGACAATAAAAACAAGTCCCCATGACCTAAACCCCATAGACTCTCTATGAGGTTTAGGTCCGGAGAGTTTGCTGGCCAATCAAGCACAGTGATATATATCATGATTGTTAAACCAGGTATTGGTACTTTTGGCAGTGTGGGCAGGTGCCATGTCCAGCTGGAAGAGGAAATCAGTATTTCCATAAAGCTTGTCAGCAAAGGGAAGTATGAAGTGTTCTAAAATGTCGTGGTAGATGGCTGCACTGATGTTGGATTTGATAAAACACAGTGGACCAACACCAGCAGATGACATGGCTCCCTAAATCACCAGTGACTGCGGAAATTTCACACAGGAACTCAAGCAACTTGGATTCTGTGCCTGTCCACTCTTTCTCCAGACTCTGGGTCCTTGATTACCAAATGAGAGGACTTGGCATCTGATTTGAGGAGCCATGTCATCTGGTAGAGTTGGTCCACTGTGTTTTTATTTGGTCTAAAGTCAATGCAGTCATCTACCAGGAAGTTTTAGAGCACTTCATGCTTGACTCTGCTGACAAGCTTTATGGAGATGCTGATTTCAATTTTCAATTTTCAACATGGTATCACTGTGCTTGATTGGCTAGCAAACTCTTCTGACCTAACCCCCATAGAGAATCTATGGTGTATTCTCAAGAGGAAGATGACAGACACCAGACCCAACAATGCAGACAAGCTGAAGGCTGCGATCAAAGCAACCTGGGCTTCCATAACACCTCAGCAGTGCCACAGGCTGATCACCTCCATGCCACACTGCTTTGATGCAGTAATTCATGCAGTGAGTCCCAACCAAGTATTGAGTGTGTACATGAGTATGACATACTTTCCAGTATGAGAAACTGGAACTGAATTTTGGGTTTTTTATTAGCTCTAAGCCATAATCATCAAAATTAAAAGAAATAAACGCTTGAAATATATCACTCTGTGTGTAATGAATCTATTTATGAGTTTCATATTTTAAACTACTGAAATAAATCAACTTTCGATGCTATTTGAATTTATTGAGATGCACCTGTATGACCGGTCCCTGGAGTGCAGTAAGCACAGATACAACTGCGAATGAATGAGTGAATGGTCAGTTGCTAGTGGCAACTAACTTCCTTTTGTCCTGGTCAGAGTATAATAAACTATAGTATAATTCACAAAATAATGTCTAAGAATGGTATAGTATATGATCAAGTTTTGGTAGATTAACGGGGACGTCTAGGTGGGGTTGACAGATTATTTAGAAAATAATGATGAGACCTGATCTCGATTTGACAGCTAAGCTAGCGGTAAGCAGCCTGACCTATCAGCATAATCCCACAGAGGCAAGCTCTAATGAGGTAGACAGATCAACTCTAACCGCAGAGTCAAGTTAATGCTAATGGCCCAATCTACCGACTATCATGGCAAAAATATAAACAAATAAGATGAGATATGTCTCCAGACTCCCTCGGAATGTGGTTGAAGTTCTTCCGGAGGTGGGAGTTGAAGACCTCCTGGACAGGGGCCTCAGCCAGACGTTCCCAGCACACTCTCACTATACGTTTGGGTCTACCAGGTCTGAATGGCATCCTCCCCTGCCATCGGATCCAACTCACCACCAGGTGGTGATCACTTGACAGCTCTGCACCTCTCTTTACCCGAGTGTCCAAGACATATGGTCGCAGGTCTGATGACATGATAACAAAATCGATCATCGACCTGCGACCTAGGGTGTCCTGGTGCCGGGTGCACATATGGACACCCTTATGCTTGAACATGGTGCTTTTTATGGACAAACTGTGGTTAGCACAGAAGTCCAATAACTGAACACCACTTGGGTTCAGATCGGGCAGGCCGTTCCTCCCAATCACCCCCCTCCAGGTTTCACTGTCGTTGCCCACATGGGCATTGAAGTCCCCCAGTAGGACAATGGAGTTTCCAAGAGGAGCACTCTCCAGCACCCCAGAGACTCCCAAAAGGGTGGGTACTCTGAACCATCATTTGGTGCATAGGCACAAATGATGATCAGGACCAGTTTCCCAACCCAAAGGCACAGGGAAGCAACCCTTTCGTCCACCGGGGAAAACTCTAGACTAAACTATAGAGGCAGCAAGGTGGGGGGATACAAGAATACCCGCCCCTGCTCGTCGCCTCTCGCCCGGGGCAACTCCAGAAAAGGCCAAGCTCCAGCCTCTCTACAGGAGACTGGTTCTGGAACCGGGGCTGTGTGTTGAGGTGAGGCCGACTATATCTAGCCGGTATCTCTCAACCTCGTACACCAGCTCAGGCTCCTTCCCCACCAGAGAGGTGACATTCCATGTACCAAAAGCCAGTTTAGAAAGCTTGGGATCAGTCCGCCAAGGTCTCCGCGTTTGACCGTGGAGACCTTGACGTCTGAATGGGCCATGTTCTCCACCTCTATTGTTGAAGCGGCGGCCCAGAGCTGCGGCCGCAAGGTGGTCGGTGCAGCTCGTGGTGGCAACCCCTGAACCAAGTGGTGGACACCAGTGATGAAGGGGGCCATTAAGCTGAAGAAGGAGTCCTATCAGGCTTGGTTGGCTTGTGGGACTCCCGAAGCAGCTGAGGTGTACCGGCAGGCCAAGAGGAGCGCAGCTCGGGTGGTTGCTGAAGCAAAAACCCGGTTATGGGAGGAGTTCGGTGAGGCCATGGAACAAGACTTTCGGTTGGCCTTGAAGAGATTCTGGGAAACTGTCCGGTGGCTCAGGAGGCGGAAGAAGCTCCCTGTCCACACTGTGTATGGTGCGGATGGGGCGCTGTTGACTTCGAATGGGGATATCGTCGGGTGGTGGAAGGAATACTTTGAGGAGCTCCTCAATCCCACTGATAGGCCTTCCACAGAGGAAGCAGGGCTTGTGGACGAGGGGGGTGACTCACCTATCACAGGGGCTGAGGTCGCCAAGGTGGTTAAAAACCTCCTTGGTGGTTGGGCCCCCAGGGTGGATGAGGTTCGCTCTGAGTACCTCAAGGCCCTGGATGTTGTAGGGCTGTCACGGTTGACACACCTCTGCAACATTGCGTGGAGGTTGGGGGCAGTGCCTTTGGCATGGCAAACCGGGGTGATGGTTCCTCTCTTCAGAAAAGGGGACCAGAGGGTGTGCTCCAACTTTAGAGGGATCACACTCCTCAGCCTCCCTGGGAAGGTCTATGCCAAGGTACCGGAGAGGAGAGTCTGGCCGTTGGTCGAACCTCGGATTCAGGAGGAGCAATGTGGTTTTCGTCCTTGCCAAGGCACATCGGACCAGCTCTTTACTCTCTCGAGAATTCTCGAGGGTTCGTGGGATTTTGCCCAACCAGTTTACATGTGTTTTGTGGACTTGGGACAAGGCATTCGACCGCGTCCCTCATGGCTTTTTGTGGGGGGTGCTTCGGGAGTATAGGGTATCGGGCTTGTTGTTACGAGCTATTCGGTCTCTGTATGACCGTTGTGAGAGTTTGGTTCGTATTGCCAACACTTGGTCGGACTCATTCCCAGTGAGCGTTGGACTCTGCCAGGGCTGCCCTTTGTCACCGATCCTGTTCATAATTTTTATGGACAGGATTTCTAGGCACAGCCAGGGAACGGAGGGTGTCATGCTTGGTGACCACAGGATCTCATCTCTGTTGTTTGCAGATGATGTTGTCCTGTTGGCTTCATCCAGCAATGGCCTACAGTTCTTGTTGGGACGGTTTGCCACTGACTGTGAAGCGGCTGGGATGAGAATCAGCACCTCCAAGTCTGAGTCCATGGTCCTCAGCCGGAAAAAGGTGGATTGTCCTCTCCGGGTTGGGGACAGGCTCCTGCCCCAAGTGCAGGAGTTTGAGTATCTTGGGGTCTTATTCACAAATGAGGGGAGAATGGAGCAAGAGATTGACAGATGGATCAGAGTAGCATCTGCAGTGATGCTGACGTTGTACCGGTCTGTTGTGGTGAAGAGGGAGCTTAGTTCTAAGGCAAAGCTGTCGATTTACCAGTCAATCTATGTTCCTACTCTCACCTATGGTCACGAGCTTTGGGTAATGACCGAAAGAACGAGATTGCGGATACAAGTGGCTGAAATGAGCTTTCTTCCGTAGGATTGCTGGACTCACCCTCAGTGATAGGGTGAGGAGCTCTGTCATCCGGGAGAGGCTCAGAGTAGAACCGCTGCTCCTCCACATTGAAAGGAGTCAGTTGAGGTGGTATGGGCATCTGATTAGGATGCCTCCTGGACGCCTCCCACTTGAGGTGTTTTGGGCACGTCCCACTGGGAGGAGACCCCGGGGCAGACCCAGGACTCGGTGGAGAGACTATGTCTCCCAGCTGGTCTTGGAATGCCTTGGTATCCTCTCTGAAGAGCTGGAGCAGGAGGCTGGGGAGAGGGAAGTCTGGGCTTCTCTACTTGAACTGCTGCCTCCGCGACCCGGACCTCCGGAAAAGCGGTAGAAGATGGATGGATGGATGGATGGAAGATGAGCTATATTATCGATTGTAGATTAGTGAATCAGGTGGGAACACAGATATTTCGTGAGGGTAGACAAAATATATATAGAATATAGTTTTAAGATCGCGATCTGACAGCTAAGCAAGTGCTAGGCAGCTGATCCATCGGCCTCTGCCCACAAAGCGAGTTCTGTTGCGCTACACAGACTGACTCTAATGAAGTAGACAGCTTGCTAGAATGACTTGAAATAAATTATCGACTGTGGATTAGTGAATCAGGTCAGCTAGTTGGGTGACTAGAATTTTAAGAAAATATCAATAAAAACTGCACTCACTAAGCTAACTCCATAGTAGCACTGTCAGTGTATGGATTTAAACTCTCACAGGGATACTCCCACATTTGTAAAAATGGAGGAGATGAAGCTGGTAGGGTGGGATCATCATCATTCATGTCACAACCGGAGCCAAATCAAAACTGCTTGTTAGTGAGAGGTACTGAGACCAACGCAGACCCTAACAAAGTTATGGGTTTGTGTTTTTTCAAAGTTTTCCATTGGTAGCACTCCAGATAGCTACATAGATGCACAAAAGCACTGCAAAACTGAAATTCCCATCGTATGTCCCCTTTAAAGGTGAGCTGTGGAGATATTTTCTTTAATTTTGTTTTTGTTCACTTTTGGGCCCCAGTTTGTGTTTGTTACTCCCTCAACCTGTAAAGGCTGAAGGGGTATTGTCGTCACCCCACTGGGCAGATGGGCAGCAGCTTCAACACTTGCTTTGTGAATGTGATAACTAGAAAAAGAAAAGATGTGGGCTTTTCACATTGATACCATGGGTGTAACCAGGGCTTGACGTTAACTTTTTTTGCTCACCGGCCACTGTTGCTAGTGATTTTCCAAAGTAATCAGACACTTAGCCTTTTCACTAGCCACAATTTTGTAGTTGGAAAATTATGTTTAATGGGATCAAATTTGATGATTGCATGCTACAATTTAGTTGAATTGAATGTACAACCTTTTTAAATGTCCATCCATCCATCCATCCATATTCTACCACTATTCCGGAAGTCCGGGTCACAGAGGCAGCAGTTCAAGCAGAGAAGACCAGACTTCCCTCTACCCAGCCACCTGCTCCAGCTCTTCAGAGAGGATATCAAGGCGTTCCCAGAGCAGCTGGGAGACATAGTCTCTCCAGCAAGTCCTGGGTCTGCCCTGGGGTCTCCTCCCAGTGGGAAGTGCCCGAAAAACTTTGAAGTGGGAGGTGTCCAGGAGGCATCCTGATCAGATGCCCAGACCACCTCAACTGGCTCCTTTCAATGTGGAGAAGCAGCGGTTCTACTCTTGAGCCTCTCCCGGACGACTGAGCTCCTCACCCTGTCTCTAAGGGTGAGTCCAGCAATTCTGCAGAGAAAGCTCATTTCAGCCGCTTGTATCCGCGATCTCATTCTTTCAGTCATTACCCAAAGCTCATGACCATAGGTGAGGGTCGGAACATAGATTGACCAGTGAATTGATAGCTTTGCTTTAGAGCTCAGCTCCCTCTTCACCACAACAGACTGGCACAATATCCACATCACTGCAGATGCTGCTCCGATCCGTCTGTCAATCGCTCGCTTCATTCTCCCCTCACTCGTGAATAAGACCCTGAGATGCTTAAACTCCTCCACTTGGGGCAGGAGCTTGTCCCCAACCCAGAAAGGACAATCCACCTTTTTCCAGCTGAAGACCATGGACTCGAACTTGGAGGTGCTGCTTCTCATCCCAGCCACTTCACACTCAGCAACAAACTGTCCCAGTAAGACCTGTAGGTCATTGCTGGATGAAGCCAACAACATCTGCACACAACAGAGATGAGATCCTGTGGTCACCAACCATGACACCCTCCATTCCTTGGCTGCGCTTAGAAATTCGGTCCATAAAAATTATGAACAGGATCGGTGACAAAGGGCAGCCCTGGCGGAGTCCAACTCTCACTGGGAATGAGTCCAACCAAATTTTGGCAATATGAACCAAACTCTCCCAACAGTCGTATAGACACCAGATGGCTCATAACAACAAGCCCGATAACCCATACTCCCGAAGCACCCCCCACAAAAAAACATGAGGGACATGGTTAATGCCTTCTCCCAAGTCCACAAAACACATGTAAACTAGTTGGGCAAACTCCCACGAAACCTCGAGGATTCTTGAGAGGGTAAAGAGCTGGTCCGATATGCCACGGCCAGGCCAAAAACCACATTGCTCCTCCTGAATCTGAGGTTCGACTAATGGCCGGACTCTCCTCTCCAGTACCTTGACATGGACCTTCCCAGGGAGGCTCAGAAATGTGATCCCTCTATAGTTGGAACAGACCGCCCAGTCCCCCTTCTTGAAGCGAAGAACCACCACCCCAGTTTGCCATGCCAAAGGCAGTGTCCTCGACCTCCACGCAGTGTTGCAGAGGCATGTCAACCACGCAACATCCAGGGCCTTGAGGTACTCAGCGCAAATCTCATCCACCCCCAGGGCCCCGCCACCGAAGAGTTTTTTTAACCACTTCAGTGACCTCAGCCCCTGTGATGGGCGAGTCATCCCCCGCATCCACAAGCCCTGCTTCCTTTGTGGAAGGTGTATTAGTGGGATTGAGAAGATCCTCGAAGTATTCCTTCCACCACCCGACGATATCCCCAGTCGAAGTCAGTAGCGCCCCATCCGCACCATACACAGTGTGGACAGGGAGCTGCTTCCGCCTCCTGAGATGCTGCACAGTTTGCCAGAATCTCTTCAAGGCCGACCAAAAGTCTTGTTCCATGGCCTCACTGAACTCCTCCCACACCCAAGTTTTTGCTTCAGTAACCACCCGAGCTGCACTACGCTTGGCCTGCTGGTACACCTCAGCTGCTTTGGGAGGTGGGAGTTGAAGACCTCCCGGACAGGGGCCTCAGCCAGACATTCCCAGCACACCCTCACTATACATTTAGGTCTACCAGGTCTGAATGGCATCCTCCCTTGCCATTGGATCCAACTCACCACCAGGTGGTGATCAGTTGACAGCTCTGCACCTCTCTTTACCTGAGTGTCCAAGACATACGTTCGTAGGTCTGATGACATGACAACAAGCTTGATCATCGACCTGCGACCTAGGGTGTCCTGGTGCCAGGTACACATGTGGGGACACCCTTATGCTTGAACGTGGTATTCATTATGGACAAACTGTGGTTGGCACAGAAGTCCAATAACTGAACACCACTCAGATCGGGCAGGCCATTCCTCCCAATCATCCCTCTCCAGGTTTCACTGTCGTTGCCCACGTGTGCATTGAAGTCCCCCAGTAGGACAATAGAGTCTCCAAGAGGAACACTCTCCAGCACCCCAGTCAGAGACTCCAAAAAGGGTGGGTACTCTGAACCATCATTTGGTGCATAGGCACAAATGATAATCGGGACCAGTTTCCCAACCCAAATATAGAGGCAGCAAGCTGGGGGGGGGATCCAAGAATATCCACCTCTGCTCTCACCCGGGGCAACTTCAGAGTAGGCCAAGCTCCAGCCCTTCTCTCGGAGACTGGTTCCAGAACCAGAGCTATGTGTTGAGGTGAGGCCGACTATATCTAGCCGGTATCTATCAACCTCATGCACCAGCTCAGGCTCCTTCCCCACCAGAGAGGTGACATTCCACTTCCCAAAAGCCAGTTTTGGAAGCCTGGGATCAGACCACCAAGGCCTCTGCCTTTGACCGCCAGCTTGTCCATATAGCACCGGACCCCCATGATCCCTCCTGCAAGTGGTGAGCCCACTGGAGGGCGGACCCATGTAACTCCTTCGGGCTGAGCCCGGCCGGGTCCCATGGGAAGAAACCCGGCCAGTAGGCACTAGCCATCGAGCGCCTCCCCCAGGCCCGGCTCCAGGGCAGGGCCCCGGCAACCCCATACTGGGCGGGATACACTGAATCCTTGCTTTTACATTCTTCATGGGAGTCTGTTGGATCATTCTTAGTCTGGCCCTTCATCTGAAGTACTTGGCCTGAAGTACTTTTTAAATGTAATGACCCTTATACATACATAAAAATGGCAAGAGAAACACTGTTTAATTAGTTATTAACAGCAGTAAATACTGTAAAACAGTCGAGAAAAATATTTGCAATGTGAGAGTGAAGTACAGGTAGATTTGGAGTCTGTCCCAATTCTCATTTGTACCTCTTCCCCTTCCCCTACCCCTTGACCCTTGAAATCATGGGCCCCTTGTTCTCATCAGAAAAAAGAAGAAAAAGAAAACTGATGAGAAAAAGTCTCATCTTATGGAGAAAACTGTCTCAAATTTACACAAACTATTCTAATCAGTAGAAAAAGTCAGAAATTTACTAGAAATAAAGCTGTAAATTCACAGAGAAAAATTTGGACCCCCTGGTGATCCCTTTTTGGCCCACGGGCCATACGTTTGACACCCCTGGACCAGCCCATTAAAAATACCTATTTAGAGGATTTACTTCTATGAAATAGCTGCATATCGCAACAGCATGTACACTACCGTTCAATAGTTTGGGGTCACTTAGAAATTTCCTTATTTTTGAAAGAAAAGCACTGTTTTTTTCAATGAAGATAACTTTAAACTAATCAGAAATACACTCTAATATCTAATATACATTGCTAATGTGGTAAATGACTATTCTAGCTGCAAATGTCTGGTTTTTGGTGCAATATCTACATAGGTGTATAGGGGCCCATTTCCAGCGACTATCACTCCAGTGTTCTAATGGTACAATGTGTTTGCTCATTGCGTCAGAAGGCTAATGGATGATTAGAAAACCCTTGTGCAATCATGTTAGCACAGCTGAAAACAGTTTAGCTGGTTAGAGAAACTATAAAACTGACCTTCCTTTGAGCAGGTTGAGTATCTGGAAAAAATTATTATTTCAAATACAAATCATTATTTCTAACCTTGTCAATGTCTTGACTATATTTTCTATTCATTTTACAACTGATGGTGGTAAATAAGTGTGACTTTTCATGGAAAACACAAAATAATTGTCTGGGTGACCCCAAACTTTTGAACGGTAGTGTAAATGAATAAGATAAAATAGAAAGCACAGATAAATGAAAGTTCACCTTACAAGAAGCTTCATTTGTTGTTTACAGCAACAAATAAAAGTACAGTCACTTTTACTCTGTCTGATAGAAAACTTCCATTTACACAACTGTGGACATTAAATGCATCTTCTTGCTCTAAAAATACTCATGTTTAACCAGAGAGGTAGGAGCTGATGTAGCCCATCTAGGGGAAGGTAAACCCTGATTTCAAATCTCCGCTGCCTTGCGGCACACCCAGTCACAGGAAAGGCTTCGGGAGTCAACCCTGAGGAAAAATCCGGAGTCGGAGCCCCTAAGGCAGTTCTCTGTTGTGCTCAACATCGTTCTGGCAGCTCCTGTGACGGCGCTGGTGCCAAACTATAGCAGCCCTGCTGTTCCTTTGGATTCATCAGTGACGTGGAGAAGGGGGACTTGCTGCATGCGTAACATCTTGTCCTCCATATCTTCCTGCCCAGGCTTAAATCCTACCAATGCCCAACGCTGGAAGGTAGAACACCGGTGCGCATCGGCCTGTTCAGCCACAGGCGGTGCTGTTCCAGCAGAGTAGACGTTTAGGATTCTCTTCCATGGTCATCATAGACCGACGGAGGCCGACGAAGGAGCTGATGTTGGGGGCTACTCACCGCTCGACAACAGGTGATCAGGGTCAGCTGTCTGACCCCCAACAGCTGTTGTCTGTTCATCCACGGCAAGTTTACTTTGGAGCCAATCTGGAGAAACAGCAATGGAGTCTGGTTCTGTTCTGGGCTCGATATGAGAAGTCACCATCCACCACAGCATTTCTTCCCGCCAGGTTGCGGTGTGAACTGGGACAGGACAGGAGACTGACCCACGGAGCGGACTGTCTGCAGCTTTACAGGGGTCCAGTACGACTCCGTCCAAGGTGACAGTGGACCAGTGAGCACACACTGTGAGCAGATAGTGCTTTTGTGAGTTGTAGTTTCGTAGTCTCACATTGCAGATAGGTTTTATTTTAGATACGTCTAAGAAAATTACAACCCACCAAAGTGGCTAGTGGGAGTCGCTGTCTTACCTGCCACTGGCGAAATCTCCCCGCCAGTGGTGGTGGTGGTGGGGTGTTAATGCCAAGCCCTGCTCACATTGCAATACCTTTATTATTTTAGATGCCATTTGAGAAAACTACAACCGGCCAAAGTGGCTAGTGGGTGTGGCTGTCTTAAGATGTGTTCACACCAAATGCGAACAGGCAAATTTTTTGTGTGGCACAGTTACATTATAAATCAATGTAAACACACAAACAGACATGAATAGTGAGATGCAAACAGGAGAAGTTGTCTTTAAAACTCCTGCAGCTGTGTTCAACGTGCTGTGGAAATTCCCAAAATAATGTCATGCTTAGGTTTACATTATCCCATCGGGGGCTCACCTGAAAATGTTGTCTCAAGCCTCCAAAACTTCACAGATGATGGGTGTTTACGTTGCTAGCTCGCTAGGACGTCTGTGGCCGGAAACCGTGGGTAAATAACTCCAAAATCCCGATTCAGCTGAAGAATTCCCGGTCCTCCTGTCTCCCGGTGAGTGAGTTTCATTTTCAAACTAGTTTACTCTACAATGGTGATACTTTTACTCCGGTGACAGCAGAATTTCAAAGCTAGCAGCTAGCTTGCGAATGTGCGACTGCACAAATTCGCACGTACTCGCGTCTTCCCATTCACTTTATATGGATTTGCGCCGCCCGTTCGCATTTGGTGTGAATGCACCTTTACCGGCCACTGCTGAAATCCACCTGCCGTTGGCCGGTGTTAATGTGAAGCCCTGGGTGTAACTATGAAAAATCTCGGATTCTTGGAAATTTGGGTGATCTCTGACCTCAGAGGTCAGTTTTCCTTAAATATTGTAATGTGATAACTTCACAACAGAATGATGTAGCCATTTCATATTGATACCACCATGTCTAAGACAAGTCTTGAATGACTTAGAACCCTTAAATGTTTTTGCCAGGGGTCCATGTTTGTTTTTTTCCAGTGGGCCAGAGGTCCGGAGCAGTGCCAACATGCTGAATGGGCAGATATTTCATTTCCATGTTGGGAGGGACAATAAACAGAACATTTTCTCCAGATTGAAAGAGTATACTCCCAAGAATAAGAGAATAAGAGAGTATAATCACAAGAATAATCCCAGGTTTCTTTTCAGTACTGTAGCCAGGTTGACAAAGAGTCAGGACTCTGTCAATCCTAGCATTCCCTTAGAGCTTACTAGTCAGGACTTTATGAACTTTTTCAATAATAAAATTTCATCCATCAGAGATAAAATCAATCAGATTCTTCCCACAGTTAACTTAAATACTGTAACTACTACAACTCCTTCTTTTGATGTCTGTCTTGATGAGTTTACTCCAATCGACCTTTGTGAGTTAGACAAAATAGTTTCCTCATCCAAACCTTCAACTTGTCTTTTAGACCCTATTCCTACCAGGTTATTTAAAGAAGTCTTCCCACTTATTGGTAGCTTTATTCTTCATATAATCAATTCTTCATTAACTTTAGGCCATGTACCGCAGGCTTTTAAAACGGCTGTAATTAAACCCTTACTCAAAAAGCCAACGCTAGATCCAGGAGCTTTAGCTAACTATAGACCAATCTCTAATCTCCCTTTCATTTCAAAAATCTTAGAAAGAGTTGTTGCTACGCAATTATTTGACCACCTGCAGGGGAGTGGTTTACTTGAAGAGTTTCAATCTGGGTTTAGAATCCATCATAGTACTGAAACAGCCTTAGTGAAGGTCACTAATGACCTCCTCATTGCATCCGATAATGGACTAGTTTCTGTACTTGTCCTTTTAGACCTTAGTGCAGCTTTTGATACTATCGATCATAATATTCTACTTGATAGATTAGAACACTATGTTGGACTTAATGGAACTTCGTTGCAGTGGTTTAGATCTTATTTATCTGATAGGTTCCAGTTTGTTCATGTAAATAATGAGTTTTCTTTCAACTCAAAGCTTAGTCATGGAGTTCCACAGGGATCTGTGCTAGGCCCTACTCTTTTTAGTTTATATATGCTTCCGTTAGGCAACATTATTAGAAAGCACCGTATACATTTTCATTGTTATGCAGATGACACACAATTATGCCTGTCAGTGAAGCCAGATGATAGTAATCAATTAGCCAAGTTAGAAGCCTGTCTTAAGGAAATCAAAGCTTGGATGACTTGAGGAAATCAAAGCTTGGATGACTTGTAATTTCCTGCTATTAAATTCAGATAAGACTGAAGTCATTCTTGTTGGTCCAAAAAACCTTAGAAATTCCTTTCCAAATCAAACTTTCAGTTTGGATGCAGTTACTCTTTCTCTTAATAGCTCTGTGAGGAACCTTGGAGTTATTTTTGATCAGGATTTGTCCTTCAATTCACATATTAAATTTGTTTCTAAGACTGCCTTCTATCATTTGCGTAATATTGCCAAGATTAGGAGCATCTTGTCTCAGAGTGGTGCTGAGAAGCTGAGCCACGCTTTTGTTAGCTCGAGAGTAGATTATTGTAATTCTTTATTATCAGGCTGTCCTAAAACATCTTTAAAAAGTCTTCAGCTGATCCAAAATGCTGCAGCAAGAGTTTTAACAGGTACTAGAAAGAGAGATCATATCTCTCCGGTTCTGGCCTCCCTTCATTGGCTTCCCATAGAGTTTAGAATTAAGTTTAAAATCCTTCTTCTTACTTACAAAGCTCTAAACAATCAGGCTCCTTTTTATTTAAAAGATCTGATACTACCGTATTATCCTAACAGAGCACTACGCTCCCAAAATGCAGGATTACTTGTAATACCTAGAATCTCCAAAAGTACAATGGGAGGCAGAGCCTTCAGTTATCAAGCTCCTCTCCTGTGGAATCAGCTGCCAATCTGGATTCGGGAGTCAGACTCGATCTCTGTTTTTAAGAATAGGGCTAAAACCTACCTTTTTGATATAGCCTACAATTAGGGAGGGATCATGCGTTTCTGAACCCTCCCTTAGTTATGCTGCTAATAGGTTTAGTCAGCCGGGGGACCTCCAGTAATGCACTGGGCCTCACTCCTTTCCTCACTCTCTATGAAATATTTTTTTTTGCTGGTCATTAACATTTGTTTGTTCTCTCCCATAGATTGAGTCCCCATCGTGCTGTTTGCTCTCTACATGTCTGTTCTTTTCTTCTTCTCTATCCCCTCACCCCCCAGCCAGTCGCAGCAGATGACTGCCCCTCCCTGAGCCTGGTTGTGCTGGAGGTTTCTTCCTGTTAAAAGGGAGTTTTTCCTCTCCACCTCGCCAAGTGCTTGCTCACAGGGGATCGCCTGATTGCTGGGGTCTTTCTGCAACTGTGGGGGTTCCCCCCTACAGTTGATAGTGCTATGAGATGACTGTTGTTGTGAAATGGCGCTATATAAATAAAGTTGAATTGAATTGAATTGAATAGATTAAATAATGAGGGGACACTATAAGTATTATTGTAGTTTGTCACAAATTTATGAGAAAGAATGTACAAACAGACTTATGGGGAAAAAGCTGCAAATTTACAAGAAAAAAAGTCATAAATTTATGAGAAAGAAAATTGCAAATTTACAAGAAACAGTTGCAAATTTACAAAAAGTCATTTCAAATTCATGGAGAAAAAATATCTAAAGTTGCAATAAAAAAAACCCACACGTCTATTTGAAAAAAGTTAGAAATTTAGAAGAAAAAAATTGCTGATTTAAGATGCAAAAACAGCAGATTTGAGGAAAAAGTGGCAAATTTACAAGAAAAATGTTTTACATTTACAATTAACTGTAGTAAAATTATGAGAAAAAGTTACAAATTTATGAGAAAAGCTGCAAATTTTAAAGAAAAAAAAAAATTGTCCTCCCCTGGATTCCCTTGATTTGCGCCCATGTCACCAGGCTGTGCTGTTGCAGGAGCATCTGGGTGAATGCAACGACTTTCAGCGGCAGTTAGTGGATCATTAGTGCAGATAATTGCACCGGTGATGGGCGCGCCCACACACACAGGCAACGAGCGTGCTGTTTGAACTACAGTGGCAGCAAGACCAAGTTGGTGGTAGCAGTCAGGTGGCTGTGTTTGGAACGGAGTGGTCACGAGCACAGGTGTCACACAATATGCGTACACAACGCTGATTCACACACAGTGCAGTGCAGCAAAGTGGGTAAGCACAGAGGAGCAAATATATTAAATAAAGGTGAAATAAAATAAACAAGTAACACAGTCCGTTAGTCAAAAATACACAGAATTTATAAATACCAAACTTCAAATAAAAACTGGAAACAACACTACCGCTGTCTGGCAGTGATTCCCTGGCTTTTGTTTTGCATCATGTTTGGGTCGCTGTGATGGTGTGGTGTGCTGTGGCGTGGCGTGGCGTGGCGTGGCGTGGCGTGGATCAGGCAAGGACCCTGATTATCAAAGGTAGAATATGGGTTTCCTTTCCAGGTTGTGGTGCCCCGGACACCAGCCGGCGGTCGCAACCATTTTCTTTCTCTCCTCGGGGTGGGGAACGCGGTGTGATTTGTCATGCTTGCCTGTCTTCACTGAGCATTTTGCCCTGTTTGATGGGACCTCAGACCTCACTCCAAGCACAGATCCAAGCATTCCACTGAAATGGCTACATGCCTCTTCATTTAGAAAATAAAATCTTTCCTTGATAAGGGTGGAGTTGTAGGGGTGGTGTTTTTGGACCTCAGGAAAGCATTTGATACAGTAAATCACTCTGTTCTTCTTACCAAGCTCTTTAAATTTAACTTTTCTTACAAATCATATCTGCATGATCAAACACAATCTGTATCAGTTAACAACTGCAGATCTGATTCTCTTTGGCTAACTTCTGGAGTCCCTCAGGGATCAATATTAGGCCCCCTTTTATTTAATCTTTATATTAATGATTTGCCCACTGTTTGTCCTGAAGCTGAATGCTTTATGTATGCAGACGACACGGTTTTCTTTGTTCATGGTCGTTCCAAAGACACTGTTGCTGCTAAACTCAGTAAAACAATGTCCTGTGTCACAACTTGGTTGCAGGAGTGCTGTCTACAGTTAAATGTTTCTAAAACTGTAGGCATGTATTTCACTAAAATAAATATCACCTGACCCTGACATACATGTTAATGGAGGAAAAATACAAATTGTTAGCCAATATAAAGATCTTGGGTTAATAATAGATTCACAGCTTTCCTTTAAAGCTCATATTGCTAAATTGAGTAAAAAAATCAAGTTAAATCTTGCAAATTTTCGTGCAATTCGAAATGAAATGTCAACTGAAGCCGCAAAAATATACTTGCATTCAATGATTTTCAGTCACTTCAACTATTGCCTAACTAGCTGGTCCCAGGCGGGTCTGAGTGCAAAAAAACTATTGAAAGTTTTGTACAAACAAGCAGTCAGTTATGGATAAAAAACCTAGGCATTATCATCATTGTGCAATTTTAAAAAAATACAGTCTTTTAAACTGGGATAGTCTTCATACATTTGCAGATTTAAATTTGATTTATAAAGTACTGCATGATTTGGCTCCAGATCCTCTGGTAGAGTTCATCAGCCAAAGAAACAGCTCTGAGCGTGTCATTCGAGGCTCTGTCAGAGGTGACTGTTTCATTCCTCTGCGCAGGAGCACTTTCAGTAAGTCGGCCTGGTCAGTAAGGAGCGCTAGTGAGTGGAACTCAGTACCTGAGGAGGTTAAACTGCTTACAACATACAAGGCCTTCACCAAAAAATTGAAAATGTGGCTTATAAACACCTACAGCTGCCAGCACTAAAAGATAAGTCTGTTGAGATGTTTGATGTTGTGATCAAATGTACAGTTTGTTATGTGTATGCTATTTGTTACATTAGTGCCCTCTTAAATGTCTAACCATGTTTTTTTCTTGCAGATGCATTTTACTGCTTTTTTACATCTTGGCCAGGGGACTACAGACGAAAACTAGCTTTTTGGCTAATTCTGACTTTTTTAACCATGTGTAATCATGTGTTTTATGAAATTTCATTGTCCCTTTTCAAATAAACTAAACTCCATCCGGGGCTGTCCTTGTGCCATAAACATTAATGTCCGGCTGGCAACTATTACAATGTTTGGGTTCTGTTTTATTTTATTTTTTTTTTCATTCCGTCGTGTTTTTTTTTTTTTTTTTTCTTCAAATGGTATCAAAAGTCTTTGGGGTCTGGATGGAAGACCCTCTGAGTCTGAATGTGGGTCAGGGTCTGCCATTTGAGGAGCCTGGGCTTAGAGCCTGCCCTCTGGCTTTGAGCTTGGGGTCTAAAGGTCAACATTCCTTTTTCACTATTACTATAGAACGAGTAAAGCTAGGGTCACCAAACTTGGTACACATGTTCACCCTGAGACCCTGTCCTCTGACTATGGTTTTGGGATTACAAGGTCAAAGGTCAAGGTCAAATTGCTATTTAAACTATATCTCAGCAACAAAGACAGCTAGGGTCACCAAACTTGGTACACAGGCTCGCCTTGGGACCCAACCTGCAACTTTGGGTTTGAGGTCAAAAAGTCAAAGGTAGGGCTGAGTGATATGAAAAAATTCCAGTCACGCTAAATTTTTTTTCATATTGATATATATGCACAGTGGAGCAGTGGTTAGCACTGTGGCAGCACAGCAAGAAGGTCACGGGATCGATTCCACCCTGATCATCGTGGGTTTGATCCTATCCCCAGACCATCGGTGACCCTTCTGTGTGGAGTTTGCATGTTCTCCCCGTGTCTGCGGGGTCTCTCTGTGTTGGCCCCGTGATGGACTGGCGATCTGTCCAGGGTGTACCCTGCCTCTCGCCCAAAGATGCTGGGATAGGCTCCAGCCCCCCCACGACCCGAAAAGGATTAAGTGGTAGAAGATGGATGGATGTACAGTATATATATACAGTGGTGTGAAAAAGTGTTTGCCCCCTTCCTGATTTCTCATTTTTACCTCCGCCAAGGAGGTTATGTTTTCATCGGCGTTGGTTTGTCTGTCTGTCTGTCTGTCTGTCTGTCTGATTGTTAGCAAGATAACTCAAAAAGTTATGGACGGATTTTCATGAAATTTTCACAGATTGTCAGAAATGGGGTATCCTACAGATGATTAGATTTTGGTGGTGATCCGGATCACCGTCCAGAAGAAAACCGCCATTACGGAAAATGCCATTTTCCTCAATAACTACTGAACCACTAATCCTATCATTGTGAATCCAATTGCTAGTCATATGTTTTCATGGTCAAGGAATCTGAAAACGTACACACAAACACTGTATGGGGGGGAACTGTGGCGCTTGGCGGAGGTCTGCGCTCTCTGAGTGCTTTTCTAGTTTGTAAAGTGATTGCCCCCTAATCCTAATAACTGGTTGGGCCACCCTTAGCAGCAACAACTACAATCAAGCATTTGAGATAACTGGCAATGAGTCTTTTACAGCGCTGTGGAGGAATTTTGGCCCACTCATGTTTGCAGAATTGTTGTAATTTAGCCACATTGGAGGCTTTTTGAGCATGAACCGCCTTTTTAAGGTCATGCCACAGCATCTCAATCAGATTCAGGTCAGGAATTTGACTAGGCCACTCCAAAGTCTTCATTTTGTTTTTCTTAAGCCATTCAGAGGTGAACTTGCTGGTGTGTTTTGGGTCATTGTCCTGCTGCAGAACCCAAGTGAGCTTCAGCTTGAGGTCACGAATAGATGGCTGGACATTCTCCTTCAGGATTTTTTGGTAGACAGCAGAATTCATGGTTCCATTTACCACAGGAAGCCTTCCAGGTCCTGAAGCAGTAAAACAGCCCCAGACCTTCACGCTACCACCACCATATTTTGCTGCTGGTATGATGTTCCATTTCTGAAATACTATGTTACTTTTATGCTGGATGTAATGGCACACACACCTTCCAGAAAGTTCAACTTTTGTCTCATTAGTCCACTGAGTATTTTTCCAAAACTCTTGGGGATCATCAAGATGTTTTCTGGCAAAACTGAGATGAGCCTTTATGTTCTTTTTGCTCAGCACTGGTTTTCGTCTTGGAACTCTGCCATGCAGGCCATTTTTGCCCAGTCTCTTTCTTATGGTGGCGTCATGAGCACTGACCTTAACTGAGGCAAGTGAGGCCTGCAGTTCTTTGGATGTTGTTGTGGGGTCTCTTGTGACCTCTTGGATGAGTCGTCGCTGCACTGTTGGGGTAATTTTGGTCGGCCGGCCACTCCTGGGAAGGTTCACCACTGTTCTACATTTTCACCATTTGTGGATAATGGCTCTCACTGTGGTTCGCTGGAGTCCCAAAGCTTTAGAAATGGCTTTATAACCTTTTCCAGATTGATAGATCTCAATTACTGTTTCTCATTTGTTCCTGAATTTCTTTGGATCGCAGCATTGATGTCTAGCTTTTTAGGATCTTTTGGTCTACGTCACTTTGTCAGACAAGTCCTATTTAAGTGATTTCTTGATTGAGAACAGGTGTGGCAGTAATCAGGCCTGGGTGTGGCTAGAGAAATTGAACTCAGCTTTCCAAAGATGTGATAAACCACAGTTAATATATGTTTTAACAGGACGGCAATCACTTTTTCACACAGGGCCATGTAAGTTTGGATTTTTTTTATTCTTTTTTTTCCACAATATCTTTATTGAACCTTTTTTTTTTTTTAACAAACATGATACAAACAATCAAACACTAACACTAAAGTACTACAAAAAAAAAAAATGCACTAAAAACACCAACAACCACCAACAAAATCAAGTCTTCAACAATGCTCCTCTGTTTAGTCTAGACAATCCAATACATAAGTATACATATTATGTTCACCAGTTTGGAATTTACAAGGTCCACACACATCATTCACCTTCTTCTTCAAGAGTTATGTTTAAATTTTTTACATAATCAATAAAAGGTCTCCATATATTCTCAAACACAATTTCCTTTGATTTTAGTATATATGTTATTCTTTCTAATGGAAGGTTTGTTAACATCTGTCTTAACCACTGAGTCACATCTGGTCTATGAGTCTTTTTCCATAATAGTGCAATACATTTTTTGGCATTAAGCAAACTGAGGTCTATGAATGTTCTTTCACTTTTATTAAAATTATGCTTTTCTGGGTACAGACCCAACAAAAACAGTTTAGGATTCAATATGATTATAATAATATGACTATATAGTCATAATATGACTATATAGTTCTCCACAGTATCTGCTGCTGGCTAATATATATTTTAACTGTTGACCAGTATCACTTAATCTTATCCTACACTTTATTACATGTATAGTTTATTTCTCTTATCTTATCATGTTTAATGTTGCAGCATTGTACCGAGACAAATTCCTAGTTTGTGTACTACATGAACAATGGCAATAAACCTGATTCTGATTCTGATTCTGATTTGTTTTGAGATTATTTTTTCAATTGTTACCCTCACCTCTTCCCAAAACATTCTTATTAATCTACATTCCCATAAACAATGAAATAGGGTTCCTTTACTTTCCATGCATTTTGTGCATGTATCTGGTATATTTTTGTTATATCTATTTAACTCCTCCGGTGTAACATACATCCGCATTAACCATTTGAAATGTATCAATTTAAGGCGTGCATTTATTGATTTGGTTTGAGCTTCTGTACAAGCCAATTCCCATTGTTCCTCTGAAATTTCAATTTGCAGATCTTCTTTCCAGTAGTTTAATCTTTTCAGTGAATTTTCACTTGAAGATAGTGTCAGTGAGTTATAAAACTCTGAAATAATACCCTTTCTTTTACTATCTTTCATCATCATTTTTTCCAAGGATGAATAAATAGGTCGAGTGAGAGCTTTATTTTGATTTGATCGAATAAAGTTTCTAAGTTGAAGATATTTAAAAAAATGTGTTCTATTGAGATTAAATTTGATCCTCAGCTCTTCAAAAGACATTATGTTGTCTGCACATGGCAAATATAAATCCTGAATCTTTTGTATCCCTTTTAAATTCCATACTTTAAATACAGCGTCCGCTCTCCCTGGTTTAAAATATTGATTACCCCATATTGGACTAAATTGTGACAATAACTGTGGTTCTTTTAAATAGTTTTTAGCTTCACACCATATTTTGATCATATGCTTTACAAATGGATTTTTAACTTGTTTTTGTAATTTTTTTGCCGAATCTGAGTATATGAATATGGGAAGAGGTAAAGGTAAATTGTATGATTCCATTTCAGTCCAGTGAGGGAGATCATTTGATGAAAAATAATATGTCATAGACCTCAGTTGTGCCGACCAATAATACAACATAAAATTTGGACATTTCAGACCTCCACGATCAAATGGTAAATATAATAAAGACAAACGTAATCTAGCCCTCCTGTTGTTCCATATAAATTCCACTAACTTTTTTTTTATTCTTGAGAATAGATCTAAAGGTGGTGATAAGGGAATGTATTGAAATAAATAAAGTATTTTAGGTAAAATATTACTTTTAAGTATATTGATTCTCCCGATCATCGACATTGGTAGTGACATCCATCTCTGAGTTAACTCATTGATATCTGACATTAAGGCTTCATAGTTGACACTGGCGACTGATTCTAGCTTAGGCATAATTTGGATTCCTAAATATTTAAACTGATTTACAACATTGAATTGATTTACCTCAGGGGCTGGGTAATTTCTCTGGGTCTCATTTAGCATTAATATTGAAGATTTAGTTTTATTTATTTTATATCCTGATATTTCCCCAAAATTCTTTATTAAATTCAACAAGGTTGGAATTGATTTTTTTAGATTCGACATAAACAAAATTATGTCATCGGCGTACAGGGAGATTTTATGTTCTGTTGGTCCAACTTTAATTCCATATATTTGTGAATGTAAACGTATCGCTATCGCTAAAGGTTCAATTGCCATAGTAAACAGTAAAGGTGAAAGTGGACAGCCTTGTCGACATCCTCTATTGATTTTTATTGGTTTTGAAATATTGTTATTTGTTAGGATTTCTGCTGTAGCATTATTGTATATTATTTGAACCCATTTTATGAAATTATTTCCAAGTCCAAACCTTTGTAGGACTTCAAAAAGAAAGGGCCATTCAACTCTATCAAAGGCCTTTTCGGCGTCCAATGATAGGAGAGCTGTATCCGGTGCTTCTTTATTAAAATAAATAATATTAAATAGTCTTCTTACATTATGGAAGCCTTGTCTACCCTTTATAAAGCCATTCTGATCTCGATTAATAATATTTGGTAAAATTTCTTGTATTCGTCTTGCTAAAATTTTACAGATTATCTTAAGGTCGGCGTTTAATAGGCTTATTGGTCTCATATTTTCACATTTATTAGAGGGCTTACCTGGTTTTGGCAGCAGTATAATTAAGGCATTATTTATGTATGATGGTAAATTATTATTTTGAAATGCTTCTAAAACCATTTCCAAAAAAGGTTTTATTAATTTATTCTTAAATTTTTTATAAAGGTCAACTGGAAGACCATCTGGTCCTGCACTTTTTCCTGATTTCATATTATCAATGGCTAGCCCAACTTCTTCTTGACTAATTTTAGACTCCAATATCTCCCTGTTTTCATTTGGAATACACGGTATAGATAGTTCGTTCAAAAACCCATTTAGTTTTGTTAAATCAGGTTCATTTTTGGTATCATATAATTTTTCATAGTAATCTCTAAAGGCTCTATTAATTTCTAAAGGATCTATAACTACCTGTCCGTTACTTATAATACTGGTAATTGGTGTTTTAATTTCCAATTGTTTAATCTGCCATGCTAATAATTTTCCTGATTTTTCACCTTGTTCATAAAAAGATTGTTTCAATCTTAGAAGACTCGAGGCAGCTCTATTCGCTGATTTTTTGTCGTATTCAGCTCTCAAAATCAGTAATTCATTCTCCAACCTTGGGTCACTTCCTGCATACACTTTTTCCTGAAGATTTTTTATTTTATGTTCCAATTTAGCTCTCTCCTCTCGAGTCTTCTTAGATTTTGATCCTGTATAACTAATAATATGTCCCCTAATAAAAGCTTTGAAAGCCTCCCACTTTACACATGCTGATGTTTGTGTAGTATTGATGTCAAAGAACTCGTCTATCTGTTTTTCTATATACTTGACAAATTCCTCATCCTGAAGCCATTTATGCTGAAATTGCCATCTACCTGATTCCTTTGTCAATTTTTTATCTACATATATTAGACAACAGGGTGCATGATCAGAGATCACGATGTTATCATAAAAGCAGTTTTGAATCTTGGACCTTAATTCTGTGGAAATCAAAAAATAATCAATACGTGAGAATGTCTTGTAGGTACTGGAATAACAAGAATAGGCTTTAACTTGTGGTTTCATTTCTCTCCATATATCTAACAATCTCAATTCTTTCATAAAATGATTAATAGTCATCCTACATCCAATGTGCGTACAATCCAGTCCTGTTGATCTATCCACACCTGGATTCAATGTACAATTAAAATCCCCTGCTATTATATGTTGCCCTGTAAGTGATGATAAGATGAGAAATAAATTAGCAAAGAACTTCTGATCATCTATATTGGGACCATATAAGTTCACAAGATTTATATTTTCTAATAGCAAAGAACCTTGAATGATTACATATCTTCCAAATTTGTCTCCAATTACATTTTTCACTTGAAAAGGAACTGATTTATGTATGAGAGTCATAACTCCCCTGGCTCGGGATGAAAATGAAGAGGTGAATACACTTCCCTGCCATCTACTCCTAATTCTTTTAACATCCTCCTCTATCAGATGAGTTTCTTGTAAAAACACAATTCTTGAACCCATGTCCTTTATTTTATTCATAACTTGTTTAAGTTTTTTTAAATTTTGTAGACCTCTGCAATTCCATGAAGTTAAATTAAGGTTAACACTTTGGTCCATGATCAATAGAGAGTTTGGGATTACCTTGCAGTGTAAACATGCTCATACAGAGAAGCAAAAACATGAGTGGTTGAACATTCATCCTACAAACTACACACAAACAAATTTCCCCTTTCCACACTTGTGGCAAACCCCCCAAAATCAAAAGAAAAATTCTGTCTCCCGATATAGCCATCGACCGTTCCACACCCACGGGGAACAGCCTAAGCCACTCCTTCTTCATCCTCCCAATCACCCTAACTCTACTGCTTTTAATGACGTAACATTAACTCTCCTCTGTAGTTTTCCAACTTAACTCCAAAATTTTTAACAACTTTGTACATCATAGTTTTTTGTTTGTTTGTTTGTTTTGTTTTTGTTTTGTTTTTTTAATATATAATACAATCTATATTTTGTAAACTTACTATTTACTTCAAGTCAGTCAGATGCCTGTGCAAATGCTTAATTATTCTACCTTATATTTTGTTCATGCTTAGCTCCCACCAGTCTCTTCTTCTTCTTTAATCTTCTTGATGAACTCCTGCGCCTCCTCTGGGGTCTTGAAGATGTGGGTTCTGCCCTCATACGTGGTCAGCAGTCTCGCAGGATAGATTACACCATGACGAATCCCAAGGTTGCGCAGCTCCTTACGTATGGGATCAAACTGCTTCCTCAATTGCTGGATTCCTGTGGCCAAATCTGGGTAGAACCGCACCTGCTGGTCCTGGTGTTTAATCTCTCCTTTAGCACGTGCAGCGTTGAAGATCTTCATCCTGTCTCTGTTGCTAAGAAACTTCATAATTAAGGTCCTCGGCGGTCCCTTATCTCTCCGTGGGCCAATACGATGTGCTTTTTCCAGAACCACTGCTGATTGCAACTCCTCGCTGCCCAGCACCTCCGGAATCCACTTTTCCAGAAAGGAACATACGTCCCGACCTTCTGATTCCTCTGGAAGACCCACCAGCCTCAAATTATTCTGTCTCGACCGAGATTCCAAATCCAAAATATTATCTTCCAGAGATTTATTTTTTTTTTCCAAAGTGCGCACCTTTAATTGAAGACGGGTGACGTCATCTTCAGCACTAGCGAGACGGAGCTCCATCTGCGCCGTTCGTTCTACACAGTCACCCAATTCCTTTCTTATTCCTTCCAGCGCTGTCATAATCCCATCAAATCTAGAGGAAAAGTCCGCTCTCATTGAACTCATGGCAGCCATCAGCGCATCTGCGCCATTCCCCGCAGAAATCGCACCGCCGCCAGCCTCCTCCGCCATATATGGAGCCTTGTTTGCTGCGTCACAGACCTGAAAGTCCGTTAATTTGGACTGTTTCGGCGGCTCGCTTTTTCCTTTTCCTGGTTTTCCAGCCTTAGGCTTCGCCGACATATCCTCGCCCAAATGCTGGGATACGTTCTGTCCCAAATGAGAGAGTTATTTGCCGATTTTTTTCTCCAGGAGCAGAGCAGAGCGAGACACGTCCGTCCTACGTGGCAGCCATAACCGGAAGTCGATTTTTTTTATTCTTAATAATAAACACCTTCATTTATAAACTGCATTTTGTGTTTACTTGTGTTATCTTTGTTTAATATTTAATTTTGTTTGATGATCTGAAACATTTAAGTGTGACAAACATACAAAACTAGAAAAGCACTCGGAGAGCGCAGACCTCCGCCAAGCGCCACAGTTCCCCCCCATACAGTGCTTGTGTGTACGTTTTCAGATTCCTTGACCATCAAAACATATGACTAGCAATTGGATTCACAATGATAGGATTAGTTGTTCAGTAGTAAAAGCATTACCTCCTTGGCGGAGGTAATAAACTGAAGTGTTGCTGTTGTGTCCATCTCCTCCATCTGCAAACTCCCAGGCTGCGGGCGTTGCAATTCATAGCACAACCGCGTACAACCCACAGGCAAATGGGTTATGCGAGCGTTTTCATAGATCACTGAAAGCAGCACTCAGGGCTTCACTGACTGATGCAAATTGGGTAGACCGGTTGCCGTGGGTTTTATATTGGGGTTGCGCTCCGCGGCAAAAGAGGATTTGGAAGCTTCCCCGGCAGAGAGCTTGTTTTTGCGCAGCCCCTATGGCTGCCCGGGGAATTTCTGCCAAATAATCCCGCGCCGGACAGCTGCCCGTCTCAGCTTTTGCAGCATAGCGCAATCACAGGCACGCTGCCGGGCCCGGCCCACCATTGTTTTCCGCGTGCTTTTGTGCCTAAAACTTTGAAGAACGCGGAGTTCGGGTTCGTCAGACACGACGACCAGCGCCCTCCGTTGCGCCTGCACACATGTTGAAAATGGCCGTATCTCACAATGTTAAAGAATCCTTTAAAAAATTCCTGTATCCAGACGGTGATCCGGATCATCCCCAAAATTTAATCAGTTCTTCCTTGTACCATTTCCAACAACGCCTTAAAGTTTCATGGAAATCCGTCCAAAACTTTTTGAGTTATCTTGCTAACCAACAGACAGACAGACAAACAGACAAACGCTGGCAAAAACATTACCGCCTGCGGCCTGGCGGAGGTAAAAATGAGAAATCAGGAAGGGGGCAAACACTTTTTCACACTACTGTATAGCGATATGGATCAAATCACTATTTCTGTCAAGCTTAAAGGTTCCTTTTTACTCCTAAGTGAGATGTGAAGCTCTAACAAGACTAATTTTAAATATTTATTTTCTGTCAGACGTTGAACCTGACAAATGGAGTGTAGAACATTATACAACTGTATTTCAAATAATTACAAAACATTATAAAATATAAATATTTTATAGTATTCTGCTCATCAACTTACCCATAGCTGAGTGAAGTACATGCCCAAAGCACTGCAGCCTTGGCCACTTATTTAGTGATGTGGTCTTCACTATACTGTATATGTCTCACTGTCCGTCCTGATGCAGACTTGTTTGACTTTACTCAGTCCCCAGGATGCAAGTACTTTGGTCAGTCCTAAAGCAGTGACCTCACCTGTATGGTCTTCAGGAAAGTTTGAAGACATTTGCTTTTCAAATTCCAGTCTTGATCAATGAAGTGGGCAGTGAGGCTTATATACAGTGGGGCAAAAAGTATTTAGTCAGCCCCCAATTGTGCACGTTCTCCCAATTAAAAGATGAGAGAGGTCTCCAATTTTCATCATAGGTATGCCTCAACTGTGAGAGACAAAATGAGAAAAGAAAAATGGAGAAAATCACATTGAAGGATTTTTAATGAATTAATTGGTAAACTCCTCGGTAAAATAAGTATTTGGTCAATAACAAAAGTTCATCTCAATACTTTGTTATATACCCTTTGTTGGCAATGACAGAGGTCAAACGTTTTCTGTAAGTCTTCACAAGGTTCTCACACACTGTTGCTGGTATTTTGGCCCATTCCTCCATGCAGATCTCCTCTAGAGCAGTGATGATTTGGGGCTGTTGCTGGGCAACACGGACTTTCAACTCCCTCCAAAGATTTTCTATGGGATTGAGATCTGGAGACTGGCTAGGCCACTCCAGGACCTTGAAATGCTTCTTACGAAGCCACTCCTTCATTGCCCGGGCGGTGTGTTTGGGATCATTGTCATGCTGAAAGACCCAGCCACGTTTCATCTTCAATGCCCTTGCTGGTGGAAGGAGGTTTTCACTCAAAATCTCACGATACATGGCCCCATTCATTCTTTCCTTTACATGGATCAGTCGTCCCGGTCCCTTTGCAGAAAAACAGCCCCAAAGCATGATGTTTCCACTCCCATGCTTCACAGTAGGTATGGTGTTCTTTCTCCTCCAAACACGACAAGTTGAGTTTTTACCAAAAAGTTCTATTTTGGTTTCATCTGACCATATGACATTCTCCCAATCCTCTTCTGGATCATCCAAATGCTCTCTAGCAAACTTCAGACGGGCCTGGACGTGTACTGGCTTAAGCAGGGGGACACGTCTGGCACTGCAGGATTTGAGTCCCTGGCAGCGTAACGTGCTACTGATGGTAGCCTTTGTTACTTTGGTCCCAGCACTCTGCAGGTCATTCACTAGGTCCCCCCATGTGGTTCTGGGATTTTTGCTCAGCGTTCTCGTGATCATTTTGACCCTACAGGGTGAGATCTTGCGTGGAGCCCCAGATCGAGGGAGATTATCAGTGGTCTTGTATGTCTTCCATTTTCTAATAATTGCTCCCACAGTTGATTTCTTCACACCAAGCTGCTTACCTATTGCAGATTCAGTCTTCCCAGCTTGGTGCAGGTCTACAATTTTGTTTCTGGTGTCCTGTGACGGCTCTTTGGTCTTGGCCGTAGTAGAGTTTGGAGTCTGACTGTTTGAGGTTGTGGACAGGTGTCTTTTATACTGATAAGTTCAAACAGGTGCCATTAATACAGGTAACGAGTGGAGGACAGAGGAGCCTCTTAAAGAAGAAGTTCTATGTCTGTGAGAGCCAGAAATCTTGCTTGTTTGTAGGTGACCAAATACTTATTTTACCGAGGAATTTACCAATTAATTCATTAAAAATCCTTCAATGTGATTTTCTGGATTTTTTTTTTCTCATTTTATCTCTCATAGTTGAGGTATACCTATGATGAAAATTGGAGACCTCTCTCATCTCTTAAGTGGGAGAACCTGCACAATTGGTGGCTGACTAAATACTTTTTTGCCCCACTGTATGGTCCAGATGTGCAACTTGACCACAAATCTGACGTAGTAGCGAAGTATGGTAGACTTTACAGCTCCTTTTCAACCATTTCTCTACATTCCATGTACAGCTGGGGAAGTGCTGTCTGGGAGGAATATTTACGGCTAGGGAGTTGGTAATAAGGGTCAATTACTGTAATCAGCCGCTTAAATCCGACATTCTGTGTGCTCAACAGGATGGCACTACTTCAGATGGTAAAAAAGATTTGTTGTGTTGCCTGATTTTGTGGGAATGTGCTTGTGACACAGTTTTTTAGATTTTTAGATTTAGATTCCTTTATTAGTCCCACAATGGGGAAATTACATGGCATCCACATGAGTGGATGAGGCAGCCACAGGTGCGGTGCCCAACCCTTTCACCGTTCACACACACATTCACACCTGAGGCCACTTTAGAGTCTCCAATTAACCTAACTTGCATGTTTTTGGCATGTGGGAGGGAACCGGAGAAATCTCGGAGTAAACCCACGCAGAGACAGGGAAAACATGCAAACTCCACACAGATCACTGTTGGTCAGGGGCTGGGACTGAACCCGGGATCCCCCGGGCAAGGGTGAGTTGCTGTGCTGCCGCAGTGCTAACCACTCTTCCACCATCCATCCATCCATCCATCCATCTTCTTCCGCTTAATCCTTTTCGGGTCGCAGGGGGGCTGGAGCCTATCCCAGCATCTTTGGGCGAGAGGCAGGGTACACCCTGGACAGATCGCCAGTCCATCACAGGGCCAACACAGAGAGACAGACAACCATTCACTCTCACATTCACACCTAAGGACAATTTAGAATCCCCAGTTTGATACCAATTAACCTAACCACCGCGCTGCCCAATTTGCAGTGCACATTAAGCTACTTCTTGTTAGACTTTAAATAGCCAAAATATCTCCATACTACTGAATTCCTCGGACCCTTCTTTTCAACAATCACCTCGTCTATTGAGCATTGGGCAGCATCCATTTCGGTGTCTTCTTTGACAACACCGTCACTGGTCTTTTAATTAATGTTCTCTGTCATCATTTTCTTTTTAATCACGCTCCAACTTCTACACGGCTGCGCTAGCCCAAATATTAGCAGGTGTGCTAAGGCGCCCAGCTGCGTGCTGATCCTACGAGCCTATGCATGCTGCTGTGTGCGTCAATTGAACGTGACTTCCAGCCACATGATTGGTTTGGTGCAGTGTATTCTCATTGGCTTTTCATGTTGTCTGTCAAAACATGGAACAGATGAGTTCTATCGAAGTTCTATTGAAAATGTTTAATGCCTTATGTTTAATACAAAGATTCACCCTGTCACCCTGACATCTGCATAGGGTTTTGGGATTGCAAGGTCAAAGGTCAAGGTCAGAATGGCATATAAGCTACATCTCAACAACAAACAGAGGCTGAAGAATACCACTGGCAGCCGCCAGTATTTTTTTCTCTTGTTTTAGTTTGTCTATCATATGATGTGTACTGGAAAAGTTTACTTGTATTAAACTTATTAAACAAATGTAAATTAATCATGAAATGTTATAAAATGACTTCTACAAACTGAGATCAGATGGTAGTAAAAATAAATATACTTCAGTTTAGACCATTCATTTAATCAGTCATACTCGTGGACAAACTGGTGGATTTAATGATTCCTGTCCAACAGTACCAGTACAGTTTGTTAGAGATTGACTTTACTCAGGCGGGGCTCTTCTTTTTATTAACAACAATGAAACAGAGTCAGAGTGTCCTAAAGAAAGGATACTATCTTTACAGGGCCTGAAGTTCCCATGGGAGAGTGCTGTGTCGGGAAGAGAGGTGTGTCCCAAGGACATTTATGGACAACAAGAGATTCACATCAATGGGGACGTCACATTGGCTTTCCAGCGTTACCTCTACCTTACAGAGGTAGGATGAGTGATCCTCACCTGCCATCACATTGTGTCTGATTTTGTTAACTGAGCTTTTTACTTCAGGATCTGTCCGTGTTCAGAGAGGGACAGGGCAGCGAGGTCATCTATGGTGTGGCTGATTACTGGGTTTCAAGGGCAACATGGAACCCTGACGACCAGAAATATCACCTCTTAGGTAAAGACCATCTAATATATGTACAGTATAGAGATCCTAAGTCACCCCCTCTCTACTTCCGCATATGGGACCTTAAATCAAAAAAATTCTCCATTGAAAGGAATGGGAGAGCAAAATTATCTTTTGATCCCGATCAAATTTTGCCACGAGTTACACCAGTGGGGGACCGTGTATTTTACAACTAGGCCTTCAGTGGTGATCTACCCGATTTAAGTGCCATTCATACCAAACACCATAAACATAGCCTATAGAGCCATCCACACAAAGCATGTTAAAGCTAACTTTAACTATAAAATTATTATTATTTAATCAGAACGAATCCCTCGCCACTCTGAGCAGCTAAGTGCCAGCCCCTCCCATGTGTCAGTGGGGATGTCACATGCCTTCAAGCTTGATTTTAGAACATCCTTGTATCTCTTGTACTGCCCTCCCTGAGAGCGCTGTCCACTGGTCAGCTCTCCATAGATGAGTGCACATGGTATGCGGCTATTCTCCATACGGACAAGATGACTTGCCCATCTGAATTGGCTCTTCATCAGAAGTACTTCAATGCCTTCAGTTTCACATTGCTCAAGTACAGCAGTTTTAGGTATCTTATCCTTCCAGGAGATGCCACAGATTTTGCGAAGACATCTAAGATGGAACTGGTCCAACTTTTTCACATGCTCACGATACCAGGTCCAGGTTTCACTGCCATACAAAAGTGTAGTTAGCACAACTGTCCAATAGACACCTATCTTGGTACTGAGACAGACGCCATGATCTGACCAGAGTCTGTGGTACAACCTTCCAAAAGCAACACTCGCCTTTCCTATTCCTGCCATTATCTCATCATCTAATTGGGCACTCCATGAGAGGAAGCCACCCAGACAGCAAAACTTCTACACAATCTCCAGTTGTTCGCCCTCTTTATGACTGGCTCACAGGGTGGGCCACCCGGTCCCGGCTGGAACACCACCTCTGCTTTTCCGATGCTGATGGCAAGGCCATAGCGAGTGGCCACCCCAGCGAAGCCATCCAGGATGCTCTGCAGCCCACCCTCTGCATAGGCAATCAGTACTCAGTCATCCGCAAAGAGCAGTTCAGCAACAGTGACGAGACCCTTGTCCGAGCCCTCAGACACTGGAGGTTGAACACGCCACCATCTCCTCTGAATCTTATCATACCTTTGCTGCAGTCCTTGAAGGCATCTTAGAGCATTATGGAGAAGACGACACAGAACATTAGCGGAGCCATGACACATCTCCGACTGGAAATGCGTCGTAAGTGTTCTTCTGGTCACGCACACAGGCCATCACACCATCACGAAAGGAGCGCATGACACCAAACACTCGTGGTGGACACCCCACCCCCCAAGAGCAGCCTCCAGAGCCCTCCATGGCTGACCGAGTCAGATGCCCCGGTGAGATCGACAAACACCATCCACAGATCAAGACTTTGCTCTCCGCATCCCTCTTGTACCCGCCTGGCTGCAAACAGCATGCCAGAGGTGCCCCCTCCAGACCCAAATCCACATTGACCTTCCAGGAAGGTGCCATCAAGGTACGTGGTGAGGCGGCTGATGACCACTCCAGCAAAGATCCTGCCAGCAATGCCAAGAAAGGACATGCATGTCGCGGTGGCTGCCACACAATCGTCCATCTCCCTTGTCCCTGTAAAGGCGAATGATCAAGGCATCCCCGAAGGTACTTCTTCCTCCTCCCACAGCCGTTCAGAAAGTTGGGTTAGTGCCAGCACAAGTGCACCACTACCATGCCTTCACACCTCCAGAGGAATGCCGTCCTCACCCAGTGCCCTGCCACTCAGCAGTTGGCTGACAGCCCCAACTGCCTCCCCAACAGCCAGGATGCCACTGAGCTCCTCAATCACTGGGCTCTGAGGAATTCCAGCAATGGCATCATCAGAAACTGTTGACTGCCAGCCGAGTACATGGCCAAAACGCTGTCCTCATCTCCCTGTGATCAGTGCTGGTCCCTTGATCAAGGTCTCACTACCCAGGTCGAAGAGTGGACCGGCCCCTCCGGAAGACGGTCGACGCACAGCTCTGAGTTCACTGAATAACTTCTTTGAGTCCTTGCTGTCAGATGCTGCCTGCAGGTTTTTTGTTTTTTCAATCCACCACTTGTCCTTCATTTCACGAAGCTTTGCTTGAGCCAGCTGCTTTATCTTGCAATACCAGTCTTTGTTCATCTTGCGAGTCCTTGTTATTCACATATTGGATGCGGAGTGAGTGAAGCTCATCAAGAAGACAGTTCACTAATGCATAATTTTCATCAAACCAATCCCTGTGCTTTTTCTTTACGTATCCAATCGAGTCAGCCAAGGCTTTGAAGATGCTTGTGCAGAGGGTATCCTAGCGACCGAACACTTCCTTACAGTTGTCGTTTTCAAGAGCTCTGACGACATCTGCAATGCCGTTACTGAGAGGGTCCCGTGCCTCAGCAGCTGCAAGGTTGGCAACATCCAGTTCTTTTGCTCGTCGAACTCTCAGGTTCAGGTTACTTTATTTGTACCCATAGGTAGATTTGTTTTGCAGTCAGGTGACATCCATATTTACAAACCACAATTACATTCAACATGAACACAAACACAGGCACACATGAAGCTGACTATAAACATGATAAAAGTACTCAAGGCTCCATCAATCAGGACATAGGACAAAGAGATAAGAGAAAAAACAAGGAGATAAGAGAGAAGGGTCATATTAGAAAGTTAAAGACTAGTCAAAGAGGTTAAAAACACAAAAGTCTAAAACCCAATAAAAGATTTAGAACCTCAATAAAAAACCTACAAAAATAAGTAAATATAAAATCAAATTAATAAATAGGTAACTAAATTATGTGCAATATATTGTTACATCTTGTTCAACTCTTTAACAGCAGCAGAAACAAAGCTGTTTTTGTAGCGCTGGGTTTTACTTTTTGGGACAGCAAACCTCCGTCTGGAGGGAAGAAGCTGAAAGTGGCAGTGCAAAGGGTGGGAGTCATCATTTAAAATGGAGGTAGCAATCCTCTGTACCTGTCTGGTGTACAGGGATGTCAGGCTCAGCTGTGACTCACCAAGCAAGCGACTGGACCATCTAACAACCTGATCCAACGATTTCCTCTGTTTCAGTTTTGTCTGACCAAACCATGACACTAAAGAAAAGGATAAAACAGATTCAATAAAAGCCCGATAAAACATTGTCAATATGGTTCGGTCAGTTTGGAAGCGTGCAAGTTTCTTTAAACAATGCAAATGTTGCTGACCCTTTTTGCACACCCTTTCACAGTTCTCTTCAAAGTTCAAATTACTATCAATAATCGTCCCAAGATATTTGTAGGATTGTACATATTCAGTGGTCTGGCCTTTTAGTACAGTGACTTTGTGCCTGGGAGTTTTCCTCCTAAAGCCAATAATCATATCTTTAGTTTTTGTCGTATTCAGCTGCAGGTAGGAATCCTCACACCAATGAACAAAATCCTCAACTACTGGGCCGTGGCCACTCTCACCATCCTGGAGGAGACTGACAACAACTGAGTCATCAGCATACTTTATAATGTGTCTGTTGTCATGTCTGCTCCGACACATGTTTGTGTACAGGATGAAGAGTAGTGGTGACAACACACACCCCTGAGGAGAGCCAGTAGAAGAACACTTTTGGTCAGACAACGTACCATTGACCCTTACTCTCTGTGTCCTGTTGGTTAAAAAACCCAGAATCCAACCCACCAGATTATTACTCAAATCAAATTGTTGCAGGAGCCTTTCAACTAAAATATGAGGTTGGATTGTATTAAAGGTGGAAGAAAAGTCCACAAATAAAAGCCTGGTGTGTGTCCCATTAAAATCCAGATGTTTAAAAAGCATGTTAAACAGAGTGACAGTGGCATCTTCCACTCCTCTATGAGGCCTATAGGCAAACTGCAAAGGATCCAATGCATGCTCAGTCTGCTTTAGGACCTCAAATCTGACCAGTTTTTCAAAAAATTTCATTAAAATTGAAGTCAAAGCAACTGGTCTAAAATCATTTACCGTTTTAGGACAGCTGGATTTTGGAACGGGGACAACCACAGCATCTTTCCAGATCTTAGCAACATGTTGTGTCTGTAAGGACTTATTGAAAATGTAGTGAAACACAGGACTCAGTTCATGTGCACAGGACTTTACCAAGCGCCCGCATATACTATCAGGGCCCTGATTTTTGTTCACTTCTACAGCACAGAACACCCTTTTAACATCCTGCACCTCGATGTTAAAGTGCTGATTGTCTTTGAGTTTCTGTTTCAAATCTTGGGTTTCTGTGCTAAAATTAGATGAATCAAAACAACCATAAAAACAATTAAGAGCATTAGCCAGCTCTGTGTCTGAATTAAAACCATCTAAAAACACACAATTACTGCGCTCTGTGCTCTGAAGGCCTGCAATAGTTTTCATACTGGCCCAGGCTGAACCAAGCTTGTTTGTTGCCATCTTGCTTTCCAACTCTGATTTATTATTCTGTTTTGCTCTTGAAATTTTGGCCTTCAGCTCTTTTGTGGCAACCTGCAGCTCAGAAACAACCCCCTGTTTAAAGGCAAGTGCTTTCCTCTGTAAGCAGGATTTAACTGATTTTGTAACCCATGGCTTGTTGTTGGGATATATTTTGACACGTTTACGTGGAACGATCATGTCTCTGCAGAAGGCCATGTATGAGCATGTGACGTCCACCAAAGAGTCCAAATCTTCTCCGCAGTCTAGCATGAACACCTCCCAGTCTGTACAGTTAAAGCATTCCTGGAGGCAGTGCACTGAATCCTCTGTCCAAACGTTTATGTCCCTGGTCTTTGTCTTCTCTCTTTTGAGAGCAGTTTTATATGTGGGCAGCAAATATTTGCATTGTTTGAGCAAAATTTGCATTGTTTGAGCAAAATTTGCATTGAGGAAACTTGCACACTTCCAAATTGACCGAACCATAATGACAATGTTTTATCGGGCTTTTATTGAATCTGTTTTATCCTTTTCTTTAGTGTCATGGTTTGGTCAGATAAAACTGAAACAGAGGAAATCCTTGGATCAGGTAGTTAGATGGTCCAGTCGTTTGCTTGGTGAGTCACAGCTGAGCCTGACATCCCTGTACACCAGACAAGTACAGAGGATTGCTACCTCCATTTTAAATGATGACTCCCACCCTTTGCACTGCAACTTTCAGCTTCTTCCCTCCAGACAGAGGTTTGCTGTCCCAAAAAGTAAAACCCAGCGCTACAAAAACAGCTGCTGTCAAAGAGTTGAACAAGCTATAAAAATATATTGTACATATTTTATATTTACTTATTTTGTATGATGTCACTTGGGTTCTAAATATTTTATTGGGTTTTAGACCTTTGAGTTTTTTAACCTCTGACTAGTTTTTAACTTTTAACTTTAATATGACCCTTCTCTCTTACCTCTGGTTTCTCCCTCATCTCTGTCTTTTTATACCCTGTTTGATGGAGCCTTGAGTATTTTTATCATGTTTATAGTCAGCTTCATGTGTGCCTGTGTTTGTGTCTATGTTGAATGTAATTAGTGGCTTGTAAATATGGATGTCATCAGACTGCAAAACAAATCTACCTACGGGTACAAATAAAGTAACCTAAACCTGAACCTGAAATGTACACAGTTGTGATCTGAGGATCCTAAAGGAGGAAGGGGAAGAGATTTATAGGCCCTCTCTATGGATCCATAACACAGGTCCAATGTCTTTTTTCGCCTGGTTGGGTGGGAAACATACTGATAAAAGTTTTTAAGTGTCTTCTTTAGAGACACATGGTTAAAATCCCCAAGTATGAAAATTGGAGCCTCTGGGGAAATCGACTGCAACCGCTGTACCACATCAAAGACAGTGCTGGAGGCGGAGGCAGCATTGGCCCTCGGGTGAATGTACACAGTCGTTATGAAAAGTTGGGAGAACTCACGGGGCAGATAAAAAGGGCGTAGTGACACGGACAGCAGCTCCACATCTGGTGTACAGATGCGCTCTCTGACCGTGACAGATGTACAGTACTCTTTATTAATGTATAAACATACGCCGCCCCCCCTGACGTTTCCCCGTTACCTCTTCCTGCCGATCCGAGCGAAGTGGGGCTCCAAAGCCGTCAATACACAGGTCCAGATCTCGGTCATGCACCGTAAGCCACGTCTCCGTGTAAGCCATGACACAGCAGTTCTTGAAATCCTTCTATCGGACACTTCCTTGAATTTCATCCACTTTATTTCTCAGGGATTGTACGTTCCCCACAATAATGGAAGGAAGAGGAATGCGGTTAAGTTGACGCCTCCTCAGGCTTAATCTTACGCCTCCACGCTTTCTGCGTTTCCTCCTCTTGTCTCTCTTTTCATTGCTGTGTCCATGAAAATCTCTTAAAATAAAGTCCGGCAGTTGCGGCACAGACTCAAACACAGATGCTGCATTATCCATGTTTAAATGCAGTAACGTGTCTCTGGAATACTGTATTCTTCCCGGCGAGATCGCAATCGCGCTTACCTCCAAGACAAAGAGCCGGTAGGAAAGAAACGACAGTGCAAAAACAAGAAGGAAATCCATACTGATGGAACCAGGGAGCTCTTCGTTATATAGTCCACAAATATTCAAGGACAAAAACGGCACAGAGAATTATGTAAAAACACATTAAAGTGCATAAAAAGAGAGTCATGCACGTCAAACTTTTTTCACCCGCTGCCGGTCGCTGTGTGCGGATGCGCCCAGGATGATGGGCGCATGCTCTTTGGTACTGGTGATGTGGTTTGAATGATATGGAAACCTTGCTTCTCAGGAGGGCGTGGTGAGAGCCACAGGTTGCCACTCTAGCTGCATGTGCGAGCCTGACGCAACGCCAGTCACGTTGTCCGATGATAACAAAATCAATTTGGTGCCAATGTCCCGACCGTGGATGTCTCCAAGTTGTTTTGTAGCCAGGTTTCTGTTGATACAGTGTGTGGTAATGACCAACTATCTTTTAGCGCAGAGGCTTAGTAGCAGGGTGCCATTTGAGTTTTCCTTCCCAGTCCCATGATGACTTCATTCCAGGCCACATGGTCTGATCCCATGTAAGCATCAAAATCACCCAGTAGGAACAGCCCATCTGTATATGGTACAAACTGGATGAGAAGGACCAGCTATTCACAGAATTCATCTTTTACTTCATCAGGATAGATCATGGTCAGAGCATATGAAAAGTTTGTTTGCAAAAACGATAAACGCCATTTCCATGAAAATTTCACTCTTTACATCTAACAACTGTTAACATTACCTACTTGTAGAAGTTCAAATCGTTTTGTCTCAAAATCCGATATGTCCTATGTTATAGACACTACAAATTTATGTTTTTCTTCAAAAGCCGATAAACGCCAGGAGCGTTTTTTTTTTTTCCCAAAAGCAGATAACTCCACAGGGTAAATCAGTGCTTGGTATTTGGGTCACGTGACTCATCTTGGCTGCCTTCCGGGTCTGCTCACTCTGACTGATTTCCCTGGCTGTGTTCGGAATGTTCACTCACTCACTCCCTCCCTACTCGCTATATAGTGACTTCAGATATAGTGGACAGTAAACTCAATATAACAATAAAATTAACTGCTTTTGGACACTACTGGGCTTGTTTTTGCAGCACGGTTAATGACATCATCACGTGAGAGTAAAATGTGACAGACTAATGGTGGTAAAAAATAAATACCTGCATGTAATCTGTAGTAAATATGTATTAAATCAAATCGTTTTTGCTGAATTATTAAATATAAATACCTCAAGGTAGTTTATGTTGTGATGTGAAGCTCTTCTCTCACTGCTCTGTTGGCTGCGCATTCACTATATAGTACACGATATGGGGAAGGAGTTTCTTTTTTCCAGCCTTATTCCTTTTCTTATACTGTGCACACCAATGAAGAGAGAGAAAAACAACATTTCACTTCTCTTGTATGTCCTGTACGTATAGTAGTATTGACAATAAAATCTGTGAATCTTGAATTATAGCTTTATTATAGGTATATTATACCATTTTACTTAGTGGATATGCCTAAATCAGTGTGTCAATCATAGTACATTGATGCTTATAGACATTCAAGTATGTTCCAGACAAAATAGCATGGCTTGCGGGACTTGTCTGTTTTTGCAAAAAAAAATAAAAATATATATATATATAGCTTGTGGACTTATCTGTTTTTGCAAAAAAAAAAAATGTACTAATAAATTGCCAAAAAGTAACAATGAGTTGATGTTTGATTTTTTGCTTTATTATGTCTGAGATACTCATATTTCAAGTAACCATGTCTTAGAAGCTGATATGGAAATGCTAACGGATGTGACTTCCGGCACCACACGAGTAGGCTGCCTTTTTGCAACAGTGGATCAGTTTCTGCGTATTTCTGCCTATTTCTATTTACTATCTGGTTCTCTTGCCAATCTTTCTGATCCAGCGTCACCTTTATTCCATTCAAACACGTAGATCGCCCAAATGTCTCCTGAGCCAGCGGACGGAGCCACTGTTTCTAGCAGGAGGCAGTACAATAGAGACCAACTGTTAGCACTTAACCGGCCCACGATGCTCACGCAAAAACTCGACATACTGGGAGAAATAAGACGGAAACAGCGTGGGTGTCGAGCTGGAGTAAGATGGCGGACGAGGAATATAAGGTACAGACCCATCCTCCCATCCATTATTATGGGGAATGTGTGATCGCTACTCAGTAAGACTGATGAGCTAGCGGCTATCTCCCGCTACGAGACTGTCTTCAGGGAGAGTAGTTTGATGCTGTATACTGAGACGTGGCTAACAGAACTGGCAACAGATGCTAACATCGAACTGGAGGGTTTCCACGCAATACGGGCAGACCGGACACCAGACAGTGGGAAGACAAGGGGCGGAGGAGTGATAATGTATGTCAATAACAACTGGTGCAGACCGGGACATATCACGGTTAAGGAACAGCACTGTAGCAAAGACATTGAGTTGCTAGCTGTTAGCATGCGGCCTACCTATCTCCCGAGGGAATATTCACACGTGATCTGCATTGTTATTTATGCAAATCCGACGGCGAACGCTGGGACAGCACGTGACCTCATCCACTCAGTAACTGGCAGGCTGCAGACAGAACACCCAGATGCTCTTCTCCTCATCTCAGGTGATTTCAACCATATTTCACTGTCCCCCACTCTACCCACGCTCACCCAGTATGTCACATGCCACACTAGAGACAATAAAACACTGGACTTATTTTATGCAAATACTAAGGAGGCATACACCTCATCACCACTCCCCCCACTTGGGAGATCGGATCACAACTTGGTTCATCTTCTGCCGGTGTACAAACCCTTAGTACACAGACAACCTCCGGTCATGTGCAGGGTGAAGTTATGGTCTGAGGAGGCAATGGACGCGCTAAAGAACTGTTTTGAAATCACTGCCTGGGAGCAGCTCTGCGATCCACATGGTGAGGACATCGATGGCCTCACTCACACCATCACGGACTACATTGGCTTCTGTGTGGACAACACCGTACCCACCAAGACCATACGGCATTGCTCGAACAACAAACCCTGGATCAACCCTGAGATAAAAACACTTCTGAGAGAGAAGAAGAGGATCTTCAGGTTGGGGAACAGGGTGATGCTGAAGTCCGTACAGAGGGAGCTGAGGAGGAAGATCAGAGAAGGCAAGGACAGCTTCAGGAAGAAGATGGAGCACAAGCTGCAACAGAGCGACATCGGTGGGGTCTGGAGAAACCTTAAAACCATTTCTGGGCTCCAGAATACCTCCCCCCAGGCCACGGGGGGCAGGGAGTGGGCGAACAATCTGAATCTGTTTTTTAATAGGTTTGACCAATCGCCCTCCCCCCCGACTGCACAACAACCACTGCTGCCTCTAAAGTCATCGAGACCTGCTGTCCACACCCCACTCCACCGACACCCCCCCACTCCCAGCACACAGCCCCCCAACCTGACCCTCACTAAGACCCAGGTGAGGACAGAGCTGAGGAAGATCAAGGCGAGGAAGGCCTCGGGACTGGACGGCATCAGTGCGAAGCTCCTCAAGTCCTGTGCAGACCAGCTGTGTGGGATTGTGGAGCACATCTTCAACCTGAGCCTGAAGCTGGGGAGGGTACCACAGTTGTGGAAAACATCTTGTGTGGTACCTGTACCAAAGACTTCCCACCCCAAAGATCTGAACAGCTACAGACTAGTGGCCTTGACGTCTCACATGATGAAGACCCTGGAGAGACTGCTCCTTGCTCACCTCCGCCCCCTGGTGGGACCAGCGATGGATCCACTCCAGTTCGCCTACCAGCATGGCATTGGGGTGGAGGATGCAGTGATCTTCCTCCTTCACCGTTCTCTGTCCCACCCGGAGAAGCCCGGGAATGCGGTGAGGATCATGTTCTTTGACTTCTCCAGTGCTTTCAACACCATTCAACCGATGAGCCTGAAGGACAAGCTGCTGTGCGCAGGGGTGGACCAGCACCTGTCATCATGGATCCTGGACTAAGATAAGATAAGATAAGATAAGATAAGCCTTTATTAGTCCCACAACGGGGAAATTCCAGGATTGCAACAGCACAGGGATAGCAACACTCAGAGCAACAATCAGAAGGCAAGAAAAAAAACAAGCAAGCAAGAGCAGCTAATAAACATATGTACGTATTACTATAAAATATATATATATACACACACACACAGACACACAGTGCAGAGCATTGTAGCTGGATGGAATAAATATATGAATATATGAACACACAGTGCAGAGCATTGTAGCTAGATGGAATAAATATGTAAATATATAAACACCCACAGTACGGAGCATTGCAGCTAGGTGGAATAATATGTAGATATATAAATATATAAACACCCACAGTACGGAGCATTGTAGCTAGATGGAATAAATATGCAAATATATAAACACACACAGTGCAGAGCATTGTTGCTAGATGGAATGAAACAGCATAACCGTCTACTTAGTTATCCTACATGGTATGATTATGTGCCCATACATATTCTCACCCTCCATAGCGACCGGTATGTTCCTAGTTGTATGCCGGAGAGGACCATTGTGTAAGTCTATTGCATCTTTTGCATTCAAAAAACTATTAGTTTGTTACGTCTTTTTGCTATCTCTGCGAGCAGCCCTGCTTAGGTTGTACAGTCTGACAGCCGTTGGTAGGAAGGACCTACGAAACCTCTCGGTTGTGCACCTGGGATGATGTAGTCTGCTGCTAAATGAGCTCCTCAGTGCATTCACCTCACTAACTGGCCACAGTTTGGAGAACCTGAGATTGTGTGTCTGACACGATCATCGGTAGCACGGGAGCCCCCAGGGAATGGTTTTGGCTCCCTTCCTATTCACCCTTTATACTGCGGACTTCTCACACAACACAACACACTGCCATCTACAGAAGTTCTCTGACGACTCTGCGATCGTCGGCCTCATCTCCAACGGAGATGAAGCTGAGTACAGAGGACTTATCCAGGACTTCGTGGACTGGTGCCATCGGAACTGCCTCCAGATCAACGCAAGGAAAACTAAGGAGCTGGTGGTGGACTGCCGCAGGCAAGGACAACCCCTCACAGCACCAGTAAACATACAGGGAACAGACATTGAGATGGTGACATCCTACAAGTACCTTGGTGTTCATCTGAACAATAAACTAGACTGGTCACACAATACCGACGCACTCTACAAGAAGGGACAGCGCAGGCTGTTCCTACTGAGGAGGCTCAGGTCTTTTGGTGTACAAGGGGCGCTGCTGAAGACATTCTACGACACGGTGGTGGCATCAGCCATCACTTTTGGAGTGGTCTGCTGAGGCAACGGCATTGCAACAGCTGATAGGAAGAGACTAAACAAACTGATCAAGAAAGCTAAATCTGTCCTGGGGCAACGCCTTGACCCAGTGGAGGAGATAGGAGAGAGAAGGATGGTGGCTAAACTGTCATCTCTGCTGGAGTCCGAGTCCCACCCTATGCAGGACACATTGAACGCACTGAGGAGCTCATTTAGCAGTAGACTACATCATCCTAGGTGCGCAACTGAGAGGTTTCGCAGGTCCTTCCTACCTACGGCTGTCAGACTGTATAACCTAAGCAGGGCTGCTCGCAGAGATAGCAAAAAAACGTGACGACCTAGTAGTATTGAATGCAAAAGACGCAACAGGCTTACACAAATGGTCCCCTCCAGTATGCAACTAGGACAATATCAGTCGCTACGGAGGGTGACAATATGTATGGGTACATATTCATACTATGTAGGATAACTAAGTAGACGGTTATGCTGTTTATTCCATCTTGCTACAATGCTCCGCACTTTGTATGTATATTTATGTGTACGTATGTATATCCACTGCTCTTATTTATATTTTTTGTATCTTCTTAATTATTGCTCTGAGTGTTGCTATCCCTGTGCTGTTGCAATCCTGGAATTTCCCCATTGTGGGACTAATAAAGGCTTATCTTATCTTATCTTATCTTAACACCTATAAACCTACAGATGAAAAACTGTTTTTTCTCATTTTGAACTCAACTGGACTTATCTGTTTTTGCAAAAGAACTCTTCATATGCACCGGTTATGGTGATGAAGCCGTCCCTCACTTTCAAATGCATAGACATGAGCCTGTTGTTGGCTCCCTGGGGGAGCCCGTCAAGAAGCCTCAGATGTTGATCGCGTATTGCAAAGCCAACTCCCAACTGTCTGAGCTCACCCGCTGAATGACCACTCCAGAACAACGTGCACCCAGCTCCACGTTCCTCAAGCCACAAGGAATCTGGAAGGCATGTCCCACCAAGAGCTGCCACATCCCTGTTGCATCGACTAAGTTCCTTGGCCACTATAGCTGTGTGCCACTCTAAGTTGCTTGGATTGCCCTGCAGTGCTCGAACACTCCACGCTGCAATGCCGACGTCTGTCCTACCCCTGCAGCATTTTAAAGTATCATTTCTTTTACTTGGTTGACTGCCAGGGATGGACAACCAGCTCACCACAGCCAATGAACAGACATAGAAGATGGAATGAGCTTCATTTAGGAATCCTTTTCTCCTCCCCTCCCCCTCCGGGGAAAGCAGTACTATCCCAGTGGGCTGCCCCATCACTCGGGTAGGACACAAGTTGAGTCGCTGCCCCCAGTTGACTGCAAAGTGACCATCACGCTTGAGCCGCCCACATGTGGATTCATGGCTAGGAGCTCCCAGTGGTATCCTTCACCTTCTCCCGCCGTCATTTGTCACTCACCGTAGGACTTTCAGAGAGAAAAACCTGCACAATAAAAAGGAGTAATGGGTTGTGCAGATCTGACACTCCTCTCTCCTCCTGTGGATATCTGGTTACTACAGGTATGTTACTGCAACATGCAGAGAATGGACACAGGCGCAGCAAGTGGTCACGAGCCATAAACTGGACTTCCCTCTCAGCCGATTGCAACAGCTGTCGCAGTTCATCTGCTTCCAAATTGAAGAAGAATAAGAATAAGAAGACTACAGCCATTACTAGGATAGTATCATGCCTAGCCTCTGCCAACAGACTTGTCCACCATTGCTGCTGCCCAAAGACTTCTTCGCCGTAACCCGGGCCAGGGGGGCTCTGAGGGTACCCAGGGCTCGCCCAAGCACTGCCCCCAAGTCTACGGAAGGGGGAGGGGCGACTCACTGTTCCTCCACGGGCTGCCGTCACAGGGTCCCATGCCGTACCCGTTGTTTTTGTTTAAACGATTAGCGGACAACAACGTCTCATCATCCCACTTCACCAAACACGATCGTGGCGGGAGATTACTAAAACCTCACCTCCTGTTTCCTGACCGATAAAAATGATCCAAAGAGGAGAAAAACAACACAAAGGTATTGTTTTGTATTGTGAGAGCTGCAGCTGATCCGGAGGACTGTTAGTTACTTCACTCTGGGCGTGCTTTGAAAAGATGATGTAAGCTCCGTCCATCTGTGTTTGTAGTTTTTTAATTTACGTATTTTCATAGCCTTATACCTTAACAATTAGACAGCCTACACCATTATTTACGTGGAAAATTATCTTTTAAATTGACAAACATATGTGTAACTCGTGGAAAAATTCGATCAGGATCAAAAGATAATTTTGCTCTTGCCATTCATTTCAGTGAAGAATTTTTTCTATTTAAGGTCCCATATGCAGAAGTAGTGGGCACGTGACTTAGGCTGTATTTGCTGGAATATGGTGTGTGCAGTGCTGTGTGTGCACAGCTCCTCAGTCTGGATGCATGCCTGTTGCTCATCAAGCAGTTTTTTTTTAGCTTTTCTTTTTTCTTTTTTAGCTGTTTCTGCTTTGTGTATTTTCATATACAGTACATATATGTGTGTATGTGTATATGTATATATGCTTATCTGTTTCATAGACGTTATATTATTCTACTATTTTATTTTAGTTTCTACCTTAGTGTTAACAGGCTTTAACACATCACCAGTCGCTGGGAGCCTTCATGGGCAGAAGTATCAAGAGAATGTATTATCAGAAGTTTTTGGAAATAGTGTTTAGCCTGCAGCTTGCCTCAGAGAGAGGGACAAGAATAAGTTTAGTTTTAGTTTCAGTTCTATTTTTGTTTTGTATGTGGGACAGGGTTAGGGAAGGGGACACCACCACAGTTTTGCAACATATGTCTGCCTTTGTACATTTTAGAGAAGAAACAAACAAAGCTATACACTTTATCACAATCGTTGCCTTATTTTTTTTTTCCACAATATCTTTATTGAACCTTTTTTTTTTAACAAACATGATACAAACAATCAAACACTAACACTAAAGTACTACAAAAAAAAAAAAAAAAAAAAAAAAGATGCACTAAAAACACCAACAACCACCAGCAAAATCAAATCTTCAACAATGCTCCTCTGTTTAGTCTAGACAATCCAATACATAAGTATACATATTATGTTCACCAGTTTGGAATTTACAAGGTCCACACACATCATTCACCTTCTTCTTCAAAAGTTATGTTTAAATTTTTTACATAATCAATAAAAGGTCTCCATATATTCTCAAACACAATTTCCTTTGATTTCAGTATATATGTTATTCTTTCTAATGGAAGGTTTGTTAACATCTGTCTTAACCACTGAGTCACATCTGGTCTATGAGTCTTTTTCCATAATAGTGCAATACATTTTTTGGCATTAAGCAAACTGAGGTCTATGAATGTTCTTTCACTTTTATTAAAATTATGCTTTTCTGGGTACAGACCCAACAAAAACAATTTAGGATTCAATATGATTTGTTTTGAGATTATTTTTTCAATTGTTACCCTCACCTCTTCCCAAAACATTCTTATTAATCTACATTCCCATACACAATGAAATAGAGTTCCTTTACTTTCCATGCATTTTGTGCATGTATCTGGTATATTTTTGTTATATTTATTTAACTCCTCCGGTGTAACATACATCCGCATTAACCATTTGAAATGTATCAATTTAAGGCGTACATTTATTGATTTGGTTTGAGCTTCTGTACAAGCCAATTCCCATTGTTCCTCTGAAATTTCAGTTTGCAGGTCTTCTTTCCAGTAGTTTAATCTTTTCAGTGAATTTTCACTTGAAGATAGTGTCAATGAGTTATAAAACTCTGAAATAATACCCTTTCTTTTACTATCTTTCATCATCATTTTTTCCAAGGATGAATAAATAGGTCGAGTGAGAGCTTTATTTTGATTTGATCGAATAAAGTTTCTAAGTTGAAGATATTTAAAAAAATGTGTTCTATTGAGATTAAATTTGATCCTCAGCTCTTCAAAAGACATTATGTTATCTGCACATGGCAAATATAAATCCTGAATCTTTTGTATCCCTTTTAAATTCCATACTTTAAATACAGCGTCCGCTCTCCCTGGTTTAAAATATTGATTACCCCATATTGGACTAAATTGTGACAATAACTGTGGTTCTTTTAAATAGTTTTTAGCTTCACACCATATTTTGATCATATGCTTTACAAATGGATTTTTAACTTGTTTTTGTAATTTTTTTGCCGAATCTGAGTATATGAATATGGGAAGAGGTAAAGGTAAATTATATGATTCCATTTCAGTCCAGTGAGGGAGATCATTTGATGAAAAATAATATGTCATAGACCTCAGTTGTGCCGACCAATAATACAACATAAAATTTGGACATTTCAGACCTCCACGATCAAATGGTAAATATAATAAAGACAGACGTAATCTAGCCCTCCTGTTGTTCCATATAAATTCCACTAACTTTTTTTTTATTCTTGAGAATAAATCTAAAGGTGGTGATAAGGGAATGTATTGAAATAAATAAAGTATTTTAGGTAAAATATTACTTTTAAGTATATTGATTCTCCCGATCATCGACATTGGTAGTGACATCCATCTCTGAGTTAACTCATTGATATCTGACATTAAGGCTTCATAGTTGACACTGGCGACTGATTCTAGCTTAGGCACAATTTGGATTCCTAAATATTTAAACTGATTTACAACATTGAATTGATTTACCTCAGGGGCTGGGTAATTTCTCTGGGTCTCATTTAGCATTAATATTGAAGATTTAGTTTTATTTATTTTATATCCTGATATTTCCCCAAAATTCTTTATTAAATTCAACAAGGTTGGAATTGATTTTTTTAGATTCGACATAAACAAAATTATGTCATCGGCATACAGGGAGATTTTATGTTCTGTTGGTCCAACTTTAATTCCATATATTTGTGAATGTAAACGTATCGCTATCGCTAAAGGTTCAATTGCCATAGTAAACAGTAAAGGTGAAAGTGGACAGCCTTGTCAACATCCTCTATTGATTTTTATTGGTTTTGAAATATTGTTATTTGTTAGGATTTCTGCTGTAGTATTATTGTATATTATTTGAACCCATTTTATGAAATTATTTCCAAGTCCAAACCTTTGTAGGTCTTCAAAAAGAAAGGGCCATTCAACTCTATCAAAGGCCTTTTTGGCGTCCAGTGATAGGAGAGCTGTATCCGGTGCTTCTTTATTAAAATAAATAATATTAAATAGTCTTCTTACATTATGGAAGCCTTGTCTTCCCTTTATAAAGCCATTCTGATCTCGATTAATAATATTTGGTAAAATTTCTTGTATTCGTCTTGCTAAAATTTTACAGATTATCTTAAGGTCGGCGTTTAATAGGCTTATTGGTCTCATATTTTCATCTCATTTTTTATTAGAGGGCTTACGTGGTTTTGGCAGCAGTATAATTAAGGCATTATTTATGTATGATGGTAAATTATTATTTTGAAATGCTTCTAAAACCATTTCCAAAAAAGGTTTTATTAATTTATTCTTAATTTTTTTATAAAGGTCAACTGGAAGACCATCTGGTCCTGCACTTTTTCCTGATTTCATATTATCAATGGCTAGCCCAACTTCTTCTTGACTAATTTTAGACTCCAATATCTCCCTGTTTTCATTTGGAATACACGGTATAGATAGTTCGTTCAAAAACCCATTTAGTTTTGTTAAATCAAATTCATTTTTGGTATCATATAATTTTTCATAGTAATCTCTAAAGGCTCTGTTAATTTCTAAAGGATCTATAACTACCTGTCCGTTACTTATAATACTAGTAATTGGTGTTTTAATTTCTAATTGTTTAATCTGCCATGCCAATAATTTTCCTGATTTTTCACCTTGTTCATAAAAAGATTGTTTCAATCTTAGAAGACTCGAGGCAGCTCTATTCGCTGATTTTTTGTCGTATTCAGCTCTCAAAATCAGTAATTCATTCTCCAACTTTGGATCACTTCCTGCATACACTTTTTCCTGAAGACTTTTCATTTTATGTTCCAATTTAGCTCTCTCCTCTCGAGTCTTCTTAGATTTTGATCCTGTATAACTAATAATATGTCCCCTAATAAAAGCTTTGAAAGCCTCCCACTTTACACATGCTGATGTTTGTGTAGTATTGATGTCAAAGTACTCGTCTATCTGTTTTTCTATATACTTGACAAATTCCTCATCCTGAAGCCATTTATGCTGAAATTGCCATCTACCTGATTCCTTTGTCAGTTTTTTATCTACATATATTAGACAACAGGGTGCATGATCAGAGATCACGATGTTATCATAAAAGCAGTTTTGAATCTTGGATCTTAATTCTGTGGAAATCAAAAAATAATCAATACGTGAGAATGTCTTGTAGGTACTGGAATAACAAGAATAGGCTTTAACTTGTGGTTTCATTTCTCTCCATATATCTAACAATCTCAATTCTTTCATAAAATGATTAATAGTCATCCTACATCCATTGTGCGTACAATCCAGTCCTGTTGATCTATCTATACCTGGATTCAATGTACAATTAAAATCCCCTGCTATTATATGTTGCCCTGTAAGTGATGATAAAATAAGAAATAAATTAGCAAAGAACTTTTGGTCATCTATATTGGGACCATATAAGTTCACAAGATTTATATTTTCTAATAGCAAAGAACCTTGAATGATTACATATCTTCCAAGTTTGTCTCCAATTACATTTTTCACTTGAAAAGGGACTGATTTATGTATGAGAGTCATAACTCCCCTGGCCCGGGATGAGAATGATGAGGTGAATACACTTCCTTGCCATCTACTCCTAATTCTTTTTATATCCTCCTCTATTAGATGAGTTTCTTGTAAAAACACAATTTTTGAACCCGTGTCTTTTATTTTATTCATAACTTGTTTAAGTTTTTTTAAATTTTGTAGACCTCTGCAATTTCATGAAGTTAAATTAAGATTAACACTTTGGTTTATGATCAATAGAGAGTTTGGGATTACCTTGCAGTGTAAACATGCTCATACAGAGAAGCAAAAACATGAGTGGTTGAACATTCATCCTACAAACTACACACAAACAAATTCCCCCTTCCCACACTTGTGGCGAACCCCCCAAAATCAAAAGAAAAATTCCGTCTCCCGATATAGCCATCGACCGTTCCACACCCACGGGGAACAGCCTAAGCCACTCCTTCTTCATCCTCCCAATCACCCTAACTCTACTGCTTTTAATGACGTAACATTAACTCTCCTCTGTAGTTTTCCAACTTAACTCCAAAATTTTTAACAACTTTGTACATCATAGTTTTTTTTGTTTGTTTTGTTTTTGTTTTTTTTTAATATATAATACAATCTATATTTTGTAAACTTGCTATTTACTTCAAGTCAGTCAGATGCCTGTGCAAATGCTTAATTATTCTACCTTATATTTTGTTCATGCTTAGCTCCCACCAGTCTCTTCTTCTTCTTTGATCTTTTTGATGAACTCCTGCGCCTCCTCTGGGGTCTTGAAGATGTAGGTTCTGCCCTCATACGTGGTCAGCAGTCTCGCAGGATAGATTACACCATGACGAATCCCAAGGTTGCGCAGCTCCTTACGTATGGGATCAAACTGCTTCCTCAATTGTTGAATTCCTGTGGCCAAATCTGGGTAGAACCGCACCTGCTGATCCTGGTGTTTAATCTCTCCTTTAGCTTGTGCAGCGTTGAAGATCTTCATCCTGTCTCTGTTGCTAAGAAACTTCATAATTAAGGTCCTCGGCGGTCCCTTATCTCTCCGTGGGCCAATACGATGTGCTTTTTCCAGAACCACTGCTGATTGCAACTCCTCGCTGCCCAGCACCTCCGGAATCCACTTTTCCAGAAAGGAATATACGTCCCGACCTTCTGATTCCTCTGGAAGACCCACCAGCCTCAAGTTATTCTGTCTCGACCGAGATTCCAAATCCAAAATATTATCTTCTAGACATTTATTTTTTTTTCCAAAGTGCGCACCTTTAATTGAAGACGGGTGACGTCATCTTCAGCACTTGCGAGACGGAGCTCCATCTGCGCCGTTCGTTCTACACAGTCACCCAATTCCTTTCTTATTCCTTCCAACGCTGTCATAATCCCATCAAATCTAGAGGAAAAGTCCGCTCTCATTGAACTCATGGCAGCTATCAGCGCATCTGCGCCGCTCCCCGCAGATTTCGCACCGTTGCCAGCCTCCTCCGCCATATATGGAGTTTTGTTTGCTGCGTCACAGACCTGAAAGTCCGTTAATTTGGACTGTTTCGGCGGCTCACTTTTTCCTTTACCTGGTTTTCCAGCCTTAGGCTTCGCCGACATATCCTCGCCCAAACGCTGGGATACGTTCTGTCCCAAATGAGAGAGTTATTTGCCGATTTTTTTCTCCAGGAGCAGAGCAGAGTGAGACACGTCCGTCTTACGTGGCAGCCATAACCGGAAGTCATCGTTGCCTTATTTTATTTCTACTTTTACTTTTTACTTTTTCAATTCACTCTTTTTAGTTAAAAATGGAGCATGGTATTGCTGCAAAGAGGTCTGCTATACAATTCATTAGTTGGAATGTAAAAGGTTTAAATGGACCTGTTAAGAGCCAGAATATTCAATCATCTTAAGTACTTAAAATGTGATGTCGCATTTCTTCAGGAAACCCACCTGTGTGTCAAAGCTCAAGTCAGACTTTGAAAAGGATGGGTGGGTAATGTGTTCCATTCTAATCTTAATTCTAAAACATGTGGAACTGCCATATTGATTCATAAAAAAATCCAGTTTAACGCAAACACTGTCACCCCAGATCCACAAGGAACATTTGTAATGGTCTCTGGGCTCCTCAACCATAAGCCTGTGGTTTTGGTTAATATCTATGCCCCAAATTGGGATGATGATAAATTTATGAGGAAAATAATCTCATTAATTCTAGATCTGAACTCACAACAATTGATCTTTGCTGGAGATTTAAACAGTGTCATAAATCCAACACTAGACCGTTCTAATCCTAAATCTATAAACCTTTCCAAAAACGCCAAGCTACTGTCAGATTACATGGACCAGATAGGAAGTGTTGATCCTTGGCGTTTTTTATTTCCACAAAGTAAATCCTTTTCTTTTTTTTCCTCTGTAAATCAGTCATATAGTAGAATAGATTATTTCTTTATTGACCGGACTCTTCTCCCCTTTGTCACAAAAGCTGAATACTCAACTATAGCTGAATCAGATCACGCCCCTGTACTATTGGATCTTGCATTTCCGTTTTACAATTCGGAACGCCCCTTTTGGAAATTAGACAGGGGTCTTTTGGCTGATGAGGCCTTTTGTGAAATGATATCCCAAAAAATTGATGACTTTATTGAATTCAACAAAAAAGATAACATTTCCCCTTCCGTCCTCTGGGAAACACTAAAAGCTGTTATCAGGGGTGAGATTATACCGTACTCTGCTAAGATAAATAAGATGAAAAGACTTAAATAAGAGGAACTCATTAAATCAATATCCATGGTGGATGATCAGTACTCTGTTTCTCCCTCCCCTGAACTCTATAAAAGAAAGTTGGACCTCCAAACACAATATAATTTATTATCAACTGAAAAGACGGAATGTCTCCTGTTAAAATCACAGGGGTATGTCTACGAACGTGGCGACAAAGCTAGTTGTTTGTTAGCACATCAACTGAAGTGCTGCTCACTCTCTCAACAGATCCCTCAAATACGGAAAGATAATGGGGAACTAACTATTGACCCAGAAGAAATTAATGAAACATTCACTTTGTTTTATTCAAATCTATATACGTCAGAGATGACAAGTGACAGTAAAAGCATGGAACATTTCTTCAATAATCTCCAGGCTCCTTCTATAAATACATTACATAGAACTGGGACTGAGCTTCCACTAAAACGTATAGAAATCATTGATGCAATAAAGGCAATGCAGAATGGCAAGGCACGCGGCCCCGATGGGTACCCTATAGAATTCTTTAAAAAGTTCTCTAATAGATTATCTAATATCTTACTTGACATGTTTAATGACTCTTTGTCCCATGGGTCACTTCCACTGACACTGACTGAAGCATCAATTACTCTCTTGCTGAAATCAGGTAAAGATAACACAGAATGTGGCTCATATCTACCCATCTCCCTCCTAAACAGTGACGTGAAGATCTTAGCCAAAGCCCTTGCCTTGTGCCTAGAAACCACAATGCATGATGTGATTTCAGCTGACCAGACTGGTTTTATTTTGGGGCGTCATTCATTTACAAATATTCGCCGGCTTCTTAATGTTATTTACTCGCCTGGGTCCAGTGTAGTACCTGAGGTGGTTATTGCACTGGATGCAGAAAAAGCATTTGACAGGGTAGAATGGGGATATTTATTTGCATGTTTAAAGAAATTCGGTTATGGCCCTAACTTCATCTCATGGATTAAACTCTTATATACCTCACCCAAAGCCTCTGTAATTACAAATGGTAAGCGTTCACAGTATTTCCAGCTATCAAGGGACACCCGTCAGGGATGCCCTATCAGCCCATTACTATTCGCCCTGGCCATAGAGCCTTTATCCATTACACTCAAATCATTGCCATCAATAGGTGGAATCTACAGGGGGGGAGGGAGCACAGAGTTTCTCTATACGCAGACGATTTATTAATGTACTCGCTCTTGTTTTGTTTTTCTTTTGAATTCTTGGATGGAATATGGGTGGGCAATATAAGCTGCAGCTTCAGCCATCACCCATTTCGGATAACTTGTATTGAACTGTATTAATCTTTACTTTTAATCTATCTGAAATAAAGATTCATTCATTCAAAAAAAAAAAAAAAAGTACCTATCAGACCCCATTTTAAGTGCTCTTCATATTATCCAGGCTTTGAATAGATTTGGCACATTTTCTGGATATAAACTGAACTTTAGTAAAAGCAAATGCTATCCTCTTAATGCTCTGGCTCTTCAAATACAGGACAATGCCCTACCATTCCAAATGTCCAGAAATGGCTTTAAATACTTGGACATTAATATTACAGGGAATATGCAAGGGCTTTATCAGGAAAACTTCTGTCTGCTATTTGAGAAAGTCAAATTAGACCTCAAGAAATGGAAAATGCTTCACCTATCCTTAGCAGGAAAAGTGAATTGCATCAAAATGAATGTACTTTCCAAATTTCTTTATCTGTTTCAACGTATCCCACTTTATCTCCCTAAATCTTTCTTTAAATCCATTGATAAAGTCCTTATTTCATTTTTATGGGATGGGATTTCATTTTTATGGGATGGGAAGAACCCTAGAGCACAGCTAGAACTGTTACAGTGGCCTAAAATGCAAGGTGGCTTAGCTCTTCCAAATTTTTGTTATTATTATTGGGCCTCAAGCATTCAGAAAATCATGTACTGGCTTCACTCTCCTGATACAGACTGGGGTCACGCTGAAGCTGTATCTTGCATTTCAACATCTCTTAGAGCCCTGGTTACCTCCAGTCTTCCCCTCTCTATCTCACAATATACTACTAATCCAATCGTGATAAATACCCTTAAAATATGGTTTCAATTTAGACAGAACTTTGGGTTTAAAAATCTTCTTCATCTAATTCCTATACACAATAACCACCTTTTCCCCCCAATTAGATTATACTTTGAATTTACTCTTTGGCAAAGACAAGGCATTTCTAAATTTAAAGATTTGTATATAAGTTTTAGTTGGTTAGTTTCAAGTATGTCTCAGGGATGGGTGAATGGCTGTGTTGGGGTGGGGGGTGAGGGTGTGTGTGAGTGTGTCTTAAATTATGTTCTTTTTACTTATATGGATGCCTAGAGAAACGTAATTTCATCTTGCCTGCACTACAGTTGTATGTACAGCAACATGACAATAAAGGTTGATTTGATTTGATAAACAATATTTTTGCAAGCTTTGATGATTTATCTCAAAAATTTGGCCTTCCACGGTCCAGCTTATTTTGATATTTCCAAGTTTGTCATTTCCTTCAGCATCATGATCCCAGCTTTCCATATATATCATTAATTTCTGGCTTAGACGATCTGTTTGAAAATCCTTTCAACTCTAAAAGACTCATTTCAAGAATTAATAACTGTATGACTTCTTTTAAAAACACAGCCCTTGAAAAGGTCAGGGCAGACTAGGTGGATGAATTGGGAGGCGACTTGGAGGAGGACATTTGGGACAGCGCTCTACAAAGAGTTAATGACAGTACTTCCTGTGCCAAATTAAGCATAATACAATTCAAGATTTTGCATCGCATCCATTTCTTGAAAGCAAGACTGGCTAAAATATATCCTAACACAGATGACAGTTGTGACAGGTGTCGAAACACTCCTGCTGACTTAACCCATATGTTTTGGTCATGTCCAGCCCTGACAACATACTGGTCTACAATTGCCAGAGGCACTTAATATTGTTCTCCAACCCAGTGCAGCAATGACTATATTCGGTACCACAGATAGAAGACATTCTACAATGAGGGCAAGACATAAAAACATCATTGCTTTTACAACGCTGCTTGCACGGAGAAGAATATTATTACATTGGAAATCTAAAAACCCACCAAACGTGTCTCTGTGGTTTAGTGACCTAATGCAGTTCATACAGTTAGAGAAAATAAAATGTACTCTCAGGGGATCCAGGGACAAATTCTTTTCTGTGTGGGACCCAGTGTTGACATATTTGAATAAACTTAAAACCGTGCCCGCTTAGCAGCCCCCGTGCATTTGTACTTGTGTTATTTGTCCATGTGAACCATAGTGTATAGCGCACAGCTTCAGTAGTGGTAAACCTATGTATATGCTTTCCTCTTTCTTTTTTTTTTGTTTTGTGTGGTGTCCTGCATGTTCTTGGAGGGGTGGGGGTGGGGGATGGAATTATTGGGGGGGAAATAATGATAATATGTGAGCATTGTTCTGAGGGACTTCTCTGGTTGGCACTGCATGTGTATATACACACCCTGTAATATTGATACGCAATAAAAAACTTATTAAAAAAAATTGACAACCCCCATGTTTAATTATACTTATGTAAATCATTTATTCCCCTACTTTTTGTCTCCTTGGTGCAAAAGTAGTATAGGATGTGCACGTGCACTTTGCATGTGCTAATCATGCCCTATTGGCGGAATGCTGCTAATGTGGGTGGTGCTCCGCCTCACCCATATGACCCCCGTCATTGTGTCACCTCTCTTTAGCTTCTGTGCTCTTCACCATGCTGAGACCTCTGAGGGTTTGATTCCAGCAACGCTGACCTGCGAATAGCTAGCTAGTTTCTTCAGCGAAGTGCATGCTTAGGAGAACAGTGATTATATGCATAACCTCATGTTTTTTAATTAATTTACAACCTCACTTCCGGTGAAGTTGGGATGCTGCATAAAACGTAAATTAAAACAAAATGTAATGACTTAAAAATCCTTTTCAACCAATATTCAATTGAATACACTACAAAGACAGGATATTTAATGTTCAAACTGAGCATCCCCGAAAGGCTCAGTCATTCACAAGCAAGGATGGGGTGAGGTTCACCAGTTTGTGAACAACTTCATATGTCCCAACAGAACAAGAGCAATTAAAAAAACATGTAACCTGTCACAGTGGAAACTCGTATCCCATAATCCAGCAAATAATTGAACCAACTTCACAGAGGCTGAAAGAGAACTCAGAGAAGCTTTAATGTCAACACAAGATCCAGACTGCTATAACACAGGAAGGAATAAAATGGAGCTGCAGTCCATCTACTGGATCGTACTATACTGGAAGTTGGGAACACATAATGGTCAAAACACCCATACACAATTCTTCAACAGAGTTTGGTGACATGGTTGGGTTTGCTCTATCTTGGAACAAGATTGAAAAACCAGTGACTAAAAGTTGCACTCCTTTTGAAGCGACAATGTAATGGGTAATAGTGTTTTCATTTCTGAGCATAACTGAGTTTTATTTGGTGTTTATATTTGTACTATTTCTTATGTAAAAGTAGCTCTTTTTTGTTTGAAGTTTGTAACTGTTTTGGCATATACCAAAGACAATTAGGGGCTGGTATGTACAGTGCATCTAGAAAGTATTCATTTTTTCCTCAAAATTCTACACAAAATACCCCATAATGACAACATGAAAAAAGTTTTTTTTTTGAGGTTTTTGCAAATTTATTAAAAATAAAAAACTGACTTCCGGTCTGGACGCCATGGCGACTGCAGCTTAACACTGAAGCTCTCAGACTCAATCCAGGATAACACCTTGAAAATCAAACTTAACGGATTTTTGGAGGAGTGAAAATCAAAAGACAAAATCATCATGTCTAAAGGAAAACAGAAGAAACTGAAATTCTCCAGGCTAGGACACGTATCGGCCGGAGAATCTGAACTGGAAGATCCCCGTTCAGAAGACGAGGAGCTGGTGATAGCTAACAAAAGGGTTAGCCTGAAATCACTATTTGAGGAACTACGACGATTTCGCCGAGATGTTACGGCCGAATTTCGGGAATTCAGAGAAGAATTGAAAAGGACAAACAGCAGAGTGGACCAGGCCGAGAACCGAATCTTGGAAACAGAGGATCGAATAAAAGTGCTCGAAGATTCTGTGCTGGACCTACGCAAAAGACAAGCAGCTATAGAGGCTAAGCTAACCGACCAAGAAGGAAAACAAAGAAGAGACAACATAAGAATTCATGGTCTGATAGAAGGAACCGAAAATGGTTTTAACTCAATGGCAGAATGCGTGGAATCCTTACTAAGAGAGAAATTGGATATTCCACAAACCACCGACTTGAAGATAGAAAAGGCACATCGTTCATTAGCCGCTAGGCCGGCGGCGGAAGCGCCCCCACGTTCGGTGTTGGTAAGATTTTCCAATTTCAAAATAAAACAAGAGGTTGTAAGACTGGCCTGGCAGAAAAAAGGATTTATGCACCAGGAGAGAAAAGTCTACGTGGAACACGATTACGCCCCGGAGGTCCTTAAAAAGCGCAGGGAATACAATGACGCGAAAAAGGTGTTAAGAGAGAAGAAATTGCGCTTTCAGACACCATTTCCTGCGAAGTTAAGGGTCTTCTACGGCGATGAAACGTGTCTCTATAATTCGGCGGAAGAAGCAACAGCTGACATGGCGAGAAGAGGGCTCCCGGTAACGGTGTTTAAACCCGCAGCAGACCCGAGTGAGAAGATCAAAGCGCAAACATGGACAACACAAAGACCCTCAAAATCCACGGACCAGCAGTGGGAAACCCAGCACCAGAGCGTCGCGGATAAACTATCCGTTTTCAGGTTGGAATAGCGACCTTTTTTTTTTTTTTTTTTCCCTTCCTCTTGAATCAATCCGCACATCCAACCCCCCTCATACAAGGTAACAAACATTAAAGGAGATGCATATTCAGCATGTGGTAAAACATTTCATGGAACAATCATATTATTTGAAACAAATAAGTCTTTGTAATAAAAAAAAAAAAAAAAACTTGTTAAAATAGAAATGTGACAATAATCCACATGTTCTGCTCATACTAACAAATACTGTTTTTGCGTGAATGTTTGATGTGATGGGGGTGGGAGGGTGCACACAATTTCACAGGGTTTAGGCATAAAAGGAAAAAAAAAAAAAAAATCATTACAAGTTTGGATTGGGTTCTGAAACTCACGTTAAAAGCATGGGACTACTTTCAGTGGTACGAGAGGGCCCTCAACACGTAACAGAGTTTGAGGAATTTCCCTCAGGGCCTTCACTCCATCAAGGCTCTTACAGGGTCTTTAAAAAGACCTCAGCTCAGGAAGTTCTTTTGACAGTTTTTTGTTTTAAAGTTTTTTACACTATGTTCTTAATGTTTTTCTTGTTTTTAATGTTCTTTCAGTTTCTGAGTAGCACAAAAGAGGGCCACCACACAGTTATACTAAACAAAACAACACAATGGAGAAACAGGGTGTAACCAAAATAATTTCATATAATGTAAAAGGGATCCTGAATCCAGTTAAAAGATCCAAGATTCTAGGCAAAATGAAAAAAGACAAAGCAGGAATAATACTTTTACAAGAAACCCACCTAACAGACGTGGAACACAATAAACTCAGTAGACAAGGGTTTAAAATGATCTCTTCATCTTCATATAAATCAGGGAGGAGGAGGGGAGTAGCGACATTGATATCAACCAAAATTACATTTGAAAAAAAATCAGAACACAAAGATAAAGAAGGGAGATACAGTTTGGTAACTGGGCGGCTAGAGGGAGAAGATATCACCCTGCTGAATGTGTATGCTCCCCCAGGGGCTAACTGGAAATTTTATAAAAATGTATTCGACCTAATGATAACTAAAGCTCAAGGTTTAGTGATATGTGGTGGGGACTTCAATCTTAGACTGAATCCATACTGGGATGCTTCTGGTAATTCCCCACATCAAAATAACACCCAAAACAGGAAGACTCGGATGCTACTAAAAGAAATGGGAATCTGTGATGTGTGGAGGGAACTCAACCCCAGTGTAAAAGACTATACATTTTACTCAACTCCACATTCATCTTACTCAAGGATTGACTATTTTTTTATGTTTAATAGAGACATTGGTAGAGTAAAAACATGTAAAATAGGACTGATGGATCTCTCCGACCACAGTCCGATCTACATGGACTTAAATATCCAAAAATACACAAATAATACATTTTCTTGGAGGTTAAATTCAAATGTCCTGAAAGGACCATTGAAAGATGAATTGGAGTCAGATATTCTCAGATATTTGGAAGATAACGATAATGGAGAAGTATCCCCTTTAATACTGTGGGATGCATGTAAAGCTGTAATAAGAGGAAAGATTATTGCAAAACTGGCAACCCAAAAGAAACTAAGACAAGAAAAACTATCCACATTAGAGTCAGAACTTAGGAACCTAGAAAAAGAACACAAAGGCAACACTCATTCTACTGACTCGCTCAAGATTAAGGAAATTAAAAACCAAATAAATGAGATCTACACAATAGAAATCCAGAAGAAACTTACATTTCTGAAACAAAAATACTATGAAGCAGGCAGTAAATCGGCAAAATTGCTAGCCTATAAATTGAGGAAACATCAAACAGAAAGAGCAATCTACAAAATCAGAGACCCAGTATCAAAGGAAATAAAATTCAGAATTCAGGATATTCTTAAAAACTTCGAGAATTACTATAAGAACTTATACTCCCACAAAAAACATAAAAACGCATCCGAGGCATTCCTAAACACATTAAACCTTCCCCAACTTACGGAGTCACAAAATAAAACACTACTGTCAGAAATACATTCTAAAGAACTGGAAAAAGCAATTATGAAACTTAAAGCTAACAAATCCCCAGGAGCTGATGGCTATACAGCAGAGTGGTACAAAACCTTTAAACAGCAACTATCTCCTCTCCTCCTGAAAACATTTAATTATGTCCTCCACACAGGGGAAATCCCCCCCTCCTGGAGAGAAGGGGTCATTGCAGTTATACCTAAACCTGAAAAGGATAAACTAGAGTGCTCCAACTACAGACCAATCAGTGTACTAAATCAGGACTATAAGCTTTTTACCATTATCCTTGCCAAAAGGTTAGAGAATATACTGACAGACCTAATTCATTTAGACCAAACAGGTTTTATAAGACAAAGACAGACACAAGACAACATTCGACGCACCTTACACATAATTCATCATATAAAAAAATATAACTTAAATGCAGTCATATTAGGATTAGATGCTGAAAAAGCATTCGATTCGGTTGACTGGTCTTTTCTATACAGAATCTTATCCAGTTTCAATTTTCATAACAACTTCATTAGAACTATACAGGCATTATATAAAAAACCAACAGCTAAAATAAGGATTAACGGTAATTTATCATCATCTTTTGAACTGGAAAGAGGATGTCGTCAGGGCTGCCCCCTGTCTCCACTGCTCTTTGCAATCTTCATAGAACCTCTGAGCCAATGGATAAGACAAAACCAAAAAATTCAAGGTATTACACTTGGTCAGAAGGAACATAAAATAGCACTCTTTGCTGATGACATTTTAATATACCTAGGGCAGCCGGACACTTCTTTACCAGAACTAACCTCAGTTTTTTCAGAGTATGGAGATTTATCGGGGTACAAATTAAATATGCATAAAACCCAAGTTTTAACATTCAACTATGACCCAAATCATTATTCACTAAGCAAACTCAAAACTAACTGGGAGTCGGAATCTATGAAATATCTGGGGGTCAATATCCCGAAACAACTCAACAAAATTATATCACTAAACTATGATCCACTGGTGACAAAAATAAAATCTGACCTAGCAAGATGGAATATGATACCATTCTTGGGTATTGCACAAAGAATTGAAGCAGTCAAAATGAATATACTTCCACGTCTTCTATACCTTTTCCAAACAATACCGGTAGAACCTCCCAAAAAAACATGGCAGGAGCTGGACAGAAGGATCTCAAGATTCATATGGCAGGGCAAGAGACCTAGAATCAGATATAGAACCCTACAGCTAAACAAAGACAAAGGTGGGCTCGCGCTGCCAAATATCAGGGACTACTTTAAAGCCGCACAAATTAAAACTTTAGTAGAGATATGTAACCCAGTCTACTCTGCACAATGGAAGGAGATCGAATGCCAAATAACAAGTGACATCCCCCTACAGGCGATAATAGGGAACAATGTCTTACCTAAGCTTTTGAATAACACTAACCCGTGGATAGAGACCCCGCTAAAAATTTGGTTTAAGATAGTCAGAGAGAATCAAACTAAAGAGCCCTATCGACTTCTGCAATGGATCGCCTATGATCAGGACTTTACTCCTAATAAAACAGACACCAGATTTAAAAAGTGGAAGGAGAAGGGGCTGATAAAATATTACGATTTTTTTAAAGGGCAAATCTTAAGAAGTTTTGAAGATTTGAAAAAACAAGGCCTAATAAATCAAGACCTTTACAGGTTCTTCCAGCTTAGACACCACATAAACAATATACTTAAAAAGGAGGTTTTGGAAAGGGCCCAGTCAGGTGTTCTGAAGGTCTTCTTAATGGCATATAAAGGGATCCCAGGGATCAGATACATTTCTAAAATATACCAAGGTCTTCAAGACTTAAAAGGAGACAACACATCATATATAAAAGAGAGATGGGAAAAAGAGGGGAATTTCACTTTACAATTGGAAATATGGGAAAAGCTAAATAAACAGCAATGGAAAAGTACCTCATCCCTGCAGTGGAGAGAATTTGGATGGAAAAACTTGGCAAGATTTTTCAGAACACCTGCACAAATCAAATTTACCCATAAGGGATTGAACTGTTGGCGCTTGTGTGGTGAAAAGACTGCAAATCATTTTCATGTGTTTTGGTCATGCCCAGTTATTCACCAATATTGGACCAATGTACAGACAATATTGGGGAAAATATTCAAAATTACAGTTCCCTTTTCTTTTGTAACTTTGTATTTGGGTTTACTACCGGACTCACTGGAAAGACGAGGAGAAAAATACTTATTCAATGTTTTAATATTGGCAAGCAAAAAAGCTCTAACTAAAAAATGGATGTTGAAGGACTGTCCTACACCTGAAGATTGGACTAACGTGATCCAAGACATTTACTCGATGGAAAAGTTGACATTCGCACTGAGACAGGACATGGATGGGTTCATGAACTTTTGGCAACCCTGGACCGCATATGTGTCTTCCATTAGATCTAATCTTTGACAAATACCATTTCAATAATGGTTCTGCTCTTTGTTCCAATGCTACTCAGATGCTCTTATCTTTATTTACTTACTTTTTCTTTTTGTTTGTTTTTTACTGGTTTGTTTGGTTTTTTTTTGTTTTTTGTTTTGTTTTTTTTTCTCTTTAATTTCACTTTTTCTTTCACTTTAAAAAAAAAAAAAAATAAGGGGTGTTGTAAGAATTAATCTTCCAATGCTGTCAGATATCAGAAAATAAGGGAACATGTGATGAAAATGTAAACACTGCATTGCTGTAACGACCTGTATACCCTTTACAAAAACTTAAATAAAAAATAAAAAATAAAAAACTAAGAAATCACATGTACATAAGTATTCACAGCCTTTGCTCAGTACTTCGTTGATGCACCTTTGGCAGCAATTACAGCCTCAAGTCTTTTTGAATATGATGACATGAGCTTGGCACACCTATCTTTGGGCAGTTTGGCCCATTCCTCTTTGCAGCACCTCTCAAGCTCCATCAGGTTGGATTGGAAGTGTTAGTGCACAGCCATTTTCAAATGTCTCCAGAGATGTTCAATTGGATTCATGTCTGGGCTCTGGCTGGGCCACTCAAGGACATTCACAAAATTGTCCTGAAGCCACTCCTTTGATATCTTGGCTGTGTGCTTAGGGTCGTTGTCCTGCTGAAAGATGAACCATCGCCCCAGTCGGAGGTCAAGAGCGCTCTGGAGCAGGTTTTCATCTAGGATGTTTTTGTACATTGCTACATTCATCTTTCACTCTATTCTGACTAGTCTCCCAGTTCCTGCTGCTGAAAAACATCCCCACAGCATGATGCTGCCACCACCATGTGTCACTGTAGGGATGGCATTGGCCTGGTAACGAGTGGTGCCTGGTTTCCTCCAAACATGACACCTGGCATTCACGCTAAAGAGTTCAATTTTTGTCTCATCAGACAAGAGAATTTTGTTTCTCATGGTCTGAGAGTCCTTCAGGCGCCTTTTGGCAAACTCCAGGTGGGCTGCCTTCTGCCTTTTACTAAGGAGTGGCTTCCGTCTGGCCACTGTACCATACAGGCCTTATTGGTGGATTGCTGCAGAGATGGTTGTCCTTCTGGAAGGTTCTCCTCTCTCCACAAGGAACACTGGAGCTCTGACAGAGTGACCACCGGGTTCTTGGTCACCTCCCTGACAAAGGCCCTTCTCCCCCAGTCGCTCAGTTTAGACGACCGGCCAGCTCTAAGAAGAGTCCTAGTGGTTCCGAACTTCTTCCATTTACGGATGATGGAGGCCACTGTGCTCACTGGGACCTTCAAAGCAGCAGAAATTTTTCTGTACCCTTCCCCAGATTTGTGCCTTAAGACAATCCTGTCTTGGAGGTCTACAGACAATTCGTTTGACTTCATGCTTGGTTTGTGCTCTGACATGCACTGTCAGCTGTAGGACCTTATATAGACAGGTGTGTGCCTTTCCAAATCGTATCCAATCAATTGAATTTACCACAGGTGGACTCCAATTAAGCTGTAAAAGCATCTCAAGGATGATCAGTGGAAACAGGATGCACATGAGCTCAATTTTGAGCTTCATGGCAAAGGTTATGAATACTTTTGTACATGTGATTTCTTAGTTTTTTATTTTTAATAAATTTGCAAAAATCTCAACTTTTTTCATATTGCCATTATGGGGTGTTGTGTGTAGAATGTTGAGGAAAAAATGAATTAATCCATTTTGGAATAAGGCTGTAACATAACAAAATGTGGAAAAAGCGAAGCGCTGTGAATACTTTCGACATGCACTGTAAGAGCCATATTCCTGTTTAATGATTCTCCTACCACTAGGGGGAGTAGGAGTGTGAGCGTTCATTGGGGAATGGGATTAAATGGAATGCACCTGGCTGAAGTAATTGATTGTGGAGCCAGAGCAAACAGTTTTTGGACCATCCTGCTATACCACAACAGACTGTGGAAGGTATGCTTGCCTTGCTTTATATTGGAATCAGTTGTGGAATAAATATCATCTTTCCATTAGTAAAGACTGTTCTAGACTTTGTGTGTGTCTAAAATTACGGCTCCCTAACCCAATAGTGGCTGCTTTAATTGGTAAATTGATCAGTACAGCGTGGGCAAATAGTTCAGCAGTTTAAGAACGTTTCTCAATGTACGGAATTTCATCATTTACAGTCCATAACATTATCAGAAGATTCAGAGAATCTGGAGAAATTTTTGCACGTAGGCAACAAGTTTGAAAACTAACATTGAATGCCCATGATCTTCAATCCCTCAGGCAGCATTGCTTTAAAAACCTAATTCCTTAATGGATGGTATCATGTGGGCTCAGGAACACTTCAGAAAATCATTGTCACTTAACACGGTTTGTTGCTACTGTTATGTCTGGAAATCAGGACAGTGGAGGCGGTCGCTGTACTGAACAGTAACTTTATTAAAGGACACTGTTCACAGCATGTGTTACAGTAGAATAGTAGCTATGCTAACGGAGTGAATACAGGCTGGTGTTGGCATAGAGGCAGAGCGCCAAAGAGACAGTCTCCCACTGTTAGTCCCCTAATATAGTCACGGCGTGATGACATCACTTTGTGCGCGCATGTGTCCCCACGTCTGGGACGTGTATGGTGTTATTCCAATATGCCACATCTACCCCTTCCCCCCATCACCACCACCGGAAAACCCAGAACTCTGCTGGTGATGGTTAACCTTAGCTGGGTACCTTGATTGTGGCATATTGCTAGCATAACAAATTTACATTCACTAGTACCAGTGTTGTGGCTAACATAATGCATGATGGTAAGTGCACTAGGTTGCCAACGTTAGGTTACACACATTTGCTTGATGTTAAGGCACAATGTGGTAGTATTAGCTTCTAGACCCAAACCATAAATTACTTAAAGTTCCATACACCATAACCAAAACCGTTATCTGAACCTAGGCAACCGGGTAGACTGCCGGTAAAACCTTGCATGGTTGAGTGGATTATTCTGCCACTGTTATCAGCCATGCTTTGTTTAAACATTTCAAAAACATAGTCATTTTACAGTTCAACCTCAGGGGCCTCAGGCAAGCCCGCAGTGGGTGTGGCCCTGGAGGTGCTGGTTGCGGTGGACGTGGGTTTCATCTTGAACCATCAGTCTTCTGGAAGGTGGCTGACCCCAACTGTGCGGTGATCTGCTTCGGCGGGGACAGGAACATTTGCAGGTCATCTGAGCATTTGGATTGGTGGACCAGAACCCAAACAAGCATCATGAATCTGGACTTAGTCGGCTTCATGCAGCGCTGCTGCTGTCTCTCGTCCCTGATGTTGGTTGCTGCTGTAGTGGCGTGACTTTCATGCTGGCGGCAGGACATGCCACCGGTTGGTGCTGCCCCGCTGGGTCCTGAACTCTCTATTCTGCAGCACTGTGGCGGCTCCTTGCTGCTGATCCCGGGTGAGGATGCGAGATGAGTCTGGTTTCTCCCCCCTCTCCTTGCTGTCTTCTTCCTGCAGTGTCAAGCTCGGAGTGGCTGTACCCTCGTCCGGGTGTGTTGCGCTCCCATCATCAGTGGTCAAACAGAGCCCAAGGTTATCACGGATGGTAAAACCCAGTTGGTAAAAAGATCACAACCCAGGATGTTGTCCCTGTGTGTGGTTACCTGGAAGACAAACGCCAGGAGGACTCTTGACCCGTAACGAACCGCCAGTGATACGGTCCCTACTAAGCTGATGCATGTGTGTCCATCGTCGTGAAGCTCTGCTGGATTCTTCCCAATAGGATGGTTTGGGAAGAATTTTTTAACTGTAACCCAGTTCATCACTGACCTCACAGCGGCGGTGTCCAGCAGCAACAGTAAGCTGACGTCATCTAACCTCACCGTGCACCATTTGTACGCCGCCCCTCTGAAGCCAAATGCATGGATGGTGGTTGTTGGTAGTTCTTTTGGACTAGGTGGCGGGCTTGATGTCAGTCATGTTGATTGGCATATCTTGGCAAACTGATTGAGCTTGCCACAGCATTTGCATCACTGCCCCTTGGTCGGGCAGGATTGCACTGTCTTGGTGCGTTGGGGAGCCGCAGTTACTGCCTGAATGGTGTTTTCATGGTGTACACCTTGGCGTCCTCCAAGAAGGTCGCGTCACCAGGTTCTTTTGCTGGGGTAACCGCATGCGCTAACGGGGCTCGTTTTTGTGGCTCACCTACTTGTGATGTTAGCTTGTCGACGGCCTCCAGATGGAACGCCAACTCCACTGCCTTCGCCGGTGCTAGGTCATTGGGCGCCATGCTCCGCTAGCTGGTGCCGCACCATTTTGTCCTCTAAACGGCCAAACCTGCACATGCTCACCAGACAACGGAAGTCCACGACATACTGCTTGGTCACTTCCCACTCCCTGTCGGCACTGGCGGAGCTTGATTGGTCTAGCCACCTCACTCACCGGCCAGGATAACAGATACGTTTCCATCTTAAGGAAAAATGCTGAATTTTACTGCAGAAGACCAATTTTTCTCCTTGTCGCCATTGTTAAGTCTGGAAATCAGCACAGTGGAGGTGGTCGCTGTACTGAACAGTAACTTTATTAAAGGACACTGCTAACAGCACATGTTACAGTAGAATAGTAGCTATGCTAACCGCGAGTGAATACAGGCTGGTGTTGGCATAGAGGCGGAGTGCCAAAGAGACAGGCTCCTGCCATTACTCCCACAATATAGTCACAGCGTTATGATGTCACGTCATGTGTGCGTGCATCCCTATGTCTGTGATGTGTATGGTGGTATTCCAATATGCCACAGCTACATTTACAAGTGCAAGTTAAAACTCTACCATGCAAACCGAAAGCCATATGTCATCAAGACCCAGGTATTCCACCAATCGCTGGACCCAAGCTCATCTGAGATGGACTGAAGCAAAGTGAAAAGTGTGCTGTCGTCTGATGAGTCCACTTTTCTTCACTGTCACTGTGGCAGTGGTGGCTTAATGGTTAGGGATATGGACTGGTGAGCAGAAGGTCGCCAGTTCAATCCATGGACGGCATGATCAGATCTGGGTGGGACAGATAACATAGCAGTGTTTGCCACACCCTCATTAACCCCACTGTGGTGCCCTTAAGCAAGGCCCTTAAGCCCAGCTGCTCCTGTGGAGCTGCTCACTGGCCACAGGTGAGTCTGTTGTACTGAGCTACTTCCAGGTGTGAACGTACGAGTGTGAGCAGGGCATCCTTGAAAAAGAGAGGTTGCCTCTCAGTGGAACTCCCCTGTATAAACCATTTTTATTTTTTATTTCTTTATTTAACCTTTATTTTACCAGCGATAAACCAATTGAGGTAATGTCCTCTTTTACAATGGTGCCCTGGCCAAGATGGCAGCACTTATAAAAACAACAGGTAAAAATAATTTAAAAAAATGAATAAATACATAAAAACGGATAATAACTCAATTAAAAACAATAAAACAAATACCAAGTATCTATTTATCAGGTCACTATGAATGGCACAAACAGTGAAGGACTCATTTATTAGCGCAGTCACTATAGACTTAAATTCAGACATCACTCTACACCACGGGTGTCAAATTCATTCCATGGAGGGCCAAGACCTGCAGGATCGTGTTGAGTATAATAAAAGCCCAATTTCAGCTTGAGTTTTCTCACCAGGTTTTCACTATGACTTGCGATGACCTGTGATGTTCCGATGATCTATAGATAGGATGTCTATATGATGTTGTATTTGAGTTTGACACCCGTGATAGATTGGATGGCTATATGACATCATATAGACATATAGACAGGTGTCTTTGACTATGTGATCAACGGCAGACGTCGCTCATGATCATAGCACTTGCTATGACCTATGATGATCCTATGATCTCAGGCATTCAGAGGATGGCCTGTGATGTCTGCATGATGTCCTATGATGACCCTATGAACTCAGGCATCGTAGGACTCACGATGCCGTCATATCACTCTATAAATTCAAGAAATCTCTGTGTGTCTGTCTGTGTGTCGCGACCATAGGACATCATAGGATGGCCTATGATGTCCCTAGGATGTCTGTCTGCATCATAGCAGAGACAAAAGCACCATGCCGTCATATACACAATAGGACACAGCACTTTAAACCACACCCATTCGAAGTAGTAAATCTGGAAATCTTAAAAAATATCATATGAACATCAGGACTCACGATGCCATCATATAGACAAAAGGACCATGCCGTCATATACGCAATAGGACACAGCACTTTAAACCACACCCATTCGACGCAATAAATCTGGAAATCTTAAAAAATATCACTCGATAAATTCAAGAAATCTCTGTCAGTTTTTGTGTAAATCTGGAAATCTTACACCCATTCGAAGCAGTACATCATCGCTATGCCATCATCAAAGATCATAGGACCTAGGACATCTTCAAAGATCAAACGCAGGCATGACTCACGATCATAGCACTCGCTATGACATCATCACAGATGACTCACTAAGACACCATCAAAGATTAAAGGCAGGCATCACTGAATGAGTGCTGACGTGCTTGCTTACACCCTTGCTTACACCTGCTTTCTATGGGCATGCAGAAATACTTGCTTATACTTGGTTTCTATGGGTATGCACAGGCATGCACGGGTATGTACTAGTCTTTACTAAATTGTGTAAATTGAGATTATTTTGTAGTTTCTTCCAGGTGACTGGAGCAGAATACACAAAAGCTTTTATTTCCCATCTCTGTCCTGACATTTGGGACGGCCAACAAATATGAATTAACTGATCAAAAACTGTAACCAGACGGTGACTTCCATGTAATGTACTGTATTTACAAATGTACAAAGAAAGATCACCAAGTATGGCTTTGTAAATGAAATTGTACCAATGTTGCAAATATTGCATGGAAGGAGATGGCCAGCCAACACTGGAATACAGAACACAGCAGTGAGTTAGAGGTCTAAGGTTATTAACAAATCTTAAAGCACTATGATATAAAGAGTCCAGCTTAATAAGATATTTTGTTGAGATGTTCATATACAAAAATTCGCCATAATCAAGAACTGATAAAAAAAGGTGGATAAAACCAATCTTTTTCTAGCTTGCAGTGAAAACAAGCTTTATGTCTATAACAAAGCCCAACTTCAGCTTGAGTTTTCTCACCAGGTTTTCACTATGACATTTAAAAGTAAGACAGTCATCCAGCCAGATTCCCAAGTATCTATAGCATGTAACTACCTCAATATTCTTCCCATGAAAAGTTACAATATCGGAAATATCTGAAGGCCATGTTCTGGAATTACAAAAAAAACATTAACTTGGTTTTAGCTGCATTTAAAATCAGCTTCCCCTGGAAAAGCTGAGCTTGCAAAACATTAAAAGCAGATTGTAATTTCTTTAATGCATCCTTTAACGATGGTGCACCACAATGTATGACAGTGTCCTCAGCATAGCAATGAGTATATTCCATCCATGTTTACCCCTATGTCATTTATATAGAGAGAAAATAAAAGTGGGCCAAGTACAGACTCCAGACCTGTCTCCCACTGAAAATGTGTGGCACAATATGAAGCCCAAATGACACACATGATGTGGGATCCTTATCTTTCTTCAAGAAGAGAGATATAGATGCCTGGATTAAAGTGGGAGGCAGTGAGCCACATTCTAAAGATTCAGTGTAAACGTTAAGCAGAAGAGGAGCCAATTAAAACATAAATTTTTTGAATAATTCAATGGGGAACCCATCTAGACCCAGAACTTTATTATTTTGCATGGCTTTAATTGACTTAATAATTTCCTTTAAACTCACAGGTGCATCAAGCCCCTCTGCAATAAAAGGGTCGACTGTAGGGGTATTTAAATTATGGAGGAAGGAAGTCATTTCACTTGGATCTGATCGTGACTCAGACTCATAGAGGGAGGAATAAAAATTCATAAAACAATCATTAATAGATACTGGATCAGAAGTAAGATTACCAAAAGAATCCTTAATTTGAGGAATTAATCGAGAATTTGCCCGCTGTTTCAACTGATGTGCCAAAAGCCTAGAAGGTTTTTCACCATATTCATAATAAGCTGCATGGGAATGTAATAAGAGGCGTTCTGCATCAGCTGTTGTGAGGAGATCCAATTCTAGTTTCAATTCTTGACGTTGCTTCATTAAACTCTGTGAAGGATTACTAGCATTTTGTCTGTCGATTTCTTGAATTTTAGCCAATAGTTCATTTAATTTAGCCTTCTGAGTTTTATAGTACAATAAAGATCGCTAGCTAGAATTAGGAAATGTGTGTCTAAGAAAGGGAGTGTACTAAATAATCTATTCATAAAGTCCGTACTGTCCAAATTAGGAGCTTAAATGTTAACCAATAAAACAGGAGTGTGAAATAAGCTACCTGCAATAATCAGGTATCTGCCATTTTTTTCAGTTATTATTTTACAGTAGAAGTTGAGAAGGAATTTTTTTTTATTAATTAAAATACCAACTCCTCTGGTTTTTGAGCTGAAAAAAGAATGAAAGATATCACCTACCCATTGGCATTTAAGTCTACAATGATCTTGATCACGTAGATGAGTTTCCATACCTGCCAAGTGCCAACTACTCCGGTTTTGCTGTAATGGTTCCGGTTTTCAAGACCCCATTCCGGGTTACGGCTTTATTAATGAAAATTACGGTTTTTCACTAAAAATTCAGTCAAAAATTTTCAATCGTAAAAAAAACACGAAAGCAATTCCAAACACGAGATCGCTAGGAATCGTATCTAAATTTAGAACAAAGGCAATCGGCACTGCTTCCTGTAGGTGTATTGCGCATGTGCAAGAGGTCTGAGCCTAAGGTGCGCCCTTTCAGCCAGAACTGGAAGTGGCGTATGGCCAGGTGGAGAGCCATTAACTCTCTGTCGAACACGCTGTACTTACGTTCACTGTAGTGCAAAAACCTGCTAAAAAAGGTGAGCGGCTGCCAAGAACCGGCGACACATTGCTCCACGACGGCCGCTATGCCCACGTCCGAGGCGTCGGTAGTGAGCGCTATCCGAGCAGCCGGGTCAGCGTTCGCCAGAGCTATTTTAACCTCAGAACGCCTGCTCCACTCAGGAGTCCAGTCGACTCTGTCCGCCGGTTTCCATTTCTTGAGTGCGGCGTACAACGGCTGTATGAGCAGGGCTGCGCCAGGGAGGAAACGGTTATAAAAGTTAACCATCCCCCAAAACTCCTGCAGTGCCCTGACATTGATGTTGAGGAGAAAAAAATAGCAAAACAATTTAGTTAATTACTTTTATGATTCCAACCAGTTTGAAATTGGCAGTGCACAGTGGACATTGACTCATAACTTTTGAATATTTCTAAGACTTGGCTACATCAGTGATTGTGCAAAATGAACTGCTCAAGACTCAATGGAGATTGAAACTGGTGATCTGAAATGAATGCTGAAATTATAAAAAGTAATGGTATGTTGGAATTTTATTACTATTATGGAATAGATAAAATTAACTGATTTTGATTTGATCAAGTGTTAAAGCATGTGATGGATAATGCTTGTTGGAATATTTTAGGAATGCTATCTTCTTGGAACATAAGTCAATATTATACAGTAATAAGTGGCATTCAGCTGTTTGTTTTATGTCATTTAAGCACAGTTCTGGTACTTAAAAATCATAAAAACCCAGGAGCTTCAGGGGGCTTCGCCCCCCCTTGCCCCCCCGCCAGGGTTCTGCCCCGGACCCCGCAGGGGGACTATGTCCCCCAGACCCCCTGCTAAATTTTCAGATAATTTCCCCAACACCAAATCACAACCCTGGGTTAAGAATGACATACTGAGGCAGGCCAAAAAGTTACGGGGAACAGAAGTTTACCTAAATGAACATTTAACAAAAACTAAAGCTGAAATAGCACAGCAAGCACAGATGCTGAAAAGACAAAATAAGATACAGGCAACATGGACAAGAAATTGTAGAGTTTGGATCAAACTAAATGGAACACCTGAGGAAGTAAAAGAGTATAATAATCTGAGATGTTACTGACTTAAATAAATATAGATGAACACTGATTAAGAAAATTAAGAGACTATGATAATCCATATCCACACACATGGCAAGTCTTTTCGTGAGGAATACTCCAAAGCATTTCCAGGAATTATTACTGCGGACTGTGAGCGCATATTCAGCCATGTGAAAAAGAACAAAACTGAGTCCCCAACCCCAAATCACATCCCTGGAGCCATTGTTTCCCTTTGGAATCGCGAAGGAATTAGGTCAGCATTGTATACGTTTTCATCATGGAATCTGCCGGAGAAAAATCACAAATGAGTGTGGAAAAACAAACGAAAATTACAGTCTTTTCACGAGGAATACTCCAAAGCATTTCCAGGAATTGTTATTCGCTCAAGAAGGGGTGAAAATTACGCCAACTGCACTTTATGTAGACAAGATTTTTCGATCGGACATGGAGGAATCAGCGATGTGAAAGACCATGTGGGAACGAAAAAACACAAGTCGAATGCCAATGCCAGTGACACCAGTGGCAAACTTTCTACGTTCTTCGTAAGAAAAATAGAAACATGATTATTGAAGAAATATGAGGTTGTTAGCCACATTTTAACTTGATTTAATGCTAATATTTGTTTGCCGTCGGGGGGCTTCGCCCCCCTGAACCCCCCACCAGGACTTTGTCCTGGACCTACCAGGGCCTGCAGCCCCTGGACCCCAGTTAGCTACTAGGGTTTTCAGGTTTTAATAGTTGGTAGGTATGAGTTTCCTGAAGAAACACTATATCAGCTTTTAAGCGCTTAAGGTGGGAAAATACCTTTGACTGCTTGACCAGATTATTCAATCCTTTAACACTCCAACTTAAAAATCTAATTGGGGAACCACCTTCTAACTTTTGCAAACTAACATACATCTAATTAAATATTTGAAGAGAAGGTAAATAAGAAATCCCCCCACCCCACCCCCCCCAAAAAAATGAAGAAAAAAGAAAAGAAAAAAAGGGGCAAGAAAAATAAAATACCAAGACATAACCCAAGTGACCCACCCCCCAGGTGCACTTAGTCTATGCCCATCCCCAAACGATGGAACAGCAGTGCTGACTCCCAGTAGGAGTCATCTCAAAAATAAGACTTACAGCAACAAAAACTAAAACTGCCAGATAGAACCTTGTAGAGCAAAACTGAAAATGATAGCAATAAGGCACTGATATTAATAATAATAATAATAATAATGGCCATAATAATCAGTTCAAAGAAGTAAAAAATAATGCCTGCCACAGTCTGAATAAAGTTAAAAGGGATCTGGACTAATGTCAATCATTTAAAAGGTTATCGTTGAAACAAAATCAGAATTAAGTAAACAACTTGGAAAAACCTTACTGTATGCAAGAAAGAAAATATATAAATGTATTTATAATATATAAATATATTAATGTATTTTAATTTATAAAAAATCTCTTAGAAAAGCTAGAACGAGTTATTACTCTGCATTAATAGAAGAGAACAAGAATAATCCCAGGTTTCTTTTCAGTACTGTAGCCAGGTTGACAAAGAGTCAGGACTCTGTCAATCCTAGCATCCCCTTAGAGCTTACTAGTCAGGACTTTATGAACTTTTTCAATAATAAAATTTCATCCATCAGAGATAAAATCAATCAGATTCTTCCCACAGTTAACTTAAATACTGTAACTACTACAACTCCTTCTATTGATGTCTGTCTTGATGAGTTTACTCCAATCGACCTTTGTGAGTTAGACAAAATAGTTTCCTCATCCAAACCTTCAACTTGTCTTTTAGACCCTATTCCTACCAGGTTATTTAAAGAAGTCTTCCCACTTATTGGTAGCTTTATTCTTCATATAATCAATTCTTCATTAACTTTAGGCCATGTACCACAGGCTTTTAAAACGGCTGTAATTAAACCCTTACTCAAAAAGCCAACGCTAGATCCAGGAGCTTTAGCTAACTATAGACCAATCTCTAATCTCCCTTTCATTTCAAAAATCTTAGAAAGAGTTGTTGCTACGCAATTATTTGACCACCTGCAGGGAAATGGTTTATTTGAGGAGTTTCAATCTGGGTTTAGAATCCATCATAGCACTGAAACAGCCTTAGCGAAGGTCACTAACGACCTCCTCATTGCATCTGATAATGGACTAGTTTCTGTACTTGTCCTTTTAGATCTTAGTGCAGCTTTTGATACTATTGATCATAATATTCTACTTGATAGATTAGAACACTATGTTGGACTTAATGGAACTTCGTTGCAGTGGTTTAGATCTTATTTATCTGATAGGTTCCAGTTTGTTCATGTAAATGATGAGTTTTCTCTCAGCTCAAAGCTTAGTCATGGAGTTCCACAGGGATCTGTGCTTGGCCCTACTCTTTTTAGTTTATATATGCTTCCGTTAGGCAACATTACTAGAAAGCACTGTATACATTTTCACTGTTATGCAGATGACACACAATTATACCTGTCAATGAAGCCAGATGATACTAATCAATTAGCCAAGTTAGAAGCCTGTCTTAAGGAAATCAAAGTTTGGATGACTTGTAATTTCCTGCTATTAAATTCAGATAAGACTGAAGTCATTCTTGTTGGTCCAAAAAACCTTAGAAATTCCTTTCCAAATCAAACTTTCAGTTTGGATGCAGTTACTCTTTCTCTTAATAGCTCTGTGAGGAACCTTGGAGTTATTTTTGATCAGGATTTGTCCTTCAATTCACATATTAAATTTGTTTCTAAGACTGCCTTCTATCATTTGCGTAATATTGCCAAGATTAGGAGCATCTTGTCTCAGAGTGATGCTGAGAAGCTGATCCACGCTTTTGTTAGCTCGAGATTAGATTATTGTAATTCTTTATTATCAGGCTGTCCTAAAACATCTTTAAAAAGTCTTCAGCTGATCCAAAATGCTGCAGCAAGAGTTTTAACAGGTACTAGAAAGAGAGATCATATCTCTCCGGTTCTGGCCTCCCTTCATTAGCTTCCCATAGAGTTTAGAATTAAGTTTAAAATCCTTCTTCTTACTTACAAAGCTCTAAACAATCAGGCTCCTTTTTATTTAAAAGATCTGATACTACCGTATCATCCTAACAGAGCACTACGCTCCCAAAATGCAGGTTTACTTGTAATACCTAGAATCTCCAAAAGTACAATGGGAGGCAGAGCCTTCAGTTATCGAGCTCCTCTCCTGTGGAATCAGCTGCCAATCTGGATTCGGGAGTCAGACTCGATCTCTGTTTTTAAGAATAGGGCTAAAACCTACCTTTTTGATATAGCCTACAATTAGGGAGGGATCATGTGTTTCTGAACCCTCCCTTAGTTATGCTGCTAATAGGTTTAGTCAGCCGGGGGACCTCCAGTAATGCACTGGGCCTCACTCCTTTCCTCACTCTCTATGAAATATTTTTTTTTGCTGGTCATTAACATTTGTTTGTTCTCTCCCATAGATTGAGTCCCCATCGTGCTGTTTGCTCTCTACATGTCTGTTCTTTTCTTCTTCTCTGTCCCCTCACCCCCCAGCCAGTCGCAGCAGATGACTGCCCCTCCCTGAGCCTGGTTCTGCTGGAGGTTTCTTCCTGTTAAAAGGGAGTTTTTCCTCTCCACCGTCGCCAAGTGCTTGCTCACAGGGGATCGCCTGATTGCTGGGGTCTTTCTGCAACTGTGGGGGTCCTCCCTACAGTTGATAGTGCTATGAGATGACTGTTGTTGTGAAATGGCGCTATATAAATAAAGTTGAATTGAATTGAATTGAATTGAATGTAAATACTTATTTAACAAAACAAACAGCACAAATATATTAATAATAATAAAAAGAAAAACAAAGTAAGATTTAGCTCCATGAGGACAATATGCACAGAACTGAGCAGATTTTTAGAAATAGAATTAAGTCTTTAAGTCCTTCAGTATAATAGTAAAATATTTTAAATGAACCGCATACAACTCACCTGATCCCTCGGATTACATGAACAAGAACAGCAGCATGATAAACCAGCCAAGGCCTTGAGCTTATTTGATTATGGATTTTATATATTTTTTGGCCTCCTCCGGTGAAACGAAGTCACTCTGGATACCTTCATGGGTGATGCGCAGCTGAGCTGGGTGAAGAAAGCCAAATCTGACTCCCTCGATGCCCCGTAACATGCGGCGAACCTCCGTAAAAGAGGCGTGAATCCATGCCGTCTTGGCAATGTAATCTGGGAAGACAGAGATAGTCATGTTTCGGACCTGGATTTGCTGAAGCTCTTTTGCTTTTGTGAGGATGCGAACACAGTCAGAGTAGTAGTAGAGTCTCGCCACTATGGCTCGGGGCCGTTCACCTGGTCTGGGCTTGGGGAGCGGTCCACGAGCATCTCTATCTCAAGGTCGAGGGCCTCCATCAGCAATTTTGACACATTGGCAGCAGATGCCGAGGCTGGGTCGTCTTCTGGGACACCAACAATACGTATATTGTTCTGTTGAGGCCTAGACTCCAAATCGTCGCACTTCTCTAATTTTGCCATCATTTTAGTCATGTGCTCCACCTTAGCCTGAAGGGTAACCACGTCATCTGTGCAGGTTGACAAAGACTGCTCCATCTCTGCTACAGTACTCTTTAGCCCAGTCAGGCTTGCCTGCATGGTGGAAATGCTGGTAGCTAATTCATTTTTTAAAGTGCACAACTCAGACTTAATGGAGGAGAGGTTGTCACCAAAGACTGTCTGTAATTTGACTTTGAAAATGGAAGCAATATCTTTGCAAAAAGCCGAGAGGACATCGGTTTTAAGTGTGTTGACATCAATGGCAACAGCAGCCAAAAGGGGAGAAGCAAGACTACCACAAGCCGAGGAGTCATCAGGCCGCAAATGCAGCTGGATAGTGTTCCTTCCTTTATTAAGCTTTGGAGGCATTACGACGGCAAAAAGAGGAAGAATAAATCACCACTGTTGCTTAAAAAAGACTTGAACTGCAAAGATCCTGCTTAACTGCAGGTCCTGTTTAAGTCATTTCTTGATTGAGAACAGGTGTGGCAGTAATCAGGCCTGGGTGTGGCTAGAGAAATTGAACTCAGCTTTCCAAAGATGTGATAAACTACAGTTAATTTATGTTTTAACGGGGGGCAATCACTTTTTCACACAGGGCCATGTAGGTTTGGATTTTTTTTACCCTTAATAATAAACACCATTTAAAAACTGCATTTTGTGTTTACTTGTGTTATCTTTATCTAATATTTAAATTTTGTTTGACAATCTGAAACAGTAAAGTGTGACAAACATACAAAAAAATGAGAAATCAGGAAGGGGGCAAACACTTTTTCACACCACTGTATGTGGTGAGACATTATGGAAAAAAATAAACGCTTAATATCCTTTGGAATTCCCCCTAAATAGGAATGAGTATCCAGGGTTAGGCTGTTAAAAGGCAGCTGACAATGTTGTCTAACTTAAAGTTTAAGAAACATAGTTCTTCATACAGCATGATATACTGTAAATTTAAAAAATGAATTTCTTTGCATTCAGGTGTCATGCCACCTGATGAGTATTACACCAATGTCAACAACTCTGTGTACACAAACACAGCAGCCAAATTTGGGTAAGTGCAGCCTCTACATTTGTCTAATACATCACTTTGTAAATGCTGGGAATTTAAAATCCACTTATTTGTCAGTCTCCAGTTTGCAGTTGAGTTGGCTGATCTCCTCCAACATCCTGTACCAAAGGAATGGCAAGAAGTGGCCAAACACATCAAGATACCTTTTGATGAAGAATCACAGTATCATCCAGAGTTTGATGGATACATTAAAGGTTAATGTGCTTTTCTTGAACACTCATCAGTAAAAGGAAAAACAAGCTTCCAAAGCATTATGACAGACATTTTTTTTTTTAATCCCCCATCGGTCTTCACCCATAGGGGACTATAGGGGGATTATGTTATTGGGCCGTCTGTCCATCTGTCCCACTTTTGTGAAAACAACTCCTCCTACAGTTTTATTCCAATTGTTTTGAAACTTGGTATCGGTGTTTGATATACACTGATGATCTGCATATTGCAATTTGGCTCTGATTGGATGATTCTTTCAGGAGTTACAGCCCCTGACTTATGATCTCCTATTTCACATCAGTTAATAGACCGTAACTGTTTTGTGAAATCAATTCATCCTACAGTTTTGTTGCAGATGTTTTGAAACTTGGTACCAGGGTTTGATGATGTGCATATTGCAATTTGACTCTGATTGGATGATCTTTGCAGGAATCATAGAGCTTGAGATCAAGGTCAAAGGTCAGTTTCCCCCCGAATTCTTGTAAACGTGATAACTATTGAAAGGAATGATGTAGGGTTTTCAATTCGATACCATAATGGAGCTGTGTGATATGACCAAAATTTCATATCACGTTAGAAGTAATCTTATTTGACAATAAAGATATATATCATGATAAACATTTCCTGTGAATTCTATAGTTTATATACTGTATAATAACCATTAAAAAGGACAATCTCTTTTTCTACATTTTAAATTACATAGTGAAAAAATCAATTGTACAAATTCATCTGTCATTAATTTTATGCACCCTTTTGCCCTCTTAATTTTGCAGTGTTATAAAATAGTTTTAATGTACATTTGAGATGACTTCAGCTATTCATCATCACTATTTGACTAATTAAAAATGATTAGAAATCAAGTTGCATTAAGAGCCAGTTTGTTCTTCTGACACATTTTAACTTATTTATTATTTATTTAGTGTGTATGCGGCCACTGTCACGCACTTTTGCAGCTTTAGTAATATTTTTTCAGACAGAATTAAGAGACTCAGTAATTTAAGCAAAGAAACGATGGACTGATACACTATGTTTCCTATTAGTGACAAGTTAGCATCACCATTTAGCGTGTGCCGTTTATAATTAGAGAGAGATGGTGTTAATGTTACTTACCTCCAATTAAAACGAGGTCAGAGGACTATCCTCTCTGGTGCAGCGCGGTGGAAAAAAGTCCCACATCCCTGGCAAACAGAAGTAGTGGCTATATGACCAAAACATTAGCTTGCAATTAGCTGCCAACCACCAGAACCCACTATTCCACACACCTGGCGCACTGCGGGGGAGAGGCAGGTGGTGACAAGTAGAAACGAGGGGTGTATGTCTTTTAAAATCCCGATATAAATGATACAGTTTATGAAACAATATTTTTTTTCATTGCGTCAGCGATATACAGTATATATCGTTATATTGCACAGCTCTATACCATAGTTGTCTCTATTGCCCCTGCCACACTTATTCAGAATCAGCAGGAATCAAGCTGAACCAGCCGGAATGAAGAATTTTCAAAATTCGTGCCACATTCGGGAAGGAATTTCAAATTGACCTAAATTCTTACAGGGGGAGGGGCTATGGACTCGGCTGGCTGATGTTCTTGTGGCAGCTGGCCACGTTTTTATGCGATTTGTCTCTCCTGGAATGTAGTAAGAATGTTTTGGATGCTGTTGGAATGCCATAAGAATATTTAGAATGTAGTCATAGTGCCATTAGAATACACTTCGAATGCTGTTCGATATTTTCCCACTTCAAATGCACCTGGAAAGTTTTGAGCATAAGCAAAACATTCAGGCCGGCCACAAGAATAGGTCTGAATATTTGGAATGCACTCAGAATACAGTCAGAATTTTTTGAATGTACTTTGAATATCCAGGAATATACAAAGAATTTTCATTCTGACGGCATTCCGGCTCATTCCACCTCTAGTGTGACTAGGGTTTAAGACAAATCTTGGATGGCTTACACCCTGACCTCGCTATGGGTTTGAGGTCAAAATGTCAAACATCAAGGTTACCATTCCATTTGCACTATTACTATGGAACGAGTAAAGCTAGGGTCATCAAACCCGATACACAGGTTCACCCTGTAACCCTGAACTGGTGACTATAGGACTGGTGTCAAAAGGTCAAAGGTCAAGGCTGCCATTATCTATGCCATATTACCATACAACAAGTAAAGCTAGGGTCACCAAACTTTGTATATAGTTTCGCCCTGTGGCACTGAAGTGTGACTGTGGTTTTTTTGATCGCAAGGTCAAAGGTCAGTGTCATAATAGCATGTACACTATAGCTCAACAACAAAGAATGCTAGGGTCATCAAACCTGGTACACACGTTCACCCTGAGACCATGACCTCTTAATATGGGTGTGGTGTCAAAAGGTCAAAGGTCAAGGTTAGCATTCTCTATGCCCTCTTACTATAGAATTCGTAACGCTCTCTGGGCAGGGTTTCTGCTGGAAACATTTCTGTGTGGCGGCACCCGCACATATTTTTCCCCCTGGAAAAATATGTTGCCACCACGCCAAGGTCTTTAAGCCAGAGGAAACACTGCTAGGGTCACTAAACTTGCTACACAAGTTCACCTTGGGATCCTGACCTACAACTATGGGTTGTATACAACTATTTTTGTTGTATATTCATTGATGGTAGGCTTAGCATAATTTGGTTCTGTCCCAATAATTATATTGAAAAGTTAAAAACTGCTTTCCTTCAGTGACATATTGGGATCTTCAAAGAAAACAGAGGTGTTGGATTTTGCCATTGCCTGAGAATGCTCTGGTTTGGGGTGTTCACAGGTCATCCGGTGAAGCAGGCGGACACAGTATTGTTGGGATACCCACTTGGATTACCAATGTCCCCAGAGGTTAGGAGAAATGACCTTGAAACATACGAGCCAGTGACAGACCCTGGTGGTCCAGCCATGACATGGGTAAGAACGATTAGGAATATGAAAATATATCAGTAAAATATACTACAGTATATCCTATCTTCAGATTTTATGTTGACTTGTAGATTTTATCATTAATCTGCACAGTGTATCACAAACAAAATGGTGGACATTCATGATGGAATTTTGAGAGTTTACAGTGAATGCATGGGGCACAGCATGTTATAAAAGAAAATGACAAGTTGTGAATCTGGGTTTGAAAGATTATGTCTTAAAAACTTACAGTGGTGTGAAAAAGTGTTTTCCCCTCCTGATTTCTCTTTTTTTTTTTTTTTTGTATGTTTGTCACACTTAAATGTTTCAGATCATCAAACAAATTTAAATATTAGACAAAGATAACACAAGTAAACACAAAATACTGTTTTTAAATGAAGGCGTTTATTATTAAGGGGAAAAAAATCCAAACCTAGATGGCCCTGTGTGAAAAAGTGATTGCCCCCTAAACCTAATAACTGGTTGGGCCACCCTTAACAGCAACAACTGCGATCAAGCGTTTGCGATAACTGGCAGTGAGTCTTTTGCAGCGCTGTGGAGGAATTTTGGCCTACTCATCTTTGCAGAATTGTTGTAATTCAGCCACATTGGAGGGTTTTCGAGCATGAACCGCCTTTTTAAGATCATGTCACAACATCTCAGTCAGATTCAGGTCAGGACTTTGACTAGGCCATTCCATAGTCTTCATTTTGTTTTTCTTAAGCCACCCAGAGGTGGACTTGCTGATGTGTTTTGGATCATTGTTCTGCTGCAGAACCCAAGTGCGCTTCAGCTTGAGGTCACGAACAGACGGCCGGACATTATCCTTCAGGATATTTTGGTAGACAGCAAAATTCATGGTTCCATTTACCACAGCAAGTCTTCCAGGTCCTGGAACAGCAAAACAGTCCCAGACTATCACACTACCACCACCATATTTTATTGTTGGTATGATTTTCCTTTTCTGAAATGCTGTGTTACTTTTATGCTGGATGTAGTGGGACACACACCTTCCAAAAAGTTCCACTTTTGTCTCGTCAGTCCACAGAATATTTTCCCAAAAGTCTTGGGGATCATCAAGATGTTTTCTGGAGTCATGAACACTGACCTTAACTGAGGCAAGTGAGGCCTGCAGTTCTTTGGATGTTGTTGTGGGATCTTTTGTGACCTCTTGGATGAGTTGTCGCTGCTTAGGGTAATTTTGGTTGGCCGGCCATTCCTAGGAAGGTTCATCACTGTTCCATGTTTTCGCCATTTGTGGATAATGGCTCTCACTGTGGTTTGCTGGAGTCCCAAAGCTTTAGAAATGGCTTTATAACCTTTTCCAGACTGATAGATCTTAATTACTTTGTTTCTCATTTGTTCCTGAATTTCTTTGGATCGCAGCATGATGTCTAGCTTTTGAGGATCTTTTGGTCTACTTCACTTTGTCAGGCAGGTCCTATTTAACAAGTGAGAACAAGTGTGGCAGTAATCAGTCCTGGGTGTGGCTAGAGAAATTGAACTCAGCTTTTCAAAGATGTGTTAAACTACAGTTAATTTATGTTTTAACGGGGGGCAATCACTTTTTCACACAGAGCCATATAAGTTCAGATTTTTTTTTACCCTTAGTAATAAAAAACACCTTCATTTAAAAAACTGCATTTTGTGTTTACTTGTTATCTTTGTCTAATATTTAAATCTGTTTGATCTGAAACATTTAAGCGTGACAAACATAAAAAAAATGAGAAATCAGAGGGCAAACACTTTTTCACACCACTGTATAAAACTGAGTTTGCAAGCAGAAAAGTATACACATAACCACACATAAAGGCCAGGGAACGGTTAAAAGCCACTGTTGAAATGGCATGTTCTCATTTATATCTTCTTAAATTACAGTGGGTAAAACAAGTATTGAAGGCATCACCATTTTTCTCACTAAATATATTTCTAATGGGGCTATTGTAATGAAATTTTTACCAAATGTCTGCAACAACCCATGTAGTGCACATATTTTTTTTGTATTTTGTATACTTTATTAATCCCACAGGGAAATTCATGGCATCCACCTGGATGGATGAGGCAGCTATGGTGCGGCGTCAATCCCTTCACCATTCACACACACATTCACACCTAGGGCCACTTTAGAGTCTCCAGTTAACCTAACTTGCATGTTTTTGGCCTGTGGGAGGAAACTGTTGTACCCGGGATAAACCCACACAGACACGGGGAGAACATGCAAACTCCACACAGAAGGGTCACCGATGGTCAGGGGGTGAGATCGAACCTACAGTGGTCAGGGGTGGAATTGATCCCGTGACCTTCTTACTGTGCTACCACAGTGCTAACCACTGTTCCACTGAGCTGCCCATATGCAAAGAAATCAAACCATAGATGTCCATAAATTATGTATAATTATGTGAAATAACACAGGGACAAAGTATTGAACACAAAGAAAGGGAGATGGAAAAAAGCATGGAATGCCAAAATACCCACTTAAATTTGTCAGTAATTAGAAAGCAATCCTGCCCCTTGTCAGTGTAAATTAATATCAGCTTGTTCAGTCCAAAGTGATGGCCTTTAAAAAGGTGCCTCATTACCAGGTTGTCACACAAGAAACATCTCATGATGGAGAGAAGCAAATAGATCTCTCAAGGCCTTTGCAACCTTGTCTTTGTAAAACATACTGATGGCATTGGTTACAGAAGGATTTCTAAACTTCTGAATGTTCCAGTGAGCACTGTAGGGGCCATAATCTAGAAGTGGAGAGAACGTCATTTCACCATAAACCATGACCAGGTGCTCCTCGCAAGATTTCTTACAGAGGAGTGAAAAGAATTATCTGAAGAGCTGTCCAAGAGCCAAGGAACACTTCTGGAGAGCTTCAAAAAGACTTCGTACAAATATTTCAAAGAAAACAATATTTTCTTTGAAGCCGTCATGGCCTGTATGCATGCTCACCACACAAGACTCCATTGCTGAAGAAAAAGCATGCTGAAGCTCATTTAAAGATTGATGCACAACATTTGGACAAGCCCGTTGAATACTGGGAGAATATAGTCTGGTCGGATGAAACCAAAATTGAACTCTTTGGATGCCATAATGCTATGTTTGGAGGAGAAATGGCACTTCACATCACTTCAAAAACACCATACCAAGGGAGATGGTAACATCATGGTGTGGGGCTGTTTTTTAGCATATGGCACTGGCAAACTTCATATAATTGAAGGAAGCATGAATAGGAAAAATACTGAGACATTCTTGAGAAAAAAAAGAGACCAAGTAAACCTCTCGTTAGAGCCTCACACTCAAGCAAGCAGGACTTGACTTAACTGATGTGAAGGCCCTGGAACCCAGGACGTGGCTCCTGGTGTTGTAGTTTGTTTTTAAAAACATGATTTGGACACAGATGATTGCAATTGTTGGCTTTGCTTTTATTCTAATCATATACAGTATATGCCTAATGTGAATAGTTCTAATTATTCTTCACCTAATTATCTTCATCTTCAGCAAACCAATGCCTGACCAATGTCAAGTCAGGCATTAGTTTGTTTGCTACAGGATAACCATGAAAACCGGTACTACCTGTCTCATGGGTCAGACCATCGGCGACTCAACCAGCAACCCCGCCCTTCCGAGGGTGTGGAGGGTGAAACTGGGCATCCTGGCAGAACTAAAAACAATATCTGTCACAGGTCTGTGGTGGACCACTCCCAGTTACACGGGGTGAGACTGGACATCCTGGCATAATAAGCACATCTGTCGCAAGGTCTGTGGTGGACTTTTGCCTTTCGGTGCATTGTGACATGCACTACACAAAGAACAGAGATAAACAAACCTATCATCTGGTCAGTCACTGCAACAGATACTGGAGTCAGTTTGTCTTGGCCTGTCCTTGCCACTGATGATACCTCTATCTGCCAAGAATGTGCTGCTAGTCCAGCAAAAGCTAGTGGTACTCAAATACTTTGCACCAGTTTCATGAACTGGTCAGTCAGATAGCAACTCATACTGGCTCGGACGTCGCCCAGGTTAACATGGTCAGGAGTTTCTGGCAGCGGAGGACGAAGGACAGAGCTGCGTGGAGGAATCTGATCAGACCTAAATGAAACAGTCATTGTCACCCCCGACAGACTGCGATGATGATGATGATGATGATGACTATATTTAATTATATTTAAAGCTAAAGAAAGTCCAAGTTATTTGTTCTATTAATGTTTCTGTATATATTGCCCCTTATTTTAAAAGTCAGCACATACCATTACTGAAATAAACTTGTTAAAATTGGGAAAAAAGCAGCACCATGGAACAGTGGTTAGCACTGTTGCCTCACAGCTAGAAGGTTCCAGGTTTGAATCCCCAGGCTGGCAGGGGTAGGAACCGTTCTGTGTAGAGTTTGCATGTTCTCCCTGTGCTGTGTGGTTTTGCTCTAGGTCAGGGGTGTCCAACCATGTGCCATGGAGAGCCAAGACCCTGCAGGTTTTACCTCCAACCAGTGTCTTCAACAGCAGATTTCAGTGAACTTCTTCCCACTGATTGCTGATAAGTGAAAACACCTGCTGAAGAGACTGGGTAGAAGAGAAAACCTGCAGGGTCTTGGCTCTCCATGGCACATGGTTGGACACCCCTGCTCTAGGTGCTCCAGTTTCCTCCCACAATCCAAAGACATGCATTTTGGGTTAATTGGGGATTCTAAATTGTCCCTAGGTATCTGTCTCTGATTGGCCCTTAGAATACAGGATTAGTATTAGTGAAGCGCTTTGACTGGTCTTTGAGACTAGAAAAAGCACTATATAAGTATAGATCCTTTTCCCTTATCCGTAAAAATCTGCTGCCATCTACCAGGATGATGAAGATGAAATGAGGGTAGACATTTCAGCAAGATTCCAAACACACAGCCAAGGAAACTCTCGGTTGGTTTCAGAGAAAGAAAACAAAGCTGCTAGAGCCAATCACCAGACTTGAATCCAATTGAAAATCTATAAAAAGAACTAAAAACCACAGTCCATAAAAGACCCATATTTGAAGACTGTTTGTGTGGAAGAATGGGCCAAAATCACACCTGAGCAATGTACTGTATGTGACTAGTTTCTCCATACAGGAGGCATCTTGAAACCGTCATTACCAACAAAGGCTTTTGTATGAACTATTAAATAACTTTCAGTAAGTGTGTTCAACACTTTATTCCCGTTTTTCACATTATTACACATAAACGGAGCAGTGGCCTAGAGGTAGAGCATCCGCCCCACAACCGGAAGGTCGTGGGTTCAAGTCCCAGCTGGGTTATATCAAAGACCTTGTAAAAAATGTTATTTCCTGCCTTCTAGCTTGGTGTACAGCAAAAATAGAATTGAGGAAGGTGTTATGTCTGAGTTTTGACAAAAACCAGAGGAGAGTGGAGTTTTTGGGGAACACAAACTTTATTACAGAAGAGCTAACTATGATGGTACAGAGGTGTTGTCGGTTGGGAGGTCGAGCGCCAAAGACCCTGTAAAATGGCTGTCCCTTACCTTTATATGTTCGGTGTGATGATGCAGCCGTTTGGTGACGTCATCACGCTGAACATATAACGGTAAGGGACAGCCATTTTACAGGGTCTTTGGCGCTCCACCTCCCAACCGACTCTGACCAGTCCTGTGGTTTGAAACACCACATTCACCCCCCCACACACCGTAAAAACAGAAAAACACTATCAGTTAGCCCTCCCCAATTTGGTAAATGTAGAACCCCAAAACTAGCTAGAGCCAGCAGGAGGACTAGCGCATGGCCCAGCGTGGGTGAGTGGGTTATTTTGCCACTATGTTGGCAGCCACGTCCCTAGCTAAACACAGTCCTTCTTGTGTTGAGGAAGGCAGCTCAGTTCAGAAGGGCCTTGTGGCGAGCCCATGGTGGACGCGTCCCTGGAGGTGCGAAGGCCCATGGCCCAGGATCGTCTTCCTCAAAACCCCAGTCCAGGTTCCACACCGTGCAAGTCGGCTCCCACGTAGCTGTGTCATCCGGGGCAGCTGCTCGAACTCGGCAAAGATGGTTGGTGTGCCACACCGAACCGTCTGCCAGCTGGAAGGCCGCTGGCCCCAGCTGTGCGGTGATCTTGATGGGTGCCAGTAGTGATGGAGACGGTGTTCAGGCCGACTGCGGGTCCGGTCATTCGGTTCTGCGGACCCGGACCCAGTTCATCACTGCGAGTGGCACTCTGTTGGGCTGCACTTGGTGTTGTGGTTGTGATGGTGTGGCTCTCACGTCTGCTGTGGGGCATCTACCAGGTTGTGGTGATTCTGCTGCATTCTGTTGGGTCACAGACTCTTCATCCTGCAGCTCAGTGGTGGGTCCTGGAGGCTAATGCCGGGCACGGATTCAAAATTAGTCCAGTGGCTCTACTGCGTCTCATTGAATTGCGGACCCTTCATCCTGCAGCGCAGTGGTGGCTCCTGGAGGCTGGTGCCGGGTGTGGATTCGGAAGGAGTCCGGCCTCTTCTCCCCCTCTCCTGGGAAGTCTTATCATGGCGATGTGTTGCTCTCGTTGTTGATAGAACCTGCGCCGGGTTGTTGTGTCCCGGGGTTCCCAATAGACACGGGCTCCCTCTCCTGCAGCTCTGCAGTGGCTCCCTGAGGCTTATGCTGGGCGAGGATCTGAATCGAGTCCGGTCGCTGCCCCTTCTCCGGGCGGTGCTCCTCCTGTGAGCATGAGACAGCTGTACCCCTGTCGTCTTTGTCTGGGTGTGTTGCGTCCCACTCGTCATTGGTCAAACAGTCCGTTACTATCGCAGCTAATGTAGCCCACCTGATAGAACAGATCACATCCTAGTATGTTATCTCCATGCGTAGCCACCTGGAAGACGAAGTCAGGAACGACTCTTGATGCGTAGTGGACCATTAGTGTGATCAGCATCAGCTACATTGCTGATGCGGTACCTACCATATCCGTACAGCTCTGCTGGGTTTTTCCCGATTGGGTGGTTGGGGAAGAACTTCTTCACGGTGACCCATTTCAACATCGATCTCACTGCAGCAGGAGTGGTAAGCTGGCGTTGTCCAGCCCTACCTTGCAGAATGCGTATGCCGCGCCTCTGGAGCTTATCGTGTGGATGGTAGTTGCGGGTGAGTGACTTGAACTGACCAGCAGGCTCAGTGGTGGTGCTGACCGGCAAACCTTGGCAAAGTGGTTGAGTTTGCTGCATCACTGACATCGCTGCCCCCTTGCTGGGCAGGAACACCCTCCCTCTTGGTGCGTCAGGGAGCCATAGTTGCCACATGGGAAGCGCCTCATAGCGTTCCTCTGATCCGCAGTGTTTACCTCAGCCTCTTCTGCTGAGTCACTGGGCCCTTCAGTGGCTACTGCATGTGTTAGCGGTGTCTGGCTTGGATGTTAGGTCCGATGCTAACCTGTCAGCGGCCTCTAGCCGAAATGCTAGCTCAATGGTCTTGGCTAGCGTCATGTTGTCTGGCGCTGTTGGTATCTTCGCTCGTAGCCGCGGATTGTTAGTGTGTTCGGTCAACTGGTCCCGCACCATTTCGTCCTCCAACAGCCAAAATTTACACATGCTAGCTAGGTAGTGGAGGTCCTTGACAAACTGTTGTCATCTCTCTGGTCTTCTGTTGCTGTTGGTGAAACCTAGTGCATTGTGCCACCATGTTGTCTGGTGTGGCGAAGTAGCTCACTAACAACTCGACTGACTAAGCAAACGTTTCTGTTGGTCCTAGCGTGTAGAAAATATGTTGGGCTTCTGTGCCCAGGCTGTGTACGAGTAGAGCTCGCATCCGTACCTTGTCTAGCTTGCTCAGGTCCAACGCTGATATGTAGGTGGTGAAGGAACTGTACCAGCGTGGTCACAGTATGAGCAGCTCTGTGGGGGCCTCCAGAAAAAGCTGAAGTGGCCTCAGACACACCTCCATGGCTTATTCTCGTCGCCAATTGTTATGTCTGGGTTTTGACAAAAACCAGAGGAGAGTGGAGTTTGCTGGGAACACAAACTTTATTACAAAAGAGCTAACTATTATGGTGGTACAGAGGTGTTGTCGGTTGGGAGGTTGAGCGCCAAAGACCCTGTAAAATGGCTGTCCCTTACATTTCTATGTTCGGAGTGATGATGTCAACGAACGGCCGCGTCATCACACCGACTCTGACCAATCCTGTGGTTTGAAACACCACAGAAGGAAAGTTGGTTACCCAGCCACAGGGGGTGCACAAGCCAGTGTATTCCCTGTGTCGGTCCCAAGCCTGGATAAATGGGCAGGGTTGTGTCAGGAAGGGTATCCAGCATAAAAATCCTTGCCAAATCAGCATGTGGATCATCGCGGTATAAGGTGATGACAGGCTGTGGTGACACCGAAATGGAACAGCCGAAAGACAAAAAAACTTAATTTATGGACATCTGGTTTTTTTTTTTTGTGTGTGTGTGGATAGATGAGTTGGGTTGTTACCGGCATCTGGTGAAAATTTCATGTCGATAGCACCTTTGGAAATATATTTACTGAGAAAAATGGTGATGCATTCAATACTTATTTTACCCGCTGTATATTATACTCCAAGGAGATAATACATTTAAAATTATTAAATTACATGTTTTCTGCATGTAATACTATCATGTTTTAGCACTGCATACTTGACCATCTCTGCACTTCATGTTGGCAGTCCAGTGAAGGTCAGAGTATTTGTTCTGTGGTAGAACTCCCCCTGTTGTACAGTTTTAGTTGATGGTCAGTTGATTTTTATTTTTATTTTTTTTTCTGGAGTGGTCTAATCCATTATATTGTCCGAAACATGTTCTTCACCGATCTTATATCCATCCATCCATCCATCCATCCATCATTTATCTGGGGGTCTGGTTCGCTGGGGCCACAGTCTAAGCAGAGTGGCCCAGACTGCTGCCCATATGCAAAAGCAAAGTACAGTTAGATTGCATAAGTGTTTCTCTTTCAATGAAATGGTCTGATATAAAGTACCTCAAAAACATATGGTTTAGTTAGGGCTGGGCGATACACCAAATATATTCGTTTTATCGATACATTCTACTATGTGCGATACAATGCCTTTCTCACAAATATCAAGCATAAATTGTCATGGCAGTGTAAGCTGTCAGCATTTATTTGTCTGGTTGAAGCTTCTCTGTCCTCTCACCCAGCTGCACTCACTCGTTCCCCCTCACTCCTCCCCATGCCGTACTGGAAAGGCGGAGCACCAAAAAGAGCGTCCACCCTGGACAATATACCCACGATGTGATGACGTCACCCATGCTTGCATGCTATCGTAACATGGTGTGTCGTGCCATTCCCCATATGCCACATTTTCTCCCACCTTGAAAAACCCAGGACCATATCTGGCAAATTAGCCTTAGCAAGGGCAGCAAGTAAACACACGAGCTGGCATATAGACTAGTGCATGGTTGGTCCTAAACACATGATGTGAAGTAGCGTAGCAGAAACAACTGACTAAGGAACACAAATTTGTTAGCATATCAGGTTAATGCATAGCTGACTACACATACACGGCTTGGCCGTGTGATGTTTGGATGTGGTGGCTTGCCGTAAGTGACGTTATCACGTGGCGAACTGGCCGTGGCGCGGGGGCAGTGCCACCCATCTGTATGTCATTGAATGTGGCATAAATAAAGTGTGTGTTTGGTTCACGTACGCTGTCAGCGACTCATTTGTAGGCATAACAATGGCGACGGTAAAAACAGCAATGATACGACCCGTGCAACCGTTCCTCGCCCTACCAGGTGAGCCACCGATCCTTTGGCCCCGCTGACACCAAGGATTCCAAGTCTTTATCAGTGCTGCTGGGCTGAACAACGCTAGTGACGAGAGGCTAAAGGGGATGCTAATCCATGGTCTTGGGACCAAGGGGCAGCATGTGTTTCACTCCCTCGGCCCTGCGAGCACATATGAGGACTGTGTGGGTGTAGTGAACAGGTATTTCGCCAACATACGTAGCCTAACAGCATGAAGAATCATTTTCATCTGGCGCCACCAGTGTAAGGACAAGGTGATGCTTCAGTTTGCCACCGAGCTCTGGTTCCTGACAAGCACGTGCGCCTTTGGCCACTTAGAGGAAGCACTAATACATGACAAGCTAGCAGAGAGTACTAGGAGCAAGTGGCTGCGGGAGCAGATGATACTGGCAGAAAACGACCTAAAAGTAGACGAGGATGTGAGAATGGCATCCCAAATGGAAATGGCCATCTAGCTATCGAGGCAGCTAGCAGCGCCTAGCCAGCAGGCTCCTCACCCAGTCCCACAAATGCAGGTCATCACCACCGCTACCCTGCGCTCCAACCCCACACCTCCCTGCTACAATCAGAAGTTGGGTAGGAAACGGGATGACACGGGTGAGTGCCTGCCTTGCAATGCCTGTGGTTCATCCAGACACAAAACTCAATCATCCACCTGCCCAGCCAGAGGGCTGAAATGCTACTGCTGTAAAAAGATCAACCACTTTGCTAAAGCCTGCCGCTCAACCTTCGTGAATTCAACGGCCCGCCCGTCAGGCCCAACCGTCATCCACACAGTCAGCGCCAAAAGCTGGCTGTTCAAATGGTGCACAGTACAGCTGGATGGCATGGACGTGCCACTGCTGCTGGATAAGACGGCTTCGAGGTTCCTTCTGAGTGTGGCTACAGTCAGGAAACTGTGTCCCCGGAAGGCCATCACAGCAAATGCGGACAACTTATTCGACTAAAGACACGTCAAGATTGGCATGGTGTGAACAGTCACCTTTTCTGTATGTTGTGGCCCTAAAACCATCCCCTCCTTCACCTTCCAAGTAACATGCCGGGGGGCCGACTTGCTGGGCATCGATCTGATCAGCGAGTTGGGTTTCTCCATCACCGATGCAATGGGCTCTACCATTCTGACAGTCTCCGTATCCTGGCAGCACTGTTGGCCAGTGCTCTTCGTGGGACTGGGATGCCTCACCTCCTTCAATCACCGACCGCTCATTGATCCGACGGTGTCACCAAAAATCCAGCCCTTCCGCCAACTTCCCCTCACACTGCGAGACGATGTCACGGCGGAGCTGCAGAAGCTCTTGGACGCCAGCATCATTGAACGGGTCAACGCTTCCCCCTGGATCAACAACCTGGTCGTGGCAAAGAAGTCGGGTGGCCTACGACCATGCATTGACCTTTGAATGGTGAACAAGGCAGTAATTTCCGATAAATATCCACTGCCCATGACGGAGGAACTGACAGCGGCGTTCAGTGGTTCAAATGTTTTTTTCTAAACTGGACCTCTGCCAAGGCTACCTGCAGGTTCCCCTCCATCCCGACAGCTGCAACCTAACAGATTTTGTCACCCACATGGGAGTGTTCAGGTACACCTGCATGCCTTTTGGCCTCAGTTCCTCCCTGAGCTGTTTCCAAAAAATCATGGCTACCATCTTTGCCAGTCTCCCAAGGGTGGTGGTGTACTTGGATGACATCGTGGTGCACGGTGCAACATCGGTTTCCTATGACGCCCACCTTAATAGGGTAATGGAGGTGCTAATGAAACACGACCTCACACTCAGTGGGGAGAAGTGCATCTTTGAAACAACGACCATCGAGTTTGTGGGGTTCTGCCTGACCGCTGAGAGCGTGAGCCCTCTGCAGTCAGATGTTGAGACGGTACTGCAACTACCCAAACCATCATGCCCCGCATGACTCTCATCGTTTTTGGCTATGGCTAACTTTTATGGGCGCTTCATTCCCCGTTATTCAGAGACGATAGAGCCACTGTGCACCCTCTTGAAGTAGGATGCACCCTGGGTGTGGACCCCATCATGCTCTGCCACTATCAGCCAATTGAAGACACACCTCACCTCTCAACCAATACTCACCCACTTTGATCTACAGAGCCCCACGGTTGTGACATGCGATGCTTCCAACACATTAGTAAGAGCTGTCCTGTCACAACTTCAAGGGGGGACCGAGTGCCCAGTGGCATTCGCTTCAAGATCACTCATTTCAGCCGAGCAGAAGTACTCAGTGGGAGAGAGGGAGGCACTGGCATGCATTTGGGCATGTGAACGCTGGCATATGTACCTGTATGGACGACGCTTCACACTGCGGACAGATCTTAGGGCCCTCACGGTGCTGCTGGAAACATCGGGGTCAGGGCACAAACCTCTGTGCATCTACAGGTGGACAGAGAGACTACAAGCATACAACTTTACCACCCAGTTCACGCCTGGCAGAGAAAACGTAGTGGCTGACCTTTTGTCCCGGGCCACACCTAACCCCACTCCAAATGGTGACCGAGACCCCGTGGAGCCTGACCTGATCCACATGCTGCATGGGCCACTCCAAAACGCTGTCTCCCTGCAAGAGCTCCAGGCGGCATCAGAACAGGATCCAACATTGACCCAACTGCGCACCTTCATTCGCGAGGGCTGGCCTGTCAACATGCCGGGAGAACTGGCACCCTTCCACAGGGTCAGGGACGATTTGCCTTGCTGGAATGATGTCTGTGTGGTAAGAGGGCACTGCAAACTTATTCCAGAAGCACTAAAAGGCCACATCCTGACCATAGTACATGAGGACCACCTGGGCATCATCAGAGTCAAACAACGGTGTAGGGGCTTGGGCTGGTGGCTAAGCATCAACAAAGACATGGAGATCATGGTGAAAGACTGTATGCCTTGTCTGGCCAGTGGAAAAACTGGGGTGTCACCATCCCTGCCCCTGCAGCCAGTACCATGGCCATCGGCTCCCTGGAAACGCATCTAACTGGACATATGCGGTGAACTGCACAGTGCCCCCTTGCACCAACATTTTCTACTAGTGGCCTACAACCTACACTCACAATGGCCCAAGGTGTTACCCACCAGCTCAGTCACCACTGATGTAGTCATCGATTTCCTCACCTCCCTCTTTGCCCGCTGGGGCGTGTCAGACGCAATCACAATGGGCAACAAACCGCAATTCACCTCAGCGGACTTTGAGGCCTTCGTGAAAGAAAGGGGCATCAAACACATAAGAACCGCCTTCTACCACCTTCAGGCAAATGAGGGGGGTGGGGAGATTCAACCAGACCCTCAAGAACGGTCTCAGGGCACACCTAGCAGATGGGCTTCCGTTTTTGGCTGCATTACAGAACACCCTGCTACATTACAGAATGATGCCTCACACCACAGCAGGCAGCTCCACAGCCCTACTGATGCTTGGACGCAAGGTGAGCCTTCCCCTGGACCAACTATGCCCCCCATTGGTCGCTATCCCGACAGAAATACCCTCACTTAGAAGGAGGGTGGTCGAGCAACAACAATGGATGAAGCAAAGGTTTGACAAACACTGGGTAAAGTGATCCGGACTTGTAGTGCTGGATTGGGTTTGGATCCAGTGCCCCAACCACGCTCACAAGCTGCAGTTGTTTTGGGCAATGCCGATGCAGATCACAGAGCACTTGGGTCCAGCCTCCTTTCGTCTCGCTGATGGGTCATGATGGCACGCCAGCTACCTCAGGAAAGTGACACTGACTTTGGCCCCGGATCATGAGACGGCTGCGGACACAACGAGACCAGGCTGGGACTTTGGCGACACAAGATCCACAACCACCAATGAACATCTGCCGAAGCCAGCAGCGGTGACACAGCCCAAGCGCCACTCGGCCCAGGGTTTGGCAGAAACCCTGCCACCTAAAGGACTTTGTGACTAACTTTTGAAATATTGAACTCTTAAGTGTAGCCAGGACGTGACCGACAACAGTGGCAGAATAATCCACTTGGTTATGCAGGCATACTGGTAGTCTACTCGGGTGCCAAGGTAGCTGTATAAAGTTCGTTGGGGTTTTTTCAATGGGGGGGGTGATGTTTGGATGTGGTGGCTTGCTGTAGGTGATGTCATCATGTGGCGAACTGGCCGTGGTGCGGGGGCGGCACCACCCATCTGTATATAGCTGAGTGTGACATGAATAAAGTGTGTGTTTGGTTCATGTACGCTGTCGGCGACTCACTTCTAGGCATAACAGGCCGGTCAGCAGATGCACATATGCAAGCTGACTAAGCAAGAACAACCAACTTAAGAACACATAATATTGTTAGCAAGTCAGGTTGGTGCAAAGTTTAACACACACACATGATGTGTCCAGATGGGCCGATGTAACGGTTAGCGTATTGCCTGATGTAAAAACATATATACTTGACTGGACCATTATGAGAACCACCTAAGGCACATTTTCAACTATAACAATTTATTTTTTTTAATATTTGTTTTAACCTGGGCAACCGGGTAGACTGCCAGTGTACCCGCATAGTTGTGTGGGTTGTTCTGCCACTTTGAATGGACCATGTCCTGACTGAACATGCACTTGTGAACACAGAGTCAGTAGCAGTTTAAAACTCAGTGGGGCCTCTGTCAAGCCCGCGGTGGGCGCGACTGTGGCGGCGCTGGCTCTGGCGATTCTGGGGGCCACCTCGCTGGAATTGTGGCTTGCTCATCAGCAAAGTCCCAGTCCGGGTCCCACACTGGCTGGGTCAGCTCGGTTGCTGTTTCTTGGTTCGGGGTAGGTGGTGGTGTTTCCTTTTGCAGTCGGCTGGCATGCCATCCTGACCCATCAGCCATCTGGAAGGTGGCTGGTCCAAGTTCAGTGGTGATCTGCATCGGCGGTGGCTGGAACATCTGCAGCTCATGTGGGTGGTTGGATTGGCAGATCCAGACCCAGTCAAGCACCGTGAGCGATGATTGTGACTGCTTCACAATGCACTGCTGCTCCTCTCTCATCCCGTGGTTGGTGAAAGGTGTCATTGCTGGTCATGGAGGCGAGACGGTCTCGCCTTTGGCAGGATGGACCTCAGGTTCCCCTGGGTCCTGCGTTAACACAGATGGGAGCTCCTGCAGCGAGTCGGCAGTTCAAAGAGGCTTGCACTGTGCGAGGATCATTTCCAAGTCTTCTGTGCTCTGCTCTTTGTGTGGTGCTCTCCTCACTCTCCTGAGCTTTTGGGTTAGCCACTAGCAATGGCTACTAGCTCTCCTTCCTCTCCTCCTCTGGTGTGCTCTCTCTGTCAGATGTTTAGCTACACCTCTGCCTCTTTTAGTGATAACGGTAAATGTAATAAATGTTGTCTTCTTGAGGCGCTCGAGGCGAGGTTGTCTGATTTGGAATCCCAGCTCCGCTGCATTGAAACACCGTCTGCGCCAGTTACTCTTGACGGACGCCCCTTAGCTGCAGCGGAGCTAGCTAGCATAGCTAACCCTGTTAGCGGTCCTCCGGCTCTCCTCAGCAGCGAGGAGACTGGGTGGGTGACGGTGAGAAGGAAGCCTAGTCGCAAAGCCCCGGTACACCACCAACCTGTTCACGTTTCTAATCGTTTTTCCCCGCTCAGCGACACACCCGCTGAGGAAAAAATTCTGATCATTGGCGACTCTGTAGTCAGAAACATGAACCTAGAGACTCCAGCGGCCATAGTCAAATGCATTTCTGGGGCCAGAGCAGGCGACATCGTGTCAAATTTGAAAATGCTGGCTAAAAGTAACTGTAAATACTCCACAATTGTTATTCACGCTGGCGTTAATGACATCCGTCTCCGGCAGTCGGAAGTCACGAAACTTAATCTAGAATCGATGTGTGATTTTGCAAAAATGATGTCTGCCACTGTAGTATTCTCTGGGCTCCTCCCCAATCTGACCAGTGATGACATGTTTAGCCGCTCGTCATCCCTGAACCGCTGGCTGTCTGTGTGGTGTCCTAAAAATGACGTGGGCTACATTGACAATTGGAGCTCTTTTTGGGGAAAACCTGGTCTTATGAGACGAGACAGCATTCATCCCACTTTGGATGGTGCTTCTCATTTATCTAACAATCTGGCATCTTTTTTATCCAAATTTCCAAAACCTTGACTACTCCGAGTTGGGACCAGGAAGCAGAGTCGCAGTCTTACACGCCTCTCTGCAGCTCCTCTTCATCCGCCACCCCTCAACTTAGCCCCTGTCTTCCCCATCAGAGAATCACTGTCTGCTCCCTCCAAAGTAAATAAAAATATAATATATAAGCATCCCAAAGTGATTAAGCAAAATATTGGTAAAACTCAAATTAAACATAAAGCCTCTAAATTGAATGATTTGGCCTCTGTTCCTCCTCATAATTTAAAAATTAAATGTGGTTTATTAAATATTAGGTCTCTAACTCCCAAGTCTCTGCTAGTCCATGATCTGTTAATTGATCATCAGATTGATTTAATTTCCCTTACAGAGACTTGGTTAGGGCAAGAGGATTATGTTGGTTTAAATGAATCAACTCCCTCTGGTTATTTAAACTGTCAAAATCCCAGAAGTTCTGGTCATGGAGGAGGAGTAGCAACAATTTACCATTCCAAATTACTAGTTAATGTAAAGCAAAAAACATGTTATAATTCCTTTGAGGGCCTGGTCCTCAGTATTGGCACTTTAGCAATTTTAGGTTAAACCCAATTTTATTTGCCATAGTTTATCGTCCCCCATCAACCTACTCAGAATTTTTATCCGAATTTGCTGATTTCTTAGCTGTTTTAGTGCTGAAATCTGATAGAATAATTATAGTAGGGGACTTTAATATACATGTGGATGTAGATAGTGACTGCCTTAATGTGGCATTTAATTCAATATTAGACTCGATTGGGTTTTCTCAGAAAGTAGGAAATTCTACTCATTACCTCCACCATACAATGGACCTTGTTCTGCCATATGGCATAGAAATAGAAAATCTTGTAGTGTCTCCTCATAACCCTGTACTGTCAGACCATTGTCTGTTAACCTTTGATTTTACTATTTCTGACTATTTGGCTCCTAAAGAAAAATATTATTACAGTAGATGCCTCTCAGATGATGCTGTTACCAAATTTATGCAGATTGTTTCCTCTATGCCATGTGTCAACACAACAGAAATAAGCTATCGACAGCTTGCTCCTTCTGTAGTTGATAACATGGTGGATAGTGTTACAGCTTCTCTGCATCAGACTCTAGACTTGGTGGCCCCTTTAAAAAAGAAAAAGTCTAATCAGAGATTTCTATCTCCTTGGTTCAACACAGAAACCTGTAGCTTAAAACAGAAGACTCGTCAATTAGAAAGAAAATGGCGCTCCACTAATTTAGATGAAATCTATTTAGCTTGGAGAAATCATCTTTTAATTTATAAAAAATCTCTTAGAAAAGCTAGAACGAGTTATTATTCTGCATTAATAGAAGAAAACAAGAATAATCCCAAGTTTCTTTTCAGCACTGTAGCCAGGTTGACAAAGAGTCAGGACTCTGTCAATCCGAGCATTCCCTTAGAGCTTACTAGTCAGGACTTTATGAACTTTTTCAATAATAAAATTTCATCCATCAGAGATAAAATCAATCAGATTCTTCCCACAGTTAACTTATTATATATATATTAACATATTGGCGCAAGATGGCGGCGCGTGCACAACGCGAGGCTCAGCGTCCTATCAGATTCTGGGGACTAGCAGTGTTATTTCTGCTCATTTCGGGTATGTTCGTTCAGAACAGCTCTGCTTTTACATCTTACACCCGAGATGAGCTTTTGAATATTGGTTTACAAAACAACGATAACGACCTTTTTATCAGCAACCTACGTCTGAATCTACGTCTCATCCCGGAGCTCTGGAGAACTCCCGACGCTCGGCAGGCTTCCCGGCCGACCGGAAGTGCTCGCAGGCGGCGTAAGGACCGTAAACAAAGGAGGGGTAAACGCGGTGGGCTAAGAGCTAAGCTAAAGCTAACACCGCACCGGCTATCGCTACCCAGTATTTTCCTTGCTAATGTACGGTCTCTGGCGAGCAAAATGAGTGAACTACGGCTTCGGATCACCAACAATAAGAAACTTATGAACTGCAATATCATGATTTTTACGGAAACATGGCTTCACAGTGGAATACCCGACAATGCTATCGAGCTAGCCGGCCTACACACGCTCCGGGCAGACAGAGCAGCAGTTGACTCCGGTAAGACAAGAGGGGGGGGATTGTGTATTTATATTAACAAGGCTTGGTGCACGAACTCTGTCACTGTTGAGAGACACTGCTCAGCTAACCTGGAGTTTCTCATGGTTAAATGTAGACCTTTCTATCTGCCACGCGAGTTCACTTGTACCATCATAACAGCCGCTTACATTTCTCTGGATGCTAATACTAAGCTTGCTATGAAAGAACTGCATGCAGCTATTAGCAAACAACAAACTGCACACCCAGAGGCAGCATTTATTGTGGCGGGTGATTTTAACCACTCTAACCTCAAGACAGTGCTTCCTAAATTCTACCAGCATGTCTCCTGTCACACAAGAGGGGACAAAACATTGGACCATGTTTACACCAATATTGTGGGAGCCTACACAGCAACTCCCCTCCCCCACCTAGGTCAGTCTGATCATTTATCCTTGTTCCTTACCCCCAAGTATGTACCGCTCATCAACCGGGTGAAGCCATCAGTGAGGACCATCAAAGTGTAGCCAGAGGGGGTTGACTCTGCACTCCAGGAGAAGTTTAGGAACACAGACTGGAGTATGTTCACCTCTCAGGCTACCTGTGGCTCCCACATAAACATCAACTCTTACACCCACTCAGTCCTGGACCATATCAACACCACTATTGACAGTGTCACCACGGAAAGACAGATCACCACGTACCCAAATCAGAAGCCGTGGATGAACAGAGAAGTGCGACTTCTGCTAAAAGCACGTAACAATGCCTTTAGATCTGGTGATGCACAGGCCTACAGTTCATCCAGGGCAGATCTGAAGAGGGGCATCAAGAAGGCCAAGCACAGCTACAAGCTGAAGGTGGAGGAACATTTTGGGGACTCTGACCCCCGACGTATGTGGCAGGGCATTCAAGCTATCTCTGATTATAAGCCCAGCAACTCCATACCTATAGCCATGACTGTGCCCTTTCTTAATGAGCTAAATAACTTCTATGCTCGTTTTGACAAGGACAACAATGAAAAGAACATCAATTTCCCACCCTCTGATGACCTCCACCACCTCACACTCACCCACACCGACGTCCGTAATGCACTGAGTCATGTCAACGTACGTAAGGCTGCTGGCCCTGATGGCATTCCTGGGCGTGTGCTGAGGGCATGCGCTGAGCAGCTGGCAGGGGTCTTCACAGACATCTTCAATCTGTCCCTGGCCCAGGCCGTGGTACCAGCGTGCTTCAAGACCACTTCAATAGTACCAGTGCCGAAACATTCAACACCATCGTGCCTAAATGACTATCGCCCTGTGGCACTGATGCCCATAGTCATGAAGTGCTTTGAGCGACTGGTCTTGGCACAGCTCAAAAAAGGCCTGCCCCCTACACTGGACCCTCATCAGTTCGCCTACCGGAGCAACAGGAGTACAGAGGATGCGGTTTCTACAGCGCTGCACTATGTACTCTCACACCTGGATGACAAGAACACCTACGCAAGAATGCTGTTTATTGACTTCAGCTCAGCATTCAACACAGTTATCCCCTCCAAGTTGCTCACCAAACTTGGGGACCTGGGAATCAGTACCTCCACCTGCAACTGGATCATGGATTTTCTGACCAACAGACCCCAGCATGTTAGGTCAGGCCCCAACCGTTCTTCTGTCATCACACTCAATACTGGTGTACCACAGGGCTGTGTGCTCAGCCCATTCCTCTACTCCCTCTACACCCATGACTGCAGGCCTATGTATGGATCCAATTCCATCATAAAGTTCGCAGATGACACCACGGTGATTGGACTCATCAGGGACAACGACGATTCAGATTACAGGGCAGAGGTTGAGCACTTGGCTACTTGGTGCGCTGACAATAACCTGCTCCTTAACACCAGCAAAACCAAGGAGCTCATAGTGGACTACAGGAAGGAGAGGGAAGAGACACATGACCCCATCCATATCAATGGCATAGCTGTTGAATGTGTCCCCAGCTTCAAATTCCTGGGGACCCACATCTCGGAGGACCTGTCCTGGTCAGTTAACACCACCAGCCTGATCAAGAAGGCCCATCAGCGCCTCTTCTTCTTGAGGACATTGAAGAAGAACCATCTGTCAACTGACATCCTGGGCAACTTCTACCACTGCGTGATAGAGAGCACCCTGACCAACTGTATCACACTCTGGTATGGGAGCTGCTCTGTAGCTGACCGCAAGGCGCTGCAGCGGGTGGTGAAAACCGCCCAACGCATCACAGGGACTCCACTTCCAGCTATAGAGGACGTCTACAGGAAAAGATGTCTGCGCTGGGCACGCAGCATTCTTAGGGACTCCAACCATCCTGGTCATGGACTGTTCCAGCTTCTCCCCTCCAGAAGACGTTTCAGAAGCCTTCGGACTAGAACCAGCAGGTTTAGGAACAGTTTCTTTCCAACAGCTGTCACGTTATTGAACTTAGTTCCCCGCTGACTCTTTTACAATCATCTTTTACCATCCTCACCTGTACATAACTGCATAACTACATAACTACATCTAACTTATTGCACATTATTTGCACATAACAGTACTTTTAACTTTCTGCACTGCTGCATATATTTGCATATATTTGCTTAAATTGCACATACTGTTAATTACTGTATATACTGCACTGCTGTCCTTTGCACTTCTGATCGGATGCTAAACTGTGTTTCGTTACCTTGTATTAATACATGTGTAATGACAATAAAGTTGAATCTAATCTAATCTAATCTAAATACTGTAACTACTACAACTCCTTCAATTGATGTCTGTCTTGATGAGTTTACTCCAATCGACCTTTGTGAGTTAGACAAAATAGTTTCCTCATCCAAACCTTCAACTTGTCTTTTAGACCCTATTCCTACCAGGTTATTTAAAGAAGTCTTCCCACTTATTGGTAGCTTTATTCTTCATATAATCAATTCTTCAGTAACTTTAGGCCATGTACCGCAGGCTTTTAAAACGGCTGTAATTAAACCCTTACTCAAAAAGCCAACGCTAGATCCAGGAGCTTTAGCTAACTATAGACCAATCTCTAATCTCCCTTTCATTTCAAAAATCGTAGAAAGAGTTGTTGCTACGCAATTATTTGACCACCTGCAGGGAAATGGTTTACTTGAAGAGTTTCAATCTGGGTTTAGAATCCATCATAGTACTGAAACAGCCTTAGCGAAGGTCACTAACAACCTCCTCATCGCATCTGATAATGGACTGGTTTCTGTACTTGTCCTTTTAGACCTTAGTGCAGCTTTTGATACTATCGATCATAATATTCTACTTGATAGATTAGAACACTATGTTGGACTTAATGGAACTTCGTTGCAGTGGTTTAGATCTTATTTATCTGATAGGTTCCAGTTTGTTCATGTAAATAATGAGTTTTCTTTCAACTCAAAGCTTAGTCATGGAGTTCCACAGGGATCTGTGCTAGGCCCTACTCTTTTTAGTTTATATATGCTTCCGTTAGGCAACATTATTAGAAAGCGCTGTATACATTTTCATTGTTATGCAGATGACACACAATTATACCTGTCAATGAAGCCAGATGATAGTAATCAATTAGCCAAGTTAGAAGCCTGTCTTAAGGAAATCAAAGCTTGGATGACTTGTAATTTCCTGCTATTAAATTCAGCTAAGACTGAAGTCATTCTTGTTGGTCCAAAAAACCTTAGAAATACCTTTCCAAATCAAACTTTCAGTTTGGATGCGGTTACTCTTTCTCTTAATAGCTCTGTGAGGAACCTTGGAATTATTTTTGATCAAGATCTGTCCTTCAATTCACATATTAAATTTGTTTCTAAGACTGCCTTCTATCATTTGCGTAATATTGCCAAGATTAGGAGCATCTTGTCTCAGAGTGATGCTGAGAAACTGATCCACGCTTTTGTTAGCTCGAGATCAGATTATTGTAATTCTTTATTATCAGGCTGTCCTAAAACATCTTTAAAAAGTCTTCAGCTGATCCAAAATGCTGCAGCAAGAGTTTTAACAGGTACTAGAAAGAGAGATCATATCTCTCCGGTTCTGGCCTCCCTTCATTGGCTTCCCATAGAGTTTAGAATTAAGTTTAAAATCCTTCTTCTTACTTACAAAGCTCTAAACAACCAGGCTCCTTTTTATTTAAAAGATCTGATACTACCGTATTATCCTAACAGAGCACTACGCTCCCAAAATGCAGGATTACTTGTAATACCTAGAATCTCCAAAAGTACAATGGGAGGCAGAGCCTTCAGTTATCAAGCTCCTCTCCTGTGGAACCAGCTGCCAATCTGGATTCGGGAGTCAGACTCGATCTCTGTTTTTAAGAATAGGGCTAAAACCTACCTTTTTGATATAGCCTACAATTAGGGAGGGATCATGTGTTTCTGAACCCTCCCTTAGTTATGCTGCTAATAGGTTCAGTCAGCCGGGGGACCTCCAGTAATGCACTGGGCCTCACTCCTTTCCTCACTCTCAATGAAATATTTTTTTGCTGGTCATTAACATTTGTTTGTTCTCTCCCATAGATTGAGTCCCCATTGTGCTGTTTGCTCGCTACATGTCTGTTCTTTTCATCTTCTCTATCCCCTCACCCCCCAGCCAGTCGCAGCAGATGACTGCCCCTCCCTGAGCCTGGTTCTGCTGGAGGTTTCTTCCTGTTAAAAGGGAGTTTTTCCTCTCCACCTCGCCAAGTGCTTGCTCACAGGGGATCGCCTGATTGCTGGGGTCTTTCTGCAACTGTGGGGGTTCCCCCTACAGTTGATAGTGCTATGAGATGACTGTTGTTGTGAAATGGCGCTATATAAATAAAGTTGAATTGAATTGAATTGAATTGGTGTGAAGCAGGGAGAAGCTGCGCCCACGTCTGGGCGAAGCAGGCCCCAGCCATCAGCGGCCAAACCGAATCACATGTGATCTGTGATGGAAACCCCCAACTCGTGGAATAGATCAAATCCCAGGATGTTGTCACCGATGCGCGTCACTTGAAACGTGAACACTGGGAGGACTTTTGACCTGTAACGAACCGACAGAGTAACGGTTCCTACTATGCTGATTTTTGTGTGTCCATACCCGAACAGTTCCACCACATCTGGCTTGATTGGATACCGAGGGAAGAATTTCCTCACCGTGGTCTTGTCCATCAGGGACCTTGTGGCAGCAGTGGTAGACTAACACCATCCAATTCCACTGTGCACCACTTGTTCAGCGTGTTACTGTAGTCCACTGAATGAATGGTGGTTGGACTGGGTCGACTGAGTGAGCTGAGCGGCGGGCTTGCTGAGGCTGAGCGACACATTTTGGCAAAATGATTTAGCTTACTGCAGCGTTGGCACCTCTGCCCTTTTGTGGGGCAGGAGGTTGCACGCGTCCGGTGTGAGGAAGAGCCACAGTTACCACATGGTCAACGTGCTGCAATGTCTTGTCATCCCGTGATGTTCACTTCGGGGTCCTCCTGAGAAGACGTGGGGTCAATGGGCTCAGCAGCCAGGGTAACAGCCTGTGCTAGTGGAGCTGGTTGTGGGGAGTGTAGGTTGGAAGCTCCAAGCTGCATTGCTAATTGAGTGACTGCTACCCTGGCCAGCAGCAGGTCGTCAGGTGCCATCAGCAACTTCTGCCTCATCTTCGGGTTGGCGGTGTGCTCTGCTAACTGGTCTCGCACCATCTCGTCTTCCAGTTGTGCAAACCAACATGTACTAGCCAAACAGCGGAGGTCGGTGACATATTGCTGAACCGACTCACCCGCTCGCTGTCGGTGCTGGCAAACCTGATCCGTCTGACCATTACACTCTCGGGGGTGGCAAAATGTCCGGCCAACAAAGTGACACACTTATTGTAGGTATCCACTAGTCCAAGCGTCTGAGAGACACGTTGTCCCTTGCTACCGAGGCTGTGAATCAGCATGGCACGCAGCCTAGCCTTGCTAGCTTTAGCTAGGTCGATGGCTGACATAAACATCTCAAATAATTCGTACCAACAAGGCCAAGGAATGAACAGCTCACCTGGCATAGCGAGGAACAGTGGTAGAGGTGCCAGAAGCACTTCCATTATCCTCGTCTCCAGTTGTTATGTTTGTGAAAATGATGGATGCGGACAAGTCCACGTGTTGAGGTTAGCTTTATTAGATATAGCTGGAACAAGATAGGAGAGTGGGAGTACAGGGGTAGGCGTACTGGAAAGATAGAGCGCCAAAAAGACTGTCCACCTTGGACAGCCATCTAATATACCCACGGTGTGATGACATCACCCATGCATGCATGCTATTGCAACATGATGCGTCATGCCGTTCCCCATATGCTACAACACGCACACCGGCTGCAGTGGAAGCAGACTTGAACGAAATTATTTTGAGGAGAAAAAAACATTGGCTTCTTTGTCTGGCAGTGGACTTAGGAAAGTAGAAACTGAACAAAATACAATTTTGTGCAAATTATATCACAAAGCTGTTGTCTTTAAAGGTAGCAATAGCACTAATTTGTTTCACCACTTGAGATGTCATCCACTGTAATACTGTATGACGAATGCATTAAAATCCGCTCTCAACATCCCAGGTAGCCTTTACAAAAAATTGAAGGAACCAGCCCTAAGAAAATGACTATATGGCTTCTTCATTTGGAAAATTTATCTCATACAACAAAAGTACAAAATAGAAAGAGATGACAACTGTGGTCACAAATTATAATGCCAAAGACATGATCCTTATTGTTAAAAACATGACCAAACAGAAAAGGTGAACTTTAATTTAAAACAGAGTGGTGGCCTAGAGGTAGAGCATCTACCCCACAACTGGGAGGTCAGGGTTCAAGTCCTGGCTGGGTCATGCTGGGACTTGAACGTTTTTGTTTTGTTTTTTTTTTATAATATAAACCCCAACCATTTCATTGTCTTACGGTCTTGTGTCAAAATCTTTTCACTTGTCCTCCTCCTCCAAGTGCCAGGTTCTGTGACTAGACCCACCCATATACCACAAGGCTAATAGTTGCTCGTGCTACATTAAACTAATTAATTTGGGTGAAGTTTTCAAAGCAGCTGTCCAAAAATACTAATTGGCCCTGGAAGCTAACTTCAGTTAGGCCACAAAGTTGTGACTGGCTCAACACTAAGGACCTGTATAGTTAGGTCACCAAAAATGCTCTCTCTGAACTCACCTTTTTTCAGGGGTGGGGCTTAGCTGAAACTTTAAAGCAAAAAAAACCAGAGACATGACACATTTGAGTGATTTCATTCTTGATATGTCTTGTAAGTCATAAAAAACATGTTACAGACATGTTAATAAGAAAAAAACAACTCAGTTTTTGGCAAAATGTAACTTTAAATTTTAGACCACAGATGAAAATGGTGGCTTAAAATTAAAAATAATTCTTGTTATTTCAAGTACTTGTTATTTTTATGCCTTTGTTCAAATAAAAGACAGAAAATTTCTTGTGGTTAACATTTTCATTGACTTTTTGCCAATTGTTTTAACTACCGTTATCAGGGTATGTTTGCAATTGGCTGGCTGGAGCTGGCTGAAGCTGAGAAAGCTCAACAATTACTAGAAAAATGTTTCAACAACATCCAGGGGCCATTTCAGGTATTTTTTTTAACACACACCTACACTACATTCTGGTAGTTCTTCAGTGAAGCTGTGATGACCTCTCCTCACAGGTATGGAGTGAGTCATCCGATGGCTCTGGTGTAGTCAACTTTCTAACAGGTATGGGAGGATTCCTTCAAGCTGTCCTGTTTGGTTATACTGGTTTCAGGTCAGTTCACCACCCACCCCCCCAAAAAAAAAATAAAGAAATAAATCATTTTGTGAAAGACCCCTGTTTTGACCGCATGGTTTAATGCAGATATCAATTTTGTCTTTTAACTTAGAATTGAAAAGGAATGCCTTGCCTTTTCCCCGCTTCTACCCAACAACATTTCTGAGCTCTGTGTCCGTGGCGTGAGCTACCTGGGATTTCAGATGGACTGGCTGCTGAGGAAAGAAGAAGTTTGTGTCATACTGAGGCAACAAGAGGGCAGTGTTGGCAACTATAAACCCGACAGTCTGCAAGTTGTTCTGAAGGCATCAGGAACTAAAATCCCTCTTATACCAGGTGAGCTAACATACAAAGTTCTAGGAAGTTATGTTCTTCAAAACAATGTCTGCAGTATTTTTTTCCAAGATTATAAGTTTTTCCATGCCATCCTCTCTATTATGTCACACTGAAGAATATGCAGCATGCCCCAGAGAGGTCAGCATACTGCAGCTTAAAGAAATAACACCAAATAGACAAAACAAAATCAAAATAAGAAAACATCTGAATCCAAATGACAACACACAGGTACTGCAAAAAGTCACAACACTTGCAAATACAGAAGTATGCCACAAATACTCAGCACAATGGAACTGACTCAAGGGACACAATAAAGTGATGGACCACTGAGGTTCATCACATCCTGGAGACCCATTGACATCATGTTTCTGTGTTTGCATGCATTGTGAGTTTTTGCTGTGGGTTTCTGCATTTACATGTGTTTTGAATTTCTGTAGCGCGGAAATGATGGACCTTTGTGGTTCGTCACTTTATTATGTCCCCAGAGTCACATCTGTTGTGTTGCGAGAACTTGCAGTGTAATTATCTATTTGCAAGTGTCGTGACTTTCTGTAGCACCTATCTGTTGCCATTTTGATGGTGTTTTTTTTATATGATTTTGTTTTGTCTATTTGCAATTGTTTCCTTAAGCTGCAGTGCCTAGAGCTCTCTGGGTTGCAGTAAATATGAGCCTTTACTCGGAATCTGTTTATATTTCATAGGGCAGCCAGCCACTTTTCCTCGAGAGCCTGGATGTGTTTGTAAAGTGGCTTCTACATCTTCCTGCTGGCCTTTCTGAAACTGGAACATCTATCCTCAGAGAATCATATTATTATACAGTATGGTAACCATTCCTTTGCTTAAAAGTGGACTATGTAGAAATTGCAAGTGGTTACTACAAATGCCAGATTGCAGCATTGAACCTTCATTCACTAGGCTGAAGCAAATTTTATAATTTATTTTTTTTTTTTTTTACTGATGATCCATGATGACTTCAGGTTTGTCTACTCCGTGTGAACCGGTAATGAACTTGTATCATTACATATTCTGCCCTACTCTAGAAATTAATGGAATTACGTTAGAACACAGGATTTTTGACTTTGAGCCAAAAACTAGCTTATATTCACCCTGCTGGTGTAATGTGGTATTTATCACTTTATCAGCCCGGGAAATAACATAAATGAATTCGTAGCTTGTGGAGCGTGTAAATGAAGAGGCAGATTTGTTTCAGCCGATTTATTACACATCTCTCACATCAAGCATAGACAGAATGACATTCAAGTAGAAGCTCTTCTCTTAAATACCATGACATTCTTCTAGAATCTTCTCACACACAAAAGATGATCTTCTCGTCCAATCGCAATCAACCCACTCATCCTTAACACCTCCCTGTTATCTTGCTAGGGTATCTAGAATCTTCTCACACACAAAAGATGATCTTCTCGTCCTTTGTTCCTGTCTAAGATGGTATACAATTAGGCTCTCCCCAGGTTGCCACACCACCACCCCCAGCAACTTAGATAGGACAAAAGGATAACAGTCCACATGCTGTGATAGAACCATTAACATCAGTCCACATGCTGCTTGGGCTTCAGTCTTCTCCCATATCTGCTGTAACCAGAATTTGCCGCCTCCGCGGCTCTGCCCTGCCTTTGGGGGGCTGTTGTTTGGGGGGAAGACCTTTCTCTCTGTCCGTGTGGGTGCTCTGAGGCATCGTCTCTCTGGGGAGCTCCCCGTGGGGGTCTTCCACGCCAAGGGGCCCTCGCCAACAGCACTTGCTCGTCCGCCACAACGAAAGCAGGTTTGAGTCTGTCTATGCCAATTTTTTCCCTCCTCCCCCCCAAGTCTAGCAAAAAATGCTTATCCCCTGTTTCCAGCACTCTGAACGGTCCATCATAGGGTGGGCGCAGTGGAGGGCGGTGGGCGTCGTGTCTGACAAAAACGAACTCCGCATTCTTCAAAGTTTTAGGCACAAAAACACACAGAAAACTGTGGTGGGCAGGGCCCGGCAGCGTGCCTGTGTCTGCACTACGCTGCAAAAGCTGAGACGGGCAGCTGCCCGGTGCAGGATTATCTGGCAGAAACTCCCCGGGCAGCCGGAGTGGTTGTGCAAAAACTAGTTCTGCCGGGGAAGCTTCCAGATCCTCTTTAGGCACGCAGCACAACCCCAATAAAACCCACGGTAGCCTGTCTACCCAATTTGCATCCGTCAATGAAGCCCTGAGAGCCGCTTTCAATGATCTATGAAAACATTCGCATAACCCATTAGCCTGTGGGTTGTACGCGGTTGTGCGGTGAATTGTAATACCCAGGCTGCAGGCCATCGCTGACCAGAGTTCAGAAACAAATTGAGGGCCTCTGTCGGACGTAATGTCTGACGGGACTCCAAAACGCGTTACCCATGCTGTTAAAAAAGCGCGCGCCACCTCCTTGGACGTGGTTGCCGCCAGTGGAACCGCTTCCAGCCAGCGCGTGGTGTGGTCCACCATTGTCAGGAGGTGCGTGCACCCCTGTGATGGCGGGAGGGGGCCCACGAGGTCCACGTGAACATGGTCGAACCTCTTAGCCGGAATACGAAACGGCTCCAAGGGAGCCTTCGTGTGTCTGTGTACTTTGGCTCGGTGGCACGCCACGCAGGCTGCCGCCCACTCTTTCACTTGTTTGCGAAGGGTCGGCCACACGAATTTCTCCCCTACCATTTTGACCGACGCGCGCACTCCCAGGTGCGCCAAAGAATGAATCGAGTCAAACACGCGGTGGCGCCACGCGGCCGGGACCACGGGATGCAGGCGTCCCGTGGAGACATCGCAGATTAGGGGGGGCATGCCGTCTTGCAGCACCCTGCTCTCCAGCCTTAACCCTGTTGGTCCAGACTGGAGCGCGCGCACGTCCGCGTCACTAACCTGCTCTGCGGCCATGGCTGCGTAATCTATCCCCACGCAGACCAGGGCCGCCACGGCACGCGAGAGGCAGTCTGCCACTACATTCAGTTTACCCGACACATGCTGAATATCGGTAGTAAACTCTGAGATCGCGACCAGCTGTCTCTGCTGCCGGCCCGACCACGGTTCTGAAACCTTGGCCATCGCGAATGTTAGCAGCTTGTGGTCAACGAACGCGGTGAAACTGCGCCCTTCCAGCCAGAACTGGAAGTGGCGAATGGCCAGGTGGAGAGCCAGCAACTCCCTGTCGAACGCGCTGTATTTACGTTCACTGTCGCGCAAAGTCCTGCTGAAAAAGGCGAGCGGCTGCCAAGCCCCGGCTACGCGCTGCTCCACGACCGCCTCTATGGCCACATCTGAAGCGTCAGTGGTGAGCGCTATGCGGGCCGTTGGGTCTGGATGTGCCAGCAATGCAGCGTTTGCCAGGGCTGCTTTGACTTCCGAGAACGCCCGCTCTCGCTCTGGGGTCCATTCGACCTTATCCGCGGGTTTCTATTTTTTGAGCGTGGCGTACAATGGTTGCATGAGCTGCGCTGCGCGGGGAAGGAAACAGTTATAAAAGTTTACCATTCCCAAAAATTCTTGTAGCGCCCTGACCGTTTGCGGCCGGGGAAAATCCGCCACTGCACGCACCTTGTCAGGCAGCGGGATCGCTCCTTCGGGAGAGACGCGGTGCCCCAAAAAATCAATATCTGTCACTCCGAACTGACATTTCGCTGGGTTGATTATTAACCCATGCTCTTCCAACCTCCGGAAAACTGTCATGAGGTGGGTTTCGTGTTCGTCTTTGGACGCGCTGGCTACCAGGATATTGTCCAGGTAGACGAACACGAACGAGAGATCGTGCAGCACTGCATCCATCATGCGCTGGAACGTCTGTGCCGCTCCTTTCAACCCGAATGGCATGCGCAAAAACTCGAATAAACCGAACGGAGTTATTACCGCTGTTTTGGGTATGTCCTCAGCGCGCACTGGGATTTGGTGGTAACCGCGGACCAGATCTATCTTGGAAAAAATGCGCGCCCCGGCGAGGTGAACGGAAAAATCCTGTATGTGGGGAACTGGGTAGCGATCGTGCGCTGTGGCGTTGTTCAACCTGCGGAAATCCCCGCACGGTCGCCACAAGCCCTCAGCTTTAGGGACCATGTGTAGCGGGGATGCCCATGGGCTGTTTGAGCACCTGATGATGCCCAACCTTTCCAGATTGGCGAACTCCTTGCGCGCTATGGCCAGTTTAGCTGCATCCAAGCGCCGAGGTCGTGCAAAAACGGGTGGCCCGGTGGTGGGGATAAAATGCTCCACCCCGTGTTTAGCGATGGCTGCCGAAAACGTCGGGACTGTGAGTGCTGGGAACTGGGTGAGCAGTGTGTGGATCTTACCGCCTGCTGCTGTGACGTTGGCTTGTGCTGTCGGCCGGGTCACTCGAGCTATACAGGGGAGAGAGTCGAAAGACAGTGCATTAACTAGGCGCCTGTTAGCAAGATCAACCAGTAAATTATGTGCACACAGAAAATCAGCCCCCAGTATATGATAATCCAATGCTGCTATGACAAAAGTCCACTCATATGTATGGCCGTGTAGAGACAAGAGTAGAGTCTTCTCACCAAAGGTCTTAATCTCCGAGCCGTTCGCTGCTGCCATCTCGGGGCCGCTAGATCTTGCCAGCCGGTCAGCGTAGGTTGGCCGGATGAAACTCTTCTGAGCGCCGGTGTCCACGAGGAAATGCCTCCCCGAGCGTGCGCCCGTCAGGTAGAGCAGCTTGTTCTCCTCCCCGAGGGTCGCCGCTGCTACTGACCCTCGGCCTTGGCGTTTTCCCGAGCGCTGGAATTGGCACGGTGGCGTACATCTGCGTGCGTTCTCCCCGAAGCGGCGGTGGTAGGAACAGAGTGTGTCTCTCTGGCGCTGCTTGGCCCCCGCTGCTGCTGCCGTCGGTGGCTCCTCGCCTCCTCCGGTCGTCGCGCCGAGCTTCGTTGCTGCCGCGATGGTCGTGAACGCCCTGGTGGCGATGATGATCTGGTCTGCTTCCCAGGCTAGCGTACGATAGTCCCGCTCGGCGCAACGGCGAATTGGCCAGGGTCGCTCTCGCCGCTGTCGGAAGGTTCCGGAGGAAGAGGTGGGTAAACAGAAAGTGGTCGTCGTCCGTGCCCTTTAACCTCAGCATCTTCTCCATTAGGTCTATGGCCGACCCATCTCCCAACTCGGTCCGCGTCAGAAGACTCTCTGCTCTCTCACCGTCCGAGAGTGTGAAACGCTGGATGAGCGCAGCCTTCAGCGCCTCGTACTTGCTGTCGGTTGGTGGCTGATCAAGCAGGCTCCCTACGTGCTGAGCCGTGCGGGCGTCGAGCGCTGCGACCACATAGTGGAACTTGGTGTCATCTGCCGATATCCCCCGGAGGGCAAACTGCGCCTCGATGATGTGGAACCAGGAGTGCGGGTTGTGCTGCCAGAAATCCGGTAGCTTGATTGTGACAGCACATGCGTGGCTGGAGGTTCCCGCCAAGGTCGGCTCTGGGGATCTTGATTCGTGTTCCATGATACGTCTTGGGTCACCAGTGTGGAGCGTGTAAGTGAAGAGGCAGATTTGTTTCAGCCGATTTATTACACATCTCTCACATCAAGCATAGACAGAATGACATTCAAGTAGAAGCTCTTCTCTTAAATACCATGACATTCTTCTAGAATCTTCTCACACACAAAAGATGATCTTCTCGTCCAATCGCAATCAACCCACTCATCCTTAACACCTCCCTGTTATCTTACTAGGGTATCTAGAATCTTCTCGTCCTTTGTTCCTGTCTAAGATGGTATACAATTAGGCTCTCCCCAGGTTGCCACAAGCTCAGCCTTATCATAAATTATCATATTTTGCATGACGGCGAAAGAGATGTTTCTTTACACTCTAATTATATTTTTAGGTATTTCTGGAATATTTGATAGTAGAAAATGCTGCATATTCTACCTTTAAAGGGCTATGTGATACTGAGCTTTAAATGTCTCCTAAAAATAAATAAATACTTACCTGACTCCAATTTTGCTAGTTTTGTTTATTGTTTGGTCTTTTTGTATTTCAAAATGATTTGCTTTTAAAGTAAATCTGAAGCTGCCTGGCGGGATGTACAGGTGCATCTCATGTGTGTGTCATATAACAACAGATTCAGCAACTAAATGATAGATTTCTCACTTCCATATCACTTTCACTGTTTCATTTTGCCGTGTTGAATCCATCCATTGTTTACTTCCGGGTTCCTACAGGCCAGGCAGAAGGAGCCTTTCATGAATGATTCGTCCAATAAAAGCAGCTCCTTCTGGAGCTCCAGGTTTGCAAGGCTGTAATAGGGTGCTACCAGTCAGCTACCAGTAGCTACCAGTCAATGACGTGTATGTGATTCGGAAGCGGGGGATGAAATGGCCGCTATTTTCTAAGTGATTCGTTCAGTTATGGTAAGTGATTCAGTACAGTTCGTTCACCCAAAAGAACTAGTACACTTGAACGAATCGTTCATGAATGTTACAACTCTACCATGGCCATTTGCCGGCTTCTCACAGACCAACATGTCTACTGCTGCACCATGTCCCAATAGAGGGGGTACATTGGAACAGAATTCTTGGCAGTTGCAGGGCAGTTACCATAGTTACCCATTACTGAGTAGCAAACACATGTGGCAGCTTTAGTTTGTTTGCAGCCAAACATAAAATCACACAAAAGATTTAGTCACAGTAGTACACACAGTTCCTTTTTTAACTTTAGATGTTAATATCACTGTTTACTTGACTGTAATGATGTGTGGGTAAGAGCACACAAGTGAAGAACTGGTGCTGAGCCTTTAAATATTTATTTAGCAATTTTTTGTCAGTTAATACAAGATGGAATGGTATGATTAACTCTCTACAATACAAACAGGTACTCGTGTACTGCTGTGACTGAATACTGTGCGTATTTTTTGTTTTACTGCATACTGTATTGGAACTGTTAATTGTTTTTAGAGCCTCAAGACCACTAGGGGGCACAGTTCTTTAATTTATGTTTTTTCCATGTAGTAGCATTGTACCTTCAGCCAATAGGGAGTTCCAGGAAGTGATGAGTCAGGAAGTAATGAACCAAAAAAGCATGATGTGTTTTTGGTGCTGATTTTCCATCTCCAACCATCCGTTTGTTTCTAGCCCTTTGAGTGGCAATATAAATAAATGTTGTCAAATATACTGTATGTATTTGATGTATCTTGTTAAGTATTATAGCATATTGGCAGTATTTTGAATAACTCTGTTGGCATGCATGACCACACAATGTAATGTCAGAGTTCAGGCCTTTGGCCTAAGTTTGGGCAATATATTATACAGTTAAACTGAATTTAGTGTGGAATGCAATATCTACCTCAACTCTATTTATGTGGCTGGTTACTATATTTGCTTACTTGATTATTGTACTCATCACTTACCTGATTAGTCCTGTCATTTATAGAATTTATGTAAGAATCATACCTGAGAATACATAAATGTAGCTCAGCAAGAGGACACATTTTTTATATATTGATGCAACAAGTGAAGACTAATTTGCAAATGTATCACAGTGTAGTTTATTAATTTTTGTTTTTTTGATTTGATTTTGTATACTTTATTGATCCCCAGAGGGGAAATTGAGGGTATCCCCGTATCTGCGTGGGTTTACTCCGGGATTTCTCCAGTGTCCTCCCACAGGCCAAAAACATGCAGGTTAGGTTAATTGGAGACTCTAAAGTGGCCCTAGGTGTGAATTTGTGTGTGAATGGTAAAGGGATAACGCCGTACCGTGGCTGCTTCATCCATCCAAATTCCTGCTCTCTCTATTTTTGTATGTCCATTTCAGTTCCACACTTTCCTGTATTAAATCTTGTTCAACTACAACACCTGTCTGTTCCTTGGAGGATTTGATGCAGGGGAGAGTTTAGCTGGCTGTGAATCCCAATATACAGTAGGTCAGGAGTCACATTGTGGTGCAACAGTACAGTGAAATTATAGCACTCTGCGAGGGACAACAACAAACTGTTGGATACTGACAAGGGAGCCAAGAGCAGATACTCACCTTTACCAGCCCCACTCAGTCAGCATAATGCAGAAATTAAGGGGTCAAGGTCAAGACCGTGATGACACCAATTCACTCTCGGCTCACTCTTTGAAGTCCTCGAAACACTCAGGAAAGCTGACTGTTAGGTCATCAGCAGGCTCTTCGAGAAGGTCTTCTACATCAGCTAGCACCTCCATGGCAGCTGCATGAGCACGGGCTGATGCACAGGTGACTAAAGCCAGATTAGCTTATGCTGAGAAAGAAATGAACATTAAGATTGAAAAGGCTTGCTTGGAGGCAACACTCGACGTACTTCAACTCCAGAAAGAAGCTGATGCTGCTATAGCTAAAGCACAAGTCTGCTGCTGCTCAGTTTGACATTGCACAACAAAGTGAAGAGCTGGAGTTCTTGCCTGTCCAAGCAACCCCAGAGCAGAAAGTGAGTGACTACCTAAATAAACGCAGTTACACTGAGCTCACTCAAGGACAGACGGACATGTTTATCCAGCATGATGACATCACCGATCAGCAGAAACAAGTCAAACCTTCATCAGCATTCACACCTTCTCCCTTTAAACGAGAATCAAATCAATACCCCTTGTTACCAAGAGATAGTGGTAAACCAACAATGCAAAGAGATGCAGTTCAACAAAGTCTGCCCCACAGTGCACCACAACCACAGCAGAGGTTTATCCTAAACTATTCAGCTATGGACAATGCCGTTTGTGACCTCACCAGGTTCCTAGCAAAAAGTCAGCTTGTGACTGGCGGACTAACTAAGTTTGATGACAAGCCAGAAAGTTATCTGAGCTGGGAAGCTACATTTCAGAGTATTATAGCAGACCTTGGCCTCACTGCCAGCGAAGAAATAAACCTTCTTATCAAGTGGTTGGGTCCTGAGTCGTCAGAACATGCCAGAAGGGTAAAATCAGTCAACATACGCCATCCATCTGCTGGTTTGGTAATGATTTGGACAAGACTTAAAGAATGTTATGGTGCACCAGAAGCAATAGAAAAATCATTGTTTTCCAGAATAGAAAATTTCCCAAAGCTCTCCAGTAAAGAATCACACAAGCTCCGTGAGCTATCAGATTTGCTCTGTGAATTAGAAGCTGCAAAGCTAGATGGGTATTTGCCTGGATTAAGTTATCTTGACACAGCCAGGGGAGTAAGTCAGACTGTAGAGAAGCTACCCTTTCATCTTCAAGAAAAATGGACAGCAGTTGGGTCAAAGTTTAAAGAAGACTATAATGTTGCCTTCCCACCCTTCTCCTTCTTTACTGAGTTTGTGAGAAAATCGGCCAGAGCAAGGAATAACCATAGCTTCTCCATGGCTCATCTCTCCTCTGTCAGTTATAAGAAAGAAAAGCCTCTAGCTAACCATAACACAAGACCATCAGTTACGGTGCATAAGACAGACATGTCAGCAGCTGTAACCACAACAGCGAAAGGCGTGACTGAAGATATAAACAGGCAGTGTCCTATACATCGTAAGCCATACCCACTCAAAACATGTAGAGGTTTCAGATCTATGCTATTTGAAGACAGAAAGAAGTTCATCAAAGACAATAACATTTGCTACCACTGCCTGGCATCTACTAGCCACCAGGCAAAAGACTGTAATGTTGCCATTAAGTGTGTAGAGTGTGACAGTGAGAAGCACTTAGCAGCTCTCCATCCTGGCCCAGCACCACAAACACCCAAGCCTTTCCCTTCCCCTAAAGAGCATGGCAGGGAGGAAGTGAAGTCATCTGACCTAGATGTTACAGTCACCTGTACAAAGGTATGTGGAAATGTAGAGTCTCGGGAAAATCCTGCTCTAAGATTTGCTTGGTGCGTGTCTTTCCAAAAGGTCAGAGAGACAGTGGGAAGAAGATCTATGCAATTATAGACGATCAAAGTAATCTGTCCCTTGCAAAGACTGAGTTTTTTGACATGTTTGACATTAAAAGTGCACCAGAGCCATACACCCTTAACACTTGTGCTGGTGTAACAGAAACATCAGGTAGAAGAGCCTTTGGCTATATGGTTGAGTCAGCAGATGGGAAAATAAGCTTTCCTCTTCTTACATTCAGTGAATGTAATGCTATCCCTACCAACAGGGAGGAAATACCTACTCCCGAAGCCGCACAACACCACTGCCATCTGAGGTCAATAGCTGCTAAGATACCACCCCTTGATCCAGATGCCGATATTCTCTTGCTTATTGGACGGAACCTTCAAAGAGCTCACAAGGTGAGAAAATAGTTAAGCGGCAGACACAATGACCTGTATGCGCAGAAGCTTGACTTGGGCTGGGTTGTTATTGGCAATGTGTGCCTCAGCAGTGCTCACAAGCCAACTGAAGTGAGTGCTCTAAAAACACGTGTTAGATAATGGACAGCCTAGCCTTCTCATTCCCTGTAACAGCCGCTTCAGTGTGAAAGAGAACTTTAGCTTTAAGATTTACACAAATCCTCATCAGCAGCATACTTTGAGCCCATAAAGCCCACTGCGGAGAATTTAGGAGAGACTGTCTTTCATCGCTCTGATAATGATAACCACCTTGCACCATCTGCTGAAGACATGATCTTTCTGAAAACAATGGAAGAAGTCTTCAAAGATGAAAGTAGCAGCTGGGTTGCTTCATTACCATTTCGGAGCACTAGGCATGTACTCCCAGACAACGGATCCTACGCCTACAAGCGGCTTATGTCTCTCTGACGCACACTTGAAAAGAATGAAGACATGAGAGCACACTTTGTTGAGTTCATGCAGAAAATGCTCGACAACAAACATGCAGAGCTTGCGCCACCTTGTGATGAAGATAAAGAGAGATGGTATAGTCCTACTTTTGGTGTCTATCACCCACACAAACCTTGGAAGATTTGTGTGGTGTTTGGTTCGAGCGCACAGTTTCATGGAGTGTCTCTCAATGATGTGCTGCTTTCAGGGCCTGACCTGAACAATACCCTTTTAGGTGTGCTCCTCCATTTTTGAAAGGAACCAGTGGCTATTATGGCAGCTATAGAACAGATGTTCTTCTGTTTTGTTGTTCAGGAAGATCATAGAGACTTTCTTCGCTTTCTTTTGGTATGAAGACATTGACCTAAGCAAAGGTATAGTAGACTTCTGGATGAGAGTCCATGTCTTTGGAAATAGCCCCTCTCCAGCAGTGGCAATCTTTGGGCTGAGAATGGCGGCAAGGGATGCAGAAAGAGAATACGGCAGTGATGCATGACACTTCGTAGAACGTGACTTTTACGTCGATGATGCACTGAAGTCTTTTCCAACCGAAGCAGAGGCTATAGATGTCGTACAGAGAGCTCAAAGCATGCTTGCACTCTCTAATCTCCATTTCCATAAGATTGCTTCCAATGGAGTGGAAGTAGTAAATGCCTTTCCCCAAGAAGACAGGGCCAAGGAAATCAAAGATTTAGATCTCTCTGCAGATGAGCTTCCTGTTCAGCGCAGCTTGGGATTGAGTTGGGACACCAAGTCTGATACATTCACTTTCCATGTTCCATTAAACCAAAAGCCTTTCACTCGCCATGGGGTTCTTTCAGTAGTAAACAGCCCATTTGATCCTTTAGGCTTCCTTGCTCCTGTGACTATCAAAGGAAGACTTCTCCTCAGACAGCTCTCCAATGGTGATGCTGAGTGGGATAGTCCCTTGCCCCAGGACATGTATGATGACTGGAGAAGATGGCAAGATTCATTGCAGGATCTTCAAGCCCTGCATATCCCTCGCACATTACAGTATGTCTCCTTTTCCGTCTCACAAGCCAAGTCCACTGAGCTTTGTGTGTTCTCGGATGCCTCAGTCAAGGCTATAGCTGCGGTAGCTTACCTGAAAGTCACACATCAAGATGGTCACAGTGAAGTTGGATTCATTATGGGTAAGGCCAAGCTTGCTCCAGTACCAGAGCTCACCACTCCCCGACTAGAGCTCTGTGCTGCTGTGCTCGCTGTGGAGCTGTCAGAGCTCCTCACAGAAGAACTTGACATGAAAATAAAGAGAAGTACATTCTACACAGACAGTAAAGTGGTGCTAGGATACATAAACAATAAACACAGGCGATTCCATGTATACGTAAACAATTGTGTACAGAGAATTAAGCAATCATCTCCACCAGAACAGTGGAGATATGTCCCAACAGAGTACAACCCTGCCAATCATGGCTCTTGGTCTGTGGTAGCAGGTATGCTAGCCAGTGCCACATGGCTGTCCGACCCAGCTTATCTCCTGGAGCCTGGGAGCATCACTCCTGAGCAAGGCCCATTTGAACTCCTCAACCCAGAGTCAGATGTTGAAATTTGCTCCAGTGTGACAGTGCTTGCTACCACAGTGTCTACAAATACTTTGCGTTCAGCACGCTTTGAGCACTTCTCCAAGTGGATCTTCCTCATCAAAGCCATAGCTCACCTTCATCACGTCTCACTGTTTCATCAAATCTAAGAATGACTCCAGCTGTGAGGGGTGGCATCTCTGCAAGAAAAGTCTTACAAATGAAGCTTTAACTCAAGCACAGCACACAGTCATCAGATCTGTCCAGCGTGAAGTGTATGCAGAAGAAATCAAATGCATCATGACCAAAAGATACCTGCCATCTAACAGTACCCTTTGCAAGCTTTACCCTGTGATTGATGAAAATGGGTTACTGCGGGTAGGTGGACGTCTTGCAGAGTCAAAGTTGTTAAGCCATTGTGGATGGAAATTTATTATTCACATGTTCATTATGGTGGAAATTTACTGCTATATACCAATCTGTTGTGTAATTTAGGTGATGTGCAGTTATGTTTAAATGTCTTTCTTCTTCTGAATAATTATTGCTAATACATGTCCTGAGTGTAACTATGGTCAATGGAATAGTTACTGTCAGAAGGTTCTAGTACTTGCTAGGTTTGAAGGCTACTTTCAGAATGTTCTCGTACTTTCTCAGCCAGTTTCTATGTATCCATATAAGGTAATGTGGGGGAGCGCTCTGAGGGTGCCCATAAAAACCAGGAGCCTCCTTTGTTTAAGCAGAGCAGTGTAGAAACTTCAGGTAGGCTGTTTCTTCGCTTCTCTCCTGCCGGCAGTAATAAAGGGAATTCAACATGGCAGATAAGTCTGGTTATTTTCTCCAGGACCTTATAAAGTGGGCTAGGAAATATTCGGTTACATTTCTTGGTGTCAGAAGTTGGGACAAAGCTCCTTGAACGGAGTCCGGCTTTTCCTGCTAATGAGTTTGGCTTTTTCCGCCTAGTTGGCGATGGGAGTGCGGAGACGGTGAAGGGGCGTCACACTATCCAGAAGAATCCATTTTACGAGTCTCCTAAAGTTAAAACCATGAAGACAATCCTCTTCTGATCCCAGGCAAACATCATATTGCTACACTGCTCATCCGTCATCATCATGTAGCTGTAAAGCATCAAGGAAGACATTTTACTGAGGGAGCTGTGAGAACAAGTGGCTTGTGGATAGTAAGCTAAGAGATGCATCAGCAATATCATCCACAGATGCGTGACTTGCAGGAGGCTGCGAGGCAGAACAGAGCAACAAATCATGGCAGACTTGCATGCTGAACGCTTAAAGACCGATCCCCCATTTTCTTATGTTGGTCTTGATGTATTTGGACCATGGGAGGTCGTTGCACGCCGTACTAAAGGAAGGCAAGCCAACAATAAAAGATGGGCGGTTCTGTTTACATGCATGTCTACTAGAGCTGTTCACATAGAAGTTGTTGAATCTATGAGCTCTTCCAACTTCATCATTATGGTCTGACTGTGGGACAGATTTTGTGGGTGCATCCAGAGAATTGAAGTTAGACCCACCAAAGTCTGGTGAGATAAGCATGGATGACTACTGTAGCATACCCCCCCGAATGAAGGATGACACTTTACTGATGATTTTTAGGTTTAATGGCAGTAAACCCTCAAATTCACCGTAAGAGCTGGGAACCACACAGAAAAACATTGTATAAGCTAAAGTCCACACTCTTACAACTGTTAGCTAAAAATAACCTTAACTCTTGACACTAAATACTACAAAATATACATACATGTTAACACGAAAATTCAAATTGTCATATTTACATATTAAACATACCTTGTGCCTCTATCAAGGGGGCTGCTAATAACAAATACGTTTTATTTTTGTCACAACCTTTTCTTCCCCGTCTTTTGCCGCCATTAGTTTGCTCACGCTAACGGTTATAACCGGAAGTTCCTTCAAAATAAAAGCACCGAATATCAAACAGGAAGCTAACCGTAACTGATAGTACATAAAAGTAATAAGCTCCAAAATAAAATATAAGCAAATGAAGAAATGTACATAGGGTTATTTACACTCCCACCAAAATTATGAGTATTTGGGTTCCATAAGAACATCAACAAATAATTTTCTCAAGCAAAAGAACCCATATAAAGAGGTCGCCTTAAGAACTTTCTAACAACAAGACCAGTTTTTGTACTGGACGCTCTACGACTGATAGCTTACTAGAGCGTTGACCTTTGTTATTTAGTCTCTTTTCTCCAAGCGAAATCTTTGCTCTTCGCACAAGTCCATCTTTTCCACTAACAGTCTCTAAAACTCTTGCAAGTCTCCATTCACCTCTGGGCGCTAGTTCATCCATGTCTAACACAACATCACCTACTTTCAGATTCCCTTTTGGTGAATGCCATTTTTGCCTTGAAATGATGTTGTGAACATATTCCCGTCTCCAGCGACTCCAGAACTGCTCTGCAAGGAACTGCACACGGCGCCATCTCTTTTTGCCATATAGGTCCTCCTTTGGAAACGTGCCAGGTGGGAGCAACGGTGCGTTGGATTTCATGTGGAGCAGGTGATTGGGCGTAAGTGGTTCTAAGCTGTCAGGGTTGTTCAAGTTATCTATAGTTAGGGGTCTGCTGTTGACTATAGTCATGGCTTCATAGAATAGAGTCCTTAATGAAGCATCATTGAGTCTACCATGAGCAAGTGACAGAGTGGTATTCAGTACACTTCTGACAGTCTTTATCTGACGCTCCCACACTCCCCCTGCATGACTGGAGTGGGGTGCATTCATCACAAAGTCACATTGTCTTTCGGATAAGTAAGTACTTAGCTTCTGAGTGTCTAGTTCATTTAAGGCTGCTTTAAACTCATTTTGAGCGCCAACAAAGTTTGTTCCCTGGTCACATTGGATTCGTCTGATTGCACCTCTGATTGAAATGAAACACCTTAATGCGTTAATGAATGCATCAGTAGACAAGTCCTCTAATAGCTCGATGTGGATGGCACGAGAGCAAAAGCAAGTAAATAAGAGTCCATGCCGTTTGTGTTGTTTCCTTCCTTCTGTTGTCACAAACGGACCAAAACAGTCCATGCCGCAGTGTGTGAAGGGAGGAGAGGGCTCTAAGCGCTGTGGAGGTAGGTCACTCATCCTCTGACCCTCTGGAGCTTTGCGGAGTCTGCGGCAGGTCACACACTGACCGATGTATGAAGCAACTGTTTTACTCATTCCTGGAATCCAGTAGCCACTAGATCTGATTTCATTTATGGTAAATCCCTTTCCTTGGTGTTTTACCTTGTTATGACAGTGAGATATTATGAGCTTAGCTGCACAGTGATCCTTTGGGATCACGATTGGATGTTTGAAGGTGTCACTCGTTGGTGAATGTCGAAGTCTCCCTCCCACCTTGAGGAGACCATCTGTGTCCATGAAAATGTCCAGTTTAAACAGTTTGTTGTGACGTGGGAGCTGTTTTCCTTTGTTCAACAGTTTTATTTCTTGTTCGTATGCTTGATGCTGCACATCACAAATGATCACAAGTTCAGCAATTTCCTGTTCACTCACTGTAGCTGGTGCATTTGACTTGATAAGTTTAGCCCTTCTTATAAGATGTGCTACAGCTTTGATTGCTCTGGACCATGACGAGAACTTACTTAGACGTTCAGCAAGACTCGCAGTGTTTGTGACTTTAGTTAACATTGTCTGTACTTTTCTGACTTCTGGATCTCCTATGGATAGATCCGGCTCAACAGTTTGTGGTGTGGGCAGTTCATTTTTCTTTATTCCTTCCTTGAGTTTGTCTAGAAAAATGAGATCCTCTTGTGAGACTATTTTGTCGCTTGCCTTTGCATCCTTAAAATCAGACTCAAGAACTTTGATAACATCCATAGGTGTTACAGGAGGTAGTTCTTTTACCATGACTCTGTGGCACAGACTTGTTTCAGTTTCATTTGACTCTGATGTGGAGCCACCGACAATGCTCCACCCCAGCTCTGTCTGGACTGCAAATGGCTCATTGTCCTTTCCAAGTAGAACCTGTTTTGGAGCTAGAGTTCTGGAACAGTTAAATCCAATGAGTAGTCCAACATCACAGCTCAGAAGAGGAGGTATCTTATCAACAATCTCTGACAGATGGGGCCATTGCTTTGCAGTTTCGTTCGTGGGTATGTTGTCATAATTAAACGGAATATAGTCCTTTGTGTAAGAGGGCGGAAGGTCAATACAAACATCTGAGTTGTAACCTCTCACACGTAACCCTGGTACTCTCTGACTTTTGACTGTCATGTGAACTCCCAGCATTGTGGTTAGTTTTAGATTAACTGGATGAGAGTCTGCTTGTAACTGGTTAGTTACCTCTTCACTAACAAATGTATTGTCACTTTGTGTGTCTAATAAAGCATACACTAACTGCTCTTTAGAAGGTCTCTGGGTAGTGGAAACCCACACAGGAACAATCATGGAGGTACTACCTGATTGACCCACCTTTGTGACGTTCAGAGCTGTGACTGCCATAGTATCATTTTCTGTGGTTGGTGTAATGTTTGTGGAGCTCTGAGGTTTTTCATTTGCCTTGTGATTCTCATTGTGCAAACAAGTGGGGTGTCGTCCTTTGCAAGTGTCACATGTGTGGCGATGACAACAGTCTTTGGCATTGTGGCCCACCTTTAAGCACCCGTAGCACAGTTTATTGTCCTTTACAAATGTCCGTTTGTCGTCTAGTGACTTTTCTGAGAAGCTTGGGCACTTTGACAACTGATGCCTTTCATCTTTGCAGAACATGCAGGGTACCTTTAACTTTGTGTCATTTAACTTTGCTTTATCTGCATGTGCTGTAGCTTGTGTTGTAAAGACTTGGGTTGCAAATCTGTTTGGTTTAATCTCTTTTGCATGTCCTTTTTCCAGAGACGAACTGCATGAATGGAGTGCATAGGAAGAAGTCACAGGATTACATGCAATTTCCGCCTTGAGTGCTACAAACTCTGCAAAATCCTTGAAAGAGGGGAAATCTTTACCTTCCATGAGAGCAACTGTGACCTGACGATTCCAACGTGTTGCGAGCCATTCTGGAACCTTTTGCAATAACTTTTGGTTTTCCTCACAGTCACTCAGTATCTCTAAGCCCTTTACATGTGGTGTTGCTTGGAGACAGGTTGTGAGAAAATCAGAAAATGTCCGTAAACCTTCTGCATCCTTTGAGTGGATTTTAGGCCACTTCGACAGTTTGTCTCTGAATGCCTTTTGAACAACAAAAGGCTGACCATAACGTTGGTCAAGCCTTTTCCAGGCATCTTTGTATGCCTCTTCGTTGCTACGATAAAATGTGCCCTCAAGGCATTTAAGTGCTGGGCCAGTAATATACCTTTTTAACAAGTGCAGTTTATCAGCAGGAGATATACCTTTGCAGTCTATCAGTGAGCTGAAGGAAGCCTTCCATTCGATATAGGTGATGGGATCTCCGCTGAACACGATAGGCACTGGCACTGGGATTCTGTTTACAGCTATGCTGTCTTGGATAGCTTTAGCCAGCTGGGAAATGTCTGTGGGAGGCGATGGAGAAACAACTTGAGAGTGTGGTTGTTGCACAGAATAGTTGACAGGAAAGGATGCATATTGTTGCATGAGCGGGTGGTATGAACCTGTGGAGAGCAATGGGACTGGTTGTGCAAAGCTTTGGTTGACAGGAGAAGTCCCATTGTTCTGTAACATACATTGACTGTCCGTATCAACTTTCAATTCCTTGTCATAAATCTCTAATTTTGCACGTGCAGCTTGCCTTTCCTTTTCTGCTTGTAAGCGCTCTAGTTCAAACTTTTGTGCATCCAATTCTCTTCTGTGTTTCTCTTCCATTTCTCTTAATTTTTCCCTTTGTTTGATTTCCTCTTGTGTGATTTTATACTGAGCTTCTTTAGCAGCTAATTCTGCACCTGCATCAATTCTTTTGGCAGTGATGCTCGCTTCAGAGTGATAACTGGACTGTGATGAAGTGCCAAAAATGGACTTAGCATGGTCATAAGTTAAGAGTTGATGGAGGTGCTGCTTTTCTCTATCTGCATCATATTCATCTATGGCTGCCAAACGCTCTGAAATGATTTTCATAATGTCTTTTGTCACAGATTCACAGGAGTCCATTTTACGCCTTATGACATAGGATGGTGCATTATGCTCTCTTAGTTCACTGTATGCTTTTGTCATGTCATTTACTGTCCTTTCAATATCAGCAGCCATTTCTGCTAACTGTGAATCTGACAGATCACTTTTGAGGTCTGCTCTGTAAATTCTGACCTGACCTTTCCAATGTTCATAGATAGTTAACAGCCTTTTCTCTCTTTTAGTCTGTTCATCCTTCTGATATAACAGCATTTTCTCTGTAGGCACACTAGGCCTTTCTGACCGCCTTGGTAACGTTTCATTAACTGTTTCCTCTTGTTGTTCCTTTTCATTTATCTGTTCTGATTTATTATTTTCCATTTTGAGAGTGATTGCTTGTCACCGTATCCTTAGACCGTTGCTGCAGCTCGCTGCTCCGCGTCGTTTCCGTGCCGTTCCTTGAAATCGCGGGCAGCTCGTTGTAGCACGTTGGGTGAAGCGTCTCCTCTTGGCCTCGACCAGGCGACAGGCTTTCACTTCTCCCGGAGGTAAGCTCTTACTGTAGCATACCCCCCCGAATGAAGGATGACACTTTACTGATGATTTTTAGGTTTAATGGCAGTAAACCCTCAAATTCACCGTAAGAGCTGGGAACCACACAGAAAAACATTGTATAAGCTAAAGTCCACACTCTTACAACTGTTAGCTAAAAATAACCTTAACTCTTGACACTAAATACTACAAAATATACATACATGTTAACACGAAAATTCAAATTGTCATATTTACATATTAAACATACCTTGTGCCTCTATCAAGGGGGCTGCTAATAACAAATATGTTTTATTTTTGTCACAACCTTTTCTTCCCCGTCTTTTGCCGCCGTTAGTTTGCTCACGCTAACGGTTATAACCGGAAGTTCCTTCAAAATAAAAGCACCGAATATCAAACAGGAAGCTAACCGTAACTGATAGTACATAAAAGTAATAAGCTCCAAAATAAAATATAAGCAAATGAAGAAATGTACATAGGTTATTTAGAATCAGAATCAGAATCAGGTTTATTGCCATTGTTCATGTAGTACACAAACTAGGAATTTGTCTCGGTACAATGCTGCAACATTAAACATGATAAGATAAGAGAAATAAACTATACATGTAATAAAGTGTAGGATAAGATTAAGTGATACTGGTCAACAGTTAAAATATATATTAGCCAGCAGCAGATACTGTGGAGAACTATATAGTGCAGTCGGTAATGCAGGAAGAAAACAGTGATGATTGACATGAGTCTGGTTGAGCTGCTGTACATGGTGCACGAGAGTCACTTAGTGTTCAGCAGTCTAATGGCAGAGGGGAAGAAGCTGTTCATGTGACGGGAGGTTTTAGTCTGGATGGACCGAAGTCTTCTACCAGAGGGGAGGGGGGCAAACAGTACGTGACCAGGGTGTGAGGGATCGGCTATGATCCGGCCAGCACGCCTCCGGGTCCTGGAGATGTACAGATCCTGGAGAGATGGGAGCTTGCAGCCGATCACCTTCTCAGCAGTGCGCACGACGCGCTGCAGCCTTAGTCTGTCCCTGGCAGTGGCTCCTGCGTACCACACGGTTATGGAGGTGGTGAGGATGGACTCGATGATGGCTGTGTAGAACTGCACTAACATCTTGGTGGGTAGCTTGAGCTTCCTCAGCTGCCGCAGGAAGAACATCCTCTGCTGGGCTTTTTTGATGAGTGAGCTGATGGTCAGCTCCCATTTGAGGTCCCTGGTGATGGTAGTGCCTAGGAAGCGGAAGGAATCAGCAGTGGTGATGGGAGAGCCTGAGAGGGTGAGGGGGGGCAGAGGAGTAGTGACTTTCCTGAAGTCTACAATCATCTCCACTGTCTTCAGAGCGTTCAGCTGCAGGTTGTTATTGCTGCACCAGGACGCCAGCTGGGCCACCTCTCTCCTGTAGGCGGACTCGTCGCCGTTGGAGATGAGCCCGATGAGGGTGGTGTCGTCCGCAAACTTGATCAACTTGACAGACTGGTGGCTGGAGGTGCAGGAGTTGGTGTAAAGGGAGAAGAGTAGGGGGGAAAGTACACAGCCCTGGGGTGATCCGGTGCTGATGCTAGTATAGTCTGAGACAGTCTTTCCCAGCCGCACATGCTGCCTCCGGTCCGTCAGGAAGTCGATGATCCACCTGCAGAGGGAGTCAGGCACGTTGAGCAGGGACAGCTTGTCCCGGAGCAGAGCGGGGCGGATGGTGTTGAATGCGGAGCTGAAGTCCACAAACAGGATCCTGGCGTAGGTTCCCGGGGAGTCCAGGTGCTGCAGGATGGAGTGGAGGGCCAGGTTGACTGCATCGTCTACAGACCTGTTGGCTCGGTAGGCAAACTGCAGCGGGTCCAGGAGAGGGGTGGTGATGGACTTGAGGTGGGACAGGACCAGGCGCTCAAAGGACTTCATGACTACAGAGGTGAGCGCTACAGGTCTGTAGTCATTAAGTCCAGTGATCCGTGGCTTCTTGGGGACAGGGATGATGGTGGAGGATTTGAGGCAGGATGGCACGTGGCATAACTTAAGGGAGGTGTTAAAAATGTCTGTGAATACAGGAGCCAGCTGTTTCGCACAGAGTCTCAGGGTGGAGGGAGACACGCCGTCTGGGCCGGGGGCCTTGCGCGGGTTCAGTCTGGAGAACTGTTTGAGCACATCCTGCTCACTGATGATAAGGGGAGGGGGGGAGGAGGGGGGGGGGGTGCCTTAAATGAAGTAGGGAATGTGGAGGCTGTGGAGCTGGAGGGAGGGGGGGAGTTGGACACAGATGACGAGGTGTCAAAACGGGCATAGTGTTGGGACAGTCTCTGACAAAGGGCTTTGTCATCCTGACCTTTAGGAGCCTGAGGCCGATAGTTGGTGATCTGCCTCAGTCCTCTCCACACGGAAGCCGAATCATTAGCAGTGAACTGCTGCTGGAGTCTCTCTGAGTACACAGATTTAGCCCTCTTCAGCTCTCTGTTAAACCGGTATTTAACCTCCCTGTAGCAGTCCCTGTCTCCACTTTTCAGCGCTGCTTCCTTCTCCTTCCTGATCTGTCTGAGCTTAGCTGTGAACCAGGGTTTGTCATTAGAGTAACTCACCCTGGTGCGTGATGGAAGAATGTTCTCTTCACAAAAGTGGATATATGAGTTCACAGTGTCCGTGTACTCATCCAGATCATGCGTGGCTCCTTTAAGCATGCCCCAGTCAGATATTTCCATGCACGTTTCCAGCTTCTCCTCAGCATCACTGGTCCGTATCTTCGTAGTGCTCACAACAGGTTTAGTGAGCTTCAATCTCTGTCTGTATGTGGGAATGAGGTGAACCATCACGTGATCAGATAATCCCAGCGCAGCTCGAGGGACAGCGCGATATGCGTCTTTCACTGTGGTGTAACAGTGATCCAGTGTGTTTAATCCTCTGGTGGGGCATTTAATAAACTGTTTGTAGCGGGGGAGATCGTGGCTCAGATTGCTCTGATTAAAGTCGCCAGCCACAATAATCAGCGAGTCTGGAAAACTCCGCTCTGTGTGTTGAATGTGATCCGCGAGCACGCGCTGAGCTTCGCGCGTGTCCGCGTCGGGAGGGGCGTACACAGCGATCATTATAAAAGAAGCAAACTCCCGCGGGGAATAGAAGGGCTTGCAATTGATAACAAGAAATTCCAAGGCAGGAGAACAGTGTTTGGAAATTACCGTTACATCAGAGCACCAGATGCAGTTGATGTAGAAGCAGACTCCGCCTCCTGTGGTCTTGCCGGAAAGCTCTGTGTCACGATCAGCACGGAAGAGCTGGAAGCCGTCGAGGCGCAGCGCGCTGTCCGGTATATTTTCCCGGAGCCAGGTCTCAGTAAAGCAGAGGACAGCTGAGGAGGCGAGGTCCTTAAAACGCATCAGCAGTCTCAGTTCATCCACCTTGTTAGAGAGAGAGTTGGTATTGGACAGAAATATGCCAGGCAGCGCCGTTCGCGAGCCTCTCCTGCGAAGTCGCACGAGAGCGCCCGCTCGTCTTCCTCTCTTCCGCCGTCTCACTTTCCGAGCCAAACAATAAACCAGATCGGCGGCAGGGGCTAGAAAAACTGGGAGGAGGTCCGTGGGGGTGAAAGTCCTGATATTTAAAAGTTCTTCACGGGTATAAGTGCAAGCAGACACACAATTGACAAACAAAAACAAACAAAGAGCGCAGCGAAGCACCATGTCGACCGCTGTGGGCGCCATCTTGGATCGTAGACAACTACTATTACGTAAGTAGTAGTAGTAGTATTACAACTACTTACTTAGCCAGAGATGTTCCTGGGTATTCAATCCTCCCCACTCGCCTCACATGGGTGGCACATGGGAGCGTATGATAGGCATTGCACGCCGTATCCTAGACTCAATGCTCCTACAAGAAGGACTCTCTAAGCTAACTCATGAGGTTTTGACAACATTGATGGCTGAAGTGATGGCTATTATTAATGCAAGACCTCTAGTGCCCGTCTCCTCCGACCCAGAAGTTCCTCTGATCTTAACCCCCTCAACTCTCCTCACCCAGAAGTTTGGTACGGTCTCGCCTCTCCTTGGAGACTTCACCAAGGCTGACATGTTTAAACATCAGTGGAAGAGGGTTCAAGTTTTGGCTGACATCTTCTGGGCTGAATGGCAGAGAGCATATCTCAACATGCTGCAGAATCGTCAAAAATGGCACCTTAAAAGACCAAACTTGAAGGAAGGAGACATTGTTTTTTGAAAGACAAGCAACTAAACAGAAATGAATGGCCTGTAGGAATGGTAGTGAAGGCTCTCCCAAGCAAAGGCGGAGTCAGCAGGAAAGTGGAGGTCAAGGTTACCCGGCACAAGTCCACAAAGACTTTTTCCAGGCCCATCTCAGAGTGTATCCTTCTCTTGTCCTCAGAAGAGTAGTTTATGTAAACATGTTATTGTGGCATTTTTAAAATAATGCCAGGCGGGGAGTGTATTGGAACTGTTCATTGTTTTTAGAGCCTCAAGACCACTGGGGGCACAGTTCTTTAATTTACGTTTTTTTCCATGTAGTAGCATTGTACCTTCAGCCAATAGGGAGTTCCAGGAAGTGATGAGTCAGGAAGTAATGAACCAAAAAAGCATGATGTGTTTTTGGTGTTGATTTTCCATCTCCAACCATCTGTTTGTTTCTAGCCCTTTGAGTGGCAATATAAGTAAGTAAATGTTGTCAAATATATGTATTTGATGTATCTTGTTAAGTATTATAGCATATTGGCAGTATTTGAATAACTTTGTTGGCATGCATGACCACACAATGTAATGTCAGAGTTCAGGCCTTTGGCCTAAGTTTGGGCAATATATTATACAGTTAAACTAAATTTAATGTGGAATGCAATATCTACCTCAACTCTATTTACGTGGCTGGTTACTATATTTGCTTACTTGATTATTATACTCATCCCTTACCTGATTAGTCCTGTCATTTATAGAATTTATGGAAGAATCATACCTGAGAATACATAAATGTAGCTCAGCAAGAGGACACGTTTTTTTATATATTGCTGCAACAAGTGAAGACTAATTTGCAAATGTATCAGAGTGTAGTTTATTAATTCCTGCTCTCTCTATTTTTGTATGTCTATTTCAGTTTCACACTTTCCTGTATTAAATCTTGTTCAACTACAACACCTGTCTGTTCCTTGGAGGATTTTATGCAGGGGAGAGTTTAGCTGGCTGTGAATCCCAATATAGGACAGGAATCACATTGTGGTGCAACAGTACACATACTGTACACCCTAATGCTGCCACTCATTTTTGCCACTCAGTGTTTTGTAACTGTCATGAGTTCTGTTTGGTAACATCATACGCATACCCTCTATAGTCCACCCCATGCATCAGTCAAATGTAAACGTTTGCAAATGTACCAACGGGAGTGGGAAGGACTTGATGACAGGCTTGACAGTGTCAAAGACAACAAGTAGGGGCAAGCTGCAAAGTACTCTCAACTTTATGAAGTCCTGTTCAGAGATCTACTGCAGTATTTTGAAAGACAAACATCTACTCATGGCTGCAAGACGTGACAAGAAATACACGTGGTGCAAGTAGTAACACAGTTGGTAAGCAAGAAGGCTGTGGACTGTTTTATCATGGTTGTACTCTACAAATTTAATAAACAAGTTGCACAGTACTAATGTTAAATAAATTATTTGCACACCCAGATTTTTTGAAGGGGTTCTTTCATTTGCAATAAACAGAAACATTTTGACTTTCGCACTTGAAAGTTATAAACATTGTCAAAGAAGTACTTCAAACTTAGGCCTATGAATACTATGTTAATACTTTAAACAATGATTTTTATGATAAACCAGCGTCCCACACATCACCTTGGGGCGGCGGGGGGGGGGGGGGGGGGGTCCCTTTATTTTTCTGCATTGAAAGTGGCAACCCTTACCTGCCCACACTTCCAAAAGTACCAAAACCTGGTTTAATAACCATGATATCACTGTGCTTGATTGGCCAGCAAACTCCCGTGACCTAAACCTCATAAAGAATCTATGCAGTATTGTCAAGAGGAAGATGGAAGACACCAGACCCAACAGTGTGGACGAACTGAAGGACACTATCAAAGCAACCTGGGTCTCCATAACATCTCAGCAGTACCAGAGCCTGATCGCCTCCATGCCATGCTGCATTGATGCAGTAATTCATGCAACTGCCTCATTCACTCATGTGGATGCCCTGTAATTTCCCCATTGTGGAACTAATAAAGGAATCTAAAATCTAAAAAAAATAAAAAAAAGGAGCCCCGACCAAGTATCGAGTGTGTACATAGACATACTTTTCACTTGGCCAACATTTCTATTAAAAATAATTTTTTAAAAATCAATTTTATGTAATATTTTAGTTTTTAGATAAACTGAATTTGGGGGGTTTTAGCTATAAGCTATAACCATCCAAGAAATAAATACTTGAAATATATCACTGTGTCTATATGAGTTTAATTTTTTTTGAATTGAATTACTGAAATAAATCAACTTTTCAATGACTTTCTAACTTATTGAAATGTTCATTCATTCATTCATTCATTCATCATCTTCTTCCGCTTAATCCTTTTCGGGTCACGGGGGGGGGGGGGGGGGGGGCTGGAGCCTATCCCAGCATCTTTGGGCGGGAGGCAGGGTACACCCTGGACAGATCGCCAGTCCATCGCAGGGCCAACACAGAGAAACCGACAACCATTCACTCTCACAGTCACACCTAAGGACAATTTAGAATCCCCAGTTTGATGCCAATTAACCTAACTTGCATGTTTTTGGCATGTGGGAGGAAACCGGAGAAATCCCAGAGTAAACCCACGCAGGCACGGAGAGAACATGCAAACTCCACACAGATCACTGTTGGTCGGGGGCTGGGATCGAACCCAGGATCCCCCGGCCAGGGGTGAGTTGCTGTACTGCCGCAGTGCTAACCACTGCTCCACCGCACTGCCTTACTGAAATGTATTTACAGTATTCTAATTTATTGAAAAATCACTGTGATTGTCCAGACTTGAATTTTTTCGGGCTGAGCAAATGCTTGATTTTCCAGATTTTTGGCTCTTGAGCGCCTGTCAGTAAGCAAAATAGTCTCCAAAATACTAAGGTTATTTTCTTGTTAAGGAAGAACCACACAAGAGTAATTGATCATAATTTATGATGGAAAAAAAACCCCGGCAAACCTGCAAAACAACCAGCAGTGGGGGATGACGACTACTTTTTTTCTTTTTTAGATTTGATTGGCGGTTGGCAACCAGCTTACAGGTGCATTACCGCCACATACTTCACTCTATATCATCACTATCTAGTCAGGAGCTGTAGTCCTTCTATCATCATTGCTGTGTCTAATCGAACCTCAACTCTATCTTCAGACATCACACTTCTTCGTCTCCTCGTACTTTACTCTATATCATCGCTTCACTCTCGCCCACCCAGGCATCGCCAATTGGTGGATTTAAATCGGAAGTACTGTGGCTCCGCCCCGAACCCACTGTGGGCATGTATGGTATTTGTAGTCACTTATGACTGCTTCCGCACTCCGCCCCGCCTTGCTTTTTTATGTCTGTAGCCAATCGACACGCGTTTTCCGCCAGCGCACTTCAGGATTGGCTGGTGAGGTTTGAACCAGTTACAAACGGTTTCAGCGGGTTCACGCGGAGGGTTTTGCTGTTCAGCAAAGCGGAGAGTCACCAGTATTTTTTTTTTTAGATAACTGTAACGGAAATAATTGTAATGGTTTAGTTTTAAAACAAGGGGAGCAGAGAGTATCGCAGAACCCATTTCAGCGTCTCGGATATCGAAGGTAAATATTTAAACCTTGAAGACGAGTTAGCCGGATGTCATTACCCTCATCAGGCTAGCTTTGTACACTTTACTGTTTATGAAACGGCGGATCAGGTATGAACAAAGAACCGTGTACTAACAGTGTTCAGTTAAATAATCTGATCAAAAAGATTCAGCACTACATAATATGTACGGTACTACAGTACACGGCCGTATTGTCGCGTTTTTCATGCCTTTCCATCATGGCTAAGCTAATGTGTCTGCAGACGTTGGCAGTATTTAAACGATCGGGCATTTTTTTTAAGCTTTTGCTTTTGTAGTTACACGATATGGGAATTTTGTTGTAACATGAAAACGAACCCTTTTATGATGTTGTTGACCACACTTTTTTAAATGGCCAAACTGTCCGTGAAAATATAATTTGCAACGCAGGCGCACTTTACTTCTATTGAGCAAAAACGGTGCCTGTGAAATCAAATGGGCCTCGCAAGAACAGTGGTACCAACGGGTTTGTTAGTAAGCCTACAATCATGTGGCATTCACCAAACTTGAAATTTTCGTGCTGGTGCTAACAAAGTTTACGAGTGGGCAAAAACTGTTGTTAACTCGTTACCCACATAGTGTACTATCTAATGAATCAGCCATTTTGTAGTGCTGTTCGAAATTTTAACAGAAAATTTCATTCACTCAAAATACACTCAAAATATATAATATCCCATAATACATTTTGAAAAGTAGTGCAAAACCAATGTATCCCATAATGCAACGCGCAGCAAGAGGAGAGCTCCATTGATTGAGTTTATTCAGTAAAAAACATGTATGTATGTGTGTATGTATATAGTGGTGGCCTAGTTGGCAGAGCATCTGCCCCACAACCGGGAGGCCGGGGTTCAAATCCCTGCCGGGTCATAGCAAAGACCAGGTAAAAATGGTACTTTCCGCCTTCTAGCTTGGTGCTCAGCATAATAGAATTGGGTAAAGGAAAGTTAACACACAGAGCTACCAGAAGACTGACCCCCCACCCCCCACCCCACTGTAGCATTCACAGTAGCTGTGTGGCTGAGGGTCATAAAACAGAGATAGGCACTGCCCTACACCATTGGCATGGGAATAACTTTACTTAATGTATGTATATGTGTGAGGTGAGCCAAGTGGTCCAGTGGTGTAAAGACAATCTCTTCCTGAATGTGGGAAAAACAAAGGAGATTGTGGTCGACTTTAGGAGAGGACACACACAGCATCCCCCTCTGATCATCAATGGAGCAGCTGTGGAGAGGTGAGCAGCACCAAGTTCCAGGGGGTGCACATCTCTGAGGACCTCTCCTGGGCCAACAATACCACATCACTGGCCAAGAAGGCTCAAACTCACCTCTTATTTCCTCTACAAACTGAGAAGAGCACGAGTCCCACCCCCCATCATATGCTCATTCTACTGGGGTACCATTGAGAGCATCCTCACCAGCTGCATCAAGGTGTGGTATGGAAGCTGCACCACCTCCTGCTGAAAGACACTACAACGCACAGTGAAAGCAGCCAGCAAGCTCATCGGTGCCTCTTTGCCCCCCTTCCCCCAAGACATCTTCCACGCCCGCCTCACCTGCAGAGCCATTGACATTGCAGGCGACACCTCATACGCCTCACACTCGCTCTTTAGCCTCCTGCCCTCAGGGAAAAGGTACCGGAGCCTCTGGGCCCACTCCACAAGACTGCTAAACAGCTTTGGTCACCAGGCCTTCAGGACCCTGAACTCTGCCCACCACCCCGGACCGTAATACACTCACCCACACAATAACTATCTCAGCTGTTTGCACAGAAAGACTTGGCACACCAACAGTAATACATCTGCTGCTGTTTGTTTCTGCACCTTACTGCAACCATTTGCACAAATGCCTTACCTGCTGCTGTCTGTCTGTTATTGAAATATTGATCATGTACAGTCACAGTTACATGGACACAAGTAACCGGATTAAAAAGCCTGATCAGAATAAAATGCTTCATGTAAACACGCCAAACTGAATATTCTAACCCGATCACGCTCATTCGGATCAAAATTTCATTCCGATTGAGAGGGGTGGGTTATGCCGATTGTTAATCCGAAGGGTGCGCATGAAAACACTTAATCCGAACGTAAGGCAGAAAATATGTTTACTGCGCATGTCCGTACACCAGCCGCACGTTGACGTGACGTGTTTCCGCCTTAGCAGCAGCTAACGGAAAACATAGTGGGAGTAAAACAAAACTGGTCTGTATCGTCCTGTCTCCCTCTGTTCGTCATATGCGGAAGTATTTACTTGTAGCTTCATTACGGGGACCAGCAGAAGCAAAAGTACAGTCTGAATAACACAATACAGGTCAATTTCGACACGAAGCGGGTCTTGCTAACACCGGAAGTTGCTTCTTCTACTATTTTTGAAATGTTGATGTGCACATGTCAAAATGATTTATTCCGTTCAAACGTGTGACACATGGAAACGCACGTCCTAATCGGATCAGCTTTTTCAGGATCCATGTAAACAGTAAAATTCTGATCTGAATTGTAATCAGATTGATGAAATTTTGCCCATGTAACCCTGGCCACTCTCTGCACCTATACACTACCACATTGAACTTGCAATTATGAGTATTACAGCTCCTCTTTCTGTATATACGATTGCTGGGTGTTATTGTTTATCTTTATTTGCACTACGGGTAGCATTGCTGTACATAGACTGCTGTTCAGAATCAGAATCAGCTTTATTGCCAAGTATATTTACAAGTAAACATACGAGGAATTTGATTTGACATTGGGCGTGCACGTTAGGCTCATCCAATGACGCGGCAGCCATGCAAGGTGCCTGTTGTTACTTTTCATCCTTATTCGCATATTGCGCACACCACTAGGAGAGAGAGAAATGGCATTTCAATTCTCCTGAATGTCCTGTATGTATGAAAGTATTAACAAATAAAATCTTAGAAATCATATATGTACATGCATAAAAATACATACATATATAACACATACCAAGGATAACACAAAAGCATACTATTAGCACATTTATTTCCAATGTGGTCACAAAATAAACTATCTTAAGGTATTTATATTTATTAAATCAGCAAAATAATTTGATTTAATACACATTTACTACAAAATGCATGCAGGTATTCATTTTTACCACCATTAATCTGTTAGATTTTACTGTCTCACTGTGATGACGTCATTAACTATGCCGTGAAAACAAGCCTTGTGGTGTCCAAAAGCTGATATTTTTTATTTATTGTTATATTGCGTTTACAATATAGTCCACTACATCTGAATTCACTAGATTAGTGCATTGCCCATAAAATGCAAGTATTCCTGTTTGAAACAAGTATCCCATTTAGACCATAAAATGCAAGTATTCCTGTTTGAAACAAGTATCCCATTTAGACTTTACAGGCCCAAATGTAGGGTGTGTTTGAAAGTGGAATACAGAGATGTAGGCTATATGTAGGAAATCACATGTTAGACTTTGACAAATATGAAAGGGACTGAATGACACTCAGATTTATTTGATTGTGTCAATATTAATTACAGAATACTTAATTATTGAAAATAAATGGGACATCCAGTATTAGCGACTGTTTAGGAACCCTTATTTGTTTGTCAGATCACTTATTTGTGTGATATTTTATGACATATTCATAATAGTGTTGTATCTTGCACCATTATAATTATTCTAGTTTATATCACTGTTCAGTGATGGAGTTAAGTGTAATATTGAATTTCTTCTGTGTATCGTCAATAAACTCGTGCAATACTATAACAAGACACGTTTACAAATACAGTATTTGGGACTCATTCTAGTGCATCCTTTTATATTGTAGCAATATTTGGTTATTAAAAGCTTTTTGAAACCGTAATCAGTCAAATTAAGTACAAAGCACCCAACATTATACACAGCAGAAGGACCTGTCTTACTGTAACCATTCAGTGTTGCCCATTTATTTAAGTAAAAATGATTTATTTTGTTATCTGTGTGTTTTTGTGTCCTGTTTGGCACATATGCACACTTTAATCAAAGTGTGCATATGTGGCTGCATATGATATGCAATTGGTCTGACCATGCTGCTCCACAAAATCATGGCGATATTATTGTTTTAATTTTTAGATTCTCGCGCAAGCACTCTGGGAGGAGCGCCAGCGGGGACACATGGTCCTGCAAAGAACAGTGGTAGCACACGAAGCAGCAGCCGGGATTCCAGTCTACCGCTGCCCTGGCAGACTGGGCTTGCCTCCCCATGAAGGACCGCAGTCCGCCGGTTCGGCCACTGCTTCTGTCCTGTGTTGAATACACCCGTGTTCTTTGCTAGACCCCCCTGAGTCCCCGCTGACGCTCCTCCCAGTGTATTCGCGCGCCTCGTGTTCTCCACATATGCCAAATTATCCTTTAGACCTATGCAATCGTGGCAACTTTATGGTATATTTTTTTAAGCATCAAGTTAGATTTGTCGCTTTTCACTTCCTAGCTTTGTTCACAGAGCGCTGTGATGACTGCCTGGTTGTGATGGGTGTATTATCCAATCAGCATGGAGTCAATCCTAAACCCCGCCCACACTTCTAGAAGCCTGGGCATGAGGAGATGAAGTGGTGGCTAAACATTTATTGATTAAAAATTACATATTTTGACTGAACAACTCCATACTTGGGGTGCACACCCTCGTAACTTCAGCAAAGCACTTATAAAATCTGAGGTCAGTCTGACGAACGGTTTGAGAGATATCTGAGGAACAGTCAGACACACACAGATTCCTTGCATTTATAGATAGATAATGAGTAGGGAGGAAGGGAGTGAGTGGACAAACAATATTATTCCAAACACAGCCATGTTTGGAATAATAGTGTTTGTTTAATAATAATAGTTTGCTGTTATTTTAACCTTAGTTTTCGTAAATTAGTAATACAAACATGTTCTTGCACGAGGCCCAATAGATCGTTACATCATGATTGTTTGCAGAAATCTAATTATGATACATTTAAGGCATATTCTTAAGGAATTTCATTGTAGATAAACAGGGATTAGTTTATGAGGAAACTAACTCTGAAAACAATATGGTTTATGATCATTTTAATCTGCTGATGTCTCAGTATTTGCCCCCATGAGCAGCTCTGATCTTTAGTTTTGTCAATATTCTTAGCACCATCTCCAATGCATGGAGCATAGGATGCTGATCAGCGTTTTAACAGTTTCTTCACCTCAAGTTGCTATCTGCTGAAATACAGTACATTTATAAAGCATTTTTATCAAGTGGGTATTGTGTGTAAACAACCCACTATGTCTTGTGATTTGTTTTATTTAAACCAAAAGAGATTCTCTATATAACAGATGAATAACTAATATAGCAATTACTCCAGATTATGACAGCAAAGACATGTTTATTGTGGTTATATTTATTAATGATGTAGTATAGATTTTAAGCAGGATGTGGGATGTGCTTTTGATTAATTTAATGTATACATAGTTAAACTCTGATTGGACTACAAAGTCTCAGTATAGGTTAGCTCTTTATTGATACTTTATTAGTGCTTTATTGACTTTTGTTGAAGATTTTTTTCTTTGACCTTGTTTAGTATGTTTAATTCAGTTTGCTTTTTTATAGTCATGCTAAAGAAACAGGCAATGTCTGAACATTTACACACACACACACACACACTACTCACAAAAAGTTAGGGATATTTGGCTTTCAGGTGAAATTTCAGGGTGTGCCTAAAATGACCTATAACCTTTACAGATTAACTTAATTTGACCTTCTCTAACCTTTTAAATGCACATGTCCAACTGTTAAATATTTTAGTGCTTTTTGCATAACTTGATGTTCTCTAACAAGGTTCTTAACGGCAAAATTCACAACAGGTGTTTGATCCAGAAATCGATCAATAAATTTTGTGGTTCAATTAGAATTGGTATTTAAACAGTCCTCTTCATCATGCTGTCCACATTTTCACATCATGAGACCAAGACAACACCTAACAATTGATCATTGGTACCTTGCCATTGCAAGGCTCCAAACAGGATGTTCTCAGAGGGAAATGGCCACTGACCTTAGAGTGTCACAGTGTCATCAGCAGGTTGCAGGAGAGAGACTGAAAGAGTCACAGAAAGGCATAAAAGTGGATGTCCTTTGGCTATGTCCCACGCTGATGACCGCTTCATTGTGAACAGTGCTCTGCGGAACTGAATGATGAATGCCACACAACTCCGGGCACATTTAAGGGAGGTGGGAGGCATCCAATTGTCACATCAGACCATTTGAAACCGTTTATCAGTGTGGTCTGCATGCTAGACGACCTGCAAGGGTACCTGTCACACCACTAGGCACAGGCATCATCATTTGCCTGGGCCAGGGAGCATTTATGCTGGACAAGGGACCAGTGGGCCTCAGTGCTGTTCTCTGATGAAAGTCGATTCACATTGAGCAGAAATGATGGCCGTCAGCGATGACCTTGTGAATGGTACAGTGACAAGCCAATATCACCTGAATAACATCATTAATCCGGTTATTGTGCCCCTGCATGAACAGCACAGACCTAATTTCATCTTCATGGATGACAATGCTCCAGCTCATCGAGGTTGCATTATTGGAGAACAGCTGCCGGAGGCTGGGGTACCGCAAATGGACTGGCCTACACTTTCTCCACGCTAGAATCCTATAGAAAACCTATTGGATCAGCTGAATCGCCATGTTAGAAGCTCGTAACCCTGCACCCTACAGCCTCAATGACTTGAGGGCCACCCTTCAAGAAGAGTGGAATGCCATGCCTCAGCAGACAATAAATTGACTGGTGAACAGCATGAGACATAGTTGTCAAGCTGTAATTGATGCTCAAGGGCACATGACAAGTTATTGAGACACTGACATTTTTTGTTGTGGTGTACCCACCACTGTTGGCTTTTGTTTCAATAAGTTGTTTGAGATGAGGAAATCAATATTGCATGCTTCTACTTAAATGCCCTACTTTCATGACATAATGTCACTGTAGTGTGAACTATTTACATTTTCCATAAATTTCACCTGAAAGCCAAATATCCCTAACTTTTTGTGAGTAGTGTATATACACATACAGTGGAGATCAAAATTGGAGAACAGTGTATTAATACTTGATTTATTCTGAAATATTGTTATTCTTCATTGTTCAGAATTTGACAGAAGTATCAGCTGTGGCTATACCTCTGCTGTACTAGCATGTTTTTTTTTTTTTTTAAATTGTCAAGGAACTTCAACACAGACATTTATTTTGTTAAAAAAAACAATGAGCAAAATTAGAGAACAGGAACCACTGTGTCAGAAGAGAAGATTTAAACAATGTTTTTAGGGCTATAGGATTCAGAAATTCTTAGGAAGTGTAGAAGCCCTTACTTTGAATGACTTCATCATATCTGTGCCCACAGGACATCACTACTTTCTCACACTGCTCTGGTTTGATCTTGGTCCATTCTTCTTGCAGTCTCTTCTACAGTTCAGTAACTGTAGTGGGTTTCTTCGCCAATCCTTTGTTGCCAAGGATTTTCCAGAGATTCTCTATGGGGTTTAGATCTGGACTCTGGGCTGGCCATTTCATTGTTTCAATATTGTTAGATTCAAGGAACTGTTTAACCTGTTTTGCAGTGTGGCAGGGGGCATTTTCTTGCATGAAAATAGCGGGTTGATTGGGAGAGCATTGCAGTGAAGTAATTACATGTTGCCAAAGGAGGTTCATATAAACATTTGCATTCACCCTGTAGCTGTACAAGAGGCCCAACTCCTGCTGCAGAAAATATCCCCCAAACTATGACACTTCCTCTTCCATATTTAACTGACTTCTTTACATACTTTGGGTTCAGTCTTTCTCCAGTTTGACGCCAAACACAATACCCATCAGACCCAAATAAATTGAACTTACGTTCATCACTGAAGTGCACTCTGGACCAGTTCTCTGTCCACACAACATGCTCTTCAGCAAAGTCTAGCCTTTTTATTCTTTCTGCTGATGAGAGGTTTGGTCACTGCAGAGTGAGCTTCAAGTCCAAATTGTCTTAAACTGAGACACTGTGTGCTGAGACAGATCCTTGCCCTGTTCAGCAGTGAACTGGCGAGCAGTTCCAGCTGCAGTGTTGAACTGATTTCCCCATTGAGAGTCTGCATAATCCTGTCCTCCAAACCAGAGACGTGTGAGAAACTAGTGATGTCCCGTGGGCACAGATGTGTTGAAGTCATTCAAAGCAAGGACCTCTACACTTCCTATTAATTTTTTTAATCTTATGGCCCTAAAAAAAAATAATTTAAATCTTCTGTTCTGACACAGTGGTTACTATTCTCTAATTTTGCTCACTCTTTTTACAAAATAAGTGTTTGTGTTGAAGTGCCGTGGTTATTTTTAATAACATGCCAGTACAGCAGTGGTATAGCCACAGCTGATATTCCATAAAATTCTGAGCAATGAAGAATAACATATGCTAGAATAAATCAAGTATTAATACATTGTTCTCCAATTTTGATCTTCACTGTATATAATGCATTCTCAATGGGGCTACACAATTAATTGAATCACAATGTCAGTTTCAGCAATTATATACTAATCACGCAAAATGTTGCAGTTTAGATTCATAGCATGTCTTATTTTGTAAATGTTACTGTACAAACCTACATTTGTGTTTTTATGCAATTTCATTTGTGAGCTGAGAAACGAGCATTTCAAAGGGCTCAATCTCTATATTTTCCTTGATAACAAAGCAAGTAGACTCATAAAACCATTTGTTTAAAAATCTTTAAAAAATATTGATATAAGTAATCAAACTCGCATCTGAACATTTGGGACTGTAATTGCAGTTGTACAGTTTTCTCAAAATGTGCAGCCCTACTATTGGGTCTTATCCGTCTCTAGTCAATGATATAACAGTCTCTCTTGTCATCTCAAATGTGTCCCTGCTTGTCCTAAAGTAAATGTTCAATTTGTCACTCAGGCCATCACCATGAGCGCCGTTGTATCATCTGTGCGTTCCCTTATGGAAGTGTTTGATGGCAAAGCACAAGAATTCATCAGTGAGATCGATAATGTTCACATGGTTTGGCTTGAAGAGATTGAACAAGAAGCCAATCGCATGTTCTCAAGGTTGGCCTGTCTTTGACTGTTTTGAATAAAACTTTCTTTGTAGATTTTTTTGTCACTAGATCATTCTCTCTTTAAATTGTTTTTAACTATTTTGTAGAGATTTTAAGGCTGAACCAGAACTGATGCCAAAAACGCCATCACAGAAAAAGAATAGTCGTCGAAAGCGTGTATCTTTGGGACGCCAGGAAGAAAACCAAGCAAGGCGAAGGTTTGTAATTAGTTTTATTGATATTGTAGTAAAAGTTGTATTTATTTATTCATGGTCTTCTTACTAAAGTACTTTGATTGTTGAGCAATTTTAATTCTTGTAAGTTTTCTTTCTCTCTAGATTTTCCAAAGGAAAGCGCAGTAACCTCCGTGGCTCATCTGTTAAATCACTTGACTTCATTGCTGAAGAGTCCATTCCTGAAACTTCCACTTTTGAAGACAGCTCTAGCACTCGGCCTAAACGTGCCACTCGCAAAAACAAGCAAGCAAAGACTGATTTGACAGAAGATGTGCACCAGTCTCCTCATGGAAGCGATAAAAGTGAGGAGGTGCAAAACGAGAAGCCAGAGCTGTTGAAGGAGGAAGAGCTGGGCAAAAATGACAAGAGCGATGTCAACGTTAATCCCGAAGATTCGTGTAGCACTACCCAGCCTTTACCTAAGAGTCTCTCATCTTCTGAGGTTGTCGTCAAGATCTCTGCAGCAGACCGCATGTCTGCAGAGCTTGTTAAGAGTTCAAACGCCTCTGCTCTCTGTGAAGCTGTCGCGGTCTTTTCTGAGGCTGTTGTTGTGATCTCTCCAGAGGACCGTTTGTCTGCTGAGCATGCTAAAGAGGCAGCGGTCTCTCATGGCCGTACAGCTGCCAAGATTACAATAGCGGAACCTGTTGAAAGCTCGAAACGCAGCTCTGTACGATGCTCTCTCAAGCTACGTCACTCTCGGGCTGGTCTGCGACACAGTATGACTCTGGATTCTGTCCGCCGTGCATCCCGCCGCTCCATGCTTAAGAAAAAGGCAGCTCAGGCAAATAACTTGGCGTCCAGTAGCAAAGTTGTTGGTGAGCTAGGAGACATATTGTTTATCACACTGATTCTTTGTTTGATCTTTGTTCACCTATGTATAAAATATTTTTTTCCATTTTGTAGAGGACTCCTGCATCGATGAAAGTGATGATGAAATGTGAGTAAAATTTTATGTGCACAGATGAGCGTATATATGAATCTTACTGTCTCTGAATTTATTAACTTATGTTCAAATGTTTATCATTTTGATTTATTCATGCAGTAGCTCATCAGATGTTGTATTTGCTGAGACTTTGGAGGATGCTGTACCTGAAAAATCCAAGGAGTCTCCAAAGGTACGAGTCCAAAAAGTAATTATTTGGACAAAGCTGACTAACTGTAATGATTTTGATTATTAGTTATTTTTTGATCAGATTAAACAGGAAGTAGAACCATCTGTTGGACGTGTTACTTGTTCTGTGGCTGCAAATCCCTCCACTCTGGCACCACCGTCATTGTTTAGTGAGGAGCCAAAAGTGAGCACTCCTAACAACAAAATGGGTAAATGGCCTTTTGTGTTTATTTTTAAAAATAATCCTTTTTAATTCTGCACCAGAGTCATATTTTTGCATATCCTGATGACATGTTTTTCTTACAGTTGCCTCTAAGATTGAACTGACTTCCCAGTCATTTCGGAAGTAAGTGCTGTGTTTGATGATTATTGTTATGCAAAGAGACAGAGGATAGAGCAATGTACTTTGTAATGTCTGTTGTGAGGTTAAAAGATATATCAATTTGTAGAAGAATTCTGTGCAGCACTTATTCTGCATTGTATTTTTTTTAATTCTGTCTTCAGGTCACGGCGCAGTATCAAACGCAAAGCACCGGATACATTAAATGAAAGTCCCCCTAAGAGACGGTCTCCTCCCAAGAAAAGTCAAAGTGTACAATGTTAAAATGTTATGGTTTAAGAAATTTAAGAAAATATATAAGATATAAGATAATATATAAGATATATATAATATATAAGAAAATATGAAAAAGGGATTATATTTGCAACTCCCTTTTTGTTGTTGTTTTTTTGCACAGACAATCAAACCGAGCATGAGATCTTTTCTTCACACTGTGCAGAAGAATCAGATGCTGATGATGACTCCAAATTCCTTTGGTCGCACTAATGTGATCAAGTCCTTCATCAAAAATACCACTCCTCTGAAGATTGATCCTAAGGTAAGCTATACTCTACCCTTCAAGGGTGTCAACATTGTGCACTTGCAATGCTAACTTTGTGATAAGAGTGTGGAAAGGCTTTATCCATCCATCCATCTTCCCACCATTTTGGAAAGGCCTATTGCTTTTTTTAAAAATTATTTTTTAGACATTTGCACCTTTATCGGGCAGATATGGTGATGAGAGACAGGAAATTGGGTGAGGAGCAGGAGCAAGAGGTATACCTCAAAAAGAGGTATAAACATTATTTGCTGAAAGGATATATGTTAGAAGGGTAGTATTTATATGTACGATTCACTATGCTCACTCTGGGACATTATGGGACACTATGGAATGGTGGGTGGGACAGCACTGTGTATATCTGTGTTGTTTGAGGCTGGTTTTGATGTATGGACATCAATGTATGTTAGGATGGATGGGTGTTAATGTTGATATGTAAAAAATACAGTAAATTGTTTACTTGGGGTCTTAAAGGTGGTCATTTGTATATAATTCACATGGGTGTATTTATGGAAAAGAGGAGATGGAATTAATAAGTGTTCACTTCTTCTTTCTCCCTTTCGAACACTGTATACTGTTACTTTATTGCATTTGACATTTGTTTTGTTTTTGTTATACTTTTTTGTTCGAAATAAAGTATTTCTGTCTGTCTATCTATCTATCCATCTATCCATCCATCCATCCATCCATCCATCCATCCATATGTGATTGCCACTCCGTGCTGGGTAACTATGGTTACTGTTCGATAACCGCCAAGAATTCTGTTCCAATGCATACCCTCTACTCCCTTTAGGGGTCGCCACAGCGGATCATCTGCCTCCATCTCACCCTATCCCTTACATCCTCTCCAGTTGCACCATCCCTCTCCATGTCCTCCTTCACTACATCCATGAATCTTTGTGGTTTTCCTCTTTTTCTCCTGCCTAGCAGCTCCATCTTCAACCTCCTTTGTCCAGTATATCCACTATCCCTCCTCTGCACCTCCTCTGTCCAAACCATGTGGTCTTGCCTCACCTAATTTGCCTCCAAACCGCTCAAGCTGAGCTGGCCCTCTAATGTGGTCATTTCTAATCCTGTCCCTCCTAGTCACTCCCAATGGGAATTTTTGCATTTTCAATTCTGCCACCTTAAGTGCCACCATTTCCAATCCATATATCATAGTAGGCTTCATTTTTTTGATTACTTGGACTTATTTGTATTTGAAATATGTGTAGTTGTTTTTTGTGGCCCTTATTTGGATATTTTTTTCTCCCTTTAGCTGAATCCTGGTATAGTGGTAAGTGTAATGTAAAGAACTGCTTATGTGTGGGCATGAGCTCTTGTTTACAATTCCACTATGAGACTTGAATGGGTACTAAATCAGCAGACATTTAATTCAAGCCTCTTTCACACTGCAACTTTATATTGTATCTGTTTGGTTTAGAGATGATTTATAAAATCGGTTACCAACATTGTAGTACCGAAGTTTTATAATGTCAGGATGTATACATTAAAGGGGACATATGGATTTTTTTTCACATGTTGACACAATGAAATGTCTGTGACCTGTTTTGACCAAAGCATGTCACAGACATCAGGCTTAAGTTATTGCAGCACCATTTTCCACCTAACTTGAGCAGGTGTCCTCAAAACGACCCGTTTCAGCATTTCAGGATATGTTTCTTTCAATGCTTATGAGCCCCAAATCACCCACTCTTCCTCTTTTGTAAGATCTTTGGTTAATGCCGTACTTGGGGCTTATGTTAGCCAGCTAGTTCATAACTCTGGTGAAGAACACAGCCTGAGCTAGCATAAAATTGGCTAAAACTTAGAATGTAAAAGCCCGGATACAGCTATTTGGCCTCAACACCAAATGATGTCTTGTGAAAAGCCAATACTTTTTTTTAAGATGCACTCCAGTGCATATAAATACTCTTAAAAACAAATCTATATTTAAAGTAGTATCTTATGCCCTTTTTTCTACAAAAAACCTTTCATAGTCTTACAGTTTCATGTCAGAATGTTATCACTTTTCCGCCTCTAAACGCCATGATCTACAGTATGAATAGGGCCACCCTCATCCTGCCCACAAGGACACTGACATGCCACCTCTCTTCCACAACCACAGCACACAAAAGTTTGCAAGCTGGCAAATTTAACCAGAAAACAATAGTATTGAAGGTCTAATGTTTAAAAAATTACAATACAATAATGCCATGACTGCATAGTTTCCAAACAACCACTCCGCACTTGCGGAGCACACAAACTCCACAGGAAAGTGGCACAGCATGCACACCAGCCACCACCACTGTCCTGTGCCAGGACACGGAACTACAAGGGGGGCTGAAAAGTTCATTGTGGCCAAATTTGACCAAATGTGGTTTATTTTTCAGCCGCAGGGATGCAATCGCTGGACTAAAGGGGAGACTATGTTGAAAAATAAACCACATTTGATCAAATTTGACCGCTATGAATTTTCCCCCAAAACACACCTATAATATTCAAAACTTTAGCTCCTGCAGCTGCCTGTCAGTAATTGGCAAACAACACTACACATTCATTCCATGCATAATCATCTCTGCACAATCTCAACACACTCCATAAGTATTTCACTTTGGTGTGCTGCATCAGGGTAAAACTGTCAGACATCATGTCTAATTATGCCCCTTTTCTCCTTCTGTCTTTAACATGCAGCGGCCGCTCTCCAAAAAAGTCTCAACAAAAAAAATCAACACGTCTTTAGCATCTAAATATATCCAGGCTTATCTGAATATTTGTGCATCATTTTCTCTCTAGCACATTACCGATTTGACACAAGGCTGTGACATTTACTGTACGTAAAATCATACCGTTGGTAGGCTACCCCATTAGGCACATTAAAGGCATGGCTAGTGCTACATTAAACAGAATAAATCCTATAAATAAAGTGATGCAACTAAGGCTATGGTCACACTGCAGGTCTTATTGCTCAATTCCGATTTTTTGCTGAGATCCGATTTTTTTCTTTGTGTGTGTGTGGGCATTCACATTATAATTTAAATGCGACCCCCATCAGACTGGAGTATGAACGGTCTCCAGCTATGAAGTGGCCTGCATGCACAGAAAAAAACGTAACGTCAGACGCACCGTTGTGTTTGCGGAAGTAAATATGAGTCTCAAATGATTGGGGGGGACAGAACTTCTTCACCTTGATGCAGCGCAGCAAAATAAGTGTTAAAAACATTCATAAATGTTTATGCACAAAATAAATGAGACCAGCTTTATTCCTTTACATGCCAGATGACCGCTGTGATCAACTCTAACAGAACTCGATTAAACAGCTGTCTTGAAAATGAGACCCTGTGTCTCAGTGGGATTACCTGTATAAATAAGGTTAATAACAAATAATCCTAGCGATTACAGCAGGGCTCTCACCCTAATAAACAGCACAGATCGTACCAGTGGCGTAAAACCAGTCCTGCACAGGAGCTGCCAGAGACTCCCTTCTCCTGGACTGTGTTTTCATATGCCCCTATCTGGCCATTCCGCTCCACAGTCATTTACATATTACAGCGGCCAGGACTGTTCTGTGTATAGCGTCCAGTAAATGTGCCGTTACTTTTTTAAAAAAAATATGCTGCTACTGTGCGGCTGTAATGTCTGACAGTTTCAGCCCCCCCCCCCCCACACACACACACCTGCAATTTTGAAGTTGTGCCGTGGGAGCCGAAAAATTATGATCCAGTGATAAAGGGAAGAAGATTGATTAAAAAAGGAGAGCACAAATCAGCTGTCTGCCATGCTTGCGGCATCCTCCACAGCAGAATTGTAGTGTCTGTCTCACTTCACTGAGGAAAAACTCAGATGAAATGCGACGACTGTTCAGACTGAGGTCGCTTTGGAAAATATCAGATACATATCAGAATTAGGACCACATATGAAAGTGGCCTGGGTCTGGTGTGAAAAAAATCGGTTATGTCCCATTCAGACTCTCATTAAAAAATTAGCTATGGGTCACATTTGTGCAAAAAAATCGGAATTGAGCATTAAAACCTGCAGTGTGACCGTAGCCTAAAACGGTTTGTCTAAACTTGCTTTTTTCCAAGGGGTGGAGCTTAACTGAAATTTCACAGCAGATAAATAGACACTACACATTTGAGTGACTTCACTTTTGATACATCTTTGAAAGTCATAAAAAAAACATGTTAAAGACATGTTAACAAGAAAAAGAAAAAAAGATATTTTTGGCAGATGGTCACTTTAAGAATTTGTCAGTTGGTAGCCACTCTAGAAACTCAAATAAATGCACAGAAGCACTGAAAAAGTAAACAAAAAAATCATATGTCCCCTTTAAGCCATGCACTGCAGCCATATGTACAAGAAGCACACATCGAAACAAATTAAAGATTATTACAGTAAATAAGCAATATTGTTATACTCTGCCTGTGTGGAAGGGGCTACTCTTTCGGCATTTCACCAACCCAAACTGTACTCATGGTCCTGATTTTGTGGGTAAATAATGGTCATGTTGTTATCTTTTGAAATCTAACAAACCTTCAGCTCTCTAAACATGCTTTGTAACCACAGTTGTTGGGTCACAAAGTAAATATCCATCTTAACCGAAATCGCTTACAGTTCGGGAAGCCTCTGTCAGGGGATTAGTATGAACCGTGGAGGCCATTGCAGTGGGGGCTGTTGTTGTTCTTGCTGTGGGCGTTTATGGTGCATAAAGTAGTTTGTAATGAAATACTCCCAGTGTTGAGAGACTCGTCTGTGGTGCCCTGGTTCTTTCTTAGTTAAGCAAACAAAGGCGGAACAGTGAGCTGAAAACAGCTGTGCTTTGCTCCCCTGTGAAGCTTTTTCAAAGTAATGTAAACCTAATAGAGATCTAATCTTGATTCACAGCTTGTTTAACCTATACTGTAGTGTGTCTTTTTCCAGGTGTTACATTAGTCATAATTGTGTCATATCTGCTTAGTACTATTATACCTTGTAGACACAGTGTATTGATTGACCCAATGATGCTTTCTTGTTCACAGTCAGATGGGGTCAATTCCAGTTTTACACTTCCAGTTCAGTTTTCAGTTCCACTGATAGTTGGTTTATTAATTCCAATTCATGCATATGGTAAATGGCGTTCACTTACATAGCGCTTTTTCTCATCTCTAAATGACCAAAGCACTTTACAGATCCTGCTATCCACCCATTCACACATTGGGGGTGGAGCTGCCATACACAGGCGCTGGCCTGACCCACCAGGAGCAACTGGGGGTTCAGTGTCTTGCTCAAGGACACTTCGACATGCAGACTGCAGACAGAGCGGGAATTGAACCCCTGACCCTCCTATCAGTAGTCGGCAACACTACACCTGCGCCACAGCCGCCCCCATATCTTTAAAGCTCAATTTCATTTCCGAGACTTGAGTTCTATTGATGGAACTTATTTATGGGAGGGTCCCTAGATGCGTGTGACAGCAATCCTACATAATAAAGAGACAGGCATTTAACTGTTGCCAAACAATCACACCTTTGAAGCTTTGAAGGTGTGATTGCTTTGACCTTTGAAATTTACCTAGCTAATCCAAGCAAAACTATGAGGTTAGTCATCTGAGAGTTTTTTTAGGGAAGGTTAAATGGAATGCATCTTGTAGGGATCTTTGCCACCTGTTAGGTTCAGTTTCTCAGCTTATAACACCCTAGTAGCCTAAAGTAGTGCAGGTATATTTTGCAGAAAAACTCGCGGGGGCGGAGTGGTTAGCACTGCGGCAACACAGCAACTCACCCTTGGCCGGGGGATCCTGGGTTCGATCCCAGCCCCTGACCAACAGTGATCTGTGTGGAGTTTGCATGTTCTCCCCTTGTCTGCGTGGGTTTACTCCGGGATTTCTCCGGCTTCCTCCCACATGCCAAAAACATGCAAGTTAGGTTAATTGGCATCAAACTGGGGATTCTAAATTGTGCTTAGGTATGACTGTGAGAGTGAATGGTTGTCTGTCGCTCTGTGTTGGTCCTGCGATGGACTGGCGATCTGTCCAGGGTGTACCCTGCCTGTCGCCCAAAGATGCTGGGATAGGCTCCAGCGAAAAGGATTAAGCGGAAGAAGATGAATTAATGAATGAATGAACTTTTTCACACAACATCATCTTCGAGCTTTTCAGGGTGATTTTTTTTTTTTTTTTTTAATATCCAGGCATTGTACTAAGCCAGTTGTGCTTACTAATGCTGTGACTGTGCATGGGTGTTGCTATGACAGTGGTCACAGTGGGTTCCAAGTGGAAAAGTGCCTATGGTGGACAGCACAGTGGTGCAGTGGTTAGCACAGTGACAGCACAGTAAGAAGGTCATGGGATCGATCCCACCCCCTGACCACCAGTGAGCTTTCTGCGTGTTGTTTGCATGTTTTCCCCGTGTCTGTGTGGGTTTACCCTGGGTACTGCGGTTTCCTCCCACAGGACAAAAACGTGCAAGTTAGGTTAACTGGAGACTCTAAAGTGGCCCTAGGTGTGAATGGTGAAGGGATGGCGCCGTACCGTGGCTGCTTCATCCATCCAGGTGGATGTCCTGAATTTCCCCTCTGGGGACCAATAAAGTACACAAAATTTAAAAAAAAAATAAAAAAATAAAAAAATCTCGGACACCAGCAAGCAACAAGACACTGATGCTGTGTTTGAAATGTTCACTTGTTCCCCATATAGTGAATCAACCATTTTTGTAGTGCTGTTCAAAATCATAACTGAAAATTTCATTCACTATATAGTGTACTCAAAATATTCCATAATGCATTTTTGAAAAGTAGTGTACAACTGATGTTCACTACATTAGCCAATGTATTCCATAATGCAGTGTGCAGCCAACGGAGCAGTGAGGGGAAAGCTTCACATCACAACATAAACTACTTTGATTTATTTATAGTTAATACAGCAAAAACGATTTGATTTAATACATGTTTACTACAAAATACATACCAGAGTGGTGGCTTAGAGGTAGAGCATCCGCCCCACAACCAGGAGGTCGTGGGTTCAAGGCCGGGTCATACCAAAGACCATATAAAAATGGTACTTTCTGCCTTCTAGCTTGGTGCTCAGCATAATAGAATGGGGAAAGGAAAGTTAGCACGCAGAGCTACCAGAAGACTGACATCCCACTGTAGCTTTCACTACTTACAGTAGCTGTGTGGCCTAATTTCTTCATTGTGGGGATTACAATAATTTTATTGTTATATTGAGTTTACTATATAGTCCACTGTATCTGAATTCACTATAGCAAGTAGAGAATGAGGGAGTGAGTGGACATTCTAAACACAGCTTGAGGGACTTCATTTCAGTTCACTGGAACTGAAAATTGAACTGAACAATTCCACTTGCACAGATGGCTCAATTCCAGTTCTGCTCATTTGCCCTCAACTCCAGTTCCAGTTTCACTTGGAATTGACCCCAACCCTGTTCACAATGCACAAGTAGCAGTTAATACTCTGCATATTTATGCAGTCCTCTTATTTTCATAGCTGCATCAGTTCTTGTGAAGAGTTAATAATTTCAGAAGGATTTTCTTTTTTCTGCATTTTAGCAATAGTTACTGTTAACAGTTCATATTTCAATAGCAACGCCAGAAAAGCTTTTGATGATCTCAAAATTGCTGGTATTGACAAGTGTGCCAGTCTGTGTATCAATCCAGTACCACTTAATTCATCAGCCCAAAAACAGTACCCAGCTATATCCTGTTTAGCTCTTTTAGTTCTGACTTGCATTATATACCACAAATTTTAAAATGGCACAGAGGACACTGAACTGTACTGCCCCTGGCAACTACTGATTGACAGATTATTATTAAAATGATCTATAGCTACAGCCCTAACTAGTAAGATATGTAGCTATTAACAATATTTAGTGTGTGTGCATCAGATTGAGCCTCATTATTTGCCAATACACAAGTTCAGATATCAAAATCTGTATCAAGGAAGGATTGAATTGCATCTGAACATGTAGGAATTGCTGAATATTTCTTAGTTCAGAGGTCCAACATAATCAGTTAAAAAGTTTTGGGGACTATAATTATGCATCAGTCCTGGATTCTGTGAACTTTAAGGGTCTGTTCAGATGGATTTCTACTTTTTTTTACATTTTCAAGGTTAATCACTCAATAATGCACTCCACTCTTAACCTTTTTTGTCACCTTTTGCATCTGGATAGGTTAAGAGTATTTGTTTTCTAGCACACATCTGAAATGCATTTTTATCATTTTCCTGTTCTCAGACAAAGGAGCTTCACAAACTGGAAGCACTTAAAAAGAAGCAGGAACTGGAAGAGGAGAGGGTGAAGAAAATGGAGGAAGAGAAGAAAAGGAAGCAGGGGGAACTTAAAAGGTTAACCTTGATATCTTTTGATCCAATCTGATGGAAATGGGTCAGTTGTTTGTTTAATCTTTAACTTCAAATTTTGTATTTTAGGAAGAGGGATGAGAGGTTAAAAAGAGTGTATGAGGCTAAAGTCAAAGAGGAGCAGCGGGAAGAAGAAAAGAAAAAGAAAATTGAGCAAAAAATGGCTCAGATCGATGAGAAAAATGATAAGGTATGGAAGGAAGCTTAGTGAATTTCACCTTGAAAAAGTGTTCCTGCTTGGCAGGTCTTTGATGTTGTTCCTCTTCTCCTTTGTTTCTCTTCTTTGATGTTGTTCCTCTGCAGCGGTTGGCAGAGGAAAAGGCCAAGAGGAAGGTGGCCATGAAGCGTCAAGAGGAGCTGGAGCAGAAGAAGAAGTTGGAGGAAGAGGCCAGAAAGAAGAAGCTTCAACAAGCAGTAAAACTATGCTCTTATTTACAGTCGTGAAAAAATTAGGACACCCTGTATAAGCCTGTGCTTTTTTTAACATATTTGGACATATGAATATTTAATATCAGTTAAAAATACTGGGAGATTCATGTAATACAACTAAACAATTAAAAATGAATTAAAGACTTTTTCAAATTTTCTGTAAAATAAAATTCTAAACAAATAGTGAGGAATAAATTAGGACACTCCCAGCTTTTTTACGACACCCCCACATTCATTCCCACTTACAATAGCTAAAATAAATGTTAAAAAATGCAAATTAAAATCAAAAATAAGGTTAGACGTAGATGCGTCTTTTTCTTTCTTTATAAAGAACTGAATATTTAATGGGGTGTCCTAATTTTTTCATGATTGTATTTGTATGTGGTGGGTTTTTTTGTTTGTTTGTTTTTTAAGACTGTTATGGTGTAAAATAATTCTCTCAGCAATGTAATATCAAAATGAAAATGTTTCACCAAATAAGCACTTGTAGGGCTTGAACAGTAATTTCACAACTTAGTTTAGTTTATTGGTTTATTTGTGGGCAGGGCCCATGTACAAAAAACCCCATTAAACACAGGGTAAAGATGCTCTGTACCAGATTATAGCATTCTCACTAATTTCTATCTTTTGTCCCTGAGGCAGGCAGGAAGATATTAAAAGAAAAACGGCACATAAAGAAAGCAATTCAGGTCGGGTTTCAGAAACTGTTGACCCTGAAACAAGCAGGGAGTAAGTTTAAAAGGTAAAAAGACAAGAGAAACAGCAACGCAGAAGAACAATTTAAGAGTACAACTTCAAATCCCATTTAAGGGAGTCAATGCTGGCAGGCTTGATTACTTAAAATCTATTTTTTAGTCTCTGTGGAAAAGTCTTTGTAATTTGTTCTGGTCTTCACTTGATGCAGGCCTATGCAGAAAGTTTTTAAACTCGTGTCCATTTATACTATAATGCTGTTGGTTGGGTTTACTATGTCGGAAGGACAAATATAACCAAAGGTATTAAATACATCAAATTCACTGTGGTTTGCACATACACATTGCATTCAGTCTTTGCATTTTGTGTTTTTAAACCATCAGGAGGAAGAGAAAAGGCAGCAGGAATTACTGGCCAAGAAGAAGGCAGAGGAAGAGGAGCTACAAGCTCGTAAACTGGCTGAAGCTCGCAGAGCCCTGGAGCTGAAGAAGGAGCAGGAGCGAGAGAGGGAGAGAGCGCTTGAGAGGGAACGACAAGCTGCTGCTGAAAGGTCAGCTGTTGGTATTACATCTAACAGTAGGGTTTGATATACAGCTCCGGGAAAAAATTAAGACACCATGACAAAATCTTTCCTAAATTAGCATCTCTAAATGTATGGCAGCCATTCAATTTAAGTATCTTTTGAATTCCAACACAAGGACACGTCACTCTACTTAAGGAGGTGCTGATCAGGAGATCATCCAAGTACGGTAAGAAGCATGAAAGCTGTGAATAATAATCAGTTATTACAAATATACAGAATTGAGTTCTTCCCAAGTTAAAATTTCAGTATTGTAGTGTTTAAGAATGAACATGTTTTCTTTGCATTATTTGATCTAAAAGTACATCAAAAGGCACATCTACAAGAAACACTAATTTCTTCATTGTGGGGACTAAAAAAGGTTTATCTTATTTTAACATCATTTTTGCTGTTTTGGCCAGTTCTCATTTACTGTAAATAAATGCGCTAAATGAAGATATTTTGACTTGGAATTTGGGTGAGTTGTTATCAGTACATTAGAACTCATCTAGGAAAAATTTTGTAGTTGTCTTATTTTTTTCCAGAGCTGTAAGTCACTTAAAGAGAAACCCAGCAGTCCAGGCAAACCCAGTACAATCCGGGTTCCCTCTGTTGTTTGAATAGGGTTACCTGTGCTACTTCACGTGGACTAGAAACAGAAACGGAAAACTTTATTAATCACCAAGGGGCAATTCAGTTTCTACAGTCCACCGACCACTATTCACATACACATCTAAACATTCAAACAGTGCAGTTTGTGGGAATCAATCAATAAAACGCCCTTAAACCTCCAGGACCAAATAGCCCCGAGTGTGGAAGCACTCAAGACATACTATGTAATAAAAATGGAAAGGGCTTTGTGCAGAAACAGTGCAAGAATAAATAAATCTAATTACAACTAAAACACTGGTCAACACCAAATTTATTGTCTTTAGCTGATTTAGGACAATTTTGATGTGCTGAATCCAAAAATCACATTGGTTTTGCTCAATCAGGTCAACTTTTTGAACTATGGTCACATGTTTTTTACGTTTTTGTTTACATTTATGGGTGTTTTTGCTTTATATGATGCAAAATTATTTTTATTTCTTGAAATTCTCTGAATTTTGAACAATGATGATGTAACATTCAATTTACACGTACTTACCTTTATCAATGTCTACTATTCAATTTACAGCACAACTGCTTACAACTTAGCATAAAAACCTGACCTGATCGAGAGAAACGGATGTCATTTTCGGATTGAGCGTTGCAAAATTGTCATAAATCAGTTGAAAAAACAGACAACTTACAAAAAAATTGTTTTTATGTTGTGAAATCAGTTTTAAAAGGGAAAAATCGAAGCACCCAAAAAAGTCGTTTTAAAACAACATAAAAAATTAAACATCTGAAAAGAATACAATCATTGAAAGGTTAAATATAAACATACAGTGGACATAAAAAGTCTACACACCCCTGTTGAAATGCCAGGTTTTTGTGATTTAAAAAAATGAGACCAAGACGAATCATTTCAAAACTTTTTGTACCATTAATGTGACCTATAACCTGTACAATCCAATTGAAAAAAAAACTGAAATCTTTTAAGGGGAAAAATCAAAAACTTACAATAACCTGTTTGCATAAATATGCACACCCTGTTATAACTGGGGATGTGGCTGTGTTCAGAATTAACCAATTACATTCAAATTCATGTTAAATGGGAGTCAGCACATACCTGCCACCATTTAAAGTGCCTCTGATTAACCCCAAATAAAGTTCAGTTGTTCTAGTAGGCTTTTCCTGACATTTTTGTAGTCGCATCTTACAACACAAGCCATAGTCTGCAGAAAACTTCCAAAGCATCAGAGAGATCTCATTGTTCAAAGGTATCAGTCAGGAGAAGGGTACAAAAGAATTTCCAAGGTATTAAATATACCATGGAACACAGTGAAGACAGTCATCATCAAGTGGAGAAAATATGGCACAACAGTGACATTACCAAGAACTGGACATCCCTCCAAAATTGATGAAAAGACGAGAAGAAAAATGGTCAGGGAGGCTGCCAAGAGGCTGACAGCAACATTGACGGAGCTGCAGGAATTTCTGGCAAGTACTGGCTGCTTAGTATATGTGACAACAATCTCCTGTCTAGGGTGGCAAAACGGAAACCTTATCTTACAAAGAGAAACATCCAAGCCCGGCTACATTTTGAATTTTGATTTGAAATCTCTCAAATGCATGTGGGAAAATGTGTTATGGTCCAATGAAACCAAGGTTGAACTTTTTGGCCATAATTTCAAAAGGTATATTTGGCGCAAACACAACACTGCTCATCACCAAAAGAACACCATACCCACAGTGAAGCATGGTGGTGGCATCATCATGCTTTGGGGCTGTTTTTCTTCAGCTGGAACTGGGTCCATAATCAGGGTGGAGGGAATTATGAACGGTTCGAGTTACCAGTCAGTGTTGGCACAAAACCTTCAGGCTTCTGCTAGAAAGCTGACAACGAAGAGGAACGTCATCCTTCAGCACAACAATGACCCAAAGGACACATCCAAATCAACAAAAGAATGGCTTCACCGGAATTAGATTAAGATTTTGGAATGGCCCAGCCAGAGTCCAGACCTGAATCCAATCGGACATTTGTGAGGTGATCTGAAGAGGGCTGTGCACAGGCGATGCCCTCGCAATCTGACAGATTTGGAGCATTTTTGCAAAGAAGAGTGGGCAAATATTGCCACATCAAGATGTGCCACGCTGATAGACTCCTACCCAAAGACTGAGAGCTGTAATAAAAGTCAAAGGTGCTACAACAAAGTGTTAGTTTAAGGGTGTGCATATTTATGCAAACAGGTTATTGTAAGTTTTTTATTTTTTGTTTTTCCCCTTAAAAGATTTCAGTTTGTTTTTCAATTGGGTTGTACAGGTTATAGGTCACATTAATGTTGGAAAAAGTTTTGAAATTATTTATCTTGGTCTCATTTTTTACATCACAAAAACTTGGCATTTGAACAGGAGTATGTAGACTTATATCCATCCATCTTCTACCGATTTTCCGGAGGTCCGGGTAATGGAGGCACCAGTTAAAGCAGAGAAGCCCAGAGTTCCCTCTCCCCAGCCCCCTGCTCCAGCTCTTCAGAGAGGATACCAAGATGTTCACAGACCAACTGGGAGACATAATCTCCAGCGAGTTCTGGGTCTGCCCCGGGGTCTCCTCCCAGTGGAACGTGCCCAAAACACCTCAAGTGGGGAGGCGTCCAGGAGGCATCCTGATCAGATGCTCATATCACCTCAACTGGCTCCTTTCAAATGTGGAGGAGCAGCGGTTCTACTCTGAGCCTCTCCCGGATGACAGAGCTCCTCACCCTATCTCTAAGGGTGAGTCCATCAATCCTATGGAGAAAGCTCATTTCGGCCACTTGTATCCGCAATCTCATTCTTTCGGTCATTACCCAAAGCTTGTGACCATAGGTGAGGGTAGGAACATAGATTGACCGGTAAATCAACAGCTTTGCCTTAGAGCTTAGCTCCCTCTTCACCACAATTGACCGGTACAACGTCCACATCACTGCAGATGCTGCTCCGATCCGTCTGTCAATCTCTCGCTCCATTCTCCCCTCACTCGTGAATAAGACCCTGAGATACTTAAACTCCTCCACTTGGGGCAGGAGCTTGTCCTCAACCCGGAGAGGATAATCCACCTTTTTCCTGCTGAGGACCATGGACTGGGACTTTGAGGTGCTGCTTCTCATCCCAGCTGCTTCACACTCAGCAGCAAACTGTCCCAGTAAGACCTGTAGGTCATTGCTGGATGAAGCCAACAGGACAACATCATCTGCAAACAACAGAGATGAGATCCTGTGGTCACCAAGCACGACACCCTCCGTTCCCTGGCTGCGCCTAGAAATCCTGTCCATAAAAATTATGAACAGGATCGGTGACAAAGGACAGCCTTGGCAGAGTCCAACTCTCACTGGGAATGAGTCCAACCGAGTGTTGGCAATACGAACCAAACTCTCACAACTGTCGTATAGAGATCGTATAGCTTGTAACAACAAGCCCGATAACCCATGGTCCCAAAGTACCCCTCACAAAAAAATACGAGGGACGCAAGTCCACAAAACACATGTAAACTGGTTGGACAAATTCCCATAAACCCTCAATTCTTGAGAGAGTAAAGAGTTGGTCCGATGTGCCACGGCCGGGACGAAAACCACATTGCTCCTTCTGAATCAGAAGTTCGACCAACGGCCAAACTGTCCTCTCCAGTACCTTGGCATAGACCTTCCCAGGGAGGCTGAGGAGAATGATCCTCAAAAGTTGGAGCACACCCTCCGGTCCCCTTTCTTGAATAGAGGAACCACCACCCCAGTTTGCTATGCCAAAGGCAGTGTCCCCAACCTCCACACAATGTTGCAGAGGCGTGTCAACCATGACAGCCCTACAACATCCAGGGCCTTTAGGTACTCAGGGCAAATCTCGTCCACCCCCAGGGCCCGGCCACCAATGAGCAACCTCAGCCCCTGTGATAGGTGAGTCTTCCCCCTCGTCCACAAACCCTGCTTCCTCTGTGGAGGACTTTTTATATCCACTGTAAATGGAGCAAGTACTCAAGTCAACAGTAGTATTGCGCACGAACAGCAACATTCTGGGCTAAATGATCCTGCAAGTGACGTGGGTTGTTGGCCACCTCGACGGACATGGATAAAGGCACGATGAAATAGGTTTCACTGTCACCGCGTCACAGCACCGTGACAGCCTTCTGATTCATTTCCACTCTCTTGTCATTATTCTGACAGATTATATTAATTCCAAAGCTGCAACAGATAACTGTGTGCCTCAATTACGCAAATATCACAGTGGCTGAGAGTGAGAGGTTTCTTTAAAGAGCATTTTTCACTCACTCTTGCAAACTCTGCAGTGGATTTCTGACCACCTCCAGCTGCTGTGGGAGACAGTTCAGCATGGGGCTGTCTCCCTGTTCAGCTCTGCTCTGTGCTCATTTGTGCATCCCGGTTCCTGGTTCAGGTCACATTAATGTGCACCTCTGCTCCTCTTTTTTTCCATGATGTCCCCCTCAGAGAAAAACATCTTGCTTTGTGTGTTGTTGGACACACACACACAGTGTCTCTTCTTGTAAATATGAAAGTATTCGGTGCCAATAAGGGAAAAAAAATTACAGTAATTACATGAAATGTCTGGTACATCTTGCAACCAGAGGACTGAGAGCAGAAACCATTTAACTAGATAGATTGGTGTATTCCAATAAACCACTAATCTGTGCTGAGTTTGACACGGGGTGATAAAAGACCTATAAAAATGCCAGTGACTCTCAACTAATCAGTAGTGGCCATCATCACCAGCTTCACGGTGCATTCATGTGATACCAGTGATGTTAGTACATGAAGCTTGATACATTGGAGAAATGCACTGTTATCTGCGGGAGAGCAGACCCATATCTCTTTAAAGTTTGACAAAGCCATAGAAGGTTGCTGAGGTGCTAATTTATGCTAATGGAACCCGAAACTGCAGCTTGACAATTTAGGAGAGGGCACACACAGCATACCCCCTCTGATCATTGATGGAGCAGCTGTGGAAAGGGTGAGCAGCACCAAGTTCCTGGGGGTGCACATCTCTGAGGACCTCTCCTGGTCCAACAACACCACATTACTGGCCAAGAAGGCTCAAACTCACCTCTATTTCCTCTGGAACCTGAGGCTAGCATGAGTTCCCCTCCCCCCCCATCATGTGCTCATTCTACTGGGGCACCACTGAGAGCATCCTCACCAGCTGCATCATGGTGTGGTATGGAAGCTGCATCGCTTCCCGCCGGAGGACACACAACGCACAGTGAAAGCAGCCAGCAATATCAACGGTGCTCGTCTCGGACATCTACCACAACTGCTCACCTGCAGAGCCAGCGACATTGCAGGCAACGCCTCCCATCCCTCACATTCCCTCTTCAGCCTTCTGCCCTCGGGAAAAGGTACCTTTACTGTTTACATGGATCCTGAAAAAGCTGATCCGATTAGGACGTGCATTTCCATGTGTCACACGTTTGAACGGAATAAATCATTTTGACATGCGCATTTCGACATTCCAAAAATAGTACAAGAAGCAACTTCCGGTGTTAGCAAGCCCCGTGTTGTCTTTCTCTTTTTTAAATGGACCTGTATTGTGTTATTCAGACTGTACTTTTGCTTCTGCTGGTCTCCGTAATGAAGCTACAAGTATATACTTATGTATATGACGAACATAGGAAGACAGCAGGACAATACAGACCAGTTTTGTTTTATTCCCTCTGTCTTCTGCTAGCTGCTGTAAAGGCAGAAATACGTCACGTCGACGTGTGGCTGACGTACAGACATGCACAGTAAACATATTTTCTGCCCAGCCTTCGGAATAAGTGTTTTCATGTGCACCATTTGGATTAACAATCAGCATAACCCACCCCTCTCAATCGGAATGAATTTTTTTTTTTTTTTTTTATTTAAGTTTTTGTAAAGGGTATACAGGTCGTTACAGCAATGCAGTGTTTACATTTTCATCACGTTCCCTTATTTTCTGATATCTGACAACATTGGAAGATTAATTCTTACAACACCCCCTTTTTTTTTTTTTAAGTGAAAGAAAAAGTGAAATTAAAGAGAAAAAAAAACAAAAAACAAATAACAAAAAAAAACAAACAAACCAGTAAAAAACAAACAAAAAGAAAAAGTAAGTAAATAAAGATAAAAGAGCATCTGAGTAGCATTGGAACAAAGAGCGGAACCATTATTGAAATGGTATTTGTCAAAGATTAGATCTAATGGAAGACACATATGCGGTCCAGGGTTGCCAAAAGTTCATGAACACATCCATGTCCTGTCTCAGTGCGAATGTCAACTTTTCCATCGAGTAAATGTCTTGGATCACGTTAGTCCAATCTTCAGGTGTAGGACAGTCCTTCAACATCCATTTTTTAGTTAGAGCTTTTTTGCTTGCCAATATTAAAACATTGAATAAGTATTTTTCTCCTCGTCTTTCCAGTGAGTCCGGTAGTAAACCCAAATACAAAGTTACAAAAGAAAAGGGAACTGTAATTTTGAATATTTTCCCCAATATTGTCTGTACCTTGGTCCAATATTGGTGGATAACTGGGCATGACCAAAACACATGAAAATGATTTGCAGTCTTTTCACCACACAAGCGCCAACAGTTCAATCCCTTATGGGTAAATTTGTTTTGTGCAGGTGTTCTGAAAAACCTTGCCAAGTTTTTCCATCCAAATTCTCTCCACTGCAGGGATGAGGTACTTTTCCATTGCTGTTTATTTAGCTTTTCCCATATTTCCAGTTGTAAAGTGAAATTCCCCTCTTTTTCCCATCTCTCTTTTATATAAGATGTGTTGTCTCCTTTTAAGTCTTGAAGACCTTGGTATATTTTAGAAATGTATCTGATCCCTGGGATCCCTTTATATGCCATTAAGAAGACCTTCAGAACACCTGACTGGGCCCTTTCCAAAACCTCCTTTTTAAGTATATTGTTTATGTGGTGTCTAAGCTGGAAGAACCTGTAAAGGTCTTGATTTATTAGGCCTTGTTTTTTCAAATCTTCAAAACTTCTTAAGATTTGCCCTTTAAAAAAATCGTAATATTTTATCAGCCCTTTCTCCTTCCACTTTTTAAATCTGGTGTCTGTTTTATTAGGAGTAAAGTCCTGATCATAGGCGATCCATTGCAGAAGTCGATAGGGCTCTTTAGTTTGATTCTCTCTGACTATGTTAAACCAAATTTTTAGCGGGGTCTCTATCCACGGGTTAGTGTTATTCAAAAGCTTAGGTAAGACATTGTTCCCTATTATCGCCTGTAGGGGGATGTCACTTGTTATTTGGCATTCGATCTCCTTCCATTGTGCAGTGTAGACTGGGTTACATATCTCTACTAAAGTTTTAATTTGTGCGGCTTTAAAGTAGTCCCTGATATTTGGCAGCGCGAGCCCACCTTTGTCTTTGTTTAGCTGTAGGGTTCTATGTCTGATTCTAGGTCTCTTGCCCTGCCATATGAATCTTGAGATCCTTCTGTCCAGCTCCTGCCATGTTTTTTTGGGAGGTTCTACCGGTATTGTTTGGAAAAGGTATAGAAGACGTGGAAGTATATTCATTTTGACTGCTTCAATTCTTTGTGCAGTACCCAAGAATGGTATCATATTCCATCTTGCTAGGTCAGATTTTATTTTTGTCACCAGTGGATCATAGTTTAGTGATATAATTTTGTTGAGTTGTTTCGGGATATTGACCCCCAGATATTTCATAGATTCCGACTCCCAGTTAGTTTTGAGTTTGCTTAGTGAATAATGATTTGGGTCATAGTTGAATGTTAAAACTTGGGTTTTATGCATATTTAATTTGTACCCCGATAAATCTCCATACTCTGAAAAAACTGAGGTTAGTTCTGGTAAAGAAGTGTCTGGCTGCCCTAGGTATATTAAAATGTCATCAGCAAAGAGTGCTATTTTATGTTCCTTCTGACCAAGTGTAATACCTTGAATTTTTTGATTTTGTCTTATCCATTGGCTCAGAGGTTCTATGAAGATTGCAAAGAGCAGTGGAGACAGGGGGCAGCCCTGACGACATCCTCTTTCCAGTTCAAAAGATGATGATAAATTACCGTTAATCCTTATTTTAGCTGTTGGTTTTTTATATAATGCCTGTATAGTTCTAATGAAGTTGTTATGAAAATTGAAACTGGATAAGATTCTATATAGAAAAGACCAGTCAACCGAATCGAATGCTTTTTCAGCATCTAATCCCAATATGACTGCATTTAAGTTATGTTTTTTTATATGATGAATTATGTGTAAAGTGCGTCGAATGTTGTCTTGTGTCTGTCTTTGTCTTATAAAACCTGTTTGGTCTAAATGAATTAGGTCTGTCAGTATATTTTCTAACCTTTTGGCAAGGATAATGGTAAAAAGCTTATAGTCCTGATTTAGTACACTGATTGGTCTGTAGTTGGAGCACTCTAGTTTATCCTTTTCAGGTTTAGGTATAACTGCAATGACCCCTTCTCTCCAGGAGGGGGGGATTTCCCCTGTGTGGAGGACATAATTAAATGTTTTCAGGAGGAGAGGAGATAGTTGCTGTTTAAAGGTTTTGTACCACTCTGCTGTATAGCCATCAGCTCCTGGGGATTTGTTAGCTTTAAGTTTCATAATTGCTTTTTCCAATTCTTTAGGATGTATTTCTGACAGTAGTGTTTTATTTTGTGACTCCGTAAGTTGGGGAAGGTTTAATGTGTTTAGGAATGCCTCGGATGCGTTTTTATGTTTTTTGTGGGAGTATAAGTTCTTATAGTAATTCTCGAAGTTTTTAAGAATATCCTGAATTCTGAATTTTATTTCCTTTGATACTGGGTCTCTGATTTTGTAGATTGCTCTTTCTGTTTGATGTTTCCTCAATTTATAGGCTAGCAATTTTGCCGATTTACTGCCTGCTTCATAGTATTTTTGTTTCAGAAATGTAAGTTTCTTCTGGATTTCTATTGTGTAGATCTCATTTATTTGGTTTTTAATTTCCTTAATCTTGAGCGAGTCAGTAGAATGAGTGTTGCCTTTGTGTTCTTTTTCTAGGTTCCTAAGTTCTGACTCTAATGTGGATAGTTTTTCTTGTCTTAGTTTCTTTTGGGTTGCCAGTTTTGCAATAATCTTTCCTCTTATTACAGCTTTACATGCATCCCACAGTATTAAAGGGGATACTTCTCCATTATCGTTATCTTCCAAATATCTGAGAATATCTGATTCCAATTCATCTTTCAATGGTCCTTTCAGGACATTTGAATTTAACCTCCAAGAAAATGTATTATTTGTGTATTTTTGGATATTTAAGTCCATGTAGATCGGACTGTGGTCGGAGAGATCCATCAGTCCTATTTTACATGTTTTTACTCTTCCAATGTCTCTATTAAACATAAAAAAATAGTCAATCCTTGAGTAAGATGAATGTGGAGTTGAGTAAAATGTATAGTCTTTTACACTGGGGTTGAGTTCCCTCCACACGTCACAGATTCCCAATTCTTTTAGTAGCATCCGAGTCTTCCTGTTTTGGGTGTTATTTTGATGTGGGGAATTACCAGAAGCATCCCAGTATGGATTCAGTCTAAGATTGAAGTCCCCACCACATATCACTAAACCTTGAGCTTTAGTTATCATTAGGTCGAATACATTTTTATAAAATTTCCAGTTAGCCCCTGGGGGAGCATACACATTCAGCAGGGTGATATCTTCTCCCTCTAGCCGCCCAGTTACCAAACTGTATCTCCCTTCTTTATCTTTGTGTTCTGATTTTTTTTCAAATGTAATTTTGGTTGATATCAATGTCGCTACTCCCCTCCTCCTCCCTGATTTATATGAAGATGAAGAGATCATTTTAAACCCTTGTCTACTGAGTTTATTGTGTTCCACGTCTGTTAGGTGGGTTTCTTGTAAAAGTATTATTCCTGCTTTGTCTTTTTTCATTTTGCCTAGAATCTTGGATCTTTTAACTGGATTCAGGATTCCTTTTACATTATATGAAATTATTTTGGTTACACCCTGTTTCTCCATTGTGTTGTTTTGTTTAGTATAACTGTGTGGTGGCCGTCTTTTGTGCTACTCAGAAACTGAAAGAACATTAAAAACAAGAAAAACATTAAGAACATAGTGTAAAAAACTTTAAAACAAAAAGCTGTCATAAGAACTTCCTGAGCTGAGGTCTTTTTAAAGACCCTGTAAGAGCCTTGATGGAGTGAAGGCTCTGAGGGAAATTCCTCAAACTCTGTTACGTGTTGAGGGCCCTCTCTTTCCACTGAAAGTAGTCCCATGCTTTTAACGTGAGTTTCAGAACCCAATCCAAACTTGTAATGATTTTTTTTTTTTTTTTTCCTTTTATGCCTAAACCCTGTGAAATTGTGTGCACCCTCCCACCCCCATCACATCAAACATTCACGCAAAAACAGTATTTGTTAGTATGAGGAGAACATGTGGATTATTGTCACATTTCTATTTTAACAAGTTTTTTTTTTTTTTTTTTTTTATTACAAAGACTTATTTGTTTCAAATAATATGATTGTTCCATGAAATGTTTTACCACATGCTGAATATGCATCTCCTTTAATGTTTGTTACCTTGTATGAGGGGGGTTGGATGTGCGTATTGATTCAAGAGAAAAGAAAAAAAAAAAAAAAGGTCGCTATTCCAACCTGAAAACGGATAGTTTATCCGCGACGCTCTGGTGCTGGGTTTCCCGCTGCTGGTCCGTGGATTTTGAGGGTCTTTGTGTTGTCCATGTTTGCGCTTTGATCTTCTCACTCGGGTCTGCTGCGGGTTTAAATACCGTTACCGGGAGCCCTCTTTTCGCCATGTCAGCTGTTGCTTCTTCCGCCGAATTATAGAGACACGTTTCATCGCCGTAGAAGACCCTTAACTTCGCAGGAAATGGTGTCTGAAAGCGCAATTTCTTCTCTCTTAACACCTTTTTCGCGTCATTGTATTCCCTGCGCTTTTTAAGGACCTCCGGGGCGTAATCGTGTTCCACGTAGACTTTTCTCTCCTGGTGCATAAATCCTTTTTTCTGCCAGGCCAGTCTTACAACCTCTTGTTTTATTTTGAAATTGGAAAATCTTACCAACACCGAACGTGGGGGCGCTTCCGCCGCCGGCCTAGCGGCTAATGAACGATGTGCCTTTTCTATCTTCAAGTCGGTGGTTTGTGGAATATCCAATTTCTCTCTTAGTAAGGATTCCACGCATTCTGCCATTGAGTTAAAACCATTTTCGGTTCCTTCTATCAGACCATGAATTCTTATGTTGTCTCTTCTTTGTTTTCCTTCTTGGTCGGTTAGCTTAGCCTCTATAGCTGCTTGTCTTTTGCGTAGGTCTAGCACAGAATCTTCGAGCACTTTTATTCGTTCCTGTGTTTCCAAGATTCGGTTCTCGGCCTGGTCCACTCTGCTGTTTGTCCTTTTCAATTCTTCTCTGAATTCCCGAAATTCGGCCGTAACATCTCGGCGAAATCGTCGTAGCTCCTCAAATAGTGATTTCAGGCTAACCCTTTTGTTAGCTATCACCAGTTCCTCGTCTTCTGAACGGAGATCTTCCAGTTCAGATTCTCCGGCCAATACCTGTCCTGGCCTGGAGAATTTCAGTTTCTTCTGTTTTCCTTTAGACATGATGATTTTGTCTTTTGATTTTCACTCCTCCAAAAATCCGTTAAGTTTGATTTTCAAGGTGTTATCCTGGATTGGGTCTGAGAGCTTCAGTGTTAAGCTGCAGTCGCCATGGCGTCCAGACCGGAAGTCCAATCGGAATGAAATTTTGATCCAAATGAGCGTGATCGGGTCAGAATATTCAGATTGGCGTGTTTACATGAAGCATTTTTATTCCTATCAGGCTTTTAATCTGTTTACTTGTGTCCATGTAAACATGGTTACATGCCAGTTCAATGTTAGCCTTTGTTGCTAGTTCTGTTAGCCACGTCTCCGTGAATAGCATCAGGCTACACTCCCTGTATTTGCTATCGTAGCAGGAGATAGCCGCTAGCTCATCTGTTTTTCTTAGTAGCGATCGTACATTCCCCATAATAACGGATGGGAGGGTGGGTCTGTACCTTGTATTCCTCGCCCACTGTCTTGTTCCAGCACGACATCCACGCCGTTTTCGTCTTATTCCTCCCGGTATGTCGAGTTTTTGCGTTAGCATCGTGGGCCGGTTAAGTGCTAACAGCTGGTCTCTATTGTACTGCCTCCTACAAGAAACAGTGGCTCTGTCCGCTGGCTCAGGAGACATTTGGACGATCTACGTGTCTGTGATGGATCAAGGTGTCACCGAAACAGAAAGATTAGCAAGAGAGCCAGATGGTAAATAGAAATAGGAAGAAATTGATCTGCTGTTGCAAAAGGCAGCCTACTCGTGTGGCGCCGGAAATAGTATTCCTGTATATAGGATTGCTGAGTTTTATCTTTTAGCTTTATTTGCACTATGGGTAGCATTATTGTACATAGACTGCTGTTGTTGTTTTTCATCCTTATTCCTTCTTTTCTTATATATTGTGCACACCACTAAGGGAGAGAGAAACGGCATTTCACTTCTGTATGTCCTGTACGTATAGAAGTATTGACAAATAAAAATCTTGGAATCTTTTTTGACAATTGTAGCTCGAAAGCAACATGAGAGTCTCTTTCTGTAGCCCCTTTCAATCTACCCCTGCAGTCCTCTCAAATCCGGTATGAATCGGCTTGCCGCTATTATCTGAATAGGGTTACCCACTCCAGATGACGCAAGCTGAATAACCCTGCAAGTGAGGTGGGTTGTTGACCACCTCAGCTCAGCAGACATGTGAACAGGAAACGCGGATAAACATGTGAAGTAGGTGTCACTGTCATCACAGCACAGTGATGCATCAGAAGGCAGTCTATTATTATTTTGACAGTGAGAGTTTTCTTTAGAGCATTTTTTTTTTTTTTTCAATTACTCCTGCAGAGCCTCCAGCACCTCTGACTGACCCCCGGGTGCTGTGGAGCTGATATACCAGCCTGTCCTGGGTTGGCGAGACGCAATTTTTGTTCAGCTCCGTTCTGTGTTCGTACATGCATCCCAGTGCACCTCACATTAATTTATCCTCTGTACCTCTCTTTTTTTTTTCCCCCATGACAGCCCCCTCCGAAATAAAGCGTATCCAGGTGTAGCGCTCAACATGACACACAAACACACGTTCCCACCAATTAAAGTGCAAGCCTACACACACAGTGACACAGAGACACAGTGTCTGTTCTTGTAAATATGAAAGCTATTCATTGCCAATGGTTTTAAAAAATGACAGTAATTCTGTAAAATGTCAAGTGCCTTTTGCAATCCTCTCCATTGTAACTGAGGACAAAGAGCAGCGACCATTGAACTGTATAGATTAGTTGTGTATTCCTATATCCACCACTGATCTGCGTTGAAATTTGATGTGGCGACAAAATAAGACCTGTAAAAATGCCGGTGATTCTCGATAGTGGCCGGGATCACCAGTTTGTGGGCTGACCGGTGCATTCATGTGATATCAGTGACGTGAGGACGTGAAACTTGATATCCCGGGGAAATACCCTGTTATCTGCGGGAGATAAGACCGGCGTTTCCTCTTGAAGTCTGAAAAAAGGCATGGATGACCTGGAGGGTTGTTGAGGTGTTAATTTATGCTAATGGAACTCGCAACTGTGGCTCACCAGTTGTCGTTTGCAAGCGGCTTGTGTTGGTCCTCTGATGGACTGGTGATCTGTCCAGGATGTACCCCGCCTCCTGCCCAAAGATACAGGAGTAGACTCCAGCTCCCCCATCACTCAAACTAATTAAGCATTTAACAAAATGAAGTGTCATCTTTTTTTAATATGAAAAATATCAAATATCCAGGGAATCATTATGGCTGACTCCCAGTTCAAAAGTATGCTTCATGGGGGCATAATTCCCTGTTTTTGAATTAAAAATCTCTGCCTTTAACAGTTCTACTGATTCTCTTTTTTGCAGGGAGCGTCTGGAAAAAGAAAAAGCTCTTGCTTTGCAACGTGAACTTGAGAGAGCAGCAAGAGAGAAGGAGATGAGGGAACTGGAAGAGAAACGGAAGGCACTGGAGGAAAAAAGAAAACTGGTAAGAAATTAAATTAAGGACTTGTTCAAGTGGTGAAAGCAGCCGCTTTTTCTTCTGCTCCCGCTCCCTGTCTCTCCCTCCCTAACTGACTGGATCCCAGCTTGCTATTGTCTGTGTCTGCGTGGCTCTCTACTGGTGATTCATCCTAACGAAATTATGGATTTAATAAGCTAGGCTTTGAACACAATCGACACTGTTTTTTCAACGAGGAAATCGGGTCCGGGGGAGCCTATTTGTCCCGCAGGGACTGCTGCTGCGGGTTATATTAAGGATACAAGCAATTGGAAACTCTTGTGTCTGTGTGATCTTTCAATTGAAGATATAGAAGATCTATATCTATTTGGAGCAACGGTCTCAGGACTTCTACTGATCGGCTTTGGGATTGTCCTGGTGTATCGCAAATTAAGAAGATGGACAGAGCTTATCAAAAAGCGGACCCGGCGAAGCTCTCTCATCAATTTGACCAGCTGGGCAGGACTCTGACTGCGGCCAATGGAGAACTGTATAGGAAGATGGAAAACATCACGATCACGCTAAGAGCTGTCCAGGAATTGATTTCAAAGCCTAGCAGCGATGGATTTGGAGCACTGAATCCGTAAGAGAATGGAAAGTTTTTTCTCTGAAGTCAGTGCTATTCGACCTGTTTTTCGGCGCCCTCAGCACTCAGTCCTCCTAATGAATGATATCAGTATAAATGTTGACTTTCCTCTTCACAAACATTGGCGAACAGTATCTGATCTCCCAAGGACAGCCATATGTCTGACTCACAGAGAAATTCCATCTGCCGTGCCAAGGACATGTTGCCTCTGACTTTCAGACACTAGTATAACATCTGCTGACAGAGAGACCTCTACTGTTTCACCAGCAACTGATAACCACCACCTCTGCATCCAACACACACACATGACTGACTCATTATACTGACAAAAACATTCATTCACTGCTCTCTACTGCTCTGTATGTTAAGTGTGATACATTGTCTGCTAATTGTGCATCGAGGGTTTTTTTTTTTCCTGGTGATCATAATTCGGCTCACTTAAGAGCATTATTCTGATTACTATGTTTTTTTCTCTCTACCTATTGTTTTATTCCTGACCTTTGCCCTCTATTCTCCTCTGTTGACAGGCGCCTTCATGGCTTGCCGCGTCATTGGGATTCGCCTATCTGGCGCTTTCCAATGTCAAGTCAAATTCCTCGTATGTTTACCTGTTGTTTACTTGTAAATGTACTTGGCAATAAACTTTATTCTGATTCTGATGTTTTAACAGTGGAGAAAAAAGTTGGTTTACAGAGCACACATTTCATCACATATACAGTATATCAAGATTATTCATATTAGGTGATTTTAGACCTGAGAATTTTTCAGTTATTCAGTTAATTGAGTGATGTGGTGTCTGTTAATTAGGAGGAGCAGCAAAGGCTGGCTGCAAAAGAGAAAGCCCTGAAAGCGGTGGAAGCTGCTAAGCAGAGAGAGGTTGCTGCTGCTGCTGCTGCAGCGGCTGCTAAAACACAGGTAAACTGAGCTAAAATTGTTCTTTGTTTAGAAGTGATTTAATGGTGATTTTTCTTTTTGTGGATATTTTCATTAATGTAATACCTTTGTTCCCTCATTTCTATTGAAGACTGCTACTCTGAATGTGACTGTGGACATTGAGGTAAGAACTAGAGCTTAGCCAGACATAATGTTACTTTTCACATCACCTCTTAAGGTCTGTACATATTCCGCAAGAACTGAGAAATTTGTTCTCTCTCCCAGGGCTGCAAGAAAAAAAAGACGTTTTTTTTCTTGCAGTCCTGGTTTGGGAGTTCTTGCAGCTTGTTCTTGACACACCATCTGAACAAAACTTTTTTTTCTTGTGTGGTGTTCAACAACTATTGTGTGATTGGCCTGAAATTTGAATTTCCCAGGAGTTCTGTGCTTAAGTTTCTCCTGAAGTATGAAATGTCCTGGCTAGAACTAACCTTGTTAGTGTTCTTCCCCCCTCAAGGAAAATAACAAATTTCTCTTTTCTTGCAGAGTATGTACAGGCCTTTAGATAAATGCACGGAAACACAATGGCAGTAAAGTGAATAATAAGAAAATAATATAGATTAATCTTGGAGAAAGGTATGTAAAAACACAAGAAAAATAAAAAAAAATGTATTGGCGGGCATGACAAACTTCTAAAATGTAATCACTATTGTCAGCATCTGTAAATATATTCCAGCCTACATTTTGACACTCTGTGCACATGTTCCATGTTAGTCATGCACAGTTGGCACTTCAGTTTATTTGCAAAGCTCCATACATAACAAGAATTAGTTAAAGTAAAAAAAAGCATGTCAACAAAATATTCATTTATTGCATTTCTCATCTTAAAGGCCAAATGTCACGTAATTTTTTTTTCTAAATGACAACGAATTTAGATAAAATACACATAGCTTAAACCAAATATTCATACTGGAGACCATATCACCCACCTGTATTTACATAATTGCACAAAATACACCAGGTGAAGGCCCCACCTTGCTTGCTGGCTTGTGACAGCCAGTCCAGACCACGCCCATGTTTTTGACATCACCAGTTGTACCCTGGCTGCCCTGCCTATCCACATTCACACTTATCAACATTGGACAATCATGACGGAAAGTGACAGCGATTGTGAACAAATTAGTTTAGTTTTGTCTTTTTTTTTTTGTCAGTGATTCAGACAGTGACAGAGGCATAGAACCTTACAGGTTCGAGCCGTCCAAGACGGAATCAGATGCTTTGTCTGATGACAACAGTTCCACCGATGACCAGAGAGCAGAACCAGTGGAAAATGTCATTGAACTGGACATTAATCGCCTCCAGAATTGCGAAGCCGAAGGGGGTCTGTCGAGGGCGCCCCATAAATATTGATTTTTCGGAAGCCATTATTATTACAGTGGAGGAGAGCCGCTGCTGTCAAGAAATTGACCAGATCAATATGAAAATGGAGGCGCATACCTGTCAAGGGAGACGTTTTCGCCGTATTTTGGTGGGCGGAGTGGTGGTGGACACTTTTCTGGGAAATGTTTTAAATGTAGTTCGTGTTGTTATTGTCAAATATTTTAAGGAAAATACGGGGAAAATGCAATTTTAGCAAAAACGGGCGTATTGCCATTTCTGTACGCCCAAAAGGAAAAATATACTGGAAAAAAAATTGAGTGTTTTGCGGAGCACTCCTGTGTGTGATCAGCCACAGCTGGTGCTGGCAGATCGCTCAGCGTGAGCTATTTGCACTACCATGAGAAGTGTGGAGTCACTCATTAGTTTAATTGCCTGGGCAGGCTGATCGCTCAGCTTGAGCTGTTCTCACTACAATGAGAAGTCATTAGGACAATGGTTTAACACGTTGAGCTGTGCAGCGGTTGCGGAACAGACAGAGATCCCAGAGAGGTGTCCCTTGTTGCTCCGCCGTTCCTTATAGCCGCTTTTTACGGTGTTGAAGTACGGCGAAAACGTCTCACTTGACAGGTATGAAAACATTTCCCAGAGAAGTGTCCCTTATTACCCAGCTGTCCCTGATAGTCCCGTTTTAAGGTATGGGTGAAATATCCAATTTTTTCTTTCTTGTTGCTCACTTCAACCTTCCAGTCTCCATATAAACAATCAATTGAAATACCCCAAGCATCAAACTAGGGTACAATCGATTTCGTCACTTCCGCCTTCTTCCCCAGGCGATTCCAGGGGCCGTGTCAGGCCAAGCACGGCAGTTTTAAATTAACGAATATTCCGTTGTTACTGAAGCATATGCACCAAGACCCGAACGGATCGGTTCCCTTTTATATCTAGTTTCAAGATATTTAAAGTACCCTGTTACGTGACATTTGGCCTTTAAGAAGAAGCTTGAACTGAGGCCATTCCCTTATGATCAACTTCAGTTTAGTCTCTCACATAAACAAAAGCCTGTTACAAAAGATGGAGGGAGGGCAATAACCACAGAAAATAGACAGCAGTATTTTCCTTCTAAATGTCTTCATGTCCTTGTTAATGTGTACTCCGTTCATGCGATTTGATATGATGCATCAAGGTAATTTAATAGTCAGTGTTTGTAGGGTTTGACATTCTAAAGCTGGATTTATACCCTTGTGTCAAAGGCTATGGTCACACTGCAGGTTTTAATGCTCAATTACGATTTTTTTTTTTTTTTTGCACAAATGTGACCCATATCTCATTTTTTTTTAGTGACTGTCTGAACAGCACATATCTGATTTTTTTTTTTCACATCAGACCCAGGCCACTTTCATATGTGGTACTAATTTGGATACGTATCTGATATTTTCCAAAGCGACCTCAGTCTGAACTGTCATGTCGCATTTCATCCGACTTTTTCCTCATTGAAGTGAGACAGACGCTACAATTCTGCTGTAGAGGATGCAGCAAGCACGACAGGCACAGCTGATTTGTGTTCTATTTTTAATCAATCTTCTTCCCTTTATCACTGGATTGTAATTTTGTCAGCACCGACTGCACAATAACTTCAAAATTTCCGGGGGGTGGGGTGGGGATGCTGAAACCGTCACACAAGCAAGGGCACTAACGGCACATTTACTGGACGCTGCAAATTCTTTTTTCCCTGTAAATGGCACACCATGAGTCCTGGCTGCTGTAATAGCTGTAGAGTTAACATGGACATGACTGTGGAGCAGAATGGCCAGATAGCGGGACACACAGGAGAAGGGAGTCTAGCGGCTCCTCCTTCCTGCAGCATGACCGGTGTTATGCCGCTGGTATGAGCCATGTAGTTTATTGTTAACCTTATTTATATAGGTAATCTCATTGAGACTTGGGGTCTCATTTTAAAGAGAGTTGTTTAATCGATCATTTCTGTTAAAGCAGAGCTGATCATCTGGTGTGTAGAGGAAGGGAGTGTTAAGTTTCAGATACAATATATTGTATATAACTGTCATTTATCAAACGTTTGTTGTACTGTTATCCGCACGGCTTTTATTGTGAAAGCGAGCAGAAGGTAGGGGAGCGGATATGTTCTTTTTCGTGGGTTCTCCTGTAACAGGGTGTTGGTAATAAAGGTGCCAGCTGGCATGCCGAGTGTGTTGTTTTTATCGTCTTTCAATGGTAGCAGAGGATGGTTACCAACTATAGAGTCCCGCCGACATTTGGTGAGGGTAAGCCCTATGAAAGTTGGAAAAATGAAGTCACGATTTGGACCCGAGTCACGGAGCTGGAGAAAAAGAAGCAAGTGCTCGCTGTGGCTTTGGCGCTATCAGGAAGAGCGCAGGAAATGGCGATGGAGATACCGATAGATGACCTGAATAAAGACACTGGTATGGACACTTTGCTTTTGAATCTCGATAACTTATTCTTGAAAAAAGAAAAAGACCGGGTTTATGAGGCCTACTCCAATTTTGACCGGATAAAGAAAGACAGCGATGTGTCTATGGCAGACTATATAATAGACTTTGAGCAGCACTACTCCCGCATGCATAAATATAAGATGGAGCTTCCTGATGCTGTGTTAGCATTTAAGTTGTTAGACACTGCATGCCTGGATGTTAAAGAGCGGCAGCTCGCCTTGACTGCATGTACAGACTTAACTTTTGCCTCGATGAAATCAGCACTGAAGCGAATATTTCGTGAAAATTCATCTGCTTCAACCATGGGCATTAATCAGGAAACGGTCTATATCACAGAACAAAAACGGCAAACAAGAAAGTCATCTTCCTGGGATAGTAAACAAAAACCACCACAAGCAGACACCAACCCCCTGGACAGGTATGGTCGGAGATCAAGATGTGTCATCTGCCAAAGCACATTTCACTGGGCTAAAGACTGTCCACATAGAAGTGAACAAGTCAAACTTATAGAAGTGGATGAAGTAGATAACACAGAGGAGTGTAACTTTATCCTGTTTACTAAAGAGTCACCCAATGAAGCAGAAATCTTTATGACAATGTTTTGATTCTGCAATAATCGACACCGCATGCGCTTGGAATGTGTGTGGACAAGAATGGCTCGATAATTACATGACAAGGCTGAGTCTGGGTGAGATAATGTGGAAAAAACGGAGAAGCAAAATAACAGACCATTTAAATTTGGTGATGGAAAAGTGATTCATTCCATAAAAAGGTTGAAAATACCAGCAAAGATAGGACAGACAAGGTGTAATATTGAAACTGAAGTCGTTCCTGTAAAAATCCCACTTGTTCTGAGCAAAACATCCTTGAAAAGAGCAGGAACAGTGTTGGACATGGAAAATGACAGTGCAGTTATGTTTAAGCGACCAGTGAAACGTGACTTTACCAGCTCTGGTCATTACTGTGTGAACATTATGGACAAAAAAAAACAGACATAGTCAGAATGATGATCAGATTTTGACAGCTGATGATGATGTCACAAAACATGAAAATGGAGATGAGAATCAAGAGCAATGTGATGAGGAGATCCTGACAATCAGACAATTTGAACGTGGCTGAAAAACACAATATCCTGGTGAAGCTTCACAAACAGTTTGGCCATGCTTCTGCTGACAAATTGCAGAAGCTGCTCGATAGCTCTGGAAATAAAGACACAGAATGCAACATGATCCTGCAAAAAATCATCAGTGAATGTGACATTTGCCAAAGGTACAGTAAGACCAAACCAAGACCTGCCGTTGGGTTGCCACTCGCATCTCAGTATAATGGCAGTTGATCTACATGAACTGAAGCCAGGCCTGTGGTATCTTCACATTATTGATCAATTCACATGATTCAGGCAGGCAGCATTCTCACTGCAAAAAAGGCCTCAGAAATAGTGAAGCACTTCATTCATGTGTGGGTAAGTGTACATGGACCACCACAGAAATTATTTAGTGACAATGGAGGAGAGTTCAATAATGATGAAGTGAGAGATATGGCAGAGAATTTCAACATAGAAGTTAAGACAACAGCTGCCTACAGCCCGTGGAGCAATGGACTTCTAGAGAGACATAATTAAACACTCACAGAAATCATAATGAAAATAAAAGCCACTAACTGCTGTGACTGGAACACTGCACTAGACTGGGCACTCATGGCGAAAAACACTGCACAATGTTCATGGATACAGCCCATATCAACTGGTGTTTGGACAGAATCCCAACCTGCCCTCTGTGTTAAATGATAAACTCCCAGCCTTAGAGGGCACTACAAAGGGTGATTGGGTTGCAAAACACATCTCTGCTTTGCATGCTGCAAGAAGAGCTTTCACAGAAGCAGAATGTTCTGAAAGAGTACGGACAGCACTATGTAAACAGATCCGTCACACAGATGAAACCTATGAAGTGGGTGATAAAGTCTACTATAAAAGAGTGGACTGTCCAGAGTGGAAAGGGCCAGCAGTTGTTATTGGCCAGGATGGTGCAGTGGTGTTTGTTCGACACGGAGGAACCTGCATAAGAGTGCATCTCAGACTGAGAAAAGTGAATCCTAAAAGTGGTGGACATCAGCCAACAAATGGAAATCCAGAAAACACAGACATTGGTGAAAAACAAGGAATGACGGGAACTGCTGAAAACATGGAGAACACAGAAAATGAAATGGAGGTTCAAGAAAACGTGCTTCAGCCCCAGCACACCGAAGAAGCTACTGGAGTTCAGAGTGAGACTTCACTTTCCATGAATAGTAACAGAGAGACTCATGAAACACAACCAGAAATGTCTAGCAGAGAAACAAACACAGTTGAAACATCCAGCATTTGATTGAAAACGGGGCAGGTCCTGAAGTACACAGACAAAGACAGCCACAGTTTTGGGGCGTGCAGGCAAAGAAACAGGGAAATATAAAAATTGGTATAACTTGCTTTTTATGGAGCCTGATCGTCTAAATGGTAACACAAAATCTGTTGATCTAACACAGGTACAGTCTTGAGATAGAACTCGCTGTCACTGATGTTGACACTAATGAAGATGTGTTTGTGGCTAATGATTTATCATTTGATAAAGCCAAACAAGAAGAAATAAAATGCTGGAGAGATAACAATGTGTTTGTAGAAGTGAAGAATGAGGGACAAAAGTGTATTTCAACAAGGTGGGTGTGTACTCTTAAAGAAACCGTCTCAGGATTAGTGCCAAAAGCTCATCTGGTGGCAAGAGGTTTTGAGGAGATGGAGATGTCTGAGCTTCAAAAGGACTCAACCACCTGTGCTTCAGAGTCCTTACGACTACTGACAGCAGTTATTTGTCAAAAACAATGGTCACTCCATTCTATGGACATAAAATCAGCATTTCTTCAGGGAATGGAGGTGTCACGTGACATTTAGGTTAGACCACCTTTTGAAGCCAACTGTAATGGAATATTACGGAAGTTCAAAAAGTGTGTGTATATGGCTTAGCAGATGCATCATTGTACTGGTACAACAGAGTCAAAGAGATGGTGCTGAAAGCAGGTGGACAAATGTCAAAGGTCGATCTGGCTGTTTCCTATTGGTTAGATCAAGACTGCACCGTGTCTGGGGTACTCGCCTGTCATGTAGATGATTTCATATAAGATAAGATAAGATAAGCCTTTATTAGTCCCACAATGGGGAAATTCCAGGATTGCAACAGCACAGGGATAGCAACACTCAGAGCAACAATCAGAAGGCAAGAAAAAACAACATCTAGTAAACATATGTCCATATTACTATAAATGTATATATATAGACACACAGTGCAGAGCATTATGGTTGGTTGGTGAATGTGCAGCAGAAAGTCTAAGCTCTCTCTCCGCGGATGCGGCGGGCCAGCTGGAAGTCTTTGGGCATGATGGTGACCCCCTTAGCGAAGAAGAGACCACCAGGTGGGCCTCGCTGGTCTCCTGCAGAGCCATGACGGCGAAGCTCAGGAAACGCAGGACGGTCTTGAAGTCCTGAGTGATCTCCCTCACCAGGCGCTGGACGGGCAGCTTACGGATGAGCAGCTCCGTGGATTTCTGGTAGCGACGGATCTCTCTCAGAGCCACGGGCCTGTGACGGCGAGGCCTCTTCACTCTGCCGGTGGCCGGAGCGCCTCTCCGAGCAGCCCTGGTGGCTAGCTGTCTCCTGGGGGGCTTCTTCCTCCAGTAGATTTTACGGGCGGTCTGCTTGGTTCTTGCCATCGCTCTTTATTATTCTGTCTTATATTTCTTGCACGCCGCCTAAACTCCAGCCCGGCACCCGCGTCGTTTTCGCTACAGCTCCCGGTATGTCGAGTTTCCCATTAGCACCGGGCGGCGGCCAAGTGCTAGCTAGCACTAGCTCCTCCCCGCTGTAACGTCTCCCGCTGCAAACCGTGGCTCCGTCCGCCGACCCGGGAGACCCCCGGGGCGATCCGTGCGTCCGTGATATATATACAGAGTGAAAGGTGTAGAAAGAAGAAGGAAGATTAAAAAAAAAAAAAAAAAAAAAAAAAAGCTGTTGCAACGGGCAGCCTACTCGTGTGGCGCCACCGGTCCGGCGGAACCGGAACCGGAAACCGGGGGAGGTATGTGGGGAGGTACACAAAAATTCACCACAACAGTCATACCTCACCTGAAATCTATTTTTCAGGTTGGGTGTGAGGCACATGGACACTTTTCTTATGTGGGAGTAGACTTTGTGACTCTCGATGGAAAGGTACAAATGCACCAGGAGAAATGCATTCATCACATGCAGCCCATACACATTGGCCCATCACGAGCAGTACAGCAAGATTCGCCTCTCTGTGAGGAGGAAAAGGTCAACTCAGATCAAAGATTGGTCAGATTCTCTGGGTTTCCAGGCAGAGTAGACCAGATGTGATGTTTGATGCTAGTAACCTGGCATCAACACTGAAATTAGTCGGTTGGTATAAGATGGCAGCAGCGTGCACGGACGCAGCAGCCCCTCTTGGCATCAGCAAGTGCGAGAGTTTTGAGTGTTTTGATCTTCCCAGACGTACATTCTGTAAAACTTACAACCTTGAGACCTTATTAAACATCAAGGTACTGCACGCTGCAAGAATCGCGGCGATCGGTTGTGATTTGGACATTCTACGCCAGCATGGAATTCTGGCGGAGTCCCCGCTGGAAGCTACCCGAGAGAGGAGGAGGCGTAAGCGGAGCGAACGCAAGCAAAAGCGTGGAAAAAGGGCCGGGATCCATGCTAGGCTAAAGGCTAACCCCCCCAGACCAGCGGTACCATCGCTCATTCTCTCTAACGTCCGCTTCCTCGAAAACAAGCTAGACGAGCTGCGTCTGCTGAGAGAAACCCGGAGGGAGTGGAGAGACTGCTGTGTGTTTGTTTTCACAGAGACATGGCTCCACGGCAACATTCCTGACGAGGCCATTCAACTGGAAGATATGGCGATGTTCCGTGCTGACAGGGAAATGGCGAGCTCCGGTAAGAGCCGGGGGGGTGGGCTATGCATCTATGTTAACAAGAACTGGTGCGTCAATGCCACGTTAGTGTCTAAACACTGCTCTCCCTTGGCGGAGTTCCTTATTGTAAATTGTCGGCCACATTATTTGCCGAGGGAATTCAGCAACGTGTTTGTAGCTGGTGTTTACATAGCGCCGAGCCCTAATGCTAAAGCTAATGCTAAGAAGGCACTCGGGGTACTGCACAATGCGATTAGTGAAATCCAAACTTCACACCCAGACAGTTTTGTGGTAGTTGCGGGGGATTTTAACCACACCAGCCTAAAGACTGTGCTCCCCAAGTTTAAACAATGTGTAGACTTTAAGACCAGAGGAGAGAATATGTTGGACTTAGTGTACACAAACACAGATTCATATAAGGCGATACCCCGCCCCCATCTCGGCCTTTCTGATCACATGTCCGTGATGCTGCTGCCTGCCTACAAACCCTTATTGAAGCGCAACAGGCCAGCAGTGAAACAAATTAGAATTTGGCCAGAGAGTGCAACCTCTGCACTGAAAGACTGTTTTCTGCACACAGACTGGGAGGTCTTCAAAATAGCAGCCTCCCAGGAAGACAAGACAGATGTGGAGGAGTATGCTGATACAGTCACCAGCTACATCGCGAAGTGCACAGAGGATGTCACTACAGTGAAGACCATCACTATGCGGGGTAACCATAAGCCCTGGATGACTGCAGAGGTGCGCTCGCTGCTTACAGCCAGAGATGCAGCCTTCAGAGCGAAGGACAGGATCGCCCTCCGCTCAGCCAGATCTGCGCTTTCAAAGGGAATTAAGGCGGCAAAGCGCGCCTATGCGGAGAAAATCCAGGGACACCTCTGTGACACTAGGAACACCAAGCAGATGTGGCAGGGAGTTCGGACACTGACGGGCTATAAGTCTAGGCAGGGGGTCGATGATGACGACGTTTCGCTTCCAGACAGACTTAACGACTTCTTTGCACGTTTTGAAGCATCAAACTCGACAATCAGAGGGAGGGCTGGCCCACCCCCACCATCGGTCGGACCAGCTTTTACCATCAACACAGCGGACACACGGAGGACCCTAACCAGAGTCAACCCACGCAAAGCTGCAGGTCCGGACAACATTCCGGGATGTGTGCTCCGAGACTGCGCGAGCGAGTTGGCGGATGTCCTGACTGACATTTATAATATCTCCCTGAGTCAGGCCATCGTTCCCAGATGCTTCAAGACCTCTATCATTGTACCGGTGGCAAAGAAACCAGTTGTGTCCTGTTTGAATGACTATCGTCCTGTTGCACTGACACCAATTGTGATGAAGTGTTTTGAACGGCTTGTCAAACCACACATTACAGCCTGCCTCCCTGCATCACACGACCCGCTCCAGTTTGCATATTGTTCAAACCGCTCCACGGAGGATGCTATAGTCACCACCCTACACTCTGTCATCACCCACCTGGACCAGAAAGACACCTACGCCAGACTCCTGTACATTGATTTCAGTTCAGCATTCAACACCATTATTCCCCAGAGACTGATGGAGAAATTACTCCTTCTCGGTCTGAACACCGCCACATGTCTCTGGATCCTGGATTTCCTGACTGAGAGACCTCAGTCTGTCCGGGTTGGAAACAACATCTCCAACTCTGTCACGCTGAGCACCGGATCTCCTCAAGGCTGTGTACTCAGTCCACTGTTGTTTACACTTCTAACACATGACTGTGTATCCAGACACGAGGGGAACCAGATTATTAAGTTTGCAGACGACACCACGGTGGTGGGACTTATTCAGAGGGATGAGGAATCAATGTACAGGGAAGAAGTGAGAGACCTGGAGGGCTGGTGTAGGGAGAACAATCTGGTGCTCAACGTGGACAAAATGAAGGAGATGATTATCGACTTCCGGTGGTCACAGCCTGAGCATGTCCCCCTCAGCATTGGCGGCCGTTTAGTGAAGGGAGTGGAGAACATCAAATTCCTCGGAGTGCAGATCTCGCAGGACCTGACCTGGAGCAAGAATTCCTTGGGGATCAGGAAGCGGGCTCAGCAGAGACTGCACTTCTTGAGGAAACTCAAACAGGCCTCTCTCCCCATCTGCATCCTCAGGACCTTCTACAGAGGTGTGGTGGAGAGTGTTCTGACGTACTGCATTGCTACATGGTACTCCAGCTGCAGTATGTCAGACAAAAAAGCCCTGCAGAGGATAGTCAAGGGGGCTGAGAGGTTAATTGGAGTCTCCCTCCCCTCTGTCCAAGAATTTTTTCAGAACCGTTGTAGGAGCAGGGCACTGAACATTGTCAAGGACCGTTCTCACCCTCTGCATAAACACTTTGAACTTCTTCCATCTGGTAAACGATTCCGGAGCATCAGAGGCAGAACCACCAGACTGATCAACAGCTTCCTTCCACAAGCTGTCAGGATGCTGAACAGTTGACCTGGAATCTCTCATACACACTACTGCACCTACGGACATTTTGTATATTATTTGTATATTATAGTTAGTTAGTTTTTTTCCCCAAGTATGTCTCAGGGATGTGTGAATGGATGGGGGGGTGGGGGTGGGGGGTGAAGCTATGTGGGAGTGTGTCTTAAATCATGCTGCTTCTATTTATATGGATGCCGAGAGAAACGCAATTTCATCTTGCCTGCACTACAGTTGTATGTACAGCAATATGACAATAAAGTTTGATTTTGTTTGATTTGATTTGAAAGATGCAACTGTACACACAATCCATGAAGCAAACAGAATAGTGTGCAAGCTAAAGTCAAAGAAGGTTGTGTTAAACTTCTCACATTTGGGCCAAGACAGTGCACTAAAAATAACTGTGTTTAGTGATGGCTCATTTGGAAACTTGTCTGATGGAGGCACTCAAGAAGGACATTTCATTGTTCTCATGGGAGAAAAAGGAAAGTTTTCACCTCTTTCTTGGCAATCAAAGAGAGTAAACAGGGTAGTGAGAAGTACACTAGCTGGTGAAACCCTGGCTATGTCCGGGGGAGTTGATAATTCACTTTTTCTAGCTACACTGTTTTCTGAGTTGAACACAGGAGATACAAAACATGCCCCTCCAATAATCTGTGTAACAGACAACCATTCGCTAACTGATGCACTAAAATCCACAAAGTCAGTTTCTGACAAAAGTCTTTGTTTGGAGATTAGTAGCATCAAAGAGCTTATTCAGATGCAGAAAGTTGAACAAATACTGTGGCAGAGCACAAAAGAACAATTCACAGACTGTCTCACAAAAAGGGGTGTATTGGCTCACCAGTTGTTCAAGGCGCTGAGTGAAGGGCATTGGGCTGTTGGTTAATAGGGGGTCAAAGTATTACTAAAAAATGAAAACTTGAGAACATGCAGTTCTATTCATATTTAAGCTTTAACAGTTATGTTCTGTCTTCAAGCTCAGGGTTTATTTGAGCACATGTGTATATGTTTATGTTGCTGGACTTATTGGGTTTGAATATGACTGATAAAAAAAGACAAGGAGATTGTTAAGTTTCAGATACAATATATTGTATATAACTGTCATTTATCAAATGGTTGTTGTACTGTTATCCACAGGGCTTTTATTGTGAAAGCGAGCAGAAGGTAGGGGAGTGGATATGTTCTTTTTCGTGGGTTCTCCTGTAACGGGGGTGTTGGTAATAAAGGTGCCAGCTGGCATACCAAGTGTGTTGTTTTTATTGTCTTTCAGGTAGCTGGTTTCATATTTATGATTTTAACATTTTATTTTGCTGCGCTGCATCAGGATGAAGAAGTTCTGTCCCCCAAACAACGCTGTGTCTGACGTTATGTTTTCTTCTGCGCATGTGGGTCACTTCATAGCAGTAGATTGTTCACACTGGAGTCTGATGGGGGTCGCACTTAAATAATAATGTGAATGCCCACACAAAAAAATTGGATCTCTGCAAAAAATTGGAATTGAGCATCAAGACCTGCAGTGTGACCATAGCCAAATTGTCACCATTGCTGATGCATGTTGCCAGTGCAGTTATTAGCAATTTTTCCTTGTGTGCTGGTTTGAATGCATTGTTGCATTGCTAAACGGCCGTCTGCCAATGTGGAGGGTAATTTGTGTTCGTCCTATGTTTTTGTTTATTAAATAGTGATGGAGGTGGAGCTAATAAATGTTTAAAAAGTAACTTTTCACACGATTGCTGCAATAGAGGAAAAAGAAAAGACATTAGAGAAAACGGTATGTCTGACCCCTGTTGCTGCCATCATTTGACAGTCTGTGTAAATAATGGTGTTAGGATGAGTCATACAAATGATCTGTATTTGCCAACTTTCTCAGCATTCTTTTAAATTTGTACTGTTTATCCGACTCGTTTTGGAAGCAGCGCCATGGTAAATGAGCAGAGCAAAGATGAGAACCAGGAAATGTGAAGGGGGAGACAAAATGCACCAATCACAGTCACAGCTCTTGTGGTCTGCATTGATCGACACGGGGACATTGCGTTGCTATAGCTTCGGGGCATAAATCCAGCTCAAAACTGGGACAGTGTACTCTTACTTTAAAGGGTTCATCAATTATTGGCTGTTGAGCAGTACAGAAGGCAAAAAATTTTGTTGTCTGTCTGATGTTTTCAGCGCTGTGTAATCAGCTCTCCCGTGGGAAAAGGTGGTCTCAATGTTACTGTGGATATTGAGGTAACTGAAGCTCCTGGTGCTCATATTTAATCAGTTTCTATCTAGATTAAATAATTCCTTACAGTTTCAATAACTCTAATGTATGTTGTCATCCTCTTCTAGCCAAATTCACCGCAGTCGTACATCATCACACCAAAGGGTGGCAATAAACCATTAACTATCAACAAAAATACAGACAATTATGGGATGGATCAAGACAGTGACGACTCCACTGATGATGAGTCTGCCCCAAAGAAACCTATTCCATCTTGGGCAGAAGGTATGTGTGATAATTTTTGGATTCTCCCATTTGCATCAAACTGCTGAGTGTTCTTCATGAATTCATTTTCTGTTGATTCATTACAAATGGAATAGATTCTGTATAATGGATGTTGTATCATGTTCGCCATTTTACAGACTTTATCTTCTCCCCCCTCCCAGGTTCCAATCTGCAGCAGCTAATTATGAAGCAGTACTACAACCCTCCCAATATGGACTCTTTCTTTGGAGCTATTGAGCCACCAAAACTTGAAAGCATCTTTTACAAGAGCAAGCCTCGATATTTCAAGCGCACCAGTTCAGCAGTGTGGCACTCGCCTCCAGCTGGAGCAAATTAATGTCTGTACACTGATCCAGACACACAAACTGCTGTGTAAAGTTTAAATTTTTGAAAGTCTGCGCTGAATAAAGTAATCATTTTTTTTTGTTCTGAAAGATTTTCTTGCATTTGTGATTTTTATGTAAACATAGACTTTTATCTTCATCACTTTTGTTTTTACATGTGTGCTTGTTTTTGTCTTCTGGTTATTGTAAATTGGGGAAAAACCAATATTGTCCATTATGATTCTGTAATTTTTGTAGTCTTTTACAATATTAAAGTTCTGTGCTTTTAAAACAACTTCATTTTTGCAGCCTATCTGAAAATAGCTTGATCTTGTCTTTAAAATAAAGTAACACTCCACTGATTAATTTCAGCTCAGAAAATGTAGGTCTGCACATCTTAAAAGTACAACCTGGAAAAACCACAGATCAGGGAGGTTTCTCTGATCAAAAATCTGAAATGGGGATGTCGTATGGCTCTAGCAGTCAAGGCACGTTTTAAAAGAAGAGCCTGACTTCAGAAGTTTGCAGCAAGCAATTTTTCTATTTCAGACGCTGTGTGCATCCAAATCCAGTTTACACCAGCCAGCAACATACAAATGAAGACTGACTGCTTATATAGCCAGTGAGATAATTAACCTGATTGGCACATACCATTATTCACAGAGAGATAAATGTGCACACTTTAAATATACCCCAGCAATGACTTAAAACTCTCATCATGCATATGGACAATATCTACACAGTATTTACAAAACTCAGACATGACAAATAAATACCCATGAATGATATATACAAATATTTACAGTTAAATCTGACACCAAACCCCCTCTACCCATCTACTGCATGTTTTTTCCCTACTGGAACCCTTTATTAGGTGCCTGAGCCCCCAGGGAATCATTTGTCTGAGACAGTGGTAGGAAGTATGCTGGCAGAGGTAAGTGGTTTTGTTTGTTTCATCCATCCATCTTCCACCGCTTTTCCGGGGGTCCGGGTTGCGGAGGCAGCAGTTCAAGCAGAGAAGCCCAGACTTCCCTCTCCCCCGCCACCTGCTCCAGCTCTTCAGAGAGGATACCAAGGCGTTCCCAGACCAGCTGGGAGACATGGTCTCTCCACCGTGTCCTGGGTCTGCCCCGGGGTCTCCTCCCAGTGGGACGTGCCTGAAACACCTCAAGTGGGAGGCGTCCAGGAGGCATCCTAATCAGATGCCCATACCACCTCAACTGACTCCTTTCAATGTGGAGGTGCAGCGGTTCTACTCTGAGCCTCTCCTGGATGACTGAGCTCCTCACCCTATCTCTGAGGGTGAGTCCAGTAATCCTACGGAGAAAGCTCATTTCAGCCGCTTGTATCCGCGATCTCGTTCTTTCGGTCATTACCCAAAGCTCGTGACCATAGGTGAGAGTAGAAACGTAGATTGACTGGTAAATCGACAGCTTTGCCTTAGAACTCAACTCCCTCTTCACCACAACAGACCGGTACAACGTCCGCATCACTGCAGATGCTGCTCCAATCCGTCTGTTGATCTCTCGCTCCATTTTCCCCTCACACGTGAATAAGACCCCAAGATACTTAAACTCCTCCACTTGGGGCAGGAGCCTGTCCCCAACCCAGAAAGGACAATCCACCTTTTTCCGGTGGACTGCACCACACGCACCTTTGTTTGTTTCACTCAATTAATTTTAAATGTTAGCATTAGCTCTTTACCACAATTATTACTTAGCAATTTAAATACACAACAGAATAATGTTAAACTCCTTTTATCTCACAGGTGGACTTTAACTCAACAGGAGAGACTGATGTCCAGCTCTCACTATCACTCCAGCACAAACAACAACACAGGCAACAAATAACATTTACAACTTCCAACCGTGTGTATTCTTATAAGTTCAAATGTGTTTGAGTATTTTAAAGTTATGTTTTTGGGGGGTTTTTTTAGGGGCAGCACGGTGGTACAGTGCTTAGCACTGAGGCAGCACAGCAAAAAGGTCACGGTGTGGAGAGTGGAAATAACGGAGGCAGACTAATGCTGCAGACGACTTTATTCACTCTCACATAAATCATGCACAGAAAAAGAATCTTTCCAATACACTAGGGTCTCTCCTTTTATATCAACCGCCCATCTCACATCTGCATGACATCTCGCATCACAATACATTCACCCCTTGTCCCCCAACTACTTCTTCCTGCTCCCTCACCAAAATCTCTCTCATCTCAATACCTATTGTCCTTCTCTGTTTACCCTTTGCATCCAGTCTGAGATGATTAACCCAGCATCTACACCGCCCCCCCCCCCCCGAATCTCAGACCGAGTTTCAGTCCTCGTGTCCTTTTGGCTTCAGTCTCCTCCCGTATCTGCTGTAACGGGGGTTTTCCGCCTCCACGGAGCTCCTGGGAGTGTGTCTGTCTGCGGGTGGGCAATGGCGAGGGGGGGGGGACCTTCGACTTGCCCATGTGGCTGCTCTGACAAATCGTTACCTGGGGAGTTCTCCGTGGGGGTCTTCCACACCGAGGGACCTGAGCCAACATCACTTGCTCATCCGCCACCACAAAGGTGGGCTTAAGTCTGTCTATACATATTTTCTCCCGACGACCCCCCAAGTCTAACAAAAAATGTTTGTCCCCTGTATCCAGCACTCTGAACGGGCCATCGTACGGTGGGCGCAATGGGGGGTGGTGGGCATCGTGCCTGACAAACCCGAACGCCGCGTTCTTCAAAGTTTTTGGCACAAAAGCTCGTGGAAAACAGTGGTGGGCTGGGCCCGGCAGCGTGCCTGTATCTGCGCTATGCTGCAAACGCTGAGACGGACAGTTGTCTGGCGCAGGATTATCTGGCAAAAATTCCCCGGGGAGCCGCAGTGGCTGAGAAAAAACAAGCTCTGCTGGGGAAGCCTCCAAATCCTCTTTTGGTGCGGAACGCAACCCCAATAAAACCCACGGCAACCGGTCTACCCAATTTACATTCATCAGCGAAGCCCTGAGCGCTGCTTTCAGTGACCTATGGAAACGCTTGCATAACCCATTGGCCTGCGGGTTGTACACGTTTGTGCGATGAATTGCAACACCCAGGCTACGGGCCATCGCGGACCAGAGGTCGGAAACGAACTGCGGGCCCCTATCAGACGTTATGTTCGACGGGATGCCAAAACGTGCCACCCATGTTGTCAAAAAAGCACGCGCCATGTCCGCGGACGTGGTTGCCGCCAGCAGAACTGCTTCTGGCCAGAGTGTGGTGCGGTCCACCACTGACAGAAGGTGCGTGCACCCCTGCGATGGCAGGAGGGGGCCCACGAGGTCTACGTGAACATGGTCGAACCTCTTAGCCGGTATACGAAACGGCTCCAAAGGAGCCTTCGTGTGTCTGTGTACTTTGGCTCGTTGGCATGCTACGCAGGCTGCCGCCCACTCTTTCACTTGTTTGCGCAGGCCTGGCCATACGAACTTCATTCCCACCATTTTGACCGACGCGCGCACTCCTGGGTGCGCCAGAGTGTGAACTGACTCAAACACTCGGCGGCACCAAGCAACTGGGACCACTGTGCGCGGGCGTCCTGTGGAGACATCGCAGATTGGGGGGGCTGCCGTCTTGCAGTACTCTGCTCTCCAGCCTTAACCCTGTTGGTCCAGACTGGAGCGTGCACACGTCCGCATCGCCAATCTGTTCTGCGGCCATGGCTGTATAGTCTATCCCCACGCAGACCGGGGCCACTACTGCGTGCGAGAGGCAGTCCGCCACCACATTCAGTTTACCCGACACATGCTGAATATCGGTCGTAAACTCCGAGATCGCGGCCAGCTGTCTCTGCTGCCGGCCTGACCATGGTTCCAAAACTTTGGCCATCGCAAATGTTAGCTGCTTGTGGTCCACGAACGCGGTGAAGCTGCGCCCTTCCAGCCAGAACTGGAAGTGGCGTATGGCCAGGTGGAGAGCCAGTAATTCTCTGTCAAACGCACTGTATTTATGCTCACTGTCGCGCAAAGCCCTGCTAAAAAAAGCGAGCGGCTGCCAAGAATTGGCGACGCGTTGCTCCATGACGGCCCCTATGGCCACGTCCGAGGCGTCGGTAGTGAGCGCTATCTGGGCCGCCGGGTCTGGGTGCGCCAACAGTGTGGCGTTTGCCAGGGCTGTTTTAACCTCAGAGAAGGCCTGCTCCCGCTCCGGAGTCCATTCGACTCTGTCCACCGGTTTCCGTTTCTTGAGCGCGGCGTACAATGACTGCATGAGCTGAGCTGCGTGGGGGAGGAACCGATTATAAAAGTTAGCCATCCCCAAAAATTCCTGCAGCGCCCTGACCGTCTGAGGCCGGGGAAAATTCGCCACGGCGCGCACCTTGTCGGGCAAGGCTATCGCTCCCTCCAGTGAGATGCGGTGCCCCAAAAAATTAATCCCCGTCACGCCGAACTGGCATGTCGCCGGGTTGATTATTAACCCGTGCTCCTCCAACCTCCGGAAAACTGTCCTGAAGTGGGTTACGTGTTTGTCCTCGGATGCGCTGGCCACCAGGATATCACCCAGGTAGACAAACACAAACGGCAGATCACGCAACACCGCATCCATCATGCGTTGGAATGTCTGTGCCGCGCCTTTTAATCCGAAGGGCATGCGTAAAAACTCAAACAAGCCAAACAGAGTTATTACCGCTGTTTTGGGTATGACCTCCGCGCGCACTGGGACCTGGTGGTAACCACGGACCAGGTCTATTTTAGATAAAATGCGTGCTCCGGCGAGATGAACGGAAAAATCCTGAATATGGGGAATCGGGTAGCGGTCGTGCGCTGTGGCGTTATGCAACCTGCGGAAATCTCCGCACGGTCGCCACGATCCCTCGGCCTTAGGGACCATGTGTAGTGGGGATGCCCATGGGCTGTTTGAGCGCCTGATGATGCCCAACCTTTCCAAGTTGTCAAACTCCTCGTGCGCTATGGCCAGTTTAGCTGTGTCCAGACGCCTTGGTCGTGCGAAAACGGGCGGCCTGGTGGTGGTGATAAAGTGTTCCACCCCGTGTTTAGTGCTGGCCACCGAAAACATTGGGACCGTGAGTGCTGGGAACTGAGTGAGCAGGGTGTGGAACTTACCGCCTGGAGCTGTGACGTTGGCTTGTGTTATTGGCCCGGCCCTTCGAACTGTACAGGGGAGAGAATCAAAAGACATTGCATTAACCAGGCGCCTGTTAGCAACGTCGACTAGCAACCCGTGTGCACACAGAAAATCAGCTCCCAGGATTGGGAAACTCAATGCTGCTATGACAAAAGTCCACTCGTACATACGGCTGTGTAGGGATAAAGTCAGTGTTCTCTCACCAAAAGTCTTAATGTCCAAGCCATTTACGGCTACCAGCTGGGGGCCGCTACCTCCCGCTAGCCGGTCGGCGTAGGATGGCAGGATGAGGCTCTTCTGGGAGCCGGTGTCTACGAGGAACCGTCTCCCCGAGCGCGAGTCCGTCACGTAGAGCAGCTTGTTTTCTTCACCGGCGGTCGCAGCTGCTACTGACTGCCGGCCTTGGCGTTTCCCGAACGCTTGAATTGGCACGGTGGCATACATCTGCGTGCGTTCTCTCCAAATTGGCAGTGGTAGAAGCAGAGCGTGTCTCTCTGGCGCTTCCTGGCCTCCGCTGCCACTACCGTCGCCGGCTCCTCGCCTCCGCTGGTCGTCTCGCTTGGTTCCGAGGCCGCCACGTTCACTGTGAGGGCTCTGGTGGTGAGGATGATCCGATCTGCCTCCTGGGCTAGCGCCCGGTAGTCACGCGTGGCCAGCAACGGCGAATTGGCAAGGACCGCTCTTGCCTCTGTTGGGAGGTTCCGGAGGAACAGGTGGGCAAACAGAAAATGCCTGTCGTCCGTGCCCATCAACACCAACATCTTCTCCATCAGTTCGACCGCCGACCCATCTCCTAACTCGGAGCACCTCAGGAGCCTCTCTGCTCTCTCACAGTCCGAGAGTGTGTAGTGCCGGGTCAGCGCGGCCTTGAGAGCCCCGTATTTGTCGTGGGCTGGAGGCTGTTGGAGCAGGCTCGCTACTTGCTGAGACGTGCGAGCATCCAGCGCTGCGACCACATAGTAATATCTGGTGTCGTCTGCCGTTATTCCCAGGAGGGCGAACTGAGCCTCGGTGTGGTGGAACCAAGACCGTGGGTCGTGCAGCCAAAAGTCCGGTAGTTTGACCAAAACAGCGCACGCATTGCTGGGGCTTCCCATCCGGGTCGACTCCGGGGTTCTTGCCTCGTGTTCCATAATTCGTCAAGGGGTCACCAGTGTGGAGAGTGGAAATAACGGAGGCAGACTCATGCTGCAGACGACTTTATTCACTCTCACGTCAATCATACACAGAAAAAGAATCTCTCCAGTACACCAGGGTCTCCTTTTATATCAACCGCCCATCTCACATCTGCATGACATCTCACATCACAATACATTCACCCCTTCTCCCCCCCTTGTCCCCCAACTACTTCTTCCTGCTCCCTCACCATAATCTCTCTCATCTCAATACCTATTGTCCTTCTCTGTTTACCCTCTGCATCCAGTCTGAGATGATTAACCCAGCGTCTACAACGGGATCGATTCCACCCCTGACCATCATGGGTTCAATCCCACCCCAAGACCATTGTTGGCCCTTCTGTGTAGAGTTTGCATGTTCTTATGTCTGCATGGGTTTCCTCCCACAGGCCAAAGACATGCAGGTTAGGTTAATTGGCATCAATTGGGGATTCTAAATTGTCCTCAGGTATGGATGTGACAGTGAAAGGCTGTCTGTCTTTCTGTCGGCCCTGCGATGGGCTGGTGATCTGTCCAGGCTATACCCTGTGTGATGTATGATATTGGACATTTCTGGGAGTGGTGCGCATCCTGCGGATGACGTCACCACACCATATACAGTGGTATGAAAAAGTGTCCTGATTTCTCATTTCTTTGTATGTTTGTCACACTTAAATGTTTCAGATCATCAAACAAATTTAAATATTAGACAAAGATAACACAAGTAAGCACAAAATGCAGTTTTTACATGAAGTTGTTTATTATTAAGGGTCAAGAAAACCCAAACCTAAATGGCCCTGTGTGAAAAAGTGACTGCCCATCCCACCTTGTTAAAACATAAATTAACTGGTTTATCACATCTTTGGGGCTGTCATCATCATCATAGCAGTCTGTCGGGGGCGACAATGACTGTTTCATTCAGGTCTGACCAGATTCCTCCATGCAGCTCCGTAATTCCCCTTCCACTGCCAGGGGTGGACCATAAACAAACCTATCATCTGGTCAGTCACTTTAACAGATACTGGAGTCAAGTTTGTCTTGGCCTGTCCTTGCCACTGATAATAGCTCTATCTACCAAGAATGTTCCGCTAGTCCAGCAAAAGCTAGCAGTTCTCAAATACTTTGCAAGCAGTTTCATGAAATGGTCAGTCAGAAAGCAGCTCATACCGGCTCGGACGTCGCCCAGGTTAACAAGGTCAGGAGTTCCTGGCAGCGGAGGGCAAAGGACAGAGCTGCATGGAGGAATCTGATCAGACCTAAATGAAACGGTCATTGTCGCCCCCGACAAGACTGCTATGATAAGATAAGATAAGCCTTTATTAGTCCCACAATGGGGAAATTCCAGGATTGCAACAGCACAGGGATAGCAACACTCAGAGCAATAATCAGAAGGCAAGAAAAAAACAAGAACATCTAGTAAACATATGTACATATTACTATAAATATATACGTATATAGACACACAGTGCGGAGCATTATGGTTGGTGAATGTGCAGCAGAAAGTCTAAGTTCTCTCTCCGCAGATGCGGCTGGCCAGCTGAAAGTCTTTGGGCATGATGGTGACCCTCTTAGCGAAGAAGAGACCCACCAGGTAGGCCTCTCTGGTCTCCTGCAGAGCCATGACGGCGAAGCTCAGGAAGCGCAGGTGGGTCTTGAAGTCCTGAGCGATCTCCCTCACCAGACGCCGGACGGGCAGCCTACGGATGAGCAGCTCCGTGGATTTCTGGTAGTGACGGATCTCTCTCAGAGCCACGGGCCTGTAACGGTGAGGCTTCTTCACTCCGCCGGTGGCCGGAGCGCCTCTCCAAGCAGCCCTGGTGGCTAGCTGCCTCCTGGGGGGCTTCTTCCTCTAGTAGATGTTACGGGCGGTCTGCTTGGTTCTTGCCATCGCTCTTTATTATTCTTTTTTTTTTTTTATTTAAGTTTTTGTAAAGGGTATACAGGTCGTTACAGCAGTGCATTGTTTACATTTTCATCACATGTTCCCTTATTTTCTGATATCTGACAACATTGGAAGATTAATTCTTACAACACCCCCTTTTTTTTTTAAAGTGAAAGAAAAAGTGAAATTAAAGAGAAAAAAAACAAAAAAACAACAACAAACAAACCAGCAAAAAACAAACAAAAAGAAAAAGTAAGTAAATAAAGGTAAAAGAGCATCTGAGTAGCGTTGGAACAAAGAGCGGAACCATTATTGAAATGGTATTTGTCAAAGATTAGATCTAATGGAAGACACACATGCGATCCAGGGTTGCCAAAAGTTCACGAACCCATCCATGTCCTGTCTCAGTGCGAATGTCAACTTTTCCATCGAGTAAATGTCTTGGATCACGTTAATCCAATCTTCAGGTGTAGGACAGTCCTTCAACATCCATTTTTTAGTTAGAGCTTTTTTGCTTGCTAATATTAAAACATTGAATAAGTATTTTTCTCCTCGTCTTTCCAGTGAGTCCGGTAGTAAACCCAAATACAAAGTTACAAAAGAAAAGGGAACTGTTATTTTGAATATTTTCCCCAATATTGTCTGTACATTGGTCCAATATTGGTGGATAACTGGGCATGACCAAAACACATGAAAATGATTTGCAGTCTTTTCACCACACAAGCGCCAACAGTTCAACCCCTTATGGGTAAATTTGTTTTGTGCAGGTGTTCTGAAAAATCTTGCCAAGTTTTTCCATCCAAATTCTCTCCACTGCAGGGATGAGGTACTTTTCCATTGCTGTTTATTTAGCTTTTCCCATATTTCCAGTTGTAAAGTGAAATTCCCCTCTTTTTCCCATCTCTCTTTTATATAAGATGTGTTGTCTCCTTTTAAGTCTTGAAGACCTTGGTATATTTTAGAAATGTATCTGATCCCTGGGATCCCTTTATATGCCATTAAGAAGACCTTCAGAACACCTGACTGGGCCCTTTCCAAATCCTCCTTTTTAAGTATATTGTTTATGTGGTGTCTAAGCTGGAAGAACCTGTAAAGGTCTTGATTTATTAGGCCTTGTTTTTTCAAATCTTCAAAACTTCTTAAGATTTGCCCTTTAAAAAAATCGTAATATTTTATCAGCCCTTTCTCCTTCCACTTTTTAAATTACTAACTAACTAACCTGCACTTATATAGCGCTTTTCTAGTCACAAAGACCACTCAAAGCGCTTTCACTAGTACTAACCCTCTATTCTAAGGGCCTATAGGAAACAGATATCTAGGGACAATTTAGAACAGCCAATTAACCTAACATGCATGTCTTTGGATTGTGGGAGGAAACCGGAGCCCCCGGAGTAAACCCACGCAGCACAGGGAGAACATGCAAACTCCACACAGAAAGGTTCCAACCCCTGCCAGCCTGGGGATTCGAACCAGGAACCTTCTAGCTGTAAGGCAACAGTGCTAACCACTGCACCACCGTGCTGCCCAACAAAAATCTGGAGTCTGTTTTATTAGGAGTAAAGTCTTGATCATAGGCAATCCATTGCAGAAGTCGATAGGGCTCTTTAGTTTGATTCTCTCTGACTATCTTAAACCAAATTTTTAGCGGGGTCTCTATCCACGGGTTAGTGTTATTCAAAAGCTTAGGTAAGGCATTGTTCCCTATTATCGCCTGTAGGGGGATGTCACTTGTTATTTGGCATTCGATCTCCTTCCATTGTGCAGTGTAGACTGGGTTACATATCTCTACTAAAGTTTTAATTTATGCGGCTTTAAAGTAGTCCCTGATATTTGGCAGCGCGAGCCCACCTTTGTCTTTGTTTAGCTGTAGGGTTCTATATCTGATTCTAGGTCTCTTGCCCTGCCATATGAATCTTGAGATCCTTCTGTCCAGTTCCTGCCATGTTTTTTTGGGAGGTTCTACCGGTATTGTTTGGAAAAGGTATAGAAGACGTGGAAGTATATTCATTTTGACTGCTTCAATTCTTTGTGCAGTACCCAAGAATGGTATCATATTCCATCTTGTTAGGTCAGATTTTATTTTTGTCACCAGTGGATCATAGTTTAGTGATATAATTTTGTTGAGTTGTTTCGGGATATTGACCCCCAGATATTTCATAGATTCCGACTCCCAGTTAGTTTTGAGTTTGCTTAGTGAATAATGATTTGGGTCATAGTTGAATGTTAAAATTTGGGTTTTATGCATGTTTAATTTGTACCCCGATAAATCTCCGTACTTTGAAAAAATTGAGGTCAGTTCTGGTAAAGAAGTGTCCGGCTGCCCTAGGTATATTAAAATGTCATCAGCAAAGAGTGCTATTTTATGTTCCTTCTGACCAAGTGTAATACCTTGAATTTTTTGATTTTGTCTTATCCATTGGCTCAGAGGTTCTATGAAGATTGCAAAGAGCAGTGGAGACAGGGGGCAGCCCTGACGACATCCTCTTTCCAGTTCAAAAGATGATGATAAATTACCGTTAATCCTTATTTTAGCTGTTGGTTTTTTATATAATGCCTGTATAGTTCTAATGAAGTTGTTATGAAAATTGAAACTGGATAAGATTCTATATAGAAAAGACCAGTCAACCGAATCGAATGCTTTTTCAGCATCTAATCCCAATATGACTGCATTTAAGTTATATTTTTTTATATGATGAATTATGTGTAAAGTGCGTCGAATGTTGTCTTGTGTCTGTCTTTGTCTTATAAAACCTGTTTGGTCTAAATGAATTAGGTCTGTCAGTATATTTTCTAACCTTTTGGCAAGGATAATGGTAAAAAGCTTATAGTCCTGATTTAGTACACTGATTGGTCTGTAGTTGGAGCACTCTAGTTTATCCTTTTCAGGTTTAGGTATAACTGCAATGACCCCTTCTCTCCAGGAGGGGGGATTTCCCCTGTGTGGAGGACATAATTAAATGTTTTCAGGAGGAGAGGAGATAGTTGCTGTTTAAAGGTTTTGTACCACTCTGCTGTATAGCCATCAGCTCCTGGGGATTTGTTAGCTTTAAGTTTCATAATTGCTTTTTCCAATTCTTTAGGATGTATTTCTGACAGTAGTGTTTTATTTTGTGACTCCGTAAGTTGGGGAAGGTTTAATGTGTTTAGGAATGCCTCGGATGCGTTTCCTTTGATACTGGGTCTCTGATTTTGTAGATTGCTCTTTCTGTTTGATGTTTCCTCAATTTATAGGCTAGCAATTTTGCCGATTTACTGCCTGCTTCATAGTGTTTTTGTTTCAAAAATGTAAGTTTCTTCTGGATTTCTATTGTGTAGATCTCATTTATTTGGTTTTTAATTTCCTTAATGTTGAGCGAGTCAGTAGAATGAGTGTTGCCTTTGTGTTCTTTTTCTAGGTTCCTAAGTTCTGACTCTAATGTGGATAGTTTTTCTTGTCTTAGTTTCTTTTGGGTTGCCAGTTTTGCAATAATCTTTCCTCTTATTACAGCTTTGCATGCATCCCACAGTATTAAAGGGGATACTTCTCCATTATCGTTTTCTTCCAAATATCTGAGAATATCTGATTCCAATTCATCTTTCAATGGTCCTTTCAGGACATTTGAATTTAACCTCCAAGAAAATGTATTATTTGTGTATTTTTGGATATTTAAGTCCATGTAGATCAGACTGTGGTCAGAGAGATCCATCAGTCCTATTTTACATGTTTTTACTCTTCCAATGTCTCTATTAAACATAAAAAAATAGTCAATCCTTGAGTAAGATGAATGTGGAGTTGAGTAAAATGTATAGTCTTTTACACTGGGGTTGAGTTCCCTCCACACGTCACAGATTCCCATTTCTTTTAGTAGCATCCGAGTCTTCCTGTTTTGGGTGTTATTTTGATGTGGAGAATTACCAGAAGCATCCCAGTATGGATTCAGTCTAAGATTGAAGTCCCCACCACATATCACTAAACCTTGAGCTTTAGTTATCATTAGGTCAAATACATTTTTATAAAATTTCCAGTTAGCCCCTGGGGGAGCATACACATTCGGCAGGGTGATATCTTCTCCCTCTAGCCGCCCAGTTACCAAACTGTATCTCCCTTCTTTATCTTTGTGTTCTGATTTTTTTTCAAATGTAATTTTGGTTGATATCAATGTCGCTACTCCCCTCCTCCTCCCTGACTTATATGAAGATGAAGAGATCATTTTAAACCCTTGTCTACTGAGTTTATTGTGTTCCACGTCTGTTAGGTGGGTTTCTTGTAAAAATATTATTCCTGCTTTGTCTTTTTTCATTTTGCCTAGAATCTTGGATCTTTTAACTGGATTCAGGATTCCTTTTACATTATATGAAATTATTTTGGTTACACCCTGTTTCTCCATTGTGTTGTTTTGTTTAGTATAACTGTGTGGTGGCTGTCTTTTGTGCTACTCAGAAACTGAAAGAACATTAAAAACAAGAAAAACATTAAGAACATAGTGTATAAAACTTTAAAACAAAAAGCTGTCATAAGAACTTCCTGAGCTGAGGTCTTTTTAAAGACCCTGTAAGAGCCTTGATGGAGTGAAGGCCCTGAGGGAAATTCCTCAAACTCTGTTACGTGTTGAGGGCCCTCTCTTACCCCTGTAAGTTGTCCCATGCTTTTAACATGAGTTTCAGAACCCAATCCAAACTTGTAATGATTTTTTTTTTCCTTTTATGCCTAAACCCTGTGAAATTGTGTGCACCCTCCCACCCCCATCACATCAAACATTCACGCAAAAACAGTATTTGTTAGTATGAGGAGAACATGTGGATTATTGTCACATTTCTATTTTAACAAGTTTTTTTGTTTTTTTTTTATTAAAAAGACTTATTTGTTTCAAATATTATGACTGTTCCATGAAATGTTTTACCACATGCTGAATACGCATCTCCTTTAATGTTTGTTACCTTGTATGAGGGGGGTTGGATGTGCGGATTGATTCAAGAGAAAAAAAAAAAAAAAGGTCGCTATTCCAACCTGAAAACGGACAGTTTATCCGCGACGCTCTGGCGCTGGGTTTCCCGCTGCTGGTCTGTGGATTTTGAAGGTCTTTGTGTTGTCCATGTTTGCGCTTTGATCTTCTCACTCGGGTCTGCTGCGGGTTTAAATACCGTTACCGGGAGCCCTCTTCTCGCCATGTCAGCTGTTGCTTCTTCCGCCGAATTATAGAGACATGTTTCTTCGCCGTAGAAGACCCTTAACTTCGCAGGAAATGGAGTCTGAAAGCGCAATTTCTTCTCTCTTAACACCTTTTTCGCGTCATTGTATTCCCTGCGCTTTTTAAGGACCTCCGGGGCGTAATCGTGTTCCACGAAGACTTTTCTCTCCTGGTGCATAAATCCTTTTTTCTGCCAGGCCAGTCTTACAACCTCTTGTTTTATTTTGAAATTGGAAAATCTTACCAACACCGAACGTGGGGGCGCTTCCGCCGCCGGCCTAGCGGCTAATGAACGATGTGCCTTTTCTATCTTCAAGTCGGTGGTTTGTGGAATATCCAATTTCTCTCTTAGTAAGGATTCCACGCATTCTGCCATTGAGTTAAAACCGTTTTCGGCTCCTTCTATCAGACCATGAATTCTTATGTTGTCTCTTCTTTGTCTTCCTTCTTGGTTGGCTAGCTTAGCCTCTATAGATGCTTGTCTTTTGCGTAGGTCCAGCACAGAATCTTCGAGCACTTTTATTCGTTCCTGTGTTTCCAAGATTCGGTTCTCGGCCTGGTCCACTCTGCTGTTTGTCCTTTTCAATTCTTCTCTGAATTCCCGAAATTCGGCCGTAACCTCTCAGCGAAGTCGTCGTAGCTCTTCAAATAGTGATTTCAGGCTAACCTTTTTGTTAGCTACCACCAGTTCCTCGTCTTCTGAATGGAGATCTTCCAGTGTAGATTCTCCAGCCGATACGTGTCCTAGCCTGGAGAATTTCAGTTTCTTCTGTTTTCCTTTAGACATGATGATTTTGTCTTTTGATTTTCACTCCTCCAAAAATCCGTTAAGTTTGATTTTCAAGGTGTTATCTTGGATTGGGTCTGAGAGCTTCAGTGTTAAGCTGCAGTCGCCATGGCGTCCAGACCGGAAGTCCGCTCTTTATTATTCTGTCTTATATTTCTTGCACGCCGCCTAAACTTCAGCCCGCCACCCGCGTCGTTTTCGCTACAGCTCCCGGTATGTCGAGTTTCCCATTAGCACCGGGCGGCGGCCAAGTGCTAGCTAGCACCAGCTCCTCCCCGCTGCAACGTCTCCCGCTGCAAACAGTGGCTCCGTCCGCCGACCCGGGAGATCCCCGGGGCGATCCGTGCGTCCGTGATATATATAAAGAGTGAAAGGTGTAGAAAGAAGAAGGAAGATAAAAAAAAGGCTGTTGCAACGGGCAGCCGACTCGTGTGGCGCCGCCAGTCCGGGGGAACCGGAACCGGAATTTATGATGATGATGGAAAGCTGAGTTCAATTTCTCTAGCCACACCCAGGCCTGATTACTGCCACACCTGTTCTCAATCAAGAAATCACTTAAATAGGACCTGCCTGACAAAGTGAAGTAAACTACAAGATCCTCAAAAGCTGGACATCATCCAAAGAAATTCAGGAACAAATGAGAAAGAAAGTAATTGAGATCTATCAGTCTCGAAAAGGTTATAAAGCCATTTCTGAAACTTAGGGACTCCAGCGAACCACAGTAAGAGCCATTATCCACAAATGGCAAAAACTTGGAACAGTGGTGAACCTTCCCAGGAGTGGCCAGCCAACCAAAATTACACCAAGACCGCAGCGACGACTCATCCAAGAGGTCACAAAAGACCCCACAACAGCATCCAAAGAACTGCAGGCCTCACTTGCCTCAGTTAAGGTCAGTGTTCATGACTCCACCATAAGAAAGAAACTGGGCAAAAATGGCCTGCATGGCAGAGTTCCGAGACGAAAACCACTGCTGAGCAAAAAGAACATAAAGGCTCATCTCAGTTTTGCCAGAAACCATCTTGATCCCCAATACTTTTGGGGAAATACTCTGTGGACTGACGAGACAAAAGTTGCAAACTTTTTAGAAGGTGTGTGTGCCATTACATCCAGCGTAAAAGTAACACAGCATTTCAGAAAAGGAACATCATACCAACAATAAAATATGGTGGTAGTGGTGTGATCTGGGGCGTTTTTGCTGCTTCAGGACACGGAAGACTTGCTGTGGTAAATGGAACCATGAATTCTGCTGTCTACCAAAAAATCCTGAAGGAGAGTGTCCGGCCATCTGTTCATGACCTCAAGCTGAAGCGCACTTGGGTTCTGCAACAGGACAATGTTTGAAAACACACCAGGAAGTCCACCTCTGAATGGCTTAAGAAAAACCAAATGAAGACTTTGGAGTGGCCTAGTCGAAGTTCTGACCTGAATCCAATTAAGATGCTGTCCTTAAATAGGTGGTTCATGCTTGAAAAGCCTCCAATGTGGCTGAATTACAACAATTCTGCAAAGATGAGTGGGCCAAAATTCCTCCACAGCACTGTAAAAGACTCAGTGCCAGTTATCTCAAATGCTTGATTGCAGTTGCTGCTAAGGATGGCCGAACCAGTTATTAGGTTTGGGGGGCAATCACTTTTTTACACAGGGCCATATAGTTTTGGATTTTTTTTACCCTTAATAATAAACATCATTTAAAAACTGCATTTTGTGTTTACTTGTGTTATCTTTGTCTAATATTTAAATTTGTTTGATTTGAATCATTTAAGTATGACAAACATACAAAAAGGTGAGAAATCAGGAAGGGAGCAAACACTTTTTAACACCACTGTATATATTGGGCGGTCCGCCATCTCAGGTTAGTTGTATGGGAGTCAACAGAGGTGGTTGGCAGCTGGCCCCATTGCACACATGCCTGTACTCTTATACTTTTCTTGTAATAAAGTTCAGTAAATGGCAGCATCCTCGTCGGTCGTCATTGCCAGGTTTGTGGACATAACATTTGGCGACAAGAGATTAAACCATGGAGGTGTGCTTGAGACTGCTACAGCCCTTTCTGGAGTCACTGGGTGAACCAACAGTCCCATGGCCGTGATGGCTGGATGCATTTGAGACCTATGTTGCAGCATTGGACCTGGGTAAACTCGATAAAGTCAGGAAAAGAGCACTCCTTGTTTACAACCTCAGCATAGAAGGCCAGAGAATTTTCCACGTTAGGACGGATGGAGTCGTATGTGGATGCCGTCAAACTCCTTGCTTGCTATTTTGCTTCTCCCGACAACGTGATAGCACGACTGATTTGTTTTAGCCAGAGACGACAGAGTCGGTGAGTCAGTCCAACAATTTGTCACTAACCTGAGACATTTGGCTAGCATGTGCCGCTTTGGACTGTTGGAGGATGAAATGGTGCGGGACCAGTTAGCCGAACACATGTGCAACACAAGGCTACAAGCTAAGATGCTGATGGCGCCAAACGACATGACACTAGCTAACACTATAGAGATAGCGTTCCAGGTAGAGGTAGCGGAGAAGTTAGCCACAGAGCTAAATGGGCGCCAAACACGGAAGCTACCTGGACAGATGACGCTAGCTAACGCGGTGGGCGCGGAGGAAGAAGAGGACGTGGCAGAAGTGTATGAGATGAACGCAGTTAGCTGAAAGTCTGCTTCGAGAGGCCCAGTCTGTGGGAGCTGTGGGTCCTCAACACACCAAGACAGAGCACATTTTTGCCTGGCAAAATGCCTAAATCATTTCACCAGAGTGTGCTGGTCGCAGGTACCATGGGACCCGCCAAGTAAGCCAACCCGCCCGCCAACAACAACCATTCATGCGGTAAGCCCCGACATCAGAATCAGAATCAGAAAGCTTTATTGCCAAGCATGTTTACATAAAAAACATAAACATACGAGGAATTTGACTTGACATTGGGCGCGCTGAATAAGCGCATCTCAATGACGCAGCAGCCATGGAGGCGCCTGTCAGCAGCATCAACGGTTATTCGTATGGCATGGTTGAATTAGACGGGGTAGCTGTACCACTACTGCTTGACAAGGCAGTGTTGCGGTCGATATTAAACTGGGCCACGGTGAAGAAGTTTTTCCCCAACCACAAAATCAAGAAGAACCCAACGCCGCTGTACAGATATGGTGGTCACAGACTGTGCAATGTCAGAACAGTGGATCTGTTTACCACAAGTCCAAAATCGTGTACGACTTCACGCTCCAGGTGGCAGTGCACGGTGATAACATTATGGGAAGTGACCTTTTCTACAGACTGGGCTTCGCTGTCAGACAGTGCTGAGTTTGAATGGTCTGGATGTGGCAGTTGGAGCAAGACGGACCTCGACATGGTGTGGGACGAGGTAATTAAGAATGGCACCGACACCAAAGCGTCCACCCCACGCTTTCAGGAGGAGGGCCCCCCAGGAGGGGGGTCAGCTAGACTTACCTACGTCCCTTGCTCAGCCAGAACTGGAGCCGGAGGGAAGGGAGCCCAAGCATGCAGAGAACCCCGAAGCGCAGCAACAGCAACCGGGCACAAACAGCTCACAACGTGGCACTGCAGAGCACTTCAGACGAGAGAGAGGAGGAACCGGACTGCTTCCATACCCTCGCTCAACAAGCTACGGAAGTCACGACTGAGCTGACAGGTGAAGAGTCCACCTCAACAAACGCCACCGGACACCTTTCATGCCCACAACGAGTTTCAACCGACGATGGAGATAATGGGTGAAGGGTCTGCAACGAACATGGTAACTACGGACCCGCCTCGGCACGACTGAGGTTCCAAGCCGAACGAGCACTCAGAGCCACTGGGAGCACAACAACATCGTATTAAACCAAGTAAGGTGCCGCTCCAAGTCATGGACTGGGTTCGGGTTTGCGCCGGCGAGAGACCAGGACGGCGACTGACCGGGCCACAGCCAGTGAAACAATGGGCGCCGCTGAGGATCGTGGCAAAGCTGGGAGCAGTGTGCTTTTGGCTGACAGGTGGTTTGGTTCGGCACGCAAACCAACTACTGCGCGTCCAGGTGGCTGCTCCAGACGGCGAGGCTTCGCAGGAGTCAGCTACCGCAGTGTGGGACCCGGGGCCCAGCATCAGATTAGTCCCGTCCTTGGAGGTCCGACAGCCCTAGGGAGGCTGCCGCCACGGGTCCTCTACAAAGCCCCTCAGGCAGAACTTTCTCCCTGTGGAAGACTGTCGGAAAAAAGACTGTTCAGGTAGGAGCGCAGCTGACACGGTGGCAGAATAACCCATCCAGCCATGTTGGGTCCTGCGGTGGTCTACCTGCGGACCCTAGCTGTTAGGTTTGGTGTTGTTCTTAAAAAAAAAAAAAAACCCTGTTCCTTAATAAAATGAAGGTGTTCTTTAAAATGTGTTCTTTATAATAACTGGTATGTTTTTAATAATTTATACACATAGAATGTAAGTTTGTTGAAGTACAGTAATAAAAATTATACATATGTAATACTTGAACAGTAGAGTTAATCGTGTGATCTGTTAATATTGAAAAAGAATGGTTCCTTATGTGGGGAGCGTGAAATAAAGAAGCTGAATTGTTTCATGATTCAGGTTTAATATTGTGGTCACATCCCCAACATATCTCTCAGGAACAAAAGAGACTGAACTCAGCCAGGACCCCCTTATTTATACATACAACATCAAAAACCAAATCACACATCCTTGTCAAATCCTCTTATTGATCATAACTCCCCCTCGATGTCCTTCCGTCCTCCCCCTAAGTCTTTTCAGGTCTTTACCGCCGTGTCTCCGTCTCCCTGCTGTTCTTCACCGGCGGTCCAGACCTATTGTCCTCCTCTAAAACGTGAGGTCAGTCCACATATGCAATCTTAAACATCCCCTTATAATACTATATTTTCCATTTTTTGCAAGAAGGAGGGGGAAATGTGATGTATGACATAAGATAAGATAAAATAAGGTAAGCCTTTATTAGTCCCACAACGGGGAAATTCCAGGATTGCAACAGCACAGGGATAGCAACACTCAGAGCAACAATCAGAAGGCAAGAAAAAAACAAGCAAGCAAGAGCAGCTAATATACATATGTACATATTACTATAAAATATATATGTACACACACAGACACACAGTGCAGAGCATTGTAGCTGGATGGAATAAATATATGAATATATAAACACACAGTGCAGAGCATTGTAGCTAGATGGAATAAATATGTAAATATATAAACACCCACAGTACGGAGCATTGCAGCTAGGTGGAATAAATATGCAAGTATATAAACACACAGTGCGGAGCAATGTAGCTAGATGGAATAATATGTAGATATATAAAAACACAGTGCGGAGCATTGTAGCTAGATGGAATAAATATATAGATATATAAATATAAACACACCCAGTGCTGAGCATTGTAGCTATCCATCCATCCATCCATCTTCTACCGCTTTTCCGGAGGTCCGGGTCGCGGAGGCAGCAGTTCAAGCAGAGAAGCCCAGACTTCCCTCTCCCCAGCCACCTGCTCCAGCTCTTCAGAGGGGATACCAAGGCGTTCCCAGACTAGCTGGGAGACATAGTCTCTCCACCGAGTCCTGGGTCTGCCCCGGGGTCTCCTCCCAGTGGGACGTGCCTGAAACACCTCAAGTGGGAGACGTCCAGGAGGCATCCTAATCAGATGCCCATACCACCTCAACTGACTCCTTTCAATGTGGAGGAGCAGCGGTTCAACTCTGAGCCTCTCCCGGATGACTGAGCTCCTCACCCTATCTCTGAGGGTGAGTCCAGCAATCTTACGGAGAAAGCTCATTTCAGCCGCTTGTATCCGCGATCTCGTTCTTTCGGTCATTACCCAAAACTCGTGACCATAGGTGAGAGTAGGAACGTAGATTGACTGGTAAATCGACAGCTTTGCCTTAGAACTAAGCTCCCTCTTCACAACAACAGACCGGTACAACGTCCGCATCACTGCAGATGCTGCTCCAATCCGTCTGTCGATCTCTCGCTCCATTTTCCCCTCACTCGTGAACAAGACCCCAAGATACTTAAACTCCTCCACTTGGGGCAGGAGCCTGTCCCCAACCCGGAGAGGACAATCCACCTTTTTCCGGCTGAGGACCATGGACTCGGACTTGGAGGTGCTGATTCTCATCCCAGCCGCTTCACACTCAGCGGCAAACCGTCCCAGCAAGAGCTGTAGGTCATTGCTGGATGAAGCCAACAGGACAACATCATCTGCAAACAACAGAGATGAGATCCTGTGGTCACCAAGCATGACACCTTCCATTCCCTGGCTGCGCCTAGAAATCCTGTCCATAAAAATTATGAACAGGACCGGTGACAAAGGGCAGCCCTGGCGGAGTCCAACTCTCACTGGGAATGACTCCGACCGAGTGTTGGCAATACGAACTAAACTCTCACAACGGTCGTACAGAGACCGAATAGCTCGTAACAACAAGCCCGATACCCCATACTCCCGAAGCACCCCCCACAAAAATCCACGAGGGACGCGGTCAAATGCCTTCTCCAAGTCCACAAAACACATGTAAACTGGTTGGGCAAACTCCCACGAACCCTCAAGAATTCTCGAGAGGGTAAAGAGCTGGTCCGATGTGCCACGGCCAGGACGAAAACCACATTGCTCCTCCTGAATCCGAGGTTCGACCAACGGCCGGACTCTCCTCTCCAGTACCTTGGCATAGACCTTCCCAGGGAGGCTGAGGAGTGTGATCCCTCTAAAGTTGGAGCACACCCTCCGGTCCCCTTTTTTGAAGAGAGGAACCACCACCCCGGTTTGCCATGCCAAAGGCACTGCCCCCGACCTCCACGCAATGTTGCAGAGGCGTGTCAACCATGACAACCCAACAACATCCAGGGCCTTGAGGTACTCGGGGCGAATCTCGTCCACCCCCGGGGCCCGGCCACCAAGGAGATTTTTAACCACCTTGGCGACCTCAGCCCCTGTGATAGGCGAGTCATCCCCCTTGTCCCCAAACCCTGCTTCCTCTGTGGAAGGCGTATCAGTGGGATTGAGGAGATCCTCGAAGTATTCCTTCCACCGCCCGACGATATCCCCAGTTGAAGTCAACAGTGTCCCATCCGCACCATACACAGTGTGGACGGGGAGCTGCTTTCCCCTCCCGAGCCGCCGAACAGTTTGCCAGAATCTCTTTGAAGCCGACCGAAAGTCTTGTTCCATGGCCTCACCGAACTCCTCCCATACCCGGGTTTTTGCTTCAGCAACCACCCGAGCTGCATCGTCATGGATGCACCCCCTCATGGATCGTCACCTTATCGTGGTGGGGGGGTTTGCGTGCCCCAGTGATCCCAGGAGCTATGTTGTCCGGGGCAATTTGCCTCTGATAGGGTCTCCCAAGACAAACTGGTCCTGGGTGAAGGGCCAGACTAAGAACGATCCAACAGACTCTCATGATAAATTGTATATCAAGGATTCAGTGTACCCCGCCCGGTATGGGGTTACCGGGGCCCCACCCTGGAGCCAGGCCTGGGGGAGGGGCTCGAAGGCTAGCGTCTGGTGGCCAGGTTTCCACCCATGGGACCCGGCCGGGCTCAGCCCGAAGGAGTTACATGGGTCCGCCCTCCAGTAGGTTCACCACCTGCAGGAGGGATCATGGAAGTCCGGTGCTATGTGGATTAGGTGGCAGTCAAAGGCGGAGACCTTGGCGGACTGATCCCAAGCTTTCTAAACTGGCATTGTAGCTAGATGGAATAAATATGTAAATATATAAACACACACAGTGCAGAGCATTGTTGCTAGATGGGATGAAACAGCATAACCGTCTACTTAAGTTATCCTACATGGTATGATTATGTGCCCATACATATTCACACCCTCCATAGTGACCGGTATTTTCCTAGTTGTATGCCGGAGGGGACCATTGTGTAAGTCTATTGCATCTTTTGCATTCAAAAAACTATTAGTTTGTTACGTCTTTTTGCTATCTCTGCGAGCAGCCCTGCTTAGGTTGTACAGTCTGACAGCCGTTGGTAGGAAGGACCTACGAAACCTCTCGGTTGTGCACCTGGGATGATGTAGTCTGCTGCTAAATGAGCTCCTCAGTGCATTCAGTATGTCCTGCATAGGGTGGAACTCGGACTCCAGCAGAGATGACAGTTTAGCCACCGTCCTTCTCTCTCCTATCTCCTCCACCGGATCAAGGCGCTGCCCCAGGACAGAGCTAGCTTTCTTAATCAGTTTGTTCAGTCTCTTCCTATCGGCTGCAGTAATGCCACTGCCCCAGTAGACCACTCCAAAAGTGATGGCTGATGCCACCACCGTGTCATAGAATGTCTTCAGCAGCGCCCCTTGTACACCAAAAGACCTGAGTCTCCTCAGCAGGAACAGCCTGCGCTGTCCCTTCTTGTAGAGTGCGTCAGTATTGTGTGACCAGTCTAGTTTATTGTTCAGATGAACACCCAGGTACTTACAGGATGTCACCATCTCGATGTCTGTTCCCTGTATATTTACTGGTGCTGTGAGGGGCTGCCCATGCCTGCGGCAGTCCACCACCAGCTCCTTAGTTTTCCTCGCGTTGATCTGGAGGCAGTTCCGATGGCACCAGTCCACGAAGTCCTGGATAAGCCCTCTGTACTCAGCTTCATCTCCATTGGAGATGAGGCCAACGATCGCAGAGTCATCAGAGAACTTCTGTAGATGGCAGTGTGTTGTGTTGTGTGAGAAGTCCGCAGTATAAAGAGTGAACAGGAAGGGAGCCAGCACCGTTCCCTGGGGGGCCCCCGTGCTACTGATGATCGTGTCGGACACACAGTCCCGGGTTCTCACAAACTGAGGCCGGTTCGTGAGGTAGTCCAGGATCCATGATGACAGGTGCTGGTCCACGCCTGCGCGCAGCAGCTTGTCCTTCAGGATCATCGGTTGGATGGTGTTGAAAGCACTGGAGAAGTCAAAGAACATGATCCTCACCATATTCCCGGGCTTCTCCAGGTGGGACAGAGAACGGTGAAGGAGGAAGATGACCGCATCCTCCACCCCAATGCCATGCTGGTAGGCGAACTGGAGTGGATCCATTGCTGGTTCCACCAGGGGGCAGAGGTGAGCAAGGAGCAGTCTCTCCAGGGTCTTCATCAAGTGGGACGTCAAGGCCACCGGTCTGTAGCTGTTCAGGTCTTTGGGGTGGGAAGTTTTTGGTACAGGTACCACACAAGATGTTTTCCACAGCTGTGGTACCCTCCCCAGTTTCAGGCTCATGTTGAAGATATACGTCACAATCCCACACAGCTGGTCTGCACAGGACTTGAGGAGCTTTGCGCTGATACCGTCCGGTCCCGGCGCCTTCCTCGCCTTGATCTTCCTCAGCTCCGTCCTCACCTGGGTCCTGGTCAGGGTCAGGATGGGGGGCTGTGTGTTGGGAGTGGGGGGGTGTTGGTGGAGTGGGGAGTGGGCAGCAGGACTTGATTTCTTTAGAGGCAGCAGTGGTTGTTGTGCAGACAGGGGGGAGGGCGGTTGGTCAAACCTACTGAAAAACAGATTCAGGTTGTTCGCCCACTCCCTGCCCCCCGTGGCCTGGGGGGAGGTATTCTGGAGCCCAGAGATGGTTTTGAGGTTTCTCCAGACCCCGCTGATGTCGCTCTGTTGCAGCTTGTCCTCCATCTTCTTCCTGAAGCTGTCCTTGCCTACTCTGATCTTTCTCCTCAGCTCCCTCTGTACAGACTTCAGCATCTCCCTATTCCCCGACCTGAAGATCCTCTTCTTCTCTCTCAGAAGTGTTTTTATCTCAGGGTTGATCCAGGGTTTGTTGTTTGAGTGATGCCGTATGGTCTTGGTGGGAACGGATTTGTCCACACAGAAGCTGAGGTAGCCCGTGAAGGTGTGAATGAGGCCATCGATGTCCTCACCATGTGGATTGCAGAGCTGCTTCCAGGCGGTGGCTTCAAAACAGCCCTTTAGAGTGTCCATTGTCTCCTCAGACCATAACTCCACAGTGTGCATGGCCGGAGGTTGTCTGTGCACTAGGGGTTTGTACACCGGCCGGAGATGAACCAAGTTGTGATCCGATCTCCCGAGTGGGGGGAGTTGTGATGAGGTGTACGCCTCCTTAGTGTTTGCGTAGAATAAATCCAGTGTTTTATTGTCTCTAGTGTGGCATGTGACATACTGGGTAAACGTGGGTAGAATGGGAGATAGTGAAACATGGTTGAAATCGCCTGAGATGAGGAGAAGAGCATCTGGGTGTTCTGTCTGCAGCCTGCTGGTTACTGAATGGATGACGTCACGCGCTGTCCCAGCGTTCGCCGTTGGATTTGCATAAACAACAATGCAGATCACGTGTGAGTGTTCTCTCGGGAGATATGTAGGCCTCATGCTAACAGCTAGCAACTCAATGTCTTTGCTGCAGTGTCGTTGTTTAACAGTGATATGTCCCGGTCTGCACCAGTTGTTGTTAACATACATTATCACTCCACCGCCCCTTGCTTTGCCACTGTCTGGTGTTCGGTCAGCCCGTATCATGTGAAAACCCTCCAGCTCAATGTTAGCATCTGCTGCTAGTTCAGTTAGCCACGTCTCAGTAAACAAAAGGAGAGCGCACTCCTGGTAAGTGCTATCATAACGGGAGATAGCCGCTAGCTCATCTACCTTTCCCAGTATCGATCGTACATTTCCCATGACAACAGATGGAAGGGAGGGTCTGTACCTTATATTTTTTGTCCTCCGCCTTACTCCAGCCCGGCAGCCGCGGCGTTTTCACCTCAGTTCTCTCGGTATGTCGAGTTTTTCCAATGGGACCGGGTGGCGGTTGAATGCTAGCAGCTCTTCCCTGCTGTATCGTATCCTGCTATAAACAGTGGCTCCGTCCACCGGCTCAGGAGACATTTGGGACGATCTGTGTGTCCGTGATATAAGTGGAGTGAAAAAAAAAAAGACGGATCAAAAGAGAGAGGAAGGGAAAAAGACTCGGAATCGAACCGCTGTTGCAAAAGGCAGCCTACTCGTGTGGCGCCGGGAGAGTAGACATTGGGTATTTCTGGGAGTGGTGCGCATCCTGCAACTGACGTCACCACACCATATATATTGGGCGGTCCGCCATCTCAAGTTAATTGTATGGGAGTCAACAGAAGTGGTTGGCAGCCAGCCCCATTATACACATGCCTGTACTCTTACACTTTTCTTGTAATAAAGTTCAGTAAACGGCAGCATCCTCGTCAGTCGTCATTGCCAGGTTTGTGGACATAACGCCCTGCCTCTCGCCCAAAGATGCTGGGATAGGCTCCAGCCCACCCACGACCCGAAAAGGATTAAGCGATAGAAGATGGATGGATTTGTTTTGTTTTTTTTTTAACCTTGCATTGCGGCGGCATGAAAAAATAAGCAGCGATGCTGTGGTTTTAAGCAGGTTTTATTAATCATACCGCCGTCACGGGATCCCCGCTCCGGTGCGTAGTGTGAGCAGCCCGGAGCGGGATCCTCAGGCTCTCGGAGAAGCGGACACAAAGTCTGTGTCCTGCAGCAGAGGTGTGTGTGAGAGAGAAAGATTACAGAACCTGTGCAGTATTTATACCCTACTCAAACAATACATCAAAGCTGTGGTCTGATCAAAGGGACTGCAGAACAGGCAGGAGATATTTGCATTTGTGAGACATACATCACAATGGGCAGATTAGCTAGACCTCGCTCCAGGTGCAGGACAAAGAGGCTAACAGGCACATCTACATATTGATCTGAGTCTCTAGGTCACAGTAAGGACAAGCCGTATGAACACTATACAGAATGGCGCATTACATCACAATACATGCATGTTTGCATCACAAATACATGAATGGCACATTGCATCTCAGTAGTGCAGCAGGAAAAACAGAGACAAGAGGGCTGAGTGTCCTTATCTGTTGTGGGGGTTAAACGAACCGCCACACGCTCCCCCCCAGAGGACGCGGCAGGGGGCCGAGACCTCGATAATCCATCTGTGTGAGCGAGCTGTGGGAGAAGCTCGCTGCAGGTGGAGGGGGAGGGAGGGGGGTAAAAGCCGGCCGGAGACAATGAAAACGTCTGGGCCGCGCAAATATTGTTTGTGGGTCCGCAATGTCGAAGGGCTGGTCCCGTTGAACGTGCAGCGGTCCACAAGAAGAAAAATTAGTCTCTGACTCCTCTCGTGGCCATGAAGAAAAGCAGGAGCAGCTGTAAGAAAAAAAAATAAACAAAAGCAGAGGGACTGACGTGTTGGCTTTGGGTGCTGAAGCAACCCCAAAGCCCCCGGGAACAGCTGACGGCTGAAATCCCTTTGTGTCGTGGCTGAGACTGTTAACAAATCCTTCGAGCGTGCTGCATGCGTGCCTCAGGTGAGCAAGCAGCCCTGAAGGGCAGCGGCGAAGGAGGAAGGCAGTCTGTGGAGCCGTTACTTGTCCCGTGCGTGATGCGCCGTCCTCGTGACTCCCCGATGCGTGCGCGGGGATTCCGTGGGTGGGTGGGCCGCTGGAGTGGCGAGTCAGGGTGCAGAAACTTGATGGAGATCGGCGCAGACGGCGCCGATAAAAATCCAGGTCGAGCTGTTGCGTTGTTCGGTCGTGGTGCGTTGGAGCGGTGCGAGGAAGTAGGCGATCTCTGTCCCTCGGGCTCGTGGAGACGCGTTGGAGCGGTGCGAGGCAATAGACGATCTTTGTGCCTCGGGCTCGTGGAGACGCGTTGGAGCGGTGCGAGGCAATAGACGATCTTTGTGCCTCGGGCTCGTGGAGATGCGTTGGAGCGGTGCGAGGCAGTAGACGATCTTTGTGCTCCGGGCTCGTGCAGCTGCGTTGGAGCGGTGAGAGGGAGGAGACGATCGTTGTCGCTCATGCGGCCATGGTGCGTTCGGTTCCACGCGCTGCGCTCTCCGTCGGCCCTGGAGGTTGCCGTCGTGGAGAGAGGACGAGGTGTGTGCGCTCTCTGTGAGAGCGGCCGGTCCAGCGTGGATGTGCAGATCTCAGGCGTGCAGATCTCACCGTGAAGCGTGAAGAGGTCACCAGTGTCGCGGTCCAGACCAGAAGTTGCTTTGCACAAAGCGTGTGCTTTTCAAGCGGGGTCACCAGTGCGGCGGCATGAAAAAATAAGCAGCGATGCTGTGGTTTTAAGCAGGTTTTATTAATCATACCGCCGTCACGGGATCCCCGCTCCGGTGCGTAGTGTGAGCAGCCCGGAGCGGGATCCTCAGGCTCTCGGAGAAGCGGACACAAAGTCTGTGTCCTGCAGCAGAGGTGTGTGTGAGAGAGAAAGATTACAGAACCTGTGCAGTATTTATACCCTACTCAAACAATACATCAAAGCTGTGGTCTGATCAAAGGGACTGCAGAACAGGCAGGAGATATTTGCATTTGTGAGACATACATCACAATGGGCAGATTAGCTAGACCTCGCTCCAGGTGCAGGACAAAGAGGCTAACAGGCACATCTACATATTGATCTGAGTCTCTAGGTCACAGTAAGGACAAGCCGTATGAACACTATACAGAATGGCGCATTACATCACAATACATGCATGTTTGCATCACAAATACATGAATGGCACATTGCATCTCAGTAGTGCAGCAGGAAAAACAGAGACAAGAGGGCTGAGTGTCCTTATCTGTTGTGGGGGTTAAACGAACCGCCACAGCATGTACAATATGCCATCTAACAAAGAGTCCATACAGGTAGCGGTAGTCCATCGTTACAGGGCGGGGGGGGGGGGCAGTGAATTTTCTGGTGAAGTATTGTGAAAAATGTTAGGGCTGTACCAAAATATTCAATTATCCAGACATTTGTTTGTTGCATTGGTATTTATTTTTTAAAATTTTGTATCCGATACACTCCTTATCAAAATTTTAAAACCAGGAGGGAAATTAGAAGTATTTGCATTTTGAACTGGTGGATCGTAACCATGTAAGTACAGAAACAAAAGACAAAAAACAAAACAAAACTCCATTTAATCTCAAACAGGCTGTTCAGCCAATCAAAAGTTTAAGCCTCCCCCTCCCTCCCCCCAAAAAAACAACTAAAAGTGTTAAAAAAAAAAGGACTCGGTAGTGAGTAGTCCCACCACTCTTGATCACTTCAAAATTTCTTTTAGGCATGCTTGATGTGAGTGTTTCCAGGAGGCAGGTGGGAACATTGCTCCATGTGGTGAAGATGGCTTCATGAAGGGCATCCATGTCTGGAACTGGAGGTTTTGTTAACTTCCCTTGCTATCCAGCCCCAAATGTTCTCAATAGGATTTAGATCAGGTCCAAAAGAACTGAGCCAGAGGATCCAGCGGGCTATCCGTGAAGATACAGGCTGATCCTACTGATGCTGACTGCAGCCCAATAACCATAAGACAGCATCTACAAAAGAAGGACTTAAAGAACTAAAAGCATCAAAAGCAAAGAAAACAAGTTAATCTGGTTGGATTGGAAACGTCTGCACAGCCATTTTCAGATCTCTCCAGAGATGTTCAATTGTATTAAAGTCTGGGGGCTCTGGCTGGACCACTCAAGGACATTCACAGAGTTGTCCTGAGGCCACTCCTTTGACATCTTGGCTGTGTGCTTAGTCATTGACCTGGTGAAAGATGAACAGTCGCCCCAGTCTGAGGTCAAGAGCGCTCTGGAGTAGGTTTTCATCCAGCATGTCTTCTGTACATTACTGCATTCATCTTTCCCTCTATCCTGACTAGTCTTCCAGTTCCTGCTGCTGAAATACATCCCCGCACCATGATGCTGCCACCACCATGCATCACTGTAGGAATGGTATTGGCCTGGTGACGAGTGGTGTCTAGTTTCCTCCAAACAGGACATCTGGCATTCAAAAATTTTGTTGATATTGCTATACGTACAGGACACACAAGAACTGAAATGGCATTTCTCTTCAGTGGTGTGCACTGTGGTGGACACACATATGTGACCTGCTTTGTGACTCACATTTTAGATCAGAACAAAGGCAGAGCTTCCTTGGAAATTACAGGAAGCTGCAAGGCTTGAGACTGTGGGGGAGTAATTAAAGGATTAAAGAGGAGATGCATTGTTACTGTGAATTTTAATGCAACATGGTCTGTGAGACATGTGACTTGTGAACTGTAAGAGTCCTGGTATTTAAGGACTTGAGTTTCCTGTTTTGCCCTCTTTCTTCTTTGAGATGTTGGTGATGTGAATAAAGCTGACTTGAGAGAAAATTCTGTCTCGTCATTCCCACATTCCCACACTGGTGACCCAAGACGTATCATGCAAGAGGAGAATTCCCCCGGGCCAGCCTCGTCAGGAGCCCCCAGCCAAGCGAATGCTGCTACAGTCCAGCTACCGGACTTCTGGCAGAACAATCCGCGCTCCTGGTTCAACGCGATTGAGGCGCAGTTCAACCTCCGGGGGATATCGGTAGACGCCACAAAATTCTACCACATAGTTGCAAAGCTGGACAACAACACGGCCCAGCATGTGGAGAGCCTGATCGACCAGCCGCCGGACAGCGACAAATACGGCACGTTGAAGGCTGCACTCATCCAGCAATTCACCCCCTCGGCGGAGGAGCGAGCAGAGAGGCTCCTGGCGCTGACAGAGTTGGAAAATGACATGCCCGCAAACCTGATGGAGAAGTTGTTGAGGTTGAAAGACTCTGATGATGATCACTTCATTTTCACCCACCTCTGCCTCAGGACTCTACCGTCAGCAGCGAGAGCGACCCTGGCCAGTTCGCCACTGTTGGCCCAACGGGACTACTGCGCGCTGGGCCGAGAGGTGCAGCGGATTGTCGACGCCACCAAGCGGCGCGCGGCCACGGCCGCTGCAGCGGAACTCGGCGCGACGACCAGAGATGACATGGGGCCAGAGGCAGCGGTACCAGACTCACCGACGACGGCAGCGGCAGGGGCCAGGGAACGCGGATCAGACGTCCTTTGTTTCTACCATCTCCGCTTCGCAGAGAGGGCACGCAAATGTGTACCACCGTGCCAGTTCGGGCGTTCGGGAAACGCTAAGACCGGGGGTCGGTAGCAGCCGCGGCCCTCAGGGAGGAGAACAAGCTGCTCTACTTGTTGGACGCACGCTCGGGGAGGCAGTTCCTTGTGGACACAGGCTCCCAGTTGAGTTTCATCACACCTTCCTACGCGGATAGACTAGCAGGTTCCAGTGGTCCCGGGGTGACAGCAGCGAACGGCTCGGAGATTAAGACCTTTGGTGAGAAGACTCTGCTTCTGTCTCTACGCGGCCGTACATTTGAGTGGACTTTTGTTGTAGCAGCAGTGAATTTCAATATGTTGGGGGCTGATTTTTTGTGCTCACATGGTTTGTTGGTTGATCTCGCTAGCAGGCGCCTGGTTAATGCACTTTCTTTTGATTCTATTCCCTGTACAGCGCGAGTGGCCCCGCCAACAGCACAAGCCAACGTCACAGCTGCAAGCTGTAGGTTCCACACACTGCTCACTCAGTTCCCAGCACTCACGGTCCCCACATTTTCGGCAACAGTCGCTAAACACGGGGTGGAGCATTTTATTACCACTACCGGACCGCCCGTTTTTGCAAAAGCTCAGCGCTTGGACGCAGTTAAACTGGCCATAGCGCGCGAGGAGTTTGCCAACCTGGAGAGGTTGGGCATTATCAGGCGTTCAAACAGTCCGTGGGCTTCCCCGCTACACATGGTCCCGAAAGCTGACGGATCATGGCGACCTTGCGGGGATTTCCGCAGGTTAAACAACGCTACAGCGCACGACCGCTACCCAATCCCGCATATCCAAGATTTTTCCATTCATTTGGCATGGGCGCGCGTTTTTTCTAAAATAGACTTGGTCCGCGGTTACCACCAAGTCCCAGTGCGCGCTGAGAACATACCCAAAACAGCGGTAATAACTCCGTTTGGCCTATTCGAGTTTTTACGCATGCCATTCGGACTTAAAGGGGCTGCTCAGACGTTCCAACGCATGATGGACGCGGTGCTTCGCAATCTCCCTTTCGTGTTCGTCTACTTAGACAATATTTTAGTAGCCAGCGCGTCCGAAGACGAACACGAAAAACACCTGGCCACAGTTTTCCGAAGGTTGGGAGATCACGGGTTAATAATCAACCCAGCGAAGTGTCAGTTCGGGGTGGCGCAGATCGATTTTTTAGGACACCGCGTCTCCCCCGAAGGAGCAGTTCCGCTTCCTGACAAAGTGCGCGCGGTGGCAGATTTTCCCCGGCCGCAGACGGTCAGGGCGTTGCAGGAGTTTTTGGGAATGGTGAATTTTTATAACCGTTTTCTCCCCCGCGCGGCACAACTCATGCAGCCGCTGTATGCCGCGCTCAAAAAAAAGAAAACCGCGGATAAGGTCGAGTGGTCCCTGGAGCGGGACCAAGCGTTCTCGGAGGTGAAAGCAGCCTTGGCAAAGGCTGCGTTGTTGGCACACCCAGACCCAACGGCCCGCATAGCGCTCACCACTGACGCATCAGATGTGGCCATAGGGGCAGTCGTGGAGCAACATGTAGCCGGGGTTTGGCAGCCCCTCGCCTTTTTCAGCAGGACCTTGCGCGATAGCGAATGTAAATACAGCGCGTTCGACAGGGAGCTGCTAGCTCTCCATTTGGCCATCTGCCACTTTCAGTTCTGGCTAGAAGGATACTCTTTCACCGCGTTCGTTGACCACAAACCGCTAACGTTCGCGATGGCCAAGGTTTCCGAACCGTGGTCAGGCCGGCAGCAGAGACAGCTGTCCGCGATATCAGAGTTTACCACTGATATTCAGCATGTGGCGGGCAAACTCACTGTAGTGGCAGATTGCCTCTCGCACGCCGTGGCGGCCCCAGTCAGTGTAGGAGTAGATTACGCAGCCATGGCCGCGGAGCAGGTTAGTGACGTGGATGTGCGCGCGCTTCAGTCTGGACCAACAGGGTTAAGGCTGGAGAACAGGGTGCTGCAAGACGGTATGCCCCCTCTAATCTGCAGTGTCTCCATTGGACGGCCGCGTCCAGTAGTACCGGCCGTGTGGCGCCGCCGCGTTTTTGACTCGATTCATTCTTTGGCGCACCCCGGGGTGCGCGCGTCGGTCAAAATGGTAGGAGAGAAATTTGTGTGGCCGAGCCTTCGCAAACAAGTTAAAGAGTGGGCAGCAGCCTGCACGGCGTGTCAAAGAGCCAAAGTACACAGGCACACGAGGGCTTCTTTGGAGCTGTTTCACATTCCGGCCAAGAGGTTCGATCACGTTCATGTGGACCTCGTGGGCCCCCTCCCGCCGTCACAAGGGTACACACACCTTCTGACAATGGTGGACCGCACCACGCGCTGGCCTGAAGTGGTCCCGCTGGCATCAACCACAGCCGAGGAGGTGGCACGCATGGTTTTAACAGCTTGGGTGGCGTGCTTCAGCGTCCCGTCGGACATTACGTCCGACAGAGGCCCTCAATTTGTGTCCGAGCTTTGGTCGACAATGGCCCGCAGCCTGGGTGTCACAATTCACCGCACAACCGTGTACAATCCGCAGGCTAACGGGTTATGCGAATGTTTTCATAGGTCATTGAAAGCAGCTCTCAGAGCATCACTGACGGATACAAATTGGGTAGACAAGTTACCGTGGGTGTTATTGGGGTTGCGTTCTGCGCCTAAAGAGGACTTAGAAGCCTCCCCAGCGGAGCTCGTGTTTGTGCAGCCACTCCGGCTGCCCGGGGAGTTTCTCCCAGATAACCCTGCGCCAGACGCCTCCCCGTCTCAGTTTTTGCGGAGTAACATAGAATCAAGCACGCTGCCCGGCCCCGCGCACCACAGTTTTCCGTGCGTTTTTGTGCCTAAAACTTTGAAGAACGCAGAGTTTGTTTTTGTCAGACACGATGCGCATCAAACCCCGCTGCGACCGCCTTATGACGGACCGTTCGGAGTGCTAGAAACAGGGGACAAGCAGTTTTTGCTAGATTTGGGGGGTAAGAAAGAAAAAGTTGGCATAAACAGACTCAAACCTGCTTTTGTGGTGGCAGATGAGCAAGTGCTGTTGGCAAGGGCCCCCGCAGTGAGGTAGACCCCCGCTGGGGGCTTCACAGAGTAATGTTTCCCCAGAACACCCGCAGGGACTGATAAAAGGTTTCCACCCCCAGACGGCAAACCCCCAGCGTGACGGCGCCGCAGAGACGTTGAATCCCAGCTACAGCAGATACGGCAGGAGACTGAAGCCTAGACAGCATGTGGACTGATGTGTATTGATACTATCACGGCATGCATGTTGTTATTCTCTTGTTTGTTCTAAAATGTTGGGGGGGCTTGTGTGGTGGACACACATATGTGACCTGCTTTGTGACTCACATTTTAGATCAGAACAAAGGCAGAGCTTCCTTGGAAATTACAGGAAGCTGCAAGGCTTGAGACTGTGGGGGAGTAATTAAAGGATTAAAGAGGAGATGCACTGTTACTGTGAATTTTAATGCAACATGGTCTGTGAGACATGTGACTTGTGAACTGTAAGAGTCCTGGTATTTAAGGACGAGAGTTTCCTGTTTTGCCGTCTTTCTTCTTTGAGATGTTGAATTTGTGAATAAAGCTGACTTGAGAGAGAACTCTGTCTCGTCATTCCCACGTTCCCACAGCACAATATTAAAAAAAAGAAAAAGGAATAAGGCTGGATAAACAAATCTATGTACAGTAATGCTACCCATAGTGCAAATGGTGACAAAAGATACACCCAGACATCCGATAGTGCAAATAAAGATAAACGATGAAACACAGCAATCCTATATACAGAAAAAGTAGAGCAGTAATAGTAGTAGTTGCAAGTTCAGTGTGGTAGTGTAGGTGCAGACAGTGAGAGACTGGACTGCACATAATCAATATTGCAATAAAAGACAGCAGCAGGTATGGCATTTGTGCAAATGGTTGCAGTAAAGTGTAGAGACATACAGCAGCAGATGTATTACTGTTGGTGTTCCAGTCTTTCTGTGCCAACAGCTGAGGTAGTTATTGTGCGGGTGAGTGTGTTACAGTCCGGGGGGTGGGGGCAGAGTTCAGGGTCCTGATGGCCTGATGAACAAAGCTGTTTAGTAGTCTTGTGGAGCAGGCCCGGAGGCCTTTTCCCTGAGGGCAGGTGGGAGTGTGAGGGGTCGGAGGTGTCACCCGCAATGGTGAGGGTGAGGCGGGTGAGGTAGATGTCTGAGAGGGGGGACAGAGGGGTACCGATGATCTTGCTGGTTGCTTTCCTTGTGCATTGTAGTGTGCCAAAGAGTTCAATCTTTGTCTCATCAGACCAGAAAATTTTGATTCTCATGGTCTGAGAGTCCTTCATGTGTCTTTTGACAAACTCCAGGCAGGCTGCCATGTGCCTTTTACTAAGGAGTGGCTTTCATCTGGCCACTCTACCATACAAACCTGATTGGCGGATTGCTGCAGAGACGGTTGTCCTTCTGGAAGGTTCTCTCTCCACAGAGGAACGCTGAAGCTCTGACAGAGTGACAATCGGGTTGTTGGTCACCTCCTTGACGAAGGCCCTTCTCCCCTGATTGCTCAGTTCAGACAGCCGCCCAGCTCTAGGAAGAGTCCTGGTGGTTCCAAACTTCTTCCATTTACGGATGATGGAGGCCACTGTGCTCACTGGGACCTTCAAAGCAGCAGAAATTTTTCTGTACCCTTCCCCAGATTTGTGCCTCGGAGGTCTACAGACAATTCCTTTGACTTCATGTTTGGTTTGTGCTCTGACATGCACTGTCAACTGTGGGACCTTATATAGACAGGTGTGTGCCTTTCCAAATCATGTCAAATCAACTGAATTTACCACAGGTGGATTTCAATTAAGCTGTCGAAACATCTCAAGGATGACCAGAGGAAACAGGATGCACCTGAGCTTAATTTTGAGCTTCATGGCAAAGGCTGTGAATACTTGTGTACATGTGATTTCTTAGTTTTTTATTTTTAATAAATTTGCAAAAAAAAAAAATATATATATATATACGTATATATATATATATATATATATATAAAACTTTTTTCATGTTATCATTATGGGGTATTGAGTGTAGAATTTTTGAGGAAAGAAATTAATTTAATCCATTTTGGAATAAGACTGTAACATGGGTGTCCAATCATGTGCCATGGAGGGCCAAGACCCTGCAGGTTTTCTCTTCTACCCAGTCTCTTCAGCACATGTTTTCACTTATCAGCAATCAGTGGAAAGAAATTCAGTGGAATCTGCTGTTGAAGACACTGGAGGTGAAGCCTGCATGGTCTTGGCCCTCCATGGCACATCATTGGACACCCCTGCTGTAACATAGTAAAATGTGGAAAAAGTGAAATGCTGTGAATACTTTCCAGATGTACTGTATGTTGAAAAATAAACCACATTTGGTCAAATTTGACCACTATGAAATTTTCAGCCCTCCCGTACATAATGCAGTGATGATTATTAAAATTGAGTATTATTTTAAATTGTAGGAACCATGAAATGAAGAGACTGAATGATTTCTCAGTATTGGTTTATTTCATCTCACGTCCTACAGCTCCTCTCTCAGTCAGGGAATGAAGAGGGCGAGCTGCGGTAAACCACATACCTTTATACTTTCACATCAAACACGAATCACATTCACATCAAACACAGAATTACATTCACATTTAATCCTCCCATTGTCCTCTCGGCTTCTCCGTCTGACCCCAGGAGGTCAGACAGTCCCTTCAGGTCCACTCCCAGATCTTCTCACTTCTTGCCCAGTCCGCAGGGGGTCCAGACTCACTGTCCGTTTGAGGCGTGATGTCAATACACACTGCGAGCTCAAAGTTCCCTCATGTCTGGGTCTCTGCCAAGGAATATGTGAGCTACATAATGTTACGCCACAAAATGGTAATAAAGGATAAAACAATTTGACTCCTTTTTTTGTAATCTAATTTATAAAGATCTAAGAAAGGAAGGTTACATAAACTATGTAATTTAATCAAGATATTTCCCAAATGCAGGAGATGGGCTTATTTTGGCCCCTCTCACCCCTGGTGTCCACCACCAAGTGGTGGACACCAGGGGTGAGAGGGGCCATTAAGCTGAAGAAGGAGTCCTATCAAGCTTGGTTGGCTTGTGGGACTCCCGAAGCAGCTGAGGTGTACCAGCAGGCCAAGCGGAGTGCAGCTCGGGTGGTTGCTGAAGCAAAAACCCGGGTATGGGAGGAGTTTGGTGAGGCCATGGAACAAGACTTTCGGTCGGCCTCGAAGAGATTCTGGCAAAATGTCCAGCGGCTCAGGAGGGGAAAGCAGCTCCCTGTCCACACTGTGTATGGTGCAGATGGGGCACTGTTGACTTCAACTGGGGATATCGTCGGGCGGTGGAAGGAACACTTCGAGGATCTCCTCAATCCCACTGATACGCTTTCCACAGAGGAAGCAGGGTTTGGGGACGAGGGGGATGACTCGCCTATCACAGGGGCTGAGGTCGCCAAAGTGGTTAAAAATCTTCTTGGTGGCCGGGCCCCGGGGGTGGACGAGATTCGCCCTGAGTACCTCAAGGCCATGGATGTTGTTGGGCTATCATGGTTGACACGCCTCTGCAACATTGCGTGGAGGTCGGGGGCAGTGCCTTTGGCATGGCAAACCGGGGTGGTGGTTCCTCTCTTCAAAAAAGGGGACCGGAGGGTGTGCTCCAACTTTAAAGGGATCACACTCCTCAGTCTCCCTGGGAAGGTCTATGCCAAGGTACTGGAGAGGAGAGTCCGGCCGTTGGTCGAACCTCGGATTCAGGAGGAGCAATGTTGTTTTCGTCCTGGCCGTGGCACATCGGACCAGCTCTTTACCCTCTCGAGAGTTCTCGAGGGTTCGTGGGAGTTTGCCCAACCAGTTCACATGTGTTTTGTGGACTTGGAGAAGGCATTTGACCGCGTCCCTCGTGGCTTTTTGTGGGGGGTGCTTCGGGAGTATGGGGTATCGGGCTTGTTGTTACGAGCTATTCGGTCTCTGTACGACCGTTGTGAGAGTTTGGTTCGTATTGCCAACACTCGGTCGGAGTCATTCCCAGTGACAGTTGGACTCCGCCAGGGCTGCCCTTTGTCACTGATCCTGTTCATAATTTTTATGGACAGGATTTCTAGGTGCAGCCAGGGAATGGAAGGTGTCATGCTTGGTGACCACAGGATCTTATCTCTGTTGTTTGCAGATGATGTTGTCCTGTTGGCTTCATCCAGCAATGACCTACAGCTCTTGCTGGGATGGTTTGCCGCTGAGTGTGAAGCAGCTGGGATGAGAATCAGCACCTCCAAGTCCGAGTCCATGGTCCTCAGCCGGAAAAAGGTGGATTGTCCTCTCCGGGTTGGGGACAGGCTCCTGCCCCAAGTGGAGGAATTTGTAAGTATCTTGGGGTCTTGTTCACGAGTGAGGGGAAAATGGAGCAAGAGATTGACAGACGGATTGGAGGAGCATCTGCAGTGATGTGGAGGTTGTACCGGTCTATTGTGGTGAAGAGGGAGCTTAGTTCTAAGGTAAAGCTGTCGATTTACCAGTCAATCTACGTTCCTACTCTCACCTATGGTCACGAGCTTTGGGTAATGACCGAAAGAACAAGATCGCAGATACAAGCGGCTGAAATAAGCTTTCTCCGTAGGATTGCTGGACTCACCCTCAGAGATGGGGTGAGGAGCACAGTCATCCGGGAGAGGCTCAGAGTAGAACTGCTACTCCTCCACATTGAAAGGAGTCAGTTGAGGTGGTATGGGCATCTGATTAGGATGCCTCCTGGACGCCTCCCACTTGAGGTGTTTCAGGCACATCCCACTGAGAGGAGACCCCGGGGCAGACCCAGGACTCGGTGGAGAGACTGTGTCTCCCAGCTGGTCTGGGAACACCTTGGTAGTCTCTCTGAAGAGCTGGAGCAGGTGGCTGGGGAGAGGGAAGTCTGGGCTTCTCTTCTTGAACTGCTGCCTCCGTGACCCGGACCTCCGGAAAAGCGGTAGAAGATGGATGGATGAATGGATGTTACATTTAAAAACATTAATACAGTACTAAAAAAGTTTAAATACTGTGTACACTATTTACAGTTTGTTGAAAGTCTGATGATTCACAGATCGATTGCTTTTGCCCAGAGAGAGAGCTGTGTTGTGCGCTTGCGCAAAAGTTTTCTTGTTTTTTTTTTTGAATAAAGCAAAATGGAGTGAAGACGTAAACCGCAACTCTGCTCATTATTTTTTGCTCAAAAGTACCACATACCTCTCCCAAACTGTGGAGCAGAGGGCGCAACACCAAGTCCTGTCATGTGGAAATCAAGGTTATGTTTATTTATATAGCACATTTACAACTAGCGCTGTACATAATGAAAAAAAAGCATACTAATAGATAAAAACAAAAGCAAAAACAATACATTAATGCAATCAGTCACAAATTAGAATAAAGTGGGGCAAAAAAGTATTTAGTCAGCCACCAATTGTGCAAGTTCTCCCACTTAAAAGATGAATCAGAATCAGAATGAGCTTTATTGCCAAGCATGTTTACATGTAAACATACGAGGAATTTGACTTGACATTGGGCGCGCTCGATAAGCGCTTCCCAATGACGCGGCAGCCATGCAAGGCGCCTGTCATACAGTGGGGGGTAAAGAGGGGAAGGGGGAGGGGGAGGGAACACATTGGGCAGAGAGAAAAAACATAGTTATCAAAATAAAGCTCGTATGAGCAAAATTGTGATTACATAGAAAAAAACCCTCTAATGCACAATTAGCAGACAATACAGATCACACATTAACAAAGCAGCAAAAGTTGAGAGAGACAGTGTGAGTGTGTGTGTGTCAGTGTATGTGTATCAGTCATGTAATGTTGTATGCAGTGTGTGTATCAGTTACTGGTGAACAGCAAAAATCCTCCCTGAGCAACGTTTAGATGTTATGTCTTTAGTGTCCTCAAAACATAGATAGCATGTCCACAAGAGTTCATTCTCTCAGTGCATGTCCGATGGTAAATTCTATGCTGGTCACATGACGCTGTCCTTGAGAGTTCAGATTACTGCACACCGGTTGTTTGGGTTAGGGAGAATCCAAAAACTCACTTCTGCCTTATCTTCTCTCCTGGAGGGATGAATACCAAGGACGCTGAATCAAGGCCAGATGAGCACAGTTCACTTAGAGCATAAAAATTTTCCATCTCATGCGATTCTGTGCAACACATTCACAGGCTTTAAAATCATTCCCTGGAGAGCACCAGCGACTCCAAGATGTATTCCACCTACTGAATCAGCCACCATTCAGTTCACCATTTGCTGCTATCAGTGCACTCCCCAACTGGTCGAACTGTTGAAGGAGCTTTGCCGGGTCCGCATTTTGATCAGCTCTCCCAACTTCTTTAATTTCTGATACATCAGGAAACTCCAAAGCCAAAGTAGAAATCCTGTGATCATAAGCCAAACAGATAGATGTCTTCCCCATCTTCAATCGAATCACACAGACACATGAGTTCCCAATTGTCCATGAGTCCATGAAAAGATGAGAGAGGTCTCCAATTTTCATCATAGGTATACCTCAACTATGAGAGACAAAATGAGAAAAAAAAAATCCAGAAAATCACAATGAAGGATTTTTAATGAATTAATTGGTAAATTCCTCTGTAAAATAAGTATTTGGTCAATCCCAAAAGTTCATCTCAATACTTTGTTATATACCCTTTGTTGGCAATGACAGAGGTCAAACGTTTTCTGTAAGTCTTCACAAGGTTTTCACACACTGTTGCTGGTATTTTGGCCCATTCCTCCATGTAGATCTCCTCTAGAGCAGTGATGTTTTGGGGCTGTCGCTGGGCAACACGGACTTTCAACTCCCTCCAAAGATTTTCTATGGGGTTGAGATCTGGAGACTAGCTAGGCCACTCCAGGACCTTGAAATGCTTCTTATGAAGCCACTCCTTCGTTGCCCGGGCGGTGTGTTTGGGATCATTGTCATGCTGAAAGACCCAGCCACATTTCATCTTCAATGCCCTTGCTGATGGAGGGAGGTTTTCACTCAAAATCTCACAATACATGGCCCCATTCATTCTTTCCTTTACACGGATCAGTCGTCCTGGTCTCTTTGCAGAAAAACAGCCCTAAAGTATGATGTTTCCCCCCCCATGGTTCACAGTAGGTATGGTGTTCTTTCTCCTCCAAACACGACAAGTTGAGTTTTCATCAAAAAGTTCTATTTTGGTTTCATCTGACCATATGACATTCTCCCAATCCTCTTCTGGATCATCCAAATGCTCTCTAGCAAACTTCAGATGGGCCTGGACATGTACTGGCTTAAGCAGGGGGACACGTCAGGCACTGCAGGATTTGAGTCCCTGGCGGCGTATTGTGTTACTGATGGTAGCCTTTGTTACTTTGGTCCCAGCTCTCTGCAGGTCATTCACTAGGTCCCCCCCGTGTGGTTCTGAGATTTTTGCTTACCGTTCTCGTGATCATTTTGACCCCACGGAGTGAGCTCTTGCGTGGAGCCCCAGATCGAGGGAGATTATCAGTGGTCTTGTATGTCTTCCATTTTCTAATAATTGCTCCCACAGTTGATTTCTTCACGCCAAGCTGCTTACCTATTGCAGATTCAGTCTTCCCAGCCTGGTGCAGGTCTACAATCTTGTTTCTGGTGTCCTTTGACAGCTCTTTGGTCTAGGCCATAGTGGAGTTTGGAGTCTGACTGTTTGAGGTTGTGGACAGGTGTCTTTTATACTGATAACGAGTTCAATCAGGTGCCATTAATACAGGTAACGAGTGGAGGACAGAGGAGCCTCTCAAAGAAGAAGTTACAGGTCTGTGAGAGCCAGAAATCTTGCTTGTTTGTAGGTGACCAAATACTTATTTTACCGAGGAATTTACCAATTAATTCATTAAAAATCCTTCAATGTGATTTTCTGGAATTTTTTTTTTCTCATTTTGTCTCTCATAGTTGAGGTATACCTATGATGAAAATTGGAGACCTCTCTCATCTTTTAAGTGGGAGAACTTGTACAATTGGTGGCTGATTAAATACTTTTTTGCCCCACTGTAAAATTTATGATGTCCAAGCTCAACTTGTGTTAAAAGCCAGTGCAAAGAGGTGCGTTTTCAGCCAAGATTTAAAATGGTCCAATCACTCAGCTGCTCTAATGTGGACAGGTGGGGTGTTCCACAATCTGGAAACTGCCACTGAAAAGCTCTGTCTCTTCAAGTTTTTATCCCCCTTCGGTCCCTTTGGGCGAAGTCCGTCCGTCCCACTTTTGTGAAATCAACTACTCCTAAAGTTTTGGTCCGATTGTTTTGAAACCTGGTACCATGGTTTGATATACTCTGATGTTCATATTGCAATTTCACGCTCATCGGATGACCTTCAGGTCAGATTTTTCCCTAAATCTTCTAAACACAATAACTACTGAAAGAAATGATGTAAGTTTTTCAAATCGATACAGTAGTTGTGTCTAGTACACATCTTGGATGACTTACACCCTCACCTAACTATGGGTTTGTGGGCAAGGGGTCAAAGGTCAAAGTTAACATTGCACTTGCACTATGGTAAATGCTACATTTACTACTACTATAAAACGAGTAAAGCTAAGGCCACCAAACCTGGTACACAGGTTCACCTTGGGATCCTGACCTCTGACAATGGGTTTAGGGTCAAAGGTCAAGGTTAGCATTTCTTATGCCTTATTAGTGCACAATGAGTAAAGCTAGGGCCACCAACACTGGTACGCAGGTTCACCCTGTGACCTACATGTGACTGTGGTTTTGTGATCGCAAGGTCAAAGGTCAACATCAAAATGCCTTATAAAGTATATCTCGACAGCAAAGAAAGCTAGTGTCACCAAACCTAGTACACAGGCTCCCTCTGAGACCATAACCTCTGACTACAGGTTTGGGTCAAAAGGTCAAGGTTGACACTCCCTATGCTCTCTTACTATAGAATTGGGGGGGAGGGGTTCAGGGACAACAGTTTCTGAAACCTGACCTGAATTGCTTTCTATATGTGCTGTTTTTCTTTTAAATGGTACCTGTAGTGAATTTTGATCAATGGCTATTTCACAGGATCAAATATGATACCAGTGGTTCTGTCCCTTCTCAAATATGCACGAGTTTCAAGTCACTGCTCTGTCTGTCAGTCAGTCATGGTCAGGGACAGCTTATCTCCTCCATGGGCTGTTTCAGCACGGTAGTGATGCACAGTTGTTACTTTGTGCGATTGATGGGCTGCAGTATAGCAGTCAACAAAGTTTTAACATCAGAATTTTATGTAATTTTTTTACAACCATGTACAAGCAAATCTACCCACACATAATTTAATGAAATACAATTCTAGTATATCAAGATTTATTCAACGTGTTCTGAAGTTACTTGACTGGGAACTTGCCTGTTCGTCAGGTCCCCATCAGGCGCTGGTCCCCCAAGATCCCTGCGGATCATGCCATCATTGAAGGCCATTTCCAAGGACGGTTTGTGGAGCATATTTCCGTGCAGATTTTGTGGTGTTTTCAACTCGGATCTCGACCCAATTGGGCATCTGCTGAACACATTTACTTGACCGGTAAACATGTTTTACTCGTCCATGGTAAAGCCAGAATCAACAAGTGTACATCACTTCCGGCTGGCAATGGCTGCTCTCCATTGGTTTTGACGGAGCGGTTTTCATAGGCAAAAATTATTCAGTATACTGACTCTAGGGGGTTACTTTTACTGAATACATGCATTTTTGGTTTATAAATAATAGCTAAAGCACGATTAATATTGTTAAAATGACCAGTACTGGTTTCCTTTAATAGCTTCCTGCCTCCTTCAGAGACTACAGATGGAAATTAGTGAGAACGCTATAATCTGGTACAGAGCATCTTTACCCTGTGTTTGGTTTTTTTTCTGTACATGGTCCCTGACAAATAAACCAATAAACTAAGCTAATGTGTAAAGCTAATGTGTAAAGTCACCATACTTGCTACACGGGTTCACTTTGGGATCCTGACCTACAACTATGGGTTATATACTTTGCTGTATATTCGTGGATGATGGGTTTATCATAAATTGGTTCTGCCACAGTAATTATATTGAAAAGTTAAACTGCTTTCCATCAGTAAGTATTGGGATCTTCAAAGGAAACGGAGGTGGGGGCTATTGCACTTGCCTCAGAGTGCTCTTGTTTGCTTACAGCATGGAATTTTTAAAAGCAGCTGAGAGGAAGACGTCATTGTTCTAACTAGCATGTAAATGGTGAGGAGCTCAGTGAGATACAAAGAGGCCAGACCATTCAAAGATTTATAAACAAAGATCAAGGTCTTGAACTGGATCCTGTAGGTGCCGGGCAACCTGTACAGTAATGCCAGAACTGGTGTAATGTGGTCAAATATCTTTGTGCCTGTCAACAGTTGTGCAGCTGCATTTTGGACCAACTGCAGATGGTGCAGCAATGATTGGTCCACACCAGTATAAAGGGCATTGCAGTAGTCCAGCCTTGAGGATATGAAGAGATGGATCACTCAATCCAGGTCATGAGCCGGCAGGTAAGGCTTGACTTTAGCGAGAAGCCTAAACTGATAAAAACTACTTACTACTACAACTAAACTACTAAAAATCAAGGTCCCAGAGTCTGGAAGAAGAGTGAAGAGGCACAGAATCAAAGTTGCTTGAGGTCCAGTGTGAAATTTCCACAGTGATGATTTGGGGAGCCATGTCATCTGCTGGTGTTGGTTCACTGGGTTTTTATCAAGTCTAAAGTCAGCACAGCCATCTACCAGGAAATTTTAGAGCACTTCATGCTTCTCTCTCCTGACAAGCTTTATGGAGATGCTGATTTCATTTCCAGCAGGACTTGGCACCTGCCCACACTGCCAAAAGTACCAAAACCTGGTTTAATGAAACCACCAAGGTGCTGATGCCTCGGTACCAGAGCCTTGGCAGAGGTATACATTCTTGGATCATCACCAAAATGTTATGGGTTCCTCTCTAGCTCAAGGACCACCTCTGGTAAAAATTTCATCCAAGTCCATCCAGTAGTTTTGGAGTACATGCATGCGCGGTGAAAATAATCTACAGTTCACATGTCCAAATCCTGCCATCAATGTGGAACTCCATACCGGTACCAAGAGTGGAAAAACAGACTGCGCAATTTCAGTGATTGGGTAGTTTTTGACCTTCATTTATGTCTATTAATATATAGATAACCTTATTGTCTGTCCAAGTCAGTGACAGAAATTCTTCTTTGACACGACTACAACAATATGAAGACATGTTCAAACTCACAGGATAAAAACGGTTTAAAAAAATTAAGCATAGTTGAAAAGGAAACAGCAAATAAAATCATGTGGCGGAAAATATTGACTATTAAAAATCAATAGTGATTAAAAGATAAATGCTGATAACTAATATTGATGAGCCACCAAGGCCATGTCATCTGCATATTTAAAAAGAGTCATTCCTTCACTGCCACAGGAGATGCTATTTGTGTACACGGAGAACAAAACCGGAGATAAAACACAACCTTGAGGAAGACCTGTGTTTAAAATCAACTTACTAGATGTAAAACCATTTAAAAACACCTGTTGTGGCCTGTCATATAAAAAACTCTGAATCCATAAAATCAATGTTGGGTGAACCTGCAGGTCTGTCAGGTGATGTAGCAAGGTGCCTGTGTGTACAGTCTTAAAAGCAAAAGAAAAGTCTATAAACAAAATCCATATGTGCGGGTGTGAAGAATCTAGTTGTTTGGTGAAAGTGCCTAGAAGTGTAAGACATGCATCCACTACGCCCCATTTTGCCTTATGGGCAAACTGGAGGGGATCCAATTTGTGTGACATGTTGGTCAAAAAGTCACACACCACTCGATCCATACATTTACAGAGCACAGAGGTCAGGGCCACTGGTCTGAGAACATGCTTCAGGTACTACTCAATTTAAAGTATATGTAAATTAATCGTTTATATAAACTAATCGTATGCATTTAAAACTATATTTTAGTTGTTAATTTGTGTTTGTTTTTATTTTTTTTCCATTTAGGTCCATACTGCAGTCAGCAGGGTGGTTGAGTACCTAGAACTGACAGCAAGGGTACAGCTCCCCCCAGCAAAAACAGTCCTCCATGGATAGTTTCACTTTGAAGCGCTCACAGATCATGATTGCAGATACCCGTGTGACCTGTGGTGATCATCCATCTGTGGTTGTCATGAATCTTCATAAAAAGGGAGCATTTCATTTATCAGGTAAGAAAGATTACATGGAATAGAATGCTTTTGATGGTCATTACAAACTGGATTACTCTCAGATTTGACATATATTCATAAATATTTAACTTTATGTAATTGGTAGCAAGTGATCTTGCACAACCTCCAGATGATTTCAATGGAGAGGTTGATATGGCGAGCTTTTGGGAGGCACTTTTGATGGAAAGGATCAGTCAAGGCTTCGTAACAAGTAATGCAAAACAAGATTTACAAATAGTGAACATGTTGCAGCTCTTTTAAATGATGATAGAGTACTGTGGTTAACTAATACAAGGCATTTGATCTGTTACATATTTTTATTTGTTCAGTGTGTCATTTCATTTTCAAAATTCATGTTGTGGAGAAAGGAGGGAGGCGAGGCAACGAGCTGGACGACACAGAAACTTGATTCTTTCTCCAACATGAAGTACAGCAAACTGAAATCCCGGGTCTTTGTGCATTCCACTTTTATCTCTTTATTTCCATGCATCATGGGTGCACGGTGGCACAGTGGTTTAGCACTGCGGCAGCAGAGTTTACCCTCGGCCGGGGGATCGCGGGGATGATGGGTTCGATCCCAGCCCCCGACCAACAGTGAGCTGTGTGGAGTTTGCATGTTCTCCCCGTGTTGCGTGGGTTTACTCCGGGATTTCTCCGGTTTCCTCCCGCATACCAAAAACATGTAGGTTTAGGGCGCTCGCGCACGCAGCGACCGGCAGCCGGTGGCTTGTCACCAGACTGCAAACCAAATCTACCTACGGGTACAAATAAGTAACAAAAAAAACAAAAAAAAAAGAGCTTGAAAAAAGAGCCAGTGTAGAAGAGCTTGAAATGATGAGGCGATTTGATATATAAACCAAAGTTTATTTATCAGCTCTCCTAACAAGTCTCATTCTAGTGCAGAGGTAGCAGAAGGAAAAGAGACCGAATATCTCCGGCTCACTGACTTTATACTTGCACATAACAAAAGACATGCATAACAAAGGCTGACATCCCTCATTATCTTAATCCCCCCATTGTCTTGGTATTTCCTCTCCTCGCCCAGGGGGTGAGGGTAGCTCCTCCGGTCTCCACCGCAGTGTCTGGGAACGTCTTTGTTCTTCACTTGGCGGTTGAGAGCCTTTGTCCTTTCAGAGGTGTGAAGTTGCTTTACATATGTAATTACCAAACATTTCCACATGCTTCAACATATGTAGGTTATGGAATATATGATTAATATAGCCCACAGCCCCCCCCAAACGACTAAGAAAGGACAATAGAAAGGTTTACAGTCTAAGATAATTACTATGACATACTAAGTGTTACATCTCTTGCCACAGAAGAAACTATGCACTTTTGCATATATTTGCTTAAATTGCACATACTGTTAATTACCGTATATACTGCACTGCTGTCCTTTGCACTTCTGATTGGATGCTAAACTGTGTTTCGTTACCTTGTATTCATACATGTGTAATGAGAATAAAGTTGAATCTAATCTAATCTAATCTAATCAAGACCCTGAACATCCGACCATAACACATTGTTGTTTGAACAAAGGAATGTGTGGCACAGTAACATGACATTACGTCAGGGCCGCTCTTACACCCTTCTACCCTTAGCGGTTCCGCAGCTCTCACTCTCCCCGGGGGGGCGCATAGACCCAACAGTCCCGTCTGATACCCCCCGGTGACATCTCCTTCTGCGCAGCCCCCCCCCCCCGAATACCCAGAAGGGCCAACCCTTCTTCCCCGTCCTTTGGGCTTGAGCTGGCGCCCATAGCAGCTGTAACGGGGGATCGCCGGTCCAGTCGAACTGCCCTGCTGGCGAGGTGTACAGGAGGGCACATTGGTCTGTGGAGGGAAAAAAGATAGGGGGGGAACACATTATCTTCGCGAGCGCAGGTCCCTGCTGAGGGATCACCAACCTGCGGAGCCACCAATGGTGGCCGTCCGTGCCGGGAAGCTTGGGCCAACACCACCTGCTCGTCTGCCAACACAAAAGCGGGCTTCAGCCTGTTGATGCAGATGGTCTCCCTACGTCTCCCCAAGTCTAACACAAAATGTTTCACCCCAGGTTTCAACACTCTGAACAGTCCGTTGTATGGTGGACGCAGTGGGGTCTGGTGCCCGTCGTGCCTGACGAAAACAAAATGGGTGTTGTGCAAGCTTTTTGGGACAAATGTGCGAGGAAAGCGATGGTGGGCGGGGCCCGGTACACTCAAAACCTCCGTGCTGTGTAAAAATTGCACGGGCGGATCAGCCTCGGGCACGGGGTTTTCCCGTAAAAACTCTCCGGGGATCCGCAGTAGCTGAGAAAAAACGAGTTCTGCCGGGGAGGCTGCCAAATCCTCCTTAGGTGTGGAGTGCAACCCTAAAAGAACCCAGGGCAGGTGGTCGACCCAATTCGTGTCCGTGAGCGAAGCTCTGAGCGCTGCTTTAAGCAACCTATGAAAATGCTCACATAACCCGTTGTACGTAGTAGTGCGGTGAATTTTGACCCCAGGCTCTGTGCCATCGCGGACCAGAGTTCTGACACGAATTGTGGACCCCTGTCAGATGTGATGTCCGATGGCGATCCGAAACATGCAACCCAAGCTGACAAAAAAGCGCGAACCACTTCCACGGACGTGGTAGAAGCCAGCAGGACCATTTCAGGCCAGCGCGTGGTGCGGTCCACGACTGTCAAAAGGTGCATGAAACCTTGTGACGGTGGGAGGGGTCCCACCAAAGCCACATGGACGTGGTCGGATTTCCTAGCTGGAATTTGGAACGGCTCGAGGGGAACTCTGGTGTGCTTGTGCACTTTGGCCCGCTGGCACGTGACGCAAACTGCAGCCCACTCTTTCACATCTTTGTGCAAGCGCGGCCAGACGAACTTCGCCCCCTCTAGCTTCACCAAAGCGCGCACTCCTGGATGCGAAAGGGAGAGGACCGATTCAAAAATGCGATGGCAAGCGCTCGACCAGCGCTCCACCGGCCGCCCGCGCCCGGTGGAGACATCACAGAGCAAGGGAGGGCACCCTTCTTGCACCACCCTGCTCTCCAGCCTTAACCCAGTTGGTGCAGACTTGACCGCGCAAATGTCCACGTCCCCGGCTTGCTCTGCAGCCATGGCAGGGAAATCTATTCCCATGTAGACTGGGGCAATTAACGTGCGTGACTGACAATCTGCCACGACGTTGAGCTTACCGGCAACATGTTGAATGTCGGTCGTAAACTCCTAAATTGTGGCCAAATGCCGTTGCTGCCGGGCCGACCACGATTCCGAGACCCTGGACGTCACGTATGTCAGTGGCTTGTGGTCCACGAATGCGGTGAACTCGCGCCCCTCCAGCCAGAACTGGAAATAGCATGTCGCCAGCTGGAGAGCCAGCAATTCTCTATCGAACGCGCTGTATTTGCGTTTGTTGTCGCACAAAGTTCAGCTAAAAAATGCGAGTGGCTGCCAAGAACCTGAGACAAACTGCTCCACCACTGCCCCTATGGCAACATCAGATGCATTCGTAGTGAGTGCTATCCGTGCAGACGGGTCCGGGTGAGCTAGCAACGGGGCATCCACCAGCGCTGTTTTGGCGTTTGTAAAAGCCTGGTTTCACTCGGGAGTCCAGTCGACGGTTTCCACAGGCTTCTTCTTTTTTTTTTTTAAGCGCGGCATACAACGGCTACATTAGCTGGGCTGCCTGGGGATGGAAACTGTTGTAAAAATTAACTATTCCCCAAAACTCCTGTAGTGTTCTCACGGTCTGCGGACACGGAAAATCTGACACAGCGTGCACCTTATCCGGCAACGGGATTGCCCCTCCGGCGAAATGCAGTGGCCCAAAAAAATCAATCACTGGCACACTGAACTGGTACTTTGCTGGGTTATCAGCCCGTGCGCTTCCAACCTCTGGAAAACTGTCTTGAGATGGGCGATGTGCTCCTCCTCGGACGTGCTGGCTACCAAAATGTCATTTAAGTAGACAAAAATGAAGGACAAGCCACGAAGCACGGCGTCTATCATCCTCTGGAAAGTCTGCGCTGCGCCCTTTAATCCGAACAGCATACGTAAAAACTCAAAAAGGCCGAAAGCAGTTATTACTGCTGTTTTTGGGACATCTTCCGTGCGCACCGGGACCTGATGATATCCGTGGACCAGATCCACTTTCGAAAAAACGCACACCCCAGCCAGTTGCACGGAAAACTCCTGGATGTGCGGAATTGGATAATGATCGTGTTCTGTGGTAGTATTCAAGTGCTGGAAATTGCCGCAAGGTCGCCACGACCCGTCGGCTTTAGGCACCATGTGTAGCGGGGATGCCCATGGGCTGTTGGAGCGCCTGACGATGCCCAACTGCTCTAAGTTGGCAAACTCCTCTCGCATGCTGGCCAGTTTAGCTTCGTCCAAGTGCTGAGGCTGCACGAACACCGGCGGGCCTTTTGTCGTTATGAAGTGTTCAACCCTATGTTTCGCTACCGTAGCCGAAAAAGTCGGGACCGTGAGTGCTGGGAACTGTGTGAGCAACTGTTGGTACTTACCCCCCGGAGCTATAACAGTAGCCAGTGTTGTTGACCCAGCTCCCTGAGCTGTACAGGGCAGTGAGGTGAAAGAGACAGCATCCACTAATCCCCTATTAGCAACGTCGACTAACAACCCATGCGCACATAAAAATCTGCGCCTAGAATGGGGCTGGAACATGCAGCTACCTCAAAGTCCCACTGAAAGTTGCGTCCATGTAAGCATATCGTCAGTGTCCACTCGCCAAATGTCCTGATGGTGCCGTTAGCAGCCGTGAGCTCAGGACGGCTGCCTCCTGCCACCCTGTCTGCGTTGACCGGCAGGATGAGGCTCTTCTGGGAGCCGAAGTCTACCAAAAACCGTCTCCCTGAACGTGTGTCTGTGACATACAGCAGTCTGTTCCTGTCGCCCTCGGCTGCAGCTGCCACTGAATTCCAAACATGCCGTCTTCCCAACTTCTTGAATTGGTATGGTATTGGTGATGGTATTGGTTTTTCCAAGGATGAAAGGATGAAGGTCGGGTGAGAGCATTATTTTGATTTGATCGAATAAAATTTCTAAGCTGAAGATATTTAAAAAATGTGTTCTATTAAGATTGAATTTAATCCTCAGTTCTTCAAAAGACATTATGTTATCTGAACGTGACAAATATAAGTTTTGAATCTTTTGAATCCCTTTTAAATTCCATACTTTAAATACAGCATCCGCTCTCCCTGGTGTAAAATATTGATTACCCCATATTGGGCTAAATTGTGACAGTAAGTGTGGTTCTTTTAAATATTTTTTGGTTTCACACCATATTTTGATCATGTGCTTTACAATTGGATTTTTATCTTGTTTCTGTAACTTTTTAGCCGAGTCTGAGTATATGAATAAGGGAAGAGGTAAAGGTAAATTGTATGATTCTATTTCAGTCCAGTGAGGAGGATCATTTGATGAAAAATAATATGTCATAGACCTCAGTTGTGCTGACCAGTAATACAACATAAAGTTTGGACATTTCAGACCTCCACGATCAAATGGTAAATATAGTAAGGACAAACGTAATCTAGCCTTCCTATTGTTCCATATAAATTCCACTAACTTTTTTTTAATTTTTGAGAATAGATCTGAAGGTGGTGGTAAAGGAATATTTTGAAATAAATAAAGTATTTTAGGTAAGATATTACTTTTAAGTATATTAATTCTCCCAATCATCGACATTGATAGTGACATCCATCTCTGAAGTAACTTATTAATATCTGTCATTAAGGCTTCATAGTTGGCATTGGCGACTGATTCTAGCTTAGGCACAATTTGAATTCCTAAATATTTAAACTGATTTACAACATTGAATTGATTTACCTCAGGAGCTGGGTGATTTCTCTGGGTCTCATTTAGCATTAATATTAAAGATTTTGTTTTATTTATTTTATATCCTGATATTTCCCCAAAGTTCTTTATTAAATTTAACAAGGTCGGAATTGATTTTTTAAAATTCGACATAAACAAAATTATGTCATCGGCATACAGGGAGATTTTATGTTCTGTTGGTCCTACTTTAATTCCATATATTTGTGGATGTAAACGTACTGCCATCGCTAAAGGTTCAGTTGCCATAGTAAACAGTAAAGGTGAAAGTGGACAGCCTTGTCAACATCCTCTATTGATTTTTATTGATTTTGAGATATTGCTGTTTGTTAGGATTTCTGTTGTAGCATTATTGTATATTATCTGGACCCATTTTATGAAATTATTTCCAAGTCCAAACCTTTGTAGGACTTCAAAAAGAAAGGGCCATTTAACCCTATCAAAGGCCTTTTTGGCGTCCAATGATAGGAGAGCTGTATCCAGTGCTTCATTATTGGAATAAATAATATTAAATAGTCTTCTTACATTATGGAAGCCTTGTCTTCCCATTATAAAGCCATTCTGATCTCTGTTTTTTTTTCCACAATATCTTTATTGAACCTTTTTTTTTTTTTTTAACAAACATGATACAAACAATCAAACACTAACACTAAAGTACTACAAAAAAAAAAAACAAACCTAAAAACACCAACAACCACCAACAGAATCAAGTCTTCAACAATGCTCCTCTGTTTAGTCTAGACAATCCAATACATTAGTATACATATTATGTTCACCAGTTTGGAATTTACAAGGTCCACACACATCATTCACCTTCTTCTTCAAGAGTTATGTTTAAATTTTTTACATAATCAATAAAAGGTCTCCATATATTCTCAAACACAATTTCCTTTGATTTCAGTATATATGTTATTCTTTCTAATGGAAGGTTTGTTAACATCTGTCTTAACCACTGAGTCACATCTGGTCTATGAGTCTTTTTCCATAATAGTGCAATACATTTTTTGGCATTAAGCAAACTGAGGTCTATGAATGTTCTTTCACTTTTATTGAAATTATGCTTTTCTGGGTACAGACCCAACAAAAACAGTTTAGGATTCAATATGATTTGTTTTGAGATTATTTTTTCAATTGTTACCCTCACCTCCTCCCAAAACATTCTTATTAATCTACATTCCCATAAACAATGAAATAGGGTTCCTTTACTTTCCATGCATTTTGTGCATGTATCTGGTATATTTTTGTTATATCTATTTAACTCCTCCGGTGTAACATACATCCGCATTAACCATTTGAAATGTATCAATTTAAGGCGTGCATTTATTGATTTGGTTTGAGCTTCTGTACAAGCCAATTCCCTTTGTTCCTCTGAAATTTCAATTTGCAGATCTTCTTTCCAGTAGTTTAATCTTTTCAGTGAATTTTCACTTGAAGATAGTGTCAATGAGTTATAAAACTCTGAAATAATACCCTTTCTTTTACTATCTTTCATCATCATTTTTTCCAAGGATGAATAAATAGGTCGAGTGAGAGCTTTATTTTGATTTGATCGAATAAAGTTTCTAAGTTGAAGATATTTAAAAAAATGTGTTCTATTGAGATTAAATTTGATCCTCAGCTCTTCAAAAGACATTATGTTATCTGCACATGGCAAATATAAATCCTGAATCTTTTGTATCCCTTTTAAATTCCATACTTTAAATACAGCGTCCGCTCTCCCTGGTTTAAAATATTGATTACCCCATATTGGACTAAATTGTGACAATAACTGTGGTTCTTTTAAATAGTTTTTAGCTTCACACCATATTTTGATCATATGCTTTACAAACGGATTTTTAACTTGTTTTTGTAATTTTTTTGCCGAATCTGAGTATATGAATATGGGAAGAGGTAAAGGTAAATTGTATGATTCCATTTCAGTCCAGTGAGGGAGATCATTTGATGAAAAATAATATGTCATAGACCTCAGTTGTGCCGACCAATAATACAACATAAAATTTGGACATTTCAGACCTCCACGATCAAATGGTAAATATAATAAAGACAAACGTAATCTAGCCCTCCTGTTGTTCCATATAAATTCCACTAACTTTTTTTTTATTCTTGAGAATAGATCTAAAGGTGGTGATAAGGGAATGTATTGAAATAAATAAAGTATTTTAGGTAAAATATTACTTTTAAGTATATTGATTCTCCCGATCATCGACATTGGTAGTGACATCCATCTCTGAGTTAACTCATTGATATCTGACATTAAGGCTTCATAGTTGACACTGGCGACTGATTCTAGCTTAGGCATAATTTGGATTCCTAAATATTTAAACTGATTTACAACATTGAATTGATTTGCCTCAGGGGCTGGGTAATTTCTCTGGGTCTCATTTAGCATTAATATTGAAGATTTAGTTTTATTTATTTTATATCCTGATATTTCCCCAAAATTCTTTATTAAATTCAACAAGGTTGGAATTGATTTTTTTAGATTCGACATAAACAAAATTATATCATCAGCGTACAGGGAGATTTTATGTTCTGTTGGTCCAACTTTAATTCCATATATTTGTGAATGTAAACGTATCGCTATCGCTAAAGGTTCAATTGCCATAGTAAACAGTAAAGGTGAAAGTGGACAGCCTTGTCGACATCCTCTATTGATTTTTATTGGTTTTGAAATATTGTTATTTGTTAGGATTTCTGCTGTAGCATTATTGTATATTATTTGAACCCATTTTATGAAATTATTTCCAAGTCCAAACCTTTGTAGGACTTCAAAAAGAAAGGGCCATTCAACTCTATCAAAGGCCTTTTCGGCGTCCAATGATAGGAGAGCTGTATCTGGTGCTTCTTTATTAAAATAAATAATATTAAATAGTCTTCTTACATTATGGAAGCCTTGTCTACCCTTTATAAAGCCATTCTGATCTCGATTAATAATATTTGGTAAAATTTCTTGTATTCGTCTTGCTAAAATTTTACAGATTATCTTAAGGTCAGCGTTTAATAGGCTTATTGGTCTCATATTTTCACATTTATTAGAGGGCTTACCTGGTTTTGGCAACAGTATAATTAAGGCATTATTTATGTATGATGGTAAATTATTATTTAGAAATGCTTCTAAAACCATTTCCAAAAAAGGTTTTATTAATTTATTCTTAAATTTTTTATAAAGGTCAACTGGAAGACCATCTGGTCCTGCACTTTTTCCTGATTTCATATTATCAATGGCTAGCCCAACTTCTTCTTGACTAATTTTAGACTCCAATATCTCCCTGTTTTCATTTGGAATACACGGTATAGATAGTTCGTTCAAAAACCCATTTAGTTTTGTTAAATCAGGTTCATTTTTGGTATCATATAATTTTTCATAGTAATCTCTAAAGGCTCTATTAATTTCTAAAGGATCTATAACTACCTGTCCATTACTTATAATACTGGTAATTGGTGTTTTAATTTCCAATTGTTTAATCTGCCATGCTAATAATTTTCCTGATTTTTCACCTTGTTCATAAAAAGATTGTTTCAATCTTAGAAGACTCGAGGCAGCTCTATTCGCTGATTTTTTGTCGTATTCAGCTCTCAAAATCAGTAATTCATTCTCCAACCTTGGGTCACTTCCTGCATACACTTTTTCCTGAAGACTTTTTATTTTATGTTCCAATTTAGCTCTCTCCTCTCGAGTCTTCTTAGATTTTGATCCTGTATAACTAATAATATGTCCCCTAATAAAAGCTTTGAAAGCCTCCCACTTTACACCTGCTGATGTTTGTGTAGTATTGATGTCAAAGAACTCGTCTATCTGTTTTTCTATATACTTGACAAATTCCTCATCCTGAAGCCATTTATGCTGAAATTGCCATCTACCTGATTCCTTTGTCAATTTTTTATCTACATATATTAGACAACAGGGTGCATGATCAGAAATCACGATGTTATCATAAAAGCAGTTTTGAATCTTGGACCTTAATTCTGTGGAAATCAAAAAATGATCAATACGTGAGAATGTCTTGTAGGTACTGGAATAACAAGAATAGGCTTTAACTTGTGGTTTCATTTCTCTCCATATATCTAACAATCTCAATTCTTTCATAAAATGATTAATAGTCATCCTACATCCAATGTGCGTACAATCCAGTCCTGTTGATCTATCCACACCTGGATTCAATGTACAATTAAAATCCCCTGCTATTATATGTTGCCCTGTAAGTGATGATAAGATGAGAAATAAATTAGCAAAGAACTTCTGATCATCTATATTGGGACCATATAAGTTCACAAGATTTATATTTTCTAATAGCAAAGAACCTTGAATGATTACATATCTTCCAAATTTGTCTCCAATTACATTTTTCACCTGAAAAGGAACTGATTTATGTATGAGAGTCATAACTCCCCTGGCTCGGGATGAAAATGAAGAGGTGAATACACTTCCCTGCCATCTACTCCTAATTCTTTTAACATCCTCCTCTATCAGATGAGTTTCTTGTAAAAACACAATTCTTGAACCCATGTCCTTTATTTTATTCATAACTTGTTTAAGTTTTTTTAAATTTTGTAGACCTCTGCAATTCCATGAAGTTAAATTAAGATTAACACTTTGGTCCATGATCAATAGAGAGTTTGGGATTACCTTGCAGTGTAAACATGCTCATACAGAGAAGCAAAAACATGAGTGGTTGAACATTCATCCTACAAACTACACACAAACAAATTTCCCCTTCCCACACTTGTGGCAAACCCCCCAAAATCAAAAGAAAAATTCTGTCTCCCGATATAGCCATCGACTGTTCCACACCCACGGGGAACAGCCTAAGCCACTCCTTCTTCATCCTCCCAATCACCCTAACTCTACTGCTTTTAATGACGTAACATTAACTCTCCTCTGTAGTTTTCCAACTTAACTCCAAAATTTTTAACAACTTTGTACATCATAGTTTTTTTTTTTGTTTGTTTTGTTTTTGTTTTGTTTTTTTAATATATAATACAATCTATATTTTGTAAACTTACTATTTACTTCAAGTCAGTCAGATGCCTGTGCAAATGCTTAATTATTCTACCTTATATTTTGTTCATGCTTAGCTCCCACCAGTCTCTTCTTCTTCTTTGATCTTCTTGATGAACTCCTGCGCCTCCTCTGGGGTCTTGAAAATGTGGGTTCTGCCCTCATACGTGGTCAGCAGTCTCGCAGGATAGATCACACCATGACGAATCCCAAGGTTGCGCAGCTCCTTACGTATGGGATCAAACTGCTTCCTCAATTGCTGGATTCCTGTGGCCAAATCTGGGTAGAACCGCACCTGCTGGTCCTGGTGTTTAATCTCTCCTTTAGCACGTGCAGCGTTGAAGATCTTCATCCTGTCTCTGTTGCTAAGAAACTTCATAATTAAGGTCCTCGGCGGTCCCTTATCTCTCCGTGGGCCAATACGATGTGCTTTTTCCAGAACCACTGCTGATTGCAACTCCTCGCTGCCCAGCACCTCCGGAATCCACTTTTCCAGAAAGGAACATACGTCCCGACCTTCTGATTCCTCTGGAAGACCCACCAGCCTCAAATTATTCTGTCTCGACCGAGATTCCAAATCCAAAATATTATCTTCCAGAGATTTATTTTTTTTTTCCAAAGTGCGCACCTTTAATTGAAGACGGGTGACGTCATCTTCAGCACTAGCGAGACGGAGCTCCATCTGCGCCGTTCGTTCTACACAGTCACCCAATTCCTTTCTTATTCCTTCCAACGCTGTCATAATCCCATCAAATCTAGAGGAAAAGTCCGCTCTCATTGAACTCATGGCAGCCATCAGCGCATCTGCGCCATTCCCCGCAAACATCGCACCGCCGCCAGCTTCCTCCGCCATATATGGAGTTTTGTTTGCTGCGTCACAGACCTGAAAGTCCGTTAATTTGGACTGTTTCGGCGGCTCGCTTTTTCCTTTTCCTGGTTTTCCAGCCTTAGGCTTCGCCGACATATCCTCGCCCAAATGCTGGGATACGTTCTGTCCCAAATGAGAGAGTTATTTGCCGATTTTTTTTCTCCAGGAGCAGAGCAGAGCGAGACACGTCCGTCCTACGTGGCAGCCATAACCGGAAGTCATTCTGATCTCTGTTAATAATATTTGGTAATATTTCTTGTAGTCGTTTTGCTAAAATTTTACAGATTATTTTAAGATCAGCATTTAATAGGCTTATTGGTCTCATGTTTTCACATTTATTAGGGGGTTTACCTGGTTTTGGCAACAGTATAATTAAGGCATTATTCATGTATGGTGGTAAATTACCATTTTGAAATGCTTCTAAAACCATTTTCAAAAGTGGTTTTATTAATTTATTCTTAATTTTTTTATAGAGGTCAACTGGAAGACCATCTGGTCCTGCTCTTTTTCCTGATTTCATATTATCAATGGCTTGCCCAACTTCTTCTTGACTAATTTTAGACTCCAGTATCTCCCTGTTTTCGTTTGGAATACACGGTATAGATAATCCACCCAAAAACCCATTTAGTTTTGTTAAGTCAGTTTCATTTTTTGTATCATATAGTTTTTCATAATAATCTCTAAAGGCACTATTAATTTCTAAAGGATCTATAACTACCTGCCCGTTACTTATAATACTGGTAATTGGTGTTTTAGATTCTAATTGTTTAATCTGCCATGCCAATAATTTTCCTGATTTTTCACCTTGTTCATAAAAAGTTTGCTTCAATCTTAGAAGACTCGAGGCAGCTCTATTCGCTGATTTTTTTTTTATCATATTCATCTCTCAGAATCAGTAATTCGTTCTCTAACTGTGGGTTACTTCCTGCATACACCTTTTCTTGAAGAATTTTTATTTTACGTTCCAACTGGACTCTCTCCTCTCGAGTCTTCTTATATTTTGAACCTGTATAACTAATAATATGCCCCCTAATAAAAGCTTTGAAAGCCTCCCACTTTATAAATGCCGTTGTTTGTGTAGTATTAATATCGAAGAACTCATCTATCTGTTTTTCTATGTACTTAACAAATTCCTCATCCTCAAGCCATTTATGCTGAAAATGCCACCTACCTGGATCCTTTGTCAATTTCTTATCTACATATATTAGACAGCAGGGTGCATGATCAGAGATCACAATGTTATCACAGAAACAATTTTGAATCTTGGACCTTAATTCTGTAGAGATCAAAAAGTAGTCAATATGTGAGAATGTCTTATAGGTATTAGAATAACAAGAATAGGCTTAGACTTGTGGTTTCATTTCTCTCCATATATCTAACAATCTCAATTCTTTCATAAAATGATTAATAGTCATCCTACATCCATTGTGCGTACAGTCCAGTCCTGTTGATCTGTCTATACTGGGATTCAATGTACAATTAAAATCCCCTGCTATTATATGTTGCCCTGTAAGTGATGATAAAGTAAGGAATAAATTAACAAAGAAGTTTTGATCATCAATATTGGGGCCTTATAAGTTCACCAGATTTATATTTTCTAATAACAAAGATCCTTGGAGGATTAGATATCTTCCAAATTTGTCTCCAATTACATTTTTCACTTGAAATGGGACTGTTTTGTGTATGAGAATCATAACTCCCCTAGCTCGGGATGAAAATGATGAGGTGAACATGCTACCTTGCCATCTTCTCCTAATTCTTTTTACATCCTCCTCTATTAGATGAGTTTCTTGTAAAAATACAATATTTGAATCTATGTCTTTTATTTTATTCATAACTTAAGTTTTTTTTAGATTTTGTAGACCTCTGCAATTCCATGAAGTTAAATTAAGATTAACGCTTTGATCTATGATCAATAAGGAGTTTGAGATTACCTTGCAATATGAACATGCTCATACAGAGAAGCAAAAACATGGATGATAGAACATTCATCCTACAAACCAAACAAAAACAAATTCCCCTTCCCCACATTCGTGGTGATCCCCCCAAAATCAAAAAAATTCCGTCTCCTGTTATAGTGACTGTTCCACACCTGCGAGGATCAGTCACACCACTCTCTCTTTCTCCTCTCAATCACCCTGACTCTACTATTTTTATGACATGACATTAACTCTCTTCTGTAGTTTTTTCAACATAACTTCAAAGTTTTATAGCAACTTTGTACATCATAGCTTTTTTTTTTTTAATACAGTCTGTATTTTGTAGACATGTTATATGTTTCAGATCAATCAGATGCCTGTACAAATGCTTAAATGTTCTACCTTTGTCATGTTCATGCTTAGCTCCCACCAGTCTCTTCTTGGATCTGCTTAATGAGCTCCTGCGCCTCTTGAGGGGTCTTGAAGGTGTGGGTTCTCCCTTTATATGTGACCAGCAGTCTTGCCGGATGAATCACTCCATGACGAATCCCTAGGTTGTGCAGCTCTTTGCGGGCGGGGTCGAACTGCCTCCTTAATTGTTGAATTCCTGTGGCGAAGTCTGGGTAGAACCGCACCTGTTGATCCTGGTATTTAATTTCTCCTTTAGCTCGCGCCGCGTTGGTGGCCATCATCTTGTCTCTGTAGTTGAGGAACTTCATAATCAGCGTCCTCGGTGGTGTCTTATTATCTCTCGGTGGGCCGATTCGGTGGGCGCTCTCTAAGACGACCGATGACTGCAGGTCCGCGTTGTTCAGCGCTTCTGGAATCCACTTTTCCAAAAAGGAACATGAGTTCCGTCCCTCCGCTCCCTCCGGGAGACCCACCAGCCTCAAATTATTCCGTCGCGAGCGGGATTCCAAGTCCAGGACGTTATCTTCCAGACGTTTCCATTTTAATTCCAGTGTTTGCAACTTTGATTGTAGGCTGGTGACGTCATCTTCAGCGCTTGAAATTCGGAGCTCCGCCTGCGATACTCGTTCCATACAGTCGCTTATTTCCTTTCTCATTCCTTCTATCGCTGCTATAATTCCATCAAATTTAGACAAAAACTCTATTCTCATGGAGTTGATGGCAGTGAGCACTGCGTTTGTCCCCTCTTCAGCAGTTTCTGCTCCGCCGCTGGTTCCCTCCTCCGCCATAGTCTCTGGAGTTTTCCCTGTTTCGCCTCGAGTGTGGAAGTCTGTTAACTTGGGTTGTTTTGTCGAACTGCTTTTTGCTCCACCTAATTTCCCAGCCTTGGTCTTTACCATATCCGCGCCTAAACGCTGGGATGGGTTTTTGTTCCAATTAAGAGAGTTTTAGTAAACTTTTTATTTTTAGGAGCAGAGCAGTGTGAAACACATCTTCCTACGTGGCCGCCATAACCGGAAGTCCCCATAGTGGCTTCTTTATGAACAAACAATAAAAAACATAAAACTGCAAATCCAAAGCGTAATATGTACAGCGTTCACAGAGCGAATGGCTGCTGACGCGTGTCTCTGCCAGATACTGGAAGTAGTTCTTCTTCGCCGTCTTCTTCCGAGAAAGAGCTTGCTCCTGCTGCTTCTTCCAGCGTGTGCCTGGAAATTATTTGTGAACTGAGATTTTGTTTGAAAACTGGTGCATTTTCGTTCAAAAAATATGTTCGGGAACCGATTTGTACATAAAGAGAGCCAAGGTTCCACTGCATTCAGACACATTCAGACTGATTTTAACTTTATTTGACCTTTTTTAATCAATTTTTTCATTCTAGGGGGTTGGGCTGTGATTATGTGCCCCTGCAGAATTGTATACAGCATAAAGTTTAACATTAGAGCAGAAAGCCCACATGACTTTGCAGATATCCTGCTTTCCTGGAAGCACATGCCAACTATTGATATATATGACTTTGCACGTGGATTAGCTACTCATGAATCTTCGAGAGCCAGACAAGTTGCCCTTCTCACCATTTGAAGGATGGTTAAAGGCCCCAACTCCAGACATCACAAAACAAGCCCAAAGTGGAAAACTGAACGTTTCACTTCCCCGGCTGAACAGCAAGAAACAGGTTCCAGATTGTGATGGCCATCCAATAACTGAGTTCCGCTGAGCATTATGCTCTTTATGACCAATTCCATGAGGACAATACAAAGGATCCTCGGGATGCCTTGAGGAAGCTTTGCTTGGTCCCACAACTTTGTGGGAAAGTTAACAGTTGGTAGCAGAACAACTGTTTGCAAAAATGAAAAGAAAAAGTTACTTCCTAAATGTGGCATTATCATCAACACGTCTCTTTCTCATGAGGAACATCATACACCATTACAACACTCACGAAAACAAACAACGGCTGGACAACATGAAGATTTTTCAAACCGACATAACAATCAACTGTGACAGCCAGGTAGTGTTAGGTAACTTCTCAAATTCAGTTTCACAATTAAAGTATTGTGGAGGAAGGAGGCAGATGAAGCAACGAGCTGGACGACACAGAAACTTTATTCCTTCTCCAACATAATTCACAGCAAAAGAGAGTCCCAGGTCACTGTGCATCCCTCTTTTATATCTTTAATCCCATGCACGGAGGCTCGGAACTTCCAACTCTCATACATTATGTGTAGGACAAATCCTGTGTGACACATTAACATGACGCAATGCAGTCACCGCTATCACACCCTTCTTCTCCCAGCAGCACCTGCATTCACTCCTCTCCCCGGGGGGCGCATAGTCCTTTACTGTCCCAACTGATACCTCCCGGTAACACCTCCTCTTTCGGTCCATTGTTCCCTGGGTGGAGAAGTCCAACACCCAGAATGGGCCTTAAACCCCACCCCCTCCATCCTTTGGGCTTGAGCTGGCGCCCATAATGGCTGTAGTGGGGGGTCGTCGATCCAGTTGAACTGCCCTGCTGTCGGGGTGTACAGGAGTTCATGTCAGTCTGTGGAGGGAAAAAGGAATGGGGAGAAAACACATCAGCTTCGCGAGCACCAGTTCCTACTGAGGAATCATCAGCCTGCGGAGCCACCAACGGTGGGCGTCCGCACCGGGGAGCCTGGGCCAACACCACCTGCTCATCTGCCAACACAAAAGTGGGCTTCAGCCTGTCGATGCAGACGGTCTCTCTACGTTCTCCCAAGTCTAACACAAAATGTTTTGCCCCAGGTTCCAATACTCTGAACGGTCCGTCGTATGGTGGGTACAGCGGGGTCCAGTGTGCATCGTACCTGATGAAAACAAAACTGGCGTTCTGCAAGCTTTTTGGGATGACTGTGTGGGGAAAACAATGGTGGGCTGGGCCCAGTACGCTCACAGCCTCCGTATTGTGTAGAAATTGCGTGGGTGGGTTGGTTTCGGGCGCGGAGTTTTCCAGTAAAAATTCTCCAGGGATCCGCAGTTGTTGGGGGGAAAAAAAACAAGTTCTGCCGGGGAGGCTGCCAAATCCTCCTTAGGTGTGGAATGCAACCCTAAAAGAACCCAGGAAGGCAGTCGACCCAATTTGTGTCCGTGAGCGCTGCTTTAAGCAACCAATGAAAACACTCGCATAACCCGTTAGCCTGGGGGTTGTACGCAGTAGTGCGGTGAATTTTGACTCCCAGGCTCTAAACCAGAGTTTTGAAACAAACTGTAGACCCCTGTTGGACGTGATGTCCAATGGTAATCCCAAACGTGCCACCCAAGCTGACAAAAAAAAACAAAAAAAACGCGCCACTTTCGTGGACATGGTAGAAACCAGTGGGACCACTTCAGGCCAGCGTGTGGTGTGGTCCATGACTGTCCGAAGGTGTGTGAAACCTTGCGATGGCGGGAGGTGTACCATCAAATCCACGTGGACGTGGTCGAACCTCCTAGCTGAGATTTGGAACGGCTCGAAGGGAGCTCTGGTGTGCTTGTGCACTTTGGCCCGCTGGCACATGATGCAAGCTGCAGCCCACTCTTTCACGTCTTTGCACAAACACGGCCAGACAAATTTCACCCCCACTACAGTGGTACCTCTACTTATGAAATTAATTCGTTTCGGAAGTATTCTCGTAACGTGAAAATTCTGTAAGTAGAGGCGCGTTTTACATGTAAATGCCGTAATCCGTTCCAAGCCCCCCAAAATTCGGGCATAAATTTTTTATAAATCATAAAAACGCATCAAAACATGTAACAAATACATGTTACAATTAGATTACTGCACAATAAACATAAAATGAGAGTTTAAAATGAGAGAAAGATTAATAAAAGAGAATAATAAAAGAGAAAGAATAATAAAAATTATGTTCATTTACCTTTTAACTGCTATCGTCGTCGACGTCGTCACCTTTTGCCTTCTTTGGTTCATGTTCTGATCCAAGGACGTTTGCTTTTGTCGGCTTGTAAGTGCTTCCTTTTGTTTTAATACCGTGCTGATCGTTGATGTATTACGGCCATATTCTTTGGCGAGATCAACCAAACGCATCCCCTTTTCATACCTTTCGATTATCTCCTTCTTTGTTTGCATGGACAAAAAAACTCTCTTCTTCTTTTCTCCTTTTCCACTTATCTCCGTCACTTTCTTGGGGCCCATAGCGAATAAATGTTAATTCTGTACTGTACACACACGTAAAACTTTCACCTTGTTCTTAATAAAGTTTTGGGAAAAAAAAACCAAAACTTCGTGGCCAATGGGATACCAGGAAGATGCTAGGCGATAGCCAATGGCAGAGCAACTACAGGTATGTTTACGTTCGGTAAACTACGGGAGCTGCGAGGAGCGCGTACTTTTTTGCCTTTCGTATCCTGAAATTTCGTTCGTAACAAGAGGCAATATTTTCCCGTTGAGGCGTGTCGTAACCTGAAAATTCCGTATGTAGAGACGTTCGTAAGTAGAGGTACCACTGTAGTTCCACCGAAGCACGCACTCCCGGATGCGAAAGGGAGTGGACCGATGCAAAAACGCAACAGCGCTAAGAGCTCAGAACCACCGGGTGCGGGAAGCCGGTGGAGATGTCATAGAGCAAGGGAGGGCACCCTTCCTGCACCACCCTGTTCTCCAGCCTTAACCCAGTTGGTGCAGACTGGAGCGTGCAAATGTATGCATCCCTGGCTTGTTCCATGGCCATGGCAGGGAAATCTATCACCATGTAGACCAGGGCGATTAATGCACATGACACGCAATTGGCCACGACGTTGAGTTTACCGGCAATGTGTTGAATGTCGGTAGTGAACGCCGAAATTGCAGCCAAATGCCGTTGCTGCCAGGCCGACCACGGTTCTGAGGTCTTAGACATTGCGTGCATCAGCGACTTGTGGTCCACTAACGCGATGAACCCCAGAACTGGAAATGGCATGTCGCCAGGTGGAGAGCTAGCAATTCTCTATCGACCGTGCTGTACTTGAGTTTGTTGTCACGCAAAGTTTGGCTAAAAAATGCAAGCGGCTGCCACGAACCTGCGACACACTGCTCCACCACTGCCCCTATGGCAACATCAGATGCATCTGTCATGAGCACAATCCATGCAGACGGATCCGGGTGGGCTAACAATGTGGCATCCGCAATCGCTGTTTTGGCGTTAGTGAAAGCCTGGACTCACTCAGGAGTTCAGTCGATGGCTTCCCCGGGCTTCTTCTTTTTAAGCGCACCATACAACGGCTGCATCAGCTGGGCTGCCCAGGGAAGGAAACGGTTATAAAAATTAACCATTCCCAAAAACTCCTGTAGTGCCCTCACTGTCTGTGGGCACGAAAAATCCAACACAGCTCACACTTTGTCTGGTAACGGGATCGCACCCTCCAGCAAAATGCGGTGGCCGAAAAAATCAATCACTGGCACACAGAACTGGCACTTTTCCAGGTTAATTATGAGCACGTGCGCTTCCAACCTCAGGAAAATTGTCTTGAGATTGGCAATGTGCTCCTCCTCAGACGCGCTGACTACCAGAATGTCGTCTAAGTAGACAAAAACGAAGGACAAGTTGTGAAGCACTGCATCCATCATCCTCTGGAAGGTCTGCGCCAAGCCTTTTAACCCGAACGGCATGTGTAAAAACTCGAAAAGGCCGAAAGGAGTTATTACAGCCGTTTTTGGAATGTCTTCCTCGCGCACCGGGACCTGGTGGTAACCGTGGACCAGATCTACTTTGAAAAAAACACATGCCCCGGCCAGGTGTACGGAAAAATCCTGAATGTGTGAGATAGCATAGCCATCATGTTCCAAAGCATTGTTCAAGCGCATGAAATCGCCGCATGGTCGCTATGAACCGTCGGCTTTAGGCACCATGTGTAGCGGGGATGTCCACGGGCTGTTGGAGCACCTGACGATGCCCAATCATTCCAAGTTGGCGAACTCCTCACATGCGCTGGCCAGTTTAGCTGCGTCCAGGTGCCGAGGTCGTGCAAATACCGGTGGCACTTTGGTAGTTATGAAATGTTCGACCCCGTGCTTCGTTATCATAGCCAAAAATATTGGGACCGTGAGTGCTGGGAACTGTACGAATAGCTATTGGTACTTAACCCTGGAGCTATAACGGTAGCCAGTGTTGTCGACCCAGCTCCCCGAGCTGTACAGGGCAGAAAGGCAAAAGAGACAGCATCTACTAATCTCCTATTAGCAACATCAACTAATAACCCATAAGCACATAAGAAATCTGCACATAAAATGGGGCCGGAACATGCAGCTATCACAAAGTCCCACTGAAAGTTGCGTCCATGTAAGCATATCATTAGTGTCTGCTTGCCAAATGTCCTGATGGTGAATCCGTTGGCGGCTGTGAGCTCGGGACCGTGCGTCCTGCCACCCTGTCTGAGTTGACCGGCAGGATGAGGCTCTTCTGGGAGCCGAAGTCCACCAAAAACCGTCTCCCTGAACGTGTGTCTGTGACATAAAGCAGTCTGTTCCTGTTGCCCTCGGTTGCAGCTGCCACTGAATTCCAAACACGCCGTCTTCCCAACTTCTTGAATTGGTATGGCGACAGGCAGCATTGGGCATTTGAGCCAAAATGGCGATGATAAAAACAGATCGCCCCGTTCCTTCACCTCCTGGTGTCCGTCCCGGCTACCACAAACAGCTTCTCGATCTCGCTGAAGTCCCCCATGGATGTTGGTGCCACTGTCTGCGCACTGGGAGCTCTGGCTGCCAAGATGATGCGGTCCGCTTCCTCCGCCAGGGCGCGGTAGTCCGTAGCAACCAGCTGCGGCCAGTTGGGCAGGATCGCCCTCGCTGTAGCCAGTAGGTTCCTGAGGAACAAGTGGGTGAACAGGAAAGATTCGTCGTCCTTCCCCCTCAGTGCCAACATGCTCTCCATCAGCTCCATTGCCGACTTGTATCCTAACTCCGAACATATTAGGAGCCTCTCCGCTCACTCACTGTCAGAAAGGGTATAGCGCTGTAGAAGCATCCTCTTGAGCGCTTCCTATTTTCCTTGGGCCGGTGGCTTCTGGAACAGGCTGGTCACCTGTTGCGTGGCTTGCGAATCCAGTGCAGTGACCACGTAGTAATATCTGGCATCATCCGCTGTTATCCCACAGAGTGCGAACTAGGCTTCTATGTGTAAGAACCACGCAGTCGGGTTGTGAAGCCAGAAGTCTGGGAGCTTGACTGAGACCACGCACGTGGCGCCGGTGCTCTCCCTCTAGGCGGTCTCCGGGGCTGTTCTCAGCTCGCTTTCCATGGCACATCTTGGATCACCAATGTGGAGAAAGGAGGCAGGTGAGACAACGAGCTCGACGACACAGAAACTTTATTCCTTCTCCAACATAATTCACAGCAAAAGAGAGTCCCGGGTCACTGTGCATCCCTCTTTTATATCTTTAATCCCATGCACGGAGGCCCGAAACTTCCAGCCCTCATACATTATGTTTAGGTTAAATCCTGTGTGGCACATTAACATGACACAACGCAGTCACCACTGTCACACCCTTCTTCTCCCAGCGGCTTCTGCATTCACTCCTCTCTCCGGCGGGGGGGGGGGGGGCATAGTCCTTTACTGTCCCAACTGATACCCCCTGGTAACACCTCCTCTTTCAGTCCATTTGTTCCCTGCGTGGAGAAGTCCAACACCGTGCCCCCACAGTATACTAAAGATGTACAGTAGCACGGCTGTGTGTGTCTGTGTATAAGTTTGTTGTGTTTTTGTTTTTATAGATACATCCACCACTGTTCTGCCTGAACACTGATTTAACATCAGGTGAGTAACCTCGTAGCATATCATGATGGAGAACATCTTCCACCTAAAGGTTAAACATTTTAAAGCAACCAATTGCATGTATATCTTGTAATCTTCATGGTGATTTTATCTTTCAGAGAAGGCAGTGGCTCACACCCCAACCTTGAGTGAGCCGCCCACACCAGTGTTCAGTGTACCAACCATCTCTCCCATGAGTGCGCCACCTACAGTACCCTGTGATGTATCCCAAGCTATGGACCTCCTCAACTATTCAGCAACAGTAAAGCCCTGGGGAAAAAAGACACCAATCCTATCCAGGACCAACTGGTAAGCTCGCTGGTGCTATTATTCATTATTTGTTAGGACGGGAAGTTGACTCCCAGCTGATATTTCCAGCTCAAATACGTGCTGAATACGCAGCGCTTTGGGGCTGACCTTATTGTGAAAAAAGGGCGCATATGTTTTACATGTAACGAATTCTGGACCCAGGGGTTGCAAAGACATATGGATTCTAATGTGAGTAATGGATAATTGGGGAAAGGGGGAAAGCTATAGCTGTGTATTTGTGCATACATATGTTTAGACATAAAAGGGGTGTATTTGTGCATACGTATGTTAAACATAAGAGAGATGCTGACAGCACATATGTGGATTGACCTCACGACGAAGAGGACAGTAAGTCTGGTCCACCTGCGGAGGACAACGAGAGAGGACAGGGGTGCGAACGAAGGACTTCCTGACCTCCAGGATGCAGGTAGAAGACGGAAGGCTGGAGGGGGGAGAAATGTCAATAAAGGGTTTTGACGGGGATATGTGAGCCCCCCTGTGTGTGGGAAGTCTGTATGAGAAAAGGTATAAATGTGAAACTCTGATGTGGCTCAGCCTCTTTTCTTCCTGCTTATTGGAGAGAGCAGGCTGGGGAAATGAATGTTTGAATAAACTGGAATAAAACACAATTCAGTCTCTTTATTCCACGCTCCCCACAAAAGCCATGTTTACATGGCATCACAAAAAGTGTTTTCTTTTTTTCCCCTAATAGATTGGTAATGCCTGCATGAAGTTAGTCCAAGAAACAGCTCTGCAACATGAATGTAACAGATATAAAAGATTAAAGTGGTTACTGTATTCTGTTACGTATTTTGTTAAATCGTTGTCTTTTGCATTCATAGTAGTTGTTCCCCCAATAAGGCAAAGACATTTACAGTACATCCGGAAAGTATTCACAGTGCTTCATTTTTTTTCCACATTTTGTTATGGTACAGCCTTATTCCAAAAGGGATTAAATTCATTTTTCCCTCAAAATTCTACACACAATACCCCACAATGACAATGTGATTTTTTTTTTTAGATTTTTGCAAATTTATTAAAAATAAAAAACTAAGAAAACACACGTACATAAGTTTTCACAGCCTTTGCCATGACGCTCAATATTAAGCTCAGGTGCATCCTGTTTCCACTGATCAACCTTGAGATGTTTCTACAGCTTAATTGGAGTCCACCTGTGGTAAATTCAGCTGATTGGACATGATTTTGAAAGGCACACACCTGTCTTATATACAGTGGTGTGAAAAAGTGTTTGCCCCCTTCCTGATTTCTCACTTTTTTGTATGTTTGTCACACTTAAATGTTTCAGATCATCAAACAAATTTGAATATTAGACAAAGATAACACAAGTAAACACAAAATGTAGTTTTTAAATGAAGGTGTTTATTATTAAGGGGGGGGGGGGGGGAAATCAAGCCTACATAGCCCTGTGTGAAAAAGTGATTGCCCCCTCACCCTAATAACTGGTTGGGCCACCCTTAGCAGCAACAATTGCAATCAAGCATTTTCGATAACTGGCAATGGGTTTTTTAACAGCCCTGTGGAGGAATTTTGGCCCACTCATCTTTGAAGAATTGCTGTAATTCAGCCACATTGGAGGGTTTTCAAGCATGAACCGCCTTTTTAAGGTTATGCCACAGCATCTCAATCGGATTCAGGTCAGGACTTTGATTAGGCCACTCCAAAGTCTTCATTTTGTTTTTCTTAAACCATTCAGAGGTGGACTTGCTGGTGTGTTTTGGATAATTGTCCTACTGCAGAACCCAAGTGCGCTTCAGCTTGAGGTCACAAACAGATGGCTGGACATTCTCCTTCAGGATTTTTTGGTAGACCGCAGAATTCATGGTTCCATTTACCACAGCAAGTCTTTCAGGTCCTGAAGCAGCAAAACAACCCCAGACTGTCACGAACCAAGCAGGTGTTTTCCTGCAGGCTTGGTTCTGACTGTGGCTCAGGGTTCATTATGTATTGCTATCTTTTGAGTTCTTGTTGTTTTTATGTCTGTTCTTTTTCTTTTCCATGCCTGTAGCCGCTGCTCTGGCCGGCAGTTGCTAGGCAGCCTCTTGGACCCACTTTCATAGATAGATTAGTTTATTTGACAGGGACAGTGCAATAAACATAGACAATTAATCAATGACAATCAATCTGATGTGTTGCACATGGAGTGTATAGCTATTAGCTAATTTGCAACTCTTGTCCCTGGATGGGCTTTAGAAAAGAGAATCAAGTAAAAAAAAGAAAAGAAATAAAGAAAATACACAATAACCACATACATCAATGCAAAAAGATTATAAATACACAATTATAAATATTATAAATATTATAAATACTATAAATACACAATTATAAATATTATAAATATTATAAATACACAAATATAACAACCTGACTCACATTTGCCTATTTCAGGCCTCCCTCCCTTCATCACTCACTATAAACAAACACATTCATTCCTTCCCTTCATTCACTCTCACCTTGTAGACAATCAATTCATACATGAGTACATTCTTGTTTATTTTTCAGCCAGTTTTTAACCTTTTTAGTGAATGTTTTAAAGTCCGTTATTATTTTAATTTCATTTGGCATTGTGTTCCAGATGTGACTGCCCTTTATAGAGAATGCTGTTTGTCCAAATGTGGTTCTGCGGTGGAATATTTTACAGTTATTGTTAACAGAACTCCTGGTGGCTCTGCTGCTGTCCTGTCTTTGGATGAAACCAGCAAGTGGCTCGGGTGCTGATTTATGGAGACATTTGAACGTTAATTTCAAAAAACAGAGGTCAATGAAACTCTCAAAACTCAATAGGTTGTATTTTTTTAAAACATTACAGTGATGCCACCTAATGGGCTTTTTGTCCAAGATTTTTAGGGTTTGATTATATAATGAACCTATATGTCTTATTGTGGAAGGGGCTGCTTGAGCCAGACTGTCAAACAGTATGATATATGAGAAAAAACCATAGAATGCATATACAGTACAGCTGCTTCATAAGGTATGTAATATCTAATTAATTTAAAGCAGTTCAGATTTTTTTTTACTGTTTTTGAAATTTTCTTTATATGAAGATTAAATTTGAGTTGAGGATCTAGTACAATGCCAAGGTATTTGAATTCTGTAGCTAAACTGATGTCATGATCATGTATATTAACTTTAAAAAGTTGCAGGTTACATTTTTTGATTGAAAAGCACATTGAGACTGTTTTCTGAAGGTTTAGCAATAGATGGTTCTGGAGGAGCCACTCTTGGACATCAACCATACTTGTAGACAGTACATCTGCAGCCTGTGCTGGAGTCTTGGCAGCTGTGTAAATAACTGCATCATCTGCATAAAGTTGGCATGTTGCAGCTGAGCAGTGTAACGGCAAGTCATTAATAAAAATGCTGAAAAGTAATGGACCAAGAATGGACCCTTGTGGGATACCCATGCAGTTGTTTAAAAATGAGGATTTATCCTGGTGAACTTTTACACACTGTTCTCTATTCTGGAGATAAGATGCAAACCATTCTAATGTAGACAGTACATCTGCAGCCTGTGCTGGAGTCTTGGCAGCTGTGTAAATAACTGCATCATCTGCATAAAGTTGGCATGTTGCAGCTGAGCAGTGTAACGGCAAGTCATTAATAAAAATGCTGAAAAGTAATGGACCAAGAATGGACCCTTGTGGGATACCCATGCAGTTGTTTAAAAATGAGGATTTATCCTGGTGAACTTTTACACACTGTTCTCTATTCTGGAGATAAGATGCAAACCATTCTAATGTATCTGGGGAGAAGTTAAAAGTTACCATTTTGGATAAAAGCAAACTGTGGTTTATAGTATCGAAAGCCTTTCTGAGATCTAGAAAAACTGCTCCTACCACATTACCCCTGTCCAAGGACTGTTTGACGTTTTCAATAAGGCAACAATTTGCTGTTTCTGTTGAGTATCCTGGTCTAAAACCAAATTGATGTGGATGAAGGAGTTGACTGTCTTGTAAGTAGTCTATCAGCTGTGTAGCTACAACTTTTTCAAGAACCTTAGACAGGACTGGTAAGATAGAGATTGGGCGGTAATTGCATATATCGTCTTTACTGCCTGATTTATGAACTGGTATGACGACAGCTTTTTTCCAGCCAGATGGAAATGTACTAGACCTAATGGAGAGATTAATGAGATGAGTCAGTGGTTTGATTAATATTTTGCTGTGCGTTGTCATGCTGTTGCATGTGGGCGTTGTCTAAATTCGCTGGTCCAACCATGCCCCTCTCTCTTTGACAGCCAGCTGATTCTCCCTTGATAAGTGTCTTTCCCGCACCTCACCCAGGTGTTCCCAATTTATGGTGCCAGCAATGTTTGTACTTAGGCGGCCTTTGCCAGTCAAACACTGCTGGACCATTGTGCGCAATCATACGGTCATTAATCGCCGTATGATGGTCAGATGTCTCTGAAGGGTTGTGTGTGCTCGTGGGAGGCCTGGACTACTTGGACTGCTCTTGGGTTTGTGAGTAAAAACTGTTTGCGTTTCTGTGTGCAGTCCTGCTGCTACGCTTAGGCTCTTTCGCCCAATTTCTCCCTCCTCAGCCAGTTGAGCCTCTTAAAGGACTCCAAGTTTTCCTGAGCCTATGTGTTGTTTGTATTATTTGTCTGTGGCCACGGTACACAGTGGTCTGCCTGCTGTTCGCTCGTTGCGTCAGCCATTTTGTGTACACAACAGCCTTTTTGTTAGTCTTTATTTTTGAACAGTCAACTCTTGTGTTAATAAATGTGTTGTGGTGAAACTCCACATGTAAATCCATTCTTGCTTCTCGTCCTCCTTGCGCTGCGTAAAAGTGCATGGGGAGGTTCATGACACAGATCATCACACCATATTTTACTGTTGGTATGATGTTCCTTTCCTGAAACGCTGCATTACTTTTACGCCGGATGTAATGGGACACACACCTTCCAAAAAGTTCAACTTTTGTCTCGTCAGTCCACAGAATATTTTCCCAAGAGTCTTGGGGATTATCAAAATGTTTTCTGGCAAAATTGGGACGAGCCTTTATGTTCTTTTTGCTCAGCAGTGGTTTTCGTCTTGGAACTCTGCCATGCAGGCCATTTTTGCCCAGTTTCTTTCTTATGGTGGAGTCATGAACACTGACCTTAACTGAGGCAAGTGAGGTCTCCAGTTCTTTGGATGTTGTTGTGGGGTCTTTTTTGACCTCTTGGATGAGTCTTCGCTGTGCTCTTGGGGTAATTTTGGTCGGCCGGTCACTCCTGGGAAGGTTCACCACTGTTCCATGTTTTCACCATTTGTGGATAATGGCTCTCACTGTGGTTTGCTGGAGTTCCAAAGCTTGAGAAATGGCTTTATAACCTCAATTACCTTGTTTCTCATTTGTTCCTGAATTTCTTTGGATCACAGCATGATGTCTCACTTTTGAGGATTTTTTGGTCTACTTCACTTTGTCAGGCAGATTCTATTTAAGTGATTTCTTGATTGAGAACAGGCGTGGTAGTAATCAGTCCTGAGTGTGGCTAGAGAAATTGAACAGCTTTCGAAATATGTGATAAACCACAGGTAATTTATGTTTTCACAGAAGGGGGCAATCACTTTTTCACACAGGGCCATGTAGGTTTGGATTTTTTTTACCCTTAATAATAAACACCTTCATTTAAAAACTGCATTTTGTGTTTACTTGTGTTATCTTTGTTTAAAATTTAAATTTGTTTGACGATCTGAAACATTTAAGTGTGACAAACAAAAAAATGAGAAATCAGGAAGGGGCAAACACTTTTTTACACCACTGTAAGGTCCCACAGTTGACAGTGCATGTTGGAGCACAACCCAAGTGTGAAGTCAAAGGAGTTGTCTGTAGACCTCTGAGACAGTATTGTCTCGAAACACAAATCTGGGGAAGGGTACAGAAAAATTTCTGCTGCTTTGAAGGTCCCAATAAGGAAAGGAGTGGCTTCAGGGCAACTCTGTGAATGTCCTTGAGTGGCCCAGCCAGAGCCCAGACTTGAATCCCATTGAACATCTCTGGAGAGATCTGAAAATGGCTGTGCACCGACGCTGCCCATCCAACCTTATGGAGCTTGAGAAGTGATGCAAAGGTGTGCCAAGCTTGTGGCATCATATTAAAAAAAAAACTTGAGGCTGTAATTGCTGCCAAAGGTGCATCAACAAAATATTGAGCAAAGGCGATGAATACATGTACATCACATGTACATAGTACATGTGATTTCTTAGTTTTTTATTTTTAATAAATTTGCAAAAATTTCAAAAAAACTTTTTTCACATTGTTATTATGGGGTATTATGTGTAGAATTTTGAGGAAAAATGAATTTAATCCCTTTTGGAATAAGGCTGTAACATAACAAAATGTGGCACTACACGCTTGGAACCACCGGGCGGGGTCGGCCGGTGGAGACGTCACTCAGCAAGGTGGGGAAACCTCTCGTACCGCCCTGCTTTCCAGTTTTAGCCCGGTACCCGTGGATTGGAGCATGCAAATGTCTGCGTCCCTGGGTTGGTCGGTGGCCATTGCAAAAAAATCAATACCCACGTAGACTGGAGAAACCAGCGCGCGCGACAGGCAGTCAGCCATGACATTAAGTTTACCGGCTACATATTTAATGTCGGTAGTGAATTCCGAAATTCCAGCCAGGTGCCGTTGTTGCAGGGCCACGGTTCCGAGACTTTGGCTATCGTGTAGGTTAGGGGCTTATGGTCGACAAATGCGGTAAATTCACGACCCTTAAGCCAGAACTGAAAATGACACGTGGCCAAGTGGAGGGCCAACAGCTCCCTGTCAAAGGTGCTATACTTACGCTCGTTGCTGCACAAAGTACGGCTGAAAAGGGCGAGCGGTTGCCACGAGCTGAAGACGTACTGTTCCACCATGGCTCCTACCGCGACATCAAACACATCTGTCGTGAGCGCCGACGGGGATGGGTGGGCCAGCAAAGCCGCATTAGCGAGCGCCGTTTTGGCACCTGTGAACACCTGGACCCGATCGGGGGTCCAGTCAACGCTATCCGTGGATTTCTTTTTCTTGAGTGCGCCATACAGCAGTTGCAGCAGCTGTGCTGCCCAGGGAAGGAAACGGTTGTAAAAGTTAACCATCCCCAAAAATTCCTGCAGCGCCCTCACTGTCTGTGGACGCGGGAACTCTGACACTGCTCGTACCTTGTCCGGCACCAGAACCGTGCCCTCCGGTGAGATGCGGTGGCCCCAAAAAATCGATCACTGGCAGCCCGAACTGACACTTCGCTGGATTAACTATCACCCCGTGTGCTTCCAAAAGACAGAAAACTTGCTTCAGATGGGCGAGGTGCTCCTCCTCTGATGCACTAGCTGCAAGAATGTCATCTAAATAGACGAAAATGAACGGCAAGTCGCAGAGCACCGCGTCCATCATTCTCTGGAAAGTTTGGGATGTGCTTTTTAACCCGAACAGCATGCGTAAAAACTCAAAGGCCGAAAGGAGCTATCACCGCCATTTTTGGGACGTTCTCGGCGCGAAACAGGACCTGGTGGTAACTGCGGACAAGATCCACTTTAGAAAAAATGCGCGTCCCAGCCAGGTGCATGGAAAAATCCTGGATGTGCACAATGGAGTAACGGTTGTGTTCAGTGACATTGTTCAGGTGCCGGAAATCACTGCACGGCCGCTTCGAACCATCGGACTTGGGCACCATGTGCAGCGGTAATGCACAAGGGCTATTGGAGCGCCTAACTATCCCTAGATATTCCAAGTTGGCAAACTCCTCGCATGCGATGGCTAGCTTAGCTGTGTCCAGGTGGCGCGGACGTGCAAAAACTGGCAGGCCCTTCATCGTGATAAAATGCTCAACCCCTTGCTTGGTCACGGTAGTGGAAAAAGTGGGCACCGTAAACGCGGGAAACTAGGAAAGCAAATGCTGATACTCATCCCCTGAGACTAAAAAAATTTGCATGTGTTGGTGGCCCAACTCCCTGAGCCATACAAGGCAGTGAAACAAAAGACACAGCATCCACTAACCGTATGTTAGCAACACCGACAAGGAGACCATCAGCACACAGAAAATCAGCACCTAAGATAGGAACCGAACATGCAGCTACCACAAAGTCCCACTTGTAGTTGCGTCCATGCAAACACACAGTCACAGACCTTTCTTCAAAAGTCCTGATGGGGGATGTGTTGGCGGCCGTTAGGCAGGCCGCAGCCTTCCGCCAGCCTATCCGTGCTGCCTAGCAAAATGAGGCTTTTCTGGGAACCAGAGTCCACCAAAAACCGTCTACCATAATGTGTGTCCTCAGTGAAAAGCAGCTTCTCCCTGTTGCTAGCGGCCGTTGCTGCTACTGTCTGCTGGCTGGCCCATTTCTCCGGTCTCTTGAAACGGCACGGCGGGATACAGCATTGCGTGTCAACATCAAAACACTGATGGTAGACGCACACTGATCTGTCCTGGTGTTTCCTAGTGGCCGTCCCGGCCACAACCTTTGGCTCCTCGTCCTCGGTGGACTCCGCCGAAGATCCTGGCCTCACCGCCTGGACTCCGAAGCTCCTACTCGCCAGGATAATGCGGTCTGCCTCCTCCGCCAGTGCGCAGTAGTCCCTGGCAGCCAGCCGCGGTGAGTTGGCTAAAATTGTCCGCGCCAAAACCAGCAGTTTCCTCAGGAAGAGATGGGCAAAGAGAAAAGATCCGTCATCCGTGCCCAGCAAAGCCAGCATGCTTTCCATTAAATCCACAGCCGAGCCGTCTCCTAACTTCGAGTGGAAAAGGAGCTTTGTGCTCTCTTGGGAAAACCCTAGCATGGGTGTTCCCGCAGAAGCGCTCGGTCCGTCATCCATTTTAGGGTCACCAATATGGAGAAATGACGAGATGAGACACGAGTGTGCAGACTCCAGACATTTATTCCTCAAACAGCAAACAAGACTGAGTTCCGTGTACCAAAGCAAACCTTTAATACAGTTTACACCTCTTTTCTTTGGCCTCCAGAGTACACATCATTACTATACAGCACATCACATCACAATACGTTCACACCTGGAGTTCCCGGAGTGAAGGCACATTCTTAACCTCATTTCTCCCCCCTGGTGCTCTGGCGCCTACCTTTGCATCTCCTGTATCCCCCCCCTAGGGTGCTACAGCTCCTCTATTCTACATTTCCAGGTCTCACCCCTTCCCCCTATACCCAAAGTCGCTGGGTGAGAGCAAGACCTCCTGTTTTGCCACCACAAGGGTAAAAAAAAAATCATCCTAAAATGGCCTGCATAGCAGAGTTCCAAGATGAAAAACCACTGCTGAGTAAAAAGAACATAAAGGCTCATCTCAGTTTTGCCAGAAAACATCATAATGATCCCCAAGACTTTTGGGAAAATACTCGGTGGACTGACGAGACAAAAGTTGAACTTTTTGGAAGGTGTGTCTCCCATTACATCCGGTGTAAAAGTAGCACAGCATTTCAGAAAAGGAACATCATACCAACAGTAAAATATGGTGGTGGTAGTGTGATGGTCTGGGGCTGTTTTGCTGCTTCAGGACCTGGAAGACTTGCTGTGGTAAATAGAACCATGACTTCTGCTGTCTACCAAAAAGGAGAATGTTGAAGGAGAATGTCCGGCCATCTGTTTGTGACCTCAAGCTGAAGTGCACTTGGGCTCTGCAGCAGGACAATGTTTGAAAACAAACTAGCAAGTCCACCTCTGAATGGCTTAAGAAAAACAAAATGAAGACTTTGGAGTGGCCTAATCAAAGTCCTGACCTGGATCTGATTGAAATGCTGTGGCATGACCTTAAAAAGGCGATTCACGCTCAAAAACCCTCCAATGTGGCTGAACTACAACAATTCTGCAAAGATGAGTGGGCCAAAATTCCTCCACAGCGCTGTTGCCAGTTATCGCAAATGCTTGATTGCAGTTGTTGCTGCTAAGGGTGGCCCAACCAGTTATTAGGTTTAGGGGGCAATCACTTTTTCACACAGGGCCATGTAGGTTTGGATTTTTTTCCCTTAATAATAAACACCATTTAAAAACTGCATTTTGTGTTTACTTGTTATCTTTGTCTAATATTTAAATTTGTTTGATGATCTGAAACATTTAAGTGTGACAAACATACAAAAAAGTGAGAAATCAGGAAGGGGGCAAACACTTTTTCACACCACTGTAAATACAGACGGCTGCAGCTGTTTGTTCTACCCCAAAATTAAAATGCTCATGCTGCTGTCGTGCCATGAAGGCTTGTTAATTAACTTAACAAGTACAGACTTTTTCTGACGATTGTTCAGAATTTTATTGACCTATATTTTGTGATAATTTAAAAATTAATGCAAGCTGAAGCATGCTAAAGTCCATACCATTCCAAGGCAGTGCAACGAATGCAACCCCCTCCCCCAAAAAAAAAAACTGATATCTTTCTTAAATTGTTAAGCCTTAGGAAGCAAATTGTTACTATTTTTATTATTTTACTTCATGCAGCCTTCATTTTGGTGACATATATAACACATAAACATCAGATTTGTGACATTCATATAAGTGAAAACATATCTGATGTGCTCTTGTGCCTGTCCTGTGTTTGTACCACCAATCACACCAACAGTTCTTTTTCATATTCAGTGCATTATCTACGCATTGCCAGTGAGAAGCATCCATTTATACAGTCTATGGCACAACCACAAACACCAGCAACAAGTACCAGAACTATGCCAAAACATTCAAAAAATACAAAAACTGTAAGTGCTGAAATTAGCTCACTTGAGTGCAAAACACGTATGCGGACTATACATTAAAATGAATTTGAAAAACTTTTAAGAACGCTATTTTAAATGTCCCTGCTACTCCACTCTTACTGACTGATTTACACGACTTCAGCCGAAACCGGAAGCTCCGTCCATAATCGTTCCTACAGCAGCACCCCCAGGAATAAGGTGAATACAGCTTAAAATAATTACTTTCTGTTGCTAGGCCATCATATATGGTTTAGCAGCGCAGCAGTCCCTGTCCTACAGGAGGCTGAACAGATCTTTCTTGCAGGTCCCAGCTATTATCACAGGAAAGTGTAACCCAGGTTAAAGGGAGATTAAATAAATAAATAGTTTGGAAATGCCAAATTGTATTAATAATGCCCTTATATCAGCAATTTTATTTTATAATAGAGGGGTACAACTTTGCCTGTTATGCAGGATGTAGATGTTGACCTTCCACAGTCTTGTCCTGCTAGAGTGTTCTGCGGATTATGGGTGATAGATACATATGTCAGAAAAGTTATATCACAATATTTGTAAGTTTTTTTTTCCACAATATTTTTTATTGAACCTTTTTTTTTTACAAACATAACACAAACAATCAAACACTAACACTAAAGTAATTTAAAAAAAAAAAGTACTAAAAACACCGACAACCACTAACAAGAACAGGTCTTCAACAATGCTCCTCTGTTTAGTCTAGGCAATCCATTACATAAGTATACATATTATACATTCACCAGTTTGGAATTTACAAGGTCCACACACATCATTCACCTTCTTCTTCAGAAGTTATGTTTAAATTCTTTACATAATCAATGAAAGGTCTCCATATATTCTCAAACACAATTTCCTTTGATTTCAGTATGTATGTTATTCTTTCTAATGGAAGGTTTGTTAACATCTGTCTTAACCACTGAGTCACATCTGGTCTATGAGTCTTTTTCCACAATAGTGCAATACATTTTTTGGCGTTAAGCAAACTGAGGTCTATGAATGCTCTTTCACTTTTATTAAAGTTATGCTTTTCTGGATGCAGACCCAACAAAAACAATTTAGGATTCAATATGATTTGTTTTGAAATTATTTTTTCAGTTGTTACCCTCACCTCTTCCCAAAACATTCTAATTTTTCTACATTCCCATAAACAATGAAATAAGGTTCCTTTACTTTCCATACATTTTGTGCACGTATCTGGTATGTTTTTGTTATATCTATTTAACTCCACCGGTGTAACATACATCCGCATTAACCATTTAAAATGTATCAATTTAAGACGTACTGTGGGTGACACACATGTTGGGCTCACATTTCCGCAGAGATATGACTGCATGTGTATTGGGGGTTTCACGTCTGGAAGGACAAAGGACTCGAATCTGCAGAAGATAACGAGGAGGTGTGAGATTTGCCTTTTTGTCCCACAGAAGATGCCCCGGTGGGATTTCCGGTTCATCAATGAATGAGAGACAATGGTGAAGGATCAAAGGGATGCTTTGTGACTGTATGTTTACTGAAGCACCATGTGACTTGAGTTCTGATGCTGGAAACATATAAAAGGGTGATGTGATATGATTCTTTCTCTTCTTCCTGCTTTGAGAATGCTAGACGATGTGTTCTGTCAATAAAGCTGAACCTGAGAAATAAACTCAGCCTCATCATTCGAGCACATCCTCTACACTGGTGACCTACGACAAAGAATGAGCAGACAGAATTCTCCCGAGCGGGGCTCGGCGGAAGCCAGCCTGATGGCCGCCTCCATGATCCGGCTGCCCGATTTCTGGCAGCACAGCCCGCGCTCATGGTTTAGCGCAGTCGAGGCGCAGTTCAACCTCCGGAGAATCTCCAACGATGACACAAGATTCTACCATGTGGTAGCGAAGCTGGACAGCAACACGGTCCAGAGAGTGGAAGATCTGGTTAATCACCCACCAGACAGCGACAAGTACAGCGCATTGAAGGACGCGCTGATTAGCCATTTCACCCCTTCGGTCCAACAGCGAGCAGAGGGGCTCCTGACGTTGACGGAGTCAGAGAATGATAGACCTGCGGACCTGATGGTGAAGATGCTGAGGCTGAAAGACTCTGAGGATGGCGAATTCATTTTCGCCCACCTTTTCCTTCAGACCCTGCCGCCAGCAGTGAGAGTAGCCCTGGCAGAGTCGCCCCGATTGGCCAGGCGAGACTACCATGGGCTGAGCAAAGAGGCGCAGCGACTTGTCGACGCCCACAAGCGGAACGTGGTTTCGGCCGCGGCAGCTAGCCCAGGAACGTCGTCCGGAGACAGTGCAGATCCAGCGGCCGCGGCGCCAGACGCACCAACGACGGCGGCGATGGGGACCAGGCGGTGCGGAGCGGAGGACGGCTGGTACTTCTACCACCGCCGTTTTGCAGAGAGAGTGCACAAGTGTGTCCCGCCGTGCAACTTCAAGTGCCAGGGAAACGCTAAGACCGAGGGCCAGTAGCAGCTGCGACCCTCGGCGACGAGAACAAGCTGCTTTACCTCACAGATGCACACTCGGGGAAACAGTTCCTCGTGGACACAGGCTCCCAGCTGAGTTTCGTCACACCCATCTACGCGGAACGGCTGATGCCGTCTAAAGCTCCCTGGGTGTCAGTGTCAGCAGCGAACGGCTCCACAATTAAAACGTTCGGTGAGAAGACCATGCTTCTGTCCTTACAGGGCCGTTCATTTGAGTGGACTTTTATTGTAGCAGCAGTCAGTTTCAACATGTTAGGGGCTGATTTTTTGTGCTCACATGGTTTATTGGTTGACCTTGCTAATAGACGTCTGATTAATGTCTTTTCATTCTATCCCCTGCACAGCTCGGGTGGCCCCGCCGACTGCACATGCCAGCGTCTCAGCTGCGGGTGGTAAGTTTCACACATTGCTCGCTCAGTTCCCAGCACTCACAGTCCCCACGTTTTCGGCGACGGTGGCTAAACATGGGGTGGAGCATTTTATCACCACCACCGGGCCTCCCGTCTTTGCAAAAGCTCGGCGCTTGGACCCAGCTAAACTGGCCATCGCGCGCAAAGAGTTCACTAATCTGGAAAAACTGGGCATTGTTAGACGCTCCAAAAGCCCCTGGGCTTCGCTGCTACACATGGTCCCAAAAGCTGATGGCTCGTGGCGACCTTGCGGCGATTTCCGCAGGTTGAACAACGTTTCAGCACATGACCGCTACCTGATTCCGCACATTCAGGATTTTTCTGTTCATTTGGCGGGGTGCGCATTTTTTCTAAAATAGACTTGGTGCGCGGTTACCACCAAGTTCCAGTGCGCGCGCAGGATGTACCCAAAACAGCGGTCATAACTCCTTTCGGCCTTTTTGAGTTTTTGCGCATGCTTTTTGGCCTCAAGGGGGCCGCGCAGACTTTCCAACGCATGATGGATGCAGTTTTACGCGACCTCCCTTTCGTGTTCGTTTATTTGGACGATATTTTAGTAGCCAGCACGTCCGAAGGCGAACACGAAAGCCACCTCACAGCAGTTTTTCGGAGGCTGGCAGAGCACGGGTTAATAGTTAACCCAGCGAAGTGCCAGTTTGGGGTGGCGCAGATTGATTTTTGGGGGCATCGCGTTTCGGCAGAAGGAGCGGTTCCTCTGCCCGATAAGGTGCGCGCAATAACAGATTTTCCGCAACCTCAAACGGTTAAGGCGCTACAGGAGTTTCTGGGGATGGTTAATTTTTACAACCGGTTCCTCCCAAGCGCAGCACGGCTCATGCAGCCATTGTACACTGCGTTAAAAAAACAAAAGCCCGCAAATAAAGTTGAATGGTCTCCGGAGCGGGAGCGCGCTTTTGCCCAGGTCAAATCAGCCCTGGCAAACGCAGTTTTGTTAGCGCACCCAGTTCCAACGGCCCGCATGGTGCTCACCACTGACGCTTCCGATGTAGCAGTGGGGGCGGTAGTTGAACAGTTTGTGGCAGGTACCTGGCAACCTCTCGCGTTTTTCAGCAGGACTTTGCGCGATAGTGAGCGTAAATACAGTGCGTTCGACAGGGAGCTTTTGGCCCTACACTTGGCCATCCGCCATTTTCAGTTCTGGTTGGAAGGGCGACGTTTCACCGCGTTTGTGGATCACAAACCGCTAACGTTTGCGATGGCCAAAATTTCAGAACCCTGGTCAGGCCGGCAACAAAGGCAACTAGCCGCAATATCGGAGTTCACCACTGATATTCAGCATGTCGCGGGTAAACACAATGTTGTGGCAGACTGTCTCTCGCGCGCGGTAGCAACACCAAGCCCCATGGGGGCAGACTCTGTAGCCGTGGCCGCGGGCCCGGGCAGCAACGCGGGAGCGCGCACAGCCACGGTCTGTGTAGGGTTAGATTATGCATCCATGGCCGCGGAGCAGGTTAATGACGCGGACGTGCGCGCGCTCCAGTCTGGACCAACAGGGTTAAGGCTGGAGCACAGGGTGCAGCAAATTGGTATGCCCCCACTAATCTGCGATGTCTCCAGGGGACGGCCCCGCCCCGTGGTGCCAGCCGCGTGGCGTCGGCGCGTTTTTGACTTGGTCCATTCTCTTGCGCACCCGGGGGTGCGCGCATCGATTAAGTTGGTGGGGGAGAAATTTGTTTGGCCCGGGTTGCGCAAACAGGTCAAGGAATGGGCGGCGGCCTGCGTAGCGTGTCAGCGAGCCAAAATACACAGACACACTAAGGCTCCGTTGGAACCTTTTCACATCCCCGCTAAGCGTTTTGATCACGTGCATGTTGACTTGGTGGGCCCACTCCCACCATCACACGGGCACACACATCTTTTGACGATGGTGGATCGCACCACGCGTTGGCCAGAGGCAATTCCTCTGACATCAACCACAGCAGAAGAAGGTGCGCGAGCATTTTTAGCAGCGTGGGTTGCGCGTTTCGGTGTCCCCTCGGACATAACGTCCGACAGGGGTCCCCAATTTATTTCCGAACTATGGTCATCGATGGCCCGCAGCTTGGGGGTGAAGATTCATCGCACTACCGCGTATAACCCCCAGGCTAATGGTTTATGCGAACGCTTTCACAGGTCATTGAAAGCAGCCCTCAGAGCGTCGCTGACGGATACAAATTGGATGGACAAACTTCCATGGGTTTTATTGGGGTTCCGTTCTGTACCTAAGGAAGATTTGCATGCTTCCCCAGCTGAGTTAGCCTTTGCACAACCTCTCCGTTTGCCGGGGGAATTTCTCCCCCATAATCCCACACCAAATGGCCCCCCTGCTCAGCCATGGCAGAGCGACTCGGGAGCAAACACACTCCCTGGCCCGGTCCATCACAGTTTCCCACACGTTTTTGTGCCAAAGGCTTTAAAAAATGCAGAGTTTGTTTTTGTTAGACATGATGCTCAGCGTCCAAGTTTGCGACCATTTTATGACGGACCGTTCAGAGTGCTGGAGACCGGGCAGAAGCATTTTCTGCTAGATTTAGGGGGCAGAAGGGAGTTGATTTGCATAAACAGGCTCAAACCTGCTTTTGTTTTGGCTGATGAGCAAGGGCAGCTCGCGAGGCCCCCCCGCCATGGCAGGCCGCCGAAAGGACATTCTCCAGAATCTTCACAGAGACGTGCTAACAGCTTTAATCCACAGATGCAGAGAGACGCTGCAGGGGTAGCAAAGCCAGGTTGCAGCAGATTCGGCAGAAGGTTAAAACCCAGGCAGTTGGTGGATTGATTAGTGATATGTGGAGTGTTTTGTGTTTTTCTTTTTTTATGCCATGCATGTTTTGCCCTTAATAGACGTTTGGGGGGGGGGGGTAGTGTGGGTGACACACATGTTGGGCTCACATTTCCACAGAGATATGACTGCATGTGTATTGGGGGTTTCACGTCTGGAAGGACAAAGGACTCGAATCTGCAGAAGATAACGAGGAGGTGTGAGATTTGCCTTTTTGTCCCACAGAAGATGCCCCGGTGGGATTTCCGGTTCATCAATGAATGAGAGACAATGGTGAAGGATCAAAGGGATGCTTTGTGACTGTATGTTTACTGAAGCACCATGTGACTTGAGTTCTGATGCTGGAAACATATAAAAGGGTGATGTGATATGATTCTTTCTCTTCTTCCTGCTTTGAGAATGCTAGACGATGTGTTCTGTCAATAAAGCTGAACCTGAGAAATAAACTCAGCCTCATCATTTGGGCACATCCTCTACAGTACATTTATTGATTTGGTTTGAGCTTCTGTACAAGCCAATTCCCATTGTTCCTCTGAAATTTCAGTTTGCAGGTCTTCTTTCCAATAATTCAATCTTTTCTGTGAGTTCTCTGAAATAATACCCTTTCTCTTACTATCTTTCGTCAAAATTTTTTCCAAGGATGAATAAGTAGGTCGGGTGAGAGCATTATTTTGATTTGATCGAATAAAGTTCCTAAGCTGAAGATATTTAAAAAAAAATGTGTTCTATTAAGATTAAATTTGATCCTCAGTTCTTCAAAAGACATTATGTTATCTGAACATGACAGATATAAGTCTTGAATCTTTTGAATCCCTTTTAAATTCCATACTTTAAATACAGCATCCGCTCTCCCTGGTTTAAAATATTGATTACCCCATATTGGGCTAAATTGTGACAATAAGTGTGGTTCTTTTAAATATTTTTTGGTTTCACACCATATTTTGATCATATGCTTTACAAATGGATTTTTAACTTGTTTCTGTAATTTTTTTGCAGAGTCTGAGTATATGAATATGGGAAGAGGTAAAGGTAAATTGTATTATTCCATTTCAGTCCAGTGAGGGAGATCATTTGATGAAAAATAATATGTCATAGACCTCAGTTGTGCTGACCAGTAATACAACATAAAGTATGGACATTTCAGACCTCCACAATCAAATGGTAAATATAGTAAGGACAGACGTAATCTAGCCTTCCTATTGTTCCATATAAATTCCACTAACTTTTTTTTAATTCTTGAGAATAGATCTGAAGGTGGTGGTAAAGGAATGTATTGAAATAAATAAAGTATTTTGGGTAAGATATTACTTTTAAGTATATTGATTCTCCCAATCATCGACATTGGTAGTGACATCCATCTCTGAAGTAACTCATTAATGTCTGTCATTAAGGCTTCATAATTGGCACTGGCGACTAATTCTAGCTTAGGCACAATTTGAATTCCTAAATATTTAAACTGATTTACAACATTGAATTGATTTACCTCAGGAGCTGGATGATTTCTCTGGGTCTCATTTAGCATTAATATTGAAGATTTAGTTTTATTTATTTTATATCCTGATATTTCCCCAAAATTCTTTATTAAATTCAACAAGGTCGGAATTGATTTTTTAAGATTCGACATAAACAAAATTATGTCATCGGCATACAGGGAGATTTTATGTTCTGTTGGTCCTACTTTAATTCCATATAATTGTGGATGTAAACATACTGCCATCGCTAAAGGTTCAATTGCCATAGTAAACAGTAAAGGTGAAAGTGGACAACCTTGTCGACATCCTCTATTGATATTTATTGATTTTGAAATATTGCTGTTTGTTAGGATTTCTGCTGTAGCATTATTGTATATTATCTGTACCCATTTCATGAAATTATTTCCAAGTCCAAACCTTTGTAAGACTTCAAAAAGGAAGGGCCATTCGACCCTATCAAAGGCCTTTTCGGCGTCCAATGATAGGAGAGCTGTATCCAGTGCTTCTTCATTAGAATAGATAATATTAAATAGTCTTCTTACATTATGGAAGCCTTGTCTTCCCTTTATAAAGCCATTCTGATCTCGGTTAATAATATTTGGTAATATTTCTTGTAGTCGTCTTGCTAAAATTTTACAGATTATCTTAAGGTCAGCATTTAATAGGCTTATTGGTCTCATATTTTCACATTTATTAGAGGGTTTACCTGGTTTTGGCAACAGTATAATTAAGGCATTATTCATGTATGGTGGTAAATTACTATTTTGAAATGCTTCTAAAACCATTTCCAAAAATGGTTTTATTAATTTATTCTTAAATTTTTTATAGAGGTCAACTGGAAGACCATCTGGTCCTGCACTTTTTCCTGATTTCATATTATCAATGGCTAGCCCAACTTCTTCTTGACTAATTTTAGACTCCAGTATCTCCCTGTTTTCATTAGGAATACATGGTATAGATAATCCGTCCAAAAACCCATTTAGTTTTGTTAAGTCAGTTTCATTTTTTGTATCATATAATTTTTCATAGTAATCTCTAAAGGCACTATTAATTTCTAAAGGATCTACAACTGCCTGTCCGTTACTTATAATACTGGTAATTGGTGTTTTAAATTCTAATTGTTTAATCTGCCATGCCAATAATTTTCCTGATTTTTCACCTTGTTCATAAAAAGATTCCTTCAATCTTAGAAGACTCGAGGCAGCTCTATTCGCTGATTTTTTGTCATATTCAGCTCTCAGAATCAGTAATTCGTTCTCTAACTTTGGGTCACTTCCTGCATACACTTTTTCTTGAAGAATTTTTATTTTATGTTCCAATTGGACTCTCTCCTCTCGAGTCTTCTTAGATTTTGAACCTGTATAACTAATAATATGCCCCCTAATAAAAGCTTTGAAAGCCTCCCACTTTATACATGCCGATGTTTGTGTAGTATTGATATCAAAGAACTCATCTATCTGTTTTTCTGTGTACTTAACAAATTCCTCATCCTGAAGCCATTTATGCTGAAATTGCCACCTACCTGGTTCCTTTGTCAATTTCTTATCTACATATATTAGACAGCAGGGTGCATGATCAGAGATCACAATATTATCATAGAAGCAGTTTTGAATCTTGGACCTTAATTCTGTGGAGATCAAAAAATAGTCAATACGTGAGAATGTCTTGTAGGTATTAGAATAACAAGAATAGGCTTTAACTTGTGGTTTCATTTCTCTCCATATATCTAGCAATCTCAATTCTTTCATAAAATGATTAATGATCATCCTGCATCCATTGTGCGTACAGTCCAGTCCTGTTGATCTATCTATACCGGGATTCAATGTACAGTTAAAATCCCCTGCTATTATATGTTACCCTGTAAGTGATGATAAAATAAGAAATAAATTAGCAAAGAAATTTTGATCATCTATACTGGGACCGTATAAGTTCACCAGATTTATATTTTCTAATAACAAAGATCCTTGAATGATTAGATATCTTCCAAATTTGTCTCCAATTACATTTTTCACTTGAAATGGGACTGTTTTATGTATGAGAGTCATAACTCCCCTGGCTTGGGATGAAAATGATGAGGTGAATACACTTCCTTGCCATCTTCTCCTAATTCTTTTTACATCCTCCTCTATTAGATGAGTTTCTTGTAAAAACACAATTTTTGAACCTATGTCTTTTATTTTATTCATAACTTGTTTAAGTTTTTTTTAAATTTTGTAGACCTCTGCAATTCCATGAAGGTAAATTAAGATTAACGCTTTGGTCTATGATCAATAAGGAGTTTGAGATTACCTCGCAATGTAAACATGCTCATAAAGAGAAGCAAAAACATGAGTGGTTGAACATTCATCCTACAAACTACACACAAACAAATTCCCCCTTCCCACATTCGTGGTAATCCCCCCAAAATCAAAAAAAAATTCCATCTCCCGCTATAGCCATTGACTGCTCCACACCCGCGAGGACCAGCCAAAGCCACTCCTTCTTTATCCTCCCAATCACCCTAACTCTACTGCTTTTAATGACATAACATTAACTCTCTTCTGTAGTTTTCCAACTTAACTCCAAAATTTTATAGCAACTTTGTACATCATAGTTTTTTTTTTAAATATATAATACAATCTATATTTTGTAAACTTGCTATATGCTTCAGATCAGTCAGATGCCTGTGCAAATGCTTAAATATTCTACCTTATATTTTGTTCATGCTTCATGCTTAGCTCCCACCAGTCTCTCTTGGATCTGCTTGATGAGCTCCTGCGCCTCCTCAGGGGTCTTGAAGGTGTGGGTTCTGCCCTTATATGTGACCAGCAATCTTGCAGGATGAGTCACTCCATGATGAATCCCGAGGCTGCGCAGCACTTTACGGGCAGGGTCAAACTGTTTCCTTAATTGTTGGATTCCTGTGGCCAAATCTGGGTAGAACCGCACCTGTTGATCCTGGTATTTAATTCCTCCTTTGGCTCGCGCCGCGTTGGAGATCGTCATCTTGTCTCTGTAGCTGAGGAACTTCAGCTCCTCTGCAGCTCCGTGTTGTTCAGCGCTTCTGGAATCCACTTTTCCAAAAAGGAACATGGGTCCCGACCCTTGGTTCCCTCCGGGAGGCCCACCAGCCTCAGGTTGTTCCGTCTCGACTGGGATTCTAAGTCCAAGACATTATCTTCCAGATGTTTATTTATTAATTCCAATGTGCGCACCTTTAATTGTAGGCTGGTGACGTCATCCTCAGCGCTGGAAATTCGGAGCTCCACCTGCGTTACTCATTCCATACAGTCGTTTATTTCCTTTCTCATTCCTTCTATTGCTGCTATAATCCCTTTGTGATACATATGTTGGGTACATATTTTCCACAAATGTATTGCTGTATGTTTATTGTGTGCTTCATGTCTCGAGGGACAAAAGGACTGAGTCTGCAGGAGATATCGAGAAGGTGTGAGATTTGGCCTTTGTCTCAGAGAGAAGCCCTGGAGGGATTTCCGGACCATCAAAGGCTAAGAGACAATGGTGGAAGATCAAAAGGGTTACAGTGTGACTGTATGTTTGCTAAGACACCATGTGACTTGAGTTTCGTTGTTCCGGAGTATAAAAGAGCGATGTGATATTGATCTGTCTCTTTTCTTACTGGTGGATTGATATTTGTTATGTAGTAATGTTTTTATGTCATGCATCTCTGATTATGTTTGTCCCATATTAGACGTTTGGGGGGGGTCATGTGGCACATATGTTGGGTACATATTTTCCACAAATGTATTGCTGTATGTTTATTGTGTGCTTCACGTCTCGAGGGACAAAAGGACTGAGTCTGCAGGAGATATCGAGAAGGTGTGAGATTTGGCCTTTGTCTCAGTGAGAAGCCCTGGAGGGATTTCCGGACCATCGAAGGCTAAGAGACAATGGTGGAAGATCAAAAGGGTTACAGTGTGACTGTATGTTTGCTAAGACACCATGTGACTTGAGTTTCGTTGTTCCGGAGTATAAAAGAGCGATGTGATATTGATCTGTCTCTTTTCTTGCTTGGAGATTGTTAGAGTATGTGTTCTGTTAATAAAGCTGAACCTGAGAAATAAACTCAGCCTCATCCTTGAGCACATCCTCTACACCTTCATATTTAGCGGAAAAGTCTGCTCTCATTGAGCTAATGGCAGCGAGCACTGCACCTGTGCCGTCGCCAGCAGTCACCGCTCCGCCACTAGCTTGCTCCGCCATATCTGAAGATTTTTCTGCTTCGTCACGAACGTGAAAGTCTGTTAACTTGGACTGTTTCGGCGGTCAATATTTGTAAGTTTTAATGTTAGCAACATTCTTGCAATATTACAAAATGCTATTTTTTTCTTTTTAATTTGTGAAGGACAGTTTCACATGGCATCGATAGCTCAGATTGAGTTTCAAACATTTTTTAAAGTTCTGTATTCTATGACTTTCAGTGAACCATTAGGAAGGCAACTGAGAAAATAAGGAAAGATTTGGTAGACAGTACTGTTGTCTACTTCGCAGTATATAGTTTGAACTTGAAGGGACCTGGAAATGTCTGATGTCAGTAATTTTTTTTCTTTGTTGTTTCCTGTCCTTTGTCTCTGAAAGAAAAAAAAAAATAGGACCCTATGGTGTGGCCAGAGCTGGAGAGGAGCCAGTACATTCCCAGAGTGGGGACAGCAGTTGAAGTGGTCAGAAGTGGAATTAGCCCACCTACATTTGTCTGTGGCCCACCCAAACGAAACTTGACTTTCTATTTACTCTATAATTGTATGCTCCTATCACCGTTCCATACTAAGATAGGGAGTTGTGTTAATTTTTGTAGTTGTTATTGGGGGAAAAATTAAGTTATTGAATAAAATATGACTGGACCTGAAGTTGTGGGTTGATTATTCATTCATTCTTTATCAGACTCACAGATACATTTGATCCAAAGATGTATATCTGAATAAATGAAATACTATATTACTTAAATTATAATTGTACTAAAACATGATCTTTGTTGTTAATGTTCTTTATCGTGTTCTTCAACACTGACCATTTGTTTATAGAAAAGTGTTGTGATTCCCTGTGCGCCATTATGCAGCGCACAGAGGAAAGAGACAAATCCAAGCGCAGGAGACATAGTATGCAATTTATTGAGCAGAAACAAGGAACAGACAGTCCAACAAACAACAGGTATGAGTAGAACGGCAAGGAGGCTCTGGGAAGCTCACGAGACGCTCCTCAGCTCACCAGTGAGTAAGCCCAGGGGGCCCAAAGCACTGCAGGACAGCTGGACAGCAGGGTAAAGCCAGCCTGGACATCCGAGCACTTCCTAGACGGGACTGGAAGCGGCGGGTACAGGAATACTCACTGGGGCCGGGAACAGAGAGATCTGTGGATGGAATCCCAGAGCCAACCTGCGAAGAACAGAAAAAGCAAAATACAAAAGTCATGCAGAGCGAGGCGGTACCGAATGACAGGCAGGGCAGCTAGCCATGCATGCATTTGTCAACACAGTTCACACAACCAACACTAAGAGTGCAAAAACCCAGCAAATCACTGAAGCGGACCCAGGGCTTAAGTAATGCCAACATAATGGGGAAGTGATTGCCGGTGTGAAGGGAGTGTGCATGTGTGTAGAAGTGTGTGGGTGTGTGTAAGTGGAGACAGGTGTGTGAGTGGATGCCTGTGAGTATGTGAGTGGGTGTATGTGTGCAAAGGTGTGCATGAGAGGAAATGTACGTATGTGTGCATGCAAGGACAAAGGAACGAACACAGATGATAATGACAGCCAGCTGGTAACCCTGGCTGAGAGCTATCAGGGAGCCGAGCAGACCTCCAAGGCTCCAAGAGAGGTGCCTGACAGCAAATAGAGGATTCAAATACACAAGAAGGTTAAGCAGCCACTGGGCTGGTAATTCCAGCCCAGCCCATGACAGAAAAGAACATATGTTGTTCATCTGTTATTAACCACACCACCCTAATATAGCGGGCTAAACCCAGCTCTGTCCTGGAGATCTGCTCTTCATACAGGGGTGTGCAAAAAATTTAATAGCCTCACTTGTTTTTTTAATTGAAAAGATGTAAATGCAGTCTCTTTGAGAAATGGAAAAATTACATTATCACCAGCAAACATTAAGGCTTAGTTGCTTTCTATTTCAAAAAATTAAACAACATGAACAACAACAACAACAAAAACAAATGATTGTGACAGTGCAAAAGTTTGGACATCCTACATAATAAACTAAAAGCATTTTTAAATAATCAAAATACGCTGTTTGCCAAAATGTTCCCAAATTTTTGACTACAACGTTGTGTCATAGTAAATTGAAGATCAGCTAGTTCCATAATCGGTTAATCATAACAGAGCTCTAGCTTATTAGTAAATCATCCAAGATGATTGTTCCTGTGTTTGTGCCAAAGTCTTATGGACTATGATGAGCAAATCTGTGATGTGATGAATGATGGAGAGAATAAGAGAATCAGTCTGTGTTTTTTTTAATCACTATACGGTTCAAATTCATGTTCTTTTCTTTGATGTATTAACCTATTAAGTTCTTAGTGTTTGTCTGTATATTATGAGCTAAAAACTGGTTTTCTATTAAAAATTATACATTGTCAGGATAAAATTGATAATGGTAAAGACCATTATTTACTGTATATTATTATTGTAGTCTAGTAGTGACATAATGGCTGACCCAGGGAACAGACACGGACTCAGAAATGGATACAATTATCTTTATTGAACCAGTATTTGTGTATGAATGTGTGAATGTGTTGTGTTGTGTATGTGAGTGCGGGCTGGAGACCCCGAGCAGCTGGGAGTGAGCAGAGCGCCGTGCAGCCTGGCAACCCTATGGACGGAGCAAAGGCACACAATTAGCAAGGTGCAAGATGGACAATCACTCAGGTGCAATTGTGGCTTACTGTTCCAGGCAGATGGTGAGCACCCGTTGGCCAGGAAAACAGCGCCCGCTGTCCCAGTGTTGTTGTAGCCGTGCAGAGGGCAGAGAGGAGAGAGCGGAGACCGCCGCGGAGAGGGACGATTCTGCCGCCAGGAGATTCCTCCTGTGCACAGGGGAGTAGCGGAGAACAGGTGAGTAAAGGTGAGGCTTACTTGGTTGGGAGAGGATTTCCTCCAAGCGTTGATGTCGAGGTGGCGAGGTGGACGATCGTGATGAGGTTTGGCTAGGAAATCGTAGGAAGCGCTTCATGAAGCCAGGGAGACAGATGGCTCCATGCAGGCCTGCAGGCAGAGTGAGGTTATATAGTTCTGGCCTGATGAGGAGCCAGTGTGCGCACAGCTGTGGATGATAATGGCCCAGAGCCAGTCATCACAGTACCCCCCCCCCCCCCCGAGGGGTGCCTCCTGGCACCCGATCCAGCCTACCTGTGTGTGTCCGGTGGAAGTATCTGATGAGTTGTTTATCCAACACGAAGGATGGACGCACCCAGGAGTGCCACTCAGGGCCATACCCCTCCCAGTCCACCAGGTACTGCATGCCACGACCCCAGCGACAGACGTTCAGGATGGAGGTGACTTTCCACGCTGGGTCGCTGTCGATCACGACCGGTGGAGCTGGAGACCTGGGAGGAGGACAGAGAGGACTGGAAAAGAAGGGCTTGATCTGGGACACATGGAATGTGGGACAGATGCGGAGGGACGGGAGAAGAGAGACAGGCGCACAGCTACAGGATTAATAATCTGAGCGATGGGGAATGGACCAATAAATCGTTGCGACAATTTCCTTCTCTCACCCTTCAGGTTAATATGTTGTGTTGAGAGCCAAACCTGCTGACCCACCTGGTAGGTTGGAGCCGGCCTCCTGCGGCGATTAGCGACTCTGGAGTTACGTTCTGCCGTGCGTTGAAGCGCCGTTCAGACCGTCCTCCATATCCGTCAACAGCGTCTCAGATGGGCCTGGACAGATGGCATGGCGATGTCCCCCTCCTCTTTGGGAAAGAGCGGGGGGTTGTATCCCAAGGAGGCCTCGAAAGGGGACATGCCGATGGCTGAAGACACCGTGGAGTTATGGGCATATTCAACCCATGGAAGCTGGGCGCTCCATGAGGACGGATTAGACGAGACCACACACCACAGCGCAGCCTCCAGCTCCTGGTTAGCTCTCTCACATTGGCTGTTACTCTGAGGGTGGTAACCGGAGGACAGGCTCACCGTAGCCCCCAGAGCATTACAGAACGACTGCCATACCTGTGACACGAACTGCGGCCTTCGATCAGAGACGATATCCACAGGTATGCCATGAAGCCTGACAAAGTGCTGCACCAGCAGATCTGCCATCTCCTTCACCGTGGGCAGTCCCAGTAGGGGGATGAAGTGGGCGGCCTTGGAGAAGTGATCCACGATAGTGAGGACGACGGTGTGTTGATCGGACGGAGGAAGGCCAGTAACGAAGTCCAAGGCGATGTGTGACCAAGGTCTGCCAGGAACAGGAAGGGGATGAAGCAGTCCTGCCGGAGGAGAGGAAGGCATCTTACCGGTGGTGCACTGAGGGCAGGCACAGATATAATCGGCGACGTCCCTCCGGAGCGATGGCCACCAAAACGACCTCTGGAGAATCCTGACCATGTGAGAACCCCCTGGATGGCATGCCAGTCTGGAGGAGTGGGCCCAGTGGATCACCTCGCCCTGAAGTGTGGACGGAACGAACAACTTGCCCGCTGGCCCCCCGCCTGGGTTTGGTTCCGTCTCCTGCGCCTTCAGGACCCTCTCCTTGATCTCCCACGAGAGGGCACCCACGATGCAAGAAGACGGGAGGATTGGGAGAATGGGCGCCTCCGCTGTGTCAGGGGAGAACTGCCTGGAGAGCGCATCAGGTTTAGTGTTCTTCAACCCGGGACGGTAGGTGATGGTAAAGTTGAAACGGCCGAAGAACAAGGACCAGCAGGCCTGGCGGGTGCTCAGACGCTTGGCCGTCCTTAGGTACTCCAGGTTCTTGTGATCTGTCCAAACAATGAAGGTGCTGGGTGGCCCCCTCCAACCAGTGACGCCACTCCTCCAGCGCGAGCTTAACCGCCAGGAGCTCCCTATCACCGATGTCGTAATTCCTCTCCACCGAGGACAGTTGGCGGGAGAAAAACGCACACGGCCGGACCTCCCCATCCACCGGAGAACGCTGGGACAACACAGCCCCCACTCCAGAGTCCAAGGCATCTACTTCCACCAGGCACTGTAGCACAGGATCCACCTGAGTCGAGATGGGGGAGGACAAAAACCGGGTCTTGAGTTCGGCGAACGCAGCTGCAGCCTCCTCCGTCCACCGGAAAGCCATCTTTGGGGAGGTGAGACGGGTGAGGGGAAGAGCAATGATACTGTAGTTATTAATAAAGCGCCGGTAAAAGTTGGCGAAACCCGGGAATTGCTGCAGCTGCTTCCTAGAGGAGGGGGGAAGCCAGTCCACAACGGCCTTCACCTTGTTGTGGTCCGGGATGACCTGATTATGAGCGATGGTGAAGCCGAGAAATGAGATCTTGGAGGGGTGAAACTCACATTTCTCAGCCTTAACGTACAGCTTATTCTCCAAGAGTCGCTGCAAGACCCGCCTCACGTGAACGCGGTGCTCATCCAGGGATCGGGAGAAGATAAAGATGTCATCGACGTAGACGAAGACGAATGATCCCAGGAAGTCACCAAGTACATCATTGATCAGTCTCTGGAAGACGGCCAGAGCGTTGGTTAGCCCAAACGGCATCACCAGGTACTCAAAGTGGCTGCTTGGGGTCCGGAAACCAGTCTTCCACTCATCCCCCTCCCTGATCCGTACCAGAGGATATGGGTTCCGCAGATCCAGTTTGGTAAAGATTGAGGCCCCCTGGAGGGAATCAAAAGCCGTGTCCATCAGAGGCAGCGTGTATTTGTCCTTGATGGTTATCTCGTTGTGGGCACAGAAGTCTATACACGGCCTTAGGGAGCCATCCTTCTTCCCTACGAAAAAACCCCCCCGGCCCCTACTGCCGAGGAAGACGGGCGGATAATGCCCGAGCTGAGGGACTCCTTAATGTATGCCTCCATAGCTTCCCGCTCTGGCGCAGACAGGCTGTAGAGGCGGCTCGACGGCAGCGGGGCCCCATCACGGAGATTGATGGCATAGTCATAGGGCCGGTGGGGGGAAGAGACAACGCCTTGGACTTACTGAAAACTGCCCCCAGACCATGATACTCGGTGGGCACCCTGGACAGATTGGGAGGAGAGATGGGGGTGACCAATGGCACAGAGGGAGCAAATGCGGCAGACTGGAGGCAAGCGCTGAGGCAGAAGGAGCTCCAGGACACCACGCTTCCTGCGCGCCAGTCAAAGGAGGGATTGTGGAGCCGGAGCCAGGGATAACCCAAGATGACCGGGGAGGAGGCAACCGGCAGGATGGACAGGCTGAGATCCTCCCGATGATTTCCGGAGATGATAACAGAGACAGGGGCCGTTTGTTTTGTCACAATCGCTAATGGCGCTCTGGATAGAGCAATGAGCCGTAGGGGAGTCTTCAAAGGATGGCAGGGAAGCCCCAGTCGGGTTGCCAGTTCCCCTGAGATGAAGCTCTGCTCAGCTCCCGAGTCAACCAGGGCGTGTGTGCAATGTTCAGTCTTTTTGTGTATGAATCTGATGGGTATTGTACATTTGGAGAGGGGATTCGACTGAGGTTGGTCCGTGAGTCCCCCTACTGCGACGCATGGACCCCATCTTTTGGCCGAACGGGGCAGGCTTCTAACTTGTGCTCCTCACTACCACAGTACATGCACAAGCCTAGCTCCCTACGACGCTGTCTCTCAGCTTGGGAAAGCTTAGTTCGCCCCATGACCATAGGCTCCTGTGCGTCAGCTGACTCTAGGGAAGGCAAGGCCAGTAACGGGGTCTGGGGGGAGCGCAAGGCCTGGGCACCCGAGCGACCGAAAGTTCTCCACTCGGATGCCCGCTCCCTCAGCCCATTATCTAAATTAATGGCAAGAGAAATAAGCACTGTTAACTTCTCTGGCTTCTCCAAGCGGGCTAACTCATCCCGCAGGCTAGGGCTCAAGCTCCTGATGAAAATACTACACAACGAGACATCCTCCCACCCCACTTCTGCCGCTACCACCCGGAAATCGACAGCATAGTCCGCCACGGACCTGCCCCCCTGTTGAAGATTTAACAGCCGGGTGGTGAGCACATTGTCCCGGTCGGAGTGGTTGAATAACTCGTTGAACTCGCTAACAAACTGGCTGTAGGTTAACCTGTTGCACTCCTGTGTACCGTGGACGGGCACGTCTCTGCGTCCTAGAGCGCACGAGGGCGCTCTCGTGCACTTTAGGATGTACGAGGGCACTGCGTCCAAGCGCGCACTGAAAAAAAAAGCTGCATTTCCGTTCTTCCACTACAGACACAGCCACGAACAGATTAGATCATCTGATTGACCTCTCATTCGACTAATAAGAGCCTTGAATTGGGTTTCTGAAACCTTGAAGAACCAATGACTGAAAACCTAGCAAGAAGGACCCGCCTACCAACGCTGTGAATGCAGCGAGCCAATTGAAGCACAGAAGTTCGCAAGCTGTTTTGTGTAAGGCTGGGTGAAGACAGACTGACTGCTGCAGATGAAAAAAGGACCCGCAGGAAGAACTGTCACAGATCCAGCAGCACGGAGACCACCCACAAGTGCGACCTGTGTGACAGGGACTGCCATTTGCGCATTGGCCTGTTCAGCCACAGGCGGTGCTTCTTTTTTTTTTAAATTCCAGCAGAATAGACGCTTAGGATTCTCTTCCATGGTCATCATAGACCGACGGAGGCCGACGACGAAGGTCGTAAATCATTCGCCAAAACCGCAATCATGGAAGCGCAAAACTGCAATAATGGAATTATGTTTTGACCGGGTCGCGAGACCAGAACCACGAGTCCGTAACAAGGGACCAGGGTCACATTCGTCTGACAATGAGAAAGAGAAGTTCGCCAGGACACTGCTGCTGTGAAGAGGTAAGTGTTATAAGCTAAATTATTCTTTATCCCTGAAAATTGTAATCAAAAATGACTTTTGACCGATCGGTAAATTACAACTGTGCGGCGCACGAAGTCCGAAGTCCGTGCGCCGCGGTACATGGTTCGTGCGCCGCGTCAGGACCGTGAACGCCCCCCCCCCCCCGCTACTCTTCTGTAGCGAGGGGAGGGAAGCCGCCGTGACTGCGCCGCGGTCGCCACATGACTATTCCGTCATGTAGCGATGGCCGATGTCCGTCCTCTGTAGCGAGGGGGGGGGACAACCCCCCCCCACACACACACATACAGCCCTGAGTGTCACCTTTCATTAGAGCCCAAGATGAAGCTTCTATATTGAATCATTCAAAAGTTACAGACGTTTTTCCAAACTGCCATTTGGCACAATTTGGCACAGTTCAAAAACGCCTGGGAACTACCTGAGGAAAAAGCTGTGTAATATATTCATTTTTTGTGGTATTGTTACAAAATTTTGACCTCAGCTGGATAACACTTGGTTCTACATTTCTGTTGCATTTTCCAGCCCGGATCTGAAGCTGTGTGTTATTTGCAAGCATTTGTATCCAAAAAAACACCCAGGCCAAATTTATTTTCTTCAAGTTCAGTATGTTTAGATGACTGTAACTCAGTGGCCGGAGCACTTAGAGAGATTATGACTGTTTTGCCAAAAAATTTAAAGTGTTTTCTTTTAAATGAGACCAACCCCATGAAGATGCTGCAATGGGTTGAAGAACAACTTTCGATTTACTTTGGGCACATTGTTTTTTGGCGTTTTTAGGGAAATTGACCGGAGTGCAAGGGGTTAAGTTAGCATAGCTTGCCGTAGCCATCACAGCATATGCCCAAGCTAGCGCTCACCCTTCGAGTAGGTTTGTAATATAACCTATCCGGCTATGGTCAGTTGGAAAATCCCCCGGAACCCGCTGGAAGACTGTCTCACACTGGAGGAGGAACCCACGAGCCTCCCCTAGTTTTCCGCTAAAGTGGGAGGGCGTGGGAACAGGAGTGAGTTGGGCCGGGGTAGCTTGACTAGCCTGGCTAGTGGAAGAGCTAGCGGGAGCTGTAACACTGCTTGACGCCGGTGGAAACGTCTGCTGCCCTGCCAGGCGATCCAACCAACTGTTAATTTGAGTCAACTGATTCAAGATAACCTGTTGTTGGTAAGTAATTTGATCCACTTGAGCCCCTAAATTGTTAAGTTGTTGTGCTAACGCGCTGTTCGCTGGGTCGTTCTGATGGAGCCGTACTGACATAATGGCTGACCCAGGGAACAGACACGGACTCAGAAATGGATACAATTATCTTTATTGAACCAGTGTTTGTGTGTGAATGCATGAATGTGTTGTGTTGTGTATGTGAGTGCGGGCTGGAGACCCCGAGCAGCTGGGTGTGAGCAGAGCGCCGTGCAGCCTGGCAACTCTATGGACGGAGCAAAGGTACGCAGTTAGCAAGGTGCAAGATGGACAATCACTCAGGTGCAATTGTGGCTTACTGTTCCAGGCAGATGGTGAGCACCCGTTGGCCAGGAAGACAGCGCCCGCTGTCCCAGCATCGTTGTAGCCGTGCAGAGGGCAGAGAGGAGAGAGTGGAGACCGCTGCCGAGAGGGACGATTCCGCCGCCAGGAGATTCTGCCTGTGCACAGGGGAGTAGTGGAGAACAGGTGAGTAAAGGTGAGGCTTACTTGGTTGGGAGAGGATTTCCTCCAAGCGTTGATGCCGAGGTGGTGAGGTGGACGATCGTGGTGAGGTTTGGCTAGGAAGTCATAGGAAGTGCTTCATGAAGCCAGGGAGACGGATGGCTCTATGCAGGCCTGCAGGCAGAGTGAGGTTATGTAGTCCTGGCCTGACGAGGAGCTGGTGTGCGCGCAGCTGTGGATGATAACGACCCAGAGCCAGTCATCACAAGTAGGTCTTCTACAAAGAAGCTTTTTTCCTCTTCTGCTATGAACTAAAATATTAATGAGTAGTACCAGTTCTAAAATAGTGATTACTTTCAGTACTGAGACTGTGGTGTAGTGTTCACATCAAATCCACTAGGTGGCACTGTTGCAAAAAACTAGGAAGCAGGAATGCTTTCGTTGTTGGAAAATATAAAGCAAAATTCGTGTAATCTACCCCAAATATACTGATACTTAAGAATGAGCTTCAGTACTGTATATCCTGTTCCAATATTGCCACAAACATAAAAGCAGCAAAGACTCTGTGCATTATAAAAAAAAAATCCAAACGAGATGAGTGGATTACTCTGAATGATTGTAAAATATTGATTTTTCAGTTGTTATAATTGCCTTGTCCCACGCACCATGTGGTTGTATGTTTATCTTTTTGTTCTTTCTTTTCTTTTCTTTTTGTTCACTGTTGTATGCATATTTTGTTACTTTAATATGGATGAGGAAAAAAGACCACTTGTGCAGGAAGTACTGTAGGTGGCACTATCATGAAAATCTCAGCCCTAAACCTGCATCCTCCAGTTGTGCCCTTCTCCCCCTTAGATAGATAGATAGATAGATAGATAGATACTTTATTTTGAACAAAAAAGTATAACAAAAACAAAACAAATGACAAATGCAATAAAGTAACAGTATACAGTGTTCGAAAGGGAGAAGGACAGAAGTGAACACTTATTAATTCCATCTCCTCTTTTCCATAAATACACCCATGTGAATTATATACAAATTACCACATTTAAGATCCCAAGTAAACAATTAACTGTATTTTGTACATATCAACATTAACACCCATCCATCCTAACATACATTGATGTCCATACATCAAAACCAGCCTCAAACAACACAGATATACACAGTGCTGTCCCACCCACCATTCCATAGTGTCCCATAGTGTCCCAGAGTGAGCATAGTGAATCGTACATATAAATACTACCCTTCTAACATATATCCTTTCAGCAAATAATGTTTATACCTCTTTTTGAATTGATTTCTGTTTGTACATAGTTTCAGTTCCGGCTCCAGACTGTTCCACAAATCCACCCCACAGACAGATATGCACATACTTTTCTTGGATGTTCGTATCTTGGGTTTTGTAAAGTTTAAGTCTCCTTTCAAATTATTATCATTGTCTCTTTTTTTAAAATATTTTTTGTATATTGGGAGTTGATTATTAATTGCCCTGTACATTACTTGTGCTGTCTTAAATTTAACTAAATCGATGAACTTTATGACATGTGACTTTAAAAACAACAAATTGGTATGGTCTCTATATCCTACATTATTTATTATCCTTATAGCTCTTTTTTGTAATGTGCATATTGACTGTAGGTTGGTCTTGTAGGTGTTTCCCCAGACTTCTACACAGTAGTTAAGATAAGGTAGAAACAGTGAATTGTACAGTAGGACCAATGATTTATAGTCCAAGATGTGTCTTGTCTTCCCCAGTATGCCTATACATTTTGCTAACTTGGCCCGGATGTGACTGATGTGAGGTTTCCAGCAGATTTTATTGTCTAGCGTCACCCCCAGAAACTTATTTTCCTGTACTGTTTCTATTCTGGTATCATCTATCGTTACCATTATTTCATGATTTATTTTATAATTTCCAAACAACATAATCTTTGTTTTTTTTTAGATTTAGAGATAATTTATTTTTGTTGAACCACTGCGTTAACTTTTTTATTTCAGTTGTGACCACCTCTAAAACCTGCTGCAAATTCTCACCAGTGCAAAGGATATTTGTGTCATCTGCAAACAAAATAAATTTCAGAATTTTTGATACTTGGCATATGTCATTTATATACAAAACAAAGAGTTTGGGTCCCAAAACTGACCCCTGGGGCACATCACAAGTGATGTCTATGAAGGGTGATTTGTGCTCACCAATTTGTACAAATTGTTGTCTGTTACTTAAATAACTTTCCACCCAACTCAGTCCGACCTCTCTTATCCCACACCTTTCCAGTTTCCTTAGTAGTATTCTGTGGTCAATGGTGCCAAAAGCTTTCTATAAATACTCCTACAGCAAACTTTTTTTTATCTATACAACTAGTAATTTCTTCTATAAGTTCGATCAGTGCCAAAGATGTAGATTTATCTGCTCTAAAACCATACTGACTGGAGTGGTGGCTCAGTTGGTAGAGCATCCGCCCCACACCCGGGAGGCAGGGGTTCAAATCCCGGCCGGGTCATACCAAAGACCATATAAAAATGGTACTTTCTGCCTTTTAGCGTGGTACTCCGCATAATGGAACGGGGAAAGTAAAGTTACGCACAGAGCTACCAGACGACTCACCCCCCACTGTAGCTTTCACTTCTTACAGTAGTTGTGTGGCCTAGGGTCAGAGAAACGGAGATAGGCGCCGCCCCATACACCAACATGGTGTGAAGGGAATTAACTAACTAACTAACTAAAACCATACTGGCTGTCTGTAAGGAGGTTGTGTTTTTCAATGAAATCATCCAGTCTCTTCGTGAAGATTTTTTCAAGTATTTTGGAGAATTGTGAGAGTAAAGAGACTGGCCTGTAATTTGTGAAATAATGACTGTCTCCTGTTTTGTATAGAGGTATTACTTTTGCTATTTTCATTTTGTTTGGAAATTTACCAGTTTGAAATGACAGGTTACAGACATGGGTGAGTGGCTTAACAATTCCTTCAATTACTTTTTTCACTATTGTCATGTCAATTTCATTCCAGTCCGTTGATTTTTTGTTCTTAAATTTACTCACAGTCTCGATAATTTCCTTTTCAGTAACTGCACCCAAAAAGATTGTGTTTGGATTTCTATCTTCTATTTCATTTACAGAACCACTGTTGTTTGTTTCTCAGAATCAGAATCAGAATCAGAATAATTTTATTGCCAAGCACATTTACTTTCTGTTTCTGTTGTCACTATTGATTTTGCTAATTCAGGACCAACGTTTACAAAAAATTTATTGAAACCACTGACTTGCCATTTTCAATAAAATATTCTGGATAATTAGCATTCTTAGGTCGATTACTAATAATCCCATTGTGTACTTACCATATTCCTCTTAAGTTATTTTTATTATCCTCTAATATTCTGTTGTAATATTCTTTCTTACAGGTCCTCATTATATTAGTAAGCTTATTTTTATATCTTTTATTTTTGATCTCAGCCTCCACCGTTCTGCACTTAATGAATTGTTTATATAATGTATTCTTCTTTTTACATGCATTTATTAACCCCTTGGTGACCCAAGGAATATTTTTCTTTTGTTGTCTGTCACTGTATTGTTTTATAGGACAGTTTTTATTGTACAATGATTGAAATATTTGTAAAAATTTATCATATGCTATATTTATATCATTTTCATCATAAACTATCTTCCAAGCTTGTATTAATAATTCCTTTGTCAGTAAATACATAGATTCTTCGGTTCTTATTCTTTTATATTTAATATTTTGGTATACTTTTTCTTCCTATAAAAAGAAGTGAAAAAAGAAGCGGCAGGAGGAAGCGTGGAAGGCGTGGAGGTGTGAAATTGCGCCTTAGGAGACGTCAGTTTGGTAACATTCCTCTTAACAAATCTACCTACGGGTACAAATAAAGTAACCTGAACCTGAACCTATAATCACATTGATAGACAACAAAAATCGGCAGGTGGTCACCGATATCATTCAATAAAAGCCCACTCCTGATATTATTTTCCATAATGTTTGTGAATATGTTATCTATTAGTGTGGCACTGTGTGACGTGATTCTGCTAGGTCCGGTAATTGTTGGCTGTAAGCCCATACTGTACATTGTGTTGATAAATTCTGTCAAACTATGTTGTTTTGAATTCATCAGATCTATATTGAAATCCCCACAGATGAACATAACTTTATGAGTTAGTTTTGCATACATTTTTTCCATCCAGTCCTTAAATAAGTCAACCTCATGATGACAGCCGGTTTGTCATCGTTTTTCCTGAGCAGGGGGTGGCAGGCCTCAATGGTGTTACAGTCTAGCTGGATTCCTTTGGACTGCATGAAGGCTGCCACTTGTTGCTCCGTGGATTCATCTTCCAGCGCGTCAAGCCTCCCTCCGCTGTCTGCGGCCACCGCTCACGCGTACGATCGGGGTTTAATGTGGAGCCCCGTGATGATCACGTTGTTCATCCGAGTGTTCTGCTCCAGTTCCGACACTCTGCTCTCCAGATACGCCAGCCTCTTGTCCTTCTCGGCGTTCTGGATCTGCAGCGCTTTCATCTCCTCGACCAGGTCCAGAATGTTTTTTTTGCTGCAGCTTAACAGCAGAAATCTCTTCAGCCAAGAAGTCCAGCCATCTTTTGATGTCGTCCACCTCCTCAGTCTGCTGAGCTTTCTTGGGACCCATGATCCCGGCCGATGTTCGTTTATTGTGATCGTAAAAAAAAAAAAAAAAAACCACGTGGGAGAAATCCCTTTGTTCTCCTGGAGTGTGAGGGGACTGATTGCTTCACCAGCCACTACAATATTAAGTTATGAGATTGGCAATTTCTCTTTTTTCGCACGAGCAGGTTTATTCTCCAGCGGTAGTGACAAAGCAACAGCTTAAAACGCTAGCTCTAAACTGTGTTTTAAGCAAGAAACGAACTGGGAGCCTTTACCTGTGCATCCTCACCTTACATGCCACAACCGGAACTGGACACAACCGTGTCCACAGCATGTGGGACACGATGTGGTGTATGGTTTTTTTTTTTTTTTTTTTGTTACTTATTTGTACCCGTAGGTAGATTTGGTTTGCAGTCTGGTGACAAGCCACCGGCTGCTGGTCGCTGCATGCGCGAGCGCCCTAAACCTACATGTTTTTGGTATGCGGGAGGAAACCGGAGAAATCCCGGAGTAAACCCACGCAACACGGGGAGAACATGCAAACTCCAGACAGCTCACTGTTGGTCGGGGGCTGGGATCGAACCTACGATCTCATGATCCCCGCGATCCCCCGGCCGAGGGTAAACTGTGCTGCCGCATTGCTAAACCACTGCGCCACCGTGCAGCCCCAGGGGTGGCGCCTATCTCCGTTTTACTGACCCTAGGCCACACAGCTACTGTGAATAGCAAAAGCTATGGGGGGGGGGTCAGTCCTCTTGTAGCTCTGTGCGTTAGTTTTCCTTTCCCTGTTCTATTATGCTGACTACCAAGCTAGATGACGGAAAGTACCATATATGGTCTTTGGTATGACCCGGCCGGAATTTGAACCCACGACCTCCCGATTGTGGGGCGGAAGCTCTACCAACTAGTCCACCACTTCAGTTCTGGTTGTGCTGGAATCCCCTATTGGGTGCCGCTGGTTTGACATGTTCAAAGATTTTGTTGCCGCTGCTGGCCTGAGTGACGGCAGCTAACGATGAGAAGCTGAAGAGCGTGCTGGTTCTCCGTCTAGGTGAAGAAGGGCGACGCGTGCTTTGCACTCTAGGTCAAGCGGACTCAATTCAGCGAATGTGTAACTCTGATGGAGAAATATTACAACAACGTGAGCAACGTAAAGCTTTATTCATGCTGCATTTTCCCTCTGATCCACTTTGGTCCGTGTGTGCTTTGGACAAGCCCGGCGAGCACGCGGCGTTGTACATGCTTATTTTTTTCATCTACCAGGCCAACTGGTTGACACATGTGCACAACTGTTATTTATAGCTTCGTCCCAGCCCCTCAAATGCGCTAACACGCCAGTTTGTTCACTCACTATGAACATGAGAGCGATGCACATTTTTTTTTATAGCAACAACAGTGGCGTCATTTCAAGGAAAAGGAGGAATTACTGTTTGCCATTACTCTTCTCTGCTTAAGCTTCTGCAAAAGGATTCAAAATATAATTATTTTGCAAAAGGATTGTCTTCCTCGCCTACTTTGTCTTTATATGCTGTGTTGGTAGCACCACCTCATGAATGGGACGTTCAGTCTTGCGCACGCACTGTCAACATGTTCAGATTGTGGGCAGGCCATAGAGGTCATAAAATTTGGGCTGCACACGGTCATCTGCAGAAGAGTCCTGTGGACACTAGTGGACTGGAGACAATGACGTAAATTTCGTCACATGAGTTTCCGGTTGCACGTACATGAACAGCAGTGGTGCAGCATGATTCCAGCTTTGCAGCCCAAAGAGCCATCTTCTTCTGCCACAAACAGCATGTGGCTGAGTCAACTCAACGTTACGCCACGGAGCTCCAAATCTTGGCAAGCACTTATGCCTTCGGGAACTTAGAAGATGAGCTAACCCATGACAAGCTAGCAAAAGGCATGAACAACAAGTGGCTAAGAGAAGAGCTAATGTTACCAACAATAATCTCAAGCGAAGCAAAGCAGTGAGGATGGCAACCCAGATGGAGGTGGCCACTCAGCTAGAGGAACAGCTAGCAACACCTAGCCAACAGGCCCCTTAACCGAGCCCCACAGGAGCAGGTTGTTGGTAACACCATTAGCCGCCCCAAACACACACAACAACAGAACAACATGAAGAGGCTGAGTGGAACACAGACCAAAGCGGGAGAGTGGCCATTGTGTGCCGACTGCTGTCCATCCGAACACTGAGCCCTCTCACCCACTTGCCCTGCTAGAGGGAAGAGATGTCACCGCTGCAAACAAGCTAACCACTTTGTGAAAAACAAAGTCCGCCCATGGGACCCAGCCACGGTCTGCACAATGGGCGCTAGGAATTGACCGCTCAAATGGCGAACCATCCAGCTGGACGGCATCGATGTGTCACTTTTATTGGGCTCAGGTGCTTCATGGTCCCTACTAAACATAGCCACAGTCAGAAAGCTCTTCCTCCCAAAAAAAACATTACAGTGAAGGTGGACGATCTGTTCAGATATGGGCACATCAAGATCAGCATGGTAGGGACAATTGATTTTTCAATGATCTGTGCCCCGAAAACAATTCCATTGTTCACCTTTCAGGTGACGCGCCAGGGGGCTAACCTGCTGGGAATTGACCTGTTAGGGGAGTTGGGGTTTTCCATCACAGACCCAACGGGCTCCATCATCCTAACAGTCTCATCATCCTGGCAGTGCCGCTGACCGTCGCTCTTTACGGGACTAGGGTGTGTATCATTGACCGTGGGTTCCGATTTATAAAATCATTCTTTGCTGAAGAAAATCGTTTCAACTCAAAAGTCTGGTCATGTACTGCCTTTCTCACCCAAGCACCAGAACTGTAACACAACCCATTGGCCATAAAGTGGAAGTTAATCCCTTCTCCAGGAAGGAATTCCCCAAATCGACAGCTATGGGTGATATTTTCCAGACTGGGAAGTCAAGATTCTTCATTAAACAACCAGACAGTTTTTACAGTGCCATCTAGTGAACAACTCAGGAACATTTAATTTTTTCTCTCTCTCTGCAGTGGAATTTCTGAATTGTGGACAATAAATTAATTTATATTCTTTCTCTCAAGACAGTGTCCGCTACTGAAGACATGGTTGAACTCTGGAATGGACAATTGTGGTTTGAAATGCTTTTATTGATATGATTTGATATGTGTTGCTTTATTTTCAGGAAGAAATTAACTTTTGCATGCCTCCATAAAGAAATTAATCACATTTACAATGTAGACATGGTTGGCTCCGTTATTATTAAGCAGAATATCTTAGTCACTAAAGTTTAAGGAATTTATGCTTTTATAGCCAACATATATGTGTTTTAGGAGGATCTCACTTTTCATATCAAATTTCTCTCCCCCTCCTCTTTTCTGCTTAGTCTGCTCAGGAATTTGAAATGGCCAATGGGCTTCCAGGCTTCATTGCATTTCCTTTTTAGGCCGTTTATGACTTCTGAATGAAAGAGGCTCAAATGTAATTGGTCCAGCTCAGTTTTCATGAAATTCATTGAGGTCCTGCCACACCTGAGAAAAAAACTTTCTTTGTTCAGTTTTTGGGGTGTTGTCTAGCTGTAAGGAGCAGAATTTCATGCTCTCCCATTCTTTTCTATCTTCAAGTAGGCCCAGAGCCTCCCATGCTCTGTGAAAATTCTTTTTCTTTTCTTTAAAGTTCACTTTTTCTTATTTTAATCATTTTCTTTAAATTACCGTGTAAGAAGATTTTGTTTGATTTTAACTAAGCTTAAACCAACTCATTCAAGCCACAATACATCGGAAGAAACAGATCTGTGGCGTGTTTTTGTCTCAGTTTGACTTTCTGATTGGACTTTGTACAATAACCAGAGTGGTGGCTCAGTTGGTAAAGCATCCGCCCCACACCTGGGAGGCAGGGGTTCAAATCCCAGCTGGGTCATGCCGAAGACCATATAAAAGTGGAACTTCCTGCAGTCCAGCTTGGTGCAAAGCAATAATGGAATGGAGGAGGGAAATTTGTGGCGGCGCCCTGCATGGCAGCGGCCCTCTGATTCTGCACTTGGGGTGTGTGTGATTAACACAGTAGATAGGTAAAACACAATCTCGTTCTACTGTACATGATTGGTTGTACAGTTGAATGACAATAAGGGTGATTTAATTTAATTTAATTTAAACAAATATCAGGAATTTGGCAACCTGGCCAAATTCCTTTTCAGTGCATAAGAGGAGACCTTGCCCAGCTTGCTGAAGAACAGCCCGATTGCGATCTCAGGAGCACAGCCTTGTGGGAGAACCTGTCTATCAGCATATCCATCAACAGAATCCACGGACATCTAGCTGAATCAAGGTTGGCACGTTGGGGCCCTGCTGCCACCAGGGATGTGATCTGTGTGGCTAATGGTCTGCTGTTCAATTTAAACTTAATTTTTCAGAATATTCCTGGTGTAAGTTCTTTAAACTTAATTTCATGCAAACTCCTATCAGAATTTCAAAAATGCATTTTGTCCTTTCATTAATCTCCGTTCCTTTTCTGAGTAACACCAATTTTCCTTTTTATAAAATAGTTTAATCATCATTTTCTTCATAAAATTGCATCCACTTTTCTTACCCAATGCTATTTTATGGTTTTCCAATTTCCAGTATACTGCCAAGTTAAACTATGGTTTCTTTGGTTCCACAAATGTTTGATTCACATGTGATGCTCAGTAAGTCAATAACAGTCTATGATGCCCATGATACATGTGTTAACCTAGTCTGACATTTCTTATTAAACTGTTGAAAGACATATGAGAGTTACTGTTTGATTTCAGGCCCATCTTCTTGATTATAAGCAGAGAGGACCTCACAGGGTTGTTTTTTTTTAGACTGATTCATCATTGGTACAAATAAAGAATTGTTAATAAAATTGTCCATCATTTGGACTGGTGCCTCAACGAGCTTATGAGTGTGTAGTGAAAGGAAATCTTCATTTCTACTCACATTCATATTTACATTAATACTTGTACTGTTATAATAAATAAATAAATAGTGAAGAATAGTTAGATATTACACAAAGCGCTCTTACACACACACACACACACACACACACACACACACACACACACACACACACACAAGCTACATGCACACATGCGCATACACACAAGCTCTAGTCTCTCTGTTCCTGTTTCCATATATGGGCATGGGGTTGCATGGGGCCAAACAGGATGTGGAAGCCATAAAAGTGAGGAGACATCTAGAGCCATGTGGACGCTGAGAGGAAGGATGTGGGGGTCATTTGGACACTGAGAAGACCAGTTTAAACCAGTTTGGACAATGGCCATGCATTGTTGGAGTTGCCTGGGAACACCCAGCAACCAGAAGCTACAGACATGGACAAAATTGTTGGTACCCTCTGTTAATGAAAGAAAAACCCACAATAGTCACAGAAATAACTTGAATCTGACAAAAGTGGTAATAAATAAAAAATCTATGAAAATTAATCAATGAAAATCAGACAATGCTTTTGACTTGTGGTTCAACAGAATTATTTTAAAAAACAAACTCATGAAACAGGCCTGGACAAAAATGATGGTACCCTTAACTTTATATTTTGTTGCACAACCTTTTGAGGCAATCACTACAATCAAACAATTTCTGTAACTGTCAATGAGACTTCTGCACCTCTCAGCAGGTATTTTGGCCCACTCCTCATGAGCAAACTGCTCCAGTTGTCTCAGGTTTGAAGGGTGCCTTCTCCAGACGGCATGTTTCAGCTCCTTCCACAGATGTTCAATGGGATTTAGATCAGGGCTCATAGAAGGCCACTTTAGAATAGTCCAATGTTTCGCTCTTAGCCATTCTTGGGTGTTTTTTAGCTGTGTTTTGGGTCATTATCCTGTTGCAAGACCCATAACCTGCGACTGAGACCAAGCTGTCTGACACTGGGCAGCACATTTCTCTCTAGAATACCTTGATAGTCTTGAGATTTCATTGTGCCCTGCACAGATTCAAGACACCCTGTGCCAGATGCAGCAAAGCAGCCCCAGAACATAACAGAACCTCCTCCATCTTTCACAGTAGGGACAGTGTTCTTTTCTTGGTATGCTTCATTTTTGCGTCTGTGAACATAGAGCTGATGTGCCTTGCCAAAAAGTTGCAGTTTTGTCTCGTCTGTCCATAGGACATTCTCCCAGAAGCTTTGTGGTTTGTCAACATGCAGTTTGGCAAATTCCAGTCTGGCTTTTTTATGATTTGTTTTCAACAGTGGTGTCCTCCTTGGTCGTCTCCCATGAAGTCCACTTTGGCTCAAACAACGACGGATGGTGCGATCTGACACTGATGTACCTTGACCTTGGAGTTCACCATGAATGTGTTTAGAGTTTGTTCTGGGCTCTTTTGTTACCATTTGTATTATCCGTCTCCTCCTGTGGCCACATCCAGGGAGGTTGGCTACAGTCCCCTGGATCTTAAATTTCTGAATAATATGTGCAACTGTAGTCACAGGAACATCAAGCTGCTTGGAGATGGTCTTATTGCCTTTACCTTTAACATGCTTGTCTATAATTTTCTTTCTAGCCTCCTGAGACAACTCTCTCCTTTGCTTCCTCTGGTCCATGTTTAGCGTGGTACACACCATGTCAACAAACAGCACAGTGACTACTTGTCACCCTTTAAATAGGCCACCTGACCGATTACAAGTTTGTAGACACCTGTGATGTTAATTAGAGGACACATCTTGGCTGAACATGTCCCTATGGTCACATTATTTTCAGTCTTTTCTAGGGGTACCATCATTTTTGTCCAGGCCTGTTTCATGAATTTATTTTTTAAAATAATTCTGTTGAACCACAGTTCAAAAGCATTGTCTGATTTTCATTGGTTAATTTTCATAGAATTTTTATTTATTGCCACTTTTGTCAGATTCAAGTTATTTCTGTGACCATTGTGGGTTTTTCTTTCATTAAAAGAGGGGTACCAACAATTTTGTCCACGTCTGTATATGTAGGGGGGGATTTCTTTGTTCCGGGGCATTGACCAGGTTGTGCTGCTGAGACCCACGACCATGTCTCTGACTCTGCATGATTCAATAAAAGATAAGCTGAGAAATAGTATTTCTTCTGTGATTATTGGTTGGTTAACTGAAAAGATTCTGCTAACTGTCCAAATTACATAATTTTTGCAGTTTCAATGGTGGAGGATGCGAGCAGTTAGCCAACTGCATTGTCGACGGACATCAGGACACAAAGCTTTGGCTGGTTACTGCAGACAATCCAGGGCCCAAATCCCAAGGTGAGGAGTGACCCTTTTTTTAAAATCACTGTAGGATTGTCTTAAGTATCCAGTAAAGTAAGACTTTTGTCCTGTTTTTTAAATTTTTTTGGAAAAAAAACTTAATATAAAGATGATGCTATAATTTGTGGCTATTTTTATGATTGCAAGAACACGCGGGGAGTCTCATAAGCATGCATTCATATGTTAGGGACAGATCTGAGCCACTTTTTATAAATAAGGAAGACAAATGCAAGATCTCTTTTCCATCATCTAGTGAGCATAAATAAGGTACTCTAATACAAGAACTTAATAACATCAATGGTGTCATGGCGGCCTCTGGGCCGTCATTGGCATCATTATCTCCAGCTGCGCACAGATCCACAGGTGTTAATCAGCAGCTGTTAAAAGCCAGCGTTGCTGACAGCTCTGTACGGACTCGTCTGTCCTCCTCGTCGGAGAAAGAACCTGAACTCCGCTCTCTGGCCTCGTCAGGTTACTCTCTCGTCTCGTCTGGAACTTCTCTGGCTTCGTCAAGAACTTCTCTTACCTCATCAAAGACTTCTCTTACCTCATCAAGGACTTCTGTTCAGAGTCAAGCACGTAAGAGAACTGTCTGTTACTCTACTCCTAACCTCTACCCCTGTGCACAGGTGGACCCCCCTGGCGGCGGACCTGCGGCCCCAGCTGACGGGGTTACGCCAACACGCACACGTAGCGGTTCGCTACCACCACGACTACCGGTACGTCTTGCTCCTCAAATTCCTGAACTACTGCTGTATCAGTTGCAGGAGTATTGGCCACCGTTATCAGTGGAGTTATTGTCATCAGCATCTGTTGTCTCATCGTCACCACGCTCTGTGGATTCACTCACCTCGTCATCATCTGGATTGTCATCGTCCCGGCTTGTGGTTTCACAGCCGGAGTCACTGGAAGATCTGTCCTTATCACAGCCACGGGTGGAGGCCCTAGCACGTTCACGGACACCTTCACCTCCACGTTGCACGGCCGCTGGTTCTCAGCAGGACGTAACCTGTGCTCCCGCCAAGTAAGCCTCACTACCTGTAGCTTGTCACTTGCGTGGGACAAAAGTAATTGTTTGTGCTTGTATGTTCCAGGGTTGCCGGGTCTCCGTCCAGGGTGCTCAGCTCCAGTGACCAGAACTCTATCCACGCGCTCACACTTGCACTACACACCCTGTCACTCTAATAAAGATTATTGTTCACTATCTGCCCGTGTCAGTGTCTGTCTCCTGGGTCCCGAAACATGTCAAATGCGTGAGTAAAAGGATTAATGATTGAATTCTAATACAAGAACTTAATAACATCAACCAGTGAGTAAAAGTCTTAATGATTGTAATAATTTATGGTATAGTACAGAGTCAGATTTTAAATACATCAATAGTGAATGACTGTCCATAACAATAAAGATACCTTGTTAAAATCAGTCCAGAACTGAACTTTATGATACAATACTGCTTGTATTGATGACTGGAGCTCAATGAAAGTATCCTCTACATAAAGTTAACCCTTAAGCTGTGTGATTCCGTGTGCTCCTAGTGGCAGAGCACGGTGCTGCGCCTGTCAACTGATATAACGTGTCAAACTCTCCCCAGCTGTACTGAGGATTTATACTGATCATGCCAGTTCACAAGGTGGCAGGCACGCATTGGAGGACTCATGGATGACATGTAATACACCAAAGAGGAAGAAATCCTTCTTTTTCTTCTTCTTCTTCTTCTTCTTCTTCTTCGTCTTTGAGATTACAAAACAAAATGGGCAGTACCCATTGTTGAAGACATACGTGATCACAGATGGAGGAGCAAATTTGGAGGATTTAGTCCCGAATTTGCCAACTATTCTAAAAAGAGATTATTTAGCTCATGAAGGTAGATGTTTACATGTTCTTATAACACAGGCAGCGCGAAGCTCATTGATTTCACCTGCCGGCGCCTGGAGCACCATGTGACTGTAGAGCAATCGCTGGTTGCATATCATCATATAAGATAAATTGCTGTGGAATAAAAATGAAATTAAGGTGGAATAATCAATAACAGTTTCTGGATGTAGGAGAGAAAGCTAAAATGACCAGGAGAGGACAAAATAATGACCAGAATCCCACAAAAGGACGCCACCTTGCCAGCAGTAAGTGACGAATGTCTTTGTTTGTTTGTATGCAAATTAGATGTGTAAATTTACTCCTATCTGAAACTTTGGATCATATTCTACATTCTTTCTAATTGACAGTAAGTCATTATCTCTTACCACTTTCAAGTTGTAGCCTTGGAAAGTTCTGACATCTGATCTGAATATTTTCTTGAAAAAAATCTTTACCACTGTTGACCACCAGGGGTTATGTCACAGTTTGGCGACAAACACAGTTAAGAGGTTAAGCTAAGGGAAATGAGTATATGCAAGTAAAGCGGAAGGGACATACACACAATAACTCTGTATATATTGTGCAGGCTGATGTTGTATATGGGAAATTGTGGGTGGCTTAGTATCTCTAATTCTCAATTTAAGGCACAAAGGTTAATGTAGAGAGAAAGGGGTAGCCCAGATCTCGAATTGCCATCCGGGTTGTCTAGAAAGAGAGGAATTTCTGCATTGTGTGGGTTGGGAAAGAAAGGCGAAAGCCTGGGGACTGTATATTTTTTTTTGGTCTACCAGAAACAAAGAATTTACAATTTCCACTAGCATTGCAGGCCATGTGCTCTCCTGTCTGGCTCATTAGGATTCAGGTAGAAGCTTGAAGAGGCTGCAATTTCCATAAAGGAGTTGAAATTCGGAGTTTGGACTGCAGGGCTGTAAATATCTACTTGTGGAGCGTGTAAATGAAGAGACATATTCATTTCAGACGATTTATTACACACTCACATCTCACAAGCAAGGAACAGACTGACTGGTCACATCAAGCATTCCTCTCTCTATATCAAGTCACACTTCACAAAGATCAAGGCACTTCCTCATCACAGCATGACATCTACACTATACTTCATTCAACCCCCTCTCACCCACTTGGGCATTGTTCTCCCATATGTATTCATTGTCTCTGTCTAAGGTGTGAAATAACCTGAGGCCCATATACTAACTCTTTTTCCCTTAGTATATAGGCGATTTAACTAAAACGGCAACATCAAAACCACTTTTCACCGTGCAGTAATGGAGGCGAGTCTGTGTTTTTGATCACGAAGGGGAGGGGGTAACTCACCCACTCGCCTGAGTTGAACTGAGAAATTGTGTTTAAAGCATGATGAAAGTTACTGAGAGGAAATTGTTTGAGGTAACTGCGTTGAACTGAACATGAACTTAAAGTTGTAAGCTTATTCTTGCACGAATAAAACTGAATTTAAGGGAGACAACTCTCCAGTTTCTTTGAAAAGCCAAGGCGTGGTTTGTGGTCAACAGGCTTTGCGGCCACGTTGCGCATTCACATTTGCGTGTGACAGAAACAGCCATCTAACATTCCCATTGCATGAGAACTGCGCATGTGCAGATTAAGCAGTGACAAACGCCATTTTGACAATCACCAGGGTGAATCGTCCTGGGCTCCATCTTGGAGCTGAGACAGCTAGACCGCTTCCAAGCGATGTCACTGTGTCGCCTCCTCCTTAAGTGCAGAAGGAACTGCCTCCATCTTCTGTTCAACTATAAGAATTGCATTCTTTCATAAATTTACCTCCAAATTAAATAAAATGTGAATCTATTAAGCCAATTTATAACCAAATCGAGCTTCCAAGTTAATTTTAAAGGAAATTCTGTAGTCATGGCATCGGAAAAGTCAGCATTTACTCTTGGTGAAACAGTAGATAGAACACAGAAAGTTACTGAGAGACAGACAGTTGAGAAAGATAGAAAAGAGAAGGTAAGAAAGTTTAAAAAATGGGTGGCTGAGTTACAGGATTTAGGATATCTGCCAGGATCATCAAAACCTATGCCCTCGCCAGTTAAACTGGCAGAGATCCTGCAAATAATTATACAAAGCTATAATACTGCTAAGGAAAACCATGAGACAGGAGGAAATCCCAGGTGGGGATTGGTACATAAAAAACTGAAAACTTCAGAGAAGAGGAAAATTTGGGCTATGTGTTATATTCCTAAACTCGTGGCTGCGTTGCTAGGAGGACAATTGGTAGTCTGTGACAATGGAAGGGTCATATTACAAACATTGGTGTTATGTCGTAACTCGTAGACAAGGACGAGGCCAGGAGTGGAGCTGAACACTGCTTTATTAACAAGCTGGACTCTGTAAACCTGACCGCACATGCAGCCGCTTGGCAGAGGAAAGGCGGAAGAGACCGCCCCTCTTCCAGTAGTCTCTCTTATACCACTGGAGGGATGGTGGCCCCAGTTTCCAGTTCCGCCATCCCGTACCACACAAATAAAAGCTCCAGTAATAACAGTACATGAACACTGAAAAAATACATAATACCCCCCTCCCCCCGCAGAAGATCCAAAATACACACACGCAATCAACCCACCCCAATTTGGAACCCGAATTATCCGCTAAACATAAACAAACTAAAGTTACCAAAAGGGCCCTATGACATTCACACCAAAAGAACTAACATTAGGGGGGACGGGTAGACTGCCGTTCTACCCCCCACACGGTGAGGTGGATTATTCTGCCGCTTATGTTATCATAGTCCATTAAAAAAAAAAATGCTGCTGTGTCTCCTATATATCAAACTAAAATAATCCCCAAAGCTATTAACACAGAACAACAGTTGAACATAATGAACACATCCATGACTCGGTGAGGATGACTCCCCGACCCTTCACCATCAGTCCACCCCTGGCTGCAGTCTGCTTCCCGGTCCACAGATGTTCACCTCCGCCTCGGAGTGTCTTCTCCTCCACACCTCTGAGCACTTCAACTGTCTGGGGTCCTATCCACCCGTCTTCTTCGAGACACGCCGTAATTCATTGGGATGGCGCCATGAGCCATCTGACAGCAGGAGATATCAATCATGCTACTCACACATCACCTGCAGCCGACCCTGGTACTGCTCCATATCCCGCTTCTGTCTCACCTGCCTGGACCTCCACCGGAGCCCGAACCCAGTCTGTGACTCCAAGTGGGGCTTTGCAAGGCCTGCGGTGTTTCCACCTGGCACTCGCTCTTCTAGTGCCACTCGGTCCTGCCCCGACTGCTTGTAGCTCCGCTGCTGACCCCGCCCCTGTGGGCTGCACGGTGGTGCAGTGGTTAGCACTGCGGCAGCACAGTTTACCCTTGGCCGGGGGATTGTGGGGATCGTGGGATCGTGGGTTCGATCCCAGCCCCCGACCAACAGTGATCTGTGTGGAGTTTGCATGTTCTCCCCGTGTTGCGTGGGTTTACTCCGGGATTTCTCCGGTTTCCTCCCACATGCCAAAAACATGCATGTTAGGTTAATTGGCTGTTCTAAATTTTCCCTAGATATTTGTTTCCTATAGGCCCTTAGAATAGAGGGTTAGTATTAATGAAAGCGCTTTGAGTGGTCTTTGTGACTAGAAAAGCGCTATATAAGTGCAGGTTAGTTAGTTAGTTAGTTAGTCCCGTGTTCACCAGTCTTCCACGGCCGTGCTCCGGGAACATCTTAGCTTGTCGCCGCAGGTCCGCCTGGTGCCCACATCCAGGGCAGCTCGGACACTGGCATCTGGACCCTCTCGTGGCGACCCTGAGTGCAACGCAGCCTGTCTACTTTCCGGAGTGCCCAGCAATGGTTCATCCCACACTGCATCGTCCTGGACCCTCGGAACCGGTCAGTCCCACAGTCTCTCACCTGACCACTCTTCCCCATCGCCACTCCTGATGGAGAATCCAAGGCCATAAAATAAGTTGCAGCCCATGATGTTAGAGCCGTAGGCCATCATGATGAACTCCACTGCAGCCATCATTGCCGACTTGTACCGAATTGTCAACATGATGGTGCCCACCGTGGCCAACCGTCCTACTCCATAGCTGTAAAGCAGCGCTGAGAAACTTCCAATCCTGTAGTGGGGAGAACACTGTCTGACTGTAGCCCAATTCAGCACAGAACTCTCTGCTCCCGTGTCGACCAACATCAGCACCGGAACGCCATCCAAAATTACCATGCAGCACGTGTGCCCATCAGAACGCGAGGACACCGTGTGTACTACTGTTGGAGCGGGAGAAGTTGAAGTCCTGTGTGCGCTCTCTTGTTCAGCTGACTGGCACATCCTCACAAAATGGTAGAGACGGTCACAGTTTCCACAGCACTTCCCTCTTGCCGCACACTCTCTGGCCTTGTGGCGGTGCTTTATGCACCCACAACCCATACACCTGGGCTTCTCTGGGGCAGACCTCATCTGTACAGTGTTGTCCACTTCCACGTCGTCCACGATGCTCCCATCGCTGTCCGGGTCCATTACCTGTGTGGCCATGGGGGATCTTGAACCTCCTGGCGAAAGGTGCTCGCTTAGCTCCCGAGTTAGCTTATTTGCCGCTTCCAGCTGTAGCACCAACTCAACAGCCCTAGTCAGCGTCAACTCTCCCAGGAACTTGGGCAGCTTGGAGTGGACTCCAGCACAGTTGGTGTGTTCCGCCAACTGGTCGTGTACCATTTCTTCTTCTAGTGCCCCAAACCGGCACTCCATGGCAAACTGCCTTAAGTCCGACACGAACCGCTGGATCAATTTGCCTACCTGTTGGCGGTGCTGTCTGAACTTAATCCGCCTAATGATGAAGTTGTCTGGTGCTCTGAAATGGTGGGCCATTAACTCGACCACTTCTTCGTGTGTGTCCGCATCTCCAAGCGTGCCCAAAATTCTTTGTCCCTCCATTCCCAGGTTGTGTACTAATAATGCACGAGTTCGCGGCTTCTCCATTCTTGCCAGGTCCAGCGCTACCATGTACGTCTGGAAAGCCTCATACCAATGAGGCCACGGGACAGGGGGCTTCCCCAGGAGCTCCAGGAATGGATGAATTGGTGTTCCACACAGCTCCATGAGTTTACTTCTCATCGCCGAATGTTATGTCGTCACTCTTAGACAAGGACGAGGCCAGGAGTGGAGCTGAACGCTGCTTTATTAACAACTAACTAACTAACTAACCTGCACTTATATAGCGCTTTTCTAGTCACAAAGACCACTCAAAGCGCTTTCATTAATACTAACCCTCTATTCTAAGGGCCTATAGGAAACAGATATCTAGGGACAATTTAGAACAGCCAATTAACCTAACATGCATGTTTTTGGCATGTGGGAGAAAACCGGAGAAATCCCGGAGTAAACCCACGCAACACGGGGAGAACATGCAAACTCCACACAGATCACTGTTGGTCGGGGGCTGGGATCGAACCCACGATCCCACGATCCCCACAATCCCCCGGCCAAGGGTAAACTGTGCTGCCGCAGTGCTAACCACTGCGCCACCGTGCAGCCCAACAAGCTGGACTTTGTACACCTGACCACACATGCAGCCGCTTGGCAGAGGAAAGGTGGAAGAGACCGCCCCTCTACCAGCAGCCCCTCTTATAACACTGGAGATGGCGGCCCCGGTTTCCGGTTCTGCCATCCCGTACCACACAAATAAGAGCTCCAATAATAACAGTACATGAACATTGAACAAATACATAGTAACTGAGGCAGCGAGTAGTGTCAGAATTGCCGCCTTATTATGAAGATGTGGCTCTGCCTCCATCAGCTCCACCTCCATCAGCCCATTCAGTCCCCACCCTGACACAGACAAGCCCCTATACTGAATGTGTGGACATGTTATCTAACCAAATGCCCCTCACAACATTTATTAAAGAGAATGGTTATCATGTGAGGGCAGTGACAGGAATATTGCAACTAAGACCTATGTTAGATGAGGAAAATGCTGGAAAAGGAATGCATGGTATAATAGCTGCTCATTCCCTCAGTGAATCCACTGACCCACCATAGTAAAGATTAAGTCAGCAAGATAAGGTTAGGGTGTCCTTTACTGCATCAACTCCAATACATCTTCAGGCTAAGCCGGAAGATGTTGTGGAGGAAGAGGATTTACAGGATGAGAATCGAGAACCAGGAAGGGAGGTTTCACACATGATAAGTCAATTGTCTGAGGCTGATATAAGCAGACTGCAGAGTGTGTTGGAAAAGACATATTGGAGAATATGATGAATCTAGGAACAAAAAGGTTGGTCCAAGAAAGTGGAAATTTAATGCTTATGGTACCACACATGATAATCTAGATGAGAGAACTACTCGCACTGAAACAGGTGATATACCGAGAAAAAATTATTCAAATATGGCACCCATGATTGCAACTGAAGATGGGTCTGCCCAGTATGTTGAATGGTCATTTAAGGACCTTAAAGGTATTTGTGACACACGGCTTCCTTTAACTTCGGAAGGTTCTCCTAGGATTACAGCAATGCAGAAGGCCACAGTGGGCTGCCAGTTGTTCATGGCAGACGTTAGCCATACTTCACCCTCTGCTTAAAGACATAGAGGAAGAGGCACACACTATTGATGTTGCAGATGAAGCACCATTCAGAGATCACAGTGATGAAATTTTTAGAGTAACGAGGAGAATGTTCCCTGTTGATCTCACAAGTGCTGAGTCAACAGATATACCTATGAAGCCGGAGGAAGAGGCAGGAGCTTATGTGGATAGGTGTTTGGCACTCTGGACTGATATGGCTGGAGAAAACCCTTGTCACAATCCCACTACACTTGCAGTATTCCGAAATGTAATACAGACATCAGTGCCACCACCCATTAAGGGTCGCACTGGAGGGAGTGGTTGGTTTACAGACGAGACAAAATTGTTGGTACCCCTCTGTTAATGAAAGAAAAACCCACAATGGTCACAGAAATAACTTGAATCTGACAAAAGTGGTAATAAATAAAAATTCTATGAAAATTAACCAATGAAAATCAGACAATGCTTTTGAATTGTGGTTCAACAGAATTATTTTAAAAAACAAACTCATGAAACAGGCCTGGACAAAAATGATGGTACCCCTAGAAAAGATTGAAAATAATGTCACCATAGGGACATGTTCAACCAAGATGTGTCCTCTAATTAACATCACAGGTGTCTACAAACTTGTAATCGGTCAGTCGGCCTATTTAAAGGGTGACAAGTAGTCACTGTGCTGTTTGTTGACATGGTGTTTATCACACTAAACATGGACCAGAGGAAGCAAAGGAGAGAGTTGTCTCAGGAGATTAGAAAGAAAATTATAGACAAGCATGTTAAAGGTAAAGGCAATAAGACCATCTCCAAGCAGCTTGATGTTCCTGTGACTACAGTTGCACATATTATTCAGAACTTTAAGATCCAGGGGACTGTTGCCAACCTCCCTGGATGTGGCTGCAGGAGGAGACGGATAATACGAATGGTAACAAAAGAGCCCAGAACAAACTCTAAACACATTCATGGTGAACTCCATGGTCAAGGTACATCAGTGTCAGATCGCACCATCCATCGTTGTTTGAGCCAGAGTGGACTTCATGGGAGACGACCAAGGAGGACACCACAGTTGAAAACAAATCATAAAAAAGCCAGACTGGAATTTGCCAAACTGCATGTTGACAAGCCACAAAGCTTCTGGGAGAATGTCCTATGGACAGACGAGACAAAACTGCAACTTTTTGGCAAGGCACATCAGCTCTATGCTCACAGACACAAAAATGAAGCATACCAAGAAAAGAACACTGTCCCTACTGTGAAAGATGGAGGAGGTTCTGTTATGTTCTGGGGCTGCTTTGCTGCATCTGGCACAGGGTGTCTTGAATCTGTGCAGGGTACAATGAAATCTCAAGACTATCAAGGTATTCTAGAGAGAAATGTGCTGCCCAGTGTCAGACAGCTTGGTTCTCAGTCGCAGGTCATGGGTCTTGCAACAGGATAATGACCCAAAACACACAGTTAAAAACACCCAAGAATGGCTAAGAGTGAAACATTGGACTATTCTAAAGTGGCCTTCTATGAGCCCTGATCTAAATCCTATTGAACATCTGTGGAAGGAGCTGAAATATGCCATCTGGAGAAGGCACCCTTCAAGCCTGAGACAACTGGAGCAGTTTGCTCATGAGGAGTGGGCCAAAATACCTGCTGAGAGGTGCAGAAATCTCATTGACAGTTACAGAAATCGTTTGATTGCAGTGATTGCCTCCAAAGGTTGTGCAACAAAATATAAAGTTAAGGGTACCATCAAACAGCATCATTCATATATGATGCTGTTTCATCCCACCTAGCAACAATGCTCTGCACTGTGTGTGTTTATATATTTACATATTTATTCCATCTAGCTACAATGCTCAGCACTGGGTGTGTTTATATTTATATATCTATATATTTATTCCATCTAGCTACAATGCTCCGCACTGTGTTTTTATATATCTACATATTAGATGGCGCTCCGGCCACCGGCAGAATGAAGAGGCCTCGCCGTCACAGGCCCGTGGCTCTGAGAGAGATCTGTCGCTGCCAGAAATCCACGGAGCTGCTCATCCGTAAGCTGCCCGTCCAGCGCCTGGTGAGGGAGATCGCTCAGGACTTCAAGACCGTCCTGCGTTTCCTGAGCTTCGCCGTCATGGCTCTGCAGGAGACCAGCGAGGCCCACCTGGTGGTCTCTTCTTCGCTAAGGGGGTCACCATCATGCCCAAAGACTTCCAGCTGGCCCGCTGCATCCGCGGAGAGAGAGCTTAGACTTTCTGCTGCACATTCACCAGCCATAATGCTCTGCACTGTGTGTCTATATATATATACATTTATAGTAATATGGACATATGTTTACTAGATGATGTTTTTTCTTGCCTTCTGATTGTTGCTCTGAGTGTTGCTATCCCTATGCTGTTGCAATCCTGGAATTTCCCCATTGTGGGACTAATAAAGGCTTATCTTATCTTATTATTCCATCTAGCTACATTGCTCCGCACTGTGTGTGTTTATATACTTGCATATTTATTCCACCTAGCTGCAATGCTCCGTACTGTGGGTGTTTATATATTTACATATTTATTCCAGCTAGCTACAATGCTCTGCACTGTGTGTTCATATATTCATATATTTATTCCATCCAGCTACAATGCTCTGCACTGTGTGTCTGTGTGTGTGTGTGTATATATATATTTTATAGTAATATGTACATATGTATATTAGCTGCTCTTGCTTGCTTGTTTTTTTTCTTGCCTTCTGATTGTTGCTCTGAGTGTTGCTATCCCTGTGCTGTTGCAATCCTGGAATTTCCCCGTTGTGGGACTAATAAAGGCTTATCTTATCTTATCTTATTTTTGTCCAGGCCTGTTTCATGAGTTTCTTTTTTAAAATGATTCTGCTGAACCACAATTCAAAAGCATTGTCTGATTTTCATTGGTTAATTTTCATAGAATTTTTATTTATTACCACTTTTGTCAGATTCAAGTTATTTCTGTGACCATTGTGGGTTTTTCTTTCATTAACAAAGGGATACCAACAATTTTGTCCACGTCTGTAAATATCCAACCTTGGGGAACAGGGCTCTAACATGTGCATCATTATGTTAAACAATATCATAAGAAAAAAAAAAAAAGAAACACAGGCTGAAACTGCAGATCTGTCAAATCAGCTGGTGAAAGCTCAGTTAACCCTCTGAGTGTGTATGTTGCTGAACTGTGACATAAACCTTAGTGGTCAAGAGTGGTAAATATTTTTTGTCAATAAAATAGTTCAGATTTCCAAGGCTATAACTTGAAACTTGCAAGAGATAATGGCTTACTGTCAATTAGAAAGATGTAAAATATGATCCAAAGTTTCAGATAGGAATAAATTTATGCATCTAATTTGCATATTGTCAACGGCACCTCTTTAAATTCCATAACTCAGTCCAAACTGGACTTTGGACGTATTTACACAAAGAATGGTTCAGTCTTTTGACACCGTTTTGTTTTGTTTTGTTTTGTTTTTTTTACAGAGGTACCTCATCATCTTATCTTCAAAGTATATTAACAAGAAATCAATACATTAAAAAAAAAACAACCCAGAAATAAGTCACTTACTGTTGTACAGTCTGTTGACAAAGGGAGGCTGGCGTGGTCGCTGCGTTTTCACCCATTATGGTCCTTATTTTGCATTCTGTCAGTAATATAAAATCTCTACTACATCTACAAAGTCTTATGATTATCCCACATAAATTTTGCTTGTATCCCGCGACTATTTTTGGCGTACAAAGCTGAAAAAGTGACGTGACAATTGCGGACATATTAGCTTTCTGGGCTAAATGCTAAAACAGGAAAAGGAAATGAGGAGTTCTTCTTCTTTGGTGTATTACTTGTCATCCATTGAGTCCTCCAATGGATGTCTGGCACCTTTTGAAACTGGCAAATTAGTACAATCAGTACAAATCCCCAAGGCAGGCAATCACGTCAGAGTGAGAAGACAGGTGCAGTGCCACACTCTGCCACTAGGGACATGAAAATTCTTGCACTCAAAGAGTTAAAGGAAGCCAGAGAAGTATTAAATAAAGATAAAAAGCATAAAACTACTGTACAGGCTCTGGCCGTTACAGTGGCAACCCCTCAGGCCATTATTGGCCCAGTCCCTGCTGCACCCTTTGTGCTGGCACCCCAACAACAGCATCCTCGCCCACCACAACCAGGGTGTGGGAGAGGTATATACAGAGGAAATGGAAGACCACCTGGCCCGCCACATGATATGTGCCTTAGGTGTGGCAGACGAGGCCATTGGGCTCGTGACTGTAGGGCTCCACATCCTGGTAGAGGACATGCCTGGATGGCCTATACATCTACCCCACCATACAGAGGAGGCATGAGATTACCTGCCCTGGGACAAGACATATGTTACCAGTGCGGGAGACTGGGACACTGGGCACATAGCTGCAGAAGTCTGCCTACTGCTAGAGGGCACTCATAGATGATGTACACGCCCGTCCCACCCCCAGCATCAGGGGTGTGGCCTGACCAGTCTTCTGCACCACAGCATCTACAGCAATGTCAATGTCATATGGCTCCCAACCAGAACATGATGCCCAGCCAACAATGACAGGGCCGAGGGAGCCACACTGAAGAGGGGACTGTCTTATAAATCTTCTGGAAAGAGATGTATTCCTGAAGGTAAAAGCACACATCTACTTTGCTTCTACTAGAACTGTGGTGTGTCTGCCTGATGGTCCCCATAGATAGACTCTGTTCGGCCATATGACTCCCCACATGATCCACTCCACTGTACAATGAACTATCCACATGATGACCAAGAACTGTATGATGATCAGTGGGAGACTTTGGTGGGAGTACAGAACTTGGTGTGCAAGGATATTTATGTGGGTCCACAAGGAGTTGCTGCTGCAGTTTATTTGGACAAGGACTTGTTGCCTCTGTATGCCCTCTCGGACACTGCTGCACCTCATGTGACACTGGAGGTGTCCGCAGGGGAGGAGGCAAGGGCACTGGGACCAATGGTGAAAAACTGTCTTAAGTTGACTGACTGGGTTGTCACACAATGTAGGGATCTACATTATTCACCATCTGATGATTGTTATTGCATCTCATGCAATGTAACAATACAGACCACTCCACAAACATTACACCTTGACAGAACACACGGCAGAGAAAATACTGACCATCCAGATCCTGATGCACTGTTGGAGGCTTTGCCCCCCTCTCTATGGTCAGATGGCTCTGCGGATGTTGGTCTGATTACCTGTACACCAGTAAAAATCTCACTCAAAACAAATACTCAGCCAATATGGTGAAAAAAGTATACTCTTCCAACGGAGAAGGAAATGGGCATAGCAGGAACAATACAGAGTCTTCTCCAGGCAGGGGTTCTAGTGCCAACACAGTCCCCATGGAACACACCTATTCTTCCTGTAGAGAAGCCTGGAAAAAACGACTACAGGATAGTTCATGATCTGAGACCAATCAATGCTGTAGTGGTGCCTATACAGTAGGTTACACTGTTCCAAATCCTTGCCTGCTTCTGAATAACATTTCTCCACAACATAAGTTTTTCATTGTAGTGGATATAGCTAATGCCTTTTTCAGTATCCCTCTACATACAGACAGCAGACCTCTTTTTGCATTCATATACCAGGGTCAGCAATATACTTACAGCAGACTACCACAAGGTTTTGTTGACTCACCAGCCACGTACTGTGTCAGCATTTGCAGGATTTAGTCCTGGTCCCTGGCACATTACTGTTGCAGTATGTTGATGATCTGCTATTGGGTGGCCCCACTGCTGCTTCTGTGCTCTCATCCACGGGGTGCCTCTTGAAACACCTCTATCAGAAAGGCTACAAATTAAGCCGCAAAAAGGTACAGTGTTGTCGTCCCAGATGTCCGACTATGGATAGTATCTTGGCTTGTAGCAGGTGAATTTCAGGACCAGACTTCCTTCAAAAACCAAAGAAGTTTTGGCTTACAGCAGGGCTATTCAATTACAAAATCAGTTGGGCCACAATTTGAAATGAGGACATATAACTGAGCCACACATATTCAGCGATCTGTTGAAAATGACAAATTTCAAACCAACACAGATCAATATGATGAAAAATATGCACTTTTTATTCATTGTCTTGGTTTTAAATGTGTGCTTGGCACATGACAAAGGCATATCAAAAGTGCATAAAACACAATAACAGTGCTGGGGTTGAGCAGAACTTGAAATAGTAGAAATATTTTTCCTCTTGAACAACAATTAAATAAACAGAATAAAAAAAATTCTGTAAATAACCATTTTGGTCACATCTTACTCAGGCATATCTCAAAGTGCATAAAAACTCAATATGCACTGTTAGTAGCATTAACATTTGTTTCCCTTTTGAAATAAGATATACTACATCCTGGTCATAACTGACCTTGGCACATTACAAAGTGCATTTAGCTGAATAAAAAAAGAATTGTCAAACATCCCAGTGCACAGACCCCCCAAGAAAAGATTGATAACATTAACAAACATTGCACATCCACTATTGTGGTTTGTTTTGTTTTAAATCACCACATGTATGAGTTGGAACCTCTTTTTATAACTACACATTCCATTACACACATACCAGTCAACCAAAAACTTCTAGTAGAGTTAAGGATGCAAAAAATACCTACTCAAAAACTTGAGTATTGACTTGAGTTTTGAAGGTTTGACAACAATTTTAATTATGATTTTTTTTTATAGTTTTATGCTCTTCTCTGTAAATTTATGTAAAGTTGAAACCACTTTCCATAAATTTGTAATTTCCTCTTGTAAAATTGTCTTTTCTTGTACATTTGAGACTATATTATAAATTTCTGAATTATTTTATGGTTAATTTTTGTCTATTTTTAAAAATAAAATTACTGGGGTTTTACATTCGCTGGCAGCCATATTACTTAAGCAAAGAGGTTCCACACTCCACCACAAAACCGAGAAACACCAGGAGATCCTTCACCCTGGTCCTGTTGTCGGAGACTGCGCTGCGTTTAAAGATGCTCATGTCCTCTGACTGGGGGTACTTCAGACAGCAGAGGAAGGTTGCATTATTCCACCTCTTGTTCAGTATTACAGGTGAGCCCTGGATTTTTATGGCTATTTTTGTGCCACAAACAAGTTTGATAAGGGAGTCGACTGTCTTGCGCATCTCGGAAGGAGAAAAACGCCTTGTGGGTAAAACCAGGTCTGTGGTGGACCAGTCCCAGTTACATGGGGTGAGACTGGACATCCTGGCAGATAAGCACATCTGTTGCAAGGTCTGTGGTGGACTTTTGCCAGTTGGTGCATCGTGATATGCACTACACAAAGAGCAGAAATAAACAAACCTATCATCTGGTCAGTCACTGCAACAGATACTGGAGTCAGTTTGTCTTGGCCTGTCCTTGCCACTGATAATACCTCTATCTGCCTAGAATGTGTCGCTAGTCCAGCAAAAGCTAGCGGTACTCAAATGCTTTGCAAGCAGTTTCATGAAATGGTCAGTCAGAGAGCAATTCATACCGGCTCGGACGTCGCCCGGGTTAACAAGGTCAGGAGTTCCTGGCACAGGAAGGCAAATTACAGAGTTGCGGGGAGGAATCTGATCAGACCTAAATGAAACAGTCATTGTCGCCCCCGACAGACTGCTATGATGATGATGATGACAGTGTTCACCGGACTGTATCAGAAGGGGGAAAATACAGGGTCCAGGTCAGTTTAATGTATTACAGCTCAACATTAGATAACATAGAAAAAGGACACCCACCATGCACACGTCATATTGAAAGCATTGGGAAAAAACCTCTCACATCACAATGCAGCACACTGTGATTGTACACACCATGCATGGAGTAGCCTCCTACCTACACAGTGTACTGTTCAAACTCTCAGCTAAAAGAACACAAAGGTTGAAAAGAATATTGCACCACGTCACTTACACAAGTGAGGGGACAAATATGGCAGACGACATGCTTATAGGTGAGCCTCACGACTGTCTAGCAGCTGTGGAGGTTGACATGAACGCTGTCCCTAATCTTCAATCTGAACCTATCGATCGTCTAGATTTGAATCTTTTTAGTGATGACTGTTGCTAAAGAAAAACAGATAAGATAAGATAAGCCTTTATTAGTCCTACAATGGGGAAATTCCAGGATTGCAACAGCACAGGGATAGCAACACTCAGAGCAACAATCGGAAGGCAAGAAAAAACCAAGAGCAGCGAGTATACATATGTACATATAAATCTAAATATATAGACACACAGTGCGGAGCATTGTAGCTAGATGGAATAAATATATAAATATATAAAAACACAGTGTGGAGCATTATAGCTAGATGGGATAAATATATGAATATATAAACACAGCGCGGAGCATTGTAGCTAGATGGAATAAATATGTAAATATATAAACACACACAGTGTGGAGCATTGTAGCTAGATGGAATAAATATGTAAATATATAAACGCACACTGTGCGGAGCATTGTAGCTAGATGGAATAAATATGTAAATATATAAACACACACAGTGCGGAGCATTGTAGCTAGATGAAATAAATATGTAGATATATAAACACACACAGTGCGGAGCATTGTAGCTAGATGGAATAAATATGTAAATATATAAACACACACAGTGTGGAGCATTGTCGCTAGATGGAATAAATATATAAATATATAAACACACATAGTGCGGAGCATTGTAGCTAGATGGAATGAAACAGCATAACCGTCTACTTAGTTATCCTACATGGTATGATTATGTACCCATACATATTGTCACCCTCCATAGCGACCGGTATTTTCCTAGTTGTATACCGGAGGGGACCATTGTGTAAGTCTATTGCGTCTTTTGCATTCAATACTACTAGGTTGTCACGTCTTTTTGCTATCTCTGCGAGCAGCCCTGCTTAGGTTGTACAGTTTGACAGCCCTAGGTAGGAAGGACCTGCGAAACCTCTCGGTTGTGCACCTAGAATGATGTAGTCTGCTGCTAAATGAGCTCCTCAGTGCATTCAGTATGTCCTGCATAGGGTGGAACTCGGACTCCAGCAGAGATGACAGTTTAGCCACCATCCTTCTCTCTCCCATCTCCTCCACTGGATCAAGGCGCTGCCCCAGGACAGAGCTAGCTTTCTTGATCAGTTTGTTCAGTCTCTTCCTATCGGCTGCTGTAATGCCACTGCCCCAGCAGACCACTCCAAAAGTGATGGCTGATGCCACCACCGTGTCATAGAATGACTTCAGCAGCGCCCCTTGTACACCAAAAGACCTGAGTCTCCTCAGTGGGAACAGCCTGTGCTGTCCCTTCTTGTAGAGTGTGTCAGTATTGTGTGACCAGTCTAGTTTATTGTTCAGATGAACACCCAGGTACTTGTAGGATGTCACCATTTCAATGTCTGTTCCCTGTATATTTACTGGTGCCGTGAGGGGTTGTCCTTGCCTGCGGCAGTCCACCACCAGCTCCTTAGTTTTCCTCGCGTTGATCTGGAGGCAGTTCCAATGACACCAGTCCACAAAGTCCTGGATAAGCTCTCTGTACTCAGCTTCATCTCCATTGGAGATGAGGCCAATGATCACAGAGTCGTCAGAGAACTTCTGTAGATGGCAGTGTGTTGTGTTGTGTGAGAAGTCCGCAGTATAAAGGGTGAACAGGAAGGGAGCCAAAACTGTTCCCTGGGGGGCCCCCGTGCTACCGACGACCATGTCGGACACACAGTCCCGGGTTCTCACAAACTGTGGCCGGTTTGTGAGGTAGTCCAGGATCCATGATGACAGGTGCTGGTCCACCCCTGCGCACAGCAGCTTGTCCTTCAGGATCATCGGTTGGATGGTGTTGAAAGCACTGGAGAAGTCAAAGGACATGATCCTCATCGCATTCCCAGGCTTCTCCAGGTGGGACAGAGAACGGTGAAGGAGGAAGATGACTGCATCCTCCACCCCAATGCCATGCTGGTAGGTGAACTGGAGTGGATCCATTGCTGGTCCCACCAGGGGGCGGAGGTGAGCAAGGAGCAGTCTCTCCAGGGTCTTTATCATGTGGGACGTCAGGGCCACTGGTCTGTAGCTGTTCAGATCTTTGGGGTGGGAAGTCTTTGGTACAGGTACCACACAAGATGTTTTCCACAGCTGTGGTACCCTCCCCAGCTTCAGGCTCAGGTTGAAGATGTACTCCACAATCCCACACAGCTGGTCTGCACAGGACTTGAGGAGCTTTGCGCTGATGCCGTCCGGTCCCGACGCCTTCCTCGCCTTGATCTTCCTCAGCTCCGTCCTCACCTGGGTCTTAGTGAGGGTCAGGTTGGGGGGCTGTGTGTTGGGAGTGGGGGGGTGTTGGTGGAGTGGGGAGTGGGCAGCAGGACTTGATGTCTTCAGAGGCAGCAGTGGTTGTTGTGCAGTCGGGGGGGGGGGGGGGAGGGCGGTTGGTCAAACCTATTGAAAAACAGATTCAGATTGTTCGCCCACTCCCTGCCCCCCGTGGCCTGGGGGGAGGTATTCTGGAGCCCAGAGATGGTTTTAAGGTTTCTCCAGACCCCACCGATGTCGCTCTGTTGCAGCTTGTCCTCCATCTTCTTCCTGAAGCTGTCCTTGCCTTCTCTGATCTTTCTCCTCAGCTCCCTCTGTACGGACTTCAGCATCTCCCTGTTCCCCGACCTGAAGATCCTCTTCTTCTCTCTCAGAAGTGTTTTTATCTCAGGGTTGATCCAGGGTTTGTTGTTTGAGTAACACCGTATGGTCTTGGTGGGAACGGTGTTGGATGGGTCCTTGCTTCAAGATGGGTCCTTGAGTGCTCTATATGATGTTGTGAGATATGGTGTGGAAACTAGTTCATTTCAAATTGTAGATGCAGGGATGGTAGCCCTTGCTAAAGTGTTGTTGTTGTGCATAGAGGCACATGAGAGAGGTCACATATCAAAGGTTAATCTAGTGTGAAGCATGTCAAAAGGTCAACGCAAAACACACACGGGAGGCCTTCCTTGGTGCATTCCCTGCCCCTACAGAGCCATGGAAAGAAATTCGCATATTAAACTTGTTTCTAAGACTGCCTTCTATCATTTGCACAATATTGTCAAGATTAGGAGCATCTTGTCTCAGAGTGATGCTGAGAACCTAATCCACACTTTTGATTGCTCTAGAGTAGATTATTGTAACTCTTTACTATCAGGCTGCCCTAAAACATTAAAAAAAAGCCCTCAGCTGATCCAAAATTCTGCAGCAAGAGTTTTAATAGGTACTAGAAAGAGAGATCATATTGCTCCGGTTCTGGCCTCCCTTCAGATTAAGTTTAAAATCCTTCTTCTTACTTCTAAAGCCCTAAATAATCAGGCCCCTTTTTATTTAAAAGATCTGATACTACCCTATCATCCTAAAGATGGATTCATGCTGCACCTCTGCTGTCCACGTACGTGTAACCGGAAACCTTGTGTGATGAAATTTGTGTCACTGTCTCCACTCAGAATCAGTATCAGAATCAGAATCAGCTTTATTGGCCAAGTATGCACAACACATACAAGGAATTTGACTTTGGCTAAAACTTGCTCTCGTTGTTCAGGTGTAAGATTTAAATAAGATTTCAATGACACAGAGTATGTACAGTAAATTACAGTCTGCCACGTTTCTATAAAAGGATGAAAATATACACAGGAATATGTGCAGTTATTTACTCAGACTATCCACACTTTGCAAAAATATATGAACAAATATACAGTCATACAGCATTTCAGTGTGAACTCAGATTCAGTAATATAATGTGAATGGAGTAAAATGCAGTATGAGAGTTATGTGCAATGTAAGAATGAATGAAAAGTCATGAGTACAGCAACAGGTAGGACTAGGTGAATGTTAGGAGTTCATCAGAGTGATGGCTTGAGGAAAGAAACTGTTCCAGTGACGGGTGGTTTTGGCCTTCAGTGATCTGTAACGTCGACCAGAAAGTTCAAACAGTTTGTGGCCGGGGTGTGACGGGTCAGCAGAAATGTTTCCCGCCCGTTTCCTGGTTATGGACCGATATAAGTTCTCAATGGAGGGTAGGTCGGTACCAATGATCCTCTCCGCAAACTTAATGATCCGCTGCAGTCTGGTCTTGTCCTGTTTAGTGGCAGATCCAAACCAGACAGTGATGGAAAAGCAGAGGACAGATTGGATGATGGCGGTGTAGAAGACAACCAGCAGCTCCTGAAGCAAATCAAACTTCTTGAGCTGACGCAGAAAAAACAACCTCTGCTGGGCCTTTTTCCGGACAGCGTCTATATGGGAGGACCACTTCAGGTTCCGGGAGATTGTGGTACCCAGAAACTTGAAGGAGTCCACAGTGGACACTGTGCTGTTGAGGATGGTGAGTGGGGGAAATGAAGGAGGGTGTTGCCTGAAATCCACGGTCATCTCCACCGTTTTGGCTGGGTTAAGTTCAAGATGGTTCCGGCCGCACCAGAGGATCAGCTGCTCCACCTCCCGCTTGTATGCAGACTCATCACCATCCCGGATCAAACCGATGACTGTGGTGTCGTCCGCAAACTTCAGGAGCTTCACCGAAGGGTCCTCTGAGGTGCAGTCATTGGAGTAGAGGGAGAAGAGCAGTGGGGAAAGGACACACCCTTGGGTGGTGCCAGTACTAATTTTTCGGGAGCTGGATGTAATTCTCCCTAGCTTCACCTGTTGCCACCTGTCAGTCAGAAAGCTGGAGATCCACTGGCAGGTGGAGGGGGGGCACCTTGAGCTGGAGGAGTTTCTGATGAAGGATGCTTGGAATGATGGTGTTGAACGCCTAGCTGAAGTCGACAAACAGGATCCTGGCGTACGTCCCTGGGGAGTCGAGGTGTTGCAGGATGTAATGCAGACTCATATTTACTGCATCGTCCACTGACCTGTTTGACCGGTAGGCAAACTGCAGTGGGTCCATCAGGAGGCCTGTGGCGACCTTCAGGTGGTTCAGCACCAATCTCTCCAAGGATTTCATGACCACAGTGGTCAAGGCAACAGGTCTGTAGTCATTTAATCCTGTAACAGAGGGTTTCTTGGGAACTGGAATGATGATGGAGCGTTTGAAGCAGGAAGGCACTTCACACAGCTCCAGTGATCTATTAAAGATTCGGGTGAAGATGGGGGCCAACTCGTCGGAGCAGACTCTCAGGCAGGATGGAGACACACCATCAGGTCCTGCAGCCTTCTTGATCTTTTGTCCCCGAAAGACCCGGCGCACCTCTTCTTCGCAGATCGTTAGTGCTGGTGGGAGGTCAGAGTGGGGGAGGGATGGAGTTCCTGGGGCTGAAGATAATCCTTTTGTGTGGGTGGGAGGTGAGAACTGTAGGTTCTTTTCAAACCTACAATAAAAGCTGTTGAGGTCATTAGCCAGCTGGAGGTTTTCCACGGGGTGGGGGGATGGTCTCCTGTAGTTGGTGATATTCTGCAGGCCTCTCCAAACAGAAGCAGAGTTGTTGGCTGAGAAGTTTTGTTGTAACTTCTCACTGTAGCTCCTATTAGCAAGCCTGGTCTCCTTCGTCAGCATGTTTCTGGCCCGCTTAGACAGAGTCCAGTCACCAGTCCTGTAGGCCTCCTCCTTGGTCTGACATAGCTGCTTGAGTTTAGGAGTGAACCAGGGTTTATTGTTGTCGTATGTGCAGAAAGTCTTGGTCTGCACACACATGTCTGTCATGATGGCCGCTAGGCCGTCATCAGCATTATCATCATCAGCTGCGCTCAATCCAGCAGGTGGCAATGAGCGGGCTTTAAAAGCTCGACGCGCTACAAAGTGCAACAACGAGGCAGAAATTGAAATGCTAGAAAAATACCCGATTCTTTGATTGAAAGGTCCAAGAACAAACCGGAGATTTCTTCAATTTAAAGGATGGTACATTTATTTAGAAGTCACATGTAAAGCAAGCAGCGCTGGGTGCAGCGTGACGCAGCTCCCTCTGGAGCTGGTCAGACTGAACCCCGACTTCCGGGTGCAGGTTACAATTATCCCCTCGGGTTGGACGAGCCAGTACAATGGGATGGGCTTGTACGCGACTATCTGATTGGCTAATCTACCTATGGCGGGAACAGGCCATCCACTGAACACGCCTCTTCATTCTAGAATGTGCTATCAACAGTGTGCGTGGGTGTTGGGTTTGGGTGTGTATCTAATGTTAAAGACCTGACTTAAAAGAGAGAGAGAAAAGACAGAGAGGGCTCTATACCTTTGTCTCATTCCTGTTATCAATATACCATAACATACTTGTTCATAAGCATGCAAACAGAATTTGTATGGAATATGTGTAGAGCATAATGGGAGATCACCTACAGAATTATTATTCTGGCACTAACTATACATTAACCCTTTCAATCCCCCCTTTGACATGATTTTATCATGTCAACCATGTATGGTGTGAGAGACTCTAGCAATTAACAGATGGTGAATAAGGCAGGTCCCTGCATTGTGTGTCAACCCAAGAGGCTTGCACCATTGATTCTGCTACCCGTGCCTCCCCCCTTGTGGACACCTTAGCACAGTGCAGCGATGTCTCAGAGGTGAACTGTCACCAGGTCCTGTACCCCCTCGAGGTCTCCTCATGATCATTGTTCTTTGTCCAGTGGAGTGGACCATGTAGGGGTCACAGGGTCGAATAGAATCAGTCCACAAAACCTTTGTCCACCGGTTGACCCTTGCCAGGGCTCACATCATTCAGCTGCACTCATCACACGGTTGCGACAGAGGTTTGACCTTCCCCTGTGTCTGCTTCCCATATCTGCAGCTGTGGAGCACAGTTCCATCTTGGTAACACAGGAACGAAACAACTGTGTCCCCGCTCTCAGAGGCACACCTCATCCCATGAGGTCTACAGGACGGTCTGGTGGGTGCAGCAGAGGGTATGTAACATCCAGTCCAGCCAGTGAACAGCTCAGTGATGCTGTCCCAGGGATGCCACCCCCCTGTCGCTGGAAAGAGGTGGACACGCTGGTGTTGGTAAGGCTCGAGCTCCTGGCTCCACCCTGGATGCTGGAGGTGCGGTGGATGCGCTCGGGTACCAGTCCATTCTTCTTCTGGGGACTGAAGTCATACAGTCACTCGCCCTACGACCTTTTCAATGTCACGGGCACACGTCGTGATGGTCTGGTGCTCTCCGGCGTGCATTTTCCCTCTACCCTACACCTTTGGTCAAGTGTCGACACAAAGGGCTCAGCTGGGGCAGGACCAATAATGGTCTGAGGGGTTGCCATCACAATGCATGGAGCTTGTAAAGTTTTATCCTTATTCACTACAACTGTAGTTATCTATGTGTTGTTGTAAGTTATCTCCCAGTAGCCTTGAGTGTGTGATTGTTGGCTATGTGAAATCTGCATGTGGTGTTTGTGTTGTGGTGTGTGTGTTGGGTGATGGGACCTATATGTTCAGTGGGTAGGTAGTAAACAATATTATTCAACGTTAGGAGACATCCTTATTCATGCATTGCTGTATTCAGGCATTCAGAGCTTCTAACCTTCTCCCTTATTCAGATTACCTTACCGTAATTAGCATGATGGAGATAAATAACGCAAGAACCCTATAAGTCTCACACCCCTACATCCGTGTGGTGAGCTATGTATGATTTATGTATTATCATTAGCACACTGTGTTTACAAATAATCTGTGATGGCAGAATGGTCTTCCTCGTCATCATCTTTCGTCTTGGGGTCCTCAGCTCTTCCTCTCGACCCAGCAGTTGGTCTAAGACTTGCTGACGACTCCCACTGTGGAAAATTGCATTTGTTAACGCCCTTCTGGGCTTCTGAATATATGGCCTATAGTGTCGTACTCTGCTCCTTTTATTAGATCTGCATTTGGTTATCCCTTTACCATAACCAATTTGGAATTTGATTCAAATTTTCCTCATCCCCTCATTTGTTAATGAGAAAAGATTGGTCATATAGGAGATTTCTGGGTATCTTTGTGCCGCCTTTTGTGCTGATGCTTATGGTTTTATTTTGGGAGAATATTCTATGTTAAGGTCAGGTATTGGTTTTCCATGGATGGCTCTATTCTGCACTAGAGATGACAATATGTCCAACATTTTCCAATCCATGTGTTTGGGTCTAACCAGCGGGATGTGTGGAACCCCCCATTGGTTGAAATGCCTCTTATCCTCTTCAATTAGGACAATGGATGCTTCCACACATTTCCTTGTTTATCAGTCTAATTTTATGACCAATCTAGAGGATGGATTTACAAATGATGGTAGTTCACAATTTGGATCAGATCCATTCAATTGCCTATAGTACACTGGGTACAATGCTACTTTTACAGATGTTGATAGGTGTTCTACTGGTAGCTTGTCATTTGCAGAATTTGATCGTTATTTTTCTGACTCAGAGTCCTGTATGTCATTACCCAGAATTCTTACTTTACATGCAATAATTTAATTTTTGCTAATTTTCTGCATACGTGTAGAAGTGAGTCCACTTATCTGTTCTAGTCTTTAAGTATGCAGTCCAGTTTTCAGTGGTGGAGGTGGACGCCTCTCCTGCCAGCAGCGGCCATTGTGGGGCGTGCTCTCTCTCCTCCTCCTCACTGTCCTCCCCCCTTGTCCTCTTGGCCTCCTTTTATAAGAGAAACAGATTCATGGGGAGCCTCAGGCTCCCCTTGTGTCAGCCATTCCATAAATAAGTTCAGTTTTTCTCCAAATTTTCTTTTCCCTTCTTATCTAGATTTCCAACATTGAGTCAAGAAAGGAACTGCTTCAAAGTCTTCGTTTAGTTTTCCTAATTAATACAAGATGGGATAATAAGATTAACTCTCCACCATGCCAACAGATACTATCTGCACTACTGTAATTGAACCTTGCGGACCTTTGTCTTCCAAGAGTTCTGTTCAATAAGGTTTCAATAGTCACAGCTTAACTACTTTACAAATTTCATTTAAGGAAAACAAAATAACCACCTGTGCATTTTGATATGCTTCAGCATTGATAAATAAGATCAGTTTGTCCAGTTGAATTTAAATAAATGATTAAAAGCTGTGTCACACTTTCAGTCAAGCGAAAGGTGGACGTTTTGCCTAATTAGAATTTGATTCAAATTTTTCCCTTGAATGCCTCATTTTATATATTCCTTGGTAAAGTGTGGAGTGAATGTAGTTTACCCTGACCCAGCTTGGCCACCGCCGAATCAGGAAAAATCACATTCCTCATTACTGTCATATTCCTGAAATATGATGTATCATATATCACATATCACACCATTATGTGGTGACTAACATCAAATGCATACCCTCTGTTGGGGAGGAACATAACTAATGTTAATATTCACAATTAAGGAAATGCACTGAAAGAATGGACACCTAATGTCTCATTGCTGCTTTAAGTACTTGGAAACATCTAAGATGGTTGCCTGCATTTGTGCCTTCTTCCTGACACTCTTAGCCAAAAATTTAATTTATTTATTGTTGGTTTTCTGTTTGGTTGGTTTTTAAAGCTACAGCTGCAAATCTTACGTGGATCTTTATTTTCTTTGGTTAGACATGCTCTGCTTTAATTTCTTTTTCCATTTCCATCTCAACATCAGAAATATTTTCTACACTTGCTAAATCCACCGTTCTTCTTCTCTTCCCCCAAGTACTTTTTCCCATCAGAAACACTCACTCAATTCTTTTCCAACCACTATCCATCTGTGTACAAGACTTCACCTTTCCCTGGACTAGCTGATGAAACATCTCACATCTATAATCTCTTTCAGTATTGGAACTTCCTTCTGTTCACTGTCCCGTCGTTCACACTACTGACTACTGTCCACAGCTAATGCTCCATGCAAGATCCTGCACATAAAAGTGATCGGTTTCATTCTGAAAAGTCAGCTTTATAAATAAACCAACATGGCTCCATTCAAAATTCTGTTTTGTGACAACACTCATCTCTTGATTTATACCCTGGCCTTGGATGCCTTTTAATTACTGACCTTTTGAATTTGTTTTGGAATTAAATAATGCCGCTGGGTCTGAACACCTGCCTTTCAAGGAATGTATTACACTAAGACGTCTGCTGATTATTATGAAAACTTTAGTTTAACAGACTCATCTGTATCTTGGTGTGGTGGAGTCTTCTGTCTTTTTTCTTCTGAACAGATAACCTCCAGATGAACTAACACTATGCCTACAACACTATAACAATTTTAGATACAAAAAAATATAGAGCTTTCATTAGCCTCCAAAAACAATTCTAAATAACATTTAAATCAGGACTTAACCATGTGACACACAGACCATGCGGGTGTGAACCGCTGGTTTGTTTGTCAAGCTACACTGGTTGTCTTGTGTGTGTCAGAGCTGCAGATCTATGTGCACAGGACATTAAAGCCTTGTTTATGCTCCACCTCCGCTCTGTGCGTGCTCTATGATGATCCCTTGGATAGGGCTGGTGTGCACACAGCTATATGTATGTATATGCTTCATTCTTGAGTCTATTCGGCCGAGTGTTTGCTGTTTTTTACCCCAAATTATCTTCTTGTTTCTGTAGTCTACTCTGGTTGTGTTTGTTTTAATTCATCGTCTTCCATAATGCTTTTTACTCATCTCTGGATGATCCAAAACCATAACCCTTGTTACGCTGCCATCCCCCATCTCCATACAAAGTGTAAGGAAATCTGTAATGCTCCGCACCGTGTATTTATATTTATGCGTACATATGTATATTCACTGCTCTTATTTTCGTATCTTCTAAATTACTGCTCTGAGTGTTGCTATCCCTGTGCCATTGCAATCCTAGAATCTCCCCCATTGTGGGACCAATACAGGCCTACCTTATCCTAATGTGGCTTTCATGTAAGCTTACAGCTTTTTTCAAATTTAAACACTTCCCTTCTAAACTTTGCAACCTTTTCTCTTAATAGTTATTTTCTCCTAACAAATTTTAGATTTTTTCCTTGTAAATTTGCAAGTTCCTTTTCAGGAATTTGTGACATTTTGTAATATTTGGCAAATTTCCCCAATTGTGCAATTTCCTCCGAACCTTGCAGTTTTACCCTTATACCTTTTTGCATAAATTTTCAACCTTTGTCTTAGGCCGTGATTATAAATCAGCGTTTTTATCATATTTTGCACCTCCATGCTCATACCTTATGTTAAGCTTCTTAGATGGAGAATGGGTGGGCAATATAAGCTGCAGCCTCAGCCATCATGCTTTTTGGATAACTTATGTTGAATTGTGCAATCAGAGGAGCCATTGTTTAATTTGACCCCGTTGGATTCCTCTTCCTTGATACATTGTTCTATTCCTTTAATGGAGCCTTCAAACCTTAGTGGACTAGTAACTTTTCTATCTGTTCCTGTCTTGACCTCTCATCTTGACCTCTCCCCCCTTGAAACAGAACGGCTTAATATCAAAGCCGTTCTTTTTCAACATCCTGTAGGGAAGGATACCTGTTGTGTTGCTAATTTTGGGGGACCCCTCGGGGGCCCTTGTGGGTGTTTGAGCTCAGTGGCCAAATTGCTTAACATAGGAAGTATTAGTCCCATGGGGGCCTCTGACTATTCTGACCTCCTGTGGTCATGCTACTGATACTGACAGGTCAACTTAGATGGGGCATGGGTATGGCTTTTTTGAAGATTGGTCATGTATTGTGTCTGCTCAGTATGTGGTCTTGGCACATCTCTGATATGGAAGGCAACAATACTGTATAGCTAGGTCTCCCTGGTGGGGGGGGGGGGGGGCTGTTTTCACATCCTGCGAACATTCCTCTGTCCTGCATTTGTTTGACCCATCTGGCAAATTTCTCCCTTTCTTTTGATCTGTGATTGGGACCTTTGTCAACCATCTAGCCCTTGTCTAGGATAGTGCCGACCCCAGGGAGCCGGGCTTACAGGCTAGAGACATTTCATATAGGTGTTAATCAGTCTCAACTGGTTGATACACACACAGGAATACAGTACAGATATCAACTGAGTGATGAATCACCCCACATTTCACAAATAGAGAACAACAACCTTAATTTTCTACCAGCCTCAGCGGCTTGATACATATACAGGAATACTATACAATATCAGATGTGTGAGGACTCACTCTGCTGGTGTGCTCAATTGTTCCTCTTTTGACCCATTGTGTTGCTTTCTTGACTGCTGGAGTGGGACAGCGAAGTGGAGGGAGGAGGGGGGTCACTGATGGCGTGAAGGAGGAGGCAGCTGCTGGGGGAGGGGTCGTCCACAGCCAATACTGTCTCAAATTTAATGGAGAGAAACAGGCTATTAAACAGCGTATCTTTTGTCCTTTTCTGTTATATCGTGTTTATTGATTATTTTGCATTTGTTCTCACCGTTGCAGCATAAGTCTCTTATTCTTACGTTTTTTCTTTCCTTCCTCCAATCATTTCTCCATACTTTTGTCTTGCGTCCTGCACAAAACTTTAACATTTCATCAGTTTTCAATTGTCTTCAAAAACAAATTTCCGTTTCCATATTCTGCCCACTCTCATCTCCACAACAATAACTCCTATTTATTTTATTCATTCATATTTTCGTTTGTTGTATTTATTTAATTATTTTTGTATTTATAATTTAATTCATTTATATTTTTACTTATCTGCACCAACCTGCAATTTTTCATTTAAATTCTCTCACCTTTATATAGTGTAGGATTTCCTACAGTTTTGTTGAGGAATAAATCTCCTTATTCTCCAGTTCCCTCTGCCTAATTTTAAAGTTGAACTTTTTCTCTCTCTTCTCCAAGCTGAATGGCATGCTTTGCCTCACTATAGGCAAACCTGCATTCTAGCAGGCCCCTGAGGTCTTTATTGTTTTTTCACCATGCATGGAATTTTTAAAGCCTTCCTTTCAACCAGAGAGATAAAGTTCCAGATTTATTCTTAAGATTTTAAGTTTTTGTTGGCAGTAATTTTGTGAAATAGTGCACTTCCTATATTTGGCCACATGATGGAGGCAATGTGCCCCAGCTTGAAGGTGATTCAAAATGGCGCCCTCGCATGCGCAGTAAATGGGACACGTGCAAAATGGCCCCTGAGCCTATTGTTCACAAACCATGTGCTTTTTTTTTTTTTTTTTAAGTTTAAGAAAAATGGAGCACTGCCTCCTTAATCCCAGCTTTAATTTCGCGCTTCATTTTAATGCTGTTACCTCAAACAGTTCTCCTCTCAGTAACCTGTTTTACCAATTTCACCTCCACTCGGTGGTGGGGGGGCCATTACTTTTCTTTGTTCTTGACCACGCGGTCCGGAGGCCGCCATTAGTTAATATTTCCAACCCCTGGTATTTCTCAAATCACATTTTTATCCCTTAAAGACACAAAATTTTACAGAGATAAGCTTGCACAATGTGGAGAGTTTGCCGCAGATTTGCATGTACTCATTTACTCATTACCTATAGCTTAACTTATATGTAGAGGATACTTTCATCGGAACCTCGTCAGGTAATCGATACAAGAGGTATCTTATCATAAAGATCAGTCTTATACTGATTTTAACAAGCTATTTTATTGTTTTATACTTATGAATGCACTCACTATTGTTGGAATAAGAGATTCTTATGCAATTCTGTAAGTTATTATTTTTATACTTATGAATGGTCACTCACTAAGGATGGAGAAAAGGTTCTTGTACCATTCTGCAAGTTATTTTTATGAGCAGACCCTCACTAAAGGTGGGAAAAAGATTCTTGCGGCTGCTTGCTACGTTACTCACTCATGATGTAGTCTGAGGTTCTTATAACGTATTAAGAGTACCTTAGTTATTTTTTATACTTATGAGCAGACCCTCACTAAAGGTGGGAAAAAGATTCTTGCGGCTGCTTGCTACGTTACTCACTCATGATGTAGTCTGAGGTTCTTATAACGTATTAAGAGTACCTTTATATATGCTCACTATTGATCTAAAAAAGATTCTTGCATTGCAAATCTTCCTTATTCGTAAAAAAGCGGCTACTTGATCCTAGGACATTACCACTCTCCCTTGTGCAAGACCACGTGGTTCATGCTTTACATGTGACCGCAGACTTCCATCCCGCAAACAGTTTAAAATTTAGAAATCGGATATACCCCTTAATCAGACGACTGTAAATTTAGAATGGCCAAACTGCAGAAATTTGCGTAAAAAGGCTTTCTGCTTACCTTTTTGTTTCATTCAGGCGTCGCCACAGTCGACTAAAAAGGGTCCTTCCGATGTAGTTTTTGGGTCCTTTCTATGTAGTTTTTTCGGCTCGTCTCGAAATACTTCAATCCGGGTCACCGGCACCAATTGCTAGAAAAATACCCGATTCTTTGATTGAAAGGTCCAAGAACAAACCGGAGATTTCTTCAATTTAAAGGATGGTACATTTATTTAGAAGTCACATGTAAAGCAAGCAGCGCTGGGTGCAGCGTGACGCAGCTCCCTCTGGAGCTGGTCAGACTGAACCCCGACTTCCGGGTGCAGGTTACAATTATCCCCTCGGGTTGGACGAGCCAGTACAATGGGATGGGCTTGTACGCGACTATCTGATTGGCTAATCTACCTATGGCGGGAACAGGCCATCCACTGAACACGCCTCTTCATTCTAGAATGTGCTATCAACAGTGTGCGTGGGTGTTGGGTTTGGGTGTGTATCTAATGTTAAAGACCTGACTTAAAAGAGAGAGAGAAAAGACAGAGAGGGCTCTATACCTTTGTCTCATTCCTGTTATCAATATACCATAACATACTTGTTCATAAGCATGCAAACAGAATTTGTATGGAATATGTGTAGAGCATAATGGGAGATCACCTACAGAATTATTATTCTGGCACTAACTATACATTAACCCTTTCAGAAAGAATAACCAAAGACACTGAAAAAAACAGAAGAATTAAGAGATGGAAACTAAAAACTTGATGCTCCAACATTTGTCGTCCCCCCCTTTAATTTTTTTTTTTTTTTTTATTTTTCCCTACCCTAACCCCTTTGTTTTTTAAAGGTAGAATGTGATCTGAATGCATTATATATGATGAAAAATGAATAAAAATCTAAGTTACAAAAAAAAAAAGCTCGACGCGCTGACTCCTCAGCACGGAGTCGTCTGTCTTCCTTGCCAAGCAATGCGCCAAGATCTCGACCACAGATCAAGAAGCAAACGCCAAGCCAAGCCAGGCCATGTAAGCAAACCCAGCACTCTCTTCCTGCAAGTTCTTTCCCCTGTGCACAGGTGGACCTCCCAGGCGGCGGACCTTCCTCCTCACCTGACGAGGCACAGCCTCCTCCTCCTCGGAGTTCCTCCTCACCCCCGCAACACCGGGCACCTTAAGCACCATATCACTCGGACACCGGAAGCCAGCCGGACTTACACTGCGGAACCTGCCAGTAAGCACTTGCAGCACTTTTACACCGTTATTGTCAGTGAACAGCAGTAACCTTTGTGCTTGCGTGTTTCCAGGGTTTCCGGGTCACCACAAGTCAGGCACAGCTCCAGTGACCAGACAGGCACACATACATCCACTCACGCACTACACCCTCACTTTAACAAATAAAAGATTATTGTCTGTAATCACTCGTGTCAGCGTCTGTCTCTTGGGTCGTAAATCATGTCAGTACGACTCCGTCAGAATGACCCAACAGACAGCGCGCTGTCGCGCCGCTTAAACACTCTCAGCGCACGAGTTGACATGATTTCCCATCAACAGACGGTAATTTTAAATCAGCTGACACAAATTAACAGCCGGCTGGATCGCCTGGAAGGACACCAGGCGTTCCCCCCAGCCAGCGGGGCGCCTTCAGCACCTGCAGCTACTGCTACTAGCCAACCTAACCCACCATCCGCACATCGCCTCACTCCCGTGCCAACTCCCGCTCGTTTTAATGGTAAACTTGGGGAGGCACGAGGGGCTTTGCTGCAGTGCGAGTCTGTGTTTCTCCACATCCCGGGGGACTTTGCCACTGATTTGAACAAGATTGGATATATTATCAATTTGCTGGGAGGCAGAGCCTTAGACTGGGCTTACACCATCATGGCCAAACCAAACTATCCTTTGTTAACTTACCAGCAGTTCGTGGCAGAGTTTATGGAGGTGTTTGATCATGTTGACCGGAGCGCGGTGTTAACCGAACGGCTGCTAGGTCTTCGGCAGGGCAGTAGGTCTGCCACCGATTACTCCGTTGACTTCTGGGTATTAGCTGCTCAGGTTGGGTGGGGGGAGCCAGCACTCTGTGGAATCTTCCTCCGCAGTCTTAGCCCAGAGTTGAAGGATAAGCTAGCAGCAAAGGATAAACCAGACAGGTTAGGGGAGTTAATCTCCCTCACTATCAGCTTAGATAGCAGACTAAGGGAGCGGGCGGCTGAACGGCAAACAGTTTCCCATTCAAGTAAACCTCCCCCTCACTCCGTTAGGTCCTCCCTCCTCGCTCTGCCTTCTTCAGAGGAGCTTCCGGAACAGGAGGAAATGATTGTGGGGCAATCGGGTATTACAGCGGCTGAAAGACAGCGCCGCAGGGAGCAGGGATTGTGTTTCTACTGTGGAAATGGGTCACATGGAGTAGTGGATTGTCCGTTAAAAAGGGGAGGTCCGCGGATCACTGTAGGGGGATTCGCGGACAACGATCAGGAAAAACCCCTCACTGGTTGCCATATCCCCATTAGACTCCTCCACAAACACAAAGAACACACCACACACGCCTTAGTTGACTCTGGAGCTGAGCAGAATTTTATCTCCAGAGACCTGGCAACTCTGATGGGCCTCAGCTGTCAACCCTTATGCCCTCCTGTCCATCTTGTCACCCTATCCAAAGCGTCACTGACATCAGTTTCCCACCAGACGGTCCCTGTATCGGTAATAGTGTCAGGTAATCACAGGGAGGAAATACGGTTCCTGGTGCTGCCCATCTCCTCTTCACCCGTCATCTTGGGGTACCCCTGGCTTCGGCTGCATAACCACACTTTCGACTGGCAAGCTGGGAGTATTACGGCATGGAGCTCGTTTTGCCTGAGCGCCTGTCTCCAGTCAGCGGCGTGTGCCCCCTTGGTTCCGATGCCTCCTCCCTTGACGCCTCCTCCGGACCTGTCCAAGGTACCTGATGTCTACCATGACCTGGGCCCGGTGTTTAGCAAGTCACGGGTGCTGTCCCTTCCCCCCCATTGTCCGTATGACTGTGCAATTAACCTCAAGGCTGGGGCCCCTCTCCCGGAGAGCTGCCTGTACAGCCTGTCAGCTCCGGAACATGAGGCCATGGATACATATATCAAGGAGTCTTAGGCTTCCGGTATCATCCGTCCATCAACCTCGGCCGTAGGGGCAGGGTTCTTCTTCGTGGGGAAGAAGGACGGTTCGCTGCGCCCCTGCATCGACTTCCGGGGTCTCAACGAAATCACAATTAAAGACAAGTACACACTTCCCTTGATGAACACCACCTTCGATTCCCTCCAGGGGGCGTCATGGTTCACCAAGTTAGATCTGCGGAACGCCTATCACCTGGTGCGCATTCGAGAATGTGATGAATGGAAGACTGCTTTCCGGACCCCAAGCGGTCACTTTGAATATTTAGTGATGCCGTTTGGGTTAACCAACGCTCCGGCGGTGTTTCAGCGCCTGATCAATGACGTCCTCCGGGATTTTCTGAACTCCTTCGTCTTCGTGTACCTCGATGATATCCTCATCTTCTCGCGCACACTGGTGGAGCATCAGGTGCATGTGCGGCGGGTTCTGCAGCGCCTCCTGGAGAATCAGTTGTTCGTCAAGGCGGAGAAGTGTGAATTCCACACTGATCGCACCTCCTTCCTGGGTTTCATTATTGCCCGTAACCAGGTGCTCCCCGACCCAGTTAAGATCAAGGCGGTGGTGGACTGGCCCACACCTACGTCACGGAAACTGCTGCAGGGGCTCCTGGGTTTCGCCAATTTTTATCGGCGGTTTGTGCCAAACTTTGGGAATATCGCCAGACCCCTGACTGCGCTCACATCCCCGAAGGTGCCTTTTCGCTGGAGTGAGGAGGCTGCTGCGGCATTCGAGAGATTGAAGGAGGAGTTCGCTTCGGCTCGTGTGTTGACCCAGGTGGATCCGGAACTACAGTGTCTGGTGGAGGTGGACACCTCGGATTCGGGGGTTGGGGCCGTTCTCTCTCAGCGCTCCCCGGCGGACGGACAGATCCGACCCTGCGCTTACTTCTCTCATCGTCTGACACCTGCTGAGAGGAATTACAGCATTGGCAACAGGGAGTTGCTGGCCGTCAAGCTGGCTCTGGAGGAGTGGAGGCACTGGCTGGAGGGGGCCGCCCAGCCGTTTGTCGTTTGGACTGACCATCGCAACCTGGATTACCTCAGGACAGGTAAGCGGTTGATTGCACGTCAGGCCGGCTGGTCACTCTTCTTCGGTCGTTTTAATTTTACGATCACCTATCGGCCGGGAAGCAAGAATGGTAAGCCTGACGCTCTTTCCAGGCAGTTTGACATGCCATCTTCTGATGAGCAGGAGGAGACTGTCCTGCCGTCTGCCTGTGTGGTGGGTGCATTGTCCTGGGGAATCTGCTACAAGGTCAGAAGAGCACAGGAGGTGGAGCCCAATCCGGGTGGGGGGCCCCCGGGTCGTTTGTTTGTTCCCAGTTCTGTCAGAGGCCAGGTAATTGAGTGGGGTCACGTGTCTAAACTGGCGTGCCATCCGGGTGTGAGTCGAACCATTGACCTCCTCCAGAGAACCTTTTGGTGGCCAGGGCTACGGAAGGATGTTAACAGCTATGTCCGGGCCTGCGCTCAGTGCGCTACTGGTAAGACGTAATCTTCGGCCCTGGCGGGCCTTCTGCACCCTCTGCCCGTCCCTTCCTGCCCCTGGTCCCATGTAGCCATGGACTTCATGACCGGTTTGCCCTCCTCCGGCCACTTCACGACTGTTTTGACTATAGTGGACTGTTTCTCTAAAGCTGCCCACTTTGTGCCTCTCCGGGGGCTGCCATCAGCACGGGAAATGGCGGACCTTCTTGTCCTTCACGTGGTTCGTCCTCATGGGATCCCTGCTGACATTGTTTCGGATCGAGGTCCACAGTTCATGTCTCAAGTTTGGAAGGCGTTCTGCACGGTACTGGGGGCCACGGCCAGTCTTTCCTCCGGATACCACCCGCAGAGCAATGGCCAGTGCGAGCGGGCCAATCAGGAGCTGGAGGCTGCACTGCGCTGCGTCATCTCCTCTTGCTCGTCTTCTTGGAGCATGTACCTCCCGTGGATCGAGTACGCTCATAACAGCACGGTGTCCTCGGCCACGGGGATGTCCCCCTTTAAGGCATCCTTGGGGTACGATCCACCTCTGTTCCCTGAGGAGGATGGAGAGGTAGCGGTTCTGTCTGTACAGGCTCACACCAGGCGTTGTCGGCGGATTTGGTCCATCACCCGCAGAGCCCTTCTGAGAACCACGGAACGCAACATTGAAGTGGCCAATCGTCACAGGAGGCCCGCCCCGGACTACAAGGTGGGTCAGAAGGTATGGTTGTCCATGAAGAACATCAGTGTGCCTGCCGAGAAGCGTAAGCTGACCAAACGCTTCATCAGCCCTTATGTCATGGCCCGCATTGTCAACCCCGTGTCTGTTCGTCTTGTTCTCCCCCCTCACATGCGCATCTGCCCTACTTTTCACGTCTCCCAGGTTAAGCCCTACGTCGCCGACCCGCTGTGCCCTCCCCCTGCGGCTCCTGTTTCTTCGAGGATGATCGATGGCCACCCGGCCTGGGGAGTGACAGCAATCCTGGATGTCCGCAGGAGGGGTCGGGGCCTTCAGTATTTGGTGGACTGGGAGGGGTTTGGTCCTGAGCATCGCTCCTGGACATGCCCTGCGTTGATCCTCGATAAGCAGTTGGTCCGCGATTTCCATCGGGCGCATCCAGGTAGGATTGGGCAGGTGCCTGGAGGCACCTCTAGAGGGGGGAGTACTGTCATGATGGCCGCTAGGCCGTCATCAGCATTATCATCATCAGCTGCGCTCAATCCAGCAGGTGGCAATCAGCGGGCTTTAAAAGCTCGACGCGCTGACTCCTCAGCACGGAGTCGTCTGTCTTCCTTGCCAAGCAATGCGCCAAGATCTCGACCACAGATCAAGAAGCAAACGCCAAGCCAAGCCCGGCCATGTAAGCAAACCCAGCACTCTCTTCCTGCAAGTTCTTTCCCCTGTGCACAGGTGGACCTCCCAGGCGGCGGAACTTCCTCCTCAGCTGACGAGGCACAGCCTCCTCCTCCTCGGAGTTCCTCCTCACCCCCGCAACGCCGGGCACCTCGAGCACCATATCACTCGGACACCGGAAGCCAGCTGGACTTACACTGCGGAACCTGCCAGTAAGCACTTGCAGCACTTTTACACCGTTATTGTCAGTGAACAGCAGTAACCTTTGTGCTTGCGTGTTTCCAGGGTTGCCGGGTCACCACAAGTCAGGCTCAGCTCCAGTGACCAGACAAGCACACATACATCCACTCACGCACTACACCCTCACTTTAACAAATAAAAGATTATTGTCTGTAATCACTCGTGTCAGCGTCTGTCTCTTGGGTCGTAAATCATGTCAATGTCCTCACAAAAACTGATGTATGATGTCACAGAGTCAGTGAGTTCATTTAAGTTAGTGGCTGCATCTTCAAAAACACTCCAATCTGTACAATCAAAGCAGGCTTGTAACTCCAGCTTTTATTCCTCAGTCCATTTCCTCACAGTCCTAACTATAGACTTGGAAGTTTTTAGTTTCTGTCTATATATTGGAATAAGATGAAGTAGACAGTGGTCAGAAAATCCCAGAGCTGCACGGGGGACAGCATGATAAGCGTTTCTTAAAACTGTGTAGCAGTGGTCGAGTGTATTTGAGTCCCTGGTGGGACATTTAATATGCTGTCTGTATTTAGGAAGTTCATTTGTGAGATTAGCTCTATTGAAATCACACAGAATGATAAGCAGAGTCTGGATGTTTTTCCTCCACGTCTGCTATCTGGTCAGCGAGGTGCTGCAGGGCCTCCGCTGTACAAGCAACAGGCGGGATATAAATTCCGACCAGAATAAATGAGGAGAACTCTCGCGGTGAATAAAAGGGTTTGCAGTTTATGAACAGTGACTCTAAGTTAGGGCTGCAAGACTTCTTTAACACTGTGACATCAGTACACCAACCTTCGTTTATGTCAGTGCTTCTCAATTATTTTTTGCAAAGCCCCCCTAGGAAAGAGAAAATATTTCGCGCCCCCCCAACTCGCCGCAGTGACTATAAATAAGATCATTATCTATAAAAATTGTATAAGTATACCTAAAATTGTATCCTTTTTAACATTAACAAAAGAAAAAAGCAATATAAATTAACTTTCAACAAATATTAACTTTATTTTGCCACACAGAAACCCTGTTATAGTCTAAAACAGAAAAAAAAAACCTTAAAGTGCATCAAAGTGCCTGAAATAAAAAATATGTCAATCCTTATTTAAACTAGAAACATTTTTGACCAACTGAACCATTTGATGCTGAGAACAATAATAAATAATATTAAATGTAAATTGATCTGGAACATTAACACAGGAGTACCAATATATTTAACATTTTAGTCTGAAGAAAAAGGTAGAAAAAGGCAGTATCAACTCCTCTGCAATTGTGTGGGGTTTTTTGCACTGCGCAATTTGGTACGCCACTTTAAATGATGCTGAAAGTGCTCGCTGGTTTACTGATGTAGCGTTCACAAAGTGGGATGATTGTTGGCCGTACTCCGCACGTTTTCGCTGAAAAAAATCAAGCGGCTTATCAACGTGTTGAGGATGTAATGTCTGTAGGTGACGTCTTAATTTATTTGGCTTCATGCTGTCCGCTGCCAACACTTTCAGACACAGTAAACACACCGGTCTTTCCTCGTCTCCCACCGTAGTCAGAGTGAAGCCAAGCGCTAGATAAGCTTTGTCATATTTCCTCGTCTTAGCTTTTGGGAGACTTTCATTTGTCTCTTTACCTCTGTCTCTCTCCGCCTTTCTTTTCGTTACTGTTAAATATTTCTCCATGGTGTCTCTCGAGGGGTTTGTTGACAGCAATTTAAAAAGTTTTAAACTCCTGCACAGACTTTGACAATGAGAGCGCCACTGCACCACCTGCTGCCGTGGATGTGCAATTACACTTTACACGGCAAAAGCAAAGCCTGTTCCCCGGGGTCACACGCGCCCCCCCCCAGCATCGCATCGCGCCCCACTATTTGAGAAGGACTGGTTTATGTAGAAGCAGATTCCACCACCTTTAGTCTTTCCAGAGAATTCTCAGCTGCGATCAGCGCGGAACAGTTGGAATCCGTCCAGGCGCACCGCGCTGTCCGGGATGTGTTCACTCAGCCAGGACTCCGTGAAACACAGGGCACCAGATCTGCTAAAATCCAAGTTTTTGTGGGTCAGGAGCAGCAGCTCATCCACTTTGTTCGCCAAAGAGCGTACATTCGCCAGATGGATCAATGGAAGCGGCGTGCGATGTCCTCGTTTCCTCAGCCTGACTAGCGCACCGGCACGTTTACCATGCCACCTTCGTTTCCGGCCGGTGCCAATGGCCGCTGCTCCCAAAACTAAAATCTCCTGAAGAGACTTCAAATCAGCAGAAACTGGCGGAAAAGTTGCATTGGAAGATAGTCTAAATGAAAGTAGTTCCTCCCTTGAAAAAGTGATCCGGGCGGAAGAGCAAAAGTCCAAGAAAACACACATAATTAACAAAAACATCAGAGAGCAGAAGCCAGTGGCAACCATCCGCAGCGCCATCTTGATCCGCTAGTGTCCGCAGTGCTCAACCACGGATGACTGCGTGCAGCCCAAATTTTGTGACCACGCCACCTTCCCACTACCTGAACACGTTGAAAAGCGCACCTCGAGCACCACATCACTCGGACACCGGAAGCCAGCCGGACTTACACTGCGGAACCTGCCAGTAAGCACTTGCAGCACTTTTACACCGTTATTGTCAGTGAACAGCAGTAGCCTTTGTGCTTGTGTGTTTCCAGGGTTGCCGGATCACCACAAGTCAGGCTCAGCTCCAGTGACCAGACAAGCACACATACATCCACTCACGCACTACACCTTCACTTTAACAAATCAAAGATTATTGTCTGTAATCACTCGTGTCAGCGTCTGTCTCTTGGGTCGTAAATCATGTCAATGTCCTCACAAAAACTGATGTATGATGTCACAGAGTCAGTGAGTTCATTTAGGTTAGTGGCTGCATCTTCAAAAACACTCCAATCTGTACAATCAAAGCAGGCTTGTAACTCCAGCTTTGATTCCTCAGTCCATTTCCTCACAGTCCTAACTATAGACTTGGAAGTTTTTAGTTTCTGTCTATATGTTGGAATAAGATGAAGTAGACAGTGGTCAGAAAATCCCAGAGCTGCACGGGGGATAGCATGATAAGCGTTTCCTAAAACTGTGTAGCAGTGGTCGAGTGTATTTGAGTTCCTGGTGGGACATTTAATATGCTGTCTGTATTTAGGAAGTTCATTTGTGAGATTAGCTCTATTGAAATCACCCAGAATGATAAGCAGAGAGTCTGGATGTTTTTCCTCCACGTCTGCTATCTGGTCAGCGAGGTGCTGCAGGGCCTCCGCTGTACAAGCAACAGGCGGGATATAAATTCCGACCAGAATAAATGAGGAGAACTCTCGCGGTGAATAAAAGGGTTTGCAGTTTATGAACAGTGACTCTAAGTTAGGGCTGCAAGACTTCTTTAACACTGTGACATCAGTACACCAACCCAGTCAGCAAGGGTGATGTGGGCCAGATCTGGTTTATCTATGGCATGTCTGGGGTAGGTGTGGATGTGGGGTGTCTGATGTGGGCCAGAGGTGGGCCACATTAAGGGCAACAGTATCCAGTTTGAGTCATTCAGCCCAGATGTGGCCCAAGTCAATGTTCCCCCACCCCTGGGGGTGATTGGCGGCGGCGCCACCAGAGGGCGCTGTTGCGCATGCGCCAGGAACACATGCGCCAGGAACACGCCAGTTTCGTGAACAGATCGTGAACAGCCAAGGAGTACACCGTGCAGAATCTCCACGATATCGATATTATACGTTGAAGAACAGTGTCGGAATGGTGAGTTGCATTTATTTCATTACTATTGTCATTGAAAAACAATGGGTGGCTTTGCAAGTCAGTAGTTGATTCATTTCATGTAAACAATGCCTCAACAAAGACCAAATGGCGAACCACGTGTTTCACTGCACACACAAAATACTCTGGTCAAGGCTTGTTGATGTATAGCTTAATTTTTATGAACATGTCCCTGGGCAAGACACTTCACCCGCATTGCCTCCAGTGCCCATATAACACTGTATGAATGTGTAAAAATGTTTAAATGCTCGGTGGCGGCCGGAGAGGCTGCTGGCGCGGACTGGCAGCCACATTTTCCTCACTCTGAGTCTGTGATCGCGCACTGTAGCGCATGCCTGATAAAGCTTATTAATCACGCTGTGACAATATCGCTCAAAGCGCGGGCAGACATGTCTGTGATCGCACGCTTGTGTTCGTCTCCTAACTGTGGTTTTGGGACGCAGGGGAGATGCATCTTCCTTCGCGGTTTAATTCCTGAGTAAATCTCACTCTTGTGGTACACAGAAGCACAGGCCGTTTTGCTGAAGCGTTGGGGCTTTATTTATATACTGCACTGTTGTCAGCAACAAATTCTACCTGCTCCGGTCGCCTCGCTCTTTCTACTTATCCGCAAAAAATCACACAGCGTTCGCCACACACACAGGGGAGGGAGGGGGGGGGGGGCGCCTCTGCTGCGCAAACGCCATCACTCACTCACTCACTCACTCACTCACTCACTCACGTCTACGCACCGAGCTGCCCCATCCAAACACACGCACCAGACACCATAACACTTAGAGCTGACATATGTATTAATCACGCTATGATAAAGTACATCGCGCAAAATTTGCGCACCAGTGTTGCAGATGAAATAAGGGAACCCAGTGTTGAGGCACGGAATAAGTGCAGGCAGGACACGCGAACTGAAGTTTAAAAGGGTGTTTATTTCATCCTCCAGCACGAAGCTCACTCCAGCGCTGTGGAGGGAGCCCTTTTTTTTATTATTACTTATTTTGTACTAATCACAGTGCGCAGTGGGCAGCACAGTTTACCCTCGGCCGGGGGATCACGGAGATCGTGGGTTCGATCCCTGCCCCCGGCCAACAGTGATCTGTGGAGTTTGCATGTTCTCCCCGTGTTTGCGTGGGTTTACTCCGGGATTTCTCCAGTTTCCTCCCACATGTCAAAAACATGCAGGTTAGGGAGTTAAGGGGCGCTTGCGCACGCAGCGACTGGCAGCTGGTGGCTTGTCACCAGACTGCAAAACAAATCTACCAATGGGTACAAAATAAGTAATAATAAAAAAAAGGGCTCGCTCCACAGCGCTGGAGGATGAAATAAACACCCTTTTAAACTTCAGTTCGCGTGTCCTGCCTGCACTTATTCCGTGCCTCAACACTGGGTTCCCTTATTTCATCCGCAACATTGGTGCGCAAAGCGCACGCTTGTGCGCTTTGCGCGATATTGTACTTTATCATAGCGTGATTAATACATATGTCAGCTCTATCAAGTGTTGTGGGGTGGTGCGTGTGTTTGGATGGGCCAGATCGGTGCGTAGACGTGAGTGAGTGAGTGATGGCGTTTGCGCAGCAGAGGCGCCCCCCACCTCCCCGGTGTGTGTGGCGAATGCTGTGTGACTTTTTGCGGATAAGTAGAAAGAGCGAGGCGACGAGAGCAGGTAGAATTTGTTTCTGACAACAGTGCGGTATATAAATAAAGCCCCAACGCTTCAGCAAAACGGCCTGTGCTTCTGTGTACCACAAGAGTGAGATTTACTCAGGAATTGACCGCGGAGGAAGATGCATCTCCCCTGCATCCCAAAACCACAGTTAGGAGACAAAAGGTCAACACAAGCGTGTTCTCTTGCCTCAAACTACACCATCATTTACTGCTAGTCCACTGCTTCACATCTAACTCTATACGAGTTAGAGTCTGTAGGTGTAAGTACTAACAAGCAAGATGTAATGTGCGTTTTTCATATTCCTGGACTCTATCTTCACTTTGACCATATTTCTAAACTAACGAATAGTTGGAACCAATGTTGACAAATGATGTTCTGTTTTTTCTCCAGGGTGACAAGCAGTACCAAGTTGTTGTGTTTGTCAAGGAAAACACAACGGCGATGGTCCCATGTTCCTGGGTGCAGGGAGGGGTGTGCAGGTGGCCAACCAATTATGGCAAGGCACGCCTGGATCGGGCAGTGAAGAACTGTGAAGAACCAGGGGAGTTGGAGGAGGGCTGGGTGGATCTAGATGTACGACTGATAGGGTCATCAGGTTAGTAAAGCTTTAGGAATCTTCTGGCCAATATCAAACTTTTCCAGAAAGTAGAATTGTGATCCAGGCATTTACACACACCTGTCGTTTTCAGCAATTACTTCATTATTCAAACCTCAGACATGAGTACCATTGTATTTGTTGGTGCATTCAGGTTGCAACACCTAATAAATCATATCTGTTTCAGGGTCTTATGATGTCGCAAGACCAAAACTTGCTAAGAGTGAGTACACATCTGAGTCCGTCAGAAGCAGAGATAGAGGACGCAGGTGTCAGGTCTTCCAAAAGAGCAAGAGGGTGACTATGATCTTGTAGTGCTGTAGTTGTAATGTTTCAGTGATTCTAAATTTTTAAAACATTTTATGCTCTACCAGTACTGAATAGAAGATAATTAAAAATGTTAATTTGTGTGTTGTCTTGCTGTAGTGCTAATGAATTACATTTTACTATTGACTGTGATTAGGACCATGATCAGAGTTTTTAGTACTGTTCTCTCTGTTTGTAGGCATCCAACCTGGAAACAAAGGGATGAGGAGGACTCCTCTGAGAAGCAGACGTCAGGGAAAAGGTCAGCTTCAGACTTGGCAGCGAGCCGGGCAAAGGTCCAGAAGACTGCTACTACTTCGGTATCTGCCCCAGCAATGCCACCACCCATGAGCCCTTCTTCACCAGTTAGGAGCCCTGCGCCATCCCCCAGATTCCCCTCGCTCGTGGTGACACCACATTCATCCAGCAGTGTGCAGTCAGCTGGTAACTTATCCAGCACTCCACGTCCACTTGCCAGGAGTTTGCTAGACTCACCTGTAGCCAGCACTAGCCAGTCTTCTCGAGATCTAGATTCAGGTGAGATTCCTATTACTCGGGATATAGATGTCTGCATGTGTATTTTGTAGTATTTTTAGTATAATTTCCCAAAGATTTGCCGGAACTATTCTTTAATATTCAACTTTTGAAGTGGGTCAGTAATTTTATGTAAGAAATGTTAAACAAAAGCAACCTGCCAATAGTATTGCAGCACAATTTTGTTCACTGATGTCTCAGCAGATGATCATGCTTCACTGGACTGACTTGATGATCATCTGGCATTATTTTTGCGGCAAGGTGCAACTGTAGTCTGTAGAAGAGAAAAGCTGTAGTTATTAAACAGTGCATTCAAAGACCATTCCTACAGCAAGATGTCTTGAGACATCTTGGCAGCACAGTGGTGCAGTGGTTAGCACTGTTGCCTTACAGCTAGAAGGTTCCTGGTTCAAATCCCCAGGCTGGCAGGGGTTGGAACCTTTCTGTATGGAGTTTGCATGTTCTCCCTGTGCTGCGTGGGTTTACTCCGGGGGCTCCGGTTTCCTCCCACAATCCAAAGACATGCATGTTAGGTTAATTGGTTGTTCTAAATTGTCCCTAGATATGTTTCCTATAGGCCCTTAGAATAGAGGGTTAGTATTAGTGAAAGCGCTTTGAGTGGTCTTTGTGACTAGAAAAGCGCTATATAAGTGCAGGTTAGTTAGTTAGTTAGTAATTATCAGATTATTGTAAAATTATTCCACTTCAAAAGTTGACTACTTGTACTTGGACCACATCTGGAGATAATTTGCTGTAAGGATACCCAAAACTTTTGTCTGTATATACGTATGTACATGTGGATGTGTGTGTTTGTTTCAGATTCTGTCAGGAGACTGGAAATGTTGCTGAGAGCAGTTGAAGTGAACAGGCAGCAACTGGTTCAACTAACCAACCTGGTTAACTCCCTGGTAGCCGGCAATATCAGACCTGTAGAGCAGCTGCCAGACAACATCACCCTGCCCCTGACTACTGTAGAGCAAGTCGATGAGCTTGAGGAGCGTCTCAGCTGAGACTCAGCATTCGTCAATGTCTTGGTAAGTGTGACTTTGGTGGTGTTTGGATGAATGCTTTTTACCCTCAGCCATATGTTGCCGGGAAATAATACACACTGAACAACAAATGTAGTTTATGGGTTTTATCTGATATATAGAAAATAAAGAGCAGCACGCTTCAGAATGAAAAGATTTACAAAAATTTTTAAATGTAAATAAAATAAAATGAAATGTACAAAATGTCTCTTTGTATATAACTCTCACGTTTGTGTTACAGTCTGTACTGCCTCAAACACACAGGAGGCGGATCTTAAACAAAATGGTGGGTTACTAACAAAGAAAAATACAATCTGATAAAATGCTCAGTAAACTAATGACCCCAAATAAGTCCGTACAAACGGTAGTGGTGATACTGGAAATGAGAAAGGTACATAATAGCTTTAGTACACCACAAACCTTAAGTTCACACTCCAAATATGCTCAAAACTTAACAAGAAAAGCTTTTCACTTACAACATACACATGACGCCACACCAGCGCGTGATCACTGACTGATCTTCACAGGACACCCGAGTCTCCCTGGTTTGATTGACAGTATAAAATGTTTCAGTACTCGTCACCGTGTAAAACAAAAAAACACATCATAACATTGTGACCAGAGTAGCAAACAACACACTTTTACATTTACACTCATGCTTACATCGTACATAGCCTGATATTTTAACTATATCCTCTTGGATAGGCACTATGTTCAGCCACGGTATACCATGCTAGTCAGGCAGCAAATCTGTAGGTCAATCTACGTCTTGTTACTAGGCCGACTTTATTACATCCTCCTCGGCATAATTCACCGTGTTCGTTAAGAGTAACAATATATTTTAACTGCATTGGTGAACTTACAACGTTTCTTTATGAAGATTATTCCTCGTCTTGCTTGCTTTTCAAATCCGGTCTCCTGAACTGTTTTCCCAACCGAAAAAACCCCCAGATATTCAAAATCCTCTACCTGGCATATCCCGCCCACACCCTGAAGTCACTTCCTGTTGAGTCAAGTTCAAATCAAAATATTTAAACGCAAATCAAATCAACAAAGATCCATAAATATGACCCGGTTACACATATTTATATGACAAGCGGGTAATCACATTTGTCCAGATGGGCGGGCGTAGAGATTTCGTTTCTGGGCCATATCTCAGAAACGACATAATATGTAATCATGAATTGTCACAGAGATATAGTTGCTGTGGTGCAGATGTGCCTTTTGATACTTTCAATGATGCATCTTAGAAAGTTTTTCTGACAAATTGAAAAAAAAATAAATTGTTTTTTCTTTTCTGGAGCAGAACTCCAAAACAGTGATGTATAATGTTTAGGTGAGCCTATATGTATTATACATATATGTCACAAAATCTGATTGATAATGGATCTCACAGATCGCTTGCGTCACTTTTTAATTTTAATGAAACTTTCATGATGAGCATCTGGGCGCATTGTGTATGGTGGAGTAAGAATTTGTGGATTTCTCTGCAAAATTTGTTGTTTTTATAATTTCAAGAAAGCGCAAATGTTGTGAGAAGTTTACTGAACTGAGAAATTGTATATGACGTTGTTTTTGATTTTTTTACTGCAGGAGAACCATCTTGTCCTAATTGGTGGAACTGATGTAAAAGAGACAACAAGACGCATTCTTACAGCAGGTCTTGCACCAGAAGTACAAAGAAAGGTTGTCCTGATGGGAAGCCAAACAAAAAGAAAATTTGATGAACTGAAATTGAAGAAAGTAATCTGCAGTGAGTATCTTTCAAGAACTTATGACCAAAAATTGTCTCTGTGCTTATGATTAAAAACCATTGCCATAGAACCAGTAAGACAAAGTACTGATTCTAAGATAAAATACCTTTATACCCATAAATATCCACATCTGCCATGCACAGAAATCGTTGTGAAATGTACATCTGTTTTTACTACATGAATGAAATGTACAATTGGCTGTCAATGGAGTATTTGTGGTATTTGTGTGCAAATATATCTTGAGACTTCTTTTTTAACAATTATTTATGTATCTCTTTTATGATTTAGATGCGGTGAGAAGGAATGCCTTAACAAAAACAACAGACACTGAGATCCGCGCAGAAGTAAAAACATTTCTCCAAACAGCAGGAGACCGCAACGGAGGCAGGGTGGAGAGGGCGAACAAAAAGAAAGCGGCTTCAGGAAACTGAACACCAGTATCTGATACACAAATACACATGTATCTGTTATGGATCGACACATGTATCTAAATTTTTGATGGTTTCGATTTTATTCACAATAAAGGATGTAATTTATAAATCAATCTTGTATTTGTTTATATGAAAAATATAACATAACTGTATTTTGTAAAGTTCATATTTATAAAGTAACAATTAAGAATAATAATACATCTTGGAAAGGCGTGTGATACCAAATGTGGGCCATGTCAGTATTGCCAGATGTGGCCCATACCAGCTGGGCTGCAACTGGGCCGGGGACCGAAAAGAGTCTGGTCCGCATGTGGTTGCCGGATTTGGCCCACATGAGTTGCCAGATTTGGCCCAAATCTGGGCCGCATTACCTTTGCTGACAGGGAACCTTCGTTTATGTAGAAGCAGATTCCACCCCCTTTAGTCTTTCCAGAGAATTCTCGGCTGCGATCAGCGCGGAACAGTTGGAATCCATCCAGGCGCACTGCGCTGTCCGGGATGTGTTCACTCAGCCAGGACTCCGTGAAACACAGGGCACCAGATCTGCTAAAATCCAAGTTTTTGTGGGTCAGGAGCAGCAGCTCATCCATTTTGTTCGCCAAAGAGCGGACATTCGCCAGATGGATCGATGGAAGCGGCGTGCGATGTCCTCGTTTCCTCAGCCTGACTAGCGCACCGGCACGTTTACCATGCCGCCTTTGTTTCTGACCGGTGCCAATGGCCGCTGCTCCCAAAACTAAAATCTCCTGAAGAGACTTCAAATCAGCAGAAACTGGCGGAAAAGTTGCATTGGAAGATAGTCTAAATGAAAGTAGTTCCTCCCTTGAAAAGGTGATCCGGGTGGAAGAGCAAAAGTCCAAGAAAACACACATAATTAACAAAAACATCAGAGAGCAGAAGCCAGTGGCAACCATCCGCAGCGCCATCTTGATCTGCTAGTGTCCGCAGTGCTCGACCGCGGATGACTGCGTGCAGCCCAAATTTTCTGACCACGCCACCTGCCCACTACCTGAACACGTTGAAAAGCGCATGCGCAAGACTGAACATCCCATTCACAAGGTGGCGATATTGGCACATCATACCAAGACAAAGTAGACAAAGAAGACAATGAGGAAGCGGAAGACGAGAATAAGCATACGTGAATCATACATACAGCACAGCAACTCACCCTTGGCCGGAGGATCCTGGGATCGTTCCCAACCCCCGACCAACAGTGATCTGTGTGGAGTTTGCGTGTTCTCCCCGTGTCTGCGTGGGTTTACTCCGGGATTTCTTCGGTTTCCTCCCACATGCCAAAAACATGCATGTTAGGTTAATTGGCATCAAAACTGGGGATTCTAAATTGTCCTTAGGTATGACTGTGAGTGAATGGTTGTCTGTCTCTCTGTGTTGGCCCTGCGATGGACTGGCAATCTGTCCAGGGTGTACCCTGCCTTTCGCCCAAAGATGCTGGGATAGGCTCCAGCCCCCCCCCCCCGTGACCCGAAAAGGATTAAGCGGAAGAAGATGAATGAATGAATGAATCATACATAAATACTTTAGCAGCAGCAGCATCTTACTGGAAAAGGAGTGAAAACCGGGAAGTCAAGCAGCAGAAAGCAAGCAGTGTTTCTTCATTGGTGAAAATCCTGGCGTGTCAGTGCATTGGCGCTACCTATCAGGTGGGAGTGAAACTACAAGTGATGGTTGTGTGCATGCGTCAACCGCCTGGCCTGGGTAAATGAAAAAAGTGAGCATGAACAGTGCCGTGTGCGTGCCAGGCTCATTCAAAGCGTACACAGACCAAAGCAAAGGGGAAATGCAGCATGAACAAGGCTTTAAACTCAATCTTTGTTTTTAAGAATAGGATTAAAACCTTCCTTTTTTGCTATAACTTATAATTAGGGTGGGATCATGTGCCCCTGAACCATCCCTTAGTTATGCTGCTTGTAGGTTTACACAGCTGGGGGATCTCCAATAATGCATTGGGTTTCACTCCTTTCTTGACTCTCAATGAAATATTTTTACTGGTCATTAACATCTGTTTGTTCTCTCCCATAGATTGAGTCCCCGTCATGCTGTTTGTTCGCTACATGTTGGTTCTTTTTCTTCTTCTTCTCTATCCCCTCACCCCCCAGCCAGTTGTCGCAGATGACTGCCCATCCCTGAGCTTGGTTATGCACCTGATTGCTGGGGTTTTTCTGCAATTGTGGGGGTTTCCCTTACACTTGAAAGTGCTATGAGAACTTGTTGTGAAATGGTGATAAAGAAGTGATAAAGTAGCTAACAGCAGAAGTGATTCCAAGACATGGTTTCTCCAGAACATCAGATCAGACAATGGAAGTCATTTTGTCAATAAACATTTGAAGGAAATTGAACAAGCTCTAGGCATAAACAATAGGTTTGGTTCAGTATAGGCAAGTGACACTTTAAAAGTAAGTGATAGCCAAATAATATATGGGAACAGGTATGGCATGGGTGTATGCACTGCCATTAGCGCTGATGGCACTGCAGTCCACTCCCAATATGACGCTCTGCCTGACTCCCTGTAAGTTATTCACAGAAAGAAAATGCCAGCGATTTACTATTTACTACCTCACCCTTAGCACTCAGGAATAGCCAAACTGTAGAACTGGCACAGTACAGGTCCTTTTAAAGTAATAAAAGCCACCTCACATGCAGTACAACTGTGGGGAAAAAAAGGGAAAACTCAGCAATTGGATTTATGTGACACATTGTGCCAGAGCTGTTGAGCCAAATCGATCTCCACTGCAGATTGTTGCTGACATAGTCAGTACAAATAGCAGGGATGTCACCTATACTGCTTAACTGCACCATAAGGGAGAAGTATTACACATGCTATAGAGGCACTGGAAGGCCTTCGCACAGAATTTGGCCAAAATATTGGATATGAACCAGATGCTTTCACAACTTGGCTCTAATCCATCTTTGGACGTTGGGCGGTTGTGGTATGTTCAGTAATCCTAATTGTAGTCATCTCACTAGCACTGATACTTGGGGTGGGATGTTGCTGCATCCCATGTTTGAGAGCATTGCTGGAGAGATGCATAATCACAGCCCTATCCAAGGAGCCAATCCAGAAGATGATGGCCCAAGTCCACTTCCAAGAGGAGTCTCGGTCTCTCCTCCACAACAAAGACCACTGTGAATTTGGTACTGACAGTGATGAAGGAGAGGCCATTGTTTGAAATGTATATATTGTGTCTTTCTGCTATCCACTGTTCTATTTACTGTCCACACATCCAACAGTGCCCACATACATATAATCTTACATGAAAAGGGGGTGCACTGAAGGCACCCTCCTGCAGTTGGTCATGTGCTAGTAACCTCTGGCCCCTTCCTTTTTCTTTGTATTCTTGCAGGTATCTTCAAAATATTGTGCTATTTGCGGTCATGTAGTTAGAATAGAATTAGAAGGTTTGAAGCTCTGTTGTATGGCAGGTCTTGAGGCTCAGACACAACACATACGAATAAGAAATGTTTTGACTGAAAATGTTTTGTTTTGGACATGTTTATTTTCCTGACATAATGTGTGTTAATAAAGTTTCCAAAAAAGGCTGCCAAGGGCAGTGGGGCCTGAGATGAGAATTTTCGCCTGTGAATATGTATAGGCCGTGAGCAGCTCCCTCAAAATGTGGCTAGAAAATGATTTTCGTGGCACCCAACTGGGAACTACGGGATCTTTGATGATTTCTATGTAAAAAAACCCCTGCTGAATCCGAAAATCAATGTTCCCACTGTCAAAGGTGTGGATAGCTATGTCAAATTTGCATAAATCCAAGATGGATGCCACGACTAACCAAGGGAATGAATGGCCTAACATTTCAACCAGTCTACCTAGAAACACGTTTGAGGCCTCTTTTTTGGATAATGTTGAGCCGAGGAATCGATTTCTGAGGTCGACTGTGTGATTGAGGGTCAAAGAACCACGCTAATTTGCATAAATCCAAGATGGCTGCCATGGATGGACTAACTTTTGTTTAGGGTTGTTTTGCTTGTAGGTGGAGCTGGTAGTGCAACGTCACTACAGGCGCTTGATGTTTCTTTGTCTGTTGTTGACATTGACAGTTGTTCAGCAACATCACCAGTGGCAATATTCTCAACAAATACTATCTCACTTGCTGATTTCTTTGACGGTGAATGGAATTTCAGTTGAGGGAATCTTTGCTTAAGCCGCTCCTTTAATCTGCTGGACCTGTGGAACAAAGAAAAATTAGCTTTAACAGAGAAATCTTGGCTTCCATTTCATGTAGACACCGCCAATATGCAAAGTTCTTCAGGTAATTTTGATTTGTCACTAAATATATGATTATTGCCAGTTTTTGTCATTTCAATCTTCTTTATTGGTAAGAATCTCAAGATTTTTTTTAAACATCTTCGGTTGAAATTGTATATATGTAAGCCATGGAAATCTGTCCCGTACCTGTAGCTTGATGCATCAAGTCTTTCATGCTTTTTGGCCATTGACACAAAAATGTCCAACAGCCTGTTCAGTCTTAGGATTTCTTGGTTTTGGATGATACGCTGCTTAACCACCTCCTCACAAAATAGGTCAAAGGTTTTCTGGAAACCAAGTCTCTCACTGCTCGATGATCTGGAAATAAAATAAAAAATAATGCTATCTGGAGTAAAACTACACAATATTATATAAAAATATAAAACTAGTGTTTCAGTGAGTTTGATTTAGCAGAGACCTATGACATTTTCCCTTTTGACATTTTGACAACCATGACTTTACTCATTTGTAAGAATTTGTATAGCCCCAAAGGATCTCTGAATCCATATATTTGAAAATAAAAAGGAATAAATTACAACCTGGAGAATTCAGACTGACTCCGTAGAAATCTTGTATACTGACGATAGCAGCTGCCATGGTATTTGACCTCAATGGCAGCACAATCATGGTCTCTTATGTGTCTGAGAATGGTTTCATCTGCTTTCTCAGTAGCTGCTTGTCTTAAAAGACCTGTGTGCAAATAAATCAAAAGACATTAAATTAATAGTAAAACTCGGTCAACCTCCCTGTTCTATTCCATCACTAATGGCTCACAAGTATTTCAGTATCAAAGATATGAGAAATAACATACCAGTAATATAATATGTGTTAAGATTAAATAGACATTATTTTTCTTTAAACTTTCACCACTCCAAATTGTAAGATCTACCAATTTTCTTACCAGCATCACATGTCTCAGCTTGCATCAGTTTTACAGTGACACGATTTGTCCGTGGCCCTTCTCTGAGCGTTTCCTTCTTGCAGATGATGCAGATGTTTGGCAACACATTGCTTGACCTTGCAGATGCTTGGCTGATGGTTGCTGCAGCATGGTGAGATCGCAGTCGCTTTTTAGGAGATGGTGTTGGGGGACTAAGTTCTGGTCCGCTTTGCTCCTGAGGCTCAGGAATGTGGGCTTCGGCCAGTCGTTTTTTATGAGCTTCAGCACGTTCCACTCTTGTTTTGTCAGTAAAACGGCTATAGCACACACAATGGTAGCCAAATGTTGGATCAAGGTTGTTTAGATCTGAAAACATATTATATGGACCATAGGGTATTATAACATTAGGCCTACCTTGTACCCATATAGATATAAAACATATATAGATTGCAGATAATTTTCACATTAACAGTGAGCTTATAATAGAGACCTTGTGCAACCTAGTCACTGCTCAATGTAAACTTGCAAAATGGCAAGCACAGACCGTGTGCCCATATTTATTGAGAGCATAAAGTATACAGGCGACTGCTGCTGCCATGAGTTTAACCTTTCTTGGGTGACACATCACAAACATATGGGCTTTCCTTAACAGGCCATTTTCCATCCACCTAAGGCTTGATAGTATGGGTGTGACTATGTGCAAACTATATAAATGTATGCCCAAACTTGTTCCTCCCTCACCTACTAGTACACTGCACCCCTTGGGCTTGGGCTGAGAAGTACATCCAACCCTCAGACTCAGATTTAAGCTCATTGGGATTGCTACCCTTTTCCCATTTGAGCTACTTTGTGGTAGTGGTATATTTTGACTATAATTCAGGCCCAGGGTGGGTTCTGGGGATAGATGCATCATCAGAGTGAGTCGATCTGCATCATCTAGATCTATACTAGGACTATGTTACCTGGCACCCAGAGTCCCTTGGTTATTAGCCTCCACACCCCCAGATCGGCCTACTTGGAGTCTTAGACCAGGACTAGGTCACCCCGTGAGCGGTTGACAAAGGTTTTAGACATCTAGGGTTCCATTTTAGTTCATATTTAGAGTTACAAATGATCGGAGCCAAACGACTCCAGGGCACACGCAGTTCAACCATAAACAATGGCTGCCACTCACCTTTCTCAAACAAGTCGCGACGTTGTTCTGCTACTTTCTGTTGGGGTCCGTCAAGTACAAGCCATTTTTGGGCACACTCACGTACTTTTGCCCACGATGCTTCAGTAAAATGAGTGATACTTATCGGAAATGTGAATAACACAGGAGAGGCTTTCCACGCATGCTACCCCTGTGGGCGCTGCCATTTTGTTGTCACATTACCAAAGGGACGACGCTGATTGGTTAAAACGTCCCGGACTGGGCCATGTTTAAGGTAGCCAGACAATTATTACCGACTGACTTCAATTGCATTTTTCATACAGCTATCCACACCTTTGGAAGTGGGAACATCGATATTTTGTCTTACAATAATGTAATCTTAATTTAGAAACACTAAAATTTTAGTTCCCCATTGGGTGCCACGAAACTGAACGAAAAGTGGCAGCTGCTCACGGCCTAGTACTGAATGAATAAAGACATTTCATTACAATGATTTTTTGAATGAATGAATGAATCTTTATTTTGGAGAGATTAAAAGTAAAGATTAAAAGAAAGGAACAGAATAAAATAACAAAGGGGAAAGAAAACAAAAACATCTTACAAGGTCAAATTAAACAATAACTCCTCTGATTATACAGTTCAACATAAGTTATCCGAAATGGGTGATGGCTGAAGCCGCAGCTTATATTGCCCACCCATATTCCATCCAAGAATTCAAAAGAGAAACAAGAGCGATTACAATTCAGAATAAAGCTAAGACAAAGCGTGACAAAAATCTAAGCAACAACACAACACAGACTGAATATGATAATCCTTATGTGATTTTACATGTCATCTTGTATATATATTTGGAGTATTTCTTCCTTTAGTTTTTGTTTAAATTGTCCAAGCGTTGTACATTGTCACCATGGGTTGAGATGCCGTCTCGGTACTCAGCCCATGTTTTCCCTCATCCCTGCTTCCCATTGAGCAGCGTCTCAGCTGGCCCCCAGCTGGCAGCATTATGGACGGCTGGGGCCAATTAGTCTTCATCAGCTGGGGCGCTGCCAATGAGGATAAATAGGAGCAGCCTCGATGACTCGGGGCTGCGACATAAACACATTGCTAAGCTGAAGCCCCTTCGTCTGGTGTCAGCTTATACTCCTCTTGCAGCATTCCTGTGTTTGTATCCCGCTGTGAGTATGTACGTCTTGTTACCCCCACGTCCGGTACGAGCTGCTTACCTCTGCGCTGTGCAACCTGTGAGTGTACGTCTGCATGAGTATCTGTGCTCTCCTCATCCCTTCCCCTTTACCCTGAATAAAATATCACGACTCACTGGCTTGTCCCTGGCTCTGATTGCCCGGCTCCCTAGAGCCGGATATGACAGTATGTCGCAGCCAGAAGAGTTGCCGGCGGCCGTGAGTCGCTGTGGAAATGTACCTTTCTGTCCGAGTGTCAGCGCTGCTAGCATGCCGTTTCCCAGGAGTCACTTCCGGCGCCAGGGCGACGAGCTAAGGTCCATCTCGGAGGCTGTCGACGGGACATTCTTCACCCTGCACGACGCCTCCAACGCGAGACGCTGGCATCCGGGCCGTGCTGAGGAACTCCTGGACTGTCACCCTCACTCTCTGTACCATCTGGAGGACAGTGCCAGGATAGACGCTGCAGGTACACAGCGAGAGAAGCTCCATGGGGTGGATGGAAATCCCGGCAGGGAGTCGAAGTGGGCGACGTCTTTCCCCGCTTCGGAGTCCCGTTCCTGCCGCCATTCCAGTCCGGGAGTTCGCGCCAACCAGAGGACTTCCCCCGACCTGCGCCACGTCACTCGGGATTCCCTTCTAGGAGCCGCAGCTGACAGCAGTTATGTCCGGGGTCGAGTGGCTGTCGCGAGCTCTACTGTGTTTCCTGTCACCACCTTAAGGCATGTGGCGGCGGCAGTGAGATTGATGGTGAGGACTTCAGGGCTACGAAGCTTTCCCGTGCTCGACGCCTTCCTCGTCTCGATCTCCGATCTGGAGCGGCGAATCCTGGGTTTCCCCCTCGCTTCGTCCCCTGGGAGTAGTCGTCATCACATCGCCGAGTCACCTCTGCACGAACCTCGTCCGGATCCAGTTCTGGGTCATCGTCAGGACCGTTCCTCCCACGCAGCTGTCATCCCTTCGCCTCGTCAGTGTGGAGATTCTACAGCCTCGTCCCCTGAGCCTCGTTCCCCCGCTGTCATTCCTGGACATTCGGGCTGGCTCACCCCGGCTGTTTCCCCCTCCTCCTCGACGCGCTTCCTGACCGCTGTGTGTGCCTGGAATCCCGGCCTGGTGAGCTCTCTGCTGGAGACAACGCGAGCGACCCTCAGACGAATTCCCGGGGGGTCCTCCGTTATCGCCGGGCGGGGAGAGGAAGAAGCAGAATCCACTACAGCAGGCGATACTCAACCTCCAGGGGGCAGGCAAGTCATTGTTTTTTCACACCTGCTTAATGATTTGCTCTGTCACATCCCTGGAGGAGAAGTTCAGGGTTCGCAGCTCCCTGAACTCTCCCCACCTGCTATAACCTGTATGCCTAATCCCGCATCCTCTGTGTCTCTCTCCGCCGAGCGGTCCCCGGCTCCGGGTCAACGTGGTGGGATATGGAGAGGGCCTGTGGTTCCGCAGCTACATTGCGGACGGAGGAGGGGGACTGACTGCTGCGTGGAGTCTACGCCGACGACTGAGCGTCCCCGGGTCTCCACGGAGGAGCGGTTCGGTCCGGCGGGACGAGATTCTTCTGGCTTCACGCCGAGTGGATCGTCGGCGGGGTCACCTGAGCTGGAGGAATCTCAAGCTGCGCTGACCATCGTGCTGGCTGCGGGGCCCGACGCGGCTAGATGGGAGCCTGACAACGACCTCCTGATGACGGATCCTGGATCTTCGCAGTCCTGGACGGCGTCAGAACCCGAGATCAGGCGAGTGCTCTCCTTTCTTTTCTCTCTTTTTATCCCCGAGCACTTCAGCCTATCTCCAGGGGAGACGAGCCGGGTGCAGCCGTCCGCTGCGTCTGAGCTCGTCTCGCCGGGTTCTGGCGCTGCCGGTGATCCTGATCCCGGTTCTGTTTTCTCTTCTGAGCCTTCTTCCAGGGTCACCGGCAAGGAGTTGCTGTTCCTCGTGGTGCTGGAGGGTCCGGGTTCAACGTTGGAGGTCGGTTCTGGTGCAGTATTCAACGTGGGTTCGCCCGAGACCCAGTCGGGGTCCAACGTGGGTTCGCCTGAGGCCCGATCGGGGTCCGACGTGGGTGCTGCCCCAGTATTGTCCAGGTCCGGTGAGGAGGTGGCCGTTTTCCTGCGGCCTGACGCCCGCCGCCCTCGTCATCGGCTCTCCCCTGAGCCTCTTCCACCGGGATCCGCTCTGATCCTTCGCCTGTCTCAACGGTCCTGGTGGTTGAGTGATGCGGGTCGACGACCCGACCCACAGAACTTTCGGTTCGGTGATCTGGTTCCCCCCACTGGTCTGTGTTTCCCTCTGGGCAGCCTGGTTCGGCTGCCGGTGGACTGGATTCCTGGGATCTGGGTCCAGAGTTCGCCGTCCGAACACTTCTCTTTCCCTGATTCGCCAGCTGGACGATGGGCGGGGAGATCTCCGGAGCCATCTCGGCTATTTTTGGACTCTGCCTGCCATTCACCTCGGGTGTCACTTTTTCTTTTGTTATTAAGGTCTCTCGGGTGTAATGTTCTGTCCTGTTGGTGGATTTGTTTTTATAGTGCTGTGTTTTCCATCGCTCATGCTCAGCATTTTACTTTTTGTGCCATGTTTTTAGCCTCGTTTTTTGTATTGTAGAGTTATGTTTTGTTTTCCGTAACACCATGCTCTGCAGTTATCCATTTATTCCAGTCACTTTCATTTCTTTAGGTGACTGGGTATTTATATATTCGTGTGTGTGGGTTTTTCTTTGCCTGCACTCAGTATTTCTTTTTTTGTCCTGTTGGTTCATTATAGAGTCATGTGCCTTGTTTTCCGTAACACCATGCTCTATAATTGTCATTTGTTCCAGTCACCCTCACTTTTCTTGGTGACTGTGTGTGTATGTACTTAAATTAGCGCTGTGTATAGGTTCCCCTTTATTTAACCGTACTCAGCATTTTTTGCCCTGTACCTTTTTGGTGGTTCTTTTTTCCTTGCTCTGGGTCACGCATGGTTGGTACTCTCTGGGTAGTATGTAACCGGCGTGCTGACCCAGTTCTTCTCCCCATCTGTACCTGGGTTAATTATTCTGTTTTGTCAGTATTGTATTTGGGTTTTTCTTTCCCGCTACCCTACATTGCCCCATTGGTGTTGTCCTTCCCTTGGCTTCTTCCCCTCCGGTCCGCCTCCCTTCCTCCCACCCTAGGTGGGGGGGGGGGGGGGGCTGGGATGTTCCTGGTCGTTCAGGAGCCCGACCTTGAGGGAGGGGCTCTGTCACCATGGGTTGAGATGCCGTCTCGGCACTCAGCCCATGTTTTCCCTCATCCCTGCTTCCCATTGAGCAGCGTCTCAGCTGGCCCCCAGCTGGCAGCATTATGGACGGCTGGGGCCAATTAGTCTTCATCAGCTGGGGCGCTGCCAATGAGGATAAATAGGAGCAGCCTCGATGACTCGGGGCTGCGACATAAACACATTGCTAAGCTGAAGCCCCTTCGTCTGGTGTCAGCTTATACTCCTCTTGCAGCATTCCTGTGTTTGTATCCCGCTGTGAGTATGTACGTCTTGCTACCCCCACGTCCGGTACGAGCTGCTTACCTCTGCGCTGTGCAACCTGTGAGTGTACGTCTGCATGAGTATCTGTGCTCTCCTCATCCCTTCCCCTTTACCCTGAATAAAATATCACGACTCACTGGCTTGTCCCTGGCTCTGATTGCCCGGCTCCCTAGAGCCGGATATGACATACATGATTTTAATTCAGGTCTAAAAGCATTCCACAATCTAACTCCTTGCACTGAAACAGTGTTGCTTGGTGGTAGTTCTCACTGAAGGTTTTTGAAATATACATGTTCCTCTGAAATGATATCATTTTTCCCTTATTTGGAAAAACTTTTGGATATTTGCGGGCAGTGATAGATTCTTCACTTTAAAACATTATTACTGCAGTTTTCAAGTCAACCAGATCTTTCAGCTTGAGAGCTTTCAATTTAAGAAAAAGTGCGTTTGTTGGTTCCCTGTAAGCAGCTCTGTTTATTATTCTAATAGCTTTCTTCTGAAGCATAAAGATTGGATATATGTTTGTTTTATATGTATTTCCCCATACTTCAGTACAATATGTCATGTAAGGGAGTATTAATGAATGATACAAAGTATATAGCGTGGGTTGATTCAGCAAATATTTCACTCTGTGTAGTATTGCAATTCAGTCAGTCAGTCAGTCATCTTCTTCCGCTTAATCCTTGCAATTGATTTAGATATTTTACCTTAAATATAATTAATGTGTGACTTCCAACACAGTTTATTATCAAGTATTACTCCAAGAAATTTAGTTTCGGATACCCTTTCAATCTCTACACCATTTACACTGAGTTTAGATACTGAGTTGTTGTGATGGTTGTTAAAAACTATAAATTTTGTCTTACTTAAATTGAGTGTTAATTTGTTTGAATCAAACCACAGTTTAAGCTTTCCTAATTTCTTTCCAAGTGTATCCAAAAGTTGTTCCAAATTGCTTCCACTGCATAATAAATTAGTGTCATCTGCAAACAATATTAAATCCATTTTTCCGAAACTTTACATATTTATATACATATTGAATAACAATGGCTCCAAAACTGAACCCTGTGGGAGTCCACAAGTAACCTTCAGTAACTGTGAGTTTTTGCCACCAACACATACATACTGATATCTGTTCTTTAAGTAACTACATAACCAGGACAGTGCTACCCCCAATACCATAATTTTGTAGTTTCTTTAATAATGAATTATGATCCACTGTATCAAATGCTTTTTGTAAGATCCAGGAATACCCCAACTGAATACTCTTTATTTTCAACGGCAGTTGATATTTTTTCTATAAATTCCATTAGAGCAAATGCAGTTGTCCTCTTGTGTCTGAACCCATATTGCTGCTCACACAATAAATTATTCTTCATTATGAAGTTGTCAGTTCTCTCACAGAATATTTTTTCAAGTATCTTGGAAAATTGTGGCAATAGTGAAATTGGTCTGTAGTTTGAAAATTCCCCTCTGTCACCCGTCTTGTATATCGGAATTACTTTAGCTATTTTCATTGCATTGGGAAATATACCTGTTTGGAGAGACAGGTTACAAATATACGTCAGTGGCTTCACTAAGCATTCAATGATAGTTTTGACCAAAAGCATGTCAATACCATCACAATCCATAGATGTTTTACTTTTAAACGATTTAACAATTTCAATGACCTCTCTCTCGTCTGTGTTCTTTATGAAAATGGAGTCTTTTATAGCAATGCTTTTGCTTATTGTATCACCTGTAGGTGCCGTAATGGGTATTTCTCGAGCCAAATTAGGACCAATGTTAACAAAAAATTTATTAAATTCATCTGCAGGTGAGACTGCATTCACACTCTGCGTCGTCTTTTTTTTTTTGAAAGATTGGTTGGGTAGTTTGTATTTCTGTTTTTATTTCCAAGAATATTGTTAAGTATTGTCCATGTATTTTTAATATTATCTCTGTTTTTCTAAAACTCTTTACTGTAATAGTCTCTTTTACTTCATCTCATTATGTATGTTAACTTATTTTTGTATGTTTTATACCGCTGCTCTGCTTCTTTTGTCCTTTTCTTTAGAAAAGCTTTATATAATGAATTTTTCTTTTTACACGCTTTTTGTAATCCTTTGGTTAACCATGGCTTGTCAACAAATTTCTGTTTAAGCTTTTTCTTTACTAATGGACAATTTTTTTCATAAAGAGTGGTGTGGGGCAACCCCCACAACAGACTGAGACAGACACAGCGATCGGCTAGAGCAAATAACAGAACAGTGAAATGTGTGTATTAATGTCTACAGGCAGCCCCGCTCCGTCTGGCTTGTTCCGGCTCAATATTGTGATGTTAATGTCCCATTCATGCATTGTGTTCATGCTTCCTGTTCTCACTATGTCTCTCATATGCAAATGCCCATACCAACTGCTGTGAATGCTCTTTCATGTATTGTTGTAACTGGGTATAAATACCGCACGTAGTCTGTAACTCAGTCTCTCACTCTTCAACTGCTGCTGCTGACACACACACACTGTGTCTCTTTGCTAGAGAGCCTGAGGACGCCGCTCCAGCCTGCTCACACTTAGGGCTGGAGCGGAGTTCTATGATGGCGGTGTGATTTAATAAACCTGCTTAAAACCTCAGCTCGCTGCCTTTATTTTATCATCCGCCATAGTGGTTACAATGTTCATAAATGTGTCATAGGCTTCATTTACATCTGATACATAGACTTTTGTCCAGTTTCTGCTTCAGCAGGTCTTCTTTAAATGAGCTGATTGCATTTTGTGATTTGTATCTGAAAAATTTTAAAGTTTTTTTTCTGTATTGCCCCCGTGTGGCCATGGATAAGTGCAAAGACTAGCAAATGGTCACTTACGTCATTTATCAATAATCCACTTTCTATTTCCTTATCAATAATATTAACACACAAGTTATCAATAAGTGTAGCAGTGTGAACTGTGATTCTACTGGGATGTGTTATTGTGGGATATAGACTCATACTGTACATAGAATTCATGAACTCTGTAATTACATTTTGTTGAAATGGATTTAGTAAATCAATATTGAAATCGCCACAGATTACAACCATTTTCTTACTAGTTATATTATTGTACAGCTCGGCTAATTTATCTCTGAATGTCTCAATGCAAGTTCCCGGCGTTCTATATATACAACTTATAATTAGATTTTTTGTTTAATCTTGGTCAGTCTCAACAGTAACACATTCCAGAATCCCTGGTAGTGCAAAGGACATTCCATTTACAAGTTTACACCTATACAGGTCATCAATGCACCACCACCCTTCTTTGAGATCTATTAATATAAAACATCTGATATCCCTCTATTGCCATCAGAGAAGCCTGCTCTTCATTAAGCCAAGTTTCAGAGACTGCGACAGCTGTAAATTTTCTGTTTAGCTGTTTTAAATAGTCCTGACTCTGTGGAAAGTTTTTGTTAAGACTTCTGCTGTTGAAGTGTATTATTGATAGTTTACCATCTAATTGCACTTGACTTTTAAATTGCTTTTCAGTATAATATTCACAATGATTATGAATATTGTTGAAGAAGTGGTTATCAGGATCAGTATCATTCTCCATCTCGTGTAGTTTATGTTCAGCATAGTGGCATATTTTCAGAGTTTGAATTTCCTTACTCTGTGTCAAATGACTTTCTCCAACTGAGGATAATTGATGTCTACTAAAGTCAGTCATAAGTTTTTTGGTTTTTTTTTAAGTACATTAACATGGTATGTCACAAAAGAACTATTCTTGCCATGTGTGTGGATATGGATTATCATAGTCTCTTAATTTTCTTAATCAGTGTTCATCTATATTTATTTAAGTCAGTAAGATCTCTGATTATTATGGCCTTTGTTTCCTCAGGTGTTCCATTTAGTTTGATCCAAACTCTACAGTTTCTTGTCCATGTTGCCTGTATCTTATTTTGTCTTTTCAGCATCCATGCTTGCCGTGCTATTTCAGCATTAGTCTTTGATAAATGTTCATTTAGGTAAACTTCTGTTCCCCGTAGCTTTCTGGCCTGCCTCAGTATGTCATTCTTTACCCTTCTGTTCACAAAGCACATCACAATTGATTTCTTTGTTTTATTATCTTTTCTGGGTAAAGTATGACAAGCTGAAATTGCATTTACTTCAACCTTTATATTTCTGCTTTTATGGAACTGAAGCACCTGGTTTTCCAGGGAGACTGATTCACTTAAGGGAGCCTCCTCACCTCTCATTCCTGCTGTAGCATTGGCTTATGTTTGATATTTAATGTCTAGTCCACTTATAATTAGATCGTCCATACGAGAATATTGTTCAAGATCCTTGATGCGTCGCTCCAAGTCTGCAATTTTTTTGTCTTTTTCCTTAATTGTTAATTTCAATTCTTGGACTTCCTCCATTAGCCCTAATAGTTTAAGCTGTTGATTGGCCACTTTGGTCAGTTCTGACAAGAAGTTCAGAGATTTTTTAATCTCTTCCATTTCTTCCTTCTTTGGTGGCATTTTTACTGACCTGTTGATAGTAAAACAATCTCTGCTGGTGTTGCCGGTATCCGATCCAACCAACCTCGAATCCAGCTGGGGCCTCAGCTAGCCCCCTCTGCTGCTAGTCCCGCTGCTTACCGCCGCTGTAACTGAGCTCCGATCTGGCTCCTGTTCAGCTGTTGCCTTGGTTAGTTCCTCCGGCGAGCCCCAATCACGAGATTCTAAGAATCTGTAAGGGAGGCTCAGCCGTCATCTACCGGGCTGATGCCGGGTCAGTGAGACGAACCGGGGTCAGAGTTGCTTCTTTGTATCGGTGTCAGGTGCTACGACTAGCTATGGCGTTAGCCATAGCGATAGCGTTAGCTTAGCACATCCCACAGCTCTGCTGAGCCCCACCGCCTACCGCCGTCTTGTCACAGTGATGACAAGACGGTGAAAGTATATGAAAGTATATACTGCCTACAGGTTTTTCGTTCATCTCGCATGAAAATAACATCAGGTGTCTGATGCCTGTTTATTATTGAGCCTGCCATAGTTATTGACTCCATGAAAATGGAGTCAAGAGAGGAAATTGTTATAATAAATAAATAATGAAGATTAGTTAGATATTACACAAAGTGCTCTTACACACATACACCAGCTGCACACACACTCATGCACACACACACAAGCTCTAGTCTCTCTGTTCCTGTTTCCATATATGGGCATGGGGTTGCTTGGGGCCAAACAGGATGTGGACGCCATAAAAATGAGGAGACATCTGGAGCCATTTGGATGCTGAGAGGAAGGATGTGGGAGCCATTTTGACAGTGAGAAGACCGGTTTAAACAGTTTGGACAATGGCCATGCATTGTTGGAGTTGCCTGGGAACGCCCAGCAACCAGAAGCTATATGTAGGGGGAGGGATTTCTTTGTTCTGGAGCCTTGACCAGGTTGTGCTGCTGAGACCCATAGCCGTGTCTCTGACTCTCTGCGTAATTCAATAAAAGATAAGCTGAGAAATAATATTTCTTCTGTGGTTATTGGTTGGTTAACTGAAAAGATTCTGCTAACTGTCCAAATTAATTTTTACAGTACCAACAATAAAACACCTATAAAACCCATAAATCTGTAACAGGTGCATTGCCACATTCAACCACCAACCACTCATTAATCCAGAAAGGTCATCCAAAATTCAACCACTCCGACAACTGCCCCTCACCCTATGAGACGATGCTATGACAGAGCTTAAAAAAACTCCTGGACGCTGGCATCATTGAGCGGGTTGACGCATCCCCGTGGATTTCAAATATCGTCGTGGCAAAGAAAAAGTTGGGCGGCATACAGTCATGTGAAAAAATTAGGACACCCTGTATAAGCCTATCAATATTAAAAAATACTGGGAGATTCACGTAATACAACAAAACAGTTAAAAATGAATCAAAGACTTTTTCCAAATTTTCTGTAAAATGTAATTCTAAACAAATAGTGAGAAATAAATTAGGACACTCCCATCTTTTTTAAGACACCCCACATTCATTCCCACTTACAATGGCTAAAATAAATGTAAAAACTGCAAATAAAAACAAAAACAAGGTCAGACATAGATATGTGAACATTTCTTAATAAAGAACTGAATGTTTAAAGGGGTGTCCAAATTTTTTCACATGACTGTACGACCGTGCATCGACCTCCGGATGGTTAATAAGGCAATCATCTGGATACATATCTCCTGCCCATGACAGAGGAGCTAACGGCGACCTTATGCCATTCAAAGGTTTTCTCAAAGCTGGACCTCCGCCAAGGCTTCTTGCAGGTACCACTCTACCACGACAGCCGCAACCTGACAGCTTTCATTACACACATCGGGGTTTTCATATACACACACATGCCCTTTGGCCTTGGCTCGCTCAAGCTGCTTTCAGAAAATTATGGCCACCATCCTCGCTGGCCTCAAGGGAGTAGTTGTGTATCTAGATGACATTGTGGTGCATGGTGCAACATCGACCACCCATGACGCCTGCCTCGAGAAGGTCATGGAGGTACTGACAAGCCACGGTGTCACACTCAATGAAGAGAAATGCATCTTTGCAGCGGAGACAATTGAGTTTGTGGGGTTTCGGCTAACCGCAGAGAGCCTGAGTCCCCTGCATTCAAATGTGGAAGCGGTTCTGCAGCTACCCGAGCCTACAACCCCTGTACAAATCTTGTCTTTTCTGGGCATGGCAAACTTCTACGGACGCTTCATCCCTCACTACTCCGAAACAACAGAACTACTGCGCGCCCTCCTGAAACAGGGCACACCGTGGGAGTGGACCCCAGTATATTTAGCCATTATCGAACAACTGAAGACACAGCACATCTCCTCACCTGTGCTGGCCCACTTCGACCTACAAAGCCCTACCTTCATGACCTGCGACGTGTCCAGCTCTGCAGTAGGAGCCGTCCTGTCACAGCTTCAAGGTGGAACTGAATGCCCAGTGGCGTTTGCATTGAGGTCACTCACACCGGCCGAACAGAAGTATTCGGTGGGGGAGAGGGAGACACTGGCATGCGTCTGGCCATGCAAACGTTGGCACATGTGCCTGTATGGACGACACTTCACACTATAAATGAATCACAGGGCCCTCACAGCACTGCTGGAAACGCCGGGGTCAGGACACAAACCTCTGTGCATCTACAGGTGGACTGAAAGACTCCGAGTATATAACTTCACTACCCAGTTCACGCCAGGCAGAATGTGGTGGCGGACCTTTTGTTTCGAGCCACACCTAAAACCAACCTGAATGGTGATCGAGACCTCTGGAGACGGAGTTGATCAACATGTTACACGGGCCTCTTCAGAACACAGTCTTTCTTCAGGAGCTCTAGGTGGCGTCAGAACAGGCTCAACCCTAACACAGCTGCATTCTTTCATCCATGAGAGCTGGCCTGCAGAGATACCGGGAGAGATGGTACCGTTTCACAGAGTCAAGGAGGACCTGGCATGCTGGAAAGACGTCTGCATAGCAAGAGGACACGGCACAATAATTCCTAAAACACTAAAAAGCCGCATCTTGACCATGCTGCATGAGGGTCACCTGGGCGTGGTCAGAGTGAAACAATGGTGCAGGAGCTTGATTTGGTGGCCGGGCATCGACAAAGACATAGAAAATATGGTGAAAGACTTTATGCCCTGCCTGGAAAGCGGAAAAAATGGGGTACCCCCACCGCTGCAACCGCCTCTGAAAATCTTCATCGGCTCCAACCCTGGATCAGAGGACGGCCACGGATGTAATGGGTCTAGCATGGGACTTTGCCGATGTGGGATCTGCGACCCCCCCCCCCCCAGGAGTGTTCGCTGGGAACTCATTTTGAGGTAAAGAAGAGTATGTGTTGGAAAAAATTACATAGAATATACCTATTTTTAAGCCTTTAGACACTTTAAAGATGATAATTCATCTTTGTCAAATTGTAGATAAGTCAGAACATAAGGAAAAACATGGCATGGGGCCTTTAAGATAACATAGTACTTAATAGTTCAGGACTTTTTTTTAGAGAATGGAGGGGTCTATTTTCAAGACTGGGTGCAGCAGGAAACCAGAGAAGACAACCTGTTAATATATTAATATCATCAAATACCACATGCAAATTTAGTAAAAGTATTTTAATTTTCTGGTCTTATTTTTTAAAATGGGTACAACCAGTGAGCGTCTTCATTTCTTACACAAGCACACTGCTTCTCTGTAGGTACTTTAAATGTGTTTGATAAATATGGTATGTTTGATGAGAATTATTTGAGATGCAGATAAAAAAAAAATTCCTCCAAAGAACATTCACATTTGGGCTACTTTTGCCTTAGTTTTGTAGGAAAATAAAAGTATTTCTTAGTGTTCTTTCACATGTCACAAGTTAAATTTCATAAGGTCCTTTTTCCATAACGAGTATGTTAATTAACTCTTCTTTAAGAGTTTATGAGAGAGCAGATACTATTCACTTAGTGTTTTCCCACAAAGAGGTTTAAGTTGTGTGTAAGCTGATTCCAGGTGATGTAATACAGTCTAGTTGATATTTGTGTGAAGTCTTTTCATTGGCATGTAGGATCTGAAAAAACAAAACACAAAAACAGCTGCTCCACACCTATGCTGAGTTCTGCTCCCTCTCTCCCGTTGCTTTACTCTTACCACTGTCCACCTGCACACCTAGCAGGTCCCCTTCATCCAATGAGATTCCTGAATCATTGGACGAGTTCTGCTGAGTGGCTTCCTGCTGCAGTGGTGCTGAAGTGGAAACTGCATTCATGTTATTGTTCAACCCACCGTTGGTGCCCCCGTTGCTTGTCCTCCCATTATTGCTAAAGCTCCCATGGTTACTAAAATTAGTTGTACCGTTGCATAGACTTCCTGTTGTGACCGTGCTGTTGGTGCTTGTTGCATTAATGCTGCTTGAGCTGCTGCTGGGATTACTGGGATTTGCTGTCACTCCCCGAGAGGGTGACGTAAACGAGAACACTCGCTCTCCTCCGGTTCCACCAGCCCGAGCACTTGGGGTTCCAGGTTCTCTGTCAGGTGATGGGACAGTGTCCAGATTGAGGCGAGGAGGGGGAGGACGGCGAGATAGCAGACCGTGTCCTGGTCTGAGTTTAGATATTGAACAAAGCCGGAGAGGAGGGTCTGGGAAGGAGAAGGTAGGGGCGCTCTCCCCTTCCTCACTCAGCCAGGGGAAAGCAGAACACGGTGGCTGTGGGATGTGGTTGGGGGTGTCAGGAGGTACCAACTGTGAGCCCACCATTGGAGGTGCTAGGGAGGTGCAGCTGCGATCCCACTCGTTTTGGATTCTCCTGAGAGGTCGGGGACGAGGTACTGCAGGGGGGACGCAGTGAATAGGTGTTTGTGGGCAGCTGTAGAATCCTGGTCTTTCATAGAAAGGCATGGTGGAGAAGGCGTATTCTGGATCTTGCTCCTGGTTTAGAGGCTGGCGAGCTTGACTCGGAGTGGATGGCGTCTCTGTGTGAAGGTAGAGAGGGAATCGGCTTAGAGGAGCTCCAGGATGCCTTCGAAGAAGAGAAACCCTGGAGGAGCGTGGGTAGTTTGGAGAGTGGACACCGAAAAGACGACCCAGACCTCCAAGTAGTGGAGTAGAGTAATCGGCTTCCTCGTTTTCTTTGATCTGCCCCAGATTGGTCTGAAACTCCATCTCCTCCTTGGGGACACTGGATTGGATCAAACAAAAGGCAGTTTTACACTTGCACTTAATAAGTATAAGTACAATACTTAAGTATTGTTTAAGATATTTTCTAATTGGGGAAAAAAGCACCAATCTACCTGATATCCAGCGCTGAGCCCATGAAGGATGGTTTGCGGTGTTCGGCGCTGGCTGTAGTGTAGGGCGGCTGTGGTTCAGATTTGTTCCAGTACATGTCCTTCTCCACCAAAGGCAAGTTGTCGTACATATCATCCACAGACAATAAGGACACCTGACACACAATGAAGACCACCATGAGGTAAACAAGACTGCCACCAACAGTAGCTCATTAAGAACAAAAAAAAAAAAAAATTTCTTCCAATCCTCACCTGCAAATTACGATCAACAAGCACGTTGGTTTCAAAGTCATCGTCATCTTCACCAAAAGGATTTATAAGTTGTTCAGCCACCTGAGGTAATCAAAATAAGAGATCAATAATCAATAATGCTTTTAAAAACCATGTAATTAAAAGACATCATTGACTCACTTTCAGCCAACCAACATAGAAGAAAAACTGCAGCAGGGTGAAAATGGGCAGGTAGAAGTCAATTTCATGACCTGGGTATCCCTGAGCCGGATCCAAGAATTGACGACTGATGAGACAAGCCAAGAAGAAACTGTAGACCGCCACTGTCACCACCTGATTACAATATAGTATTCAAGTCAGGCTGTGTAAGATAAAAACTCCCCAAAATATTACTGAGTCTTCAGTGTCACTGTGATTTGTTCTCTGTTTGACAATGCCATATTACAGTTCAGTCATATCAGGGAAACCTGGGTATAGACAAGAGGCAGGCTGATCCAGTCATAACCGAACAGCTTCATACACTTTCCCCTTAAATCATTCAGCTCCTGGACACCAAAGGAGAGAGAAAAAAAACCAAAACAAAATGGAATTTAGAACCAGAAAACTTATTTTTTTTTTTCAAAGGAAAGGAGGCTTTTGGTCATCAGACGGGTTGACATGCAGGATTTTTGGTGATAAAATAAAACATGAAATGTTTTATCTGGTCAACTTGATTTTATCTGTTAATATACATCCATTAATCCATTTCAAGCCTGCAAAACATTCCAGTTAAAGTTGGGACAGTAAAGCTTTTGCCATTTTGCAATGTTGCCATTCCTCACAACACTTATAAAAGATGGTTTGGCAGTGAAGATACCAAGCAATGAATCGCTTCAGGTGATATTTTGTCTCATTCTTCCTGCAAACACATGTCATGGTGTGCAACAGTACCAGGCTGTCATATATTTCATTTAAAAAATCTCCACAAATTCTCTGTTGGGGACGGGTCAGAGCTGCAGACAGGGCAGTCCAGTATTTGTACATTTTTCCACAGCTGTGCCTTTGTAATGCGTTTCTGTACTGTCATGTTGAAAACCATTGACATCCCTGCAAAATGTTATTTTGAAGGTAGCAAATGTTGCTCTGAAATCTCAGTATGCTTCTCTGCATTAATGCTGTTGTCAAAGAAACAGAAATTACCTTTGCCAAGGACACTGACACAACCCCATACAGTGACAAACTGTAGTTTTTGATGATGACAACAGTCCAGGTGTCTTTACCCCCCATGGTCTGGCATGCATAGCACCCAATTCCTCCTAAAAAAAAAAAAAAAAAAGGGTCTGGAATGCTGATTAATCTGATCTTCTGATGGTCCATCCCAGATGCCTCTGAGCCCAGAGAAGTTAAAATTGTTTCTGAACATGATTAACATAAGGCTTCTTTTTTTGCACAGTAAAGTTTAAGTGCCATTTATGAATATAACTCCATACTGTAGCACAAAGCTTTGTCAAGTAATCGCTTGCCCATGTGGTTATGTTAGCTGCTGATGACTGACAGTTGTTGATGCAGTGCTGTCTGAGGGATGGGAGCTCATGGGTGTTTAGCTTAAGCTTAGGCCCTTGCCTTTTAGTAATGAAATTCCTCCAGATTTCTTGACTTGTTTAATGATGTTATGCACTGTAGAAGAAGAAATATATGCTAATCCCTTTCAATCTTTTGTCGAGAAACACTTTTTTAAACATTTCAATAATTTCTTACACATTTTCTGACAAACTGGAGATCCATTGCATATAACTCTGCTCCTTAAAGTCTCAGCCTTTTGTGAATACTGCTTTTCTATCAAGTCATGATTATAATCACCTGCTGACATGTCCCAACTTTTTTGGGGGGAATGTGCTGCAGGCCATGTATTAACAAATGAAATCTATCTATCGTCTTATAGCTTCAATACTGTCCCAACTTTTTCTGATTTGGGGTTGTGTACAAACACAGTATTTTATGCTATGAAAGCCCTCTTCAAATTGTTCTATCGATTTTCCATTGGGAGATGCCAAACCTTTTTGGTGGGGTGCAAAAATGTGTGCGTACAAAAAGCCCTGGCTTGATAACCTACAGTAAGAATGGCTGTGAGTGCTATGTCATTGGTGATGCGCCCCTCTGTCCGCGCCCTCAGAGCCAAGCTGACAAACCACATGCAGGGGACCCAAAACTTGTTATGTGGAGAGGGCAAATCCTCAAAGTGCCTCAGCTCTTCTGACGTCATCAAACCTGAGAAGGACAAATGAAAGTGCTGATGAAAGCAGAGACACTGTCCTTGTGTTTAGTTCTAAATTTGGCTAATATCAGTCATCATTTCACCACTGAAGTCAGCAGTCCCATCCTGTCAAATAATAACCCCGTTGTCATGTGTGCCTTTGCACGGCGCACAGAGAAAGACAACCCAGGCGCTGGACTGCGAGTTTGTGAAGTTTAATAACAAAACAGCACAAATCAGAACAAAGATGAACAGGCGATTGACAACAAGGGAGGAGACAACTTACAAACGAGGCACACCAGAGCGAAATTGGGCTCTGGCGGAGACGAGGAAGAGCGTTCCTTCAAAAAGGCGAGGCAGCGACAAAGAACATGAGAAACAATTTTCCTTAAATAGGGATCAAACTGATAACAAAGGGAGAGACAGGTGTTGGCTGGCCTGAACAAAAGGAGAGAACAACAACTAATAATTGGAAACAGCTGACCATAATAATGAGGAAGAAAGGCTGATGGTAATGACAGGTGAGGGAGGGGCAGCTGGCAGTTTGACAGACAGCAGAGCACGCCCACGCGAAGCTGCACAACCCTGACCACTGTCAACAGCGAAAGGGAAACACAGAATGACAAAATAAAATGACATCCTAAATAATACATGTCAAAAAACTGCAAAAATAAGACACAACAGGAAGATGGCAAACAAAACCTAAATACAGGCAACAGATAATGATCAATATAGAACTCACAAGAAATAATACGGCAGATACATATGAATGCACAAGAAAGCCATGAAACTGAGTTTGAGGAAAATCCAAACTCAGTTCATGACACCTGTAAGTCAATTTCTCTGTTATTTCAGCTTAAAGTTAAATGAAACAAATTGAACTGGGTGTGTTCTCATTTGTTCCCTTTTCAAACCTGGGCACGATGCATTTTTGAGTCCAGTTTATGTAAAATCACTGTCAACATAAAGTGGCGAGTTTGTTTAATTAATCGCCGTAACATACCTGCCTGTACCAGATGTTCCATGGTGGGAAACCTCTTGTAGACAGCTGTGCTGACAGATCGAAAGATGAGCACGCCAGAGAGGTTTGCATAGCGCATCAGAGTCCTGCGGGTCAGTCTGGAGGCCTCGTCAGTCCCGCGGACATGACCTCCCACTAATGCCGCCAAACGGTCGGGCAGGGGAATGTTCTCAAACTGGCCCCACCAACGTGATACGACCAGGGTCACGTAGAAACCTGTTAGGGACATGAAGAAGGAAATTAATGTAAGAAGTCACCTTTCCGTGGTGATCTCACTCCACTCCACTCCACACTCACCCAACACAAATGACAGAGGGATGAGCTCTGCGTATCGGTCACAGTAGAGAGACAGCTTCTCAAACAACCTCTGCTGGTTTTCATTTAGTACAAACCTGGCACAGGAAAATATCAAGTGAAACACAAAAGAACTGAAAGAAAGGACTATGCTCTAAGACCATTTAAATCTTCGTTTTCGTTATTAATACAGCTGATAAAATGAAGACTGCCCTCTTAACAAGTTACCTATAAACAATACTGAAGAAGTAGTAGAGGACAGTGAAGATGATGAGCTCTCTGTAGAGAAGTTTATAGATGCTGCCCTTCCATCGCAGGAGCAGGTGAAAGAAGGTCCCCAGACCGGCATCAGCAACCCTGCGGGAGTACGTCACTGTCATTGTCGCTGCTGTTTGCTGACCAGCCTGATGGCTGAGTGAGATCTGACATGAAGGAAACCAACACGGTGGAGTTCTCCTGGTCTGAGTTCAGCTTTCAGTCTGGATCTCATAAGGCCAACAGTCACAGATCTACAATGTGAAACAAAACAGGCTCTACAAACCTATGATTTTTATATTCATTTTACAGATTTAAAGGACAGCTTCCAGTTTATTAATGATCACCTATAACTAATAAGATATACTACAATATTTAAAGGTCATATAGGTCAAATATACCCACTTACCACTGATAGCTTTAATGGCAGACCATGTCACTCTCCCACGGCTTGATATAGAATGCTGGAGAAAGGAAACTAGTTAAGAAAAAGCCAGCAAGGGCCTCCTACACCTCCGGTCACTTGATGTGTTAATCTGTTTCTGCAACAAAGCTGCATTGTGAGGCCAGGTCCTGTTAATCTGAGCAAATCTGAGGGCACTGGAGCACCCACAGTGCCACAAACAGGTTGGTTAAAGGCACCAAGTTAACAGGTATTCTGTATGATGACAGACCAGATTTCAGCACAGTATATTCATCCTTTCATAGTCAAACACTCCCAACATCTTAAGCAACCACGAACCCCTACGTATATCCTCACTGTTAGATTTCAGGGTTTTTATTTTTCTCCCAAACTGAAATCAGAGTTCAGGGTTTAAACAATGAAAACTCCTCATCAGGTGAGACCCCCCTCTGCTGGAAAAAATGCATACAGCCAAGTCCTCAGTGGTCAGAGTGTGTTAGTGATTAACCCTTCCTGTCTGAGCAGGAGACCAAAGCAGGGCGAAGTGCGAGGAGCTGCATTTCTGCTGTTTTTGCAGATTTTTTTCTGCAGCAAATGAAGATCTGCTCCATCCAGTTTGGTGAGTACATTCTATGTAGTTGTTAATGTCTATACTAATGATATGGACGTTTATCTTGCTTAACATATGTAGAACTATCCTGCTTTCACAAAGAAGCAAATTCCTTTGGCATGACCACCAGCAAAGAAAAAAGCCTCACCTTCAGAGGAAAACATGTCTGAGTTACAGTTTAAACTCTGCTCATGTCATTAATTGTGTGCTTGGACAAGTTCTCGCATACTGCTTAGTTTTCACGTGATTTCTTTTTAAAATGCAGTATGCACCTATCTTTTCATCACAGGTGCTGAGCATCATTCAGGTCATCCTACACCACCCAAACCTTTTTCATAGCCCAGATCTTCACAGGATATCCACCAGGGTCTGACAAAAACAGATGGATGCTTTCGAGGGCATTCACAGTGTCCAGATTTCCTCTTCTCCACCGTCTTCAGTGTCACCAAGCCCAGGATATGAAGTCCTCAGAACGGGGAGGGCTGGAATAGCAGTATACTCCTCTGCAGTCTTTTTTGGGACACCTAATGTGACTACAACCAGACACAAGGAGGAGGGCTGTGTTGTTGGAAAGTAAGTCTGACATTCTGAATCATGTACTGGACAAAAAAAAGAGGATGGATGGATGGATGGATGGATGGATGGAGCAAAAAATTATTATTGTGTTATTCATCTTATGAAATATACAGTAGATGAATGAGCATACTGTCCACTACAAAGCTCCAATTACAGATACAGGCATTTTTTCTATTTATTTGTTGGGAGTGGGAGGTGCTGTTTTTGTCCAATGGTTTTTGTAGACACATGTTTATCAGAATACTGATTTATTTATTTCTAGTCATTAAGGTAGACTGATCATTTTATAGATAGAATAAAATGTAACTGTCTGGCTGAAGTTATTAAAATGCAAAAATCACTCAGTTATAACTGTGATCATCTTATGGATGGTTGCTCTACTCCTATGAACCCATGCCCATGGAGCTGAGTCGTGGGGAAGACAGTTACCTCCGTCTATCAGTTTGTCTGGCCGTCTGTCTGGACTGTAACTCGAGAAAAAATGAAGCTAGGGTCACCAAACTTGGTAAACAGGTGAACCTCAGGCTTAGCATATGTTGCTATGTTTTTGGGGTCAGAAGGCGAAAGGTCAAGGTCACAGGGTCATCCAGGCTCTAACTCAAGAGGGAATGAGGCTACAGCACCCAAACTTGGTACATAGCTTGAACTTTAGGACTAGCACCTATGGCGATATTTTTTTGGTCCAAAGGTCAAATGTCAACATCACAGGGTTGTAAAAGGTCAAAATCCATTTTGACCCATAGTGATTACAATTAAAAAACAAAACAAAGACAATAAATATGTGTGGTGGGGAACTAGGGCTGCAAAAGGTGTGGGACTGCATCTCTGATGAGAGCAATTCTAGTTAGTACTAAACTGATAATGTGCGTCTAGTAGCTTGAGCTTCTCTCCAAAAAACAAAACACTGAAATCAAAGATTTGGAAGTGCTGTGAAAAAATGTTGAACATTTACAAGGAAAAAAAAAAAGAAAAATTACATTAAAAGTAGTAAAATCACAAGAAAAAAAGTCACACATTTTCTGAGAAACAAATAGCAAATTTGTGAAAAAGTTGCAAGTTTTTGAGAAAAATGTTGTTGATTGACAAAATAAGTCAAATTTGTGAGAAAAATGTCTCAAATGTACAAAAAGTAACAAATGTACAAGTAGCAGATTTATGAGGAAAAAAGCTGCAAACTAGAAATAGTTGCAAATTAAAAAAAAAATACAAGCAAAAAATTGCAAACTTACTAGAAAAAGTTGCAAATTGGCAAGAAAAAGTAATACAATTTATGAGGAAAAAAGTAGCAAGTTTAAGAGAAAAAAAACTTTCAGATTTATGAGGGAAAAAAAGTTTAAGGTCATTTTATTTCCCCCCCAAAAAAATATTGAGAGGGACTTTGTTGCTTTGTGTGCCCCCTAGTGGCTGAGGGGTTCCGTTACATTTGCGTAGTCTGCTTCAGACAGAAACGGCTCTGTAGGGGAGATTCAGATGACTTCAGCCTTCCACTGATTTCGTTTGAAAGCATCATTACTAATTTGGCATATACGCTTTTGAGACTGCTGAGTCAAGATTTGCGTCTCGGCGTGGGTGCTCGGGTAAACGGGGGTCCCCGTGGGCGACCCATTATTACCTGTCTGCGCTGCTGTTCTGCTGGAGGGTGCTCATCACGTGGCCCGTGTGAGGGAGACGGATGAGGACAGGAGACGGAGGAGAGGACAGCCAATTTCCTGCCGTGGGGAGCCACACCGACGGGCGTTCCTCAGCACGGTTTGTTGTGCTCGACCGCATTCCTTCGCTGTGATTTACTCGCCCGAAACTCGCTAGTGTCACCTGAGTTTGAACATCGTTTGGCCATTTATCCACAATAACAACACCAGAGGAGTGTGTAAAGGGCAGACTGCCAGACTCGGGGACATTACTGGAGGTTTTTCTGCTGTCCTGGACGCCGATATTCCGGGTAAGGGCGGATATACTGACCGCATAACCGTTTAAAAGTTGTTAGCCTGCTAGCTAGTTAGCAAACAGCGAAAAGTTTTTTTTTTTTACTTCATTGATTTCAGATTCTGGCGACAGTTTTGCTAGGAAAGTATCTTCGACTAAAACTTTAACCACGTCTATGTATGTCGGGGTTGGGCGATGCAGGATCCTATCGGAGTGTCCCAAGCTGTGGTTTGGGGGTCCCTCCACGGTCCATTGTAGTCACTGTGGTGGTATTTTTGATGTTTGCAGACAGATGTGGAAACGCTTCTGGGGACAGCGTGTAAAACTGCTGCTGACATGGCATAGGGAAAAATCCGATGCAAATAAAATGTGTGAGGGCTGAATCTCAGCTTCCGTGCAGCCTGGGAGTTGTCGTGCAAAAGCTGAGCAGTAATCCTTTATCAGGCACTGGATTGGCCGTGTTGAAGCTCCTCAGTTCATGCTGTCGGTAAAGCAGACTGGGATCAACACATCTCCCACTGGAAAAAGTGTCACATCATGAAGCTTCCTTCATATAATTTGGTCTGACTTATCTTAATAAAGGCATCCAAATCTCAGCAGCTAGGGCTGCAGCTATCGATTAATCGGATAAGCTTTTTGTGTCTTTTTTTCTTTTGATTGAAGATCTTTTGACCACAATCTTGCTGTTTATGTATAAGCAAACTTGCACTGACCAATCTGTGCTGAACCTTCTTCCCTAAAGAGTGGAATCAGCCCTTCCCTCCTGGTGGTGGTGGTGGTGGTAGGGGGTGATTCCACTCTTTAGGGAACAAGGTAGCATCACAGTTTCTTTAGGTTCGATGACTGCGCATCCATGAAGCTTCATACGTGCATCGATTCGTTCATGTTGTTTATGCCAAATTCTGACACTGCCATCTAAATGTTGCAGCAAAAATTGAGACTTCTTCTGTTGTCCAGTTCTGGTGATCTTATGTGAATTGCAGCATCGGTTTCCTGTTTTTTAGCTGACAGGAGTGGCACTGGCAGCGGTCTTCTGCTGCTGTAGCTCATCTGCTTCAAGGGTTAATGTGCTATGGTGATTTGAGTTACTGTTGCCTTTCTGTGAGCTCGAGCCAGTCTGACCGTCTTCCTCAGACCAAGGTATTTGGGCCCAGAGAAGTGCTGCTCACAGGATATTTTCTCTTTTTCAGACTGCTCTCTGAAAACCCTAGAGATATTTGTATGTGAAAATCCCAGTAGATCATCCGTTTCTGGAATCCTCAGACTAGCCCGTATGTCATCAACAACCATGCCATGTTCAGTATCACCTGAATCACCTTTCTTCCCTGTTTTGATGCTTATTTTGAATTTCAGCAGCCTGTCTTGATCTTATCTATGTACATGCCTAAATGCTTTGAGCTGCTGCCATATATTTGCATTAACAAGCAGTTTAACAGGTGTAGGCACTGTACTGGTCCATCGTCATGAAGGAATTATTTGGCAAAGTTGCCAAATTACCAGTCAGCCTATGTTCCTGCCTGCACTGCCGCAAACTTTGGACAGTGACAGAAAGAAGAAAATTGTGGACACAAGCACTTGAAATGAGCTTTCTCCAAAGGCTGGCAGGGCTCATTATTCGAGAGAGCGGTAGGATGCCAGTTCTTTATGTAACAGTAGAGCTGTTACACTTCATTGTTGAAAGGAACCACCTGAGGTGCATTGACTTATAATTGATATGAGAATCTGCAAAACGTTTAATTGTTCCACTTTATTGTGAGTTGTCTTCTGTTGAATTGGATTTTATTTATTTTTTGGCAAGGCTCATTTGCTTAATATTTTTTGTCATGTGTAAAGGGAGACTTGGCAAAGTAAGATTTTTATTGGTCAGTGTAATGTGTTTTTAAATACTGTCTATATGACTATAGACTTCTTAAATTTTGAATCTTCTGTTACACGTCTTAAAATATAACTGCCAGTAATACAAATTCATCAACATCCCGTGGTCTCCTAATGGAAACCTTTTTTATGGAAAAAAAAAAAAAAGTTTAAGCAGAAGAAGATGAATGGGGGGAAAAAAAAAGTTTTGTTTGTATTTTTACTATAAGTTTACAATATATTTTTTTTTACTTTAAATGGATTCTTTGGTTTATTAAGAATGAATATGTTTAAGTGGGGGGAAACTAATTAGAAACAATTCTGTGTATTGTAATAATAAAATTTATACACTATAATTTGCAGCCTCTTGACAAATTTGCATGTTCAGTAATGTATGACTGTGTAAAAATGATGCTGTATTAGAATGCAGTATATCAATTTTTCTCTTTTATATTTTTGTGTGTGGTCTGGTAAAGGTTGGTAGATCTGGATCCTGAACCAGACACCGGAGTGGAGGGAGGAGGCCAGGTAGGGCCCACCTCTGACAGACACCATGGCCAGCTCTCCCGGCTACGCAGCTCCTCTCTGGAGATCAGAGAAAAGGGGTCAGAGATCCTTAGGGAACAGCTGGATGCTGCAAAAAAGGTATTATAGTGCTGACGGACAGGGAAAAAAAAAAAACAGTTGACGAAGCAAATGCTCTTCCTCATTAAATGTAACTTTCTTTTATGCATCTCAGGAACTGAAACTAAAAGATAAGGAGTGTGAGCGTCTTTTGCAAGTCAGGAATCAGCTGGAACAGGAGCTGGAGGAGCTGACTGCCAGCCTGTTTGAGGTCAGCACTAATCAACGCTCTGTGCTGAGTACTGTGATTCTGACCGCTGCTGGTGAGGGATGTGGCTGAGGTGACGCTGTGAAAGCACTCAGCAGTTGTTTCTGACTAAATGTTTTTTAACCTTAAAAAAAATCCTTGATAATCAGATGTTAAGTTGTTTGACTTTGTTTAGCAGCCAAACCCAAATGTTGTAGGTGTTTGTAAGAGTGCTTTTTTAAAATGTTTTTTTTTAATGTTTCAACCCACTTTTTCACAGGAAGCTCACAAGATGGTGCGTGAAGCTAATGTGAAACAGGCAGGTGCAGAGAAACAACTGAAGGAGGCTCAGGGAAAGGTGTGAACCATTTAAAGATCTGCTGATGAATACTTTATACATTCAGTGCAAATTCTGAATGTCCCCCTGATGTACGTTACTCCTAGATTGACGTTCTGCAAGCAGAGGTGACCGCGCTCAAGACCCTGGTGTTGACGTCCACTCCTTCCTCACCAAACCGCCAGCTACATCCACAGCTGCAGTCTTCAGGTACCAGGGGAGCGTACAAACATACAGGTGGCCACATCCGCAACAAAAGTGCTAGCGGTGCCTTTCCATCCTCACCTGCAAAAACGGAACTTTCCTCGGTTTCCATTCAGCCTGGGGCAAAAGAGGAGCGAGAGGTAACATTTGTTTCACATCTGTCTCGAATATCTTTGCGTATGAATTCCACTTTTCCTGTCTGCCACTCTTCTCTTGCACTGAGTCAAGATCGCTTTGCTTTTCTTTTCCCTCAGTGCTTTCTTCTTCCTTACTTGTTCTTTCCTGTTTCTCTCTGGCATCTTTTCCATTCTCAGCCTGCTGCTCCTGCTCTCTTCTCTCTTCTTCTCTGCCTGATACCTGGCCACTCGGTCTGTGTGACCTATGACCCCTGTTGGCAGAGGCAAGGGGAGAGGCTAGATTCAGACAACAGAGAGGTAACCCTAAGTCTTTTAAACTGACCTCAGATCTTGTTTCCTGGTATTATCTGCAATTACAGTTCACACTATGATTTTGTCCTCTATATTTTGGAATTTGTTTGCTGGGTTTAGTTTGAGAGTGCCTTTCTGTGCCTCATTAAATACTCAACTTCAGTCAGTGTTGATTCACTGCGGTTGTCAAACTGAATGCAGCACCATATGTGTTGCAGAAGCACGAATGCACAAAATGACGAGTTTTCATTGTGGGATTGTGTGTTCAGTCTTTGTGCAGTGTACTGTGAAACTTAAGCATTGAAATAGTTTGTGCAAACATGCTCAAGTTTGCATTTTGTGACTGCAGTAGTCCATCTAAAGTTACTAAGCAACCACTCTGAGGTAAACGAATGCTGAAGCTAGAGTCACATCCTGTATACTGCTAGTTTTGTTTAAAAACATACAAATACTTGATGACTAAAATTTGAGTTAAAGGAAAAGCACATAGTTTGGTCTTTGTTTGCAGAGCAGATGCTGATCGCTCACACCCAATGTAGCCATTTTCACAGGATATAACAAAATCACAATATTATGTTTACATGATAGATGAATTGCAGCATTACTGCAGATACTGTACTGGCTGGTTGTGGTTAGTGCTGTACTAATCAACTAGTCAATTGACAGAAAATTAATCAACAACTAATTTGAGTCAATTATTCTCCTGTGTACTATTTTTCCAGGAAAAATTCTAAAACATATGATTGTTTCAGGTTTGGGGACAGTGGTGGCCTCATGGTTAGGGATGTGGACTGGTAACTGCAGGGTTGCCAGTTCAGTCCCTGGACCTGCAGGATCAGATCTGGGGGAGACGGATGACATAGCAGTGTTTGCCCCACCCTCATTAATCCCACTGTGGTGCCCATGAGCAAAGCCCTTAACTCCAACTGCTCCAGTGGAGCTGCTCAGTGGCCACAGACCAGCCTTTGGTTTTTATTGGGCTGCTTCCTGGTATGAATGTGTACAGTGGAGGAAATAATTATTTGATCCCATGCTGAATTTGTAAGTTTACCCTCTTACAAATAAATTAACAGTCCATAATTTTTATGGTGGGTTTATTTTAACAGAGAGAGACAGAAGAGCAACAAAAAAATCCAGAAAAAAAATATCAAACTAGAAAAGCACTCGGAGAGCGCAGACCTCCGCCAAGCGCTACAGTTCCCCCCATACAGTGTTTGTGTGTACGTTTTTAGATTCCTTGAGCATGAAAACATATGACTAGCATACCTGCCAACCACTCCGGTTTTGCCGTAATGGTTCCGGTTTTCAAGACCCCGTTCCGGGTTACGGCTTTATTAATCAAAATTACGGTTTTTCACTAAAAATTCAGTCAAAAATTTTAAATCGTAAAAAAAACACGAAAGCAATTCCAAACACGAGATCGCTAGGAATCATATCTAAATTTAGAACATAGTGGCGTCAGTAGCGTTTCTTTTCGTGGTTCGCTGCTACGCTTTACCTGAAGCGTTTGCTAAGCTAACGCTATCGCTATTGAGGGTATTGAGGTTTCTATTCTCGCGCAAAATCCCGGAGAGGCGTGCGTCTATGGCGAGATGTAAACACGCTGTAAACTGCTGCAGACGTTCGCACGACTGCACTTCAACCCTGGCAAATGGACCATGGATTATACAATTCAACGTAAACATCTAAAGAGACAAAACAAAAGAGAAACATCTAAAGGGAGAATATATTTTATATAATGCCTAAGATTCTGAAGAACATGTGCTGTGTAATTGCAAGCCTGGTCATGCTTGGTGTATCATGTAAACACATAAAATATCAGAGCGATTTTGCCGTCTTTTACGCACGTGTCTGTTAAACAGTGCTGGTATACCCTGCTGATATTTCTAGTCTTCTGGTTACCTCCGCCAAGGAGGTTATGTGATCATCAGCGTTGGTTTGTCTGTTTGTTTGTTAGCAAGATAACTCAAAAAGTTATGGACGGATTTTCATGAAATTTTCACAGATTGTCAGAAATGGGGTATCCTACAGATGATTAGATTTTGGTGGTGATCCGGATCACCGTCTGGATCCAGGAATTTTTTAAAGGATTCTTTTTTTTTTTTTTTATTTAACATTGCGAGATGGGGCCATTTTCAGTATTTTATTTATGATGTTAAACACTGTATGGGGGGAACTGTAGCGCTTGGCGGAGGTCTGCGCTCTCCGAGTGCTTTTCTAGTATTCATAATACATCACATCTGGCCTATTCAAAGTTCTATGCAGTGTTAAGATAGTCTTTTGAATGCAAATTTAATGAATGAATGAATCTTTATTTCGGATAGATTAAAAGTAAAGATTAAAAAGAAACAGAATAATATAACAAAGGCAAAAAAATCCAACAAGGTCAAATTAAACCATAACTCCTCTGATTATATAGTTCAACATAAGTTATCTGAAATGGGTGATGGCTGAAGCCGCAGCTTATATTGCCCACCCATATTCCATCCAAGAATTCAAAAGAAAAACAAAACAAGAGCGATTACAATTCGGAACAAAGCTAAGACAAAATGTGACAAAAAAAAAACTAAGTAACAACACAACACAGACTGGATATGACAATCCTTATGTGATTTTACATGTCATCTTGTATACATGTTTGGAGTATTTCTTCCTTTAGTTTTTGTTTAAATTGTCCAAGCGTTGTACATGATTTTAATTCAGGTCCAAAATCGTTCCATAATCTGACTCCTTGTACTGAAACACAGTGTTGCTTGGTGGTAGTTCTTACTGAAGGTTTTTGAAATATACATGTTCCTCTGAAATGATATTGTTTCTCCCTTATTTGGAACAACTTTTGGATATTTGTGGGCAGTGATAGATTCTTAGCTTTAAACATTATTACTGCAGTTTTAAAGTCAACCAGATCTTTCAACTTGAGAGCTTTTAATTTAAGAAAAAGTGGGTTTGTTGGTTCCCTGTAAGCAGCTTTGTTTATTGTTCTAATAGCTCTCTTCTGAAGCATAAAGACTGGATATATGTTTGTTTTATATGTATTTCCCCATACTTCAGTACAATATGTCATGTATGGGAGTATTAATGAATGATACAAAGTATATAATGTGGGTTGTTGATTCAGCAAATATTTCGCTCTATGTAGTATTGCAATTGATTTAGATATTTTACCTTTAATATAATTAATATGTGACTTCTATGTCAAATGCTAATATTTGTTTGACACTGCGACCCCTGGACCCCGGCTAGCTACTAGGCTTTTCAGGTTTGAAAGTTGAAGAAATATGAGGTTGTTAGCTACATTCTAACTTGATTTAATGCTAATATTTGTTTGGCGTCGGGGGGCTTCGCCCCCCTGAACCCCCCTCCAGGACTTTGTCCTGGACCTACCGGGGGCCTGCGGCCCCTGGACCCTGGCTAGCTACTAGGCTTTTCAGGTTTGAAAGTTGAAGAAATATGAGGTTGTTAGCTACATTTAACTAGATTTAATGCTAATATTTGTTTGGCAAATATTAGCACTATTATTATTAGCATTAGCATTATTAGCATTAGCATTAGCATCGGCCCCTGGACCCCGGCTAGCTACTAGGCTTTTCAGGTTTGAAAAGTTGGCAGGTATGGACTAGCAATTGGATTGACAATGATAGGATTAGTGGTTGAGTAGTTATTCACGAAAATGACATTTTCCGTAATGGCGGCCACAGTTCCGCCCATACAGTGTTTGTGTGTACGTTTTCAGATTCCTTGACCACGAAAACATATGACTAGCAATTGGATTGACAATGATAGGATTAGTGGTTCAGTAGTTATTCACTAAAATGGCATTTTCCGTAATGGCGGCCACAGTTCCCCCCATACAGTGTTTGTGTGTACGTGTTGAGATTCCTTGACCATGAAAACATATGACTAGCAATTGGATTGACAATGATAGGATTAGTAGTTCAGTGGTTATTCACGAAAATGGCATTTTCCGTAATGGCGGCCACAGTTCCCCCCCATACAGTGTTTGTGTGTACGTTTTCAGATTCCTTGACCATGAAAACATATGACTAGCAATTGGATTGACAATGATAGGATTAGTGGTTCAGTAGTTATTCACGAAAATGGCATTTTCCGTAATGGCGGTTTTCTTCTGGACGGTGATCCGGATCATCCCCCAAATTTAATCAGTTCTTCCTTGTACCATTTCCAACAACGCCTGAAAGTTTCATCGAAATCCGTCCAAAACTTTTTGAGTTATCTTGCTAACCAACAGACAGACAAACAGACAGACAGACAAACCCCGGCAAAAACATAACCTCCTGGCGGAGGTAATAATAAGAGTTATAAATTAATTTGCATTTGATTGAGGGAAATGAGTATTTGATCCTCTACCAACCAGCAAGAATTCTGGCCCACACAGACTGGTTATGTATCCATGAGGCACATAAACTTGTCCTATTTCTTTAGGAAAGTACTCCTAATTGCAACTTGGGTGTTTCAAAGACTCCTGTCACAAAATCAGTCTCTTCAATTCAAACCTCTCCACCACCATAGGCAAGACCAAAGCACTGTCAGAGGACAGGCATCACCATATCCCATAGAATCTTGGATAAGAACCTCCTGTCCTCAGCCAGAACACTGACGATGGGTTGTGAATAGAATCGAATAGAAATTCATTTACAGCAGGGAAAACAAGTATTAAACATGTTAACATTTTTCTCATTAAACATTTTTGATGGAGCCGTTGACTTGAGATTTTCACCAGATATCAGTAACAACCCAAGTAATCCATACATACAAAGAAATCAAGGCAACTGGGTTAACAAAACAAGTTATACTGTATTTAATAAAGTGGAATGACACAGGGAATGAGTATTGAACACGCTTGGTGAAATTCATTTAATATTTAGTAGAAAAACCTTTGTTGGTAATAACTGCTTCTAGACATCTCCTGTATGGAGAAACTAGGTGCAGGCATTGCTCAGGAGTGATTTTAGCCCATTCTTCCGCACAAACTGTCAAATCTTGAAGGTTCAGTGGGTGTCTTCTATGAACTCTGATCTTCAGTTTGTTCCATAGATTTTTAATTGGATTCAGGTCAGGTGACTGACTGGGCCATTCTAGCAGCTTTATTTTCCTTCTCTGGAGCCAGTTAAGAGTTTCGTTGGTTGTGTGTTTAGGATCATTGTCTTGCTGAAATGTCCACCCTCATTTCATCTTCAGCATCTTGGCAGATGGCAACAGATTGTTATCAAGGATGTCTCTGCACATTTGTCCATTCATCTTTCCTTCAATTATGTGAAGTCTGCCTGTACCATGTGCTGAAAAAACACTCCCACACCATGATGCTTCCACCTCCAAACTTCACTGTTGGTATGGTGTTTTGGGGCTGATGTACAGTGCCATTTCTCCTCTGAACATGCTGTGTGTTGTGGCATCCAAAAAGTTCAATTTTGGTCTCATCTGACCAGACTATATTCTCCCAGTATTTTACTGGCTTGACCAAATGTTGTGCAGCAAACTTCAAATGAGCTTCAACATGCTTTTTCTTCAGCAATGGAGTCTTGCGAGGTATAGAGCTCATGTCGGTTGAGTGCATTACGTATTGTTTTCTTTGAAACAGCAGTACCTGCTAACTCCAGGTCTTTCTGGAGTTCTCCACAAGTGGTCTTTGGCCCTTGGATAACTCTGCTAATAATTCTTTTGAGTCCTCTATCAGAAATCTTGCAAGGAGCGCCTGGTCGTGGCCGGTTTATGGTAAAAATGATGTTCTTTTCACTTCCGAATGATGGCTCCAACAGTGCTCACTGGAACATTCAGCAGTTTAGAAATACACCTGTAATCAATGCCATCATTATGTTTTGCAACAATAACATTGTGAAGGTCTAGAGAGAGCCCTTTGCTTCTACCCATCATGAGTTCTTTGTGGTGTGACAATCTGATATTCACAGACCTTTTTAAAGGCGATCAGTCAGGACAGCCATCCATCCATCCATCTTCTGCTGCTTAATCCTTTTCGGGTTGCCGGGGGCGGGGTTAGAGCCTGTCCCAGCATCTTTGGGCGAGAGGCAGGGTACATCCTGGACAGATTGCCAGTCCATCGCAGGGCTCAGTCAGGACTTAACCAGCTGAAATTAATTTGCTTGCACTGATGGGGGATGGAATGGCTTCCTAAATTCTGATGGATTTCAGCTGGTTTCTTGGCTTTCTTTATGCCTTTTTGCACCTCTTTTTCTTCATGTGTTCAATACTTATTCCCTGTGACAGTCTGCTTTATTAAATATAACTTGTTTTGTGAACACACTTGCCTTGATTTCTTTGTATGTATGGATTACTTGGGTTGTTACTGATATCTGGTGAAAATCTCATGTCAGTGGTTCCATCAGAAATATGTTTAATGAGAAAAATATTGACGTGTTCAATACTTATTTTTCCTGCAGTATAATCCTTTTTATTTTTTTCTGGATTTTTTTTTTTTTTAATCTTCTGTCTCTCTGTTAAAATAAACCTACCATAAAAATTATGGACTCTTCATTTCTTTGTAAGGTGGTAAACTTACAAATTCAGCAGGGGATCAGATAATTTTCCCCCACTGTATTTGTGTAAATGTGTATAAATAAAGGTTAAATTATGATAAATCAAATATGAAAATTTGCTACTGTTCCTGTTTTTGCATTATAAGTGGAATAATTTTTGGCTTTGTACTGTTTGTTTGACAAGCTGAGATATTTGATAAAGTCACCTTGAGCTCAGATATTATGATGGACACTGGTGACTATTTTAAAAATATTTTATAGACCACAAGTAGTTGACTAATCAAAAAAGTTAGCAAGATTAGTCGGTGACAAATATAATCGTTAGTTGCAGCATTTGTTCTGATTAAGACAATGCTCTTGATTGACTGGTTTATCTGCATTCAGTCTCTCACCTACAGCCACAAATTGTACTTAGCCCCTGAAAGTATTAAGTGACAGATACAAGTGGGTGAGCTGAGATTTGTATTTGGATTGACTGGGCTCCCTAACCTTACGAGGGCTGTTCGTTAAAGATTTCCACAGACTCATTTCCCATGGACTGAGAGGAACCAAACTTGGCAGTTATTAGTCTTTCTCTACATAGGTGCCACCAAGGGTCACACACTTTTCCCATCGCTTTATGCAGCTGTGGAGACCTCACCTGTAGAAGTCTGCAGGTTGGGTCAGAAGTCATGACTTGACCTCGGAAATGCTTCATCGTCTTGGAAGTGCTTGACCTTCAAAAATGACTTCATGGTTGGAAAGAGGTGGAAGTCAGATGGTACAAGGTCAAGAGAGTAAGGGGGGTGACAAAGGATTTCATAGCTGCAGGACTGTGCTTCTGCCGGGGCAACAAGCGAGTTGTAAACCGGGGCATTGTCTTGCAGGAGGTGGACATCTTTGGTCAGCAAGCAACGCCTCTCAGTCCTCTTGTAGCTCTGTGTGTTAACTTTCTTTTCCCAATTCTGTTACACTGAGCGCCAAATTAGGTGAAAAGTACCAATTTTATATGGTCTTTGGTAGGACCCAGCTGGGGCGTGAACCCGTAACCTGCTGGCTGTGGGGCAAATGCTCTACCACTAGTCCACTACTGCAGTTCTAGAGATTGTTTTCAGTTATTTATTCTCATCCTGGACTGGCGATGAGGTTATTAACTTTGGCGCTACAATATTTTTTGTAGCTGCTACTGAATATTTTACTATCAGAAAAGTCAAACAGTAACCCAGATCTTTTTAATTTTCAACCTGTGTATATTTTCTGGAGAAAAGTAATGACGTGTTCACCAATTCCTGTTGGTGAGGGAAGTCTTAAAAGTATATTCTTTAATAGCTGGAAATGTTTAATCATGTACAAACTTGATTTTTTTGAGCTGTTAAATACAGTATCTCAAAGATTGCTAAAATTGCAGTGTTCATATTCCATAATTCGATTTTATCAGCCATCAGGGTTTAAATATATGAGTAATGGCACAATGTTTATCTTTCATCGCCTATAAACTTGATTTACGGTAGTTGTTTAACACAACAGAAAGGCCATTTATTAAGAGTTCTGGTTTGTTTTCTCTCTGCAGATGGACTCCATTCTTTTTACAGAATTTTTGATGTGGAAGGAGCAACCCAGTCTGGACCGTTCCTCTGCCTTCCTGAGCCGTATTTACAGAGAAGACATTGGACCCTGCCTTTGTTTCACAAGATCAGAGGTGAGAATGTCACTGCTTATGTAAAAGCCCCATGACACTTCATTGGCATTGTAGTGACTATTGGCCTTTTAGCCACTCATGGGGTGACGGGAGGAGACCTGTTTTTGACGCACTTCCAAAGTAGCTCCAAGCATCGCATTTACATTTGGGTGATGCTCCATTTATTCAGTGCTCCACTCCTGTCTTACAAGTATCTGAAGTACAGTAAAGTGAGCTGACGTGCACGCAGGCTAGCGAGCGGTAAAAACCGTGTGATTACCCCATCACCCACAGCTGATGCCAGAGTCACCTGTGCCATTTAAAGTCTACCTGGTGCACTCTTACCACACCATCACCTATGGTGATTAATAGACAACACCTGTGACTATAGACACCAGGAAAATGGCTCCTACACACATCTTAACATGAAGGCATGTTGACTTTCGTCATTCCCAGCTGTCCCAACTAGTGCAAAGTGCAGTGGAAAACAACTCTTTGACGATAGAACCTGTGGCCATGTCAGCAGTACCGATGATTAAAGCCTCGGCAGTGGAATGTGGCGGCCCTATGTGAGTTACTCCGCTGTGATGTTCTCTTTCACAACTCACGGCTAAACACTGGTCAAGTCAGCAATGGGTATTTCTCTAATGTGGTTTTGGGTCTTCCACTGTTTTTCAAATAATCAATCTTTTGTCTCATCATGAATTTGAGTGTGGTTTAATCAGCGGGCACAATTCTAATCACTCTGATCTAAAATCTCTTTTTCCAGTGGCTTTAGGGCTGCAATAGAGACGTAAGTCCTCTCGGGAATTGGAATCCCTTTCACTAACACAGATTAATACCCCGTTAAAAGGAAGTCAGTGTATACTGTATGTTCAGAAACAAATCTGGAAACTAATGATCATCCTTCTGTGACTAACATCCTCTGATTTGCACCGTCTCGCTTTACTAGTGGAAAGGTTTTACTTACTTGTTTTGTGCTGTGGTAAAATACAGTATCTCTGCATTATTACGCCTGATGGGTTGCATGCCATGCCCAAAGCTTGCAGGTATTAAACTGCTGTTTGTGTATCTTAAGTTTTTTTGGCCACCATTGTTCTTTGCTTGTAGAAAATGTGCATTAAGTGGCGTATCACGGTTGTGCAGACATCGCATCAAACTTGGAGACAAGGGGAGCTACTATTACATCTCCCCTTCTAGCCGAGCACGCGTAAGTATAATTTATTTAATGCAAATTTAAATTAAAAATATCTATTGCATCTGTTAATTGTTCCCCGGGAGTGTAAAGAAGGTGTTCAGCTGAGAAGAAGACAGGAAAGTTGAATACACGTTTCAGTTAATCAGAGGAAGTGCTTTGGAAGCCATCACATAATTTAAGTTTTAAAAGCAGACAATTAAAACTGAATTTAAGCTATAGTGACAGTGCAAAGTAAACTAACTAAAATGCCCAACAATCAAATGGGAGTTCATTGATGGCATTGACTTTTAGATGCAGTGTATTTTTAAAGGACCTGTATTTATTCAGCACTTTTTTTTTTTTTTTTTTTTTTTAAATCTTAATGACCACTTGCAGTGCTTAAGTAAAGCTTCGTTCACGTGTGGAAGTATACCTTTATGTCGCATGGTGGCAAAACCTGTAATTGCAAAGAAACCATCATGGGTGAGAAACTTTTTCCAGACTGAATGGAGCCCAGAGGAGATGCTGTGGTGTAGTTGTCCTGTCAAGATGACTTTCATTAGGAATTGCTGTAGGACTTATTGATGAAACTTAATTATTTGGCATACTGCAGCTTTAAGAGTAGAGAACCATCTTTTGTCCATTCTTTGCATCATTTGAATATACAAAATTGGCCTAAATAAGTGTATGATATTAAATCAGTTTATGCATGGCATTACTCCCTTTATTGGTAGGGTAGCATCATAGTGATTTTTTTTTTTAAACGTATACTTTCAGATAACTGCTGTGTGCAACTTCTTTACATATGTCCGGTACATCCAGCAGGGTCTGGTAAGACATGATGGTAAGATAGAAAACTTAATTTCTTAGTCTGTGGGCCATTGTTGGCTCTATTCTTGCTAAAAGCTTTTTTTGGGGTCCCGTCTTTTCTAGCGGAGCAGATGTTCTGGGAGGTGATGCGTCTTCGCCAAGAAATGACTGTGGCCAAGTTAGGGTTCTACCTTGCTGATCAGGGCTAGAGGACCGGACAGCTGACTGAACCTCAATGCAGTCAATCCATGGTAACACTAAAGTCTGAGACAAGTTACAGCTGCTACAGAGGTCAACCAACAAGGGAAGATTAAAAATATTCACTTTTTGAAAAATGCAATTAGATGATCAGAATCAAAACCACTGTATAGTTAAAAAAAAAAAAAAAAAAAAACTTGTTCAAAGATGTGCCAGATGTTTTCCTGCTGTAACACAAAACTAACTAGTGTGCATCAGTACTTTTCTTTGTTGGAGCACTAAATCTTCCTAATGGAAAACAAAATGTCTCATGTATGTACAGTGGATTCTTCCAGGCATTAGTCTGTTGAAATGATGACCACAACACAGAAATCAGTCTTCGTCTTTTTGCCTCAAGAATTACAAGCATGCAGTGAAATGGTTGTTTCCACAGAGGAATGATTTGTTTCTTTGTACAGTTATCAGCTTACACACTATAGCTGGATTTATGCACCCGCATCATGTCAACGTCATTATCGAAGTATGCCGCCAAGTACGTTCGCCAGTTTTTTCTTGTGTGTTGGGTGGAATGCATTGTTCGGTTACCAAAATGGGTTTCAGCCAATGTGCAGAGTGATTTGTGTTTGTTTAATAGCAATGGATGAGCAGATTGTGATGGAGTTGGAGCTAATAAATGTTAAAAAGCAACTTTTTATATGATCGCTGCACAGGGGAAAAAAGAGAAGTCAGAAAACTCTGTGTGCGACCACCGCCGCTTCTTGACAATGTTGTGTGTGCACTCACTTCCTAAATATCTTTTGAATTTGGACTGTTGTTTAACCGACTCACTTTGGAAGTTGTGTTGCCATGAGCGAGCAGAGACGAGAACCAGTAAATGAGAAGGAGGGGACAAAGTGGACCAATGACAGCTCTTGCGATCTGCGTTGCCGACATGCACATTGGACGACACAGGAGGATATTGCGTCGGCTCAATGTAGGTGCATAAATCCAGCTTAAGGCTCAGCAAATCCTTGATATTAAAACAACTTTGTCAACTCCAGCCTTGTACAAGGAACAGCTTAGGTCTGTACTTAACTAGATTTATTGATCCTCCACACTCCGAAAATGAGACCTTTATGCTGTAGATACAAATAAGGAAAGCTTTAATACAAGTGATGACAATGTTTTAAATGTAGTTTTGCACATCTGTACATTTGTACATACACTTAAAAGCCATAAATGTCTTTGCATGAATGCAGATCATAGCCATATTACAAAAAGTGTAGTTGTACCTCATTGTTTATTTTGAAGGCAGATTCTGAAACAGAAATATTTAAGATGACAATGGAAAACATTGTGTCATGAAGTGCAATAACTGCTCTGTAGCCTTATGAGGGATTTTAAGGTCTCTCCCCTCAGTGTACTGATAATCAACTGTAAACACTCCATTAAACATCAGGCAGTATAGCCCGACTATGAACTTTGTACTGTGTCTCATTTATAAAATCTGATACCTGTCATTAGATAAGGAGATTACTTGGTTTGGCTTCAATGTCAGGAATTGAGTTTGAGAAAAACCCAACAAAGCAGATCTGCTTCACTTTCAGCCAGTTTCTGATTGGGTTAAAGATGAGGTAATCGTGGGGAGAATCAAACTCTCTAATGCACCTGCCAGGCAGATTTGTGAGCAGGAAACTGTAACAGGATACTGAGAAAGTGTTGAGACCACTTCCCGCTCAGAGAGGCTTTATGGAGCTAACATTCCAGAAAGATTTTAGTTTCCGGACTGGAAAACTTCTGTAAGCTTCTGTTTTCATGACCTCTTTGTACAGATTACAGCAGACCTTTATTAATAGTTTGACTCACATTTTTTGCTCGTTTTGCTTTCTCTGGGTAATTCCTTGTTCTATTTTCTGTCATTCTGTGTTTTGGTCATCTACTGTGGCATGCTGCTGTTACACTATAATTTCCCAGTTTGGGATCCATAAAGTACATCTCTGTCCTTCTGTCTTATCTCCTCTGGCCTCTGTAAAGCAAAGAACAAAACATGATTATTGTTGTGTTTTACAGGCATTAACAACAGAACTTTAAAAACTTTAAGTTAAACTGAATATTACAACAAACTTCTTACGGAAGGTTTGATTAACTTTTCTCTCGGCAACACACACCAGTGACCAACTCTTCTTTCTTTGGGAAATACCTGCAAAGGTACAAATTAGGATTAACTTTTTTCCCCTTTTCTCCTCCCACTGCATATAGCTTTTTTCTTTTAGTGATTTACCTTCGAAAACAGATCATTCCCATCACCAGCACGGCCACACCTCCGATAACCACAATCACAGCGGTGACGATCAGGATGGCGGACAGTGAAGAGGGCTCTATATCACAAAAAAGAATGTTAATTTCTGTTATAATGTGGATGGTCATAATAAAAATAACAAATTTTAATTTATCTGGGAATTTTGCTGTAATTGTCATGAGCCAAAATGTCAGGCTTCAGGCATTTAAAAAAAAAAAAAGGACTTTCTGCTGCCCCTTCCAACGTTCTGATTTTGAGGGGCAGCCAGTCAGATCAAAGTTGGCTTAAAAGGAAGGTGGCTATAAATTGAGCTAAAACAAATGGTTTCAGGCCCAAAGTAAGTTAAACATGGATTATTGTGAAGTGGGAATCAAAGTTGCTCTATTATCCATGAATAAACCAGCAGAAATGGAAATATTTCAGGAAAAGCAAACCAACCTGAGCAGATGAAGGAACCTGGAATGTTGAAGCATTCCAGCTGTTGTGGACAAGGAGAAGTCACTTCTTCACACTCGTTGATATCTGCAACAAATTCCGAGAAAAAATGTTAATGAGAAACACAATTTATCTCTAGTTGTCTTCTTCAATTTGTCGTTAGAAAACCCAAGATAACAATTTGTGTAGCATTTCGCAAAGTTTAAAAAAAAAAAAAAAAGGTACTTTGGGAGTCTCAATGTGCCTCAGTCATAAATTGTCCCCCTATTTGTCCCCTGACTTATCGTCTTTTCCTATACATTACTGGGGCAGTGCGGTGGCGCAGTGGTTAGCGCTGCGGCAGCACAGCAACTCACCCTTGGCCATGGGATCCCTGGTTCGATCCCAGCCTCTGACCAGCAGTGATCTGTGTGGAGTTTGCATGTTCTCCCCGTATCTGCGTGGGTTTACTCCAGGATTTCTCCAGTTTCCTTCCACAGGCCAAAAACATGTAGGTTAACTGGAGAGTCTAAAGTGGCCCTAGGTGTGAATGTGTGTGTGAATGGTTTCAGGGATAGCGCTGTACCATGGCTGCTTCATCCATCCAGGTGGATGCCCTCAATTTCCCCTCTGGGGATCAATAAAGTATACAAAATAAAAAAAAAAAAAAATTACTGCTTTCCATTTCGACTCCTCCATAATCCACCTCGAGGTTTCAGGACTGCATTTAGTCATCACACTAATATTTGTTTATGGGGAGTGACAAGCTCAGACAAATTATATGCTGTTGCAGTAAGAATCCTTTAAATATGAGTTATGAGTGAGACTCTTATTTGATCTTCTGTTGTTCAGTCTGTCTCTAGTTTCTGTACCTTGACATGTTGGGGGTGTGGGGCTCCACTGCTGGCTAGCTGGATCACAGGTGACGGATAAAGAGCCCAGCAGCTTGAAGCCAGCTTGGCACTGATAGAGAATTACTGAGTTACAGAGGAGGGAGTAGCCAGACTGAATCCTGGGTACCGGGCCACAGTGGGGATCTGATGAACATCAGTGGGGAGAGGAAAAAAATGAGAGATTATCCAAACAACAAGATTTATTTTTTTAACCTCTTTACCTGTGTCTGGTTCCTTCCAGGGACTGAGGTCGAGGTGGGGGATGAGGGCGTTTGAGCAGGACAGCATGCCCTCGGGGCTCTCTGTACGTGTGAATGGATCTGCAGGGACACGGGAGATGTGGCTGTTGTCGCAAATGATGCGGGACAGAGACACGGCATGCAGGTGTTTCCTCTGTTTGCTGGTGAACACGCCTTGCCTCTCCCACCAAAACCTTTGATGACAAACAGAATTAAGACTCCACTTCACACATAAAAACCTTATAATCCTGTTCAGCAGTACCTGTCCCCATCTCTCAGAGCTCTGAACTGTCTGCCCAGCAGGCAGGTCAGGAGCGGTCCAACACGACCTCCAGGCAGAGCCGGCTCAGAAATGGCCCCCACCCACACGTCGATGTTGTGTGGTGTTCCGTATAAGAGTTGGAATTTGTGAGCCAGAGTAAAGTTACCAAGAATTTCAGCCAGTTCTGTCGTATTGTTGGGAACCGAGAGGCCACAGAACCTTCGCCATGATCCATATCCTGATGGGTGAGATGAGCCAGGGAGCAAGTGGTTAGCACCATTGCCTCACAGTAGGGTCATGGGTTCAAATCCACCAGGGGCTCTCTGTGTGGAGTTTGCATTTTCTCCCTATGCTTGTATCGGTTTACTCCGGGTGCATCGGTTTCCTCCCACATTCTAAAAACATGCAAGTTAGGTTGGAGACTAAAGTGGCCCTAGGTGTGAATGGTGAAGGGATTGGTGCCACAGGGTGGCTGCCTCATCCAGCTCACTGGATGACTTGACTTCCCCTCTGGGATTAATGAAGTATATCAAAATAAAAGCAGAGTCAACAAACATTTTAACTGGATCTATGATGATGATGATAAAGCATGCTTTATTTTGATTCTAAGAAAATCCTGGTACAGGATACTTTTAAATGTTTTGGATTACAAGGCTGTTGTCTACATGCATGTGCTTCTATTTTGCAATGCCTGGACTCTGTATCACAGTGCTTTACAGTTCATAAACAACTCAGTGTCTTGTATACATCATTGTGATCTTAAAATCTGCTCTCCAGGCCTTCTCTCAATATAAGGAGAAAACGGCACTGGTTAATTTTGATTTACAAAGCCATACTGGGCAACTTACCATCATATCTTTGTAATCTTTTACCCCCATAAACAACTGTTATAATTCTTGTTCCTCTAAGTGGCCCCTGTATAGTATTCCTCAAGTGTTCAATGAACTTGGTAAAACAACTTTTTCTTATTTCACTCCTTGGTCTTGGAATGATCTTCATAAAATACTACAATTACACGAACTGGTTGATCTTAAATACAAACCCCTGATAAAGAGAGCTATTATATAGGAATATAAATGCTTTTTCTGAGCTAGATTTTTAAATTGGGTAATGTTATTTTGTTGTCCTGTTGTTCTATGTATTGGTCTGCCGTCTTGGCCAGGTCTTCAAAAAAGAGATGGCAACATAGTTGTCAACTTTATGCAGATGATGCAGTTATTTACACAGCTGCTAAGACTCCAGCTCAGGCTGCAGACGTCCTGTCTTCAAGCATGGTTGATGTCCAAGAGCGGCTCATTCAGAACCATCTACTGCTGAACCTTCAGAAAACAGTTTCAATGTGCTTTTCAATCAAAAAATGTAATTTGCAACATTTTAAAGTTAATATACATGATCAAGATATTAGTTCAGTTACAGAATTCAAATACCTTGGCATTGTACTAGATCCTCAACTCAAATTTAATCTTCACATAAAGAAGATTTCTAAAACAGTAAAAAAAAAATTTGAATTGCTTTAAATTAATTAGACATCACATACCACACCAAGCAGCCGTACTCTATATGCATTCTATGTTGGGTTTTTTTTTCGCATATATCATACTGTTTGACAGTTTGGGCTCAAGCAGTTCCTTCTACAATAAAACATAGGTTCATTATATAATCAAACTCTAAAAATTCTGGATAAAAAGCCCATTAGGTGGCATCATTGTTATATTCTAAAAAAATATAATCTGAGTTTTGAGAGTTTCATTGACCTTTGTTTTCTGAAATTAATTTTTAAATGTTTCCATAAATCAGCGCCAGAGCCACTTGTTGGATTCATCCAAAGACAGGACAGCAGCAGAGCCACCAGGAGTTCTGTTAACAATAACTGTAAAATATCCCACCGCAGAACCACATTTGGACAAACAGCTTTTTCTATAAAGGGCAGTCATATCTGGAACACAATGCCAAATGAAATCAAAATAACTGATTTTAAAACATTTACTACAAAGGTTAAAAACTGGCTGAAAAGTAAACAAGAATGTACCCATGTATGAAATGATTGTCTGCAGGGTGTGAGTGAATGAAGGGAAGGCAAATGTGTAACAGGCATTTTACTGTAACAGGCAAATGTGAATCAGGTTTTTATATTGTGTATTTATAATTTTGTTTGCATTGATGTATGTGGATAATGTTTATACTGTTTTCATTTTGTTTTTTCTTCATCTTTTTCTCTGTTTTTCTCTAAAGCCCATCCAGGGACAAGAGTTGCAAACTAGCTTAATGCTATACACTCTCTGTGCAACACATCATATTTTCTTTTTGTCTATGTTTATTGCACTGTCCCTGACAAATAAATAAAATAAAATATAAAAAAAAAAGTCCGCTTATGATAAGCGACTTTGGGCTTGTTTTTCCTCTAAAGTCACTTGCAAATCTAGTCAGTCGTGGGTTACAGGTTTTTGGGCTTGTTTTTTTAACATGTAGTTTGCTTATTTGGGCTTGCTTTGCTGTCTGACAGCTCTCCCACCTCCCCACAAAACACGAGCGCGATAGTTAATTTACAGGACCCATCCACACCCCCGTTTTCTGGTTACCACTCCTGCCCCACTGATCTCTTTAGAAAAACTAGACTGATCATTGGCCGCTAGAAGTGAAGCCACCTGGCCGCCATATTAGTACACCCAAATCGACAGCTGCTAAACATAATGTCAACTCTATTTCTATAGTTCACTGGTTGCGCAAGATTATAAGCTGTGTCTCCATACCAAGAAGTTCATTCATCTTCTTCTGCTTAATCGTTTTCGGGTCGCGGGGGGACTGGAGCCTATCCCAGCATCTTTTTGGGCGAGAGGCAGGGTACACCCTGGACAGATCACCAGTCCATCGCAGGGCCGACACAGAGAGACAGACAACCATTCACTCTCACATTCATACCTAAGGACAATTTAGAATCCCCAGTTTTTGATGCCAATTAACTTAACTTGCATGTTTTTGGCATGTGGGAGGAAACTGGAGAAAATCCCGGAGTAAACCCACGCAGACACGGGGAGAACATGCAAACTCCACACAGATCACTGTTGGTCGGGGGCTGGGATCGAACCCAGGATCCCCCGGCCAAGGGTGAGTTGCTGTGCTGCCGCAGTGCTAACCACTGCCCCACCGCGCCGCCCTCAAGAAGTTCAAAATCTGTTAATTTCTGGGGAAGTTATTGAGGTAAAAGTGTCTGGCCAGGGGCTTCACTTCGTGCGGCCAATGTTCCATCCAGTTTTTCTATAGCGATCAGTGGCCCGTCTGACTCCACTCGGCTCTGTACTCGCTAATGAGGTGTGAGCTATCCAGTTTTTTTTTATACACATCAGTGCATATGGGACCTTAAATCGAAAAAAAATTTGTCATTGAAATGAATGGCAAACGCAAAATTATCTTTTGATCCCGATCAAATTTTGCCACGAGATACACATATGTTTGTCAATTTAAAAGACAATTTTCCATGTAATTAAAGTTGGTGGCTGTCATATAATAGAGTAATATTTAGTTTTTGTTTAAACGACTAGCGGACAACAACTCCCGTCATCCCACATCACTAAACTGTAATCGTGTTTAGTGCTGTTACCTATGCAGAAAAACTGCACAAAAATTTAATTTATTCATGTTTTTATGGTGACTGTTTACTATAAATTATATTATAATTTATATCTCCTTTCTTTTTTTTCCACAATATTTTTTATTGAACCTTTTTTAACAAACATGACACAAACAAACACTAAAGTAATTAAAAAAAAATGTACTAAAAACACCAACAACCACTATCAAAAGCAAGTCATCAACAATGCTCCTCTGTTTAGCCTAGGTAATTCATTACATTGTGGGGCACATATATGCACATATGTATATGACTGCATGATTCATACGTATACCATCTTAGGCTTCACATCTGAGACGGAACAAAGGACTGAGCCGCTCTGGAGATAACACGAGGGTGTGAAGTTTAGTCTTTGGCATGCAAAGAGATAGCCTTGGGGGATTTCGCCCAGCGGCCAGAGACTGAGAGGTGGAGTGTGTTAAGATCAGGGGGAAGTTACATTGTGACTGGGATTAAGTACCATGTGACTGTATGTTTGATGTCCTGGGTATAAAAGGGACAGATGTTGGAAGATTCATTTTCTTTTCTCTTTCTGTGTTTGGATGATGTTGGAGAATGTGAATAAATCTGACTTGAGAAATAAACTCAGCCTCATCTTTCTCCATTCTCCACACTGGTGACCCTATGACGTATCATGAGCAGAAGTAATTCCCCCGAGCCGGACTTGTCAGGAGCCAGCCAGGCGAACGCAGCCACAGTCAAGCTACCAGACTTCTGGCAAGACAACCCATGCTCCTGGTTCCACTTGGTCGAGGCACAGTTTGCCCTCCGGGGGATAACGGTAGATGACACCAAATTCTACCACGTTATTTCCAAGCTCGACAACCGCACGGCTCGATATGTGCAGAGCTTTTTGGAGCGCCCACCGGCCGACAACAAATACGGCGGGTTGAAGACTGCGCTCATCCAGCGTTTCACTCCCTCAGTCCAGGAGAGAGTGGAGAGACTCCTGGCCCTGAACGACTTGGGAGATAGCACGCCCGTCGACCTGATGGAAGACATGCTGAGGCTGAGGGGCTCAGACGGTGACGACTTCCTCTTCACCCACATTTTCCTGAGAAACCTACCATTGGCCACGAGAGCAACCCTGGCCGGTTCACCGTTGATGGCCCAGCGGGACTTCCGCGCGCTGGTCCAGGAGGCACAACGGATTCTCAACGCCAGCAGACAGCGCGCAGCCACCGCAGCAGCGACGGAGTTCGGCGCGGTGGCTGGAGACGACGGGGCCAGAGGCGGCGGTAGCAGACCCACAGACAACGGCGGCGGCGAGGGCCAGGGATCGCGGAGGAGACGACCTCTGTTTTTACCATCGCCGTTTCGCAGAGAGCGCACGCAAATGTATACCACCGTGCCAGTTCAGGAGCTCGGGGAAACGCCAAGACTGGGGGTCGATAGCAGCTGCGGCCCTCGGGGAGGAGAACAAGCTGCTCTACTTGACGGATGCGCGATCGGGGTGGCAATTCCTCGTGGACACAGGCTCCCAAGTGAGCTTCATCATGCCTGCATACGCTGACCGGCTGGCGGGTCCCGGAGGTCACGGAGCGTCAGCAGCGAACGGCTCGAGGATTAAGACCTTTGGTGAGAAGACTCTGCTTCTGTCCCTACACGGCCGTACATTTGAGTGGACTTTTGTTATAGCTGCAGTGAACTTCAACATGTTAGGGGCTGATTTTCTGTGCTCACATGGTTTGTTGGTTGATCTTGCTAATAGGCGCCTGGTTAATGCACTTTTTTATTCTATTCCCTGTGCAGCCCGAGTGACCCCGCCCACAGCACAAGCCAACGTCGCAACAGCAGGTGGTAAGTTTCACACACTGCTCACTCAGTTCCCAGCACTCACGGTTCCCACATTTTCAGCAGCTGTCGCTAAACACGGAGTGGAACACTTTACTACCACCGGCCTGCCCGTTTTTGCAAAAGCTCGGCGCTTGGATGCAGCTAAACTGTCCATAGCGCGCGAGGAGTTCGCCAGCCTTGAAAAGTTGGGCATCATCAGACGTTCGAAGAGCCCATGGGCTTCCCCGCTTCACATGGTCCCTAAAGCTGACGGCTCATGGCATCCTTGTGGAGATTTCCGCAGGCTGAACAACGCTACAGCGCACGACCGCTACCCAATCCCGCATATCCAAGATTTTTCCGTTCATTTGGCAGGGGCGCGCATTTTTTCTAAGATAGACTTGGTCTGCGGGTACCATCAAGTCCCAGTACGCGCTGAGGACATCCCCAAAACGGCGGTAATAACTCCGTTTGGCCTTTTCGAGTTTTTGCGCATGCCATTTGGGCTTAAAGGCGCTGCGCAGACGTTCCAGCGCATGATGGACGCGGTGTTGCGTGATCTCCCCTTCGTGTTCGTCTACCTGGACGACATCTTGGTAGCCAGCGCGTCCGGAGACGAACACGAAAATCACCTCACGGCAGTTTTCCGGAGGTTGGGGGAGCACGGGTTAATAATCAACCCAGCGAAGTGTCAGTTCGGGGTGACGCAGATTGATTTTTTTTTTGGGGGCATCGCGTCTCTCCAGGAGGAGCCGTCCCTCTGCCTGACAAAGTGCGCGCGGTAACAAATTTTCCCCAGCCACAAACGGTCAAAGCGTTACAGGAGTTTTTGGGAATGGTAAATTTTTATAACCGTTTCCTCCCCCGCACAGCGCAGCGCATGCAACCATTGTATGCCGCGCTAAAAAAACAAAAACCCACAAGCAAAATCGAATGGTCTCCTGAGCGAGAGCGTACATTCGCGGAGGTCAAAACAGCCCTGGCAAACGCTGCGTTGTTAGCACATCCAGACCCCACGGCCCGCATAGCGCTCACTACTGACGCGTCAGATGTGGCCATAGGAGCGGTCGTAGAGCAGCAGGTCGCCGGGGTTTGACAGCCGCTCACCTTTTTCAGCAGGACGTTGCGCGACAGTGAGCGAAAATACAGCGCATTCAACAGGGAGTTGTTAGCTCTCCACTTAGCCACTTGCCACTTCCAGTTCTGGCTGGAGGGACGCCGTTTCACCGCGTTCGTTGACCACAAGCCGCTTACTTTCACGATGGCCAAGGTTTCAGAACCGTGGTCAGGCCGGCAGCAGAGGCAGCTGGCTGCAATCTCAGAGTTTACTACCGATATTCAGCACGTAGCGGGTAAACTTAATGTGGTGGCAGACTGTCTCTCGCGGGCTGTAGCGGCCCCAGTCCGCGTAGGGGTAGATTGTGCAACCATGGCCGCGGAGCAGGCTAGCGACGCGGAAGTGCGTGCCTCCGCAGTCCGCACGGGGATAGATTATGCAACCATGGCCGCGGAGCAGGCTAGCGACGTGGAAGTGCGTGCCGCCGCAGTCCGCACGGGGATAGATTATGCAGCCATGGCCGCGGATCAGGTTAGTGACGCGGACGTGCGCACGCTCCAGTCTGGACCAACAGGGTTAAGGCTGGAGAACAGGGTGTTACAAGATGGTATGCCCCCCCTAATCTGCGATGTCTCCACGGGTCGACGCTGCGTTTTTGACTTGATTCATTCTCTGGCGCACCCGGGGGTGCGCGCTTCGGTCAAAATGGTAGGAGAGAAATTTGTATGGCCGAGCCTGCGCAAGCAAGTTAAAGAGTGGGCAGCAGCCTGCATAGCTTGTCAACGAGCCAAAATACACAAACACACTAGAGCTCCCTTGGAGTTGTTTCACATCCCGGCTAAGAGGTTCGATCATGTGCATGTCGACCTCGTAGGCCCCCTCCCGCCGTCACAGGGGTGCACACACCTTTTGACAATGGTGGACCGCACCATGCGTTGGCCGGAAGTGGTCCCACTGGCATCAACCACGGCCGAGGAGGTGGCGCACGCGTTTTTAACGGCATGGGTAGCGCGTTTTGGAGTTCCGTCGGACATTACGTCTGACAGAGGTCCTCAATTTGTTTCCGAGCTTTGGTCAGCGATGGCCCGCAGCCTGGGGGTAACGATCCACCGCACTACCGCGTACAACCTGCAGGCTAATGGTTTATGCGAACGTTTCCATAGGTCATTGAAAGCAGCCCTCAGAGCGTCGCTTACGGATGCAAATTGGGTGGACAGGCTACCATGGGTTTTATTGGGGTTGCGTTCTGCACCTAAAGAGGATTTAAAAGCCTCCCCAGCTGAGTTAGTTTTTGCACAGCCACTCCGGCTGCCCGGGGAATTTCTCCCAGATAATCCTGCGCCAGAGTGCTCCCCTGCTCAGCGGTTGCAGAGCAACACGGGATCGAGCACGCTTCCTGGCCCCGTTCGTCACAGTTTTCCGCATGTTTTTGTGCCTAAGGCTTTAAAAAATGCGGAGTTTGTTTTTGTCAGACACGATGCGCATCGCGCCCCGTTGCGGCCACCTTATGATGGACCGTTTAGAGTGCTGGAAACAGGGGATAAGCATTTTTTGCTTGATTTGGGGGGCAGGGAAGAACAGATTGGCATAAACAGACTCAAACCCGCCTTTGTGTTGGCCGACGAAAATGTGCTGTTGGCTACGGCTCCTCGGCGCGGCAGACCCCCTAAGGAGCATTCATCAGGACACCCACAGGGATTGATTAACAGTTCTAATCCTCAGGCAGCAGCTCCCCAGCAGGAGGGCGCCGCAAGAGTGGTAAAGCCCGCTTACAGCAGATATGGGAGGCGACTGAGGCCCAAGCGACATGTGGACTGATGTGTAATAATTTTACCATGACTTGCAGACTGTTATTACGGTTGTTCCATCTTAGACGTTTGGGGGGGGGGGGGTCATGTGGGGCACATATATGCACATAAGTATATGACTGCATGATTCATACGTATACCATCTTAGGCTTCACATCTGAGACGGAACAAAGGACTGAGCCGCTCTGGAGATAACACGAGGGTGTGAAGTTTAGTCTTTGGCATGCAAAGAGATAGCCTTGGGGGATTTCGCCCAGCGGCCAGAGACTGAGAGGTGGAGTGTGTTAAGATCGGGGGGGAAGTTACATTGTGACTGATGTCCTGGGTATAAAAGGGACAGATGTTGGAAGATTCATTCTCTTTTCTCTTTCTGTGTTTGGATGATGTTGGAGAATGTGAATAAATCTGACTTGAGAAATAAACTCAGCCTCATCTTTCCCCATTCTCCACAACATAAGTATACATATTATACATTCACCAATTTGGAATTTACAAGGTCCACACACATCATTCACCTTCTTCTTCAGAAGTTATGTTTAATTTCTTTACATAATCAATGAAAGGTTGTGGGACACATACGAATCGCTTTAGGCCTCACATCTCAAATTAGAACAAAGAACTGAGTCTCCTTGGAGATAACAGGAGGATGTGAAAGTTTAGCCTTTGGTATGCAAGAGATGGCCTTGGGGGATTTCCGGGTGGCTGAAGACTATGAAAAGGAGGTTATAGGATCAAAGAGTAGATGCATTGTTACTTGTGATTGAAATGCAATGTGACTGTGAACTGGGAGAGTCCTGGTATATAAAGGACGAATGCTTCTGTGTTTTTGCTTTTTCTGCTTTGCTGATGTTGGAAGATGTGAATAAACCTGACTCGTGAGATAAACTCTGCCTCGTCATTTTCACATTTCCACACTGGTGACCCTAAGACGTATCATGGACAAAAGAAATTCCCCCGGGTCAGCCGAGTCAGGAGCTCCCAGCCAAGTGTATGCCGCTACGGTCCAGTTACCGGACTTTTGGCAGGACAACCCGTGCTCCTGGTTCCACTTGGTTGAAGCACAGTTCGCCCTCCGGGGGATAACGGTAGATGACACGAAGTTCTACCATGTGATTGCAAAGGTCGACAACCGCACGGCTCGGCATGTGGAGAGCCTATTGGAGCGGCCACCGGCCAACGACAAATACGGCGGGTTGAAGGCTGCGCTTATCCAGCGTTTCACTCTGAGTCGAGGAGAGAGCGGAGAGGCTCCTGGCTCTGAACGACTTGGGAGATGGCACGCCCATTGACCTGATGGAGAACATGCTGAGGTTGAGGGGCTCAGACGACGACGACTTCATCTTCACCCACATTTTCCTCAGGACCCTACCGTCGGCCACGAGAGCGGCCCTAGCCAGTTCACCGTTGTTGGCCCAGCGGGACTTCCGCGCGCTGGCCCAGGAGGCGCATCGGATTCTCAACGCCAGCAAACAGCGCGCGGCTACCGCAGCAGCGACTGAGTTCGGTGCGGCAGCCGGAGATGGCGGGGGCCAGAGACGGCGGTAGCAGAATCAACGGCGGCGGCGGGGGCCAAGGATCGCGGAGGAGACACCCTCTGTTTCTACCATCGCCGCTTTGCAGAGAAGGCACGCAAATGTATACCACCGTGCCAATTCAAGCGCTCGGGAAACGCCAAGACCGGGGGTCGGTAGCAGCTGCGACCCTCGGGGAGGAGAACAAGCTGCTCTACTTGAAGGATGCACGCTCGGGGAGGCATTTCCTCGTGGACACAGGCTCCCAGTTGAGTTTCATCACACCTTCCTCCGCTGACCGGCTGGCAGTTTCCAGAGGTCCCGGGGTGGCAGCAGCGAACGGCTCGGAGATTAAGACTTTTGGTGAGAGGACTCTGCTTCTGTCTTTACATGGCTGTACATTCGAGTGGACTTTTGTCATAGCAGCAGTGAATTTCAATATGTTGGGGGCTGATTTTCTGTGCTCACATGGTTTGTTGGTTGATCTCGCTAACAGGAACCTGGTTAATGCACTTTCTTTCGATTTTATTCCCTGTACAGCCCGAGTGGCCCCACCCACAGCACAAGGCAACGTCACAGCTGCAAGCGGTAGGTTCCACACACTGCTCACTCAGTTCCCAGCACTCACGGTTCCCACATTTTCAGCAGCCGTCGCTAAACACGGGGTGGAACATTTTATTACTACCACCGGCCCGCCCGTTTTTGCAAAAACTCGGCATTTGTATGCAGCTAAACTGACCATAGCGCGCGAGGAGTTCGCCAACCTGGAAAGGTTGGGCATCATCAGGCGTTCAAACAGCCCATGGGCTTCCCCACTACACATGGTCCCTAAAGCTGACGGTTTGTGGCAACCTTGCGGGGATTTCCGCAGGTTGAACAACGCCACAGCGCACGACCGCTACCCAATCCCCCATATCCAAGATTTTTCCGTTCATTTGGCGGGGGTGCGCGTTTTTTCTAAGATAGACTTGGTCTGCGGTTACCACCAAGTCCCAGTGCGAGCTGAGGACATACCCAAAACAGCGGTAATAACTCAGTTTGGTCTATTCGAGTTTTTGCGCATGCCATTTGGGCTTAAAGGCGCTGCGCAGACGTTCCAATGCATGATGGACGCGGTGCTGCGCGATCTCCCTTTCGTATTCGTCTACCTAGACGACATCTTAGTAGCCAGCGCGTCCGAAGACGAACACGAAAACCACCTCACGGCAGTTTTCCAGAGGTTGGGAGAGCACAGTTTAATAATCAACCCAGCGAAGTGTCAGTTCGGGGTGGCGCAGATTGATTTTTTGGGGCATCGCGTCTCTCCAGAAGGAGTGGTTCCGCTACCTGACAAAGTGCGCACGGTAACAAATTTTCCCCAGCCACAAACGGTCAGGGCGTTACAGGAGTTTTTGGGAATGGTGAATTTTTATAATCGTTTCCTCCCCCGCGCAGCGCAACTCATGCAACCACTGTACGCCGCGCTCAAAAAACAAAAACCCGCGAATAAAATCGAATGGTCCCCAGAGCGAGAGTGAGCGTTCTCGGAAGTCAAGGCAGCCCTGGCCAATACTGCGTTGTTGGCGCATCCGGACCCAACGGCCTGCATAGCGCTCACTACTGACGCGTCAGATGTGGCTATAGGGGCGGTCGTGGAGCAGCATGTAGCCGGGGCTTGGCAGCCGCTCGCCTTTTTCAGCAGGACTTTGCGCGATAGTGAACGTAAATACAGCGCGTTTGACAGGGAGTTATTAGCTCTCCATTTGGCCATTCGCCACTTCCAGTTCTGGCTGGAAGGACGCCGTTTCACCGCGTTCATTGACCACAAGCCGCCTACTTTCGCGATGGCCAAGGTTTCAGAACCGTGGTCAGGCCGGCAGCAGAGACAGCTGGCCGCAATCTCAGAGTTTACTACCGATATTCAGCATGTGGCGGGTAAACTTAATGTAGTGGCAGACTGCCTCTCGCGCGCCGTGGCGGCCCCAGTCCGCGTAGGGATAGATTATGCAGCCATGGCCGCGGATCAGGCTAGCGACGCGGAAGTGCGTGCGCTCCAGTCTGGACCAACAGGGTTAAGGCTGGAGAACAGGGTGCCGCAAGACGGTATGCCCCCCCTAATCTGCGACGTCTCCACTGGGCGACCGCGTCCTGTGGTACCGGCCGCGTGGCGCCGCCGCGTTTTTGACTCTATTCATTCTCTGGCGCACCCGGGAGTGCGCGCGTCGGTCAAAATGGTAGGAGAGAAATTTGTATGGCCGAGTCTGCGCAAACAAGTTAAGGAGTGGGCAGCAGCCTGCGTGGCGTGTCAACAAGCCAAGGTACACAAACACACGAGAGCTCCCTTGGAGCCGTTTCACATCCCGGCTAAGAGGTTCGATCATGTTCACGTGGACCTCGTAGGCCCCCTCCCGCCATCACAGGGGTGCGCACACCTTCTGACAATGGTGGACCGCACCACGCGCTGGCCGGAAGTGGTTCGACTGGCGTCAACCACAGCCGAAGAGGTGGCGCGCGCATTTTTAACTGCGTGGGTGGCGCGTTTTGGAGTCCCGTCGGACATTACGTCTGACAGAGGCCCTCAATTTGTTTCCGAACTTTCACAATTCACCGCACAACCGCGTACAATCCGCAGACTAATGGGTTATGCGAGCGTTTTCATAGATCATTAAAAGCGGCCCTCAGGGCATCACTTACGGATGCTAATTGGATAGACAAGCTGCCGTGGGTTTTATTGGGGTTGCGTTCTGCACCTAAAGAGGACTTAGAAGCCTCCCCAGCTGAACTAGTTTTTGCGCAGCCACTTCGGCTGCCCGGGGAGTTTCTCCCAGATAATCCTGCGCCAGATAGCTCCCTGTCTCAGCTGTTGCAGCGTGGCACGGAATTGGGCACGCTGCCTGGCCCCGTTCACCACAGTTTTCCGCGCGTTTTTGTACCTAAGACTTTGAAAAACGCGGAGTTTGTTTTTGTCAGACACGATGCTCATCGCCCACCGCTGCGGCCACCTTATGATGGACCGTTTAGAGTGCTGGAAACAGGGGACAAGCATTTTTTGCTAGATTTGGGGGGCAGGAAGGAAAAGATTGGCATTAACAGGCTCAAACCCACCTTTGTTGTGGCTGACGAGGATGTGCTGTTGGCCAGGGCTCCTCGGCGCGGCAGACCCCGTCGGGGAAATTCCCCAGAACACCCACAGGGACTGACAAACAGTTTTCACCCCCAGACAGCAGTTCCTCAGCATGATGGCGCCGCAGAAGTGGTGAAGCCCACTTACAGCAGATACGGGAGGAGGCTGAGGCCCAAGCAGCACGTGGGTTGATGTGTAATGATTTTATCATGACATGCAGACTGTTATTCTGTTGTTCCATCTTAGATGTTTGGGGGGTTCATGTGGGACACATATGTATCGCTTTAGGCCTCACATCTCAGATTAGAACAAAGAACTGAGTCTCCTTGGAGATAACAGGAGGATGTGAAAGTTTAGCCTTTTGTATGCAAGAGATGGCCTTGGGGGATTTCCGGGTGGCCGAAGACTATGAAAAGGAGGTTATAGGATCAAAGAGTTGATGCATTGTTACTTGTGATTGAAATGCAATGTGACTGTGAACTGGGAGAGTCCTGGTATATAAAGGACGAATGCTTCTGTGTTTTTGTTTTTTCTGCTTTGCTGATGTTGGAAGATGTGAATAAACCTGACTCGTGAGATAAACTCTGCCTCGTCATTTTCACATTTCCACAAGGTCTCCATATATTCTCAAACACATTTTCCTTTGATTTCAGTATGTATGTTGTTCTTTCTAGTTGAAGGTTTGTTAACATCTGTCTTAACCACTGAGTCACATCTGGTCTATGAGTCTTTTTCCACAGTAGTGCAATACATTTTTTGGCATTAAGCAAACTGAGGTCTATGAATGCTCTTTCACTCTTATTAAAGTTATGCTTTTCTGGATACAGACCCAACAAAAACAGTTTAGAGTTCAATATGAATTGTTTTGAAATTATTTTTTCAATTGTTACCCTTACCTCTTCCCAAAACATTCTAATTTTTCTACATTCCCATAAACAATGAAATAGGGTTCCTTTACTTTCCATACATTTTGTGCACGTATCTGGTATGTTTTTGTTATATCTATTTAACTCCACCGGTGTAACATACATCCGCATTAACCATTTAAAATCTGTCAATTTAAGACGTACATTTATTAATTTGGTTTGAGCTTCTGTACAAGCCAATTCCCATTGTTCCTTTGAAATTTCAGTTTGCAGGTCTTCTTTCCAATAATTCAGTCTTTTCTGTGATTTTTCACTTGAGGATAGTGTCAATGAGTTATAAAACTCTGAAATAATACCCTTTCTCTTACTATCTTTCGTCAAAATTTTTTCCAAGGATGAATAAGTAGGTTGGGTGAGAGCATTATTTTGATTTGATCGAATAAAATTCCTAAGCTGAAGATATTTAAAAAAATGTGTTCTATTAAGATTAAATTTGATCCTCAGTTCTTCAAAAGACATTTACGTTATCTGAACGTGACAAATATAAGTCTTGAATCTTTTGAATCCCTTTTAAATTCCATACTTTAAATACAGCATCCGCTCTCCCTGGTGTAAAATATTGATTACCCCATATTGGGCTAAATTGTGACAATAAGTGTGGTTCTTTTAAATATTTTTTGGTTTCACACCATATTTTGATCATATGCTTTACAATTGGATTTTTAACTTGTTTCTGTAATTTTTTAGCAGAGTCTTGAGTATATGAATAAGGGAAGAGGTAAAGGTAAATTGTATGATTCCATTTCAGTCCAGTGAGGGAGATCATTTGATGAAAAATAATATGTCATAGACCTCAGTTGTGCTGACCAGTAATACAACATAAAGTTTGGACATTTCAGACCTCCACGATCAAATGGTAAATATAGTAAGGACATCTAGACTAAGGATTTGTAGACAAAAACAGCACTGCAGGATGGGTGCGAAGCCGCCACGGAAGCTAAACACTAGTGCACTGAATGGCCAAAAGAAGCAGGAAGAACTTACACAGGAAATGGATGAAAACTTGAAAGACTGGGACAGGAACAACTCAGAATGACATAGAAGAGAAATGGGCAACACTGAAGGATACGGTGTATCAGACTGCGAGTGATGTATTAGGCTACCCTGAGAGGAAACATCAAGATTGGTTTGATGAGCATGATGAACACCTGAAGAAACTACTAGAAGCGAAGAATACAGCTAGGCAGGAAAACCTACAGTGCAACACAAGGTCGAAGAAGAAGAAATACTCAAAGGCTTAGAGTGAGCTACAGAAGTACACCAGAGAGATGACGTCCAACTGGTGGGATGAAAAAGCAGAGAAAATTCAAACTGCAGCAGACAGGAAGGACATGAAAACATTCTTCACAGGTTTGAGAGAAATCTACGGCCCTAAACCAAGAGGATTGATCCAACTAAAGGCTATGGATGGTGAAACGGTTTTGCAGGAGAAAGACAAGATCCTGGACAGATTTGCAGACCACTTTGACCAACTACTAAACAACCCTGGAGATCTCACCGAAGAGGCTAAAGAAGCTCTAGTGCAGCGACCAGCTGTATCAAGTCTGGATGAACCACCAAATTTTGATGAACTAATGGCAGCTATCAGGACAACACAGGATGGTAAAGCTCCAGGAAGGGATGGAATTCCAGCAGAAGTGTGGAAATTTGGTGGTGTTCAGCTGACCAACTGCCTGCACAAGCTCAGCCAAGAGATATGGGATGCCCAGAAAGTACCTCAAGACTGGAAGGATGCAAGTATTGTGCCTTTGTTCAAGAAAGGTGACAGGAAAGATTGTGGAAATTACCGAGGTATATCTCTGCTAGCCACTGTTGGTAAGATTCTGTCACGTGTACTACTTAACAGACTCAGTGAACACATCTCGCAGAATGTACTACCGGAAACCCAGTGTGGCTTTAGAAGTGGAAGAAGCACAATGGACATGATTTTCTGCTTGAAACAGGTTCAAGAAAAGTGTATCGAACAGAACATGCTGCTTTATGTAGTCTTCATAGACTTCAGTAAAGCCTTCGATACTGTTTCGCGACAAGGACTTTGGCAGGTACTCAAGAAATATGTTTGTACAGAGAAGTTTGTCAGCCTGATCGAGGCACTCCATACAGGTATGCAAGCAAACGTGGCAATGAGTGGTTCAGTAGCTAAAGACTTTTCAGTAAGCAACGGGGTGAAACAAGGGTGTGTGCTGGCACCTACACTCTTCTCGCTATATCTGGCAGCCATGCTTGAGGTGGCCTTCAAAGACACTTCAGAAGGAGTATACATTCAAACAAGGAAAGAAGCAGACTTGTTCAATGTGGCACAGTTTAAAGCCAAGAGTAAGACATCGATAAAGGTAGTAAGAGAAATGCTCTTTGCCGACGCCAGTGCTCTAGTTGCACACAGTGTGGAAGATATGCAATCTTTAGTGGAGAAATTTGCAAGAGCAGCTAGCCAATTCAGCCTCCAAATCAACATCAAGAAGACAGAGTGCCTTTATCAACCACCAAAGTTCCAGTTATCAACATCACTACCAGAAGAGATCAGCATTGATACAGAGCCACTAGTCAAGTGCAAGACTTTCAAGTACCTAGGGAGTACTGTTTCAGAGAATGCTAGGCTGGAGGATGAACTATCTCTCAGAATGAGAAGAGCGAGCGCTGTGTTTGGAAACTTGAGGGAGAGACTGTGGAACAATCGACATGTGTCTATCCGTGTGAAATGCAAAGTGTACAGAGCAACAGTACTGGCTACTCTATTGTACGGTGCTGAAACTTGGACTGTCTACAGAGTGCAGGTGAAGAAACTCCACGCGTACATGATGAGACACCTTCGAGCCATAATGAACATCTCATGGAAAGACAAGGTAACCAACATAGACGTATTGAAACGAGCTGGTCTACCATCAGTGGAGGACATGCTAATACAGATGAACCTGAGATGGCTCGGACATGCTGAGAGGATGGACCACCAGCGTCTCCCTCGGCAGTTACTCTACTCACAGTTATGCGAGGGCAAACGCAATCAGGGTAGACCAAGGCTCAGATTTAAAGACACTGTAAAAAGAAACTTGAAGTTGGACATAGACAGGAGTTCCTGGCAGCAGAAGGCTAAGCACAGAGCTGTGTGGAGGAATATGATCAGACCTAAATGAAACAGTCATTGTTGCCCACGACAGACTGCTATGATGATGATGTTTACTATAAATTTGCTGTTGCTTATGCAGAATGCGTATGTATTTTCCTTTAATTAGAGTTTATAAAATTGTTATTCAACGCTGACTGTTTAGTCAATTCACTGCAAACGAATAAATCTATGTATCGTATATGTTATCAAGCAGCCTCTCTTTTACACAATGTGGTAGGTTGCCTGTTGGGCTTTTTTGGGCTCGTTTCCATAGAGCTGGTTGCTTGTTTCTCTCGTGAAACCTGGCAACACTGGATGGCAATCTCAAGGGACTTCTGGCTAAATAAAGGTTAAATAAAATACAATTTTTGTTTTTTTTTAAAAAAGGAGTAGTTTAAGATGATTCACCATTTAAAATGGTTCTTATTTATCCAATGGGACAAGTGCATGAATGCAGGCTTGAAGTTGATCTACTCTTGCTTTGAATCGGTTTTTGTTTTTTTTTCTGATTTGCAAACACTAGGTTTGAACAAGCAGTTGTTCAGACTGCTATGCGCCTGAGATTATGTAACGTGCAGCGATCCACTGGTATCAGTAGATATTCACCTTGTTGACTGATATCAGGAAATAAGATTCACCATTTATGGTGGCTGATATTTACTTGGTGTGTTCCAGTTGTGTGACACCGATTTTGCCCTGAAACAGACAACAGTAGACTGTAGCTGCAAATTAGGAAAACATCCGGGACTGAATAGATGGAAGGAAAAAAAAAAAGTATCGGTTATAGGCCAACTCAATATTAAACATTGCTATCAGCCCAAAATTTCACAATCAGTACATCCCTGGTACTGACGATATTTCACCTTTTTGACATACATATTCTGATGCAGAAGGAGAAATCTGAAACAGATAGGAGACTGCAAGGTGGTGGCAGGGGAGAATGTGGCTAGACAGCATTGGATGGTAGTCTGTAGCATGGCTTTGGAAAGCAAAAAGAGGAAAATAGTGATGGCAGAACCAAAGATTAAGTGGGGGAAGTTACAGAAGGAAGAAGATCGCACAGAGTTCAGGAAGGAGTTGATACAGGCTCTGGGTGGTAGGGAAGAATTACCAGATGACTGGGAAAGTACGACAGAAGTATTGAGGGAAACGGGTAGAAAGGTATGTGGTGTATCCAGTGGACAGAAGAAGGAAGACAAAGAGACTTGGTGGTGGAATAAGGAGGTGCAGGAAAGTATTCAAAGTTAGAGGTTAGCAAAAAAAGTGGGGTAGTCAGGGAGATGAAAGTAGACAGGAGTATTTGAAAGCTAAGCGCATGGCAAAGAGAGAGGTGGCAAAGAAACAGGCGTATAGTGAGTTGTATGAGAGGCTGGACATAAAGGAAGGAGAAAAGGACTTGTATCGATTGGTTAGACGGAGATCGAGCTGGAAAGGATGTGCAGCAAGTTAGGTTGATTAAAGACAGAAATGCTAATGTACCAACACAAGTGACGAGAGTGTGTTGAGAAGGTGGAAGGAGTACTCTGAGGAGCTGTTGAATGAAGAAAAAGAGAGAGAGGAGGATGGATGAAGGAAAGATAGTGAACAAGGAAGTCCTGAGGATTAGCAAGGCAGAAGTGAGGGCAGCTTTGAAGAGGATGAAGACTGGAAAGGCGGTTGGTCCAGATGACATGCCTGTGGAGGTATGGAGATTTTTGGGAGAGATGGCAGTGGACTTTTTAAACCAGATTGTTTAACACAATCGTGAAGAGTGAAAGGATGCCTCAGGAGTGGAGAAGAAATGTTTTGGTACCAATTGCCAAGAACAAGGGTGACACTCAGAGCTGTAGTAACTACAGAGGCATAAAATTGATCAGTCACACTATGAAGATAGGGGAAAGGGTTGCTGAAGCCAGGTTAAGAGGAGAGGTGACAATCAGTGAGCAGCAGTATGGTTTCATGCCAAGAAAGAGTACTACAGATTCAATGTTTGCTTTAAGGGTGTTGATGGAGAAGTATGGAGAAGGTCAGAAGGAGTTGCACTATGTCTTTGTGGATCTAGAGAAAGCATATGATAGGAGGCCAGGAGCCGAAGTGTGGTACTGTATGAGAAAGGCAGGAGTGGCACAGGAGTATGTGAGGGTGGTACAGGACATGTATGAGGACAGCGAGACGGTGGGGAGGTGTGCTGTAGGAGTGAAAGATGGATTCAAGGTGGGGGTGGCATTAAATCAGGGATCGACTCTGGGCCCCTTCTCGTTTGCCATGGTGATGAACAGGCTGACAGATGAGGTCAGGCAGGAGTCTCCATGGACTATGATGTTTGCAGATGACATTGTCATCAGTAATGTGAGTAGGGAGCAGGTGGAAGATATTCTGGAGAGGTGGATGTATGCTCTGGAGAGAAGAGGAACAAAAGCCAGTAGAAGCAGTACAGAATACATGAGTGTAAATGAGAGGGAGACAGGTGTAGGGTTTCCTCTGGTAACATTTCTGGGTGGCAGCCCGCCATGCTTAAATTTATATTTCCTCAGAGTTGTGGAATAAACTGAAGAAAAAATATAAAAGGAATGACGGTCCGCAAGCGTGCACACGAACAATGCACGTGACCATTATACGCACGGAGTTCAGAAGTGCCCCGCCCACATGACCACTGTAGTCGCCAGGCAGAGTGTCTCGCGAGCGTCACTGTCCGAGAAAAACATAAGCTTATTAAAGTACTTTAAACGCGGAAAAAAAAAAGAGGTATGTAAGCACTGGAGGCATTTTTCATGGTGTTCACCCACTGGTAACGGGAGCAATAATGGAAGAGTCGCTGAGCTAATGGGTGTAGTTAGGAGCTTGAGTAGGTTCATTTTGTCTTCTTTTTAGTTATTAGTTTTTGTTTTTCTTATTTCATACAAGAATAAAAATGAGATTTTTTACCTTTACCTGAGTTAATATTAACTAATTTATGTTCATTATTATGTACCTGACAAGATGACGGAAATTCGCAAAGTCAATGACTTGAATATGTCTGCAGCCTTCAGACAAACTATATGTGCCAACATTTGGATTTCAAAATAAGGGAGGTTTTTCCTGCTGTCTGGGTGGTGAGGAGATTTCTAAAAAACTATAAATAAATAGAAATATTATAACAGAAATAACTGCATCTTTGGTCATTTAAGTTAATTCATGAAATACAATTTTATTAATTTTTTTTTCTTGGAAATCAGAGTTAAATTATTGCTCTGTTCTGGCTCTGCAAAATTATGGTCAAAAATTGCTATAAGGAAAAAGTAAAAAAAAAAAAAGACCAGTCTCTTTCAAATTTATTAAAAAAACCCCAGTAATTTTATTAAAAAAAAGACAAAAATTAGCCATAAAATAAACCACAAATTTATAATAGTCTCAAATGTACAAGAAAAGTCAATTTTACAAGAGGAAATTACATATTTGAGGAAAATGGTTTCAAATTTAGATAATTTTACAGAGAAAAGTAGAAAACTACAAGAAAATTGTTATAAATTTTGCAGAAACACCTCAAACCTTCAAGACTGAAGTCATTATTCAAGTTTTTAAGTGGGTGCTCTTGATACCCTTAACTAGAAATTTTTGGTTGTCTACTTTTAATTAATTTCAAAGCACTGCTTTTACATGAGTAGAATTTCTGGTTACTATACCCACCTCTGATCATATAATTTAAGTATGCATGAGTAAATTACTATTATGGATGTTTTTCCCTTCCCTGCTCTCTCAATGGGGAAAAAAAGAAACACTAGAATAAAAATACAAAAAATTAGATATTTTTGCCATTTATGTAAACCACGACAAAAAAATCCTGCAGGACAAAACGTGTCAAGCTATTTTCTAACCTGTTTGTATACCAACATAGACAGAGAACCTGAATTAGACAGGGCTCAGAGAGGGCAAGATGAGACAGAAGAGAGGAGCCAAGGAGAGGAAAGTGTTCAGGCAGAGGGTCCAGGAGAGGTGAGAGCAGAGGAAGGAGAGAAGGATGACACCAGTAAAAAGTCCAAACACAGGACGTCTGGGTGGGATCCCAACTGGCCCAGTATTCCAACATTCAAGCCTCTGTTGTACAATACTTCATATGGAGTTCCATATGCACAGTTACTGTGCAAAATTTAAAAAATAAGCAACAAATAGTATAAAATTAACATATTCCGGTTATAATAGAGGGGTTGCACTGACGTCACACGAGTCATGTGTCTTTTGTTTACTGCGCCATTTTGGATGGCAGCAAACAGTCAAATCACCAACAGCAAGCGTGAATGAGTGTAATCAACGAGATAAATGGCTACACACAAATCAACACCGTGGGCCAACGATGAGGCACAGACTTTTCTGTGCTTGGTAGTTGACTAAAGAAATCCAGAGGAAGCTGGACGGAGCGACCTGAAAAGAATTCACAGCCACTGACTGGCGAAGACAGATGGGAGGCAGAGTGGCGTCGACCCAACCACGGCATCATCATTGTTGAAAACAGTGATAAAGGATGATGAGTGATGTGATATTATGCATTTTTGTCGTTATTTATCCCAGTGGTGGAAAGCTCACTTTGAACAAACAACACTGTTGTCTCCTGTATGCAGACAATGAGCTAGCTAGTTAGCCATCAATGCTAACTCCGTGCTCTGCTTGTATTTGCGCTTGTGTCGACAACATCTGACAAAATAAGCTAGTGTTAATTCTGTTTAAAAAGTAGTTTTTTTACATGTTGCGCTTTTGTGCTGTGCATGTACTTAAGTTGTGTGTGTATTTTCATTCTAGAATCCCACTGCAGCCCCCTCATGGATCGTCACCTTATCGTGGTGGGGGGGTTTGCGTGCCCCAGTGATCCCAGGAGCTATGTTGTCCGGGGCAATTTGCCTCTGATAGGGTCTCCCAAGACAAACTGGTCCTGGGTGAAGGGCCAGACTAAGAACGATCCAACAGACTCTCATGAATTGTATATCAAGGATTCAGTGTACCCCGCCCGGTATGGGGTTACCGGGGCCCCACCCTGGAGCCAGGCCTGGGGGAGGGGCTCGAAGGCTAGCGTCTGGTGGCCGGGTTTCCACCCATGGGACCCGGCCGGGCTCAGCCCGAAGGAGTTACATGGGTCCGCCCTCCAGTGGGCTCACCACCTGCAGGAGGGATCATGGGGGTCCGGTGCTATGTGGATCAGGTGGCGGTCAAAGGCGGAGACCTTGGCGGACTGATCCCAAGCTTTCTAAACTGGCTTTTGGTACGTGGAATGTCACCTCTCTGGTGGGGAAGGAGCCTGAGCTGGTGTACGAGGTTGAGAGATACCGGCTAGATATAGTCGGCCTCACCTCAACACACAGCTCTGGTTCCGGAACCAGTCTCCTGGAGAGGGGCTGGAGCTTGGCCTTTTCTGGAGTTGCCCCGGGCGAGAGGCGACGAGCAGGGGTGGGTATTCTTGTATCGCCCCACCTTGCTGCCTCTATATTGGAGTTTTCCCCGGTGGACGAAAGGGTTGCTTCCCTGCGCCTTCGGGTTGGGAAACGGGTCCTGACCATCATTTGTGCCTATGCACCAAATGATGTTTCAGAGTACCCACCCTTTTTGGAGTCTGTGACTGGGGTGCTGGAGGGTGCTCCTCTTGGAGACTCCATTGTCCTACTGGGGGACTTCAATGCGCACGTGGGCAATGACAGTGAAACCTGGAGGGGAGTGATTGGGAGGAACGGCCTGCCCGATCTGAACCCGAGTGGTGTTCAGTTATTGGACTTCTGTGCTAACCACAGTCTGTCCATAACGAACACTATGTTCAAGCATAAGGGTGTCCATATGTGCACCTGGCACCAGGACACCCTAGGTCGCAGGTCGATGATCGATTTTGTTATCGTGTCATCAGACCTGCGACCGTATGTCTTGGACACCCGAGTAAAGAGAGGTGCAGAGCTGTCAACTGATCACCACCTGGTGGTGAGTTGGATCCGATGGCAGGGGAGGAAGCCATTCAGACCTGGTAGACCCAAACGTATAGTGAGGGTGTGCTGGGAGCGTCTGGCTGAGGCCCCTGTCCGGGAGGTCTTCAACTCCCACCTCCGTAAGAACCAACCACATTCCGAGGGAGTCTGGAGACATGGAGTCTGAATGGGCCATGTTCTCCACCTCTGTTGTTGAAGCGGCTGCCCAGAGCTGCGGCCGCAAGGTGGTCGGTGCATCTCGTGGTGGCAACCCCCGAACCAAGTGGTGGACACCAGTGGTGAGGGGGGCCATTAAGCTGAAGAAGGAGTCCTATCAAGCTTGGTTGGCTTGTGGGACTCCCGAAGCAGCTGAGGTGTACCGGCAGGCCAAGCGGAGTGCAGTTCGGGTGGTTGCTGAAGCAAAAACCCGGGTATGGGAGGAGTTTGGTGAGGCAATGGAACAAGACTTTCGGTCGGCCTCAAAGAGATTCTGGCAAACTGTCCGGCGGCTCAGGAGGGGAAAGCAGCTCCCCGTCCACACTGTGTATGGTGCGGATGGGATACTGTTGACTTCGACTGGGGACATCGTCGGGCGGTGGAAGGAATACTTCGAGGATCTCCTCAATCCCACTGATATGCCTTCCACAGAGGAAGCAGGGTTTGGGGACGAGGGGGATGACTCGCCTATCACAGGGGCTGAGGTCGCCAAGGTGGTTAAAAATCTCCTTGGTGGCCGGGCCCCAGGGGTGGACGAGATTCGCCCCGAGTACCTCAAGGCCCTGGATGTTGTAGGGCTGTCATGGTTGACACGCCTCTGCAACATTGCGTGGAGGTCGGGGGCAGTGCCTTTGGCATGGCAAACCGGGGTGGTGGTTCCTCTCTTTAAAAAAGGGGACCGGAGGGTGTGCTCCAACTTTAGAGGGATCACACTCCTCAGCCTCCCTGGGAAGGTCTATGCCAAGGTACTGGAGAGGAGAGTCCAGCTGTTGGTCGAACCTCGGATTCAGGAGGAGCAATGTGGTTTTCGTCCTGGCCGTGGCACATCGGACCAGCTCTTTACCCTCTCGAGAATTCTCCAGGGTTTGTGGGAGTTTGCCCAACCAGTTTACATGTGTTTTGTGGACTTGGAGAAGGCATTTGACCGCGTCCCTCGTGGATTTTTGTGGGAGGTGCTTCGGGAGTATGGGGTATCGGGCTTGTTGTTACGAGCTATTCGGTCTCTGTATGACCGTTGTGAGAGTTTGGTTCGTATTGCCAACACTCGGTCGGAGTCATTCCCAGTGAGAGTTGGACTCCGCCAGGGCTGCCCTTTGTCACCAATCCTGTTCATAATTTTTATGGATAGGATTTCTAGGCGCAGCCAGGGAATGGAGGGTGTCATGCTTGGTGACCACAGGATCTCATCTCTGTTGTTTGCAGATGATGTTGTCCTGTTGGCTTCATCCAGCAATGACCTACAGCTCTTGCTGGGACGGTTTGCCGCTGAGTGTGAAGCGGCTGGGATGAGAATCAGCACCTCCAAGTCCGAGTCCATGGTCCTCAGCCGGAAAAAGGTGGATTGTCCTCTCTGGGTTGGGGACAGGCTCCTGCCCCAAGTGGAGGAGTTTAAGTATCTTGGGGTCTTGTTCACGAGTGAGGGGAGAATGGAGCGAGAGATCGACAGACGGATTGGAGCAGCATCTGCAGTGATGCGGACGTTGTACCGGTCTGTTGTGGTGAAGAGGGAGCTTAGTTCTAAGACAAAGCTGTCGATTTATCAGTCAATCTACGTTCCTACTCTCACCTATGGTCACGAGCTTTGGGTAATGACCGAAAGAACGAGATCGCGGATACAAGCGGCTGAAATGAGCTTTCTCCGTAGGATTGCTGGACTCACCCTCAGAGATAGGGTGAGGAGCTCAGTCATCCGGGAGAGGCTCAGAGTAGAACCGCTGCTCCTCCACATTGAAAGGAGTCAGTTGAGGTGGTATGGGCATCTGATTAGGATGCCTCCTGGACGCCTCCCACTTGAGGTGTTTCAGGCACGTCCCACTGGGAGGAGACCCCGGGGCAGACCCAGGACTCGGTGGAGAGACTATGTCTCCCAGCTGGTCTGGGAACGCCTTGGTATCCCCTCTGAAGAGCTGGAGCAGGTGGCTGGGGAGAGGGAAGTCTGGGCTTCTCTGCTTGAACTGCTGCCTCCGCGACCCGGACCTCCGGAAAAGCGGTAGAAGATGGATGGATGGATGGATGAATCCCACTGCAGACTGAAGATCTGCTGAACCAGGACCAGCAGCACATCCAGTTGCTTCTCAGTGAAGCAAGAGAGCATGAAACGGGAACAGGTCAAGTGGACCCCTGACTATGTGAGCACCCCATGTGGACCCCATGGTCCAATCTGTACATGTACAAGTACATTTTCAATCCAGTGATTTACAAACTGATTCAGAGCTTTCTAAAGCCTCATTCAGAACATTATAGTTCCACATAACTATTCATTGCTCAGGAAATGTAGCATTTCTTAATTGTGCACATGATAATAAAGCCTTTGAATCTTGAATCTGTGGATTTTCATCTGGGTGCAGCCAGCAGTGATGAACAGCAGCGGTGGAGAAGAAAAGTCTTTTGAAAGCAGAAACGGAGCCAAAACCTTCTCTGGGTCAACTTAGTTGTCTGCTTACTTATATATTTTTTACACTTCTTGGTGACCGGGAAAAGTCTTTCCAACAGTTTTACACAAATTCTTCTTGTTGTTCTTCGCGTTTACAAATCACTGGATTGAGAATGTACTTGTAGAGACTGGATCCTGGGGTCCACTTAGGAGTGCTCACTTGGTCAGGGGTCCACTTGACCTGGATCCCATGAAACTACCTTGTGAAGGGAGGAGATGGCTCAGAATGTTTCCTTCAATCAAGCCTTCCTTGGTGTGCTGGGCCACTTTGTGAAGGCAATGAGTCGGCGTGTGTGACCCATTCTGAGTTTGTTTTTTTTTTTTTTTTACAGTTTCAAGTTTGAATTTTGCACATTCTAAATAGTCTGGATTTTGCTGGTGATTGGCATCAAACTGGGAATTCTAAATTGTCCTTAGGTATGACTGTGAGAGTGAATGGTTGTCTGTCTCTCGGTGTTGGCCCTGCGATGGACTGGCGATCTGTCCAGGGTGTACCCTGCCTCTCGCCCAAAGATGCTGGGATAGGCTCCAGCGCCCCCGCGACCCGAAAAGGATTAAGCGGAAGAAGATGAATGAATGAATGAATGTAATAAACAATTTAGTGACTTATGTGTTTGCATCATGATGTTCTATTTTTCTTTTGAAAAACTGGTGGGAAGAGTCAACAGTACAAACCAAACATTTATCAATGACGTTGAAAATAATGGCTCATTTTTAAGAAAAAGTAACCAGAAACAATTGTTTTATTTACTGAAGACTGTATTGTTAGATGTGCGAGTGCAGAAGACGCTGCACACTTTAGTGATAGTACCAGTATATAGAGGAATTCTGGGCCATATTAGCATCTGTATTTCCTAATAATGAGTTGGGATTTAACATGTTTTAACATATTCATCCTTGGAAAAAATTTTGACAAAAGATAGTAAGAGAAAGGGTATTATTTCAGAGTTTTATAATTCATTGACACTATCTTCAAGTGAAAACTCACAGAAAAGATTGAATTATTGGAAAGAAGACCTGCAAATTGAAATTTCAGAGGAACAATGGGAATTGGCTTGTACAGAAGCTCAAACCAAATCAATAAATGTACGTCTTAAATTGATACATTTTAAATGGTTAATGCGGATGTATGTTAACACCGGTGGAGTTAAATAGATATAACAAAAACATACCAGATACGTGCACAAAATGTATGGAAAGTAAAGGAACCTTATTTCATTGTTTATGGGAATGTAGAAAAATTAGAATGTTTTGGGAAGAGGTGAGGGTAACAATTGAAAAAATAATTTCAAAACAAATCATATTGAATCCTAAATTGTTTTTGTTGGGTCTGTATCCAGAAAAGCATAATTTTAATCAAAGTGAAAGAGCATTCATAGACCTCAGTTTGCTTAACGCCAAAAAATGTATTGCACTATTGTGGAAAAAGACTCATAGACCAGTTGTGACTCAGTGGTTAAAACAGATGTTAACAAACCTTCCACTAGAAAGAATAACATATACTGAAATCAAAGGAAATTGTGTTTGAGAATATATTGAGACCTTTCATTGATTATGTAAAGAATTTAAACATAACTTTTGAAGAAGAAGATGAATGATGTGTGTGGACCTTGTAAATTCCAAACTGGTTAATGTATAATATGTATACTTATGTAATGGATTGCCTAGACTAAACAGAGGAGCATTGTTGAAGACCTGTTCTTGTTAGTGGTTGTTGGTGTTTTTTTAGTATTTTTTTTTTTATTACTTTAGTGTTAGTGTCTGATTGTTTTTGTTTTGTTTGTAAAAAAAAAGGTTCAATAAAAATATTGTGGAACATAAACTACTTTATGGTTCATAATTCTGTTGACAGACTTACACCAAACCAAAAGTGATTTCTGAAATTGCTGGATTATTTAGATAGCTTTTCCAGTCTTTTAGCATTTAATTTATGTCACTAAATCTTGGTAACCTTTACAAATGAAACAAAAGTGGAGACATATCTGCAAAAGGCACAAAAGTTTATTGTAAAAATTCCTAGTGCAATACAAAAGGAGTACATAGTACATTATTCAAACATAGAATATATATTTATATATTTATATAGTATCTACATGTATATATCCAGTAAATCCATGCATTTTCCATGTAACCTTGTGACTGCATTATTTTAATTGCTTTTAATCCTAGATGAAGTTTGTTTTGGGTTAAAATGCATCATAATTGTTAAATATACTGTATTTTATTATACCTAACTCAGTACTGTTTACCTGTTGAAATATATATTGTACGGCTAATATAACCCCATGACTATAATATGGCACCTGGTGATCAGTTTTTGGCAGCTGATCACTTTTTGCACAACACCACCGGCTGGAGCAGGTACATCCCATGATGTCTCAAAAGTCTCTCCATGATTTTCACACAGATCAGAGCAGTTTGTAGCACAGGAAACTAAACGTTTCTACATTCTGAAGTTCTGCAATCACTGCGGTTCGTGAAGCTGGGATGACATCCCATCACTGAGAGGCTCTATTGAATGGCCAGACCGACTGTTTGAATTAATAATTTTGCCACAAGAGAGCCATCTGAAACACACAGCATACATATTTTAGTACCTAACAGCGATAACTTGCCATGATTACAATGTAGTACGGAGGACTAATTAGTGCTTAACTAGCATTAACAATCATTAGCTTACCTTCATATGTGATCTAGTTCGTATCCTCACGTCTTCCGCTGCCCCATGGCTTCTAAAACTCTCCAGTACTTTCCCAGAGTTTTGTCTCGCTGCCTGTCGCCTTCTCTGGCTCTCCTTTTTGCCTTTACTCTGACAAAAAGTCAGCCAGCAGCAGGCTTGCCTCCATATCCATCTTGTGTTTTGCTTGTCACATACAAATGATGTTGTAGGAGTGTCGGGCCGCCTTGCTGTAAAGTTCTCACTCACTTAAGGTGGTATTCATTCGTAATGGAAAATGAACAACACCGTGTGGAGTCGGGATGAGTAGGTGCTGGTGGAATAATTATTATTCTTAACACAGGGTCTACAGCCATTTGCCATCCAAAACGGCAGAAAAACAATGTGGCACATGACCACTGACATCACGTGCAACCCCTCTATAGTGTCATTTGTTTTCTGCTCCCCTCCCCCCAGAAAAATATGTTGCCACCGCGCCAAGGTCTTTAACCCTTATTGTGGCAAGGTTTCAAGGAACAGATTGCGCCCCCACTGTCACAGGCGCAGCAGCGCCTGTCATGTGATGTTTTATGACATGGCCAAAAACTTCCCAGTTGATTTAAGTTGTACAAAGGATTCCACCTCACAAGGTGACAGGCACGTATAACTTATTGCTGTTGCCTTGGAGGACTGATGGCGGACATAGAAGCATCCTTCTGGACACCAGAGAAGAAGAAATTTTTAGACAAACCAATGTGGACGTTACCGATCACTGTGGACATACTCAATCGCAGACGGAGGAGCCATTTGCTCCCAAATTTGCCAACTATGATTCTAAAAAGATTATTTAGCTTATGAAGGTAAATGTTTACATTTTGTTATCACAGAGGGTGGGTGAAGCTGGTTGATGTTCACCTGCTGCCGCCCCCAGCGCCATGTGACTGGACAACAATCGTGCCGGTTCCATGTCGTCATATAAGATAAATTGCGGTGGAATAAAAGCAAAATTGAGGTGGGATAATCATAAGCGTTTCTGGATGTGGGAGAGAAAGCACAAATGACTGACAGAAGGCAAAATAACGACCAGGATGCTGCAAAAGGATGAAGCATGAGCCGCCTGGCCAGCGGTAAGTCTAATGAATTTCTTTGTTTGTTGACATTCTACTAATGTTCTGGTTCATATACTTTGAAGAGAAGTTAACAAAAAAACCCAAAACAAAACCGGTGACAAGAAAAAAAACATCCTTTGTGTAAATATGTCCAAAAGTCCATTTTTAACCACAAGTTATGTAATTTGTTATGGCTGCGTTGCATTATGCAAATTAGAAGCGAAAATTTACTCCTATCTCAAACTTTGGATCATTATTGTCGGCCTCCGTCGGTCTATGATGACCATGGAAGAGAATCCTAAACGTCTACTCTGCTGGAACAGCACCGCCTGTGGCTGAACAGGCTGATGCGCGAATGGCAGTCCCTGTCACACAGGTCGCACTTGTGGGTGGTCTCTGTGCTGCTGGGTCTGTGGCGGTTCTTCCTGCCGGTCCTTTTTTCATCTGCTGCAGCAGTCAGTCTCTCTTCACCCGCCTTGAGCTGTCTGGTCAGGGTGCCTCTCCATTTGGAGCGGTCCATTGCAAGGTCCTCCCAGCGCTCTGTGTTGATCTCCAGGGTCTTCATGTCTCTCTTACAGACGTCTCTAAAGCGCAGCTGTGGGCTGCCAACGTCTCTCCTGCCAGTCGCCAGTTCTCCGTAGGGGACGTCTTTGGGGATTCTGCCATCCTCCATACGGTGAACGTGGCCTAGCGAGCGGAGCCTGCGCTGCCTGAGTAGAGTGAACATGGAGGGAAGGCCGGCGCGGGACAGAACTTCTGTGTTGGGCACTTTGTCCTGCCAGGATATGTCCAGGATGTGGCGAATGCAGCGCAAGTGGAAGGAGTTCAGTCTCTTTTCCTGCCGGGCGTATGTTGTCCACGTCTCACTCCCATAGAGCAGTGTGCTGATGACGCAGGCGTTGTACACTGCCATCTTCGTCTTGACAGAGAGTTTGGGATTCTTCCACACTCGTGTGGTGAGGCGAGCGAGTGTGAAGGCTGATTTTCCAATCCTCTTGTCGATCTCTGTATCAAGGGAGAGGTTGTTGCTGATCGTGGACCCCAGGTACGCGAACTGATTCACGACCTCCAGCTCGTAGTCGTCGATGGTGATGGTTGGTGGTGCTTCCGTGCCTTGCGCCAAGACGTTAGTCTTCTTCAGGCTGATGGTAAGCCCGAAGTCCTTGCATGCCTGGGAGAAGCGGTCCATCAGGGTCTGAAGCTCCTGCTGTGTGTGGGTTGCGACTGCAGCGTCGTCTGTGAACAGCATGTCTCTGATTAGAGCCTCGCGTACTTTGGTTCTGGCTTTCAGGCGGGCGAGGTTGAAAAGCCTGCCGTCAGATCTTGTGTGCAGGTAGATTCCCTCTGTTGCTGTGCTGAAGGCATGCCTCAGGAGCATAGCAAAGAAAATCCCAAAGAGGATTGGCGCAAGTACACAGCCCTGTTTCACTCCGCTGCGTATGTTGAATGGCTCTGAGACATTGCCATCGTGCTGCACTATCCCCTGCATGTTGGTGTGAAACGATTTGATGAGGCTTTGCAACTTTGGTGGGCATCCTATCTTTGGCAGGATCTTGAAAAGGCCCTCTCTGCTGACCAGATCGAATGCTTTGGTGAGGTCGATGAAGGCGACGTACAGGGGCATGTTCTGTTCTCTGCATTTCTCCTGGAGTTGGCGGATGGAGAATATCATGTCTACCGTCGATCGCTCAGCGCGGAAGCCACACTGAGACTCGGGGTAGACACGTTCGGCAAACTTCTGTAGACGAACGAGAACAACTCGTGCGTAGACTTTGCCAACAACGCTGAGGAGGGAGATGCCCCTGTAGTTGTTGCAGTCGCTTCTCTCCCCTTTGTTTTTGCAGAGGGTGATGATCTTGGCGTCCCTCATGTCCTGTGGTACGGCACCTTCCTTCCAACACTGGCAGAGGACGTCATGCAATGGCAGCAGTAGGGCGGTCTTGCAGTGCTTGATCAGGTCGGGGGGTATGCCGTCGTTGCCGGGTGCCTTGCCAGCGGCCAAGCTATCAATGGCCTTGCTGAGTCCGTCGATGGTTGGCTCGGCGTCAAGTTCACCCATGGATGGCAGGCAGTCGATGGCATCAAGGGCTGACGGTGTCACGGTGTTCTGTCTGGAGTAGAGGTCGGAGTAGTGTTCCACCCACCTCTCCATCTGCTTGTTCTTTTCTGTGATCATCTCCCCAGTGGAGGATTTGAGGGGGGGCCGTCTTGCTCTGAGCCGGACCAAGTGCTTTCTTTATGCCATCGTACATACCACGGATGTTCCCTGTTATGGCAGCGGTTTGAATGTCTTGGCTGAGCTGAGTCCAGTACACGTTGGCACAGCGCCGAGCAGTCTGCTGAACTTTGCTTCTCGCAGCCCGGAGATTCTTCTCGTTTGGGTACTTCTTGTACTCAGCAAGTGCTGAGCACTTGGCTTCAATGACGGGGGTCATCTCGGTCAACTTGGCATCAAACCAGTCCTGTGACTTCGAGGTCTTCCTCCCAAAGGTAGCCAAGGCTGTGCGGTGGATGGTGTTTCGCAGCTCTTCCCACTTCTGCTTTGCAGATTCTCCTTCTTGTGGTACACCAAGTTCCTTCTCAAAGGTGGAGGCAAACTGCTCAACAAGTTCTGGTTGGGCCATCTTGCTGGTCGGTGTCGGTGTCGCTAGCACGATGGAATTTCTTCAGCTGCAGCTTGACCTTGCAACACACCAATGAATGGTCTGTGTCGCAATCTGCACTCTGGAACGAGCGGGTGATTAGCACGTTCTTCAGTGAGGTGCGCCTGGTCAGGATCAAGTCCAGCTGGTGCCAGGAAACCTTGTGTTGGGGCTTGGTCTTGAAGAACGAGTTTGTGATGCACAGATCGTGATATGTGCAGAACTCGAGCAGCTGCTGTCCGTTGTCATTCATTCTGCTCACGCCAAATGGTCCAAGACAGGAGGGCCAGGAGTCATGGTCAGCACTCACTCTGGCATTGAAGTCTCCAAGGAGAATGAGTTGTTCAGAGTTGGGGATGATCCTGACAGTTGTTGGGAGATTCTCGTAGAACTCGTCTTTTGCCTCTGGTGTGGCTGTCAGTGTTGGGGCATACACACTGACGAGGGTGACTGGGCCTTGAGTGGTGTTGAGGCGGAGGGTGAGGAGTCGTGCAGAGCCATTGCTGCCCGGTTCCACCATCTTCAGCAAGGTGTTCTTCACTGCGAAGCCCACTCCGTGTTCCCTGTGTTCATCACTGCCCTTTCCCTGCCAGTAGAACGTGTAGTCCTTCTCTCTCAGTGTACCTGCGTCAGCCAACCGTGTTTCCTGGAGAGTGGCGATATCCACTCCCAGTCTCTTCAGCTAATTATTGATGATGGCAGTCTTCCTGGTGTCATTGATGTCCTTGAGGTTAGCAGCGAGTCCTGTCATCATAGTGCGGATGTTCCAAGTTCCCAGTTTTAAAGTTGGTCTCTTTTGTTTTTTTGTCTTGCCTGGTGCGAAGGTTCTCAGCCTGCTGTTCGGACTTCTCATCCCCATGCACCCAATGAGGAAAGCAAGCTGTGGCGGGATAACACCTTATTGGCTGGGGGCTGCCCAGCTTGAGGCGGGCGGTAGCTGTCCAGTGAGATCCGATGATCCCTCCCACCGTCGGGAACAACCCCTGACGCCGCGCTCTACGCCAATTGAGCGGTGGCTTATAACCGGTAACTGTCATTCCCCATGTTTTGTCTACGCCAAAGGCGAAGCTGGAGCGTCCTCTCCAGTGATCCGGTGTTCTACCTTCCAGCATTGAACATTGGTAGGATTCAAGCCTGCGCAGGAAGATATGGAGGACAAGATGTTGCCCATGCAGCATGTCCCCCCTCTCCACGTCACTGATGAATCCAAAGGAACAGCAGGGCTGCTACAGTTTGGCACCAGCACCGTCGCAGGAGCTGCCACAACGATGTTGAGAGCAACATAGAACTGCCTTAGGGGCTCCGACTCCGGATTTTTCCTCAGGGTTGACTCCCGAAGCCATTCCCTTGACTGGGTGTGCCGCAAGGCAGCGGAGGTTTGAAATCAGGGTTTACCTTCCCCTAGATGGGCTACCTTCCCAGGTTGACGAGCCACCATCTACCCGAAGCATCTGGTTTTAAGGCGCCAGAGATCCGCCCTCGCCCCTTCTCCTATTAGTAAAAGCAGTTCCGCCGGGCTTAGAGACTAAACCACATGGGCAGGCTAGGAGTTGGACTTAGTTGTCAGAGGCTTTTCGAGACGCACGCCATAAGGAGCATTTTATGAGCACTGGGAGCTTAACCCCAGTGCCGCTCCTGGCTATGACAACCTTGGAACCATCCTTGGAATGCTACATCTTTCTAATTGACAGTAAGCCATTATCTCACCACTTTCAAGTTATAGCCTTAGAAATGTCTGACATCTGAACTGAGTACTTTCTTGAAAAAAATCTTGACCACTAGGGGCTTACGGTGCCATGGAGTGCCTGTGGCAGTCATTGGGGCCAGAGGAAACACTGCAGTTGTAACGGTGAAGATGGAAGGAGTAGAGGTAGTGAAAGTAGATGAGTTTAAATACCTGGGGTCAACCATCCAAAGCAATGGAAAATACACGAGAGGTGAAGAAGAGAGTGCAGGCAGGGTGGAGTGGGTGGAGAGGAGTGGCAGGGGTGATTTGTGACAGAAAGGTAGCAGCAAGAGTGAAAGGAAATATTTACAAGATGGCAGTTAGACCTATTATGATGTATTGTTTGGAGATGGTGGTGCTGACAAAGACAGGAGGCAGAGCTGGAGGTGGCAGAGTTGAAGATGCCAAGATTCTCACTGGGAGTGACTAGGAGGGACAGGATTAGAAATGAGTATATCAGAGGGACAGCTCAAGTTGAGCAGTTTGGAGACAAAGTCAGAGAGTCAAGACTGAGATGGTTTGGACATGTGCAGAGGAGGGATAGTGGATTTATTAGACAAAGGATGTTGAAGATGGAGCTGCCAGGCAGGAAGAAAAGAGGAAGACCACAGAGAAGATTCATGGATGAAGTGAAGGAGGACATGGAGAAGGTTGGTGTTGCAGAGGAAGATGTAAGGGCTAGGGTGAGATGGAGGCAGATCTGCTGTGGCGACCCCTAAAGGGAGCAGCTGAAAGAAAAGAAGAGGACATCATACATATTCAAGATTAGGAAAAAATGTCAGACTAGGTGTTTAAAAGCAGTCTACAGTCAACCATTGTAATATTTGTATCTTAAAAAAAAAAAAAGAACTGGTTCACTGTATTCCAGAGCAAATTATATAATTGACATTCCTACAGTGTTTGAGCCAACCTGACCATAAACCTGTTTCCTGGGGGAAATGCAGATATCTTATACATCTCACTGTTCGCAATGTAGCTGGTCATGTGACACTTGTATTCTTTTTTTTTTTTAACCCATTTTTACTTTCAGTGAACAACTAACATTTATTCAAAGAACCACTAGAAGACTTGGGATCTGGATCCAAGCTAATTAACACATTCCTACTTCTGGAACTGGTTCATCAGATGTTTTTTGGCAGGTATATAAATAACACCGGAGTCGGTAATGTTTCAGCTTAGTATTGTGCATGTTGAATTTTTCTGTCACATTTACAATTGAACAATGTCTATTGTACCCATTTTTATTAAATTATATGCATCTAATTAAAAAAATTGCCGTTCCCTTTCTAATTTACTTCAATTTTACTAGAGCAATTGTGCAGCAAACCTAAGCATCCTATTACCATTAAATTCCTTGTTCTTTTTCTTACATACTGTTCAAAATACATTATCTTGTAATTGTTACCTTAAAAATATTTGTGTAACAGAGATAATTTTATAGACCAAGTACCTATTTCTGCTAATTAGTCATGTGAAAAAATTTGAGCACCCTTTTAAATATTCAGTTCTTTATTTCACATATCTATGTCTAACCTTATTTTTGTTTTTATTTGCATTTTTAACATGTATTTTGGCCATTTTAAGTGGGAATGAATGTGGGAGTGTCCTAAAAAAGATGGAGGGTGTCCTAATTTATTCCTCACAATTTGTTTAGAATTACATTTTACAGAAAATTTGAAAAAAAGTCTAATTCATTTTGAATTGTTTAGTTTTATTACATGAATCTCCCAGTATTTTTAACATTGATATTAAATATCCATATGTCCAAATATGTTAAAAAAACACAAGCTTATACAGGGTGTCCTAATTTTTTCACATGACTGTATATAAAATGACTTGGTGGTAATCTGAACAATAAAACTTTAATATTGATGAACAGCAAGTTGAAACAAATGTACCTATTGAAACAAGGCTGTATTACTGATACAATCTTGGTTGACAGTCGACGTAGGAAAAAGATACAGTAATTCTGTATGTCAGTGGCAAGAATGCAGGTTACCAGGCAGGCCGTGGTCTCGCCCTCTCTGTAGGTTAAGGGCCCCAAGGTCCAGAGGCATCCCTCCCTGTGCCTGAAACAGCCTTTCTGTCAGCTCCTCCACCATCATCTGACCTGGAGTCTGCAGCTTGGCTGGTGACAACAACAGACCCCGCAATAAGGGGTCAATACCACCTGAAGCACCAGGAGACAGAAAGGGCTGAATATACAGTGCATTTAATGTAAAAACAGTTACAGTGTTCTTTACCTTCCTGCACTACCCTCCATGAGGCAAACATTGAGTGATGCAGTGGTAGTGTGGGATACTGGGAGTTAGCGCTGTATCCTGGGCCCAGCCTGGTCACCACTGGCTGCACAGTGACATGGGCAAAACGAAATGCAGCGGTTGCAAAAACATTGGCGATGCTGGGATCCACATCAGGATCATAACCCTGGTAGGCCGGCATCAGATGGGACATGGCACTCTCACCAAGGACCCGTGGCAGGTAGTGCTCCCAGGTTAGGATCTTAAAATTTAAAGGCACAGGTTGGAATGATGGGAACGCTGAGAGAGAAAAGATGCATGTTTGTATGTATGTACAGTGGTGTGAAAAAGTGTTTGCCCCCTTCCTGTTTTCTCATTTTTTCTAGATTTGCCACACTTAAATGTTTCAGATCAAACAAATTTAAATATTAGACAAAGATAAACACAAAATGCAGTTTTTAAATGAAGGTGTTCATTATTAAGGGAAACAAAAACCCAAACCTACATGGCCCTGTGTGAAAAAGTGATTGCCCCCTAAACCTAATAAGTGGTTGGGCCATGCTTAGCAGCAACAACTGCAGTCAAGCATTTCCGATAACCGGCAGTGAGTCTTTTACAATGCTGTGGAGGAATTTTGGCCTACTCATGTTTGCAGAATTGCTGTAATTCAGACACATTGGAGGGTTTTCGAGCATGAACCGCCTTTTTAAGGTCATGCCACAGCATCTCAATCGGATTCAGGTCAGGACTTTGACTTGGCCACTCCACAGTCTTCATTATGTTTTTCTTAAGCCATTCAGAGGTGGACTTGCTGGTGCGTTTTGGATCATTGTCCTGCTGCAGAACCCAAGTGCGCTTCAGCTTGAGGTCACAAACAGATGGCCGGACATTCTCCTTCAGGATATTTTGCTAGACAGAATTCATGGTTCCATTTACCACAGCAAGTCTTCCAGGTCCTGAAGCAGCAAAACAGCCCCAGACCATCACACTAAATGCTGTGTTACTTTTACACCAGATGTAATGGGACACACACCTTCCAAAAAGTTCAACTTTTTTCTGCTCAGTCCAGAGTATTTTCCCAAAAGTCTTGGGGATCATCAAGATGTTTTCTGGCAAAACTGAGACGAGCCTTTTTGTTCAACAGTGGTTTTCGTCTTGGAACTCTGCCATGCAGGCCATTTTTGCCCAGTCTCTTTCTTATGGTGAAGTCATGAACACGGACCTTAATTGAGGCAAGTGGGTCCTGCAGTTCTTTGGATATTGTTGTGGGGTCTTTTGTGACCTCTTGGATGAGTCGTCGCTGCACTCTTAGGGGTAATTTTGATCGACTGGCCACTCCTGGGGAAGGTTCAGCACTGTTCCATGTTTTTGCCATTTGTGGATAATGGCTCTCACTGTGGTTCGCTGGAGACCCAAAGCTTTAGAAATGGCTTTATAACCTTTTCCAGACTGATGGATCTCAATTACCTTGTTTCTCATTTGTTCCTGAATTTCTTTTGATCGCAGCATGATGTCCAGCTTCTTGAGGATCTTTTGGTCGACTTCACTTTGATAGGCAGGTCCTATTTAAGTGATTTCTTGATTGAGAACAGGTGTGGCAGTCATCAGGCCTGGGTGTGGCAGGAGAAATTGAACTCAGCTTTCCAAAGATGTGATAAACCACAGTTAATTTATGTTTTAACCGGGGGGGGGGGGGGGGATCACTTTTTCCACACAAAGCCATGTAGGTTTGGCTTTTTTTTTTTTTTTTTTTTTTTTTTAACCCTTAATAATAAACACCTTCATTTAAAAACTGCATTTTGTGTTTACTTGTGTTATCTTTGTCTAATATTTAAAGTTGTTTGATGATCTCAAACATTTAAGTGTGACAAACATACAAAAAAATGAGAAATCAGGAAGGGGGCAAACACTTTCATGCCACTGTATACCTGCAGCTGATACCTGGAGAATGGCTCCTATGATCTTACGAGCCTCCTGATAAAGGGTGTTGGGGCTCCAGTGAGGGTTGAGCAGGTGCAGTTCTTTGACGAGTCGGTTGTGCTCTCTCAGAAAGAGTGTGTGCAGTGCAATCAATCCCAGATGTTCATTGGCTCTGGAATCACCTGAGATACACAGATCATCAACAACTGCACCGAACCCTGCAGAGATGAGGAATTGAATCAGTTACTCACCAGCTTGAAAGCAGGATGTGGTGTTCTGTCCATGTCCAGATTTGTCCGATGACCGCGATGAAGTGGCGTTGCGAGGACCGCAGGGATCCAGGTGAGCCTGCAGGCGGGACAAGAAAGGCATATGGGCCAGCTCCTGGTCTGAGTGCCACGAGTTGACAGCCATTGAGCCCAGAGGAGAGGAGAGGTTTTTGAGAGCGGAAGCCAGACTGGTGGAGCTGCCGTATACCATGCTGCCATCCACGAAGGAGGTGAGGGCGTTAAGCTGTTCTCGTGGGTGGTTCGGCAAAACTCCGGAACGACAGCTGGGAGCAGAACGGAAGAAAGGCATACAACTCTGGACACCATGACGAGGATCAGACTGTGGGATCTGGGAAAGACAGGTTTTCACACATTTTGTTATTCAAAACAATTTGATAGTCTTCTTATAATATTGCTGTTATACAACAATAAAGGTGTTCCTATTTTCTGTCAACCATTAAATGAGTATGTGATTGGCATGTTTATTATGGCCATTTCAGGTAGGCAGCTTTAACTGATAATGGGGCCAAACTGTACCGTTTCTCTTTTCAAGTGCCAGAGACTATAAGCCTTGTTTAGTGGGTGGGTAGACTTAAGAAAAATAAGAAGATTGAGTTGCTTGTTTTGGAGGGAGCAAGAACAGAGGTTGCACTAAGGCAAAGCCAAATAAGGCTTTTTTTGTACTGCGAGTTATGCAAATCTCTACTCGTGAAATCTAAGTATAAAGTGCAGAGCTTAAAATAGGTCACTTAAAAACTATTTTGCACAAAGAAAAAAAAAATGATCAAAATAACTAAATTCTGATATCCTGGTTCTGCATTTCATATAAAGACAGTTATCTCTCATTAAAACCTATTTACAACATTTAAGGGAAAAAAATGCTCTTGACATTTTCTCTTTTTGATGTTTAAGGGATCATTTTGGTGACATCGCTAACAGTTTCATATACTGTATAAACTCGAGCACAGAATTTTTACTGCCTGAACTGGGGAAACAAAAATTCCTCATTTCACGATATAGCCATAACCCACAGACAGAATGTGCTGTGAAAACAGGTAACACATGAGCATGGATCATTTTTATAGTGATGACAGTGAAGGAACCAATTTTTAGTGCCTATTTAGAAGCAGATGAAAACTTACGGAAGCAGGTACATAACCTAGTGGCTTTGACTGCATGTTGTTTACAACTGTTTATCATTTGGAATTAAGAAAAAAAAAATAAGGACATTATTAACAAGATCAAAATGGGTGACCAAAATAGCTTCAGAGCAGATGCACCTGTATGGGGAAGCAGGGTGCGTCTCGGCTACAGGTGTGGGTGCAGTCAGCTCCGGTCTTGAAGGTGGCTGTACTTGGGCTCTGAGGTGTCAGCACCAGATCGTGGTCTATCCACTGTCCCCAATCCACCAGTAGGTGGGACAGAGTTGAGTCCACAGAGATGTTGTCATTGTGGGTGTAGAGGACTTCCTGAGAAACGAGTCGTACCTGGACGATGAGCAAGGTGAGGTGTGATGAAATCACAGCAACTAACCAAGAAAATGACCTTGTCCTGCTGTCTGGCTCTTACTGGTGGCAGGCTGACGTTGTGGTAAGTCTGTTTTGGGTCCCAGCCTCTGGGTGTCCCCCACACATCCTCGTACTCTGGAGGCAGCCAGCGGGAAAACGGGACATTTGCAGCCCCTCTTCTCGGGTGCTGTCTGAACCGAACAAAATCACAATAGTTACAGAGAACCGCAAAATGACAAACTGATTTAGCGTTTACTTCTTTTGATGTGTGAGCTCTAACCTGTTGTTGCATTCTCCTGTGATGGATCTGTAGCGCTCAGATAGACAGTCCGTCTGACAGCTGGGTGTCTGCAGCTCAGCCGAGCAGCCCGTCACCTGCAGCAGATTCTCCACATCCCCTTCACTCAGCAACTCTGAGGCAAATCCAGGTGACCAAAGTAACACTTAAATTACATAATCTGGCATGTATTTAAGTAGTGTTCATTGAGTCATGAAGGTAATTTTAAGGGTTTCCAACTTGAGGATCTTGAACCACATGTGGCCCTTTTGACAAAAATCAGTGGCTTCCTGTGGCTTTGACAAATTGCTAATTTAAAACTAGCAGTACAGTTACTGTATTAAGTAGTAAGTTTGAGGAAAAATGCTCAGATTCAAAAAAAAAAAAATCAAATGTGCAAAACAAACCCCATAACTTTACAGATAAAGTTACATATTTACAAGACAACTAACAATGACATAAGTTGCATTTTTAAGAAGAAAAAACTTCAATATCAATACTGCTGGGCCAACTTTAGGGTCTCAAAAACCTCCTACATATTTTTATCCTTTACTGTTTGTCATTTCAGACATAATGACATTTGTGTGACAAAAAAAAAAAAGGAAATGAAAACTATAAATACATTAAAAAAACTGGCAGAGGACCAGACATCATCAATGTCAGTGATAGTAACCCAACACTTTAGGTCTTCATACCTTTCATTCAGAGCCGGTGCTCTCATTATGTACAGTGGTGTGAAAAAGTGTTTGCCCCCTTCCTGATTTCTCATTTTTTGTATGTTTGTCACACTTAAGATCAACAAACAAATTTAAATATTAGACAAAGATAACACAAGTAAACACAAAATGCAGTTTTTAAATGAAGGTATTTATTATTAAGAGTAAAAAAAAAATCCAAGCCTATATGGCCCTGTGTGAAAAAGTGATCCCCCCCCCCCCCTCGCGTTAAAAGATAAATTAACTGTGGTTTATCACATCTTTGGAAAGCTGAGTTCAATTTCTCTAGCCACACCCAGACCTGATTACTGCCACACCTGTTCTCAATCAAGAAATCACTTAAATAGGACCTACCTGACAAGGTGAAGTAGACCAAAAGATCCTCAAAAGCTAGACATCATGCTGCGATCCAAAGAAATTCAGGAACAAATGAGAAACAAGGTAATTGAGATCTATCAGTCTGGAAAATGTTAGAAAGCCATTTCTAAAGCTTTGGGACTCCAGCAAACCACAGTGAGAGCCATTATCCACAAATGGCAAAAACATGGAACAGTGCTCAACCTTCCCAGGAGTGGCCAGCCGACCAAAATTACCCCAAGAGCGCAGCAGCGACTCATCCAAGAAGTCACAAAAGACCCCATAACAACATCCAAAGAACTGCAGGCCTCACTTGCCTCAGTTAAGGTCAGTGTTCATGACTTCACCATAAGAAAGAGATTGGGCAAAAATGGCCTGCATGGCAGAGTTCCAAGACGAAAACCACTGAGCAAAAAAGAACATAAAGGCTCGTCTCAGTTTTGCCAGAAAACATCTTGATAATCCCCCAAGACTCTTGGGAAAATACTCTGTGGACTGACAAGACAAAAGTTGAACTTTTTGGAAGGTGTGTATTAATTTTATCAGGGGACTGTAAGTGCCGGCTCCTCATTGGCAGTGGAACTCTGGTCAAAGAAGACACACAGATGCAGAGCTTAGCTTTAGCTTCACCATTTTAATGAACTGTGTTGACTGGTACAGTTTGAAGTATGGAGGTTTACATGCATGTTTGTATGTATGTATGTATTGTCTGATTTGTTTCAGAACCGGAGCGATAATCAACAAATATCAATAAGACCCAACACGTCTCACTGCTATCAATGTTAGGAATAGTAGCAATGTGTAGCGTGACCTTGAGTTCCAATCTATAAAATAATTCTTTGCTGAAGAAAAATTGTTTCATCTCACAAGTCTAGTTATGAACTGCCTCTATCATCCCAGGGACCAGAGCTGTAACACTATCCATCGGCCATAAAGTGGAAGTTAATCCCTTCTCCAAGACTTAGTCATCCTCCCTTTTCTGCTCTTTGGCAAAGGGATGTTTCAAATTGGCAGATTTATGGTTGACATGATCCAGACGTGTGGGGAATCAAGATTCTCCAGTAAACAACCAGACAGTTTTACAGTGCCATCTGGTGGACGAATCAGGAATATTTAATATCTTTCTCTTTGCAGTGGAATTTATGCAATATGGACCAATGGACTAATTCATATTTCCTCTCTCAAGATAGTATCTGTTCCAGAAGACCTTTTATTGATATGTTCTGCTTTATTTTCAGGAAGAAATTAATTCTTACATGCTTACTATTACAAATTGGGCGATGCGGTGGCACAGTGGTTAGCACTGCGGCAGCACAGCAACTCACCCTTGGCCATGGGATCCCTGGTTCGATCCCAGCCCCTGACCAACAGTGATCTGTGTGGAGTTTGCATGTTCTCCCCGTATCTGCGTGGATTTACTCCGGGAGTTCTCCGGTTTCCTCCCACAGGCCAAAAACATGCAGGTTAGGTTAATTGGAGACTCTAAAGTGGCCCTAGGTGTGAATGTGTGTGTGAATGGTAAAGGGATAGCGCCGTACCGTGGCTGCTTCATCCATCCAGGTGGATGCCCTCAATTTCCCCTCTGGGGATCAATAAAGTATACAAAATAAAAAAAAAATCAAATCAAAAATTAATTACACTTACAATGTAGAGACACTGTATGTCCCTGATTATTGAGCAGAATATCTTAGTCACTAAAGTTTAAGGAATGTATGCTTTATTCAGCACACATACTTTGAGGGTTTCACTCTTCGTATCAAATGTCTTGCTCTGCTCTGGGGGAGACCCCCACCATAGCTGCACTTTAACTGACCAATAGAACTCCAAGCTTTATTGCATTTACCTTTTTAGGTCGAGTTTATGACTTTTGTTGAACGAAGCTCAAATGTAATTGGTTCAAGCTCAGGTTTCATGAAGTTTAGAATCTTCCTACCACACCCGAGAAAAACTGACTTTTTAATTTTCCTTTGTTTCAGTTTTGGGACGTTGTTCAAGCTATAGGAGCCTCTTCTGCTCTTCCATTTTTTTCCCCTCTCTCTTCCAAGTAAGGCCCAGAGCCTGCCATGCTCTGTGAAAATCCTATTGCTTTTCTTTAAAATTCCTTTTTACTTATTTTAATCTTTTTCTTTAAATCACTGTGCAAGAAGATTTTGTTTGATTTTTCTTTTAAGTTTAAACCAACTCATTTAAACCACCAACATTGGAAGAAACGGTTTTGTGATGTAATTTGACTTTCTGATCGGACTTTGCACAGTTAACTAATTCCTTCTTCAGTGCATAAGAGAGGACCTCACCCAGCTTGCTGGAGAACAGCCCGATTGCGATCTCAGGAGCAGGGCCTCATGGGAGAATCTGTCCATCTGCCTCTCTATCAACAGAATCCACGGACATCCAGCTGAATCAAGGTTGGCATGTGGGGGCCCTGCTACCACCAGGGACGCAACAGCTCTGTGGCTGACGGTCTGTTGTTTAATTTAAACTTAATTCTTCAGAATATTCCTGGTATAACTTCTGTAAATTTAATGTCATACAAACCCCCATCAGAATTTCAAAATGCATTGTCTTTTCATTAATTTATGTTCTTTTTCAGAGTAACACCAATCTTCCATTTATATAAATAATTAATCATCATTTTCTTCATAGCATTGCATCCACTTTTCTTAACCAGTTCTATTTTATGGTTTCCCAATTTCCAGTATACTGACAAACTATGCTTCATTTGGTTCCACAAATGCTTGATTCATAAGTAAATCAGTAACAGTCTATGATGCCCATGATACATGTTGAATTCTCTGTTTTAAAGTTATCCAAATGTGTTAACCTATTCTGACATTTCTTATTAAACCATTGAAAGACATATGGGAGTTATTGTTTGATTTCATGTCCATCTTCTTGATTATCAGGAGTCAAGAACTCACAAGGGTTTTATTTTTTTTTTTTTGAGACTGCTTCATAATTGGCACAAATAAAGAATTGTTAATAAAATTGTCCATGATCTCGACTGGTGCCCTGCGAAGATCTGAGTGTAATGAAACTAAATCTTCATTCCTACTCACATTCATATTTACATTAATACTTGTACCAACATTAATATAAACCCATAAATCCGCTAAAAATGCTATCAACAAAATGTTATGGTTAGCGTTAGCACAGCAACACAGTCAGAAATGACGAGGTAACTAATTATGGAGTTAATTACTTGAACACTTAAGTGTAAACCAGTAGAAACGAGCGGTGAAGTGCTCTAACATGTCTCAATAATTAGTTTAACTTGTTCATTAACTTTCAACTTAAACTTAGTTCTTATCATTTACGCATATGTCTCCATACAACGTCCGCTGCAGTTAGAACAAACAGTTAATCACATTAGCAACAAATGGCAAGAACATTTAAGGACCCCTCTTACAACTAAGTTGTCCCAGCTAGTGCTTATCTATTTTCTTAATCAACACTACCACCCTGTGGGAATTCAGCACAGCTGCCCCCATAACAGCTCACTGTTATGTTAGTCCTCTGAATTTCTATCATCTGCAGGAGAAACCTTCAGGTCATCATCTTCAGGTATAGCAGGCGGTTGAACAAGTCTGGCTACGGGTCGCACATATGTTTTGTCCTTCACTTTACTTTCTGCTGATTGGACCCATCCATCAGCACTGGGATGCAGCTTCACAATCTTGCCGATGGGCCAATGAGCACGTGGTAATTGTGGGTCAACAATCATCACAACTGCATCCTGATCCAGGTTACTTGTGGACTGGGACCACTTCTTGCGTACCTACAGTGTAATTAAGTAAGTAATTCCTGATAAACTGTGCCCAGAAGTGATCTGCCATCATTTGGCTATATCGTCACCTTCTTCTGGTGAGAGTGTCAGGAGTGTAGGTCACTTGGGGAAGGGAGGTGTCTCGCCGCCCCATCAGAAACATGCTTGGTGTCACAGGATCTGGGTCAGTGATGTCTGAAGACACATAGCCAAGTGGCTTTGCATTAAGGATCCCTTCCACTTCACATAGCAAGGTAAAAAGAACCTGTTCTGTGACTGCCTGGGCCCCCATGATCACCTGCAGAGCTGTCTTGACAGAACGAATCTCCCGTTCCCATGATCTGCAAAAGTGCGGAGCTGCTGGTGGATTGAACTTGAAGGTTATCTGCATGGATGCTAGATGGGCTTGAAACTCAGGTTTCATGGCTGCAAATGCCTCATTGAGTTCACATTCAGCTCCACAGAAATTAGTACCCTGATGTGAAAGAATTTCAGCAGGGGTTCCACGACGTGCGCTGAACCTCCGCAGAGCAAGGAGAAAGGCATCTGCATCTAGACTACTGAGGAGGTCCAAATAAATGCCACGTGTTGTCAGACACTTAAATATTACCCCTCACCTTTTCTCCAGTTGGCGTCTGATTTTCACGGTGTATGGCCCAAAGCAGTCTACACCAGTGGAGTAAAATGGTGGCTGGAACAGTCTGAGCGGAGTGGAAGGGAGATCAGCCATGATGGGCACAGTAGGCTGCCCCTTCCAGTGCCTACATCCCGTACAAGTCTGCTGATTACGTTTGATGGCCTGCCTTCCTCGTAATATCCAATACTGGTGTCTGAGATCAGCAAAGACTCTGTCTGGACCAGGATGAAGAAGCCATTAATCTGTGTCATGAATGAGGTTTGTTGTTGCATGGTGTGGATCTAGAATGATTGGGTGAATGTCAGTGGGAGCAGTGTCACCCTCCAACATGAATGAGACCTAGGTCTTGGTCCCATACTGGGGATAGACAGCTGAGTCTGCTACTTGGCGAGATCTAATTACCAACTTCAAGCGCTTTCACTTCCTCTCTGAAACTTTCTCTCTGGCAGGCCCTTAAAAGATGAAGTTCAGCATCACGAAGACTGGCTGATTGTGATGGAGTTGAATCAGTGACTGCTGCCCCATTTAGCGACTGGTGTGTGGTTTTAAGCAGCTCTGTCTAGGTTAAGCACTGTGTAGTGTCTAGGGTTGGAGTCATTACCAGGGTTCCATATGAGTCCGCAGAAAGTTGTCTTTCTCAGCTCCTCTGCACATTCTATTGAGTTTGGAGTTAAAGGCCATTGATCAGGTGGTTTGTACAGAAACAGAGGTCCCTTTAACCAATGGCTGGGTCCAGCTAGTTCGTTGACACTTTCCCCGGGTGATGTCGTCTGCTGGGTTGTTGGCAGAATCAACATACCTCCATTCATGATCTTGTGTGAGTTCCTGGATTTCAGACACTCTAGTCCCAACGAAGACTTTGAATTGGCATGATTCACTCGTTATCCAGTGAAAGAACTGGATAATGGACTGCTGTGGAGTCAGATCACAGGAGTCAGACCACAGGATTGTCTTGGTGATGTGCAGGGTTAACTCACATTGAATGAGGGATGACAGCTGGGCTCCAGTCAATGCAGCGCAGACTTCCAACCATGGTATGGACAGCTGACACTTTGGCGACACCCTTGATTGTGCCATCACGAAGGAGACATACAGTAGATTTTATCTCCAGCTTGCATTGTCAGATAGGCGACTAAGCCATATGCCTGCTTGGACGCATCACAGAATATGTGTAGAGTGTTTTCTATATCCTCTACGCCCAACTCTGGTGGTGAATAAGATCTTGGGATTGAGATGCTGGCCAATTGAGGCAGTTCATCCTCCCAGTTAAGCCAGGCCTTAAGAAGGTCAGGAGGAAGGTTAGGATCGTCCCAACCTCTTTTCTTTATCCACAGGTTCCACACAATTACCTTTGCTCTTGTGGTGAATGGAATTATGAGCCCCAAAGGATCATACTGTGATGCTAACACACGGTAGATGTTCCTAAGTGTAGGAAGCTGGCTCTCCAGTGATCTCATCTGGTACCGCAGTTCATCCGCATCCCAGTGCCATATCATGCCCAATGCTGGCTCTTGTTGGTTAGTTGGTTTCTCCATGAGCCATAGCTCTGTGCTCTGTGATCTGGTTTCACATGGCAGATGGGCGATAGCTGCTGGCTTGTTACTACCCCATTGCCGGATCTCAAATCCTCCATCAGCTAGAACTTGGCACAGTTTGTCCACCAAGACCTTTGTAGCTTCTGTTGTTGGGAGACTCTGGAGGCAGTTGTCAACATAAAAGGCATGCATCAGTGACTGCCAGATGTCAGTATTTTCCTCCCCTGAGTTTTTTTTACATGGGTCTGTAGGGCAAAAATGGCACAACAGGGGCTGCTAGTGGTCCCAAAGGGCAGAACCTGCCATTGGTAGATGTCGGGCTCCCTGTCTTTCTGTAGATTTCGCCAGATGAATCTCAGCAGGGGCTGGTCTTCTGGAAGGAGACAGACCTGGTGAAACATGGCTCGAATGTCACCACTGACTGCGACTGGATACTGTCTGAAGTGTAGCAAGACCCCGATGAGATGTTGGACCAAGTACAGGGCCTGGTAAGAGCTGGTCATTGAGGGAGAGACCCTGGTGGTTAAAGGAGCAGTTGAAAACCAATCTGTGTTTTCCATTATGCTCGACGAGGTGGAGAGGTATGAACCATGATTCTCTGGACTCGTACACCTGCTCAGAACGAAGTTTTACAACACATCCAGGGGCAATCAGTTTCTTTATCTCAGCTTCATATACCTGGGCTTTGGCAGGGTCTTTGAGCAGCCGTTCTGTGCTTCGGAGGGTTGGCATTACGGTGTCCACAGTGGCTTGTAGTGGTGGAGCTTTGAGTCAGGGCAGTGGCGTGGCACAACGTGATGTCTCTCCAACCTTGACTCTCAGAGTATGTGACTCTAGAATTGCAATGGCTTCCTCATCTTGATGGGAACGTACTGCCAGCTTCTCACTGCGAAAGGGAAGTACGTCAACTTGCCAGAGCTGTGCCACTTGTTGATAGATGTCATCGTTTTCAGGTCTCAGTGTTGTTGTAAAGTAACATGCTTTTGTCTGTGTCGTCTTGTGTGTAGACATCTGGACCTTGCAGAGCCCAATCTAACTTGGTTCGGATAGCACAGAGTCCTCCAGCTGGGCTCATTCGGACTGGCTGCTTGGCAGTTATTAGGCAGGTGTTATCTGAACCAATCAGGAGAAGAGGGTGCACATCTTTAAAGGGTTGGATTGGTACTCCCCGAAAATGGCGATAACGTTTCTGCAAGATGTTCATTGGATAAGATTGTTCAGCTAGAGCCATACGCTGGGCGGTAAATGCTCCTTTAATGAGATGCTTGTCCCCAGGCTGCATGGAGGGGGAAACATAGAAGTTGACAGATAAGCCATTGAGATGGGCGATGGCCTGACGAACAGTCCACAGTGCCATAGATTCAGCTTCTCCTTTGAGACCAAGATGAAAGACAGTGGCAGGAAGGAGGATGGTTCTTTCTGCTCCATCATCCAGAATTGCATGTGTGTGTAGTGACTTGGCTCCATGACTCAGAATGACTGGCACAATCTTTAAGTAGACTTTGCCACTCCATTTGGCTGGAGGGATTGTGGTTTTTGTGCTAGGAGTTATAAGATAAACTCCAGACCCTGGTTTAGCGATGACATGGAGAACTTTAAGGTGTACTTTCTGGCATTCACTACAGGGTTTCTTCAGTGTGCATTCCTCTGATATGGCTGGTGTGCCCACACCTCCTGCAACATTTCCCATCCGAGATCCATTTCTCTATATGTTCTGGTGTATATGTTGCAATTTTGTGACACTAGGATAGATAATCATCACCACCACTGCCACCATCAGTGTGTGAATGTGTGTGTGAATGGGCGAATAGCAGCATCTGTAAAGCGCTTTGGTCATCAAGAGATGAGAATAAAAGCGCTATATAAGTGAGTGCCATTTACCATTTTACCATTTACCTTTGCAAAACAAACAATGACATTTGAACTTCTTATCTCTGTCACTTGACTGCCTGCCCTCTTGTGGATTGCAATCATCCTTTGATCTGCCACTGTCAAAAAAAAAAACAAACCAAAACATTAACTGAATTTTTACCTTGAGCTTGGAGGTTCTCTCTTGAGAGCTGACATCTTTTCTGCCTGGTGACGTTGTACCATCTTTGATGATAACATCTGTGCTTCTGCCTTGACTTTAAGACACTCAGCAAGGTCTCTCAGGTTGTATGGGTTGAGGCTATTAGTCTGGAATCGGCCATGTGCTTGAAGATGCTCCACGAAATTGTCTCTTGAGTACCAGGGTAACTTACTGAGTAATCTGTCCACATGTCCGGTAGACATACAGTATGTTCTGTCCCATGTGGACCCTCAAGTGTAGTTAACATTCCCACCAATAGGTCTACATTGAGAGCGAAGCTTTGAAAATCTTTGTAATCCCCCTGGCTTCACATCAGGTCAATTTAGGATTGCAGCTATCTCATTTTGTACAAGTTGATGAGGCTGCCCATATTGCCTCAGTAGTGCCTGCATTGCCATGATGTATGGCTGTGGGTAATGCCTACATGACTGGGCTATGCGCCGAGCTTCATCCAATACAAGCTGCTCCATAAGCACACAGTATTTGTAGTGCTCTTAGAGTTCAGGATGTGGTTGTAATAGGTGATCCAGAGCCATCTTCAAATCTGCAATTTCCCTCTCACTGTCATGCTCAAGTTTAGGGAGTTTAGGAAATGGGACTGGTTGTGTGGGAAGTTCGAGAAGTAACTGTAGACCTGGTGTAACAGCTGATGCCATCCCAAGTGTAGACTGAGGTATTTGGAAGCCCATTGAGGCAGGCTGATGCAGCCATGGGGTTGGAGCTGGAGCTGCTGGGGGCATGTGTTGGCTAGGTGAAATTTGTGATGGGTGATATGTATATACCAGTGAAGGTTGATAGTCTGGATTAAGTGGTGCACCATAACTGGATCGGTAGCTGGGCTGTCCAAATACTGTGGTACCCACATATCTTGGAGATGTTGCCAGTAATGGAGGTTGTGGTTGCAGTTAATACATGGGTTGAATTACACCTGGAGAGAGGGGCTGCATTCCTGGTATAATGGTAATATTGCTTTGGGGGTGTGAAACTGGTGTCATACCGGTAGGAGCCTGATGATGTAGTGATTGAACAGATGTGGCTGATGTGTACAGGTACATCTCAAAAAATTAGAATATCATGAAAAAGTTAAATATTGCCACTCATTCCAGAAAGTGAAACCCATATATTATGTAGATTCATTACACAAAGAGTAATATATTTCAAGTGTTTATTTATTTTAATTTTGATGATTATGGCTTACAGCCCATGAAAACCCCAAGTTCAGTTTCTCAAAAAAAAATAGAATATTACATAAAATCAATTTTAAAAAATAGTTTTTAAACTGAAAAGTTTGTCCATGTACACACTCAGTACTTGGTTGGGGCTCCTTTTGAATTAAATACTGTATCAATGTGGCGTGGCATGGAGATCTCCATAGATTCTCCATAGAGAATCTATGGAGTATTGTCAAGAGGAAGATGAGAAACACCAGACCCAACAATGCAGACGAGCTGAAGGTCACTATCAAAGCAACCTGGACCTTCATAACACCTCAGCAGTGCCACAGGCTGATTACCTCCATGCCACGCCACACAGATTAGCCTGTGGCACTGCTGAGGTGTTATGAAGGTCCAGGTTGCTTTGATAGTGACCTTCAGCTCGTCTGCATTGTTGGGTCTGGTGTCTCATCTTCCTCTTGATAGTCCTCCATAGATTCTCTATGGGGTTTAGGTCAGGAGAGTTTGCTGGCCAATCAAACACAGTGATGCCGTGGTCATTAAACCAGGTTTTGATACTTTTGGCAGTGTGGGGGGTGCCAAGTCCTGCTGGAAAATGAAATCAGCTTCTCCATAAAGCTGGTCAGCACAGGGAAGCATGAAGTGCTCTAAAATTTCCTGGTAGATGACTGCGCTGACTTTGGTCTTGATAAAACACAGTGGACCAACACCGGTAGATGACATGGCTCATCAAATCATCACTGACTGTGGAAACTTCACACTAAACCTCAAGCAATTTAGATTCTGTGCCTCTCCACTCTTTCTCCAGACTCTGGGACTTTGATTTCCAAATGAAATGCAAAATTTACTTTTATCTGAACAGAGGTCATCTGCTGGTTTTTGTCCACTGTGTTTTATCAAGACCAAAGCCAGCGCAGTCGTCTACCAGGAAATTTTAGAGTACGTACTTCATGCTTCCCTCTGCTGACAAGTTTTATGGAGAAGCTGATTTCATTTTCCAGCAGGACTTGGCACCCCCCCCCCCCCCCACTGCCAAAAGTATCAAAACCTGGTTTAATGACCATGGCATCACTGTTTGATTGGCCAGCAAACTCTCCTGACCTAAACCCCATAGAGAATCTATGGAGTATTGTCTAGAGGAAGATGAGAAACACCAGACCCAACAATGCAGACGAGCTGAAGGTCACTATCAAAGCAACCTGGACCTTCATAACACCTCAGCAGTGCCACAGGCTGATTACCTCCATGCCACGCCACATTAGATAGTTTATTTCGAACAAAAAAAGTGTAACAAAAACAAACAAATGGCAAATGCAATAAAGTAACAGTATACACTGTTCGAAAGGGAGAAGGAAGAAGTGAACACTTATTAATTCCATCTCCTCTTTTCCATAAATACACCCATGTGAATTTTATACAAATTACCACCTTTAAGACCCCAAGTAAACAATTTACTGTATTTTTTACAAATCAACATTAACACCCATCCATCCTAACATACATTGATGTCCATACATCAAAACCAGCCTCAAACAACACAGATATACACAGTGCTGCCCCACCTACCATTCCATAGTGTCCCATAATGTCCCAGAGTGAACATAGTGAATCGTACATATAAATACTACCCTTCTAACATATATCCTTTCAGCAAATGGTGTTTATACCTCTTTTTGAATTGATTTCTGTTTGTACATAATTTCAGTTCCGGCTCCAGTCTGTTCCACAAATCCACCCCACAGACAGATATGCACATACTTTTCTTGGTTGTTCGTATCTTGGGTTTTGTAAAGTTTAAGTCTCCTCTCAAATTATGATCATTGTCTCTTTTTTTAAAATATTTTTTGTATATTAGTTGGGAGTTGATTATTAATTGCCCTGTACATTACTTGTGCTGTCTTAAATTTAACTAAATCGATGAACTTTATGACATGTAACTTTAAAAACAACGAATTGGTATGGTCTCTACGTATATCCTACATTGTTTATTATCCTTATAGCTCTTTTTTGTAATGTGCATATTGACTGTAGGTTGGTCTTGTAGGTGTTTCCCCAGACTTCTACACAATAGTTAAGATAAGGTAAAAACAGTGAATTGTACAATAAGACCAATGATTTATAGTCCAAGATGTGTCTTGTCTTCCCCAGTATGCCTATACATTTTGCTAACTTGGCCCGGATGTGACTGATGTGAGGTTTCCAGCAGATTTTATTGTCTAGCGTCACCCCCAGAAACTTATTTTCCTGTACTGTTTCTATTCTGGTATCATCTATCGTTACCATTATTTCATGATTTATTTTATAATTTCCAAACAACATAATCTTTGTTTTTTTAGATTTAGAGATAATTTATTTTTGTTGAACCACTGCGTTAACTTTTCCATTTCAGTTGTGACCACCTCTAAAACCTGCTGCAAATTCTCACCAGTGCAAAGGATATTTGTGTCATCCGCAAACAAAATAAATTTCAGAATTTTTGATACTTGGCATATGTCGTTTATATACAAAATAAAGAGTTTGGGTCCCAAAACTGACCCCTGGGGCACACCACAAGTGATGTCCATGAAGGGTGATTTGTGCTCACCAATTTGTACAAATTGTTGTCTGTTACTTAAATAACTTTCCACCCAACTCAGTCCTACCCCTCTTATCCCATACCTTTCCAGTTTCCTTAGTAGTGTTCTGTGGTCAATGGTGTCAAAAGCTTTCTTTAAATCTATAAATACTCCTACAGCAACCTTTTTTTTTTATCTATACAACTAGTAATTTCTTCTATAAGTTCGATCAGTGCCAAAGATGTAGATTTATCTGCTCTAAAACCATACTGGCTATCTGTAAGGAGGTTGTGTTTTTCAGTGAAATCATCCAGTCTCTTAGTGAAGATTTTTTCAAAGTATTTTGGAGAATTGTGAGAGTAAAGAGACCGGCCTGTAATTTGTGAAGAGATGACTGTCTCCTGTTTTGTATAGTGGTATTACTTTTGCTATTTTCATTTTGTCTGGAAATGTACCAGCTTGAAATGACAGGTTACAGATGTGGGTGAGTGGCTTAACAATTCCTTCAATTACTTTTTTCACTATTGTCATGTCAATTTCGTTCCAGTCAGTTGATTTTTTGTTCTTAAATTTACTCACAGTCTCGATAATTTCCTTTTCAGTAACTGCAGCCAAAAAGATTGTGTTTGGATTTCTATCTTCTATTTCATTCACAGAACCACTGTAGTTTGTTTCTGGTGTCACTATTGATTTTGCTAATTCAGGACCAACGTTTACAAAAAATTTATTGAAACCACTAACCACATCCTCCATATTATTTATCAAATTGCCATTTTCAATAAAATATTCTGGATAATTTGCATTCTTAGGACGATTACTGATAATCCTATTGAGTACTTGCCATATTCCTCTTAAGTTATTTTTGTTATCCTCTAATATTCTGTTGTAATATTCTTTCTTACAGGTCCTCATTATATTAGTAAGCTTATTTTTATATCTTTTATATTTGATCTCAGCTTCCACCTTTCTGCATTTAATGAATTGTTTATATAATGTATTATTCTTTTTACATGCATTTATTAACCCCTTGGTGACCCAAGGAATATTTTTTTGTTGTTGTCTGTCACTGTATTGTTTTATAGGACAGTTTTTATTGTACAATGATTGAAATATTTGTAAAAAATTTTCATATGCTTTATTTATGTCATTTTCATCATAAACTATCTTCCAGTCTTGTATTAATAATTCCTTTGTCAGTAAATACATTGATTCTTCGGTTCTTATTCTTTTATATTTAATATTTTTGGTATGCTTTTTCTTCCTATAATCACATTGATAGACAACAAAAATCGGCAGGTGTTCACTGATATCATTCAATAAAAGCCCACTCCTGATATTATTTTCCATAATGTTTGTGAATATGTTATCTATTAGTGTGGCACTGTGTGACGTGATTCTGCTAGGTCCGGTAATTGTTGGATGTAAGCCCATACTGTACATTGTGTTGATAAATTCTTCTGTCAAACTATGTTGTTTTGAGTTCATCAGATCTATATTGAAATCCCCACGGATGAACATAACTTTATGAGTTAGTTTTGCATACATTTTTTCCATCCAGTCCTTAAATAAGTCAATGTTTGATCCAGGTGTTTTATATACGCAGCTCACTACTACATTCTTCACATTGTCCAGACAGATTTCTATTGTAATACATTCAAATAAATCATCCACAGTTACTGACAGATTTTCAACAACCTTGTATTTCAAGCTCTTGTCAACATAAATTGCAACTCCTCCTCATTTTTTCACTTTTCTATTTATATAATTTAATTCAGAGCCATCCATGGTAAAATCCACTCCTTTCTCTTCACTGAGCCATGTCTCTGATATTGCCACAATATTGAATGGCTCTTTAAATTGATGTAAATAATCTTTAATGTTATTAAAGTTGGCATAGAGACTTCTGCTGTTGAAGTGGATCATAGAAATATTGAAATCAGATGTGACCATTGTGTTAAACTGATCATCTGTGTAGTAATTACAGTCATTATTGATGGAGCTAAATAAATTATTATCAGGGTCTATGTTATATTCTACGTCCTGTGGGTTGTGATCTGTATATTCAAAAACTTTCAGTTCCTGTTGTTCCTGTTTGTTGATCTTTTGATTCATGTTGTTGAATGTCTTGTTGCAGATGAGTATATCCCTTCAGTGTCCTACAGTTGTCTGATTGTTGCTGTGACTCCAGTTCATAATATTCATTGATATTTGTGGACTACATTGATGCAGTAATTAATCCAAAAGGAGCCCCGACCAAGTATTGAGTGTGTACATGGACATACTTTTCAGTCAGCCAACATTTCTATTAAAAAAAGCTATTTTTTAAAATTAATTTTATGTAATATTCTAATTTTTTGAGAAACTGAATTTGGGGTTTTCATGAGCTATAAGCCATAATCATCAAAATTAAAATAAACACTTGAAATATATCACTCTGTGTGTAATGACTCTATATAATATATGGGTTTCACTTTCTGAAATGAGTGACAAAAAATATTGAACTTTTTCATGATATTCTAATTTTTTGAGATGTACCTGTATGTGCACGATGATGCAGGTAGAGTAGACAGAGAGATTGTGTGAGGCATAGATACTATATTGTGCTGCTGCCCTGGGTGTGCTGGGCACTGGAGGGAGCTGAATAGGTGACATGAGGAGGCACAAAGGTGAATGGTTGGGATGTTACATAACTAAGAGATGCAGGTGCTGAGAGAGATAATGATTGCATTGAACTGGGGGGAGCTATGGGCAAAACAGGCTGTTGTGTAGCAGTTGCACCTGTCACGAAGGTTGATTAGACGGTAGGAGGTAATACCTGTGTTAATGAGGTAATGCCTGTCCCACGTAACTGATGCAATATCTTACATGTGGCTGAGAAACACTATGGTTTCTATATGTGGTGATGTGGCAGTAGAAGACTCATGAAATGGCGCAAAGAGTGAATATACTGCTGACCCACTCACTATGGAACTCCCTGTTGAATGGACATGATCTTCTGATTCCTCACCACTACTCAGGTTGGGTATAAGCTTTAAAGCATCACTGGGATGACAGGCACAGTTACTGTACCTGGCAGATTTAAGTAGTCTTCATTACCTGATGCGCCATGTAGCTGTTGCTGGCATAACTCAGATGAGGGCCTGAACACAGGCTGTGGCTGGTCACTATGTGTAGCAGACTTGGCATGCATACCTGATGACTGCAGCACTGTTGTGTTGGCACTCTGAAGCTGATTCTGTACCTCTTGTGGTACAGGAGTAACAATAGATGGTAACGACATAGGGGGCAGAGACACTTGGTAATCCAACAGGTGAGTGGGAATATTCCTTTTCCGTCGCTGTTCTGTCAAAACGCTCTTGGGGGATGCTATTCTGCTCCGCTCTTCCATGCGGCCACAGCGGCAAGTGATCATCCGGCTCATAAGGACCAATATTAATTTTATCTGGGGACTGTAAGTGCCGGCTCCTCATCGGCAGTGGAACTCCAGTCAGAGAGGACACACAGATGCAGAGCTTAGCTTTAGCTTCACCAGTTTAGTGAACTGTGTTGACTGGTACAGTTTGAAGTATGGAGGTTTACATGCACATTTGTATGTATGTACAGTGGTGTGAAAAATTGTTTGCCCCCTTCCTGATTTCTCATTTTTTTGTATGTTTGTCACAAGTAAATGTTTCAGATCATCAAACAAATTTAAATATTAGACAAAGATAACACAAGTAAACACAAAATGAGGTTTTTAAATGAAGGTGCTTATTATTAAGGAAATAAAAATCCAAACCTACATGGCCCTGTGTGAAAAAGTGATTGCCCCTAAACCTAATAACTGGTTGGGCCACCCTTAGCAGCAACAACTGCAATCAAGCATTTGTGATAACTGGCAGTGAGTCTTTTACAGTGCTGTGGAAGAATTTTAACCCACTCATCTTTGCAGAATTGTAGTAATTCAGCCTCATTGGAGGCTTTTCGAGCATGAACTGCCTTTTTAAGGTCATGCCACAGCATCTCAATTGGATTCAGGTCAGAACTTTGACTAGGCCACTCCAAAGTCTTCATTTTGTTTTTCTTAAGCCATTCAGAGGTGGACTTGCTGGTGTGTTTTGCATCATTGTCCTGCTGCAGAACCCAAGTGTGATTGAGTTTGAGGTCACGAATAGATGGCCGAATATTCTCCTTCAGGACTTTTTGGTAGACAGCAGAATTCATGGTTCCATCTACCACAGCAAGTCTTCCAGGTCCTGAAGCAGCATAACAGCCCCAGACCATCACACTACCACCACCATATTTTACTGTTGGTATGATGTTCCTTTTCTGAAATGCTGTGTTACTTTTATGCCGGATGTAATGGGACACACACCTTCCAAAAAATTCAACTTTTTTCTCGTCAGTCCACAGAGTATTTTCGTAAAGGTCTTGGGGATCATCAAGATGTTTTCTGGTAAAACTGAGACAAACCTTTATGTCTTTTTGCTCAGTAGTGGTTTTCATCTTGGAACTCTGCCATGCAGGCCATTTTTGCCCAGTCTCTTTCTTATGGTGGAGTCATGAACACTGACCTTAACTGAGGCAAGTGAGGCCTGCAGTTCTTTGGATGTTGTTGTGGGGTCTTTTGTGACCTCTTGGATGAGTCGTCACTGTGCTCTTGGAGTAATTTTGGCCGGTCGGCCACTCCTGGGAAGGTTCACCACTGTTGCATGTTTTTGCCATTTGTGGATAATGGCTCTCACTGTGGTTCACTGGAGTCCCAAAGCTTTAGAAATGGCTAGAAAACTGAACTCAGTTTTCCAAAGATGTGATAAACCACAGTTAATTTATGTTTTAACTGCGGGGGGGGGGGGGGCAGGTAATCACTTTTTCACACAGGGTCATGTAGGTTTGGATTTTTTTTTTTACCTTTAATAATAAACACCTTCAATTAAAAACTGCATTTTGTGTTTACTTGTGTTATCTTTGTCTAATATTCAAATTTGTTTGATGATCTGAAACATTTAAGTGTGACAAACATAAAAAAGAGAAATCAGGAAGGGGGCAAACACTTTTTTACACCACTGTATGTATGGTTCTGAAACAAATCAGACAGAGCGATAATCAACAATAAATACCAATAAGACCCAACATGTCTCACCGCTATCAATGTTAGGAATAGTAACAATGCTATCAACAAAATGTTATTATGGTTAGCATTAGCACGGCAACACAGTCAGAAATGACGAGGTAGCTAATTATGGAGCTATTTACTTGAACACTTAAGTGTAAACCAGTAGAAACGAGCGGAAAAGTACTCTAACATGTCTCAATAATTAGTTGAACTTGTTCATTAACTTTCAACTTAAACTTAGTTCTGATCATTTACGCATACGTCTCCATACAACGTCCGTTGCAGTTAGAAAAAACAATGTTAGCAACAAGTAGTAACATTTAAGGACCCCTCTTACAACTAAGTCGTCTCAGCTAGTGCCTGTCTATTTTCATAATCAACACTACCCCCCTGTGGGAATTCAGCACAGTGTGTGTCCCATTACATCCGGCGTAAAAGTAACGCAGCATTTCAGAAAAGGAACATCATACCAACAGTAAAATATGGTGTTGATGTGGGCACCCAGCACAATGCAGACTGATAATATTCATGCTCAGTAGGGATTGCATACGAACAGAGAGACCCTAAAGTCTCTCTGTTCTCTCTGACCTAAAGTGCTCTTCTACTGGCTCTCCTCAGGGGTGTGTGTTGTCACCACTACTCTTCATCCTGTACACAAACATGTGTCGGAGCAGACATGACAACAGACACATTATAAAGTATGCTGATGACTCAGTCATTGTCAGTCTCCTCCAGGATGGTGAGAGTGGCCACGGCCCAGTAGTTGATGACTTTGTTCACTGGTGTGAGGATTCCTACCTGCAGCTGAATACAACAAAAACGAAAGATATGATTATTGACTTTAGGAGGAAAACTCCCAGGCACAAAGTCACCATACTAAAAGGCCAGACCACCGAATGTGTACAATCGTACAAATATCTTGGGACGATTATTGATAGTGGATTGAACTTTGAGGTGAACTGTGAAAGGGTGTGCAAAAAGGGTCAGCAAAATTTGCATTGTTTGAGGAAACTTGCACGCTTCCAAATTGACCGAACCATAATGACTATGTTCTATCGGGCTTTTATTGAATCCGTTTTATCCTTTTCTTTAATGTCATGGTTTGGTCAGATAAAACTGAAACAGAGGAAATCCTTGGATCAGGTAGTCAGATGGTCCAGTCGTTTGCTTGGTGAGTCACAGCTGAACCTGACATCCCTGTACACCAGACAAGTACAGAGGATGGCCGACTCGATTTTAAATGATGACTCCCACCCTTTGCACTGCAACTTTCAGCTTCTTCCCTCCAGACGGAGGTTTGCTGTCCCAAAAAGTAGAACCCAGCGCTACAAAAACAGCTTTGTCCCTGCTGCTGTCAAAGAGTTGAACAAGCTATAAAAATTATATTGTACATATTTTATATTTACCTATTTTGTAAGATGTGTGCCTGTGTTTGTGTCTATGTTGAATGTAATTAGTGGCTTGTAAATATGGATGTCACCAACTGCAAAACAAATCTACCTACGGGTACAAATAAAGTAACCTGAACCTGAACCTAGGGGGACAACCAGAACAATGACTATTGTTATACATCCTCGGATTGAGAGGAAGTCTGGCGCCAGTTAATCACGCGATTGATATGTATTGACTGATATGTATATCAATATGTAAATGTGCCATGCATTCTCTTTTGTCTGTATAAAAGAGCTGACTTTACATGACACACACACAGCACAGCGCTAAAGTGTGTCTCATGATGATGGAGGAATAAAATTCTGAAACTTTCAGCTCGTCGCATCTCGCCTGAACTTATTTTGTTCCTCCACACTGGTGACCCTTGACGAAGAATGGGACACAAGGCGAACACCCCAGAGATGACCCCGACCGGGAAAACCCCAGAACGCGTCATGGTGCGACCCTCGCCAGATCTCTTCCCTCCAAACTGGTGACCTGACGAGGGAGAATGACCGTCTGCTCCCTCTCACCGCGCTGTGGACACAGAGGACCAGAGAACGCCTGCAACCTCTTCATCCTCACTGGAGCGCAGCGCTGGGACCAAAACGCACCATGATCAACAAGAGCGAACGAAGGAAGCAGCCTGAACGGGGACAATCATCGACGCCGACTGCGCTGATTTCCACCGAGCTCCCCGACTCTGACTAAACTCCAGACAGCGGACCTCCCGCGCACAGAAGCCCTGCACGCACTCCGCAGGATTACGAGGACAGCGCAACTGCCAGCTATGTTGTCACTGTGCCAGGCGCGCGCCACGCACCAGGGACAAACCGGCTCCACAGACTGATACAGCGTCCTCTGCCGCTGCACGTGCTCAAGAAAAACAGCCGATCGCCACCCTCGGAACCTTCAGGGCTGCTTGCGCACCTGGAGCGGACGTGCAGCCCGCACACAGGACTTTGTATGGGTTTCTCAGCCGCGGTGCACAACGGGAATTTAGCCGATTGCTTTCCCCGATGACTTTAGGGCTGCTTCCCACACTTAAAGCCAAACTGCCGAGTCCCTGACACAGCTTCAGTTGTTTCACAGCCGCTACGCATCCTCGGGGTATTTGGCCGCTCGCTTTCCCCACATCCTCGTTGGATCGAGCCGCGGGAGGAGTCAGATAAAATGGTTTTTTTCACAGCCGGTGTGGATCTCCGCCAGGCTTAACGTGAAAGTCCCTCACCATCACGGATCCACATGCAATTTTTACGCGGCCCAGACACCTTTGACGTCCCGGGCCGGCACTTGCTTACTCCCACCCCTTCCCCCTCCTCCTGCACAGAGCTTTTCCGTACCTCACTCCCTAAGGCGGCTGATTGCTGTCTGGTTCCATTACGCACGACTGCACATCGGCCCGTGCGCCCACGAACCACGGCCGTTCAACGTGCTGGAACTCGGAGCGGAGCACACTGCCCTTTTCCACCCCTTCCCCATCCCCCCACGGACTGACATGCCCTCCGACAGTTCTACCGGAGCTGGAGCCAAACGACCGGGGGGAGGGGGGGGTCACAGCCCCTTCTGACCGTTCTGGGGGGAGCCGTGTGGGCACCCAGCACAATGCAGACTGCTAATATTCACACTCAGCAGGGATTGCATTCGAACAGAGAGCCCCTAGGGGGACAACCAGAACAATGACTATTGTTATACATCCCCGGATTAAGGAGAGGAAGTCCAGCGCCAGATAATCACGCGATTGATGTGTATTGACTGGTATGTATATCAGTATGTAAATGTGCCATGCATTCTGTCTTGTCTGTATAAAAGAGCTGACTTTACATGACACACACGCACACAGAGCACTGCGCTACAGTGTGTCTCATGATGATGGAGGAATAAAACTGAAACCTTCAGCTCGTCGCATCTCGCCTGAACTTATTTTGTTCCTCCACAGTGGTCGTGTAATGGTCTGGGGCCATTCTGCTGCTTCAGGACCTGGAAGACTTGCTGTGGTAAATGGAACCATGAATTCTACTGTCTAGCAAAAAATCCTGAAGGAGAATGTCTGGCCATCTGTTCGTGACCTCAAGCTGAAGTGCACTTGGGTTCTGCAGCAGCACAATGATCCAAAATGCACCAGCAAATCCACCTCTGAAAGGCTTAAGAAAAACAAAATGAAGACTTTGGAGTGGCCTAGCCAAAGTCCTGACCTGAATCTGATTGAGATGCTGTGGCATGATCTTAAAAAGGCGGTTCATGCTTGAAAACCCTACAATGTGGCTGAATTACGACAATTCTGCAAAGATGAGTGGGCCAAAATTCTTCCACAGTGCTGTAAAATACTCATTGCCAGTTATCACAAACGCTTGATTGCAGTTGTTGCTGCTCAGGGTGGCCCAACCAGTTACTTGGTTTAGGGGGCAATCACTTTTTCACACAGGGCCATGTAGGTTTGGATTTTTTTCCCTTAATAATAAACACCTTCATTTAAAAACTGTATTTTGTGTTTACTTGTGTTATCTTTGTCCAATATTTAAATTTGTTTGATGATCTGTAACATTTAAGTGTGACAAACATACAAAAAAATGAGAAATCAGGAAGGGGGCAAACACTTTTTCACACCACTATACATCACGCACAGAGCGTTGGGCACCACAGGCTCAGAGGAGCCCCATAATGATTCATATTCATAATCATTATAATAGCACTATTGCAACATTCACTCGTAAGTAGATCATACATGCAATACAGACATCACCAATTTGCTCAAAATATAATAATTATACTGCCCTCTCATCTCATCTCCCTGTGGTTTATTAATTTGGGTGTTACAAGCTCAACCTGTGGTAGTGATGAGTCAAAAAAATTTGGAGTGGTCAAAGACAGGAGTTGGGAGCAGAGAAGGAAGGAAAACAGAGGAATATTATTCAGGTATATTAAGAAATAGTAATTCTTAAAATATGGGAAAATTTGTTTAAACTGGTGTAGCTTTTGTACATACTATCATACTAGTAGTAGCTAAAACATAATTAAATTTAGACGTTAGTGCATGTGTGACCACAGTTGGCACACCATGACAAGTTGTTGGGACTGAATAAATTTATAACTTAAGTGCACTTAAGACCCTCCACTCTTTTTTTTTTTTTGGCTTGACAAAAGCTGGACGCTCACTGTGACCTTTTTTCTGTTTCAATTCAGTAGTCTGCAATATTCCCATAAAATACTGAAATCCATAAAATATTCACATTAAGTTTAAAAAAATATTGTGTATGATTAGGTGAAACTAGTCTACACACATACACACACACATACATATATATACACACACATACTGTATATACATACACACACATATATACACACGCAGTCATGTGAAAAAATTGGGACACCCTGTATAAGCCTTTTTTTTTTTTTACATATTTGGACATAGGGATATTTTATATCAATGTTAAAAGTACTGGGAGATTCCTGTAATACAACTAAACAATTAAAAATGAATTATAGACTTTTTTCAAATTTTCTGTAAAATGTAATTCTAAACAAATAGTGAGGAATAAATTAGGACACCCCCATCTTTTTTAGGAAACCCCACATTCATCCTCACTTAAAATGGCTAAAATAAATGTAAAAAAAAAAAGCAAAAACAAAAACAAAGTTTGACATAGATATGTGAACATTTTTTAATAAAAAACTGAATATTTAATGATGTGTCCTAATTTTTTACGATTATGTATATATACTGTACATATACACTGGTGTGAAAAAGTGTTGGCCCCCTTCCTGATTTCTCATATTTTTGTATGTTTGTCACACTTTAAATGTTGCAGATCATCAAACAAATTTAAATATTAGACAAAGATAACATAAGTAAACACAAAATGGAGTTTTTAAATGAAGGTGTTTATTATTAAGGGGAAAAAAATCCAAACCTACATGGCCCTGTGTGAAAAAGTGATTGCCCCCTAAACCGAGTAACTGGTTGGGCTACCCTGAGCAGCAACAACTGCAATCAAGCGTTTGTGATAACTGGCAATGAGTGTTTTACAGTGCTGTGGAGGAATTTTGGCCCACTCATCTTTGCAGAATTGTTGTAATTCAGCCACATTGGAGGCTTTTCAAGCATGAACCGCCTTTTTAAGGTCATGCCACAGCATCTCAATTGGATTCAGGTCAGGACTTTGACTAGGCCACTCCAAAGTCTTCATTTTGTTTTTCTTAAGCCATTCGGAGGTGGACTTGCTGGTGTGTTTTGGATCATTGTCTTTCTGCAGAAACCAAGTGGGCTTCAGCTTGCGGTCACGAACAGATGGCCGGACATTCTCCTTCAGGATTTTTTGCTAGACAGCAGAATTCATGGTTCCATTTACCACAGCAAGTCTTCTAGGTCCTGAAGCAGCACAACAGCCCCAGACCATCACACTACCACCACCATATTTTACTGCTGATATGATGTTCCTTTTCTGAAATGCTGTATTACTTTTACTCCGGATGTAATGGGACACACACCTTTCAAAAAGTTCAACTTTTGTCTCGTCAGTCCACAGAGTATTTTCCCAAAAGTCTTGGGGATCATCAAGATGTTTTCTGGCAAAACTGAGACAAGCCCTTTTGGTCTTTTCGTTCAACAGTGGTTTTCGTCTTGGAACTCTGCCATGCAGGCCATTTTTGCCCAGTCTCTTTCTTATGGTGGAGTCATGAACACTGACCTTAACTGAGGCAAGTGAGGCCTGCAGTTCTTTGGATATTGTTGTGGGGTCTTTTGTGACCTCTTGGATGAGTCATTGCTGCACTCTTGGGGGCAATTTTGGTCGGCCGGCCACTCCTGGGAAGGTTCAGCACCGTTCCATGTTTTCGCCAGTTGTGGATAATGGCTCTCACTGTGGTTTGCTGGAGTCCCAAAGCTTTAGAAATGGCTTTATAACCTTTTCCAAACTGACAGATCTCAATTACTTTGTTTCTCATTTGTTCCTGAATTTCTTTGGATCACAGCATGATATCTAGCTTTTGAGAATCTTTTGGTCTACTTCACTTTGTCAGGCAGGTCCTATTTAAGTGATTTTTTGATTGAGAACAGGTGTGGCAGTAATCAGGCCTTGGCATTGCTGGAGAAATTGAACTCAGCTTTCCAAAAGTGTGATAAACCACAGTTAATTTATGTTTTAACGGGGGGGGGGGGGTATTAGGTTTAGAGGGCAATCACTTTTTTTCCACACAGGGTCATGTAGATTTGGATTTTTTTACCCTTAATAATAAACACCTTCAATTAAAAACTGCATTTTCTGTTTACTTGTGTTATCTTTGTCTAATATTTAAATTTGATGATATGAAACAAAAAAGTGACTAACATATAAAAAAAAATGAGAAATCAGGAAGGGGGCAAACACTTTTTCACACCACTGTAAATAACCCTGGACTTCCTTGAAATACTGACATCCAACAGTTGCATTTTTTAAAAAATATAAAAACATTCATTTCAAATCTAATGGAAAGAAAACAATCACTTTCAGTAATAAGTGATATCAAAAGTAACCGAGTATTAGCAAATCAGTACTTTTTATCAGAAGTTACTTGAGTACACGCACTTAAATAAATGTAACTTTACTACCCATCTCTTAATATAGTGTACAGATTTAAAAAGAATATGAATTCTTGCAGATTTTACTCCTGACCATCAGCTCACAGCAGGGCTCTTGATTTCTGTGAGGGTTTTTATACTCTCTGTGCACATCTGTGTGTGAAGATAAATGATGGGACACAGACAACTAAAGTTATGCCTAGAACACCCAAATACAAGGGGGGGGGGGCTGAAAAGTTCATAGTGGTCAAATTTGACCAAATGAGGTTTATTTTTCAACGGCAGGGATCCAAGTGCTGCAACACTGATGGAAGTGTGTGGACCGAAGGGGGGACTGTGTTGAAAAATAAACCACATTTGGCCAAATTTGACCACTGAACTTTTCATTCCCCCCCGTAGGTAGCAGCGGCACCGCTTTCATTTACTGTACACATGAAATGCAGCTAAGAGGAAATATGCAATATTGTTAGAACAGCAGCAAGCTTTGACTTAATGATCTGCAGAACAGCTTTTTACAGCATCTACAAGCATTGTTTTTAAAGTGATTGGTCTTAGTATGACTAATTTTAAACTTTAATATTAAAAATCTCTGTCATTGATATTGTACTCTTTTTCAGTGTATTGTATTGCATTTAGTTTTTATGACTGTAAAAATGTATGCCGCTTTTTAGTGAGACCTTCACCTGGTAAATATCAGGCAAGGCTACAATTAAATAAGAAAACTGATAGGAAAACAAGGCAATGAAAAGAGGCCCAGCCTACAGGTGAACAAACATCACTCTATTGCATTATGCTGCTGTTGACTACCGTATGGGTTGGGCTGCATCATGGTGTTGGTGTAGACCATCTCCCTGATTAACTCCACCGTGTTGTCTAGCAGCTCAGCAGCCCGGATCTGTCTCCTGGTTTTAGCTTCGGTCTGTTTAAACTGAGCCAGCAGGTCACTGGGTCTCAGAGCACCTTCAGACAGTGACTTTTTCACCCTGGAAACATTGAGAGCTCCGTCTTTAGTATGCCAAAGTGTAGAAACAGCTTCTTTTTTTTTTTCCCCCAGTGTGCCATACAGCACAGTCTGAGGGATTTGTACCTTTCGCTTGTGCGGGCATAAGCGGCATCAGTGAGTTTGATCGCCCTCTGAAAAGCCTCTTCAACATATGCAGACCCCAAATAAACAGTTTCTGAAGTCACCACAAAGGAGAACACTGGTGCTGTAAGAAAAGACTCCAAAGAACCTCTGGTTTTCACAAACAAACGGAAATTCTTACCCGAGTCGTTGTCAAATATTTTGTTCAGTGAAGCGTGTTCAGGAAAGAGGAGCAGAAGAGCCAGTCCAAAGAGAACTTCTGCCATCTGAAATGAGATGAACGTCCAAGTAGCTTTAAATATCTTTGAACAAATTAGCCGGAGCAAAGCAGAAACTCACCATGAGTGCCGCACAATTTGGACTGTGTAGAAACTCTGCTTCAGAAAACAAGTGTCTCGCTGCAGCGCCAATTTGGACTCATCTTGAGAGGCAGCAGGTGTAAGTGTCTGACTCCAAGTGTCCGGGGTGCCATGTATACACTGGCTTTAGGGCCAGCAGGTATGTGCAGAATCCCCCTTATCTGTCTCTCTGGTGACAGGAGTGCAACATCAAACACTGGACTCGACCTAATAACCTTTCAAATCAAATTTACTCCTGTGCCCTCTCCCATGATGAAAACCCTCTGTCAAATCGGAAAATAAATTAGTCTCTCTCCAGTGATATAATAGAGTGTGCTGTAGTGGACGACCAATCAAAGAGAAAGCTGAAAGAGATGACAAATATGAATTTACAATGGCAGCGCAGGTTTAGGGGTTGGGGTTTTTTTTTTTTTGTTCAGTTACAAGTGTGTCTGTGTCGCATGCCAAAACTTTCAATCTGATCGTCCCTGTGCCAGTGACCCAAACAGGTGGCTGAGCTGGAAGGAGAAGAAGAGGCATTCTGGGAAATGAGAATAGCAAATGGTCTGACGAAAAGGTCTGAGCTATATCACCGTTTGTGTCCAGTAAATCTCAACTGTGAAGCATTTGGACTTCAGTTTTCCCCACTCACTCCTCTTTTGATGCTCCAGGTGTTTGATACCATCAAATTAGTCATCAGCCTCGTTTCATTATGCCGTTATTATCTCTGTTGACCCGTCATCTACTGTATGTGCAGGAACAGCCGACTTAGAAATTGTCTGTTCTTGAAAATATGAGCAAATATTTGATCTACAGAAAGACAAATGCTCAGCTGACCCACTTTTGAAATTGAAGCCTTTCAAATATTATGACAGTTTGTTATGGGAGCAAATCCAGACCGATGGGAAAATGTGCCAATTTTATTCGGAATTTTTTTTTTTTTTTTTTTTAAACTGCTACATGTACAAAAGTGAATTAATTGTAGGGTTGAATTTTAAGCCAGTTAAGAGATATTTTGAACTTCAAACCATCATATTCTGATCTTAAAAAAACAAACAAAAAAGCACACAAAACCACAGTGGAAAGATGAAGTGTGACACAGACCAATTTTATTCACATTTTATATTCTGGTTAGAACGTTACACAGTAATTACTGAGAGTTTGTTTTTGTCATAGCAGATACACAAACAATTCATTTTACTTTTAACCTTAAGGGACATGATGTTTTACCATAATTACACGCAAAAGGCAACCTGGAATATAATAGGGGAAAAAATCATGAACACTGATATACACACACAAAAAAAATAATACTGATGGTACTAAAGGGTTAACCAAAGTAGCTTACTGTGCGCTGGGGAGATTTGTCAAATATCACAGTGTTTAAATAAGTCTCAGCCTCAACAGCTGCCAGTGGGACGACTTACAGAATGTATTAGATATTCAGAGATGTTGTTCACAGATCTGGAGTCAGGCGTGCTGAGACCACAGGAACCGATCACAGCGCTCCAGCATCGTCTGGATCATTGCCCTGGAAAAGAAAACAGATTTATTTTTCTGTTTTTGTAAAAACTCACATTGGTTTCCACACATTTTGGTTTAATATTCAAAATGTCAGCCAGTCACATTTCAAATCCCCAAGAGGATCTCAAACATTTCACTCTGAGTAATGAAGTTGATTAATGTAAAATCTAAAATTTTGGCCTGAGTAAGATCTGAAATGAACTTCAGAATGTTTCATTCAGGCGTGAAATCCTCACAATAGCCACCACCCACAAAAAGGTTGATTTTTGTTTAGCCGATTATTATGTCTACATATAAAATATCTAAATTTCTTTTCATTTTTAATTAAAAGTTTAGTGACCAACAGCATGACCAACCTCTGCCTCTTCTCAGTGACTCTCAGCAGCTCACAGACCAGTCTGGCATGGGTTGACAGGACCAGCGGTACTCCACAATCCTCCAGAATGGCCAGAGCTCTGTCAGGCCCGGCTACTCGAGCCAGCATGAGGGTCAGATTCTCTGGGTTGATCTTTCCTTCACAGTCTGCTGACTCAATGGACAAACTGGTCCCATTTACTCCTGTGTACTGGTCAGACTCGGCCACACTGCTACACTTTTGAGACAGCTGGATCAACAGCTTCCACTCCTCCAGGTTTTGGGGACTGACACCTAAAAAAAAATCAATAAAACAGAGTATAGGGTAAATGCATCAGTCTCTGATGGTTGTTTAACCTCCTGGCTTTATTCTGCATGGTTTCAGTGAAGCTGCTCACTATTATGAAGGTAAATAATTACTCTGACTTTTTTAACTTTACATTGAGAATATGTCAAGAATTTACTGGTCAAAACAGTAAAGAAGATTAAAAAAAAAAAAAAGTATGAAAATAAGCAACACTAAACTTTTGGGGTCTTTTGAAGAAAGTGCCCTATAAGGCTGCATGCCCACAAAACGCGTTTTTTCCGCTCTGGGCAGCTATTTTCCATTCATTCTTTATGTAGTCCAGTGTTTACAGCACTGAGCGCTCTCGGCGGTGGCCATTTTTTGTCACGCCGCTCAGGGCGCTCGGAGCTGAAAAAAGTTCAACTTTTCAGAATGCAGCTGAGCTCGTCAATGTCAGACGTTAAGCAGCCAATCAGAACTGCTGCGTGGGCGGGTCATAGGACACCGGAAGTAGTCTGTACTCAGACTCCTGCTTTCCGTGTCATATTTTACATCCAGAGCTGCTAGAATATGTTTCCTTCCATTGCCATTTAGAGACAGCTATTAAAAAAAAAAAAAAAAAAAAAAAAATCAGTAGAAAGTCTGACCATAGGAAAAGTGAAAGTGCTGAGCTGAGAGTGACAAGCTGTTGCTGGGATACAGGGTACAGACTCCCCCCCACCCACCCCCCCAGAGCACAGCACACAAATGCTGGAAAAAAAAAAAAAGCTCAGGGCGGTCGAGCAACAAAACACACGTTTGGCGGGCACGCAGCCTAAAGGTGCTTAAACACTGAGCCTGATATGAGTGTGTACAAGTTATTTTTAAATTAAAGGTTGCGACATGAAAGCCATAAACCCATGCTGGACAGTATTTGTGTCAAATCAATGTTGTGCTTTTTTAAGATTTATTTTTTGGGCATTTTTTGTAACTTTGTATGATAGTTAAGAATGTAAATGGGGTGAAGAGTAGGGGAGAGACATGCAGGAAAACAACCAAAAACAAAACACCACACTGGCCACGGAATCGAGCTGAGATCACCAAGGCCAAACGACCTGCTCTCATTGCAACATCTTAAACACTGAATGTCCAATGCTGGCCTCTTTTTAATGGCAATTATTCAATTCAACTTTATTTATATAGTGCCATTTCACAACAACAGTCATCTCATAGCACTTTCAAATGTAGGGGAAACCCCCACAATTGCAGAAAGACCCCAGCAATCAGATCCCCTGTGAGCAAGCGCTTGGCGACGGTGGAGAGGAAAAACTCCCTTTTAACAGGAAGAAACCTCCAGCAAAACCTCTAGTAGAATTAGCCAACATTGATGTTCACAGTAGAAACTCCATCCTGCACTCTCATTTCAGAGAGTTCATGTTTCCCTGAGATAGGCAACAAAGTGCAGGAGTCATGGTTAAACTGAATCAAAAATGCATCATAGGGTACATTAACATAAAAAAGGGTAATTACTGACTGAGAGGCAAACAGATTTTGACAGATATTTGATGATTTCTAACTTCAGTTACTTGGTGATAAATGCTAAACCTGAATTTGACAAAAATCATTTCTATGTTAGAGTCTAATCATGTGACATTGACAAGAAGGTTTACTTATTGTCCTAGAAAGTTAAAGAGTCAAAATTAAATACCTATATGCACTGATATTTTTGGTTGTTTCAGGTTTAAATTAAAGCTGGAAGTTTTAGTAATCTGCGTGATAAATGTTATTCACACATTTGACATTCTTTTCATCATGTTCTGGCAGTATTTTCAATCCCTCATACGTTTAGCGTAACCATCTCTTCTTTCAACCCATTTAATTAATTGAATTTTCCCCTTGTCAGGGAAGAGAGTGCTTCAGAGGATCAGTTTTACCGTCAGGTTCATCCAGCAGGCTGATATCATCCAGCTGACAGATGGTGGAGAATGCCTCAGAGCGACACTGCAGCTTTTTGCAGAGGTAGAGGTAGCCTGTCCAGTACCTGCAAATGTTTAAGTCACTTATTAAATAGTAAAACTAATTTTCTTTTCCTAGGCAAAAAATGAAAAGTAATTACCCATGACTGCGGCACATCTCTGCCATTTTCTGCTTGGAGGAAAAGTCTGCAGGAAGACGAATGAGCAGCGACAGAAGACGACCATAGCCCCAACTGAAACAGTGTGAATGCCACCTGCAGCCACAAACAGAATTCAGAGAAAAAGGTTTGCTTCCTCTACTCTCACTTCACTGTGTCACTTTATTGCATCTCAAATACCCCAAATATCTCCAGCTTTCTCTTGTTTACTCAACTATGGTGCTTTTTGTCGACATTTATCTGATCAATGTTTAACATCAGACCAACTTTCTATACACTGGTATAAACGATACCAACATGAGGGAAATGTTAAATATTTTCAAGCATGATCATACTTGGGCTGCCCATCAAAGGTCAGTGTATCACAGCGTTGAGGTGCATCATGGGTAAGTGCCAGCTCCAACCAATCCAGTCTCAGGGATTCTGGTTCAAGAAGAGACTGCAGAAATAACACCCTAACAGAAAAAAGTGAATGTCACGTTCTGCTAGATGAGGACGGGGTCTATATTTTTCACAAAAAAGATCAGGCTGAAGGTGTACCTGTGTTCCTCAGGTTGGGATTGTACCAGATTATCCAGATATGCCAGGAAGTGGCTTTTCTGAGCCATGGGCATTACGTCAGCAGGGGTTATGGTGGGGTAGAACTGGGAAAAGGAGCGCACGGCTGCCTCACCGTGCTTCTCATACAATCTGGAGAGCAACAGTGAAATTACGTCAAAGTTTAAATAAATTTTCCACCTTTAAATTTTCCAATACAGCAAGCTTTCTAGATAGGCTTAGTGGAAGGCTCTTCCTAAAACAGGAATTGTAAACTTCAAAACATTGTCAACAACCTCTGATGTCACAAATCACCCACAACAACCTTTAGGAGGGTTTAAAAAAAAAAAAAAGTCCAGTTTTCTCTGCTCATTCTTCTGGGTTAGCCATTGCAGTGAAAAACTGTGCAGTATGCTCTTGAGGAATATTTATTCAGACACATATTGAAGGTCCCATTATAAGCATTTTGCAGGTATTAAATTTAAGATTTGACATCCTCAAGGATATAGCTGTGGTTTTAAAGACCAAAAATCAATTAGGTATTGTTCAGTAATGCCTCATTTGTGAATGATTCATTCCAAAATAAGTTTTTTTTGAGTGAACCAACCGTAATTCATTCATTTTAGAGTTCAACAACCAAGCTCAGTTGCAAGTGATGATGTCAGCAAGCAGAGACAAGCTTACTGCGATCAAATATAATTCCATCCCTGGCCTGCAAACAAATCACTGAATCATGATGAATGACTTAGCTCCCTGCCGGTGACTGAATGCCCGAGTGCACAGTGAACATGAACTCTAAGGGAGTCATTGGTAGCTGCTGGTATCAGGCTTAGCAAGTCTGAAAGCAATGCTGAACTGTAGATCAGTTAAAAACACTTAAAAACCATTTAAAACCCAGTTATGTCTAACATTCCTTGAAGAAATTTCTAAAATGTCAAGATTTTTAAGAGGTGTCCACTGTGTTTAAGCACCACACTTCCAGAAGCCAGGCATCAGAGCTGAATCACACACTGTCCAACCGTGCTTCAGTTCAGTCAGTGGTAGGTAGCTGGAGTTCTGGTAAAGTGCTGAATGATTTGGTGAACAAATACTTTGAATGATTTTTTTTTTTTTTTAAATTTTAGCAAACTAATTCTAGTGATTATGTTTCTAGTCGCCTCTAATCTGATGCAGTATAGGTGTTTGAATGAGGTGCTATAAGCCAATCACAAGTGATGAGGTGTCACCTACAGGAGAGGCAGAGGCTGTGTCTCAATTCAGGTTCTGCGTCCTCCAAGTGCATATTTCTAGGCCAGAAAAGTCACTGTACTGCGTCGAAGGCTGTCCTCTTGCATAGGCTCCTTCACATGCAGCTGACAAATGCAGCCTTCAAAACCCCAAAAACCAAGGATACATGAAGAGTATCCTTGTGGCCCTAATACATCCCAGCATTCAGCATGTGGCTCAGTCTAGCTTTTTTTTTTTTTTTTTTTTTTTTTTCCCTCAGCTCAGCCAGAAATGGAGCAAAGTCAGAAATAGTTCAGAGTAAGTTTTGTGCTTGAATTATGCAGCAGTTTGAATGTGACCGGAGTGGTGGCTCAGTTGGTAGAGCATCCGCCCCACACCCGGGAGGCAGGGGTTCAAATCCCAGCCGGGTCATGCCAAAGACCATATAAAAGTGGAACTTCCTGCCGTCCAGCTTGGTGCTCAGCAATAAATGGAATGGAAGAGGGAACTCTGTGGCGGCACCTTGCATGGCAGCGGCCCTCTGATTCTGCACTTGGGGTGTGTGTGATTTACACTGTAGATACAGTGGGGCAAAAAAGTATTTAGTCAGCCACCAATTGTGCAAGTTCTCCCACTTAAAGATGAGAGAGGTCTCCAATTTTCATCATAGGTATACCTCAACTATGAGAGACAAAATGAGAAAAAAAAATCCAGAAAATCACATTGAAGGATTTTTAATGAATTAATTGGTAAATTCCCCAGTAAAATAAGTATTTGGTCACCTACAAACAAGCAAGATTTCTGGCTCTCACAGACCTGTAACTTCTTCTTTAAGAGGCTCCTCTGTCCTCCACTCATTACCTGTATTAATGGCACCTGTTTGAACACGTTATCAGTATAAAAGACACCTGTCCACAACCTCAAACAGTCAGACTCCAAACTCCACTATGGCCAAGACCAAAGAGCTGTCAAAGGACACCAGAAACAAAATTGTAGACCTGCACCAGGCTGGGAAGACTGAATCTGCAATAGGTAAGCAACTTGGTGTGAAGAAATCAACTGTGGGAGCAATTATTAGAAAATGGAAGACATACAAGACCACTGATAATCTCCCTCGATCTGGGGCTCCACGCAAGATCTCACCCCGTGGGGTCAAAATTATCACGAGAACGGTGAGCAAAAATCCCAGAACCACATGGGGGGACCTAGTGGATGACCTGCAGAGAGCTGGGACCAAAGTAACAAAGGCTACATCAGAAACACACTACGCCGCCAGGGACTCAAATCCTGCAGTGCCAGACGTGTCCCCCTGCTTAAGCCAGTACATGTCCAGGCCCATCTGAAGTTTGCTAGAGAACATTTGGATGATCCAGAAGAGGATTGGGAGAATGTCATATGGTCAGATGAAACCAAAATAGAACTTTTTGGTAAAAACTCAACTTGTCGTGTTTGGAGGAGAAAGAACACCATACCTACTGTGAAGCATGGGAGTGGAAACATCATACTTTGGGGCTGCTTTTCTGCAAAGGGACCAGGACGACTGATCCGTGTAAAGGAAAGAATGAATGGGGCCATGTATCGTGAGATTTTGAGTGAAAACCTCCTTCCACCAGCAAGGGCATTGAAGATGAAACGTGGCTGGGTCTTTCAGCATGACAATGATCCCAAACACACCGCCTGGGCAACGAAGGAGTGGCTTTGTAAGAAGCATTTCAAGGTCCTGGAGTAGCCTAGCCAGTCTCCAGATCTCAACCCCATAGAAAATCTTTGGAGGGAGTTGAAAGTCCGTGTTGCCCAGCGACAGCCCCAAAACATCACTGCTCTAGAGGAGATCTACATGGAGGAATGGGCCAAAATACCAGCAACAGTGTGTGAAAACCTTGTGAAAACTTACAGAAAACGTTTGGCCTCTGTCATTGCCAACAAAGGGTATATAACAAAGTATTGAGATGAACTTTTGTTATTGACCAAATACTTATTTTACCGAGGAATTTACCAATTAATACATTAAAAATCCTTCAATGTGATTTTCTGGATTTTTTTTTCTTATTTTGTCTCTCATAGTTGAGGTATACCTATGATGAAAATTGGAGACCTCTCTCATCTTTTAAGTGGGAGAACTTGCACAATTGGTGGCTGACTAAATACTTTTTTACCCCACTGTAGGTAAAGCACAATCTCGTTCTGCTGTACATGATTGGTTGTACGGTTGAATGACAATAAGGGTGATTTATTTAGAAAACACCAATAATCCAGAAAACAGCAACGTCTGATTATTTAAGCTCATGTTGCGTGACAATTTTTTTCTGATGTGCTGTATACTTCACTTAATGTATTAAACATGTTGAACTGTTGTTTTTTCTGAAGTCAAACCCACTTAAGGTTATTTTTAGAGGGAACAGAGCAGTTTATGAAGGTGAGGGGGGACAGGACATCTGAAATAATTTGATTATGCTGCTCTTAAAAATATTCCATCACATCTAAAGTGATAAACAGATTTTTCTGATATTTTTTCTTTTTTCCTCATTTATTTATGATGAACCTGCAGGAACTGAGGACCAGCTGTGGAGAGAACAGGCTGGACTCCAGATTTATAAAACTGATATTTGACTGAAATAACCACAATAAAAGAGATTTGATTAATTGTTTTATTGATCGTGATTTTCTTGCAGTTTACTTTGCAAACTGAAACAAACTAAATAAAAATACTGCATGTTTATTGATAATAGTGAGGAAAAACTGCATTTCAATAAAGGTTTTTGAAAAAGATGATTTTTTGCAAGATGATTCCAAAAGAGACTTTCATATATTACACACAGAGTGAAACATTTTAAACCTGATTTAATATTGATGATAATGGTTATAGTTTTTAAAATTAAATGACAAATCATGGTTTTCTAATTTACTGAGATGGACTGGTACAACTTAGATGAAGCTGAAGATGGAATCTGTTCTACTGCTGCTGAAAATCATTGAGGGTCATCATCCTACAGTACAGGACTGTGGTCTGCTTTAGAACATTAAAAACTAAATGTCAGAGCTGATAAAAGGCAGAACATCTATTTAGTTACATAATGGTAATAAATGATCATAAATGATAACCGTAAACTGTCATATTTTCCACTGGCCATGTAATTAAGAATATATTATAGAGTTCAATCTAACTCAGGGATGGGCTAATTGGCGGACCGCATGCAGCCTGGCCCTTCATCCATTGCGGCCCACCAGTTCATTTCCAAAAAAACAATTATTTATTTATATCACATTTGCCGTATTTGGAACTGCATTCTTAAATGCAATTATAAAGTCTGCCAGCAGAGGGAGCTCTAATCAAAACCTAGGTGCCGCTCTGTCCAAGTGGTCAAGCGAGAGTGAGGGAGCCACAGATGGAACAGTGCACTGGAGACGTATCTGTAAGGTATGTTGCCTGCTAAGACTGCATTAATAGTCTGTAAACAGCAGTAAATGTACAAAGTAGGCTGCTTTTAAACAAGAATACTACCGAGGAGCTGTAACATTTATTCTTATTTGGCAGGTGAAACCTCAGAGGCTTTTCTTTTAATTGTGCAGAAAAAAAGATTCAAAGCTTTGAGGTTTCTTTCTAAACAGCATGACTGAAGCACTGACCATTTCAATCCCATGTCAACAGTAAAAGTTCAGAGACTGTGGTTGTTGTAATCTGCTGATTTTTTTTTTGTTCATTTATAGCAAGTGGCTGTCAAACTTTTTTTTTTTTAATTCTCCATTTTGGGGAGCCAGACGATTAACAAGCCTACCTACCTACACACAGCTATTTCTCTGCCCCTCCAAACCCACAATGAATCCAAGAGCAAGCTAAGCCTCGTCATATTTCCTTTTCTTCTTGGTTTTTGTTAATCATCATCTGGAATTTCCCTTTGCTCATCATTTTGATGGAGAGAGTTTTAAAAATTAGGTCATGATATAATTTTATCCATCCATCCATTAATCTTTCACTGCTTAATCCTTTTTGGGTTGGCAGAATGGAGTTTGGTGGGAATGCAGCCCATCCCACCATCTTTGGGTGAGAGGTACACCCTGGACAGATTGCCAGTCCATTGCAGGGCAGATGTAATTTTAATTGTAATATGAGAAAACACTGAGTAGCTTTTATTTTCATTTTTAATTGTGAAACTTTTCACTTTGCAGGAAATAATACCCCCCCCCCCCCCCCCCCCCCCCCAGGAAGGTTTACATCTGGCCCTTGGAAAATGAGGAAAAAAATTTGTGGCCCTCACTACCACCAAAATAGCCAACAACTGATCTGATACAGTTAGGCCCAGAAATATTTGGACAGTGACACAATCTTCATGATTTGGGCTCTGCATGCCACCACATTGGATTTGAAATGAAACAACTACAACGGAATTGAAGTGCAGACTAAGGTTTAATTCAAGGGGTTGAACAAAAATATATGAGTAAACATGCAGGAATTGTAGCTGTTTTTATACAAACGCGTCTCATTTCAGGGGCTCAAAAGTAATTGGACAAATAAACATAACCCTAAGTAAAATGTTACTTTTCGTCCGGTTATGGCTGCCACGTAGGACGGACGTGTCTCGCTCTGCTCTGCTCCTGGAGAAAAAAAAATCGGCAAATAACTCTCTCATTTGGGACAGAACGTATCCCAGCGTTTGGGCGAGGATATGTCGGCGAAGCCTAAGGCTGGAAAACCAGGAAAAGGAAAAAGCGAGCCGCCGAAACAGTCCAAATTAACGGACTTTCAGGTCTGTGACGCAGCAAACAGGGCTCCATATATGGCGGAGGAGGCTGGCAACGCTGCGATTTCTGCGGGGAATGGCGCAGATGCGCTGATGGCTGCCATGAGTTCAATGAGAGCGGACTTTTCCTCTAGATTTGATGGGATTATGACAGCGTTGGAAGGAATAAGAAAGGAATTGGGTGACTGTGTAGAACGAACGGCGCAGATGGAGCTCCGTCTCGCTAGTGCTGAAGATGACGTCACCCGTCTTCAATTAAAGGTGCGCACTTTGGAAAAAAAAAATAAATCTCTGGAAGATAATATTTTGGATTTGGAATCTCGGTCGAGACAGAATAATTTGAGGCTGGTGGGTCTTCCAGAGGAATCAGAAGGTCGGGACGTATGTTCCTTTCTGGAAAAGTGGATTCCGGAGGTGCTGGGCAGCGAGGAGTTGCAATCAGCAGTGGTTCTGGAAAAAGCACATCATATTGGCCCACGGAGAGATAAGGGACCGCCGAGGACCTTAATTATGAAGTTTCTTAACAACAGAGACAGGATGAAGATCTTCAACGCTGCACGAGCTAAAAAAGGAGAGATTAAACACCAGGACCAGCAGGTGCGGTTCTACCCAGATTTGGCCACAGGAATCCAGCAATTGAGGAAGCAGTTTGATCCCATACGTAAGGAGCTGCGCAACCTTGGGATTCGTCATGGTGTAATCTATCCTGCGAGACTGCTGACCACGTATGAGGGCAGAACCCACATCTTCAAGACCCCAGAGGAGGCGCAGGAGTTCATCAAGAAGATCAAAGAAGAAGAAGAGACTGGTGGGAGCTAAGCATGAACAAAATATAAGGTAGAATAATTAAGCATTTGCACAGGCATCTGACTGACTTGAAGTAAATAGTAAGTTTACAAAATATAGATTGTATTATATATTAAAAAAAAAAAAACAAAAACAAAACAAACAAAAAAAAACTATGATGTACAAAGTTGTTAAAAATTTTGGAGTTAAGTTGGAAAACTACAGAGGAGAGTTAATGTTACGTCATTAAAAGCAGTAGAGTTAGGGTGATTGGGAGGATGAAGAAGGAGTGGCTTAGGCTGTTCCCCGTGGGTGTGGAACGGTCGATGGCTATATCGGGAGACAGAATTTTTCTTTTGATTTTGGGGGGTTTGCCACAAGTGTGGGAAGGGGAAATTTGTTTGTGTGTAGTTTGTAGGATGAATGTTCAACCACTCATGTTTTTGCTTCTCTGTATGAGCATGTTTACACTGCAAGGTAATCCCAAACTCTCTATTGATCATGGACCAAAGTGTTAATCTTAATTTAACTTCATGGAATTGCAGAGGTCTACAAAATTTAAAAAAACTTAAACAAGTTATGAATAAAATAAAGGACATGGGTTCAAGAATTGTGTTTTTACAAGAAACTCATCTGATAGAGGAGGATGTTAAAAGAATTAGGAGTAGATGGCAGGGAAGTGTATTCACCTCTTCATTTTCATCCCGAGCCAGGGGAGTTATGACTCTCATACATAAATCAGTTCCTTTTCAAGTGAAAAATGTAATTGGAGACAAATTTGGAAGATATGTAATCATTCAAGGTTCTTTGCTATTAGAAAATATAAATCTTGTGAACTTATATGGTCCCAATATAGATGATCAGAAGTTCTTTGCTAATTTATTTCTCATCTTATCATCACTTACAGGGCAACATATAATAGCAGGGGATTTTAATTGTACATTGAATCCAGGTGTGGATAGATCAACAGGACTGGATTGTACGCACATTGGATGTAGGATGACTATTAATCATTTTATGAAAGAATTGAGATTGTTAGATATATGGAGAGAAATGAAACCACAAGTTAAAGCCTATTCTTGTTATTCCAGTACCTACAAGACATTCTCACGTATTGATTATTTTTTGATTTCCACAGAATTAAGGTCCAAGATTCAAAACTGTTTTTATGATAACATCGTGATCTCTGATCATGCACCCTGTTGTCTAATATATGTAGATAAAAAATTGACAAAGGAATCAGGTAGATGGCAATTTCAGCATAAATGGCTTCAGGATGAGGAATTTGTCAAGTATATAGAAAAACAGATAGACGAGTTCTTTGACATCAATACTACACAAACATCAGCATGTGTAAAGTGGGAGGCTTTCAAAGCTTTTATTAGGGGGCATATTATTAGTTATACAGGATCAAAATCTAAGAAGACTCGAGAGGAGAGAGCTAAATTGGAACATAAAATAAAAAATCTTCAGGAAAAAGTGTATGCAGGAAGTGACCCAAGGTTGGAGAATGAATTACTGATTTTGAGAGCTGAATACGACAAAAAATCAGCGAATAGAGCTGCCTCGAGTCTTCTAAGATTGAAACAATCTTTTTATGAACAAGGTGAAAAATCAGGAAAATTATTAGCATGGCAGATTAAACAATTGGAAATTAAAACACCAATTACCAGTATTATAAGTAAAGGACAGGTAGTTATAGATCCTTTAGAAATTAATAGAGCCTTTAGAGATTACTATGAAAAATTATATGATACCAAAAATGAACCTGATTTAACAAAACTAAATGGGTTTTTGAACGAACTATCTATACCGTGTATTCCAAATGAAAACAGGGAGATATTGGAGTCTAAAATTAGTCAAGAAGAAGTTGGGCTAGCCATTGATAATATGAAATCAGGAAAAAGTGCAGGACCAGATGGTCTTCCAGTTGACCTTTATAAAAAATTTAAGAATAAATTAATAAAACCTTTTTTGGAAATGGTTTTAGAAGCATTTCAAAATAATAATTTACCATCATACATAAATAATGCCTTAATTATACTGCTGCCAAAACCAGGTAAGCCCTCTAATAAATGTGAAAATATGAGACCAATAAGCCTATTAAACGCCGACCTTAAGATAATCTGTAAAATTTTAGCAAGACGAATACAAGAAATTTTACCAAATATTATTAATCGAGATCAGAATGGCTTTATAAAGGGTAGACAAGGCTTCCATAATGTAAGAAGACTATTTAATATTATCTATTTTAATAAAGAAGCACCGGATACAGCTCTCCTATCATTGGACGCCGAAAAGGCCTTTGATAGAGTTGAATGGCCCTTTCTTTTTGAAGTCCTACAAAGGTTTGGACTTGGAAATAATTTCATAAAATGGGTTCAAATAATATACAATAATGCTACAGCAGAAATCCTAACAAATAACAATATTTCAAAACCAATAAAAATCAATAGAGGATGTCGACAAGGCTGTCCACTCTCACCTTTACTGTTTACTATGGCAATTGAACCTTTAGCGATAGTGATACGTTTACATTCACAAATATATGGAATTAAAGTTGGACCAACAGAACATAAAATCTCCCTGTACGCCGATGATATAATTTTGTTTATGTCGAATCTAAAAAAATCAATTCCAACCTTGTTGAATTTAATAAAGAATTTTGGGGAAATATCAGGATATAAAATAAATAAAACTAAATCTTCAATATTAATGCTAAATGAGACCCAGAGAAATTACCCAGCCCCTGAGGTAAATCAATTCAATGTTGTAAATCAGTTTAAATATTTAGGAATCCAAATTATGCCTAAGCTAGAATCAGTCGCCAGTGTCAACTATGAAGCCTTAATGTCAGATATCAGTGAGTTAACTCAGAGATGGATGTCACTACCAATGTCGATGATCGGGAGAATCAATATACTTAAAAGTAATATTTTACCTAAAATACTTTATTTATTTCAATACATTCCCTTATCACCACCTTTAGATCTATTCTCAAGAATAAAAAAAAAGTTAGTGGAATTTATATGGAACAACAGGAGGGCTAGATTACGTCTGTCTTTATTATATTTACCATTTGATCGTGGAGGTCTGAAATGTCCAAATTTTATGTTGTATTATTGGTCGGCACAACTGAGGTCTATGACATATTATTTTTCATCAAATGATCTCCCTCACTGGACTGAAATGGAATCATACAATTTACCTTTACCTCTTCCCATATTCATATACTCAGATTCGGCAAAAAAATTACAAAAACAAGTTAAAAATCCATTTGTAAAGCATATGATCAAAATATGGTGTGAAGCTAAAAACTATTTAAAAGAACCACAGTTATTGTCACAATTTAGTCCAATATGGGGTAATCAATATTTTAAACCAGGGAGAGCGGACGCTGTATTTAAAGTATGGAATTTAAAAGGGATACAAAAGATTCAGGATTTATATTTGCCATGTGCAGACAACATAATGTCTTTTGAAGAGCTGAGGATCAAATTTAATCTCAATAGAACACATTTTTTTAAATATCTTCAACTTAGAAACTTTATTCGATCAAATCAAAATAAAGCTCTCACTCGACCTATTTATTCATCCTTGGAAAAAATGATGATGAAAGATAGTAAAAGAAAGGGTATTATTTCAGAGTTTTATAACTCATTGACACTATCTTCAAGTGAAAATTCACTGAAAAGATTAAACTACTGGAAAGAAGATCTGCAAATTGAAATTTCAGAGGAACAATGGGAATTGGCTTGTACAGAAGCTCAAACCAAATCAATAAATGCACGCCTTAAATTGATACATTTCAAATGGTTAATGCGGATGTATGTTACACCGGAGGAGTTAAATAGATATAACAAAAATATACCAGATACATGCACAAAATGCATGGAAAGTAAAGGAACCCTATTTCATTGTTTATGGGAATGTAGATTAATAAGAATGTTTTGGGAAGAGGTGAGGGTAACAATTGAAAAAATAATCTCAAAACAAATCATATTGAATCCTAAACTGGTTTTGTTGGGTCTGTACCCAGAAAAGCATAATTTCAAAAAAAGTGAAAGAACATTCATAGACCTCAGTTTGCTTAATGCCAAAAAATGTATTGCACTATTATGGAAAAAGACTCATAGACCAGATGTGACTCAGTGGTTAAGACAGATGTTAACAAACCTTCCATTAGAAAGAATAACATATATACTGAAATCAAAGGAAATTGTGTTTGAGAATATATGGAGACCTTTTATTGATTATGTAAAAAATTTAAACATAACTCTTGAAGAAGAAGGTGAATGATGTGTGTGGACCTTGTAAATTCCAAACTGGTGAACATAATATGTATACTTATGTATTGGATTGTCTAGACTAAACAGAGGAGCATTGTTGAAGACTTGATTTTGTTGGTGGTTGTTGGTGTTTTTAGTGCATTTTTTTTTTTTTTTTGTAGTACTTTAGTGTTAGTGTTTGATTGTTTGTATCATGTTTGTTAAAAAAAAAAAAAGGTTCAATAAAGATATTGTGGAAAAAAAAATGTTACTTTTCAGTATTTTGTTGAAAATCCTTTGCAGGCAATGACTGCCTGAAGTCTGGAACCCATGGACATCACCAAACACTGGGTTTCCTCCTTTGTGATGCTTTGCCAGGCCTTTACTGCAGTTGTCTTCAGTTGTTGCTTGTTTGTGGGTCTTTCTGCCTTAAGTTTTGTCTTGAGCAAGTGAAATGCATGCTCGATTGGGTTGAGATCTGGTGATTGACTCGGCCATTGCAGAATATTCCACTTCGTTGCTTTAAAAAAACTTCTGGGTTGCTTTTGCAGTATGTTTTGGATCATTGGTGAAGTGCCGTCCAATCAACTTTGCTGCATTTGGCTGAATCTGAGCAGAAAGTATATCCCTAAACACTTCAGAATTCATCCGGCTGCGTCTTCTGTCACATCATCAATAAACTAGTGACCCAGTGCCATTTGAAGCCATGCATGCCCATGCCATCACACTGCCTCCACCATGTTTTACAGAAGTTGTGGCATGCTTTGGATCATGAGCTGTTCCAAATCATTTCCAAACTTTCTTCCTCTCATCATTCTGGTGCAGATTGATCTTGGTTTCATCTGTTCAAAGAATGCTATTCCAGAACTGGACTGGCTTCTTTAGATGTTTTTTTGACAAAGTCTAATCTGGCCTTTCTATTTTTGAGGCTGATTTATGGTTTGCACCTTGTGGTGAATCCTTTGTGTTTACTTTCATGAAGTCTTCTCTTTATGGTAGACTTAGATACTGATACACCTACTTCCTGGAGAGTGTTCTTCACTTGAGTGGATGTTGTGAAGGGGCTATTCTTCGCCATGGAAAGGATTCTGTGATCATCCACCACTGTTGTCTTCCGTGGACGTCCAGGCCTTTTTGAGTTCCCAAGCTCACCAGTGCACTCTTTTTTCCTCAGAATGTACCAAACTGTTGATTTGGCCACTCCTAACATTTCTGCTATCTCTCTGATGGATTTCTTCTTCTTTTTTTTTTTTTCAGCCTCAGGATGGTCTGTTTCACCTCCATTGAGAGCTCCTTTGACTGCATGTTGTGTGTTCACAGCAACAGCTTCCAAATGCAAACGCCACACCTGGAATCAACTCCAGACCTTTTAACTGCTTAATTGATGACAGGTTAACGAGGGAAGAGCCCATGCAGCCTTGTTATTTTTTTTTTGCAGCCTTCTGAGTCAATTGTCCAATTACTTTTGGTCCCTTGAAAAAGAGGCGGCTATGTATTAAAGAGCTGTAATTCCTAAACCCTTGCTCCAATTTGGATGCGAATACTCTCAAATTACAGCTGAGAGTCTGCACTTTAAGCCCATATTGATTATATAATTGTATCCTGAATACGTTTTCATAAACAGCTAAAATAACAAAACTTGTGTCACTGTCCAAATATTTTTGGGCCTAACTGTATACTGTACATATTTAAAATAATAAAAAATAATTTATATTGTGTTTTAATTTGTCTAATTTAACTGTTGTTAAAGGGCTGACTTTAACATGAGTTAAAAGTCTTATTTTATCTGGTCATGGTCCTCTCTGTCTGGTGAAGATTTTCCAGTAAAAGGTAAAGAAAATACAAAAATAAAAAAGACAAAGCTGTGGTCTATGAGGCTGAAACCCCTGAACTGAGACACAGCTAGAGTTTAACAGCCAAATGGACTGATAGGAGGGAAACTCAAGGAGGGACTTGTTTGTGACATGACAAGACAGGAAGTCCAACCTGCTTTCTAAACAAAAGCAATGTGCATTTTAATGTGTTACCAGTGTACATATGTGCCATTGATGCATCTTATACAGGTACATCTCAAAAAATTAGAATATCATGAAAAAGTTCAATATTTTTTGTCACTTCTTTCAGAAAGTGAAACCCATATATTATATAGAGTCATTACACAGAGATTGATATATTTCAAGTGTTTATTTATTTTAATTTTGATGATTATGGGTTATAGCCCATGAAAAACCTAAATTCAGTTTCTCAAAAAATTTGAATATTACATAAATTCATTTTAAAAAAGTTTTTAAATAGAAATGTTGGCTGAATGAAAAGTATGTCCATGTACACACTCAGTACTTGGTCAGGGCTCCTTTTGGATTAATTACTGTATCCATGTGGCGTGGCATGGAGGTGATCAGCCTGTGGCACTGCTGAGGTGTTATGAAGGTCCAGGTTGCTTTGATAGTGACCTTCAGCTCCTCTGCATTGTTGGGTCTGGTGTCTCCCATCTTCCTCTTGACAATACTCCATAGATTCTCTATGGGGTTTAGGTCAGGAGAGTTTGGTGGCCAATCAAACAGTGATGCCATGGTCATTAAACCAGGTTTTGATACTTTTGGCAGTGTGTGGAGGGGTGCCAAGTCCTGCTGGAAAATGAAATCAGCTTCTCCATAAAGCTTGTCAGCACAGGAAAGCATGAAGTGCTCTAAAATTTCCTGGTAGATGACTGCACTGACTTTGGTCTTGATAAAACACAGTGGACCAACACCAGCAGATGATATGGTTCCTCAAATCATCACTGACTGTGGAAACTTCACACTAAACCTCAAGCAACTTAGATTCTGTGCCTCTCCACTCTTTCTCCAGACTCTGGGACTTTGATTTCCAAATGAAATGCAAAATTTACTTTTATCTGAACAGAGGTCATCTGCTGGGGTTTGTCCACTGTGTTTTATCAAGATCAAAGTCAGCGCAGTCGTCTACCAGGAAATTTTTAGAGCACTTCATGCTTCCCTCTGCTGACAAGCTTTATAGAGAAGCTGATTTCATTTTCCAGCAGGACTTGGCACCCCCCCCCCCCCCCACACACACACTGCCAAAAGTATCAAAACCTGGATTAATGACCAGATTTTGATACCAGGCTGGCCAATCAACCAGCAAACTCTCCTGACCTAAACCCCATAGAGAATCTATGGAGTATTGTCAAGAGGAAGATGACAGACACCAGACCCAACAATGCAGAGGAGCTGAAGGTCCCTATCAAAGCAACCTGGGCCTCCATAACACCTCAGCAGTGCCACAGGCTGATCACCTCCATGCCACGCCACACTGATACAGCAATTAATCCAAAAGGAGCCCCGACCAAGTACTGAGTGTGTACATGGACATACTTTTCATTCAGCCAACATTTCTATTTAAAAAACTATTTTTTAAAATTAATTTATGTAATATTCTAATTTTTTGAGAAACTGAATTTGGGGTTTTCATGGGCTGTAAGCCATAATCATCAAAATTAAAATAAATAAACACTTGAAATATATCACTTTCTGTGTAATGAATCTATATAATATATGGGTTTCACTTTCTGAAATGAGTGACAAAAAATATTGAATTTTTTCATGATATTCTAATTTTTTGAGATGTACCTGTAAGGTTAAAAGTGAAACTTTTTTTTTTTAAGAAGAATCAAATGTGAATGCTGACCTGTGCAAATGAGCAAGGAGAGGAGGTGGAGTCCAGGGCTGCAGATCCCTCAAACTTCGCAGGGATCTTTGAAGATTGCCTCTTTCAAAAACTTCTACGACCTTGCTGGACTGAGTGAGTTCTACAGAAAACAACACGAAAATCTGTAAATTACTAACAATTAAAATCAAAGATGATCAAATCAGATTTAAATATGAAAAGAATGAGACTGGTTAGAAATAACTATTTTTCATTATTATGATTATCCATCAGTTGTAAATAATGTAAGGGGTAATTTTTGTTGTAAGTGCTACATATAGAGTTTAAGTACTCAAACCACCACTTAAGCTACACCGACAGTACCATGCTGAGGTAACGCAAATCTGATTTTTACCTCCGCCAGGAGGTAATGTTTTTGCCGGGGTTTGTCTGTTTGTTTGTCGGTCTGTCTGTCTGTTGGTTAGCAAGATAACTCAAAAAGTTTTGGACGGATTTCGATGAAACTTTCAGGCGTTATTGGAAATGGTACAAGGAAGAACTGATTAAATTTCGGGGATGATCCGGATCACCGTCCAGAAGAAAACCGCCATTACGGAAAATGCCATTTTCGTCAATAACTACTCAACCACTACTCCTATCATTGTCAATCCAATTGCTAGTCATATGTTTTCATGGTCAATGAATCTGAAAACGTACACACAAACACTGTATGGGGGGAACTGTGGCCGCCATTACGGAAAATGCCATTTTCGTGAATAACCACTGAACCACTAATCCTATCATTGTCAATCCAATTGCTAGTCATATGTTTTCGTGGTCAAGGAATCTGAAAACGTACACACAAACACTGTATGGGGGCAACTGTGGCGCTTGGCGGAGGTCTGCACTCTCCGAGTGCTTTTCTAGTTTTTTATCCTAAAATGACACAGATCTGATTATTAAGGACTGTCTGACTGCACAAATCTGATCTCAAGTTTGATTTGATATATCCCAAGTTAGATATACATCTGGTAGATGGTCATATGAATTTACTGAGAAGGATCAGCAGCTTTACTGCTGTGCATGGTAGGGCACTGATGACGGTTATCACTGTTAGTCTGTGCTAGCAGTTTCTGCTAAAACAGTTCATTGTTTTATCGTTGCGCATGACACAATAACGTATCAGTGTGCACATATATGCTGTTTCAGAGAACAGAATTCATATTAGAGTGTGTTAAAAGTAATTTGTAATTATGAATGTGAACTGCCATTACAGGTAAATCTGATCTTACAAAAACAATTTGTAACTGAACAATCTGGCTTTTACAGTGAATGCAGCCTTACATCTGTAAATGTTTAGAAGTCACATTTTTCTGTTTGGCTGCTAACAAACATTAATTTGGGAATGATCACATACTTTTTATCATTCTAATAAAACAAAGACAGGTTTGTATCTGAATCAAAAGTATTTTGCATTCAAGACAGTTTCCTCAACTTGAATAATAAAAATCAGATTTTATTGTTCACTTGGTGTTTATTTTGTTTAATTTGTGGCATATGAATTATTTTAAAATGTGTGCGTAAAAGAGAAGTGTGCCATGTGTCTAACCTAGCATTGCCTCAGTGAAGGAGTTTTGTATCTCAGGTTGCTCCTGATAACACAGCAGACACATTTTTCTCACACGATCTTGGTCCAGCAGAAAGAAGTAGCGGCAAAGAAAGGTGTGGCACCCCAATAACTGCTCATTCTGGTTTTTAAAGCAACTCAACTCTGTGTAGAGCGTGGCCAGCTCAGTGAGATTATCTAATAAATCTGATGGCAGAGATTTAGGGGACATCACTCGGATAGGCTCTGCATAGCTTCCATTTGAAACATTTTCAGCCGAGTCCAACGTCAGCCGTTTCTCACACTGGTCCTTCTTTTCACCAAGCTCAGAAGACTCTTTCTTCTCCTCTGCATCAATATCTGTTAGCTCTCCTGATGAGCACTCCTCTTGTTCCTCTGAGCTGCAGTGTAGATAATCCCTCTCCCATCTCTCGTCTCTTGAAACACTTGCAGCAGCCAACTCAAACTCTGCAGTTCCAAGTATTCGCTCCAGCACCGGCACCCAATCTAGCAGAGCTTCATTCAGACAGACTGGGTCTAACAAAACCAAAGCATCTTGTATCTGGGAGCTGATGATATGGAGAAAAAAAAGAATGCTCTTAGATAAATGTTCTAAAAGGGGAGATCTTCGTGAATCTTGCAGTTAGGATCCTAAAAAAAAGGACAAGTATTACTCACATGGCTTGCTCTGTTGCAGTTCGAAGCTCTTGCATTTCAGCTTCAGCGTTCGATGTGTCATCGGTGACTCTGTAACAACATAATTCACTTATTATAGCCGATGTCTATACATGTTGACAAATCAATTAATGTGGTGCAATAACAGTACAAATATTTGTCTTCAATATAAATTTCTCTAAAACAGTCCTCTTTTAGAGATTTGTGATTTAACCCATCATCTTTGCAGTACTTACTCATTCTCCATATCCTCCGAGTATGAAATCGTGTTGGCTGGCATATCGGGCGGTCCGCCTTCTTTGAATTCAGGGCGCTGCCAGAGCTCAGAGTTGAGCTGCAGAGTGTTGATCTTCTCTGTTGTCTTCTTGACAAAACTTGAAACACTGAATGGAGAAAGGAAGGGGGGGGGCAAATGGTAGTTACATGGTCACAAGTTCAGTCTAACAATCTGAAATGTAAGTGGCACAACCTAGAGTAAGATATTTGATAATGATGACAAATGCACGAGATGTTTAGAAATGAAACCTGTTGCATGCACATGCACAGATGAACATGTCAAAAATAAAATGCATGAGTGTCTACTGTGGAAAGGGGAAGTAAACTGGCTTCACACACACAGCTGCACTTCACTGACAGTTTCAGTACCGTAAAACGGGGCTAAAGGGACGGTGGGGTAATAAGGGACACTTTTCTGGGAAATGTTTTAAATGTAATTCTGCTTTTTTTATTTAGCATTTTTCCTGTGGGAATCCACAGCTGGATTGTGGGCTGGATTCCCACAGGAAAAATGCAAAATAAATAAAGTATAATTACATTTAAAACATTTCCCAGAAAAGTTTCCCTTATTACCCCACCGTCCCTTATAGCCCCGTTTTACGATACTCTTTATATATATATATAAAAAAAAAAAACAGACTCTCTCTGGCATGACCTTTGATACATACTAATGTCTGTGTTTGATTTCTCTAGTTATTCATTCACCTGTCTTTGACGGCCTGCAGTGCAATGCGGGGGGGTTTGGAGCGAAATGCAAGAGGGAGATGGAACTGCAGACCTTGCTCCAATCGATCCGCCTCCGTTCGCTCGCTGGTCTGGGGATCTGAATGAAGATGGGGGCGAGAATTGGGGGAGAAACACAGATGGACGGAGCACTGGAGCGGATTGATGAGTGGCAGTGGGCATAATGTGAGCAAACAGAGTGGTATAGGAAGAATATAAATTAAATGCAGTATGGTGTAAAAAAAAAAAAAAAGGAGAACCAAAATGGAGGGTGAGTGTATGACACAGTGGAACATAAGAAACTTGACATCAACAGCATGGCAGAGCAAAGTGTATTTGTAAGACAAGTTTATTATCACAGTGATTGTTCAGCTCAAACTAATCATTCAAAGAAGCAGCAGCACAACAAGCTTGATTAAATTATTCATTTCAAATTCAAAACTCAATGGTTGTAATAAAATACACAACAGGATTAGAAACAGGTACACGTATTATGTAAAGAAAGTCAAAGAAAATCAGTCAGTCATACTTATGATTTTTCTAGCAGCTAATCTTTTTTTTTTTTTAATTTAAACAGGTGTTTTCTGGGGTGTTAAAAAGAATTTCACTTTCTTTTAATAACAAAGGAATCAGAAGAGGCAGAAATATTAACTTCTGCTACCAACACACAAATCATGTAGAGAATCAGCAGAGATGAAGGATAAGTAAAGAAAAAAAGAAGAGAAAGTGAAAGAGAGAGTTACTTGTTTGTTGTGACCACAACTTTACTGTGTTAGTTAAAACAAACTCTTAAGGAAATGAATCTTGTTAAATGCAAAATCACTGAGAGAAGATAAAAACTACATGAGTGCCTAATTTTTCATTAAAACAACCATGAAGGGAAAACTAAGATGGACCCTTCAGGAAAAAACATAATGTCTTACATCATTACTAAAACCTACCAGTGTGGTCAACTCCATTAGAGGGTTTTTAAGCCAGACACACACCAAAAGGAAAACGGGCTGATCTTGGGGCCTTCCAACAATCGTGTGAAAAGTCATGACTTCTTGGTGGTCCTGCTGATTATCTTATAGATTTTTCCATGGTTTGAGGAGATGTAAATTGATCCAATATGCTTAGAAAAACGTTGGGGCTGCTCTAAGCTCAAATCATAAATGTCCAACATGTAGAATATCTAATCTCATATGCTGGTGTGTGTGTGTGTGTGTGTGTGTGTGTGGGTGGGTGGGGGGCAGTGTTGGGCAAGTTACTAAAAAATAGTAACTAGTTACAGTTACTTCTTTCTTTCTCACCGGAGCGGTGGCCTTAGTTGGGCTTAGTTGGCCTGGGTTCATATCCCGGCCACGTCATGCCGAAGACCATATAAAAGTGGAACTTCCTGCCGTCCAGCTTGGTGCTCAGCAATAATGGAACGGAGGAGGGAAATTTGTGGCGGCGCCTTGCACGGCAGCGGCCCTCTGATTCTAAATGTGATTAACATTGTAGATAGGAGAAACGTAATTTTGTTCTACTGTACATGATTTGCTGTATGGATTGAATGACAATAAAATTGGCTTTACCTTACCTTTTCAAAAGTAACTGAGTTACTTTTGAGTTACTGCATGATTAAAGTAACTAGTTACTTGGAAAAGTAACTCATGTTACTTTTAAATGCATACTTAAATCATCTTGCACACATAGCAAGATCAAGGGCCCCTTGTTCTCATCAGAAAAAAGAAGAAAAAGAAAACTGATGAGAAAAAAGTCTCATCTTACAGAGAAAAAATGTCTCAGTTACACAAACTATTGTAATCAGTAGAAAGTCAGAAATTTACTAGAAATAAAGCTGTAAATTCACAGAGAAAACTTTGGACCCCCTGTTGGGCCATTTTTGGCCTACGTGCCATACGTTTGACACCCCTGGACCAGCCCATTAAAAACGCATATTTAGAGGATTTACTTCCATGAAATAGTTGCATATCACAACAGAAGGTAAATTAATAACATAAAATAAAACAGAAAGCACAGATAAATGAAAGTTCACCACTTACAAGAAGCTGTTCACTTTTTCTCTGTGCGTAAGAAAACTTTAAATGCATTTAATGCGGACATTAAATGCGAGCTTCTTGCTCAAAAAATACTCATGTTTAACCACAGAGGTAGGAGCTGTTAGGGGCTACTCACCGCTGGGGCAACAGGTGACCAGGGCTCGATATGAGAATTCGCCATCAGGTTGCATGTGAACTGGGGGCAGGACGGGAAACCGACCCGCGAAGGAGACTGACGGCTGCGCCAGCTATGGTAGGGTCAGTTTATTTGTGCTAAAATATCTATCCATATTAATAAAACAAGTAACGCAAGTAATGCATCTGATCAAAATTCAGTAACTGTAACATTACTGAATTTTTAAACAGTAATTTTGTTACACAACATGCTACTGCAAAAGTAGTGGCGTTACAGTAACGCGTTACTCCCAACACTGGTGGTGGTGGTGGGGGGGGGGGGGTGAGCACACACACTGTGGACTAATGTGAAAGAAATCATAATCAGAAAACCAGCTAATGGAAGCATTCTCTGCCATGTTTCTACACCCTAAAAAGGCACTGGAAATACATGCGAGTTATAGTATGTTGTCACAGACAGTCGCTTGTAGGGCCGGGAAATTAATTGATTTTAAATTAAAATTCTGATTAACATGTTTGGACAATGTCAAAAAATGAAAATCATGAAAATTTATTTTTTCTTTCACTAGAGTAAATATGGTAGCCTGCAGCTCTAACCCCCTCCTCCACCCCCTCTCTCTCCAAGCCCTTTATTTTTACAAGTTAATTTGATAAAAAAAATTACGTTTGCACATCATTAATCAAAAATTTGTGACTTCATCTTTGTTTGATTGAACCTTTTTTACCACCGCCAAGGAGGTAATGTAATCAGGGTGGTCTGTCTGTTAGCAGGATTACGCAAAAACTACTGGATGGATTTTGATGCAGTTTTCACCAGAGGTAACCCTTGGGCCAAGGATGAACCCATTAAATTTTGGTGATGATCTGAGAGTGCATACCTCCACCAAGGACCTTGTTTGCATTTGTGCAGCAGGATTACACAAAAACTACTGGATGGATTTGAATGAAATTTCCACAACTGATGGTTCTTGGCCTAGAGAGGAACCCGTAACATTTTGGTGATGATTAGAGAATGCATGCCTCCACCAAGGCCCTTATCTTCTCACAGTGCATTAGCAAGAATCCTAAAAAAAACTAGACACAGTGGTGTGAAAAAGAGTTTGCCCCCTTCCTGATTTCTCATTTTTTTTGCGTGTTTGTTACACTTAAATGTTTCAGATCATCAAACAAATTTAAATATTAGACAAAGATAACAAGTAAACCCAAAATGCAGTTTTTAAATGAAGGTGTTGATTATTATGGGAAAAAAAATCCAAACCTACATGGCTCTGTGTGAAAAACTGATTGCCCCTAAACCTAATAACTGGTTGGGCCACCATTAGCAGCAACAACTGCAATCAAGCATTTGAGATAACTGGCAGTGAGTCTTTTACAGTGCTGTGGATGAATTTTGGCCCATTCATCTTTGCAGAATTGTTGTAATTCAGCCACATTGGAGGCTTTTGGAGCATGAACCGCATTTTTAAGGTCATGTCACGGCAACTCAATCGGATTCAGGACTTTGACTAGGCCTCTCCAAAGTCTTCATTTTGTTTTTCTTAAGCCATTCAGAGGTGAACTTTATGAGTGTTTTGGATCATCGTCCTGCTGCAGAACCCAAATGCACTTCAGGAGTTCGGGCGCTGACGTATTATAAGTCAGGGCAGGGGGTCGATGATGATGACGCTTCGCTTCGAGACAGGCTCAACAACTTCTTTGCATGTTTTGAAGCATCAAACCTGACAATCAGAGGGAGTATGGCAAGGCTTTAACCATATCACAAACTATAAGGGCAGCAGCATCATTTCCAGTGACATCAGCGCCTCACTGGCAGAAGAACTGAACTGCTGTTTTGCATGGTTTGAGGCAAATACACCTCACCCGGACCCACAGATGTTATTGAATGCCAGCTCTGATGTGCTTATCCTGCAGGATCATGAGGTGAGACAGACACTGAGAGCAGTTCACCCGAGAAAGGCTACTGGTCCTGATGGAGTGCCAGGAAAGGTGCTCAGAGCAGGTGCAGATCAGCTATGCTCTGTTTTGACTGACATTTTTAACTTGTCTCTCAAGGCAGCTGTTGTTCCACAGTGTTTAAAATCTGCAGTCATTATTCCTGTACCAAAAAAACATACTATTAGCAGTCTGAATGACTATCGACCAGTAGCATTAACACCCATTGTTATGAAGTGCTTTGAGAAAATGGTATTGAAACATCTTTTGCCTAGTCTCCCCCCAGACTTTGATTGGTACCAGTTTGCCTACAGGCAGGGCAGATCCACTGAAGATGCTATTGCTATAGCTCTCCACTCGGCATTCAGCCATTTAGAAGACAAGGGGAGCTATGTAAGAATGTTGTTTGTTGACTATAGCTCGGCATTTAATACAATTATTCCCAACATTCTCATCACCAAATTGCTTCAGCTTGGTCTGCCTACTCACACTTGCAGCTGGATTAAGGACTTCCTAACAAACAGAACACAGACTGTTAGACTCGGACCCCATTCCTCCTCTACAGTCATACTTAACACAGGCTCGCCACAGGGCTGTGTGTTGAGCCCCACTTTGTATTCATTGTATGCATATGACTGCATATCTGTTCATCCCACAAACATTATAGTGAAGTTTGCAGATGACACAACAGTAGTGGGGCTCATATCAGGAGGAGATGAGTCCGCATACAGAGATGAGGTCCAGAAACTGGTGAGATGGTGCTCAGATAATAATCTGCTATTGAATACAAAAAAACCAAAAGAACTCATTATTGATTTTAGGAAGCACAGCAGTGAACCGCCTCCTCTATATATAGGCAAGGAGCGTGTGGAGAGGGTGGAGGCTTTTAAGTTTTTGGGTGTTCATATTTCTCACAACCTTACCTGGGCAGTTAACACTATAGCTACGATAAAAAAGGCTCAACAACGTCTACACTTTCTGAGGCTCCTCAAGAAGAATGGCCTGAATGCACAGTTGCTGGTTTTATTTTATCGCTCTGCTATTGAGAGCATTCTGTCATATGGCATCACGGTTTGGTATGAGGGCTGTTCAGCCGCAGACCGCAAAGCCTTCCAGAGAGTGATTGAGACTGCGCAAAAAAAATCACTGGCTGTTCTCTCCCTTCTCTGGAAGAGATTTCCAGGTCTTGGTACCTCAACAGAGCTACTGCCATCATTAAAGACTGCTCATCCAGGCCATGATTTCTTTCACTTGCTACCCTCGGGAAAGCAGTACAGATCCCATAAAACCCGGACTACCAGGTTTAATCAGTTTTTTTCCAGCAACAGTACGTATTTTGAACGGATTTATGTAACACGCACAGACTGCTGATATTTTTTGTTATTTTAGGTTATTTTGTAGCAACAACCCTGTGTGCATAAGCTGGTCTTTTGTATTTATCGCTCAGTATGTTTTTCATTATTGCTACATACATATTGTATTCAACTTTTAGGTAATTTTGTTTCAAGCATTATTTATTGTTGTAATTATAAGAATGTTAAATGCATGAGTGAACTGTGAGTGTGATAGTTTGTTTATAGTTTGTTTTTAGGAAGCAGCATCTCAATTTCGTTGCATTGTTCATTAACAATGGAATGACAATAATGGCACTTTGACTTTGAGGGCTGGCCCATCTCCACCATCTGTTGGGCCAGCTATCATCATCGATGCAGTGGACACACGGAGGACCCTAATTAGGGTCAACCCACGTAAAGCTGCAGGTCCGGACAACATCCCGGGACGTGTGCTCTGAGTCTGCGCGAGCGAGTTGGCGGATGTCCTGACTGACATTTATAACATCTCCCTGAGACAGGCCATCGTTCCCAGATGCTTTAAGACCTCTACCATAGTACCGGTGGCAAAGAAACCAGTTGTGTCCTGTCTGAATGACTATCGTCCTGTCACACTGACACCAATTGTGATGAAGTGTTTTGAACGGCTAGTCAAACCACACATCACAGCCTGCCTCCCTGCATCACATGACCCGCTCCAGTTTGCGTATCATTCAAATCGCTCCACGGAGGATGCTATAGTCACCACCCTGCACTCTGCCATCACCCACCTGGATCAGAAAGACACCTACGCCAGACTCCTCTACATTGATTTCAATTCAGCATTCAACACCATTATTCCCCAGAGACTGATGGAGAAGTTACTCCTTCTCGGTGTGAACACCGCCACATGTCTCTGGATCCTGGACTTCCTGACCGAGAGACCTCAGTCTGTCCGTGTTGGAAACAACATCTCCAACTCCATCACGCTGAGCACTGGATCCCCTCAAGGCTGTGTACTCAGTCCACTGTTGTTTACACTTCTAACACATGGCAGGGGAACCAGATTATTATTAAGTTTGCAGACGACACCACAGTGGTGGGACTTATTCAGAGGGATGAAGAATCAATGTACAGGGAAGAAGTTAGAGACCTGAAGGGCTGGTGCAGGGAGAACAATCTAGTGCTCAACGTGGACAAAACGAAGGAGATGATTATCAACTTCCGGCGGTCACGGCCCGAACACATCGCTTTCAGCATCAGCGGCCGTTTGGTGGAGAGAGTGGAGAACATCAAGCTCCTCGGAGTGCAGATCTCGCAGGACCTGACCTGGAGCAAGAATTACTTGGGGATCAGGAAGCGGGCCCAGCAGAGACTGCACTTCTTGAGGAAACTCAAACAGGCCTCTCTCCCCATCTGCATCCTCAGGACCTTCTACAGAGGTGTGGTGGAGAGTGTTCTGATGTACTGCATTGCAACATGGTACTCCAGCTGCAGTATGTCAGACAAAAAAGCCCTGCAGAGGATAGTTAAGGGAGCTGAGAGGGTAATTGGAGTTTCCCTCCCCTCTGTCCAAGAACTTTTTCAGAGCCGTTGTAGGAGCAGGGAACTGAACATTGTCAAGGATCACTCTCATCCTCTGCATAAACACTTTGAACTGCTGCCATCTGGCAAATGATTCTGGAGCATCAGAGGCAGAACCACCAGACTGATTAACAGCTTCCTTCCACAAGCTGTTAGGATGCTGAACAGTTGATCCGGAATCTTTCATACATACTACTGCACCTTATGGACATCATGTATATTATATGTATATAGTTCTAGTTAGTTTCAAGTGTGTCTCAGGGATGTGTGAATGGCTGTGTTGGGGTGGGGGGTGAGGGGTGTGTGTGAGTGTCTTAAATTATGTTCTTTTTACTTATATGGATGCCTAGAGAAAAGTAATTTCATCTTGCCTGCTCTACAGTTGTATGTACAGCAACATGACAATAAAAGTTGATTTGATTTTGTGCTTGAGGTCACAAAGAGATGGCCGGATATTCTCTTTCAGGATTTTTTTGGTGGACAGCAGAATTCATGGTTCCATTTACCACAGCAAGTCTTCCAGGTCCTGAAGCAGCAAAACAGCCCCAGACCATCACACTACCACCACCATATTTTACTATTGGTGTGATGTTAGGTTAATTGGCATCAAACTGGGGATTCTAAATTGTCCTTAGGTATGACTGTGAGAGTGAATGGTTGTCTGTCTCTCTGTGTTGGCCCTGCGATGGACTGGCAATCTGTCCAGGGTGTACCCTGCCTCTCGCCCAAAGACGCTGGGATAGGCTCCAGCACCTCCCCCCCCCCCCCCCCCCCGGCGACCCAAAAAGGATCAAGTGGAAGAAGATAAATGAATGAATGAATGAATGATGTTCCTTTTCTGAAATGTTGTATTACTTTTACACCGGATGTAATGGAACACACACCTTCCAAAAAGTTCAACTTTTGTCTCGTCAGTCCACAGAGTATTTTCCCCAAAGTCTTGGGGATCATCAAGATGTTTTCTGGCAAAATTGAGACAAGCCTTTATGTTCTTCTGTTTTAGCAGTGGTTTTCGTCTTGGAACTCTGCCATGCAGGCCATTTTTGCCCAGTCTCTTTCTTATAGTGGAGTCATGAACACTGACCTTAACTGAGGTAAGTGAGGCCTGCAGTTCTTTGGATGTTGTTGTGGGGTCTTTTGTGACCTCTTGGATGAGTCGTTGCTGCGCTCTTGGGGTAATTTTGGCCGGTTGGCCACTCCTGGGAAGTTTCACCACTGTTCCATGTTTTCACCATTTGTGGATAATGGCTCTCACTGTGGTTTGCTGGAGTTCCAAAAGCTTTAGAAATGGCTTTATAACCTTTTCCAGACTGATAGATCTCAAATACTTTGTTTCTCATTTGTTACGGAATTTCTTTGGATTGCAGCATGATGTCTAGCTTTTAAGGATCTTTTGGTCTACATATAAAGCCATTTCTAAAGCTTTGGGACTCCAGCAAACCACAGTAAGAGCCATTATCCACAAATGGCGAAAACATGGAACAGTGGTGAAACTTCCCATGAGTGGCCGGCCAACCAAAATTACCCCAAGAGCGCAGCAACGACTCATCCAAGAGGTCACAAAAGACCCCACAACAACATTCAAAGAACTGCAGGACCCACTTACCTCAGTTAAAGTCAGTGTTCATGACTCCACCATAAGAAAGAGACTGGGCAAAAATGGCCTGCATGGCAGTGTTCCAAGACGAAAACCACTGCTGAACAAAAAGAACAAAGGCTTGTTTCAGTTTTGCCAGAAAACATCTTGATGATCCCGACTGACGAGACAAAAGTTCAACTTTTTGGAAAGTGTGTGTCCCATTACATCCGGAGTAAAAGTAACAGCATTTAAGAAAAGGAGCATCATACCAACAGTAAAATATGGTGGTGATAGTGTGATGGTCTGGGGCTGTTTTACTGCTTCAGGACCTGGAAGACTTGCTGTGGTAAATGGAACCATGAATTCTGCTTACCACAAAATCCTGAAGGAGAATGTCCGGCCATCTGTTCATGACCTCAAGCTGAAGCCCACTTGGGTTCTGCAGCAGGACAATGATCCAAAACACACCAGCAAGTCCACCTCTGAATGGCTTAAGAAAAACAAAATGAAGACTTTGGAGTAGTATAGTCAAAGTCCTGACCTGAATCCAATTGAGATGCTGTGGCATGACCTTAAAAAGGCGGTTCATGCTCGAAAACCCTCCAGTGTGGCTGAATTACAACAATTCTGCAAAAATGAGTGAGCCAAATTCCTCCACAGCACTGTAAAAGACTCATTGCCAGTTACCACAAATGTTTGATTGCAGTTGTTGCTGCTAAGGGTGGACCAACCAGTTATTAGGTTTAGGGGGCAATCACTTTTTCACACAGGGCCATCTAGGTTTGGATTTTTGTTTCCCTTAATAATAACACCTTCATTTAAAAACTGCATTTTGTGTTTAATTGTGTTATCTTAGTCTAATATTTAAATTTGTTTGATGATCTGAAACATTTAAATGTGACAAACATACAAAAAAATGAGAAATCAGGAAGGGGCAAACATTTTTTCACACCACTGTAGCGTTTCTCATCTCTGGATGACCAAAACATTTTATAGATATGGCTATCCACCTATTCACACACACACCCACACACTGATGGCTGTGATTTTTTTTTTTAATTATTGTCGTATCTTTTGGTGTGGGCCAGGCCTTAGCCACATGAGTATCTATACAGGCAGTAGTTTTCCAATTGCATTCATGTCATAAAGAAAAGTTTGCTTCTTACCATGATCCATCTGATCCTCCTCCTGTACAAAACTGAATTCTTTCAGGCGCTCTTCCTCTGATGTGGACTGATTGATGAGGGAGCTTGTCTCTTCATCTGACTGGCTTCCTCTGCGGCTGATCACACGATAAATTCCACAGTCCAAGACATTGAAACTCTCCTAGATTACAAAACATCTCAAGTCAGCAAACTCATTTGTTACTTAAGTGATGAAATTATGTTTTTTTCTTTAAATTACATGTGAGGAGATGCTGCTCCGACGGCTGCTGGAGGCGGAGTCTAGAGGCTCGAGCTTTGTGATGACTTCCTCGAGCTGTCCAACAAGGTCCAGATCTGTGCTGGAACTAAGCTGAGACTTCAGTTGTTCAAGGCGGTCAATGGGAATTGTTTTTCTGGCCTGTAAAAACAGCATTCATCAACAATGTAATTGTTATCAATAAATCTGGCTTGGCCACTGGCCTCGATTGGTGGAGCGTGTGGTGCTGGCGATTTAATGTGGTGTCTCGGCGGGGTCGTTGGGTGGGCCGGGATTTTTTTTTTTTTTTTTTTTTTTTTTTTTTTTGTTACTTATTTGTACCCGTAGGTAGACTTGGTTTGCAGTCTGGTGACAAGCCACTGGCTGCTGGTCGCTGCGTGCGCGAGCGCCCTAAACCTACATGTTTTTGGTGTGCGGGAGGAAACCGGAGAAATCCCGGAGTAAACCCGCGCAACACGGGGAGAACATGCAAACTCCACACAGCTCACTGTTGGTCGGGGGCTGGGATCGAACCCACGATCTCATGATCCCCGCGGTCCCCCGGCCGAGGGTAAAACTGTGCTGCCACAGTGCTAAACCACTGCGCCACCGTGCAGCCCATGATGACACGAGATGCACAAATGACTGCAGATTGGTGGACTGGTGCTACTCATCAAAGTTGGATGGAGCCGGTGGCAGAACACCAGCTAGAAGCTACTCAGCTAATGGCTAACTGACGTAAGAGGGAGGGCGGAGATGAACAGCTGAAATCTGTTTCTTAAAGTGACAGGTTATAAATCAGAGCATTTGAAGAAAGCCAAGAAAAATAAAAAAACAAATTTTCTTCAGTAATTAAAAAAAAAAAATCAAAGAAAATGTGAACAAAATATGTCACAAGCACTTCATTAAACCATGAGTGAACTGGTAAAATGTGTAAAAAGTGCAGTCAATGAGCCCTTTAAGATTTAAAAAAAATTATTTAAGAACTTTCACTAGTAGCCCAAAACATTAGTTTTTGTTGTCCCAAGTGAAAATGTTTGAAATCTTGACTACAGGATAATCCCTTAGAACATACTATATCATAAATTTATAAAATATCGCTCATTTGCAGTAACATTTGCACTAAGTCCCCACATATCTCAGTAAGGCATATGCTGAGCTTCATCCTTGGCAACACTTGAGATTGTAAATTTAAAGGAACCCTGACGACAAGATAGAGGGCAGTTAGCATAACAGTAACAGCTATCTTACCCTGCTGGTGGTGACTGCATGCTGGAACATACAGCACACGGTAGCAGCGAGGAGCCAGGACTCTCTGCGCAGGAGACGCTCAACACAACGCTCTGCAGACAACAAGGAGAGGTGGGACAGATTCCCACTGGAATGGAGGCAGAAGAGTTCACTGCGGTAGACTGCAACATCAACCAAATCTACAAAAACAAAACACTGGGATTCAGTTACAATGTATTAGGCAGGGGAAAAGCGTGTGGTCGTTGCCAACATCGCTCCTACAACTCAGCTACATGCTCTGGACAACCTGGAATTTCATTCAAAGCATATTCGCTCTCAACACATAACATTGCACAAAGAATAAACACATTATCTGATAAATTTGTGGGTATAAATGCTGAAATTTGTCTATGAACAAAATGTTTGCAGTCCACATACCTTTGACTTCAGTCCATAGAAGTACTTGTCCATTCTGAGGTGTGAAGATATAAATGGCTGCATCAGTCCAAGTCAACAAATTTTGGTCTCTACACAAAAAGGGTATGGTTACAACCATTACCATTGTCAGATGTAATTAAAAGAGTACTGTGTTCAATATGATGATCTGTAACAATAGGATAAAATGTTCAAAATAATATTACCCAAAATAAAGTAGTTTGGGAAAGGCAACTGACTGTGGATTCTTGTGCACTGGATTGTAATTTGGATCGTTTCTGCAGGAAAGGGGTGGAAAAAAAATTAAGAGTCTGACCATTTATAGCACATATATGGGAAAACATGAATTACCGATAAGTGATGAGAGGTAGTGGGGGACAAGCCAATAGCTGCTTGAACTGGTGGGTACTCAGAACTTCACCATTAAAATTAGCCTCCCATATTCGAGACCCAGGCCGGGCACAGTAGAGCAGTGGTGGCTGACCCACCAACAATCCCTTGTTCTGAGGGAAAAAACAAGCTCCATATTCTCCGTCACGCTCCTTATTTCCAACACGCCAGAACTTCTCCCTGAAGGCAGATGTAAATAGGACAACATCAGCCAGACTGTTATGTTGGTAAACGAGAACCAAGGATGAGGCTGGAGGTATAACAGAACATGACTTTATTGTAGACTCACTGCACAGTACAGACGCTCCCATTAGGCAGAGGTGAGGTCAAAGAGACCGTCCCTCTTCCGCACAGCCCTCTTATACTCCCTGTCATACAATAATACGTCCTAAGAACAACACAACACCACCCCCCCTTCAAAATGGTCCAAAACACACACACACACACACACAAAACTGAGACCCTCCCCAATTTGGAACCCGAAACATGTGCTAACAGAAGCAATTAAAGGCCTAAACATGCACACAAAACAACTAAAACTGGGGGGGGGGGGGACAGGTGGACTACCATTCCACCCCTACATGGCCAGACGGATTATTCTGCCGTCTCTGCTAAAATATAGAGTCCATCAAACAAAATTTTGCTGTGTTCCTAAAGTAAAAGCATAAAACACCAAAATAATCCCATTAACAAATCCAATATACAACTTGATTATTACCAATTTCAACACCATGCAATGAACACATCACCCCAACCATCAGTCTGCCCCAGTAGAGGAACCACCCCCGGAAAACCATCAGACTTCCCCTCCAGTGCACCTCCTTCTCTTCACACCCAGGGATGGCCCGCGCCAAAGCCCAAACACCTCCTTCTCGTCCTTGGCGTGCTGCAGCTCATTGGGATGCCACCATGAGCCATCAGATAGCTGAAAGTAGCCATCATCCTGAACAGCCACCACCTGCAGCTGCCCTTGGTCATCCTGTCATTTACGTTTGCCTTGAACCTCTCTCGACCAGGCCTCCTCTCTGGGTCGGACTACATCAGCGACCCCTAGAGGAGCCTGACTCTGCTTCCAAGGTCCCTGCGTGACACGTCATTTTACCGTGCCAGCCGGTCCTGCCCCGCTCCCTTTCATTTTTGTTGCCAACGAAGCCGTTGTGACCCCTTGCTCCTCAGTACCTCCCAGCCGAACTCCAGAAGCAGAATGGGCCATCCACTCTGCTCCGCCCACCATCACAGGCATCCCACTGTGCCGTCCAGTTCCCTCAGCTAGGGTTACTTGGGCTCTGGCACCAGAACCCTTCCGCGACGGCCCTGGGTGGGGTTGGTCCTGTTCATCTTCCAAAATACTAGACCAATGTTCGTCCCATACAGCATCATCCACGACTCACGGAACTGGCCAGTCCCACAAACCACGGCCCAACCACTCCTCTCCAACACCGCTGTTGATGGTGAAACCCAGTCCATAAAAAAGGTCACAGCCCATAATATTCTCACCACAGGCAGTCACCACGAACTTTAGGTTGGACATCTCCGCTGACTTGTACCGAGCCGTCAGTTCCACCGATCCCACCGTGGCCAACCTTTTTCCACCATACCCACACAGCGGCGCTGAATGACCTCTTATTTGGTAATATGGGAAGAAACTCCTCACGGTGGGCCAATTCAACACGGACCTCACCACACCCGTGTCAATCAGCAGCGGCACTGCTACCCCGCAATTTCACCACATAGTACGTACGACCATCGGTGCTTGGGGAGACGGTGTAGATGACCTTGGGAGTTGGAGCGGGGGGGGGGGGTCCACTTTACGTCATCATTCCCCTCGCTTGAACCTATTACAGGCTCTGGCAAAATGATGCAGAAGTCCACACTTGCCGCAGCGTTTTCCTCTTGCCGGACACTCTCTAGCCTTATAGCAGTGCTTGGTGGACCCACAACCCAAACACCTGGGTGATCCTGGGGTGGACCTTATCGTCACAGCAGTAGTGTATTCCTCCTTATCCTCCACGCTATCATTGCTATCTGGGTCCACAGCCTGCGCCATTGACTGTGATTCAGATTGGCGGAGTGTAGCTCTCTCACCGAGTTCTTGTGATGGTTTATCTGCTGCTTCACACTGCTGAGCTAACTCGATAGCCATGGCTAATGTCAGTTTGCCCGAGTGTGTGAGGAGCTTCTACCATGCCGCCGAGCAAAGAGTGTGCTCTGCCAACTGGTCGCAGACCATTTCTTCCTCCAACGCTCCAAACTGGCAGTCCCCGGCCAGCTGACGTAGATCTGCAACATACCATTGTACTGACTCGCCAGTCCACTGGCGGCACTGCCAGAACTGAATCCTCTGGACGATGACGTCCTCTGGGGCGTGAAAATGATGTGCCATTAACTCAACCACATCCTCAAAACTATCACTGTCACCCAAGGTACTAGGGGATGCGTTGTCCCTCCATACCCAAATTGTGAACCAACACTGCCCATGCCCGTAACTTCTCCAGTTTACCGAGGTTCAAAGCCACCAAATAGTTCTGAAATGTGGCGAACCACCTCACCCAAGGGACCAGCGGCTCACCGTGAACCTCCAAAAACGGCCAAATGTTAGCAACTCCTGCGTCCATACTTTATCCTCGTCTCCAAATGTTATGTTGGTAAACGAGAACCAAGGATGAGGCTGGAAGTATAACAGAACACGACTATATTGTAGACTCACTGCACAGTACAGACGCTCCTGTCAGGCAGAGGTGAGGTCAAAGAGACCGTCCCTCTTCCGCACAGCCCTCTTATACTCCGGGTGGCGGTGGAACCGGAAAGGTGGAGCCACCACCCGTGTCACAATAATACGTCCTAAGAACAACACAACACAGAGGTGTTCAACTTCATGAATAAGAGAGAGATCTACAGTATATGAAGAACTGCTTGGAATCCAAGTCAATAAGTATTTTCTTTAAGGCGAGAATATTCACCTAAATGGAGGAATTAACCTGTAGACTGTTAAGAGTTAGGAGACAGTTGAGATTCACCTGTCTGTGTCACAGAGGTAGCAGCGACTCAGGGAAGAGACCAGCAGCCGCCCCTCTTGGTACCCGAGCTGAACCACTTTAGAGTCAACAGTGGTGACAGTCTGAACTGGGAAGATAACAAATGTTGCCCCCTAGAGACAAAGAATAATAATAAAGTGAACAGAAGGATTACAGTACATTTTTCCCCCCTCAGACAAAGCACACTATTTGCTTCTGTGTAGGGCTGTCTCGATAACCGCAATTATGTAATACCGCGCTATGGACATGCCTACCGCGGAGGAAAACGACCAACCGCAACAACCTCGGTGTTCACTTTTTTTTGTGGGTGCGTGGCTATATCTCGTTGTTCACTTATGAGCCCCTATTGATTATTAAATAAATTACTAAATGAAGTGTATTTTTATTACCAACAGCACGTTTGCACCCGGTACACTAGAAGCTTCCACAACACACGGTGGTGCTGCTGCCGTTTGGGGCACTTTCTCCAGACGGACTCCAGCAGGCAGTTAGTGGTGAAAGCATTTGGACTCCTTGTTAAATACAAGGAAATACAAAACAGTGAGCACTGAAAGGGCACAAAGCATGTTATTTCCTTCTGAGTGGAGAGTGTATGATCCTGACTGTGTATGCTCCTGTGTATGAGCTCCGAGAGCAGCTTGTTTGAACAAGATTTTTCAGACAGCGGGAAAAGTCATGGAGACAAGAGCCAGGCAGGGTACTGTACAGAGACTGTCCTGCTTATAAGCTCAATGTCACTGCAGTCTCCAGTCCACACAGCCCGTAGTTACCGTCACTGCTTTATGAAAATGATCTTTTTTTTTTTTTTAAACAGAATCAGTAGTTCATGCCTGTATAAAGAGCGGAGCGCCGCACAGTTGTGACACATGCACATAAAGTTGAGAGCGAAGCTGCAGCGAGACTCACAGCTTCCCTCATTTGCCACATAAGTTATAAACCCTGTTTAAATTACGAATCCACAGGGTCCTAAAAACGTTTGCAATACCGCATACCATGGTGTTGAGCTGTCCACTGTCACCGCAGGGGAAATTCCTCTACCGCGACAGCCCTACTTCTGTGTTTCATGTGAACATACTAACATTGGTGAGGATCCGTGTTTAATAAGCTACATGTTATTGCTAGCTGTTATGTTGAAAGAATGCACTCTGAGTGGTGGCGTTTACTTTTTACAGACGTGCTAAACTTTTTAGTTAAGCAAAACTTGCACATGCACATTAAAATCTGTTCAAAAAGGTACTTTGGCCTAAATGGTTTGTTATGCTTTATCCTTTTATTCCTGTATTTGTAAAAGGGGAGGTAAGTATGGTCATAATTTGCAAAATAGTATCAAAAACAAACATGAAAAAGAATTACAATAAAATCATGATCTTGGGGAAAAAAAATTGTGAGATTAAGCCCCCTCCCCATTTCACCCATACCTATCAAGCAGTCACTACCTTCCCAAGTTTGGAGGATCCTGTGCGAAGGAAGGACACCTTGCCTCCAGAGTCGCCAACAAAAACTTTGAGCATGCTGGTGTCCCAGCAGAGTGCAGTGATGGTCTGACCTTTGTGCTCCCAGGACACACTGACTCTCTCTGGACGGCCCCGCCGCTCCAGCTGCAGCTCCCACACCACCACCAGACCCTGACTGAATGAGCACCAGCAAAAACAACCAAACAAAAAAAAAAACAACCAAACAAAAAAAACCACCCAGAAATTAGTAGGAAGGATAAAATGAAATCTTTTTCAATTATGGGATGTTTTTGTCACATCACAGACAACCTCTGACCTTGTGGCAACAGCAATGAAGTCTTCATCATGGGGACAACATGCCACTTGGGTGATAGATCCCTCCTAAAAAACAGGAGCAAAATTGAGTGAAGAGTTAATACAGTTTATTCAGAAAAATAAAATCACCAGTAGAGCAATTGCAAAAATGACATTTTTTTAGTCATGCATTACCTTGTGAGTAAGAATCAGTCTTTGTTTCCAGCCCTCCTTCTGAATCAGATGCAAACCGCCAGCTGATGTCCCAAATGCAAGCCACTTCCTCGATACTGCCAAACAGGTACACTAAACAGCAGAGTTACTTTTAGATAATGTCACACGGCCAGCTAGTACTGTAAACTAGACCATTAATGATGGAGTAGCTCATTCTGGCCTGACGAAATCACCCCGCAGTGCTTGGATCTCCTGACAATTACAGTCGTGGACAAAATTGTTGGTACCCCTCTGTTAATGAAAGAAAAACCCACAATGGTCACAGAAATAACTTGAATCTGACAAAAGTGGTAATAAATAAAAATTCTATGAAAATTAACCAGTGAAAATCAGACAATGCTTTTGAATTGTGGTTCAACAGAGTTATTTTAAAAAAACAAACTCATGAAACAGGCCTGGACAAAAATGATGGTACCCCTAGAAAAGACTGAAAATAATGTGACCATAGGGACATGTTCAACCAAGATGTGTCCTCTAATTAACATCACAGATATCTACAAACTTGTAATCAGTCAGTCGGCCTATTTAAAGGGTGACAAGTAGTCACTGTGCTGTTTGTTGACATGGTGTGTACCACACTAAACATGGACCAGAGGAAGCAAAGGAGAGAGTTGTCTCAGGAGATTAGAAAGAAAATTATAGACAAACATGTTAAAGGTAAAGACTATAAGACCATCTCCAAGCAGCTTGAAGTTCCTGTGACTACAGTTGCACATATCATTCAGAAATTTAAGATCCACAGGACTGTAGCCAACCTCCCTGGACGTGGCTGCAGGAGGAGACAGATAATATGAATGGTAACAAAAGAGCCCAGAACAACCTCGAAACACATTCATGGTGAACTCCAAGGTCAAGGTACATCAGTGTCAGATCGCACCATCCATCGTTGTTTGAGCCAAAGTGGACTTCATGGGAGACGACCAAGGAGGACACCACTGTTGAAAAAAACAAATCATAAAAAAGCCAGACTGGAATTTGCCAAACTGCATGTTGACAAGCCACAAAGCTTCTGGGAGAATGTCCTATGGACAGATGAGACAAAACTGGAACTTTTTGGCAAGGCACATCAGCTCTATGTTCACAGACGCAAAAATAAAGCATACCAAGAAAAGAACACTGTCCCTACTGTGAAAGATGGAGGAGGTTCTGTTATGTTCTGGGGCTGCTTTGCTGCATCTGGCACAGGGTGTCTTGAATCTGTGCAGGGTACAATGAAATCTCAAGACTATCAAGGTATTCTAGAGAGAAATGTGCTGCCCAGTGTCAGACAGCTTGGTCTCAGTCACAGGTCATGGGTCTTGCAACAGGATAATGACCCAGAACACACAGCTAAAAACACCCAAGAATGGCTAAGAGTGAAACATTGGACTATTCTAAAGTGGCCTTCTATGAGCCCTGATCTAAATCCTATTGAACATCTGTGGAAGGAGCTGAAACATGCCATCTGGAGAAGGCACCCTTCAAACCTGAGAAAACTGGAGCAGTTTGCTTATGAGGAGTGGGCCAAAATACCTGCTGAGAGGTGCAGAAGTTTCATTGACAGTTACAGAAATCGTTTGATTGCAGTGATTGCCTCAAAAGGTTGTGCAACAAAATATTAACCTCTTGCACTCTGGGATACCGCGGGCGGTCACGTCTCTGCGTACTAGTGCACCCTCTTGCGCACTAGGACGCACACAGTGCACACTGAAAAAAAAAGAAGCTGCATTTCCGTTCTTCCACTACAGACACAGCCGCGAACAGAAAGCCAAAGGAGTGCTTTGATTGGTTTAGATTTGATTGACCTCTCATTCGACTAATAAGAACCTTGAATTGGGTTTCTGAAACCTTGAAGAACCAATGACTGAAAACCTAGCAAGAAGGACCCGCCTACCAACGGCTGCGAATACAGCGAGCCTATTGAAGCAGAGAAGTTCGATGATTGAAAGCGTGCGTCCCGTGCATAAAATCTGTTTTGTGTAAGCCGCTGTGTGTGACGGTAGCGTTCGCCAGTGTTTTTTTCTTACTACTGTTCTTATTTGTTTTGAAAAATCGTTCGCCAAAACCGCAATAATGAAATCATGGTTTGACCGGGTCGCGTGACCAGAACCACGAGTCGTAACAAGCGGACCAGTGTCATGTTCGTTTGACAATGAGGAAGAGATGTTCGCCAGCAACACTGCTGTTGTGGACAGGTAAGTGTTATAAGCTAAATTATTCTTTATCACTGAAAATAGTAATCAAAATGACTTTTGACCGATCGGTAAATTACAACTGTGCGTCATCGTCACATGACGGACCGCGGCGCACGGACCAGACCGTGCACCGAGAACAGTCCCCCCCGCCCCGCTACTCCTCTGTAGCAGATTGCAGATATATTGCAGATATTTTAGTACAACTGTACGTAGTAGACCGCGGTGCACGGTCCGGTCCGGTCCGTGCGCTGCGGTCCGTCATGTGGCGATGGACGATGTCCGTCCTCTGTAGCGGGGGGGGGGGGGAGTTGTTATCCTCTACATTACAGATATTTTAGTATCATTTTATTGCACTGTAGGTTATTTTTTCTTGTAAAAAAAAAAAAAGCCACACATTTTTTACGTGGCATGCTTCTTTGTGTGTGGGGGCTTCTTTGTTCATTCATTCATTCATGAATGAATAAACAACCCCCCCCCCCCCCACACACACACACACAGCCCTGAGTGTCACCTTTCATTAGAGCCCAAGATCAAGCTTCTATATTGAATCATTCAAAAGTTACAGATGTTTTTCCAAACTGTGCCATTTGGCACAATTTGGCACAGTTCAAAAACGCCTGGGAACAACCTGACAAAAAGGCTGTGTAATATATTCATTTTTTGTGGTATTGTTACAAAATTTTGACCTCAGCTGGATAACACTTGGTTCTACATTTCTGTTGCATTTTCCAGCCCGTATCTGACAGCTGTGTGTTATTTGCAAGCATTTTTATCCAAAAAAACACCCAGGCGAACTTTATTTTCTTCAAGTTCAGTATGTTTAGATGACTGTTACTCAGTGGCAGGAGCACTTAGAGAGATTATGACTGTTTTGCCACAAAATTCAAAGTGTTTTCTTTTAAATGAGACCAACCCCATGAAGATGCTGCAAAGGGTTGAAGAACAGCTTTTGATTTACTTTGGGTATGTTATTTTTAGGCGTTTTTAGGGAAATTGACCAGAGTGCAAGGGGTTAAGTTCAGGGTACCATCATTTTTGTCCAGGCCTGTTTCATGAGTTTGTTTTTTAAAATAATTCTGTTGAACCACAATTCAAAAGCATTGTCTGATTTTCATTGGTTAATTTTCATAGACTTTTTATTTATTACCACTTTTGTCAGATTCAAGTTATTTCTGTGACCATTGTGGGTTTTTCTTTCATTAACAGAGGAGTACCAACAATTTTGTCCACGTGTATAAGTGACCCTGACCTTAAGTACAGCTTTGATGCAGACCTAGCTAGGATGTGCTTAAAGTCAAGCTCAGTGGCCTAGGAGAAGTATCGCTTTTCATGAAATCATAAATGCGAAGATCTCATGACCTTTGAGCTTGACCCCAATTTGGATGCAGACCCACCTGAGGATCATTGTGAATGAGTTTGGTGAGCATCAGGACAAACACCTAGAAGGAGTAGCGATTCCTGTGAAATGCGGAAAGACGGACAACAGACGCCACGTCATCACAATAGCACTTTTTGGCTTTGCCGGAATGAGCTAATTCCGGGTGCCTACAGAACCCATGCACAACAATGGCAAATTAATAGTAATTTTTTTGAACCAATTAACAAATGAAATTAGATAATTTCCCACAGAAACCGGAACATACCAGGGCACCCTGGTTAAAAAATACTGGTCTACACATTTATATTATTTTTACTTTATAATATTAAAGCTCTTTGAAAACACCAAATACTACAATGCAATACTTTTCTTCTTGTGATTTGAAAATAAGACTGGTTTAATTTTGACCTGGTGACAAAACTCACCTTGAGCCTTCCGGAGTCTAAACGTAGAGCAGACAGAAGTGGATCGAGACAGTCAAACTCTGCCAGTACGTGACTGTGGTTCTCTGGCACAGTCGGTATCAGAGGCATCTTCACTGGTGATCCAACACGACTGAGGAAGAAAAAGTGAGAAGGTAAAAAAAATGTGAGTAATTTCAAGAGTCCCTACTGTATGTGCATACCACAGCTGTCAACTGTGTGACTTCATGTGACTTTGGGTGGCGTACCCTCTTTAATTGACCAGTTGTGACTCCACTTTACTTTGCCTCCAGACTGAAAAAGCCTCTTCCCCAGACTTTAAACAAGCGTGTTGAAGTATTAGTCTAGTGGAAACGCCAAGTTAGCTCTTGCTTCCTGGTTGTCACAAAGATGAAGAAGACTGGTTGTTTTAACTTAATGAAAAACTTTTAATGTACAGAACTTTGAGCTGTAATCAGCATCAGTCTTGACGACATATTCTTTGCTCTACAGATCGATTTAACCAAATAACAGACTCTGTTGATGAAGAACAGACATTCTTCTATTTTATCTTGTTATAGTAATAAATTCATTAAGTGTTTGAATCCACATGTAAATAAAGAAAGCATGAGTTAATCACATAATATATGCCCTACCCTTGTATCTTAATCTCATCACTGATCAGCACCGACATGTTAATCAGACTCCAGTCACTGATCACTGCCTTGTCAGTGATCACAGAAACATTCACAATAAACTGGCACCGTCATTTTTTATTTTTTTTTTTTTTTTTAGAAACTTCAACACTCTGTGTCAATAAATTTTCAAACAAATCCATCCCAAAACAAGGATACAACATCAGTTTGCAGTTGAAGAAATGTACAAATCAAAATGCACTGATAACATTATTCTACAAAAAATATTATTTTCTTCTGGATAAATGACAAGAGCTGATTTTAGTGATATGCAAGGTACCTGTTCTGGCCAGGCCATTTCAATGACAACATTTTGTCATTATTGTCTCAACAGGACTGGTCCAGTATTGGGACTTGGAATATTTGGGAGCAATCCAGATCAATTATCCAAATATTCTGTACAGTCTTTCTTGTCCCTCAATAAAGTGCACCAAGTATCAATATGTTTCAGAAATATGACTTCTTATAAAATCAGAATTTTTAAAGTAAATTTGCAACTTTTAAAAAGACAGACCTTTTTTCAACTCACTGGGAAATCAATCTGAAGATTAATTCATAACAAGAATAATCATAAATTGCAGCCCTAGTACAAATACAACTTTTTCCTATAAATTTGTGACTTTTTCTTTTAAATTTGCACCTTTTTCTTGTAAATTAGCAATATTCATCTGGATGCTAGTCATTTTTTTTCTATGGTTTAATTTATTCTGTTCATCTAGACCAGTGTTTTTCAACCAGGGTGCCATGACAGATTGTCCAGGGTGCCGCAGGAAATTGTCCAATTTTTTTTTTCCACAATATCTTTATTGAACCTTTTTTTTTTTTTTAACAAACATGATACAAACAATCAAACACTAACACTAAAGTACTACAAAAAAAAAAAAATGCACTAAAAACACCAACAACCACCAACAAAATCAAGTCTTCAACAATGCTCCTCTGTTTAGTCTAGACAATCCAATACATAAGTATACATATTATGTTCACCAGTTTGGAATTTACAAGGTCCACACACATCATTCACCTTCTTCTTCAAGAGTTATGTTTAAATTTTTTACATAATCAATAAAAGGTCTCCATATATTCTCAAACACAATTTCCTTTGATTTCAGTATATATGTTATTCTTTCTAATGGAAGGTTTGTTAACATCTGTCTTAACCACTGAGTCACATCTGGTCTATGAGTCTTTTTCCATAATAGTGCAATACATTTTTTGGCATTAAGCAAACTGAGGTCTATGAATGTTCTTTCACTTTTATTGAAATTATGCTTTTCTGGGTACAGACCCAACAAAACCAGTTTAGGATTCAATATGATTTGTTTTGAGATTATTTTTTCAATTGTTACCCTCACCTCTTCCCAAAACATTCTTATTAATCTACATTCCCATAAACAATGAAATAGGGTTCCTTTACTTTCCATGCATTTTGTGCATGTATCTGGTATATTTTTGTTATATCTATTTAACTCCTCCGGTGTAACATACATCCGCATTAACCATTTGAAATGTATCAATTTAAGGCGTGCATTTATTGATTTGGTTTGAGCTTCTGTACAAGCCAATTCCCATTGTTCCTCTGAAATTTCAATTTGCAGATCTTCTTTCCAGTAGTTTAATCTTTTCAGTGAATTTTCACTTGAAGATAGTGTCAATGAGTTATAAAACTCTGAAATAATACCCTTTCTTTTACTATCTTTCATCATCATTTTTTCCAAGGATGAATAAATAGGTCGAGTGAGAGCTTTATTTTGATTTGATCGAATAAAGTTTCTAAGTTGAAGATATTTAAAAAAATGTGTTCTATTGAGATTAAATTTGATCCTCAGCTCTTCAAAAGACATTATGTTGTCTGCACATGGCAAATATAAATCCTGAATCTTTTGTATCCCTTTTAAATTCCATACTTTAAATACAGCGTCCGCTCTCCCTGGTTTAAAATATTGATTACCCCATATTGGACTAAATTGTGACAATAACTGTGGTTCTTTTAAATAGTTTTTAGCTTCACACCATATTTTGATCATATGCTTTACAAATGGATTTTTAACTTGTTTTTGTAATTTTTTTGCCGAATCTGAGTATATGAATATGGGAAGAGGTAAAGGTAAATTGTATGATTCCATTTCAGTCCAGTGAGGGAGATCATTTGATGAAAAATAATATGTCATAGACCTCAGTTGTGCCGACCAATAATACAACATAAAATTTGGACATTTCAGACCTCCACGATCAAATGGTAAATATAATAAAGACAGACGTAATCTAGCCCTCCTGTTGTTCCATATAAATTCCACTAACTTTTTTTTTATTCTTGAGAATAGATCTAAAGGTGGTGATAAGGGAATGTATTGAAATAAATAAAGTATTTTAGGTAAAATATTACTTTTAAGTATATTGATTCTCCCGATCATCGACATTGGTAGTGACATCCATCTCTGAGTTAACTCACTGATATCTGACATTAAGGCTTCATAGTTGACACTGGCGACTGATTCTAGCTTAGGCATAATTTGGATTCCTAAATATTTAAACTGATTTACAACATTGAATTGATTTACCTCAGGGGCTGGGTAATTTCTCTGGGTCTCATTTAGCATTAATATTGAAGATTTAGTTTTATTTATTTTATATCCTGATATTTCCCCAAAATTCTTTATTAAATTCAACAAGGTTGGAATTGATTTTTTTAGATTCGACATAAACAAAATTATATCATCGGCGTACAGGGAGATTTTATGTTCTGTTGGTCCAACTTTAATTCCATATATTTGTGAATGTAAACGTATCGCTATCGCTAAAGGTTCAATTGCCATAGTAAACAGTAAAGGTGAGAGTGGACAGCCTTGTCGACATCCTCTATTGATTTTTATTGGTTTTGAAATATTGTTATTTGTTAGGATTTCTGCTGTAGCATTATTGTATATTATTTGAACCCATTTTATGAAATTATTTCCAAGTCCAAACCTTTGTAGGACTTCAAAAAGAAAGGGCCATTCAACTCTATCAAAGGCCTTTTCGGCGTCCAATGATAGGAGAGCTGTATCCGGTGCTTCTTTATTAAAATAGATAATATTAAATAGTCTTCTTACATTATGGAAGCCTTGTCTACCCTTTATAAAGCCATTCTGATCTCGATTAATAATATTTGGTAAAATTTCTTGTATTCGTCTTGCTAAAATTTTACAGATTATCTTAAGGTCGGCGTTTAATAGGCTTATTGGTCTCATATTTTCACATTTATTAGAGGGCTTACCTGGTTTTGGCAGCAGTATAATTAAGGCATTATTTATGTATGATGGTAAATTATTATTTTGAAATGCTTCTAAAACCATTTCCAAAAAAGGTTTTATTAATTTATTCTTAAATTTTTTATAAAGGTCAACTGGAAGACCATCTGGTCCTGCACTTTTTCCTGATTTCATATTATCAATGGCTAGCCCAACTTCTTCTTGACTAATTTTAGACTCCAATATCTCCCTGTTTTCATTTGGAATACACGGTATAGATAGTTCGTTCAAAAACCCATTTAGTTTTGTTAAATCAGGTTCATTTTTGGTATCATATAATTTTTCATAGTAATCTCTAAAGGCTCTATTAATTTCTAAAGGATCTATAACTACCTGTCCGTTACTTATAATACTGGTAATTGGTGTTTTAATTTCCAATTGTTTAATCTGCCATGCTAATAATTTTCCTGATTTTTCACCTTGTTCATAAAAAGATTGTTTCAATCTTAGAAGACTCGAGGCAGCTCTATTCGCTGATTTTTTGTCGTATTCAGCTCTCAAAATCAGTAATTCATTCTCCAACCTTGGGTCACTTCCTGCATACACTTTTTCCTGAAGATTTTTTATTTTATGTTCCAATTTAGCTCTCTCCTCTCGAGTCTTCTTAGATTTTGATCCTGTATAACTAATAATATGCCCCCTAATAAAAGCTTTGAAAGCCTCCCACTTTACACATGCTGATGTTTGTGTAGTATTGATGTCAAAGAACTCGTCTATCTGTTTTTCTATATACTTGACAAATTCCTCATCCTGAAGCCATTTATGCTGAAATTGCCATCTACCCGATTCCTTTGTCAATTTTTTATCTACATATATTAGACAACAGGGTGCATGATCAGAGATCACGATGTTATCATAAAAGCAGTTTTGAATCTTGGACCTTAATTCTGTGGAAATCAAAAAATAATCAATACGTGAGAATGTCTTGTAGGTACTGGAATAACAAGAATAGGCTTTAACTTGTGGTTTCATTTCTCTCCATATATCTAACAATCTCAATTCTTTCATAAAATGATTAATAGTCATCCTACATCCAATGTGCGTACAATCCAGTCCTGTTGATCTATCCACACCTGGATTCAATGTACAATTAAAATCCCCTGCTATTATATGTTGCCCTGTAAGTGATGATAAGATGAGAAATAAATTAGCAAAGAACTTCTGATCATCTATATTGGGACCATATAAGTTCACAAGATTTATATTTTCTAATAGCAAAGAACCTTGAATGATTACATATCTTCCAAATTTGTCTCCAATTACATTTTTCACTTGAAAAGGAACTGATTTATGTATGAGAGTCATAACTCCCCTGGCTCGGGATGAAAATGAAGAGGTGAATACACTTCCCTGCCATCTACTCCTAATTCTTTTAACATCCTCCTCTATCAGATGAGTTTCTTGTAAAAACACAATTCTTGAACCCATGTCCTTTATTTTATTCATAACTTGTTTAAGTTTTTTTAAATTTTGTAGACCTCTGCAATTCCATGAAGTTAAATTAAGATTAACACTTTGGTCCATGATCAATAGAGAGTTTGGGATTACCTTGCAGTGTAAACATGCTCATACAGAGAAGCAAAAACATGAGTGGTTGAACATTCATCCTACAAACTACACACAAACAAATTTCCCCTTCCCACACTTGTGGCAAACCCCCCAAAATCAAAAGAAAAATTCTGTCTCCCGATATAGCCATCGACCGTTCCACACCCACGGGGAACAGCCTAAGCCACTCCTTCTTCATCCTCCCAATCACCCTAACTCTACTGCTTTTAATGACGTAACATTAACTCTCCTCTGTAGTTTTCCAACTTAACTCCAAAATTTTTAACAACTTTGTACATCATAGTTTTTTTTTTTTTTTGTTTTTGTTTTTTTTTTTTTTTAATATATAATACAATCTATATTTTGTAAACTTACTATTTACTTCAAGTCAGTCAGATGCCTGTGCAAATGCTTAATTATTCTACCTTATATTTTGTTCATGCTTAGCTCCCACCAGTCTCTTCTTCTTCTTTGATCTTCTTGATGAACTCCTGCGCCTCCTCTGGGGTCTTGAAGATGTGGGTTCTGCCCTCATACGTGGTCAGCAGTCTCGCAGGATAGATTACACCATGACGAATCCCAAGGTTGCGCAGCTCCTTACGTACGGGATCAAACTGCTTCCTCAATTGCTGGATTCCTGTGGCCAAATCTGGGTAGAACCGCACCTGCTGGTCCTGGTGTTTAATCTCTCCTTTTTTAGCTCGTGCAGCGTTGAAGATCTTCATCCTGTCTCTGTTGTTAAGAAACTTCATAATTAAGGTCCTCGGCGGTCCCTTATCTCTCCGTGGGCCAATGCGATGTGCTTTTTCCAGAACCACTGCTGATTGCAACTCCTCGCTGCCCAGCACCTCCGGAATCCACTTTTCCAGAAAGGAACATACGTCCCGACCTTCTGATTCCTCTGGAAGACCCACCAGCCTCAAATTATTCTGTCTCGACCGAGATTCCAAATCCAAAATATTATCTTCCAGAGATTTATTTTTTTTTTCCAAAGTGCGCACCTTTAATTGAAGACGGGTGACGTCATCTTCAGCACTAGCGAGACGGAGCTCCATCTGCGCCGTTCGTTCTACACAGTCACCCAATTCCTTTCTTATTCCTTCCAACACTGTCATAATCCCATCAAATCTAGAGGAAAAGTCCGCTCTCATTGAACTCATGGCAGCCATCAGCGCATCTGCGCCATTCCCCGCAGAAATCGCAGCGTTGCCAGCCTCCTCCGCCATATATGGAGCCCTGTTTGCTGCGTCACAGACCTGAAAGTCCGTTAATTTGGACTGTTTCGGCGGCTCGCTTTTTCCTTTTCCTGGTTTTCCAGCCTTAGGCTTCGCCGACATATCCTCGCCCAAACGCTGGGATACGTTCTGTCCCAAATGAGAGAGTTATTTGCCGATTTTTTTTCTCCAGGAGCAGAGCAGAGCGAGACACGTCCGTCCTACGTGGCAGCCATAACCGGAAGTCCGAAATTGTCCAATTTGCCGTTGTTGTCCGTTGGTGCCTGTAGGGACTCTATAGTGTTAGCGTGAATGCAATCTTTCTTCTTGATGGAAAATTCGCCCTGTGGAGAGGCGGGGTTACCTTCATTCTGCAGCCGTGTACCTGCCAAAAGCACCGTCATGTTTGAATTCACAAGAGACACACCAGTTGGGAAAATGCAACTACCTCCTTCAGAAACTGCATCTCAATGGCAGCTGTTTTCAGCACTAAACAAGCGGTGGACAGAAACGGTCACAGAGTTCTGCTGGTCCATCTGTCTCCAGTAAGTCTCTTTTTCAAACTATTTTTTTTCTCCCAGTAAATGGAATAATAATGTGTGCTCACGCCTTTCCATTTACTTTTTATGCAAGTGCGCTGGGCTTCAGACAGAGTATGAACCAATTATCATTACATATGCCACAGTAGGCTACAATGTGTCATTTTATAACATTTCGGTTGGTTGGGTGCCGCAGGATGTTTTCAGTGTAAAAAGGGTACTGTGGCTCAAAAGACTGAAAAACACTGATCTAGACAATGATCACACTAGAGCTGAGCGATGGGGCCAAAATACTAAAATCCATGATTTTTCTCATGCCATGATTTTAAATGATATTTTTGACTGAAGACAAGAATTCTATCATATAGTTTCTTTCCAAAACAAACGTGATTCCCTATTGGGAAAAAAAGTGCAAACCTGGGGGTGATCGATTTTCACAATATTCATTTTTATTTACATTGTCCTTTTTTGTCTTTCGGCTGCTTCCTTTCAGTGGTCGCCACAGCATATCATCACTTTATATTGCGATGATCTGTCTTAGTTCTTAGTTCAGCCAAGATTATCATAGCTGGTGATTTTAATATTCATATAGATGTTGATAATGATGGTCATTGTGTAGCATTTCTCTCCCTCTTAAATTCAACTGGTTTTTCTCAGTGTGTTAGTAAACCAACTCATCATCATAATCACACCCTTGACCTGGTCTTGGCCTACGGTGTAGAAATTGATGAGCTGCTTGTCATCCCTCAAAATTCTACAATGACTGACCACTATTTGACAATGTTCAAATTTGTGCTATCCGATTTCATAGCATCAAGCAGAAATATAGTTACCAGATACTTATCTGATAGTGCCGTGGCTCACTTTAAAGAATTAATCCCTTCAGCACTTACTCTATTACCATGTCTCAATATAGCAGACAGCACTGACTACTTGAATCCATTAGAATTAGACCTTTTAGTTGGTAGTACTGCAGCCTCACTGCAGTCAACACTTGACTCCATAGCCCCTCTTAAAAAGAAAACTATTAAAAATAGGAGACTAGCTCCATGGTACAACTCCCACACCCATAAGTTAAAACAGAAAGTTAGAGCCTGTGAAAGGCTCTGGCGTGCAAATAAGACAGGAAGAATCTTGTTCAGCCTGGAATGCCAGCCTTACCACCTATAAGAAATCTCTCCGTAGTGCTAGGCAACAGTACTATTCATCCTTGATAGAAGAAAATAAAAACAACCACAGATTTCTCTTTAACACTGTGGCTCAGCTAACCAAGAGCCAAAATGCCAGAGATCCCTACATCCCTCCAACTCTTAATGCTGACTACTTTTTGAATTTTTTTTTTTAATGAAAAAAAATTGTCAGTATTAGGAATAATTTTCCAAAAAAATAGCCTCCCTAAAAATACCAAGCCTCTACCTAACACTGCTGTGCCCACAGGCTCAGAACTCCACTCTTCTAAATTCTCGTATTAATCATTCTGATCTAGCCCTAATAGTGTCAGCCTCTAAACCAACTACCTGTCTTTTAGACCCAATCCCCACTAGACTAGTGAAGGAATCGCCATCTCTGATTAGTCCATCTCTTTTGAACATAATTAATATGTCCCTATTGACAGGACATGTACCGCAGTCATTTAAAGTGGCAGTAATTAAACCTCTACTTAAAAAACCTTCGCTTGATTCTGGGATTTTGTCCAATTATAGACCAATATCTAACCTCCCCTACTTTTCCAAGATCCTCGATAAAGTAGTCGCCAATCAACTATGCACCTTCCATCCATCCATCCATCCATCCATCTTCTTCCGCTTAATCCTTTTCGGGTCGTGGGGGGGGGGGGGGCTGGAGCCTATCCCAGCATCTTTGGGTGAAGAGGCAGGGTACACCCTGGACAGATCGCCAGTCCATCGCAGGGCCAACACAGAGAGACAACCATTCACTCTCACAGTCATACCTAAGGACAATTTAGAATCCCCAGTTTGATGCCAATTAACCTAACTTGCATGTTTTTGGCATGTGGGATGAAACCGGAGAAATCCCAGAGTAAACCCACGCAGACACAGGGAGAACATGCAAACTCCACACAGATCACTGTTGGTCAGAGGCTGGGATTGAACCCAGGATCCCCTGGCCAAGGGTGAGTTGCTGTGCTGCCACAGTGCTAACCACTCTGCCACTGTGCTGCCCAACTATGCACCTTTTATCTATCAAGCTCCCTTCCTGTGGAACCATCTTCCCAGTTCAGTTTGGGAGGCAGACACTCTCTCTTTATTCAAGAGCAAGTTGAAATCTTTTGTCGTTGATAAGGCCTATAGTTAGAAATGCTGCCCCTGCCAGGCCTTCGCTCGCATGTGCAGCCTGGCCAGGCTTGGTACTGGACTGTTTGGCTTTGAATGTTGTATGTTTGTTTTGAATGTACACACATGGACAAAATTGTTGGTACCCCTCTGTTAATGAAAGAAAAACCCACAATGGTCACAGAAATAACTTGAATCTGACAAAAGTGGTAAGAAATAAAAAGTCTATGAAAATTAACCAGTGAAAATCAGACAATGCTTTTGAACTGTGGTTCAACAGAATTACTTTAAAAAACAAACTCATGAAACAGGCCTGGACAAAAATGATGGTACCCCTAGAAAAGATTGAAAATAATGTGACCATAGGGACATGTTCAACCAAGATGTGTCCTCTAATTAACATCACAGGTGTCTACAAACTTGTAATCAGTCAGTCGGCCTATTTAAAGGGTGACAAGTAGTCACTGTGCTGTTTGGTGACATGGTGTGTATCACACTAAACATGGACCAGAGGAAGTAAAGGAGAGAGTTGTCTCAGGAGATCAGAAAGAAAATTATAGACAAGCATGTTAAAGGTAAAGGCTATAAGACCATCTCCAAGCAGCTTGATGTTCCTGTGACTACAGTTGCACATATTATTCAGAAATTTAAGCTCCACGGGACTGTAGCCAACCTCCCTGGACGTGGCTGCAGGAGGAAACTTGATGAAAAATGGAAGAGACGGATAATATGAATGGTAACAAAAGAGCCCAGAGCAACCTCTAAACACATTCAAGGTGAACTCCAAGGTCAAGGTACACCAGTTTCAGATTGCACCATCCGTCATTGTTTGAGCCAAAGTGGACTTCATGGGAGACGACCAAGGAGGACACCACTGTTGAAAACAAATCATAAAAAAGTCAGACTGGAACTTGCCAAACTGCATGTTGATGAGCCACAAAGCTTCTGGGAGAATGTCCTATGGACAGACAAGACAAAACTGGAACTTTTTGGCAAGGCACATCAGCGCTATGCTCACAGACGCAAAAATGAAACATACCAAGAAAAGAACACTGTCCCTACTGTGAAACATGAAGGAGGTTCTGTTATGTTCTGGGGCTGCTTTGCTGCATCTGGCACAGGGTGTCTTGAATCTGTGCAGGGTACAATGAAATCTCAAGACTATCAAGGTATTCTAGAGAGAAATGTGCTGCCCAGTGTCAGACAGCTTGGTCTCAGTCGCAGGTCATGGGTCTTGCAACAGGATAATGACCCAAAACACACAGCTAAAAACACCCAAGAATGGCTAAGAGTGAAACACTGGACTATTCTAAAGTGGCCTTCTATGATCCCTGATCTAAATCCTATTGAACATCTGTGGAAGGAGCTGAAACATGCCGTCTGGAGAAGGCACCCTTCAAACCTGAGACAACTGGAGCAGTTTGCTCATGAGGAGTGGGCCAAAATACCTGCTGAGAGGTGCAGAAGTTTCATTGACAGTTAGAGAAATTGTTTGATTGCAGTGATTGCCTCAAAAGGTTGTGCAACAAAATATTAAGTTAAGGGTACCATCATCCGACCTAAGCGCCGCGCGCGGCCTCGCCCCGGCCGTCGCGCCGCGTGCCTCCGGGTACCCAACTCTCCTCCCTCCTCCGGCGGGAGCACGGGGGGTTTAATGTAAAGTGTCTTGCCCAGGGACACAACGGCAGGATATCTGGGGAGAGCGGGATTTGAACCGCCAACCATGTGGTTATTGGACAACCTGCTCTACCTCCTGAGCCACTGCCGTCCCCACTGCCGTCTTCGATCCAAGATGGCGCCCACAGCGGTCGACATGGTGCTTCGCTGCGCTCTTTGTTTGTTTTTGTTTGTCAATTGTGTGTCTGCTTGCACTTATACCCGTGAAGAACTTTTAAATATCAGGACTTTGACCCCCACGGACCTCCTCCCAGTTTTTCTAGCCCCTGCCGCCGATCTGGTTTATTGTTTGGCTCGGAAAGTGAGACGGCGGAAGAGAGGAAGACGAGCGGGCGCTCTCGTGCGACTTCGCAGGAGAGGCTCGCGAACGGCGCTGCCTGGCATATTTCTGTCCAATACCAACTCTCTCTCTAACAAGGTGGATGAACTGAGACTGCTGATGCGTTTTAAGGACCTCGCCTCCTCAGCTGTCCTCTGCTTTACTGAGACCTGGCTCCGGGAAAATATACCGGACAGCGCGCTGCGCCTCGACGGCTTCCAGCTCTTCCGTGCTGATCGTGACACAGAGCTTTCCGGCAAGACCACAGGAGGCGGTGTCTGCTTCTACATCAACTGTAGCTGGTGCTCTGATGTAACGGTAATTTCCAAACACTGTTCTCCTGCCTTGGAATTTCTTGTTATCAACTGCAAGCCTTTTTATTCCCCACGGGAGTTTGCTTCTTTTATACTGATCGCTGTGTACGCCCCTCCCGACGCGGACACGCGCGAAGCTCAGCGCGTGCTCGCGGATCACATTCAACACACAGAGCGGAGTTTTCCAGACTCGCTGATTATTGTGGCTGGCGACTTTAATCAGTGCAATCTGAGCCACGATCTCCCCCGCTACAAACAGTTTATTAAATGCCCCACCAGAGGATTAAACACACTGGATCACTGTTACACCACAGTGAAAGACGCATATCACGCTGTCCCTCGAGCTGCGCTGGGATTATCTGATCACGTGATGGTTCACCTCATTCCCACATACAGACAGAGATTGAAGCTCACTAAACCTGTTGTGAGCACTACGAAGATACGGACCAGTGATGCTGAGGAGAAGCTGGAAACGTGCATGGAAATATCTGACTGGGGCATGCTTAAAGGAGCCACGCATGATCTGGATGAGTACACGGACACTATGAACTCATATATCCACTTTTGTGAAGAGAACATTCTTCCATCACGCACCAGGGTGAGTTACTCTAATGACAAACCCTGGTTCACAGCTAAGCTCAGACAGATCAGGAAGGAGAAGGAAGCAGCGCTGAAAAGTGGAGATAGGGACTGCTACAGGGAGGTTAAATACCGGTTTAACAGAGAGCTGAAGAGGGCTAAATCTGTGTACTCAGAGAGACTCCAGCAGCAGTTCACTGCTAATGATTCGGCTTCCGTGTGGAGAGGACTGAGGCAGATCACCAACTATCGGCCTCAGGCTCCTAAAGGTCAGGATGACAAAGCCCTTTGTCAGAGACTGTCCCAACACTATGCCCGTTTTGACACCTCGTCATCTGTGTCCAACTCCCCCCCTCCCTCCAGCTCCACAGCCTCCACATTCCCTACTTCATTTAAGGCACCCCCCCCACCTCCCCCCCTCCCCTTATCATCAGTGAGCAGGATGTGCTCAAACAGTTCTCCAGACTGAACCCGCGCAAGGCCCCCGGCCCAGACGGCGTGTCTCCCTCCACCCTGAGACTCTGTGCGAAACAGCTGGCTCCTGTATTCACAGACATTTTTAACACCTCCCTTAAGTTATGCCACGTGCCGTCCTGCCTCAAATCCTCCACCATCATCCCTGTCCCCAAGAAGCCACGGATCACTGGACTTAATGACTACAGACCTGTAGCGCTCACCTCTGTAGTCATGAAGTCCTTTGAGCGCCTGGTCCTGTCCCACCTCAAGTCCATCACCACCCCTCTCCTGGACCCGCTGCAGTTTGCCTACCGAGCCAACAGGTCTGTAGACGATGCAGTCAACCTGGCCCTCCACTCCATCCTGCAGCACCTGGACTCCCCGGGAACCTACGCCAGGATCCTGTTTGTGGACTTCAGCTCTGCATTCAACACCATCCGCCCCGCTCTGCTCCGGGACAAGCTGTCCCTGCTCAACGTGCCTGACTCCCTCTGCAGGTGGATCATCGACTTCCTGACGGACCGGAGGCAGCATGTGCGGCTGGGAAAGACTGTCTCAGACTATACTAGCATCAGCACCGGATCACCCCAGGGCTGTGTACTTTCCCCCCTACTCTTCTCCCTTTACACCAACTCCTGCACCTCCAGCCACCAGTCTGTCAAGTTGATCAAGTTTGCGGACGACACCACCCTCATCGGGCTCATCTCCAACGGCGACGAGTCCGCCTACAGGAGAGAGGTGGCCCAGCTGGCGTCCTGGTGCAGCAATAACAACCTGCAGCTGAACGCTCTGAAGACAGTGGAGATGATTGTAGACTTCAGGAAAGTCACTACTCCTCTGCCCCCCCTCACCCTCTCAGGCTCTCCCATCACCACTGCTGATTCCTTCCGCTTCCTAGGCACTACCATCACCAGGGACCTCAAATGGGAGCTGACCATCAGCTCACTCATCAAAAAAGCCCAGCAGAGGATGTTCTTCCTGCGGCAGCTGAGGAAGCTCAAGCTACCCACCAAGATGTTAGTGCAGTTCTACACAGCCATCATCGAGTCCATCCTCACCACCTCCATAACCGTGTGGTACGCAGGAGCCACTGCCAGGGACAGACTAAGGCTGCAGCGCGTCGTGCGCACTGCTGAGAAGGTGATCGGCTGCAAGCTCCCATCTCTCCAGGATCTGTACATCTCCAGGACCCGGAGGCGTGCTGGCCGGATCATAGCCGATCCCTCACACCCTGGTCATGTACTGTTTGCCCCCCTCCCCTCTGGTAGAAGACTTCGGTCCATCCAGACTAAAACCTCCCGTCACATGAACAGCTTCTTCCCCTCTGCCATTAGACTGCTGAACACTAAGTGACTCTCGTGCACCATGTACAGCAGCTCAACCAGACTCATGTCAATCATCACTGTTTTCTTCCTGCATTACCGACTGCACTATATAGTTCTCCACAGTATCTGCTGCTGGCTAATATATATATATATATTTTAACTGTTGACCAGTATCACTTAATCTTATCCTACACTTTATTACATGTATAGTTTATTTCTCTTATCTTATCATGTTTAATGTTGCAGCATTGTACCGAGACAAATTCCTAGTTTGTGTACTACATGAACAATGGCAATAAACCTGATTCTGATTCTGATTCTGATTTTTGTCCAGGCCTGTTTCATGAGTTTGTTTTTTAAAATAATTCTGTTGAACCACAATTCAAAAGCATTGTCTGATTTTCATTGGTTAATTTTCATAGACTTTTTATTTCTTACTACTTTTGTCAGATTCAAGTTATTTCTGTGACCATTGTGGGTTTTTCTTTCATTAACAGAGGGGTACCAACAATTTTGTCCACGTGTTGCTACTCAACCCAGCCGGTCGAGGCGGATGGCCGTCCTCTATGAGCTATGGTTCCGCCCGAGGTCTCTGCCCGTTAAAGGGAAGTTTTTCCTCACCTGTGTCGCTGCAGTGCTTGCTCTTAGGGGTCTCTGCTGGGTTCTATAAACTAAGAGTGTGGCCTAAACCCACTCTTTTCTGTAAAGTGCCTTGAGACGACCCGTGTTGCAATTTGGCGCTATATAAATAAAATTGAACTGAATCTGCATGTTGATTTGGCAGGATTTTTATGCCGGATGCCCTTCCTGATGCAACCCTGCTCATTTATCCAGGCTTGGGACCAGCACAGGGAGTACACTGGCTCGTGCACCCCCCCTGTGGCTGGGTAACCAATTTTCCTTCCTCCATTCTATTTTTGCTGAGCACCAAGCTAGAAGGCAGGAAGTACCTGTTATGTATAGAGAAAGAAGTTGGAGTCTCATCCATGTACTGAACCAACCACACTCTTTATTAAGAGAACAGAACTATTTATACAGTGGGCTGTGCCCGCCTGACGTCACGCCAGGGCCGAGTACGGCAGCACACACACGCACCACACCACAATTCCCCTTACAAAAATGCAAAACCACACACACACACAATTGAGACCCTCCCCAATTTAGGACTCGAATCATGCACTAAGGAACACAGGGCATAATGAACTGTGGGAAACTGACCTATCACATTCACACAAAAAAACCTAAAATCAGCATTTTTCTACTGAATGCACAAAATAATCCCCAAATAGTATACAATCATACACACATGCACACCAGCACTATATACATATACAGTGGGGTAAAAAAGTATTTAGTCAGCCACCAATTGTGCAAGTTCTCCCACTTAAAAGATGAGAGAGGTCTCCAATTTTCATCATAGGTATACCTTAACTATGAGAGACAAAATAAGAAAAAAAAAATCCAGAAAATCACATTGAAGGATTTTTAATGAATTAATTGGTAAATTCCTCGGTAAAATAATTATTTGGGACTTCCGGTTATGGCTGCCACGTAGGACGGACGTGTCTCGCTCTGCTCTGCTCCTGGAGAAAAAAAATCGGCAAATAACTCTCTCATTTGGGACAGAACGTATCCCAGCGTTTGGGCGAGGATATGTCGGCGAAGCCTAAGGCTGGAAAACCAGGAAAAGGAAAAAGCGAGCCGCCGAAACAGTCCAAATTAACGGACTTTCAGGTCTGTGACGCAGCAAACAGGGCTCCATATATGGCGGAGGAGGCTGGCAACGCTGCGATTTCTGCGGGGAATGGCGCAGATGCGCTGATGGCTACCATGAGTTCAATGAGAGCGGACTTTTCCTCTAGATTTGATGGGATTATGACAGCGTTGGAAGGAATAAGAAAGGAATTGGGTGACTGTGTAGAACGAACGGCGCAGATGGAGCTCCGTCTCGCTAGTGCTGAAGATGACGTCACCCGTCTTCAATTAAAGGTGCGCACTTTGGAAAAAAAAAATAAATCTCTGGAAGATAATATTTTGGATTTGGAATCTCGGTCGAGACAGAATAATTTGAGGCTGGTGGGTCTTCCAGAGGAATCAGAAGGTCGGGACGTATGTTCCTTTCTGGAAAAGTGGATTCCGGAGGTGCTGGGCAGCGAGGAGTTGCAATCAGCAGTGGTTCTGGAAAAAGCACATCGCATTGGCCCACGGAGAGATAAGGGACCGCCGAGGACCTTAATTATGAAGTTTCTTAACAACAGAGACAGGATGAAGATCTTCAACGCTGCACGAGCTAAAAAAGGAGAGATTAAACACCAGGACCAGCAGGTGCGGTTCTACCCAGATTTGGCCACAGGAATCCAGCAATTGAGGAAGCAGTTTGATCCCGTACGTAAGGAGCTGCGCAACCTTGGGATTCGTCATGGTGTAATCTATCCTGCGAGACTGCTGACCACGTATGAGGGCAGAACCCACATCTTCAAGACCCCAGAGGAGGCGCAGGAGTTCATCAAGAGGATCAAAGAAGAAGAAGAGACTGGTGGGAGCTAAGCATGAACAAAATATAAGGTAGAATAATTAAGCATTTGCACAGGCATCTGACTGACTTGAAGTAAATAGTAAGTTTACAAAATATAGATTGTATTATATATTAAAAAAACAAAACAAAAACAAAACAAACAAAAAACAAAACAAAACTATGATGTACAAAGTTGTTAAAAATTTTGGAGTTAAGTTGGAAAACTACAGAGGAGAGTTAATGTTACGTCATTAAAAGCAGTAGAGTTAGGGTGATTGGGAGGATGAAGAAGGAGTGGCTTAGGCTGTTCCCCGTGGGTGTGGAACGGTCGATGGCTATATCGGGAGACAGAATTTTTCTTTTGATTTTGGGGGGTTTGCCACAAGTGTGGGAAGGGGAAATTTGTTTGTGTGTAGTTTGTAGGATGAATGTTCAACCACTCATGTTTTTGCTTCTCTGTATGAGCATGTTTACACTGCAAGGTAATCCCAAACTCTCTATTGATCATGGACCAAAGTGTTAATCTTAATTTAACTTCATGGAATTGCAGAGGTCTACAAAATTTAAAAAAACTTAAACAAGTTATGAATAAAATAAAGGACATGGGTTCAAGAATTGTGTTTTTACAAGAAACTCATCTGATAGAGGAGGATGTTAAAAGAATTAGGAGTAGATGGCAGGGAAGTGTATTCACCTCTTCATTTTCATCCCGAGCCAGGGGAGTTATGACTCTCATACATAAATCAGTTCCTTTTCAAGTGAAAAATGTAATTGGAGACAAATTTGGAAGATATGTAATCATTCAAGGTTCTTTGCTATTAGAAAATATAAATCTTGTGAACTTATATGGTCCCAATATAGATGATCAGAAGTTCTTTGCTAATTTATTTCTCATCTTATCATCACTTACAGGGCAACATATAATAGCAGGGGATTTTAATTGTACATTGAATCCAGGTGTGGATAGATCAACAGGACTGGATTGTACGCACATTGGATGTAGGATGACTATTAATCATTTTATGAAAGAATTGAGATTGTTAGATATATGGAGAGAAATGAAACCACAAGTTAAAGCCTATTCTTGTTATTCCAGTACCTACAAGACATTCTCACGTATTGATTATTTTTTGATTTCCACAGAATTAAGGTCCAAGATTCAAAACTGCTTTTATGATAACATCGTGATCTCTGATCATGCACCCTGTTGTCTAATATATGTAGATAAAAAATTGACAAAGGAATCAGGTAGATGGCAATTTCAGCATAAATGGCTTCAGGATGAGGAATTTGTCAAGTATATAGAAAAACAGATAGACGAGTTCTTTGACATCAATACTACACAAACATCAGCATGTGTAAAGTGGGAGGCTTTCAAAGCTTTTATTAGGGGGCATATTATTAGTTATACAGGATCAAAATCTAAGAAGACTCGAGAGGAGAGAGCTAAATTGGAACATAAAATAAAAAATCTTCAGGAAAAAGTGTATGCAGGAAGTGACCCAAGGTTGGAGAATGAATTACTGATTTTGAGAGCTGAATACGACAAAAAATCAGCGAATAGAGCTGCCTCGAGTCTTCTAAGATTGAAACAATCTTTTTATGAACAAGGTGAAAAATCAGGAAAATTATTAGCATGGCAGATTAAACAATTGGAAATTAAAACACCAATTACCAGTATTATAAGTAACGGACAGGTAGTTATAGATCCTTTAGAAATTAATAGAGCCTTTAGAGATTACTATGAAAAATTATATGATACCAAAAATGAACCTGATTTAACAAAACTAAATGGGTTTTTGAACGAACTATCTATACCGTGTATTCCAAATGAAAACAGGGAGATATTGGAGTCTAAAATTAGTCAAGAAGAAGTTGGGCTAGCCATTGATAATATGAAATCAGGAAAAAGTGCAGGACCAGATGGTCTTCCAGTTGACCTTTATAAAAAATTTAAGAATAAATTAATAAAACCTTTTTTGGAAATGGTTTTAGAAGCATTTCAAAATAATAATTTACCATCATACATAAATAATGCCTTAATTATACTGCTGCCAAAACCAGGTAAGCCCTCTAATAAATGTGAAAATATGAGACCAATAAGCCTATTAAACGCCGACCTTAAGATAATCTGTAAAATTTTAGCAAGACGAATACAAGAAATTTTACCAAATATTATTAATCGAGATCAGAATGGCTTTATAAAGGGTAGACAAGGCTTCCATAATGTAAGAAGACTATTTAATATTATCTATTTTAATAAAGAAGCACCGGATACAGCTCTCCTATCATTGGACGCCGAAAAGGCCTTTGATAGAGTTGAATGGCCCTTTCTTTTTGAAGTCCTACAAAGGTTTGGACTTGGAAATAATTTCATAAAATGGGTTCAAATAATATACAATAATGCTACAGCAGAAATCCTAACAAATAACAATATTTCAAAACCAATAAAAATCAATAGAGGATGTCGACAAGGCTGTCCACTTTCACCTTTACTGTTTACTATGGCAATTGAACCTTTAGCGATAGCGATACGTTTACATTCACAAATATATGGAATTAAAGTTGGACCAACAGAACATAAAATCTCCCTGTACGCCGATGATATAATTTTGTTTATGTCGAATCTAAAAAAATCAATTCCAACCTTGTTGAATTTAATAAAGAATTTTGGGGAAATATCAGGATATAAAATAAATAAAACTAAATCTTCAATATTAATGCTAAATGAGACCCAGAGAAATTACCCAGCCCCTGAGGTAAATCAATTCAATGTTGTAAATCAGTTTAAATATTTAGGAATCCAAATTATGCCTAAGCTAGAATCAGTCGCCAGTGTCAACTATGAAGCCTTAATGTCAGATATCAGTGAGTTAACTCAGAGATGGATGTCACTACCAATGTCGATGATCGGGAGAATCAATATACTTAAAAGTAATATTTTACCTAAAATACTTTATTTATTTCAATACATTCCCTTATCACCACCTTTAGATCTATTCTCAAGAATAAAAAAAAAGTTAGTGGAATTTATATGGAACAACAGGAGGGCTAGATTACGTTTGTCTTTATTATATTTACCATTTGATCGTGGAGGTCTGAAATGTCCAAATTTTATGTTGTATTATTGGTCGGCACAACTGAGGTCTATGACATATTATTTTTCATCAAATGATCTCCCTCACTGGACTGAAATGGAATCATACAATTTACCTTTACCTCTTCCCATATTCATATACTCAGATTCGGCAAAAAAATTACAAAAACAAGTTAAAAATCCATTTGTAAAGCATATGATCAAAATATGGTGTGAAGCTAAAAACTATTTAAAAGAACCACAGTTATTGTCACAATTTAGTCCAATATGGGGTAATCAATATTTTAAACCAGGGAGAGCGGACGCTGTATTTAAAGTATGGAATTTAAAAGGGATACAAAAGATTCAGGATTTATATTTGCCATGTGCAGACAACATAATGTCTTTTGAAGAGCTGAGGATCAAATTTAATCTCAATAGAACACATTTTTTTAAATATCTTCAACTTAGAAACTTTATTCGATCAAATCAAAATAAAGCTCTCACTCGACCTATTTATTCATCCTTGGAAAAAATGATGATGAAAGATAGTAAAAGAAAGGGTATTATTTCAGAGTTTTATAACTCATTGACACTATCTTCAAGTGAAAATTCACTGAAAAGATTAAACTACTGGAAAGAAGATCTGCAAATTGAAATTTCAGAGGAACAATGGGAATTGGCTTGTACAGAAGTTCAAACCAAATCAATAAATGCACGCCTTAAATTGATACATTTCAAATGGTTAATGCGGATGTATGTTACACCGGAGGAGTTAAATAGATATAACAAAAATATACCAGATACATGCACAAAATGCATGGAAAGTAAAGGAACCCTATTTCATTGTTTATGGGAATGTAGATTAATAAGAATGTTTTGGGAAGAGGTGAGGGTAACAATTGAAAAAATAATCTCAAAACAAATCATATTGAATCCTAAACTGGTTTTGTTGGGTCTGTACCCAGAAAAGCATAATTTCAATAAAAGTGAAAGAACATTCATAGACCTCAGTTTGCTTAATGCCAAAAAATGTATTGCACTATTATGGAAAAAGACTCATAGACCAGATGTGACTCAGTGGTTAAGACAGATGTTAACAAACCTTCCATTAGAAAGAATAACATATATACTGAAATCAAAGGAAATTGTGTTTGAGAATATATGGAGACCTTTTATTGATTATGTAAAAAATTTAAACATAACTCTTGAAGAAGAAGGTGAATGATGTGTGTGGACCTTGTAAATTCCAAACTGGTGAACATAATATGTATACTTATGTATTGGATTGTCTAGACTAAACAGAGGAGCATTGTTGAAGACTTGATTTTGTTGGTGGTTGTTGGTGTTTTTAGGGCATTTTTTTTTTTTTTTTTGTAGTACTTTAGTGTTAGTGTTTGATTGTTTGTATCATGTTTGTTAAAAAAAAAAAAAAAAAGGTTCAATAAAGATATTGTGGAAAAAAAAAAAATAATTATTTGGTCAATAACAAAAGTTCATCTCAATACTTTGTTATATACCCTTTGTTGGCAATGATAGAGGTCAAACGTTTTCTGTAAGTTTTCACAAGGTTTTCACACACTGTTGCTGGTATTTTGGCCCATTCCTCCATGCAGATCTCCTCTAGAGCAGTGATGTTTTGGGGCTGTCGCTGGGCAACACAGACTTTCAACTCCCTCCAAAGATTTTCTATGGGGTTGAGATCTGGAGACTGGCTAGGCCACTCCAGGACCTTGAAATGCTTCTTACGAAGCCACTCCTTCGTTGCCCGGGTGGTGTGTTTGGGATCATTGTCATGCTGAAAGACCCAGCCACGTTTCATCTTCAATGTCCTTGCTGGTGGAAGGAGGTTTTCACTCAAAATCTCACGATACATGGCCCCATTCATTCTTTCCTTTACACGGATCAGTCGTCCTGGTAACTTTGCAGAAAAACAGCCTCAAAGTATGATGTTTCCACTCCCATGCTTCACAGTAGGTATGGTGTTCTTTCTCCTCCAAACACGACAAGTTGAGTTTTTACCAAAAGATTCTATTTTGGTTTCATCTGACCATATGACATTCTCCCAGTCCTCTTCTGGATCATCCAAATGCTCTCTAGCAAACTTCAGACGGGCCTGGACATGTACTGACTTAAGCAGGGGGTCACGTCTGGCACTGCAGGATTTAAGTCCCTGGCGGCGTAGTGTTACTGACAGTAACCTTTGTTACTTTGGTCCCAGCTCTCTGCAGGTCATTCACTAGGTCCCCCCATGTGGTTCTGGGATTTTTGCTCACCGTTCTCGTGATAATTTTGACCCCACGGGGTGAGATCTTGCGTGGAGCCCCAGATCAAGGGAGATTATCAGTGGTCTTGTATGTCTTCCATTTTCTAATAATTGCTCCCACAGTTGATTTCTTCACACCAAGCTGCTTACCTATTGCAGATTCAGCCTTCTCAGCCTGGTGCAGGTCTACAATTTTGTTTCTGGTGTCCTTTGACAGCTCTTTGGTTTTGGCCATAGTGGAGTTTGGAGTCTGACTGTTTGAGGTTGTGGACAAGTGTCTTTTATACTGATAACGAGTTCAAACAGTTGCCATTAATACAGGTAACGAGTGGAGGACAGAGAAGCCTCTTAAAGAAGAAGTTACAGGTCTGTGAGAGCCAGAAATCTTGCTTGTTTGCAGGTGACCAAATACTTATTTTACTGAGGAATTTACCAATTAATTCATTAAAAATCCTTCAATGTGATTTTCTGGATTTTTTTTCCTCATTTTGTCTCTCATAGTTGAGGTATACCTATGATGAAAATTGGAGACCTCTCTCATCTTTTAAGTGGGAGAACTTGCACAAGTGGTGGCTGACTAAATACTTTTTTGCCCCACTGTATACATTAAAATGGTTTAGATCACACCTATGCCTACCGACAGCCAGAGGTAAAACTGGCCCGGGGGCTCAGGACAGCCCCACGGCATGCGCGCCCCTGGCCGCCGTCTACCCCCAGGATCAAAGCCACCCTCCTGGCGAAAATGTCCCTTCTCGACATCAACTGCTTCTCCCCTCTGGCCCCGCAGTGCTGCTGTCCGGCATGCCGTCCCTCCGTGCCTATTGGTCTGCTCCTTACCGCCTTCAACAGCGCCGTTGTGGCTCCAAACACCCCAGCCCCCCATGGCCGAACTCCAGAGGGATCTGAAGCCTGCTCATCAGCGCCGCTCGCTGTCTCAGGCACCTTACTGTACTGCCCAGCGCCCTCATCCAAGGCGTGTGGAGCTCCAGCACTGAGACACTATCCGAACTCCGTGGCGCACTGCTGCTGTTGCTCACTCCCGGGGTTCACAGCATCATTTCCCGACCCAGGCACCCTCGTCCCAGGCGCTGTCTCCGTGCCCCGTCGTAGCTGCTCTCTCCCAGGGCTCTCAGTTTTGCTCTGGTTGGGATCACTCGCCGACCTAGGCGCCTCGTCGTTGCTCCCAGCATCCTTGTCCCAGGTGCTCCGCTGTGTTGTCTCTGCGCCCAACTGTCACTGCTCTTCCCTGGGGTTCTCAGCTTCACTCTGGTCGGCGTCACTCTCCGACCCAGGTGTGTCGTCGCTGCTCCCAGCACCCTCGTCCCAGACGCTCCGCTGTCGTCTCTGCGCCCGACTGTCGTGGCTCCTCCCCGGTGCTCTCAGCCTGCATGGACCCGCTCTCCTGCTGCCTAGACTCCAGCTGCGGCGATGACTCCAGTTGCTGCTCTCCTTCTCCGCTGTTGTCACACACACACACACACACACCACGCCGTCAAACTCATCAGCGCTTTAGTCCTGTACCCTCTGCACTTCGTGGCTGGCCCGCCGTCTTCAGTGACCGGGGACTCACCCTCTCGCAGTCCCGGTCCCACCTCGATGTCTAGCTGGTAGCCTGGAGCTCTCTTTCGGCGGCAAGTTAGCTTTGTGGCTAACCTGCCCACAGACAATGAATGGACCGTTAGCTTCTCCAAGCTAACTAGCCTAGCCTCCTTTGCTGCCAAAACTCCCGCCACCCACAGCTTTGTGGTCCTCGTCTGCCTGGAGAAAAATTCGGCCAGCTGCTCAACAGCATCCTCATACACCTCCGTCTCACCCAACGTACCGGGGATTCTCCTCCTCCTTGCCAAGATGGTGGGTCAGAAGCACTCGTCGTCGTCTCCCATTGAGTCTGCTTAAGCCCAACGCCCTGATGTAATCTTCGAACACAGCCCGCCACTTCGGCCACAGGATCACTGGCTCTCCCACATACTCCAGAAACGGAAGGTAGCCCATAGCGGTTGAGGTAGCCTATACGCTGCCATAACTTTACTTCTCGTCGCCAAATGTTATGTATGGAGGAAGAAGTCGGAGTCTCATCCATGTACTGAACCAACCACACTCTTTATTAAGAGAACAAAACTATTTATACAGTGGGCCGTGCCCACGTGCCATCACGCCAGGGCTGGGTACCGCAGCACACGCACGCACCACACTCACTACACCACAGTACCATTTTTATATAGTCTTTGGTATGACCCAGCCGGGACTTGAACCCACGACCTCCTGGTTGTGGGGCAGAAGCTCTACCTCTAGGCCACCACTCCAGTTTTATTTACATTGCGCAAACAAAAAGATTGCAACTATCCATTCAAAATCGATTTTCCCTCTAGCACGGGATCCAATTTTTTCAAATGTTTTTGTTGGGAGGGTAAAGATTTTTTTTCCCCCTCCATTTTAAAGGGTTTGAATGTGTCCCCATCACAAAAATAGCCCCCCTCCAACACAATCTTGCACAAGGCCCCCCAAAAAGCTAGAAACGGCCCTGCTCGATACTTCTGTTTACCCCGCAAACACTGACGGGTCGCTGTACTCTTGAGTTTATAAAGCAATAAACAAGTTCATTAAAGTGGCCGAAATAATTATTTACGTCAAATTTCTGGCTGATAATCCTCAGTAAATTTAGAAAATTGATGAAAAACAGCTGCTGCTTCACACAGCCAACGGCCAATCACGACACCAGTGTTAACACCGGTGTCAACATTTCTACTGAATTTTTTTTTTCCACCACACAGAAACAGAAACTAAATCAAAACAATATTTTCCTTTCTCGTGCTCCAAACTTTTTTTTTATTATTATTATTAAAGTTGAAGTCATTGTTAAGTGCACCAACACGCCCTCAACGTGACCACCGGTTTCGAACGAGTTAGCAAGGGAGTTAGCTTAAACGTCAGTTTGTGATTTTATCGGTTAAACTCACCAGAGAATCAGAGTGAAAGTCCACCGTTAAAAACCCACACCAAACCGCCCACTACATCCCCGGATATGTCGGCGCTTCTGAGTGAAAGTCAGCAGACCCGTGACAGCTCCAACAGCTGACAGCGGAAGGACACTTCCTGGAAAGCAACAGCTAGCTTCCTCACTGGCTGGAGCAGGGGATCTACAACCTGCAGCTCCGGGGCCCACGACGAGCTGTGGGTTTGACCAAAAAGAAGAAGGAAAAAAAAAGTAGAGAGCACGCAGAGATCGCATACCTTTGCCGTGGCCATATCTCGCAATGTTAAAGGAAGTGATCCAGAATCAGCATTCTGGCCCAGATCACCTCTAAAATCTGAGGGGTTTATTCATAGCCCAACGGCCACCCCGGTGAAAATTTCATCAAGATCCATCCAATAATTTTTGCATGATCCCGCTCGCAAACAAACAGACAAATCAATGAGCTTTTAAAACTACAAGGTTCTTGGACAAACACACCGACATGAAAACTTTACCTCATTGGCAGAGGTAATGAGACAAATTCACAAGAATGATTTTTTACATTGCCAAGAAAAAGAGGCTTGAATTGAAATTTTCTAGGAAAAAAGGCTGCAAATTTACCAGAAATTTACAATTTTTTTCTTTGTAATTTACATGAAACAAAAGACTTGAAAAACTTCAGATTTAAGAGAAAACCCATATCCATTTACGGGGGAAAACTGAGTTCATAAGAAAAAAAGCTGTGAGTTTTCAAGAAAACGTTCTCAAACTTATATTTACAAACAAAATACCCCAAATTTATGAGTAAATGTGTTTCAAAATTATGTTTCTTTTAAAATTACCAACAAAAATAGCAAATTTAAGATAGAAAAAGCCTTAAGTGAAAGATGTTTTAAATTCTAAGAAGTCCCAAATTTCCTTTATTAGGGGACATATTATTAGTTATACAGGATCAAAATCTAAGAAGACTCGAGAGGAGAGAGCTAAATTGGAACATAAAATAAAAAGTCTTCAGGAAAAAGTGTATGCAGGAAGTGACCCAAGGTTGGAGAATGAATTACTGATTTTGAGAGCTGAATACGACAAAAAATCAGCGAATAGAGCTGCCTCGAGTCTTCTAAGATTGAAACAATCTTTTTATGAACAAGGTGAAAAATCAGGAAAATTATTAGCATGGCAGATTAAACAATTGGAAATTAAAACACCAATTACCAGTATTATAAGTAATGGACAGGTAGTTATAGATCCTTTAGAAATTAATAGAGCCTTTAGAGATTACTATGAAAAATTATATGATACCAAAAATGAACCTGATTTAACAAGACTAAATGGGTTTTTGAACGAACTATCTATACCGTGTATTCCAAATGAAAACAGGGAGATATTGGAGTCTAAAATTAGTCAAGAAGAAGTTGGGCTAGCCATTGATAATATGAAATCAGGAAAAAGTGCAGGACCAGATGGTCTTCCAGTTGACCTTTATAAAAAATTTAAGAATAAATTAATAAAACCTTTTTTGGAAATGGTTTTAGAAGCATTTCAAAATAATAATTTACCATCATACATAAATAATGCCTTAATTATACTGCTGCCAAAACCAGGTAAGCCCTCTAATAAATGTGAAAATATGAGACCAATAAGCCTATTAAACGCCGACCTTAAGATAATCTGTAAAATTTTAGCAAGATGAATACAAGAAATTTTACCAAATATTATTAATCGAGATCAGAATGGCTTTATAAAGGGTAGACAAGGCTTCCATAATGTAAGAAGACTATTTAATATTATTTATTTTAATAAAGAAGCACCGGATACAGCTCTCCTATCATTGGACGCCGAAAAGGCCTTTGATAGAGTTGAATGGCCCTTTCTTTTTGAAGTCCTACAAAGGTTTGGACTTGGAAATAATTTCATAAAATGGGTTCAAATAATATACAATAATGCTACAGCAGAAATCCTAACAAATAACAATATTTCAAAACCAATAAAAATCAATAGAGGATGTAGACAAGGCTGTCCACTTTCACCTTTACTGTTTACTATGGCAATTGAACCTTTAGCGATAGCGATACGTTTACATTCACAAATATATGGAATTAAAGTTGGACCAACAGAACATAAAATCTCCCTGTACGCCGATGATATAATTTTGTTTATGTCGAATCTAAAAAAATCAATTCCAACCTTGTTGAATTTAATAAAGAATTTTGGGGAAATATCAGGATATAAAATAAATAAAACTAAATCTTCAATATTAATGCTAAATGAGACCCAGAGAAATTACCCAGCCCCTGAGGTAAATCAATTCAATGTTGTAAATCAGTTTAAATATTTAGGAATCCAAATTATGCCTAAGCTAGAATCAGTCGCCAGTGTCAACTATGAAGCCTTAATGTCAGATATCAATGAGTTACTTCAGAGATGGATGTCACTACCAATGTCGATGATCGGGAGAATCAATATACTTAAAAGTAATATTTTACCTAAAATACTTTATTTATTTCAATACATTCCCTTATCACCACCTTTAGATCTATTCTCAAGAATAAAAAAAAAGTTAGTGGAATTTATATGGAACAACAGGAGGGCTAGATTACGTCTGTCTTTATTATATTTACCATTTGATCGTGGAGGTCTGAAATGTCCAAATTTTATGTTGTATTATTGGTCGGCACAACTGAGGTCTATGACATATTATTTTTCATCAAATGATCTCCCTCACTGGACTGAAATGGAATCATACAATTTACCTTTACCTCTTCCCATATTCATATACTCAGATTTGGCAAAAAAATTACAAAAACAAGTTAAAAATCCATTTGTAAAGCATATGATCAAAATATGGTGTGAAGCTAAAAACTATTTAAAAGAACCACAGTTATTGTCACAATTTAGTCCAATATGGGGTAATCAATATTTTAAACCAGGGAGAGCGGACGCTGTATTTAAAGTATGGAATTTAAAAGGAATACAAAAGATTCAGGATTTATATTTGCCATGTGCAGACAACATAATGTCTTTTGAAGAGCTGAGGATCAAATTTAATCTCAATAGAACACATTTTTTTAAATATCTTCAACTTAGAAACTTTATTCGATCAAATCAAAATAAAGCTCTCACTCGACCTATTTATTCATCCTTGGAAAAAATGATGATGAAAGATAGTAAAAGAAAGGGTATTATTTCAGAGTTTTATAACTCATTGACACTATCTTCAAGTGAAAATTCACTGAAAAGATTAAACTACTGGAAAGAAGATCTGCAAATTGAAATTTCAGAGGAACAATGGGAATTGGCTTGTACAGAAGCTCAAACCAAATCAATAAATGCACGCCTTAAATTGATACATTTCAAATGGTTAATGCGGATGTATGTTACACCGGAGGAGTTAAATAGATATAACAAAAATATACCAGATACGTGCACAAAATGTATGGAAAGTAAAGGAACTCTATTTCATTGTTTATGGGAATGTAGATTAATAAGAATGTTTTGGGAAGAGGTGAGGGTAACAATTGAAAAAATAATCTCAAAACAAATCATATTGAATCCTAAACTGTTTTTGTTGGGTCTGTACCCAGAAAAGCATAATTTTAATAAAAGTGAAAGAACATTCATAGACCTCAGTTTGCTTAATGCCAAAAAATGTATTGCACTATTATGGAAAAAGACTCATAGACCAGATGTGACTCAGTGGTTAAGACAGATGTTAACAAACCTTCCATTAGAAAGAATAACATATATACTGAAATCAAAGGAAATTGTGTTTGAGAATATATGGAGACCTTTTATTGATTATGTAAAAAATTTAAACATAACTCTTGAAGAAGAAGGTGAATGATGTGTGTGGACCTCGTAAATTCCAAACTGGTGAACATAATATGTATACTTATGTATTGGATTGTCTAGACTAAACAGAGGAGCATTGTTGAAGACTTGATTTTGTTGGTGGTTGTTGGTGTTTTTAGTGCATTTTTTTTTTTTTTGTAGTACTTTAGTGTTAGTGTTTGATTGTTTGTATCATGTTTGTTAAAAAAAAAAAAAGGTTCAATAAAGATATTGTGGAAAAAAAAAGAAGTCCCAAATTTCCAAGAAAAATGGCAAAAATTTGTTTTTTTATTTACATGCAACAAATCTCAAATTAAGGTGAAAAGATTTTCAATTTACAATGAGTCTCAAATTTACAAGAAAAGCTGCAAATTTAACTGAGATCTGTGTAAATTTACAAGTGAAAAAACAATATATTTACAAGAAGTTATTAAAAAATTCACTCAAAAATACATACAAGCAAAAGGTCATACATGTAAGTTGAACATATTTTAAATTTTACAAGAATAAGTATCTAATTTACAAGAAAAAAGTCAAAATTAGGAGAAAACCCCACATTTTTTTTTACAAGGAAAACTGTACATTTATGAGAAATGCTGCAATGTTATAAACATTTTAAATAAATATACAAGCCAGAAGTCATAAATGTAGGTGAAAAAGGTTTTGCATTTGCAAAAAATAAGTCTCATTTACAAGAAAAGCTGCAAATTTAAAAAAGAAAAAATGTTTTTAAAGTTGTAAAATTTAGAAGAAAAAGTTGGAAATTTAACTAAAATGTCAAAAAATTTAAAGAAAAAGTTGCAAGTTTACATGAAGAAAGCTGCCAATTTAGGAAACAAAAGTAACATAAGAGGAAAAAAAAAATCAGTTATTAATAATGTTGACAGACCAGTTTATAACAGATTTTTTTATGTATTCATTTTAAGGATTACGTTTTTGCAGCTACGTGTAGATTATTTAGGTTTGGAAAAACTGCTCAAAATTGCAATATTTCAATCTCCAAGCCTTGATGCTTTATAGTATGCCACAACACACAGCTGAAACTGAAACCATGATTTATTTATTACTGAAGCCAGCTGCACATTTAAAAATGCAACACACATCTGCACTTCTGAATACTGCAGCATACAATGCACCACAGTAGACACTCAATATCTCTGAGGTGACCCCTCCCCCCCAAAAAAACAAAACAAAAAACCTTGCAATGGAAGGATTTGAATGAAATACTGCAGCTGTATAGACACTGACATGAAAAAAAGGTTTATGCCTCACTTTAACTCAGATTTACATGTTTATGTTCAGTGCGGACATTGCAAACCAGTGACAGTGTGATTCAGGTCACACACTAACCCACTCGAGATGAAATGTCTTTACAGTATTGCTATATTAACTTCCCCTCTTGTTTAACATTTTCTGGAACACTATTCCTTAAACTGATGCAGCGTTCAGATAGACCATGTTTATCTTTTTTTTCTTAAAAGTGGTCTCACGTCACTCTGTGCACCGACACTGGCAGTTCACTGCTTTTATCTTATAACTCAGTCTTGACCTGAGAGCCTTTTTTTTTCTGATTTCCATCTGCATTTTGGTCATATTACACTTTAAAAAGATGTCCTCACATCATAACCGCCACCAGTCTCTCAAACAGAGAAAAGAAAGAAAAGCAAAAACTAGGGGAACTAAATACAGTTATTTGTGACAGTTGTGGATAGTCTCTGTTGAACATTTGGAGGTGTAGCAGCATCCCTCTATACGCTCCTCATTAAGCCCTTGTGAACTACGTTCCATCAGGCTGTGGTGTCCTCATAGCAGTCTAAAGGACCTTCATCCATCAACTGTTCATGTACTTTAATGTCTTTCTTGTCCTCTCTCCATCAAACCATTAGTGCTCAAGTTTTCTTCATCATCCGCCGGGTTTGCCAGATGTGGAACTTGCTATAGGCAGTGTGCAGCATCTCCTCCAAGTGCCCGGTGAGCTGTGGGAAAGTCAAACAGATTTTGACGCGTTTGATAAACAGTGATGGATTTTTGACACAGTAAAACCTCACAGACGTACATTTGTACTCAAATACTGTCGCTGAATTTTCTCCTGAAATGGACGAAGCTTGGTCGTTTGAAATCTCTCAAGATTTGACTTCATTTTCATCACCTGTGAGAAAATAGCAAAGCAAAAAAGTATGTGGTTTTAATGTATGGACAGAAAGTTTAGTTTCCATAGGAGGTCATTTCTTTTAATTGTACTAATGGTCAACTGCAAATGATAGCCAATTTGACATTTTAAAATTAAAATAGAAAAACAAAAATTTGTATATTCAGCCTGCCAGATCATTCACAAACTCACAACCTGTCAGTTAATCAGTCCCTCCAGGATTTCGCGGGCTGTTTTTATGATTGTTACGGCCCAAAAAAGCCTGAATTTGCAGGAGCTTTTGTAAAAAGTTGTGATAAGAGTTGTAGTGTTTTTAGAGATTTTTTTGCACTATAAGTTGTGGAAGTACAAATTTTAAAGTAGATGCTGTTTTCCATAGTTTACTGTGATGCTGGTCTACAAAACACAAGAAAAGCACAGGATTGCCAAAAAATTCCTGTTAAACAGTGATTTATTTGTGAATTAAGCACAATCTTCTGCTATACAGAAAAACTTTTTTGCGCAACAGCAAATATAGAATTTAGCACAATTAAGTGAGAATTAAGTGCTCAATAATTTTGTCACAAAAATAACCAACATTGTAGGCAACTCTTGCTGAGAACTTGAATAAAAAGGATGAATAGCCTAAACAAAATAATTATACATTGCAACAGCTTAAATACAGTGCACCTGGAAAGTATTCACAGCGCTTCACTTTTTCCACATTTTGTTATGTTACAGCCTTATTCAAAAAGGGATTAAATTCATTTTTCCCTCAAAATTCTACACGATACCCCATAATGACAATGTGATTTTTTTTTTTTTGATTTTTGCAAATTTATTGAAAATAAAAAACTAAGAAATCACATGTACATAAGTATTCACAGCCTTTGCCATGAAGCTCAAAATTGAGCTCAGGTATATCCTGTTTCCACTGATCATCCTTGAGATGTTTCTACAGCTTAGCTGGAGTCCACTTGTGGTAAATTCAGTTGATTGGACATGATTTGGAAAGGCACACACCTGTCTCTATAATGTCTGAAGACAGAGTTGAGGTTCGACTGGACACAGCAATGATGATAGGACTACATCTCCTGACCAGATAAAGTGATGATATAGAGTGAAGTACGCGGCGGTAATGCACCTGTAAGCTGGTTGCCAACGTCAATCAAATGTAAAAGAAGAATGGTTGCCAACTATCAATCAAATCTAAAAGAAGAAGAGGAAGAGGAAGAAGAAGAGGAAGAGGAAGAGGAAGAAGAAGAAGAAGAAGACTTTGACTTTTAAAAAAGGCTTTATTGCACATTCCGAAATTGCAAAAAGACCAATATCACTTGTCCAAGTGTGTCACATCTCAAAAGTGCAAACATAACTCATCCCCCTGACCCACAGAACACAAAACATTCCCTACAGCCCATCTATTGATGAATGCCTCTAAATTGTCCACCATTTGATAGTAAGAGAACTCCACCCGGAGTCTGACTGTCAACAAGACCTTGAAAGCGGACACAGGATCCACATTGGCAGCGTTGCTTGCCCGATGTTTCCTCGTCAGCCAGATGGCAAGCTTAGCAGTACCAGATAGGAAGTTCATCAAAGTGTGGGCAGCCTTCCTTGCCACTTTATACTTCGGACCGTAAATGAACAGACCAAAAGAGAAACGTTCACCCAAAGCCCGAAACCACTCGCGCAAAATCTCAAAAAGTCCAGATAAACGAAAACATTGGACAAACAAATGCTCCAGGGTCTCAACTTGGGAACAAAACAAACATTCCCCCCCCCCACAGTCGGATCAAGGTGTGCCCTGTATTTATTCGTAGCTATTGCCCCATGCACAATCCTCCACTGGAGATCTGCTGTGCGTTTCTCAATAGGTAGCTTGTACATGCACCGCCAGCTGCCTTTTGGGGAGACCTCTGGCCCCAAACAATCCGCCCACCTCGACTCCGTGACATCCTTCAGAGAGCGCAGATTCAGAACCTTCACACAGATGTGATACACCGCCCTTTTCCCGACAAACTGGAACTTGCCCAGGCGAGGAATCCTGAAGGTCAGTAGGTGATCCTCTCCTCCCTGCCACTCCCCCACAGCTGGAGTTATGGAAATTGCAGGAAAGGTGGACGCAGTGTCGTTATCCCATTGATTGGAAAGAGTGCGGTTTGTCGCGAATGCTCGAAGCGGTTGTGGCAGGGCGGCGCACACGTCCTCCACCACCCTTTGCAGCAGTCTGACAGATGTAATGTTGGCACTCCGCCTCAGTGTATCCATCGATGTGGTCGACATCTTCATAAAATGACCAAGCTTGGTACAGCGTGCCTCCCGCAAACAACTCCGCAGACTGACAGACTGCAGCACCTCAGCTTCGATGAATCGATTGAAAAACAGTGGTTCCTAGGACAGCCACATGCCCGGCGTCTCGTCACGGAAGCGGGCCACGTTGAAGACTCGCCATGCATGCAAAACGGACGTGTAAAAAGCAGATAGTCCAGTAAGGTCCACCTCCCCAGATGTCACGAGGAAGAGCAGCTTATCATAGCCCAAGCGAACAACTCTCCTCAAGAGCAGTTTAGCAGTGTCCATTCAGCAGGGTCCGCATCCGTAAAGGAGGCGTTGTGCAGTTCGAAGCCTGAAGCTGGCGATCTTGGAATGTATGTTCACCAGGCCCTGTCCCCCCTCGGCCACAGGCACGTAGAGAACAGGCGCACGGACCCAGTGGCGACCAGACCAAAAGAAGTCCACGATGATCTTCTGAATCTCCTCCACGAGGCTCCTGGGCGGTGTCAAAGCCACCAGCCTATGCCAGAGAGCCGAGGCAACCAGATTATTCGCGACCAGAACCCCGCCCCTATATGACAGCTGTGGTAGCAACCATTTCCATTTAGAAAAGCGAGCACACACCTTGTCCTTAACACCCTCCCAGTTCTTTCGTTCAAAAGCCTCCGTACCCAGAAAAACCCCCAACACTTTGAGACCGGCCGTCCCCCACTGAAGACCGCCGGGTAGGCGAGGGACGCCTTGACGCAACCAGTGGCCCACCAATAGACCCTCATTCTTGGCCCAATTAACCCGTGCAGAAGATGCCCTTTCATAAACTGTCAAAGTGTCCACCAGACGCTGCACATCCCCGTGGGAGGTGATGAAAACGTTGACGTCATCCGCATAAGCAGACAAGACGATCGGGCGGCAACAGCTTGATGGCCCCGGCAGAACCAGACCACCCAGCCGAGCGCGCAACCTGCACAGCAAAGGCTCAATAGCCAAGCTGTACAGCTGACCCGAGAGTGGACACTCCTGGCGTATTCCCCGGTGTACAGGGATTGGCCGACTCAGGCCCGCCCCCACCTTCACCAAACACTCAGCTCCAGTATATAGCAGATTGACCCACCTCAAAAACATATTTCCAAAACCAAACCCCCTCAGGGTAGAAAACAAATAGGAATGGTCAACCCTATCAAAGGTCTTTTCCTGGTCCAAAGACACAATCCCGAACTGTAAGTCATGACATTTACTGAGCTGGAGAACGTCACGTATGAGGAAAACATTGTCCATAATGTTCCGGTCAGGAATACAATATGTTTGATCCTTATCCACGATCAAACCCAAGACAGTGTTCAGTCTGTTCGCCAGGGCCTTGGAAAGCACCTTGTAGTACGTGCAAAGAAGAGCCACGGACCTCCAGTTTTTCAGCAGGGCCAAGTCCCCCTGCTTTGGCAACAGAGACAGCACTGCACGGCGGTAGGAGACAGGTAACGTTCCCTTCCTGTAACAGGCAGTCAGAACGTCATAGAAGTCTGATCCAATAATATTCCAAAAATGCTTAAAAAATTCTGAAGAAAGGCCATCAAGTCCAGGCGCGCGTCCCAGCACCATCTGATTCACAGTCACAGTCAACTCATCCAAAGTCAGGGCACAGTCCAGAGCGGCCCTGTCGTCCGGGCTGAGCACCGGAAGGGCCTCGAAGAGCTGAGTTTGAGATTCTTTGCAACACGTTCCCGCAGCAAACAGGGCCCCGTAGTAATCCACTGCATGGCGCCGCATCTCGGATGGGTTCGTAGTCAGGCGACCATCTGGGAGTGTCAAGCAAGCCATCAACTTCTTTTTCGCAGTAGGCTTCTCCAAATTGAAGAAGAAGGACGTTGGTGCATCCATGTCCTGCAGGCGAGTGAAGCGCGACCTCACTAGCGCCCCCTCCACTCTGCCCTGCATGAATGTGCGCAGGGCCGATCTCTTCTCCTGCAGCAAAGGAGCAGCGGTAGAATCCCGACCCGTAACCAAGCTGGCCTCCAGCCTCTTGACAGCGTCCTCAAGTTCACTGACCTTGGCATTGATGATGGCAGCTGAGTTCAAGAAGAAAGAAGAAGAAGAAGAAAGAAGAAAGAAGAAAGAAGAAAGAAGAAAGAAGAAAGAAGGAAGAAGAAAGAAGGAAGAAGAAGAAGAAGAAGAAGAAGAAGGTCCCACAGTTGACAGTGCATGTCAGAGCACAAACCAAGCATGAAGTCAAAGGAATTGTCTGTAGACCTCGAATACAGGATTGTGTCGAGACACAAATCTGGGGAAGGGTACAGAAAAATTTCTGCTGCTTTGAAGGTCCCAATGAGCACAGTGGCCTCCATCATCTGTCAATAGAACAAGTTTGGAACCACCAGGACTCTTCCTAAAGCTGGCCGGCCATCTAAACCTTAGTCAGGGAGGTGACCAAGAACCCAATGGTCACTCTGTCAGAGGTCCAGTGTTCTACTGTGGAGAGAGGAGAACCTTCCAGAAGGACAACCGTCTCTGCAACAATCCACCAATCAGGCCTGTATGGTAGAGTGGCCAGATGGAAGCCACTCCGTATTAAAAGGCACAGGGCAGCCCACCTGCAGTTTGCCAAAAGGCACCTGAAGGACTCTCAGACCATGAGAAACAAAATTCTCTGGTCTGATGAGACAAAGATTGAACTCTTTGGTGTGAATGCCAGGCTCCATGTTTGGAGGAAACCAGGCACCGCTCATAACCATGCTAATAGTGGTGGTAGCATCATGCTGTGGGGATGTTTTTCAGTGGCAGGAACTGGGAGACTAGTCAGGATAGAGGGAAAGATGAATGCAGCAATGTACAGAGACATCCTGGATGAAAACCTGCTCCAGAGCGCTCTTGACCTCAGACTGGGGTGACAGTTCATCTTTCAGCAGGACAACGACCTGAGGCACACAGCCAAGATATCGAAGGAGTGGCTTCAGGACAACTCTGTGAATGTCCTTGAGTGGCCCAGTCAGAGCCCAGACTTGAACCCAATTGAACATCTCTGGAGAGATCTGAAAATGGCTGTACACCGACGCTTCCCATCCAACCTGATGGAGCTTGAGAGGTGTTGTAAAGAGGAATGGGCCAAACTGCACAAAGATAGGTGTGTCAAGCTTGTGGCATCATATTCAAAAAGACTTGAGGCTATAATTGCTGCCAAAGATGCATCAACAAAGTATTGAGCAAAGGCTGTGAATACTAACGCACATGTGATTTCGTAGTTTTTTATTTTTAATAAATTTGCAAAAATCTCAAAAAAATTTCACATTGTTATTATGGGGTGCTGTGTGTAGAATTTTGAGGGAAAAAAATGAATTTAATCCCTTTTGGAATAAGGCTGTAACATAACAAAATGTGGAAGCGCTGTGAATACTTTCCGGATGCACTGTAGCAATGAATGCACAGTAAGAGAATAGATTTGGAAATTATGGAAGCACCTTCATTTGAAAACTCCTTTACAACAGTGATCCCAACCACTCGGTACCAGGTGCAGAGAAAAAAAAACTATTCTGTTCTTCTGTATTGTCTATCAAAGTCTGTGTATTTTCTGAAAAATTACTGAATATTCTCTCCCCTTCAGTGCCTGACTAATGCTCATTTGCCTGTTTGCGTGTCTTGACACGCACTTGTCTCATCACATACTCATATTTACTTTCAATATGAGTCGTACTGGGAGGAGAGGCTTTTCTGGGGGTTTGCCAGAGACGCACGTTGCTCCAGGTCCAGACCGGAGGCTCACAGCTTTAAAACTCATTCAGAAGATGTAGTAGTGATTTTACCTCTAAAATGTATAAAGGGTTACAACACTGGCTGTAGTGTTATATTTGCTCGTTTGTTTCTGGTTTTATGGCAGCTCTCATCACGCGTGCTCCTGTGAAGGGGGTGATTTTCAGGCAGACGTGCTTTCTCAGCACAAACCCGACCCTTCATACACGTGGTCAGCATGGGGACGCAGGGTAATGTCCAACGGTGGCTGGAGGAAAAGGAGGAATGGCTGGCGTGGGAAAGCTTGTAGGTGAGTGTTTTTTTTAAAGGGGTCATTGATTGAAAAATGGTGTGTTTGTAGGTTTTAACTGTCTGAAATGAGTGTACTGGTCACATAATTATCAAAAAATTTTTCAATACGGTCAATTCTCTTAAAAAGAAAACACACAGCCTTTATCTCACTTTTGTCACCCAGAAACGCTAGAAATGTTTCTGACTCTTCCATCTAAATCGTATACATCATGATTAGAAAAAGCCAACCCACCACCGTCCTAATGACCCACCCACTGCTCTATTATTGGCCCGCCTAGCTGTCCGTCATGTAGATGGGGGAGGAGGGGGGCTAAAGGTAGCTTATCAGCCCCTGAGCCAACACTGGTACCAGAAAGCTCGCTGTAACGCAGGTGTCCTAACAAGCTCAGGGAGGACAGAAACTTCACGTGGAGCATAAGGGCAAAAGCTCACTTAATCTTGATTTTCTGTATGAACACACACCGTGAAAGCGGGGTCTCATGATCCTTCTGACTCTTTGGGTTTTAAGCAGGTGGTGTCAGAAAAGCTCCGGTAGCTGGGCAGCTCGGTGGCGCAGCAGTTAGCACAGTGGCAGCCCAGTTAGAAGTCACGGGATCAATTCCACCCCTGACCATCGTGGGTTCAATCCCACCCCCTGACCATCAGTGATCCTTCTGTGTGGAGTTCGCATGTTCTCCCCATGTCTGCGTGGGTTTACTCCGGGTACTCTGGTTTCCTCCCACAGGCCAAAAACATGCACGTTAGGCTAACTGGAGACTCTAAAGTGGCCCTAAGTGTGAATGTGTGTGTGTGTGTGTGAATGGTGAAGGGACTGGCGCCACACCGTGGCTGCCCCATCCATCCAGGTGGATGCCCTGTAATTTCCCCATTGTGGGACTAATAAAGGATTACAAATAAACAAATAAATAAATAAAAGTTACCACCGGGGTAACTGGCTTGGAGTGGCCAAGAGTTCATAGCAATGCCACTTTTTGATCCTTCGATGTTAGCTCTTCCTATCATTGTGAAGAAGAATTCACCAAGCGTTGGATTGCTCACCCACTAACAGGGGATGTGAGCTGGGATTAGACCGTCATGAGACAAGTTAGTTTTACCCTACTGATGATGTGTTGCTGCAACAGTAATCCCACTCAGTATGAGAGAAACGGCAGGTTCAGACATTTGGTGAATGTGCTTGGCTGAGTAGCCACTGGTGCAAAGCTACCATCTGTGGAATTATGACTGAATGCCTCCAAGTCAGAATCCTGCCTAGATGTAGCGATACAGTAGTGCTGCGGATCTCCAGTTGGCCTCGGATAGTCAGCCTCGGCTGGTGATGGAACGGTTCTCACAACTGGGTTGGGGGATGGCTGGAAGGCAGCCGCCCCTCCCCGATTGCGGATGCATGTTTGTGAAAAATCCAATGCTAAATAACTCAGAGGACAGCAACCCCACCATCCTCTGGGCTCCACGCGACTCTACTCCGCTCTCACGGGCAGTGTAGGAAAGCCACCCCATGACAGGGTGGGAGCAGAGCAGAGTTCCACAGAGTGAGACACTGCCCTTTGAGATCCCTTGACTCAGTAGCTTGTCCAGCAGCCTCGGGTCATGGGCCAGGTCTCGACTGCAGCAGTGCTAGTGATTTGTTGTGGAATCACTGCAAAATTATTGGGAGATAGGCTGAGGTGACGCGAGATACACCATCGACTGTGAATCAGTGAACCAGGGCCACTCATCTGAGCTAGGAGGCTATAAGCAAGTCAGCTAATGGCTAACTGACGTAAGAGGGAGGGCAGAGTTGAATAGGTGAAGGATGATTCTTAAAGTGATACGCTTTAAATCAGAGCTTTTGAAGAAAGCCAGGAAAAATACAAAACAAATTTGCTTCAATGATTAAAAAAAAATAAAGAAAATGTGAACAAAATATGTCACAAACATTTCATTAGGACATGTGTCAGCTGTTAAAATGTAGAAAAAGTGCAGTCAATGACCCCTTTAAATCACAGTTTTTTGCTTATGCCATTCGTACTCATTGCAAACAAGGAAGTGAGCACAGTGCAGGGAAACATTTGATTGTTTAGACTGATGATGTATCCATTTGAGTGCTACCCAGGAACAAATCTGATTGGTGAAATTCGCAGAAGACGACGACTGGCAAAACTGCAGGAACGCTGCAGTGATTGGATGAAGCTGCAAGGTCCCGCAAAATTCACAGAGATCAGTTGAATTTGTGTGAATGAGTGTGATCGCAACACTGCGAAATCCTGGAGGGACTGATTAATCAGGCAAATACACCATTTTAGGGAATTCTAGTGTAAACAGCAGATTTGTAAGCCAAGATTTAATCTGAATCCACCAGTCATTATTCACAAAAAATAAAGATGAATTAAAAAACATTCAATTGTCAGACAGCTGGTGATTATCTCACCGTCACATTAAAACACTGCAGGCTGAAGAATCTTTAATTTGCACTATATGCTACTAATTCATTTGCAGGTTTGGTCTTCTTTTAAAAATGATTTACTGATTGTACAGAGGATCGGGGATTTGAGGAATGATCTTTAAACACAGAGCAGAATAACAGTTACCTTTTCCTCCAAAAAAGGCGTGTTGACAGGAAAACAGGACCAGAAGTGCCTCAATAACTCTCCAGCAGCTACATAAAGGTGCTTCAACTCTCCCTGAACCTCAGTGGGTATCATCTCTGCAAAGAAGAACAGCTTAATTACAAACATGCCACTGTTACAGGGAACATCGTGCAGTTTTACAAACACTACAGCAGATTGATTGTTAAGTGCAAACTCAGTAAATAAAAAAAGTATTATTCCTTTTACCACTACACCTTATAACAGGTGAAACAACTTTATTTGAAAAAGCATTAATTTAATTTTTACTGGCATGGTGGCCTAGTGGCTGAGCATCCATCTCACAGCCAGGAGGTTCTAAGTTCACACCTTCTTGCTTGGTGCTCAGGAAAAGGGAAAACCTCCACTATAGCTTCCACTACCAACACTAGCTGTGTGACCAAGGCTTAAAGAAACAGAGACAGGCTTCACACCCCTACGTAATATGTGGAACCCTATTTTGACAATCATCCACAGACGTTTACACTGTACACCAGTGTTTTTGTTAGTTTCTGTCAGCACATTGGGTTTTTACGCTGTGCGTCATGCCATCAAATTAAGTCCAACTCCTAGCCTGCCCGTGTGGTTTAGTCTCTAAGCCCGGCGGAACTGCTTTTACTAATAGGAGAAGGGGCGAGGGCGGATCTCTGGCGCCTTAAAACCAGATGCTTCGGGTACATGGTGGCTCGTCAACCTGGGAAGGTAGCCCATCTAGGGGAAGGTAAACCCTGATTTCAAACCTCCGCTGCCTTGCGGCATACCCGGTCACGGGAAAGGCTTCGGGAGTCAACCCTGAGGAAAAATCCGGAGTCGAAGCCCCTAAGGCAGTTCTATGTTGTGCTCAACATCGTTCTGGCAGCTCCTGCAACGGCGCTGGTGCCAAACTGTAGCAGCCCTGCTGTTCCTTTGGATTCATCAGTGACGTGGAGAGGGGGGGCATGCTGCATGGGCAACATCTTGTCCTCCATATCTTCCTGCCCAGGCTTGAATCCTACCAACGCCCAACGCTGGAAGGTAGAACATCGGATCACTGGAGAGGACACTCCAGCTTCGCCTTTGGCGTAGACAAAACACGGGGAATGACAGTTACCGGTTATAAGCCACCGCTCAATTGGCGTAGAGCGCGGCGCCAGGGGTTGTTCCCGACGGTGGGAAGGATCATCAGATCTCACTGGACAGCTAACGCCCGCCTCAAGCTGGGCAGCCCCCGGCCAATAAGGTGTTGTCCTGCCGCAGCTTGCTTTCCTCATTGGGTGCATGGGGATGAGGAGAAGTCCGAACAGCAGGCTGAGAACCTTCGCACCAGGCAAGACAATAAAACAAAAGAGACCAACTCTAAAACTGGGAACTTGGAACGTCCGCACTATGATGACAGGACTTGCTGCTAACCTCAAGGACATCAACGACACCAGGAAAACTGCCATCATCAATAATGAGCTGAAGAGACTGGGAGTGGATATCGCCACTCTCCAGGAAACACGGTTGGCTGACGCAGGCACACAGAGAGAAGGACTACACGTTCTACTGGCAGGGAAAGGGCAGTGATGAACACAGGGAACACGGAGTGGGCTTCGCAGTGAAGAACACCTTGCTGAAGATGGTGGAACTGGGCAGCACTGGCTCTGCACGACTCCTCACCCTCCGCCTGAACACCACTCAAGGATCAGTCACCCTCGTCAGTGTGTATGCCCCAACACTGACAGCCACACCAGAGGCAAAAGACGAGTTCTACGAGAAACTCGCAACAACTGTCAGGCCCATCCCCAACTCTGAACAACTCATTCTCCTTGGAGACTTCAATGCCAGAGTGGGTGCTGACCACGACTCCTGGCCCTCCTGTCTTGGACCTTTTGGCGTGGGCAGAATGAACGACAACGGACAGAGGCTGCTCGAGTTCTGCACATATCACGATCTGTGCATCACAAACTCGTTCTTCAAGACCAAGCCCCAACACAAGGTTTCCTGGCAACATCCGCGCTCAAAGCACTGGCACCAGCTGGACTTGATCCTGACCAGGCGCACCTCACTGAAGAACGTGCTAATCACCCGTTCGTTCCAGAGTGCAGATTGCGACACAGACCATTCATTGGTGTGTTGCAAGGTCAAGCTGCAGCTGAAGAAATTCCATCGTGCTAGACAGCCTGGAAAGGCACGGATTGACACCAGCAAGATGGCTCAACCAGAACTTGTTGAGCAGTTTGCCTCCACCTTTGAGAAGGAACTTGGTGTACCACAAGAAGGAGAATCTGCAAAACAGAAGTGGGAAGAACTGCGAAACACCATCCACCGCACAGCCTTGGCTACCTTTGGGAGGAAGACCTCGAAGTCACAGGACTGGTTTGATGCCAAGTTGACAGAGATGACCCCCGTCATTGAAGCCAAGCACTCAGCACTTGCTGAGTACAAGAAGTACCCAAACGAGAAGAATCTCCAGATTCTCAGGGCTGCGAGAAGCAAAGTTCAGCAGACTGCTCGGCGCTGTGCCAACGAGTACTGGACTCAGCTCAGCCAAGACATTCAAACTGCTGCCATAACAGGGAACATCCGTGGTATGTACGATGGCATCAAGAAAGCACTTGGTCCGGCTCAGAGCAAGACGGCCCCCCCCCTCAAATCCTCCACTGGGGAGATGATCACAGAAAAGAACAAGCAGATGGAGAGATGGGTGGAACACTACTCCAACCTCTACTCCAGACAGAACACCGTGACACCGTCAGCCCTTGATGCCATCGACTGCCTGCCATCCATGGACGAACTTGACGCCGAGCCAACCATCGACGAACTCAGCAAGGCCATTGATAGCTTGGCCGCTGGCAAGGCACCCGGCAACGACGGCATACCCCCTGACCTGATCAAGCACTGCAAGACCGCCCTACTACTGCCATTGCATGACGTCCTCTGCCAGTGTTGGAAGGAAGGTGCCGTACCACAGAACATGAGGGACGCCAAGATCATCACCCTCTACAAAAACAAAGGGGAGAGAAGCGACTGCAACAACTACAGGGGCATCTCCCTCCTCAGCGTTGTTGGCAAAGTCTACGTACGAGTTGTTCTCGTTCGTCTACAGAAGCTTGCCGAACGTGTCTACCCCGAGTCTCAGTGTGGCTTCCGCGCTGAGCAATCGACGGTAGACATGATATTCTCCATCCGCCAACTCCAGGAGAAATGCAGAGAACAGAACATGCCCCTGTACGTCGCCTTCATCGACCTCACCAAAGCGTTCGATCTGGTCAGCAGAGAGGGCCTTTTCAAGATCCTGCCAAAGATAGGATGCCCACCAAAGTTGCAAAGCCTCATCAAATCGTTTCACACCAACATGCAGGGGATAGTGCAGCACGATGGCAACGTCTCAGAGCCATTTAACATACGCAGCGGAGTGAAACAGGGCTGTGTACTTGCGCCAACCCTCTTTGGGATTTTCTTTGCTATGCTCCTGAGGCATGCCTTCAGCACAGTAACAGAGGGAATCTACCTGCACACAAGATCTGACGGCAGGCTTTTCAACCTCGCCCGCCTGAAAGCCAGAACCAAAGTACGCAAGGCTCTAATCAGAGACATGCTGTTCGCAGACGACGCTGCAGTCGCAACCCACACACAGCAGGAGCTTCAGACCCTGATGGACCGCTTCTCCCAGGCATGCAAGGACTTCGGGCTTACCATCAGCCTGAAGAAGACTAACGTCTTGGCGCAAGGCACGGAAGCACCACCAACCATCACCATCGACGACTACGAGCTGGAGGTCGTGAATCAGTTCACGTACCCGGGGTCCACGATCAGCAACAACCTCTCCCTTGATACAGAGATCAACAAGAGGACTGGAAAATCAGCCTTCACACTCACTCGCCTCACCACACGAGTGTGGGAGAATCCCAAACTCTCTGTCAAGACGAAGATGGCAGTGTACAACGCCTGCGTCTTCAGCACACTGCTTTATGGGAGTGAGACGTGGACAACATACGCCCGTCAGGAAAAGAGACTGAACTCCTTCCACTTGCGCTGCATTCGCCACATCCTGGACATATCCTGGCAGGACAAAGTGCCCAACACAGAAGTTCTGTCCCGCGCTGGCCTTCCCTCCATGTTCACTCTACTCAGGCAGCGCAGGCTCCGCTGGCTAGGCCACGTTCACCGTATGGAGGATGGCAGAATCCCCAAAGACGTCCTCTATGGAGAACTGGCAACTGGCAGAAGAGACGTTGGCCGCCCACAGCTGCGCTTTAGAGAAGTCTGCAAGAGAGACATGAAGGCCCTGGAGATCAACACAGAGCGCTGGGAGGACCTTGCAATGGACCGCTCCAAATGGAGAGGCACCCTGACCAGACAGCTCAAGGCGGGTGAAGAGAGACTGACTGCTGCAGCAGATGAAAAAAGGACCCGCAGGAAGAACCGCCACAGACCCAGCAGCACAGAGACCACCCACAAGTGCGACCTGTGTGACAGGGACTGCCATTCGCACATCGGCCTGTTCAGCCACAGGCGGTGCTGTTCCAGCAGAGTAGACATTTAGGATTCTCTTCCATGGTCATCATAGACCGACGGAGGCTGACGACGATCTCATGCCATCAAATTAAAAGTAGACAGTGCACTCACTATGCGGTGGCAGGCAGAGGCTCAGTTCAAAGAGGTGTGGCGGCACGCAATCTAATGTGCATTACTATTACACCACATTCCAAATTATTATGCAAATGATATTTGTCCGATTTTCCTCAATAGTCGATGCAAATGACAGTCAGTCCATCCATCCATCTTCTACCGCTTTTCCGGAGGTCCAGGTCGCGGAGGCAGCAGTTCAAGCAGAGAAGCCCAGACTTCCCTCTCCCCAGCCACCTGCTCCAGCTCTTCAGAGAGGATACCAAGGCGTTCCCAGACCAGCTGGGAGACATGGTCTCTCCACCGAGTCCTGGGTCTGCCCCGGGGTCTCCTCCCAGTGGGATGTGCCTGAAACACCTCAAGTGGGAGGCGTCCAGTATGACAGTCAGTATAATTTTCAAGTCATCAACCGTTGGAGCATAATTCAAACTTTACTGAACAAACCTCCCATTGATAACTATTTTTTTTTTTTCAAAAATAAAAAACTCAAAATGCACTGTTCCAAATTATTATGCACAACAGAGTTACAAAACATTTTATTGGTTGTAAAGAACTGAAAATTGTCATTTGTTGAATTTGCAGCATTAGGAGGTCATATTTACTGAAATCAAAAGCTATTTCAATCAAAAACATCTTAACAGACCAAGTTACATGTTAACATAGAGCCCTTCTTTGATATAACCTTCACAATTCTTGCATCCATTGACCTTGTGAGTTTTTGTAGAGTTTCTGCTTGAACTTCTTTGCAAGATGTCAGAATGGCCTCCCACAGCTGTTGTTTTGATGTGAACTGCCTCTCACCCTCATAGATCTTTTGCTTGAGGATGCTTCAAAGGTTCTCAATAGGGCTGAGGTCAGGGGAGGATGGGGGCCACACCATGAGTTTCTCTCCTTTTATGCCCATAGCAGCCAATGGCACAGAGGTATTCTTTGCAGCATAAGATGGTGCATTGTCATGCATGAAGATAATTTTCCTATGGAAGGCGCGGTTCTTCTTTTTGTACCATGGAAGAATGTGGTCAGTCAGAAACTCTATATACTTTGCCGAGGTCATTTTCACACCTTCAGGGACCCTAAAGGGGCCTACCAGCTCTCTCTCCATGATTCCGACCCAAAACATGACTCCACCACCTCCTTGCTGATGTTGCAGCCTTGTTGGGACATGGTGGCCATCCACCAACCATCCACTACTCCATCCATCTGGACCATCCAGGGTTGCATGGCACTCATCAGTAAACAAGACTGTTTGAAAATTAGTCTTCATGTATTTCTGGGCCCAGTGCAACTGTTTCTGCTTGTGAGCATTGGTTAGGGGTGGCTGAATAGTAGGTTTATGCACAACTGCAAGCCTCTGGAGGATCCTACACCTCGAGGTTCGTGGGACTTCAGAGGCATCAGCAGCTTCAAATACCTGTTTGCTGTTTTGTAATAGCATTTTAAGGGCTGCTCTCTTAATCCGATGAATTTGTCTGGCAGAAACCTTCCTCATTATGCCTTTATCGGCACAAACCGAATATCAAAAACAGTAATTAACTTTTTATATGTTAAAGATAGAAAGACCATATTGTACTAAGGGAAATTCAGATCCTCTGGTAAATTGCCACTTATCAATTAATCGTTAATCGATCGATAAGGTGACTCAATTAACAATTAATGAATGATTTGCATCCCTAGTCAGAAGCACATTGTTTAATGATATTTCAGTGGCGTGTTTTGAAATCGCGCAGCTCCAGAGCTCATGAGGAAACAGCATGCGCTGGGATCTTCTTTTATTTTAATGGAGAGAGTTGTAACAGTCATAATGTAATCGTCTGTCATTTTAATTATATGATGATCACGCACTAGTTTTTTTATTCCATCCACACTCTCATTTTAGTTGCGGACTTACCATTGGAGTCTATAGATTAGGCATTAATGTAGGATTTTTTTTTTTAGGGGAATGAATGAATGAACAGGGAGGGTGATGTGCGGCGGACGGGGGGTGGGCATGTCAGTCTGATGATTTTTATTCCATTCACATTTCGTTTTCATCACAGACTTATTGGGGATTAATGTGTTTATTTTTAGGGGAATAAATGAATGAGCAAGGAGAGTGCAACATTTTGCTTTTCACTGCAACTCCCCAGAGAGACAGGAGATGGGTCCAAATCTGCCTCAGCCGCGCGCCCTGGGTGTCCAGCTGGGCCGAGGCTGCCCATCCCAGCAAGCTCCCCAACTGCCACCTGTCAGCCCTCGGCAGAGGCTGTTGAGAGCGGGTTTGATTCGTGGTGAGGGCCGGCAGTGGAAGCCGCGCCAGATCTTCTTTCTCTCTCCTGCCCGGGAGGGACTGGGACAGAGAGCCGCAAACCTCAGCAGACTCCCACACGAGACAGAGGAGACCCTCAGTCAGCGAAAGCAACAGGAAAGGGAACACTCCATCTCCCCATGGCCGGTAGCGACTTCCGTGCCATTGTTAATGAAAGTTTATGAAAGTTTGCACAGGCATCATCCTCTTTTCCTGAAGTTCTACACTACATGAAGTGTGCACTACATTAAACTTTTCATCTGATTTTTCAGCTCAGCATTGTTCCCCCTTTGTTCTTTCTAACATAACTAACTGTGCATCAACTGTGATTGATGTCTTCCTTATTACCAAGCAGCATTACTATTCCATGCATTTTGACTCATACGCATGGGTTTAGCCAGTGCAATACCTATCTTGAAACAGTCATGATCACAGTTTACTTTAGATAATGCACCTCTGTGCATTAAAGGGATGGGCATGAGTGGTTTGGATTGGATTATCAAAACACACCTCTGAATGATTAGACCGGCCTCTTTACGTCATGCGCTTGGCAGAAAGTTTGTTTCTACGCTATTGGGATAAGGAATGAACTTGGAAATGCCCATAAACGCGCTCTGTGTCGGTGACAACTGACTGACTGACCACGTCGTTGTAACACGGCACATGGTGTCCCACATGCTCTGGAAGAGAATTAACTCATTTTTAAAAACATACTTACGATTTATGGCTTGCTGTGCACCCCCCTGCATGAGGACACCACCTGGAGAAAGTGCTGTGATGGCAGAACTGGCTGCTGTGCTGGACAACACCTACAAAAACATTCATGCTTTTATTTTATTGGAACTGTAACAATTACTGCTAATTTGTCAGCAAGGATTTTAAAAATAAAATAAATCAATACATACAAACTGCATCATGAAACATATACTGCTGCTATAGAGGAAATAAAAATAATTGAAAACAACATTATGTGTCCATGATAATGAATTAAGACACAAAAGCTCTTATTTTATTCATAATATCCATAATAATAATTTCAAGACTGCCTCAGGGCATCGTTGCAAGTTGCCCAGGAGGTGGGGGTGTTGTCTTGCTTGCTCACGGTCCCGGGAGTGAGAGGTGGGGGGTTGCTGCAGCCTGCTACCCTCTCTCTTTTCTTTGTATGTTTCCTGGCAAGCCAGGCAAATATACATTTATCTGTTCTCTTTCAGGTGCAGATATCAGGCCCATGCAGAGATCTTCTCAGAAGCAGCAACTGTTTCTTGTGTTTTCGCTTCACTCGTTTTACTTTTTCTCTTAACCACCCTCTCCCCCCCGCTCCTTGACCCCCCCACCTCTTCCAACCACTTCATATCCCTTCAATTACCTCCCCATTGCTCCCTGTCAGTTCTAGCATAAGACAATATAAATAAATTGTTAGTTTTTATATAACGAGAGGAGTCTATAAATACTATTTATATACGAGCATCATATGCTCGTACAGTATATATCAAATATGAGCAAAGCTCCTTTTGGCAAAGCAAGCAGATACCTCTTCTGCTTTCCAAGCTGTTGGACAGGACGGGTTAAAAAAAAAAAAAAGACTGAGCAAGAATCATCAGAAAAACTCTGTCATCCTCTAAATATGAAAAAAAAAAATGATACTGCACCATACAGAGCTTAACTGATTTTTTTTTTTTTCAAACAGAAAATCCCAAGTGGTTCAAAGGAGCTTTAAAGGCTCAAAGCAACTGGAATCCGCTGAGAGGTGTTTTGACAGGAATAAACAATCCTGATCTCAACATGTTGCCATTTTTTTCTCCAAAGGTTAATGGCTACTGAGTCACAACAGAGACTCTTTTTCAAACTGTTTCCAACAACAACAATCATTTTATTACAGACACACTGTAGAAGATCTAACCTGAGTAAGGTTGGGTTTGTAATTGGCCATCTCATGACGGATGTAATTGACGGAGTTGATGATATCTTGGCTGGTTGTGTACTGTTGTGAGTGAAGAGGCACGGGTCCATGTGCATACCTTTTAATAAAGGAGTGAGAAATGTATTAAATATGAATTAAGACCCAACAGATACATCAGTAACAATTATCTATGAATGAGAGTCACAAGTTAAATCTATTAGAAATTTAACCATCTATTAACCCATTTGACCACATGACTGAATAAAAGTACAACGTGAGAGTTTTGTTCTGGGAAAGTAAGACTCGCTAGTAAACTGAACTATGGGTTTCTTGGTTTTTAACCAAGTGGAGCTCTCACAATCAATTAAGTGTTCATGAGCAATTGGTTAGTGTTTATTTTTGTTTCTTTTTATACAGAAAACTTTGGTGATTTTAAAACATTTTTTGTAATTCACACACTACACATTAACATGCAGTAGTCGTAAGACATTTTTAAACCTTCCCTGAAATAATAGATCTTAATGCAACACTGCAGGTACATCTCAAAAAATTAGAATATCATGAAAAAGTTCAATATTTTTTGTCACTCATTTTAGAAAGTGAAACCCATATATTATATAGATTCATTACACAGAGAGTGAAATATTTCAAGTGTTTATTTATTTTAATTTGATGATTATGGTTTACAGCCCATGAAAATCCCAAATGTGGACCAACTGAAAAGTATGTCCATGTACCTGGGCCTCCATAACACCTCAGCAGTGCCACAGGCTGATCACCTCCATGCCACGCCACATTCATACTGTAATTAACCCAAAAGGTGCCCCGACCAAGTACTGAGTGTGTACATGGACATACTTTTCAGATGGTCCACATTTGTATTAAAAAACTATTTTTTTAAATTAATTTTATGTAATATTCTAATTTTTTGAGAAACTGAATTTGGGGTTTTCATGGGCTGTAAGCCATAATCATCAAAATTAAAATAAATAAACACTTGAAATATATCACTCTCTGTGTAATGAATCTATATAATATATGGGCTTCACTTTCTGAAATGAGTGACAAAAAATATTGAACTTTTTCATGATATTCTAATCTGTTAAGATGTACCTGTAAGTAAGATTTTCACCTTGAAGTAACACTTCCAAAATTATTTTGATGGTACATCAACCTCTGACTAGGTGAATGCCACTTCCCCCATAGCCTGAGGGGGACTGCATTGCCTGCAACAGCTCTGTTCTAGGTAGGAACACTAAAAAGACTCCAACTATGGTGACTGATCCAGTCCCAGCAGAACAATCACAGGGCACAACTATAGCCAACAACAACTAAATATCCTATGATTGGCTGTTGGAACTGAGGTCATAGTCGTCATTAAGTATTCACAGCGCTTCACTTTTTCCACATTTTATGTTACAGCCTTACTCCAAAATGGATTAAATTCATTTTTTTCCTCAAAATTCTACACACAATACCCCATAATGACAACGTGAAAAATGCTTTTTTTTGAGATTTTTGCAAATTTATTAAAAATAAAAAACTAAGAAATCACAAGAACATAAGTATTCACAGCCTTTGCCATGAAGCTCAAAATTGAGCTCAGGTGCATCCTGTTTCCACTGATCATCCTTGAGATGTTTCTGTCTATATAAGGTGCCACAGTTGACAGTGCATGTCAGAGCACAAACCCAAGCATCAAGTCAAAGGAATTGTCTGTAGACCTCCGAGACAGGATTGTCTTAAGGCACAAATCTGGGGAAGGGTACAGAAAAATTTCTGCTGCTTTGAAGGTCCCAAAGAGCACAGTGGCCTCCATCAGCCGTAACTGGAAGAAGTTCGGAACCACCAGGACTCTTCCTAGAGCTGGCCGGCTGTCTAAACTGAGTGATCAGGGAGAAGGGCATTAGTCAGGGAGGTGACCAAGAACCCGATGGTCACTCTGTCAGAGCTCCAGCGCTCCTCTGTGGAGAGAGGAGAACCTTCCAGAAGGACAACCGTCTCTGCAGCAATCCACCAATCAGGCCTATATGGTACACTGGCCAGACGGAAGCTACTCCTTAGTAAAAGGCACATGGCAGCCCTCCTGGAGTTTGCCAAAAGGTACCTGAAGGACTCTCAGACAATGAGAAACAAAATTCTCTGGTCTGATGAGACAAAGATTGAACACTTTGGCATGAATGCCAGGCATCATGTTTGGGGGAAACCAGGCACCGCTCATCACCAGGCCAATACCATCCCTATAGTGAAGCATGGTGGTGGCAGCATCATGCTGTGGGGATGTTTTTCAGCGGCAGGAACTGGGAGACTAGTCAGGATAGAGGGAAAAATGAATGCAGCAATGTACAGAGACATCCTGGATGAAAACCTGTTCTAGAGCGCTCTTGACCTCAGACTGGGGCGACTGTTCATCTTTCAGCAGGACGACCTGAAGTACACAGCCAAGATATCAAAGGAGTGACTTCAGGACAACTCTGTGAATGTCCTTGAGTGGCCCAGCCAGAGCCCAGACTTGAATCCAATTGAACATCTCTGGAGAGATCTGAAAATGGCTGTGCACCGACGCTTCCCATCCAACGTGATGGAGAGTGAGAGGTGCTGCGTATTCCAAAAGACTTGAGGCTGTAATTGCTGCCAAAGGTGCATCAACAAAGTATTGAGCAAAGGCTGTAGATACTTACTGTATATACATGTGGTTTCTTAGTTTTTTTTATTTTTAATAAATTTGCAAAAATATATAAAAAAAATTCACATTGTCATTATGGGGTGTTGTGTGTAGAATTTTGAGGAAAAAATGAATTTATTCCATTTTGGAATAAGTCTGTAACATAACAAAATGTGGAAAAAGTGAAGCGCTGTGAATACTTTCCGAATGCACTGTATTTGTAGTGTTTTCAATGTTCCTACCCAGAACATGACAGTTACATTGTGCTGCTTTAAACTTTTGTTGGCATGCTAGTTTACAAGCATAGAAAGAAGAAGAAATAAAAAACATCTTCAAGCACCAATTATTAACAATTAAAAAAATGAGCAAGAGAAACTTGGGGGAAATATAGACTGGATGTCAGCAGCACTCGGAGATAATAAAAATTGATCACAGGTGACACAGAAGACCAAACATGCATGCATGCATGAATGAATAAATAAATAAATAAAACAGTACCTGTCTGACTTCTTCAGATTTAATGGGACTGTTTTGGGTCCGTTTCCCCTTTGCAGATCTTCATACTCTATGGCTTCTTGTAATTTAACCTAAAGGAAGTTTGAAAATAATATTTATGCATCTAAATTGTTACAGAAAGTCAGTTTTATTTTGGGAAAAGCCAAAGCAACAGAGGCATCAAACCTTCTTAAGAGGAGGCTGAAAGAAGTCAGAATCTCTGGAGTTTCCATCCAAACTGTTTGTCTCGCTGGCTTGGTCATTTTGTGGCTCCCTTTAAAAACAGCAAGCAGCAGTCAGAAAGATTCAAACTGAGAGTGGTCTCGCTTTTTTAAAAAAGCATTTTCTTTACCCTTTGCGTGACCCTGCAGCCAGCACCATGGCACTGTGATGGTTGAACCGCTTTATAATGGCAGAGTTACTGTTTTCCTTAACTGTCCTGTTTGTACCAGATGTTGAGGGCAGCGATGTGCAGATTCCATAACCCTGTTTTACACAAATACAGACTATCAAGATTTAAGGAGAAACAGGAAAATAAAATTATGCAAATTACTGACTAGTTATCTCACCTCATCTAATGTTTTATCCTCCAACGCCTGAAGGTCTACCAAAGGATTCTTTACCCCTTGAACTACCAGAGACTTTAAGCCTGTAGAAAACAGATTTCCGATAAAATTAGTTAATGAACGGTTTACTTTGCATTATTGAAATAATAATTACAGTGATGCCTCTTGGAGGGAAAAAAGACTCCTACCCTTTTCATCCTGCTTGGCACACTCTGAAAAAATGTCCTGTGTCCCTGTGTTGATGCGGTCTCGGTGAAAATAATGGGACTGGAAAAAACGAGTCCAGAACTCCTTCTCTGTCAGGTTATGAGGCACATTTTCACTGTACTTTTGCTTCACTGTAAATACAAAAAAACCAAAACCAAAACCTCAAATAAGCATTTCTGAATAACTAAATGATGAAAAGTTAAATTATTTTCAGTCTAGTAGGCTCTGTTAATACTGCAAGGATTTGATATGATAATTTACCTGCAGGATATGTTCTGAAGATGGATTCAATAATGTCAGCTGTCAGATTATATCTTAAACCGTTGCAGCCATCCGTTTGAGGTCTAATGTCAGCCTAAAGCATAAAATAGTTCCGTTAAAGTTCTTTGGTATGTTGATATTATTCACGTTTTTTTGAGCGCTCACAAAAAATGGAATTCAGAGTTAAAACTGATGTACTCACTAGAAATGCTCCAGATATACCAACTTCCTGTTTGCTGTTGTATGGTGCGGGGTCTGAGTTGTTTACGCCTCCTAACCTGTTGGCCCAGAATTCCTCAGCACTGATCACCTGGCTCACTACAAGATCTTTATATAGCTGGAAAAGCACCGGATCCTCTTGAAGCATCCTGCAAGAAAAGATGAAAAGAAATTATGTAATGGTGAGTTCACTCCCATGCAATATTAGTTGCAGCCAGCTTGACAATTCAGTGAAAAATTCTTATTTACTCACTTCAATTTTGACTTGCTTACACTAACAAATTTACAGCCTTTGATTTGAGTAGTATGGGTTTAGCTAGCTGTCCAGTGTAGAGTGACTTACTTCTGCATTGCGGTTCTCTCGTAGCTCCAGTTCCACTTCCATTATACTTCCCCATTCCCTGGTGCTTTGTTGTCAATAAATCAATTTTATCACTTTCATTTATTATTATACATATTGGAAATAGTGTATTGGCAGATCATTTTTTCTTTATAAAGTTTGTGTTTCACATTTTGATCATTTTTGTAACCGTACTGAGCAGTTTAATAGTTCACCCAGTTAGCTTAGCATAGCACAGCTATCATCTTTATGTCTGTGCCATTACAAATACCACTGCATGGGCTGTAACAGACCTGTGTAATGGGCATGTATTGTACAAAGTCTTTACACAAGCTCATTCACATTCATTTAAGTCCATGCAATGTTATTAGGAGTGAGTCAACATGTATTATGAGAATAAATCAATAAAGTACATCTATGTATCTATCTGTCTATCTATATCTAACACGCTAGCAACTGGAAGCTAACTAAGCTAATATCAATAACAGTAAAGGTAACATCAATAACCAAGGGATTCTGCATACACAAAGTAATATTAAAAGAAGTCAGGTAACAACTGGGGGTCGGACATATGTTTCAGTGAGTTTCACAGGTCTATTACAGCCCATGCAGTGGTATTTGGAATGGCAGACAAAAACAATACAATAGCTGTGCTATACTAAGCTAACTGGGGGAACTATTAAATGGCACAGTACGGTTACAAAAACAATCAAAATGTAAAACATGAACTTTATAAAGAAAAAACGATCTGCCCGTACACTATTTCAATATGTACAATGATAAGTGAAAGTGATAAAATTGATTTATTGACAAGAAAGCACCAGGGAATTGGGAAATATAATGGAAGCTGAACCGGAGCTGCAGGAGGACCGGAATGCGGAAGTAAGTCACTTTACATTGTGCAAGAGGTCCACTACCATGCATAAAAGACTCTGTTAGAAGCATTTTTTTTTTTTTGTGGGAGATTACACAAGCTCATTAATATTTTCTCTACCCGTCACTGTCTCCTTTACAACTTTCTTCTGGTAGAAATTGGGGGCAATAGTTTATTCCAGAATATAATAAAATGCAAAGGTAAAATTGATCACATTAAGACTTCAGACATGAGCTCAAATCTAAAATGAGTTCTGCACCTAAAACAATTCAACCGGTATTTAACTGAAGCCAAGCCTGTCTCAATGCTCGTAAAGGTTGAGTCATTCACACAGAGTACCAGTCAAAAGTCTGGACACGTCTACCCATTGAAACTGAATGTGTAGGTGTGTCCAAACTTTGAAAATGAATGTGTATGTGCGTCCAAACCTTTGACTGGTAGTGACTTGATGCCACCATGACATCAAACTCAAGCAATTTTTTTTTTTGCTGAAAACAGATTTTTAATAAGACTGCTTCACATGTTTAGCTGGAGGAACAGAAGACTTCATCACCACCAAATTCTCAGTATCCCCCTCAACCCATCAGGCTTGTTTGCACATGCCAATTTTCACATGAATGATTAGCACTTTATATAGATCCACCAACCCTGGACAATGTCTTTGCTACACCTAATAATAGTGCTGAGCCATGAAGGTCCTGTAGAAACTATCTTTCCAACTAGCCATGCAGATTATGGATGGGCTAATGTGATAGACTGATTTTTATCAATCACTTATTAACATGTAATTACAGTCAGTTTTAACAAGCAACGAGGCCTCCGCTTTTAATATGCATTTGCAAAATGGTCACATTTGCAAATTATGTGCCCTATGCAAATGGTCATAGAGTTGATAAAAATGTGTTAGCAGATACAAAAATTATTTTGAAAGTCATTCTAAACCAGGGGTCGGCAACCCGCGGCTCCGGAGCCGCATGCGACTCTTTCATCCCTCTGCTGCGGCTCCCTGTGGCTTTGGAAAATAAATAATGAGTATTTAATTAAAATGTATTTTTAGTTCATTAGTTTTTAAAATGTAATTCTAAATTTGAAGATTATGGTGATCTTGTAAAATCTAAGAAAAAACGTGTTAAAGTTTAGTCACCGTCAGCGAAAATCAACACGATTACATAAGCGCTCAGCGCTTCCCCGGAAGTCGTCTCCCGCGATAACCCGGATGTGTTGTGTTCAAGCTATTGCTGTATTGCAGTAGCTTGACAGCCCTGCGATTGGATAGTTGCAAACGATTGGACCAATCAAATGGCTCGTTGTATGCTTTTTCAAAGATTCATGGCGGCGTGTTCTCAGGGATGTGATTTTCTGCTAATTCGCCGAATTCCGCTTTATTTTATCTTCCAGGAAGATAAAGTACGTTAAGTACGTTAGCGGCTTGTGGTCCACGAACGCAGTGAAGCTGCGCCCTTTCAGGCAGGACTGGAAGTGGCGTATGGCCACTTCCGGTAATCAGTATGGCCAGGTGGAGAGTCATTAACTCTCTGTTACTGGCGGCGTACAACGGCTGTAAATGAGCTGGGCTGGCGCGAGGGAGGAAACGGTAATAAAAGTTAACCATCCCCTTTTATGATTCCAAACAGTTTGAAATTGACAGTGCACAGTGGACATTGACTCACAACTTTTGAATATTTCTAAGACTTGGCTACATCAGTGATTGTGCAAAATGAACAGCTCAAGTCTCAATGGAGATTGAAACTGGTGATCTGAAATGAATGCTGAAATTATAAAAAGTAATGGTATGTTGGAATTTTATTTCTATTATGGAACAGATAAAATTAACTGATTTTGATTTGATCAAGTGTTAAAGCATGTGATGGATAATGCTTGTTGGAATATTTTAGGAATGCTATCTTCTTGGAACATAAGTCAATATTATGCAGTAATAAGTGGCATTCAGCTGTTTGTTTTATGTCATTTAAGCACAGTTCTGGTACTTAAAAATCATAAAAACCCAGGAGCTTCGGGGGGCTTTGCCCCCCTTGCCCCCCACCCCCCACCCCACCGGGGCTCTGCCCCGAACCCCGCTGGGGGACTATGTCCCCCAGACCCCCTGCTGAATTTTCAGATAATTTCCCCAACCCCAAATCACATCGCTGGTTCGTGTTGGAATTCTGAGCTTTCGGTATTGTTTTCAGCGGAATTATGAGATTTTTATCGAAGGATCAGGAGTCATCAGTGCTAGAAATAGCACTCTCCTTTCAACCCAATGTCAGCCTTCAACCCAATGTCTTCTTTTTTTCGGAGTTCAAAATGTTTTTGTTGCATGCAGAAATGTAATTTTGTTTTCTCTGCAGGAGTTCCCTGATTTCATAAATGCAACACATTATAGTTTGTTTATACATAGCATAAAGGGAAAAAAAGTTATATGCAGTGTTATTTCATTTTAAGTGTCAAAAGGGTTTTTGTGGCTCCCAGTGTTTTCTTTTCTGTGGGAAACGGGTCCAAATGGCTCTTTGAGTGGTAAAGGTTGCTGACCCCTGTTCTAAACCTAAAAATATTTACTTGCAATGAACAGAGAACATTTGAAGCTTTTGTTCCAGGGGGGGGAAATGCTTTAGTATAAAAAGTTGCTATGCCTAAATGATTTTATATAGTAGTCAAATTAATAAAATGCACTGCGGCAGCACAGCAACTCACCCTTGGCCGGGGGATCCTGGGTTCGATCCCAGCCCCCGACCAACAGTGATCTGTGTGGAGTTTGCATGTTCTCCCTGCGTCTGCGTGGGTTTACTCCGGGATTTCTCCGGTTTCCTCCCACATGCCAAAAACATGCAAGTTAGGTAAACTGGCATCAAAAACTGGGGATTCTTAATTGTCCTTAGGTATGACTGTGAGAGTGAATGGTTGTCTGTCTCTCTGTGTTGACCCTGTGATGGACTGGCGATCTGTCCAGGGTGTACCCTGCCTCTCGCCCAGAGACGCTGGGATAGGCTCCAGCCCCCCCCGCGACCCAAAGAGGATTAAGCGGAAGAAGATGGATGGATGGAGAGGCTGGATGTGAGAAAGGTAAATACTGCTCATATAAAAAAAAAAATGAATATCCAAATATCAATACTGAACACCTATACAATTAACAATTCCCAAATAGCTGAATACAAAAACTCATCTCTAATTAGAGTCAGCCCTATTTTTTAAACTGTGATGACACACTCATCAGAAAGGAAGTCACTTTTATTAAAGCACAGAATTCATGTGGATGCAGCTTCACCTGTTTTTCTCCTCCAGCTCCTTGTTGGCCTTCTTCTTAAACTTAGGAAGCAGCTGCTGCAGCAGTTCCTTAGCAGCTTCCCGGTCTTTGAGCGCAGTGCTCTCATTGGAAAAGTGGAATGTGGTGCTCTCACCGGTATGAAGAACTAGCTGGAGCTGAACTTTGGCTTTACCATCTGGGCTGATCTTCTGACCTGTAGAAGACAGTTATAATACAGATCAGCTTAATGACGCTCCATGAAAAAGAGCATCTTAGCACTGTTTATAGTCCGAGCACACTCACATCGAATATCTGCATACAAGTGGCTGACTGTGAAGCGGTCTTTGCCTTCTGGACCCCAGGCTATGCGCTCAGCCATCAGATAAAGAGTTCCATCCTGCTTTCTCTGGCGAACCTTTTTCACCACCAGCAGCACTTCCTCGGAGAGGGAAGCCATGGCTCTAACAGTAAACTGAAAAGACAAATGAAACGTAACGAATCAATAATAGCTATCATCGGATAGCAAATGAAGCAACCATAAACAGAAGATTATTACGAGGTGTCTGAGGTGTAAGGTTAAAGAATTAGCGCTAACTGCAATGCTTAATAAGACGAATTGAAAACATCATCAAATGCTAATAAGATTTCAACACTAATATATTCAGTCTTCATTTGACAGTTTTATTACAACAATGTAGCTAAGCAGCCAATCGTTAGCTAACGTGTAGGGAAAGAGCCTTAAGAAGTCACCAACAAACTTTACTTTACCTTAAAATAACCAGCACTGCAACAGACGTGACGCCTCACTTCAACACATAATCTAGGACAAAATAATTCAATAACACGGTATCCGCAGAATTCGTTATTTAAAAATAAATTTTGCCGATTCTGATAGCGAACGATCTGACTTCAACGCCGACATGACTGCTGAGCGGTGTCTCACACTGAAATAGTTCCGGTGGGATACAACTATATGGAACAAAGTTCCTACTAGTGACGACGGTGCAAATTAGACTGCTTTATTAACTATTTTTTTTAAACTATTAACTATTTTTAAATAGTTATATATAAATATATGTATTTTTTCGATTGGAATTTGAATATATGTTTTATAATAAACAACAGAGTAGTGAAAATAATGTTATGTTGTTTACAAAATGAGTGACACTCGAAATAATAAGAATAAGAATAAGAATAATAGTAATAAATCTTTATTTCAGACACACAAGCGGGTCCATATAAAATAAGGAGGGCTAGGGGTATCAGGGAAACAATAAACAACACAACAGTAATAAAAACAGCATAACAGTCTTCAAAAAGAGTTCTTGTAGAGGCTGTTGTGCCAGTGTCTTCTGAGAGCAGAGATGTATCTGAGATTGCTCTTCCTAGGGCTTAACAGGGTCTGTATGATGCCGTTTTCCGAGTCATCCAAATGACACACAAAACTGTACATAAATTTCCTCAGTAGTGCCTTACATGTAGGAATACCACATGTCACAAACAGCTGGCTGGCACTATGCCATCTGGGCACCTGAAGCAGCAACCTCAGTGCATTGTTGTAGGCCACAGTCAACCTTCTCATACTGTCAGTCCTGTAGCTGCTCCACAGGTGTGCAGTGTACAGAGGAGTACAGTAAGCTCTGAACAGAGAAGATTTAACATTTACAGAGCACATATTAAACTTTCTCAGTAACATATTGGCTTGGGCATACAATTTACGGCACTGCCTGTAGTCATCTCTCAAATCATCAGTGATGATGTGACCCATATATTTTATTTCCTTGCATGTTGCAAGCAGAGTATCACACAATTTAAAGGAAAGACTAGATCTCTGTCCTCTTTGCATCTCACAATCATGACATAACTCTTCCTAGCGTTAAATTTGATAATGTGATCATTGCCATATTGTGAGCAAACTCTTAATAGTTGTTGCAGCCCAGCATTATAAGGACTATAAGGACTATAAGGACTTGACCAGTTGCCCTCACGTCTCATGTGATGAAGGTCCTGGAGAGACTGGTCTTAGCCCACCTGAGGCCGCAGGTGAAGATGTGGCTGGACCCTCTGCAGTTTGCATATCAGCCCCATTTAGGAGTTGAAGATGCTGTCATCTACCTGTTGCAACGAGCCCATCTGCACCTGGATGGTGGAGGAGATACTGTGAGAATCACTTTTTTTGATTTCTCCAGTGCCTTTAACACCATCCAGCCACTGCTGCTGGGTGAGAAGCTGCGGGTGACGGGGGTTGACAGCTCTGTGATCTCCTGGATTACTGACTACCTGACAGGCAGACCACAGTTTGTCCGGCTGGGCGATGTCTTGTCTGGAGTGGTGGCTAGTGATACGGGAGCTCCACAGGGGACTGTGCTCTCAACTTTTCTTTTTACCTTATATACCACTGACTTTCAGTACAACACTGAGTCATGCCACTTGCAGAAATTCTCTGATGACTCAGCTGTTGTAGGGTGTATAAGAGGAGGAGAGGAGGAATGGGAGTACAGGGCACTGGTAGACAGATTTGTGGAGTGGATGGAGCAGAATCATCTGAGGTTGAATGTCAGCAAGACCAGAGAGATGGTGATTGACTTCAGGAAGAGGAAGACGCCTTCTCAGCCACTGCAGATTAGGGGGGAGGATGTGGATGGAATGGGGATGTGGAGGATGTGGGAGTGGTAACTAGTTGCTATTTTTAGTAACTTGCCCAACACTGATTATAAGCAACTTTGGGCTTGTTTTTTTCTAAAGTTGCTTGCAAATCTTGTCAGTCGTTGGTTGTGGGTTTTTGGGCTTGTTTTTTGCTGTCTGTGTGACAGCTCTCCCAGCTCGGTTACACAAGATTATAAGCTGTATCTCCATACCAAGAAGTTCAAAATCTGTTAATTTTTGGGGAATTTATTGAGGTAAAAGTGGCCGGCCAGGGGCTTCACTTCTGACGGCCAGTGATCCATCCAGTTTTTCTATAGAGATCAGTGGCCCACCCAACTCCACTCGGGTCTGTACTCGGTAATGAGGCGTAAGCTGTCCAGGTTTTTTTTAAATACACATCAGTGCATATGGGACCTTAAATTGAAAAAAAAAAAAAAATCTCCATTGAAATGAATGGAAAGAGTGTGGGACACATATATGTGCACTTATGTATATCACTTCATGCTTCATATGTATACCACTTTAGACTCACATCTTAGATTGAACAAAGGACTGAGCCTCTCTGGCGATAACAGGAGGATGTGAAAGCCTAGTCTCTGGTATGCAGAGAGATGGCCTGGGGGGATTTTCCTGGCCGCCAGAGGCTGGGGGTGGAGGTGTTAAGATCTGAAGGAAGATGTATTGTTACTGGGGATTAAATACAATATGACTGTGTGCTTTGAAGTCCTGAGGTATTTAAAGGACGAATGTCTGGTTTTCTATCTCTTTCTGCTTTTGATGATGTTGGATGATGTGAATAAACCTGACTCGTGAGATGAACTCTGCCTCGTCATTTCACATTATCCACAAGAGCAAAATTATCTTTTGATCCCGATCAAATTTTGCCATGAGTTACACATATGATGTTTAACAATTTAAAAGATAATTTTCCATGTAATTAAAGTTGTCAGCTGTTGTGTAATATTTAGTTTTTGTTTAAAGGACTAACAGACAGCAACTCCCATCATCCCACATCACTAAACTGTAATCCTGTTTAGTGCTGTTACTTATGCAAAATGTAAATGTATTTTCTTTTGATCAGCATTTAAAATTTTAATTTATTCAAACATTTTATGTTGATTGTGTTTACTATAAATTTGCTGGTGTTTATGTAGAATGCACATATATTTTCCTTTAATTAGAGTTTATAAAATTCTGTTATTCAATGTTTTTTAAATTAACTCACCCTTTATTGTCATTCAGCTGTACAACCAATCATGTACAGTAGAACAAGATTGTGTTTTACCTATCTACTGTGTTAATCACACACACCCCAAGTGTAGAATCTGAGGGCCGCTGCCATGCAAGGCGCCGCCACAAATTTCCCTCCTCCATTCCATCATTGCTGAGCACCAAGCTGGACGGCAGGAAGTTCCACTTTTATATGGTCTTTGGCATGACCCGGCCGGGATTTGAACCCCTGCCTCCCGGGTGTGGGGTGGATGCTCTACCAACTGAGCCACCACTCCGGCGTTGACTGTGTTTACAGTTAATTTACTGCAAACAAAAAGAAATCTAGAAATTGATATATGTTATCAAGCAGCAGCCTCTCTTTTACAATAAGGTAGGTTGCCTGTTGGGCTTTTTTGGGCTTGTTTCCATAGAGCTGGTCGCTTGTTTCTCTCGTGAAACTTGGCAACACTGGGTGGAGACGAGTGTCAGAAGGGGAGCAGCAAGAGTGAAAGGGAAGGTTTACAAGACAGTAGTGAGCCCTAGCTGCTATGAGGTATGGTTTGGAGACAGTGGCATTGACAAAAAGAAAGAAGACGGAGCTGGAGGTGGCAGCTGGAGGTGTCCCTCACTCTCATTGGGAGTGAAAGACAGGATTATAAATGAGTATATCAGAGGGACAGCGCAAGCTGAGCAGTTTGGAGACAAAGTAGGAGAGGCAAGGCTGAGCTAGTTTGGGCATGTGCAGGGGAAGGATAGTGGATATATTGGACAAAGGATGTTGAAGATTGAGCTGGCAGGCAGAAAGAAAAGAGGAAGACTGCAGAGAAGATTCATGGATGTAGTAAGGGAGGACATGGAGAGTGTTGGAGTTACAGAGAAAGATGCAAGGGATAGCGTGAGATGGAGGCAGATGATCTGCTGTGGCAACCCCTAAAGGGAGCAGTTGAGAGAAGAAGAAGAAGAAGAAGAACCCTTTTTGTTTTGTTCTGCACTTCCATCTAAAATTGGAAACTGTAATATGATGTAATGTTTTATAATTCCATTGTAAGTTTCCAGAATATGTTTCAGTGAAGTCTGGATGTCTTTGCTTCAAGTCTGAAAAGTGAAGCCAACATGTAAGTGTTTTAATCATGCATTTTAGTGTTTGAATCATGGGCTGCATTAAGCCTTTTTTAGGGGTGCTGTAGCACCCCTAAATTTAAACTCTGCACCCATAAAAATTGGAGTGAGAAAAGTTGTGATTGTAAAATTTTAGTTTGTCTTTGACAAGGCAAGGTAAGTTTATGTGTATAGCACATTTCGTGTACAAGAGTGGCAAACCAGAGTGGTGGCCTTGAAGTAGATCATTCGCCCCACAACCAGAAGGCCAGGATTCAAATCCTGGTGGGGTCACGCCAGAGACCATATAAAAATGGAACTTCCTGCCATCCAGCTTGATGCTCAGCAAAATGGAAAGGAGGAGGGAAATTTTGGTTACCCAGTCACAGGGGTGCTAAAGCCAGTGTACTCCCTGTGCCGGTCCCAAGCCTGGATAAAAATGGGCAGGGTTGTGTCAGGAAAGGCATCCGGCATAAAACTCAGCTCCAACCTATGGATATGGCAGATATGTCGATGTCTGCCGCAGTGACCCCACCAGAACGTGGGAATAAAGCTAGAAGAAGAAAAAAGTTTGTGTACAAGACAATTCAAAGTGCTTTAAAAACATTAAAGCATTACAGGAAGTTGCAAAAGGAATAAATAAGAATTTAAAAGCAAACTAAAAAGTAAATTAGAGAAACAAAAACAAGTTAAAATAGAAAAAGACAGAAAACGTGCAAGAAATAAAAGTTACAGTGTGGTGTGTCCACACATATGTGACCTACTTTGTGACTGATGTAAGGCCTCACATTTTAGACCAGAACAAAGGCAGAGCTTCCTTGGAGATAACAGGAAGCTGCGAGGATGTTAGCTTTGGTATGCAGGGCTTGAGACTGTGGGGGTGTTATCAGAGGATTAAAGAGGAGATGCATTGTAGACTGTGGGGGCGATATTACAGAGAGGAGATGCATTGTTACTGGCGATTATAATGCAATGTGACCTGTGATGCATGTGACTTGTGAACTGTGAGAGTCCGGGTATTTAAGGATGAGAGTTCCCTGTAATGCTCTCTTTCTTCGTTGAGATGATGGTGAATGTGAATAAAGTTGCTGTGAGAGAAACCTGTCTCATCATTTTCACATTCCCACACTGGTGACCCAAGACGTAGCATGCAGCAACAGGAGATTTCCCCGGGGCCAGCCTCGTCAGGAGCCCCCAGCCAAGCGAATGCCGCTACAGTCCAGCTACCGGACTTTTGGCAGAAAAATCCGCGCTCCTGGTTCCACACGGTTGAGGCACAATTCAACCTCCGGGGAATATCGGCAGACGACACAAAATTCTACCATGTGGTCGCAAGACTGGACAACCACACGGCTCAGCATGTGGAGAGCCTTATCAAGCAGCCGCCAGACAGTGACAAATACGGCGCGTTGAAGACTGCACTCATCCAGCACTTCACCCCCTCCGTCGAGGAGCGAGCAGAGAAGCTCCTGGCACTGACTGAGTTGGGAGATGACACGCCCGTTAATCTGATGGAGAAGATGTTGAGGTTGAAAGGCTTAGATGACGACCACTTCATCTTCACCCACCTCTTCCTCAGGACCCTACCGTCAGCGACGAGAGCGACCCTGACCAGTTCGCCGCTGTTGGCCCAGCGGGACTACCGTGCACTGGCCTGGGAGGCGCAGCGAATTGTCAACGCCAGCAAACAATGCGCGGCCACAGCCGCAGCAGCGGAACTCAGCGCAACGACCGCAGATGGCAGGGGGCCAGGGGCAGCAGTAGCAGACCCACTGACGACTGCGGCGGCGGGAGCCAGGGAATGCGGAGGAGACGTCCTTTGTTTCTACCATCGCCGCTTCGCAGAGAGGGCACGCAAATGTGTACCACCGTGCCAGTTCAAGCGTTCGGGAAACGCCAAGACCGGGGGTCGGTAGCACCCGCGGCCCTCGGTGAGGAGAACAAGCTGCTCTACTTGTTGGACGCACGCTTGGGGAGGCATTTCCTCGTGGACACAGGCTCCCAGTTGAGTTTCATCACACCTTCCTACGCGGACAGGCTAGCAGGTTCCAGAGGTCCCGGGGTGGCAGCAGCGAACGGCTCGGAGATTAAGACCTTTGGCGAGAAGACTCTGTTTCTGTCTCTACACGGCCGTACATTTGAGTGGACTTTTGTTATAGCAGCAGTGAATTTCAATATGTTGGGGGCTGATTTTTTGTGCTCACATGGTTTGTTGGTTGATCTCGCTAACAGGCGCCTGGTTAATGCAATTTCTTTTGATTCTATTCCCTGTACAGCGCGAGTGGCCCCGCCAACAGCTCAAGCCAACGTCACAGCTGCAAGCAGTAAGTTCCACACACTGCTCACTCAGTTCCCAGCACTCACGGTCCCCACATTTTCGGCAACAGTCGCTAAACACGGGGTGGAGCATTTTATTACCACTACCGGACCGCCCGTTTTTGCAAAAGCTCGGCGCTTGGACGCAGCTAAACTGGCCATAGTGCGCGAGGAGTTTGCCAATCTGGAGAGGTTGGGCATTATCAGGCGTTCAAACAGTCCATGGGCTTCCCTGCTATACATGGTCCCGAAGGCTGACGGATCATGGCGACCTTGTGGGGATTTCCGCAGGCTAAACAACGCTACAGCGCACGACCGCTACCCAATCAGAATCAGAATCAGAATCAGATTTATTGCCATTGTTCATGTAGTACACAAACTAGGAATTTGTCTCGGTGCAATGCTGCAACATTAAAACATGATAAGATAAAGAGATAAACTAAAATCTAAAAAACTTAAAAACTAAAAACATGCAGTAAGTGTAGAATAATAAGTAATAATAATAATAATAATAATAATGAGTAATACTAGTCACAGCAGTTTTAAATAAATTAGCAAGTAGCAGATGATGTGGAGTACCACATAGTACAGTCGATAATGCAACAGAAAAACAGTGATGAATGACCTGAGTCTGGTTGAGCTGCTGTACTTAGTGCACGAGAGTCAATAAGTCACTTAATGTTCAGCGGTCTGATGGCAGAGGGGAAAAAGCTGCTCATGTGCCGGGAGGTTTTAGTCTGAATGGACCGAAGTCTTCTACCTGAGGGGAGGGTGGCAAACAGTACGTGACCAGGGTGTGAAGGATTGGCTATGATCCGGCCTGCACGCCTCCGGGTCCTGGAGATGTACAGGTCCTGGAGAGATGGGAGCTTGCAGCCGATCACCTTCTCAGCAGTGCGCACGACGCGCTGCAGCCTTAGTCTGTCCCTGGCAGTGGCTCCTGCGTACCACACGGTTATGGAGGAGGTGAGGATGGACTCGATGATGGCCGTGTAGAACTGCACTAACATCTTGGTGGGTAGCTTGAGCTTCCTCAGTTGCCGCAGAAAGAACATCCTCTGCTGGGCCTTTTTGATGAGGGAGCTGATGGTTTGCTCCCATTCGAGGTCCCGGGTGATGGTGGTGCCCAAGAAGCGGAAGGAATCTGCAATGGTGATGGGAGAGCCTGTGATGGTGAGGGGGGGCAGGGGGGTTGCGAATTTCCTGAAGTCCACAATCCTCTCCGCTGTCTTCAGAGCGTTCAGCTGTAGGTTGTTGTGGCGTACAATCCCGCATATCCAAGATTTTTCTGTTCATTTGGCAGGGGCTCGTGTTTTTTCTAAGATAGATTTGGTCCGCGGTTACCACCAAGTCCCAGTGCACGCTGAGGACATACCCAAAACAGCGGTAATAACTCCATTTGGCCTATTTGAGTTTTTGCGCATGCCATTCGGGCTTAAAGGGGCTGCACAGACGTTCCAACGCATGATGGACGCGGTGCTTCGCGATCTCCCTTTCGTGTTCGTCTACTTGGACGATATTTTGGTAGCCAGCACGTCCGAAGACGAACACGAAAAACACCTGGCCACAGTTTTCCGGAGGTTGGGAGATCACGGGTTAATAATCAACCCAGCGAAGTGTCAGTTCGGGGTGGCGCAAATCGATTTTTTAGGACACCGCGTCTCCCCTGAAGGAGCGGTTCCGCTTCCTGACAAAGCGCGCGCGGTGGCAGATTTTCCCCGGCCGCAGATGGTCAGGGCGTTACAGGAGTTTTTGGGAATGGTGAATTTTTATAACCGTTTTATCCCCCGCGCGGCTCAACTCATGCAGCCGCTGTATGCCGCGCTCAAAAAACACAAACCCGCGGATAAGGTCGAGTGGTCCCTGGAGCGGGACCAAGCGTTCTCTGAGGTAAAAGCAGCTTTGGCAAAGGCTGTGCTGTTGACACACCCAGACCCATCGGCCCGCATAGCGCTCACTACTGATGCGTCAGATGTGGCCATGGGGCGGTCGTGGAGCAGCATGTAGCCGGGGTTTGGCAACCCCTCGCCTTTTTCAGCAGGACCTTGCGCGATAGCGAACGTAAATACAGCGCGTTCGACAGGGAGCTGCTGGCTCTCCATTTGGCCATCCGCCACTTTCAGTTCTGGCTGGAAGGACGCCGTTTCACCGCGTTCGTTGACCACAAGCCGCTAACATTTGCGATGGCCAAGGTTTCCGAACCGTGGTTAGGCCAGCAGCAGAGACAGCTGGCCGCGATCTCAGAGTTTACCACTGATATTCAGCATGTGACGGGCAAGCTGAATGTAGTGGCAGATTGCCTCTCGTGTGCCATGGCGGCCCCAGTCCGCGTAGGAATAGATTACGCAGCCATGGCCACGGAGCAGGTTAGTGACGCGGACGTGCGCGCGCTCCAGTCTGGACCAACAGGGTTAAGGCTGGAGAACAGGGTGCTGCAAGACGGTATCCCCCCCCCCCCCAATCTGCGATGTCTCCACTGGACGGCCGCGTCCAGTAGTACCGGCCGCGTGGCGCCGCCGCGTTTTTGACTAGATTCATTCTTTGGCGCACCCGGGAGTGCGCGAGTCGGTCAAAATGGTAGGAGAGAAATTTGTGTGGCCGAGTCTTCGCAAACAAGTTAAGGAGTGGGCAGCAGCCTGCACGGCGTGTCAACGAGCCAAAGTACACAGGCACACGAGGGCTCCTTTGGAGCCATTTCACATTCCGGCCAAAAGGTTCGATCACGTTCATGTGGACCTCGTGGGACCCCTCCTGCCGTCGCAGGGGTGCACACACCTTCTGACAATGGTGGACCGCACCACGCGCTGGCCTGAAGTGGTTCCGCTGGCATCAACCACGGCCGAGGAGGTAGCGCGCGCGTTTTTAACAGCTTGGGTGGCGCGTTTCGGAGTTCCGTCGGACATTACGTCCGACAGAGGCCCTCAATTTGTGCCCGAACTTTGGTCGACAATGGCCCGCAGCCTGGGTGTCACAATTCACCGCACAACCGCGTACAATCCGCAGGCTAACGGGTTATGCGAATGCTTCCATAGGTCATTGAAAGCGGCTCTCAGAGCGTCACTGACGGATGCAAATTGGGTGGACAAGTTACCGTGGATTTTATTGGGGTTGTGTTCTGCGCCTAAAGAAGACTTAGAAGCCTCCCCAGCGGAGCTCGTGTTTGCACAACCACTTCGGCTGCCTGGGGAGTTTCTCCCAGATAACCCGGCGCCAGACACCTCCCCGTCTCAGCTGTTGCGGAGTAACACAGAATCAAGCACGCTGCCTGGCCCCGTGCACCACAGTTTTTCACGCGTTTTTGTGCCTAAAGCTTTGAAGAACGCAGAGTTTGTTTTTGTCAGACATGATGCGCATCGAACCCCGCTGCGACCTTCTTATGACGGACCGTTCAGAGTGCTGGAATCAGGGGACAAGCAGTTTTTGCTAGATTTGGGGGGTAGGAAAGAAAAAGTTGGCATAAACAGACTCAAACCCGCTTTTGTGGTGGCGGACAAGCAAGTGCTATTGGCAAGGGCCCCGCGACGAGGTAGACCCCCACGGGGGGCTTCACAGAGTAATGTTTCCCCAGAACACCCGCAGGGACTGACAAAAGGTTTCCACCCCCAGACGGCAAACCCCCAGCGTGACAGCACCGCGGAGACATGGAATCCCGGCTACAGCAGATACGGCAGGAGACTGAAGCCTAGACAGCATGCGGACTGATGTGTATTGATTCTATCACGGCATGCATGCTGTTATTCTCTTGTTTGTTCTGACATGTTTGGGGGGGCTGATGTGGTATGTCCACACATATGTGACCTACTTTGTGACTGATGTAAGGCCTCACATTTTAGACCAGAACAAAGGCAGAGCTTCCTTGGAGATAACAGGAAGCTGCGGGGATGTTAGCTTTGGTATGCAGGGCTTGAGACTGTGGGGGTGTTATCAGAGGATTAAAGAGGAGATGCATTGTAGACTGTGGGGGCAATATTACAGAGAGGAGATGCATTGTTACTGGCGATTATAATGCAATGTGACCTGTGATGCATGTGACTTGTGAACTGTGAGAGTCCGGGTATTTAAGGACGAGAGTTCCCTGTAATGCTCTCTTTCTTCGTTGAGATGATGGTGAATGTGAATAAAGTTGCTGTGAGAGAAACCTGTCTCATCATTTTCACATTCCCACAACAGTACATTGTGGGAGATAACCAATTTTTCTACTGAAAGGCCGCAGCAAATAGGAAAGTTTTTAACCTGGATTTAAAGCAGCTACGAATTTCTCCAGCCCTTATGCTTTCTGGGAGTTTGTTCCATATGTGAGGAGCATAAAAACTGAACACTGCCTCACCATGTTTGGTTCTAAATCTGGGCACAGATAGTAGGCCTGAACCCGAAGACCTGAGGGCTCTGGGTGGTTCATAAAGGACCAGCAGATCTGAGATGTATTTTGGCCCTAAACCATTCAGAGCTTCATAAACCAACAGTAATATTTTGAAATCTATTCTTTGACAGGCATGAAGCCAGTGTAAATATCTGAGGACTGGCGTTCTATGATCTTTTTTCTTGGTCTTAGTGAGGACTCGCCCTGCAGCATTCTGAACTAACTGCAGCTGTCTGATGGACTTTTTTAGGGAGACCTGTGAGGACAGCATTACAGTAGTCCAGTTTACTGAAGATAAATGCATGGACAAGTTTTTCTAGATCCTGCTGAGATGTCAGAGCTTTAATCTTCACTATGTTCTTTAAGTGATAATAGGTCTGACTTCACTACTGTCTTAATATGGCTGTTAAAATTCAGGTCTGAGTCCAGAACCACACCAAGATTTCTGGCTTGGCTGCTGGTTTTTAGCATCATTGATTGAAGCTGAGTACTAACTTTGCGTCTTTCTTCTTTGGCTCTGAAAACTATTATTTTGGTTTTGTCTTCATTTAACTGAAGAAAATTCTGGCACATCCACTCTTTAATTTGACCAATGCATTTGATCAGGGTTTTAACTGGACCATAGTCTCCTGGTGAGATGGTTATGTAGATTTGTGTATCATCTGCATAATTATGGTAATATAATTTGTTGTTTTTTACGAGTTGAGTTGTGGGAGCATATGGCGTAAGACGAGCACAAGTTTTGTTGGCGTCGGCGTGGTGACACGGCCGCTTGGTGACATCATCACACCAAGCACATATGATGTAAGGAACAGCCATTTTAGCTCTCTGGGTTGCAGCATTCTGTCTCCCGACAACAGACCTGTACCACACTACTGTACTTTTTTTTTTTTTTTTTTTTTGGTTACTTATTTGTACCCGTAGGTAGACTTGGTTTGCAGTCTGGTGACAAGCCACTGGCTGCCGGTCGCTGCGTGCGCGAGCGCCCTAAACCTACATGTTTTTGGTATGCGGGAGGAAACCGGAGAAATCCCGGAGTAAACCCACGCAACACGGGGAGAACATGCAAACTCCACACAGCTCACTGTTGGTCGGGGGCTGGGATCGAACCCACGATCTCATGATCCCTGCGATCCCCCGGCCGAGGGTAAAACTGTGCTGCCACAGTGCTAAACCACTGCGCCACCATGCAGCCCACTACTGTACTTTTGTAATAAAGTTCATGTTCCCAGCAAATGTTACTCTCTGTCGGTCCTTCCATGTTTTCCAGACATAACATCTGGTGATGAGAATAAACCATGGAAGCGTGTTTGAGGCCACTTCAGCCATGCGAATGGCGGAAGAAGACCGGAGAGGCGACACAACAGTTCGTCGTGGACCTCCGCTACCTAAAAGAATGCTACGAGGCATTTCTCATGTGGCAACTGTGGCTCTCTGACGCATCGAGAGAGAGTGTGTGCCTGCCCAGCGAGGGGGGAACGATGTAAGCGATGCGGCAAATTCAACCACTTTGCCAAGGTTTGCCGGTAAGCACCATCACCGAGCCCACTGGTCAGTCAAGTCACTCACCCATGACTACCATCCACACGGTGAGGTCCAGAGGTGCGGCGTACACATTCTGCATGGTTGGGCTGGACGACGTCAGCTTACTGCTCCTGCTCAACACCGTCGCAGTGAGATTGATGTTGAACTTGGTCACCGTGAAGAAGTTCTTTCCCAACCACCTGATTGAGGAAAAACCCAGTGGAGCTGTACGAATATGGTGGCTACCAGGTCAGCAATGTAGGGACCATCACACTAATGGTCTGTTATGTGTCAAGAGTTGTTACTGATTTTGTTTACCAAGTGGTTATGCATGGAGACAACATACTAGGATGTGATCTGTTTAATCAACTGGTCTTCTCCATCTGCGATAGTAACGACTCCGTTTGACCGACGATGATGAGTTGGATGCCACACACCCAGATGATGATGACGAGGGTACAGCCATCCCGTGCTCACAGGAGGAGCACCGCCCGGTGAAGGGGCAGTGACTGTACTTGCCTCAGATCCTCGTCCAGCATGAACCTCAGGGAGCCTCTGCAGAGCTGCAGGAGAGGGAGCCCGTGTCTATCGGGAACCCCAGGATGCAACAACCTGGTGCAGGTTCTACCAGCAGCGACAACAACACATCGCCACAACCAGATTTCCCAGGAGAGGGGGAGAAGAAACCGGACAGCTTCCGAATACACGCCTGGCACCAGCCTCCAGGAACCACCACTGAGGTGCAGGATGAAGGGTCTGTGACCAAACAAAGCACAACAGAACCACTGAACGCCTTCTGAATCCATGACCAGCATCGGTCTCCAGGAGCTGCTGCTGTGCAGCAGGATGAAGAGTCCGTGACCCAACAGGATGCAGCAGAATCACCACAACCTGGTGGATGCCCTGAAGCAGATGTGAGAGCCACACCATCACAACCATGACGCCATGTGCAGCCGAACAGAATGCTGCTCACAGTGATGGACTGGATTTGGGTCCACAGAATTGAATGACTGGACCCACAGTCGGGCTTAACACCATCTCGACCACTGTCGGTACCCATCAAGATCACAGTACAGCTGGGGCCAGTGGCCTTCCACCTGACAGATGGTTTGGTGTGGCACGCCAACCGCCTTTGCTGAGTTCGAGCAGCTGTCCCGAATAACACGGTTACGCAGGAGTCGACTCATATGGTTTGGGACCCGGACTAGGGTTTTGAAGAAGACAATCCCAGTCCGCAGGCCTCCGTACCTCCAGGGGCGTGTCTACTATGGGTTCGCCTCTGGCCCCTCCAACTGAACTGCCTTTTTCAATGAAAGAAGGACTGTTTAGCAAAGGGTGTGGCTGCCAACGAATAGTGGCATAATAAACCACTCATCTGTGCTGGGCCATGCAGTAGTCTGCCCGCTGGCCCTAGCTAGTTCAGGGTTCCTTTATGGTAACAAATTGGGGAGGGTCAATTAGATTTTGTGTGTTCTTCTGTTTTTCCAAGGATGAGGGGTGAATGTGGTGTAAGAAAACCACAATTTTGGTTGGTGTTGGTGTGGTGACACGGCCGCTTGGTGACGTCATCTCGCCGAGCACATATAATGTAAAGGATGGCCTCTGGGTTGCAGTGCTCTGTCTCCCAACAACAGACCTGTACCACACTACTGTGCATTTGTAATAAAGTTCGTGTTCCACGAACTCCACAGGTTATTTTTGTTCACTCATATTTGTAGTTACCTACCGACACAAAATAGTCCCTGTCTAGTCCCTGACAAGCTGAAATAACATCCAAAACATATTCAGTAGTTTCTGGTTTAAACTTTTTAAAAACTAAATTGAAAACACCCCCACCACACAAATGGTATGGTCCCTCCTCTCACACACTCTCTCCCCTGTACCACTTGCTGCACGCTCTGGAGCCCCGCCTGACTGCAACACACACAAAAGCCTGTTTTCCACTAGCCCAGCACACCTCGGTACGGCTCGATTCACTTCAGTACGGCTCGGAATGCTTCTGTCTCCATTAGCACGGTGTTGTGCTTGTGCTGTGATGGTTTGTGTTAGGAGGTTTTAGAAGCGGGGCGGCGGCAGATTCCCAGCGAGGCGGGGCCACACTCCCGTGACGTTACGCACCTGACTGAGTCCTTATTTACACGAGACAAAAAATGGAGGATCCAAGGATTATTGCCTTGCTCGCTCTGTGGTTTTATCTCACAATTAATTTTATCTCATAATTAAGCTGCAACAACACAAGTCACTTTTGTTTTGAATTAACTGCCAAATGACCTAGAAATAATGAGCTGAAACTTGTTTTTATTCGTATTAAATAATGAGACAGTGGCACACTGGCCAACACCAAATTGTATTATTTTTTACATCCTAGGGCATTTTGGATGTACTGAATAAAAAAAATTCATGTTTTTCACCTTCAGGTCAACGTTTGGAACAACAGTATTATTATTTTCCGTTTAGATGATGCTACACTCCTTCTAAAGTATTGTAATTCTCTGAATTTGGAATGCCGATAGAACATTCAATTTACATATACTTGTACCTACTTTGACTTGGTGCTAATTTTTTATGATATTTCAATAAAAAGAACAGAAAGCTTACAAAAACATTTGTTTTTTGGTCTAGTTAAAAATTACATTACCTTTACAATGGTTGACCCCTGACAGGATGATCAGCATCATTTTCATCAGACTAGGCAATGGGATTTCTATGTAATTATACTGTTTTATAATTCAGTGTTATAACAGACAAACCACACTTCCCAAAACAATTCCATTTTATTATATACAAAATATTAAAATAAAAAAAAAACTTTGCAACACAACATGAAGGTTAATCGACATTTTATACACGCCGACCACTGAGTGCCTCTACACCAGCTTCCCAAACTGGGTCAGCAAGGCTCGGTTGAATGAAGCTGTCTCTGCCTGCTCTGGTTCAGGAAGGCTCGGTTGAATTAATCCGGACGGGCTGTCGCGGCGGACGCGTGGGATGATTCTACAAGGAAAATGCACACAATAAAATACAGCACGAAAGTGCAAGATATACAGAAAAGACAATAGTTTTTAACAAGATTACATAAGCTTATTTCAGCGTATTGTTCACATGAATAATTAAAATAAAACTTTAGTCCGCAGTGTGCTGCAATAAAGCAGCGATCATCATCCACAAATGAACAGCTTTTTTATTGCATAAATAAACTGAGCGTCTTACCGAATATATTTGCGAAAAAACGCACAATAAAAAAAAATTAAAACTCACCGTTAAAGGACTCCGATGTCGAGACCTCCTGGTATATTTTTTCATTCCGGGCGGCTCCGTCTAACTCGCGCTGGATACGTTCGTCTGACAATGCAGTGAGCAGACACTGCACCTCCTTATTGGTCCATGGAACACCCTTATTACGCGAAGCCATTTTTGATAGAGAATAAATGAAAATAGCACAGCAATACACTGAAAAGAAACCGCCAACAGTGGTTGCGTGCTGAGTAATGGCGGTCGTGAAGATTCTTTTTTTTTTTTTTTTTTCAAAAACTTTATTGAGAAGGTCGTGAAGAGTCGGTAGAAGAGGAGGAGGAGAGGGGCGGTTACAACCTGACCAATCAGCGCCGGTTACGACCTGACCAATCAGCGGCGACCAGTCTGTTAACGTCACGACACGGCACAGCTCAGCACTGCTGTACCCTGCCCTGGAGCGGGGCTGAGAATCGCGGCTGTTAAACCGTGTTGGGGCTTGTGGAAAAGCGTACAAAGCGTGCTGAGCCGTCCCGTGTCGCGCTAAAGCGTGCTAGTGGAAAAGGCCCTAAAGAGAGCAAGGCCACCTTATGAATGGCCTACGGAGATCAGGGGCCTATCATGAGTCAATAAAAAAGATCACATTGTTGTTAATTGGTCGATTTCTATGTCCATCACTTGATATTTGTGTGTGGCTGCTGATTGGTCCAATTTACAAGAGCCCCACGTGGGTACTGCTGTGTCTAGGAATGAGGCGCTGACAGCGGACGTGAACCAAACTCTCCTTTATTCAACACACAACTGGTTATTTACAGATGGATGGCACCACCCTGCGCCACGGCCAGTTTGTCACGTGATGACGTCACCCACAGTGAGCCACCATGTCCAAACATCACATTTACCCCCCCTCGAAACCCCCCCCCCAAAGAAGTTTATAGAGCTAACTGGGCACCCGGGTAGACCACCGATATGCTTGTGGGACAGAATGGATTATTTTGCCACTGTTGTCGGTCATGTCCTTACTACACCTAAGAGTCCAAATTTCAAAAGTTAGTCATAAAGTCCTTTAGGTGGCGGGGTCTCTGCCGAAATCTGGGCCAAGCGGCGCTCGGGCTGTGTCAGCACCACAGGCTCTGGCGGACATTCTTCGGGGGTTGTAGGTCTTGTGTTGCCAAAGTCCCAGCCCGATCCCATCATGTTTGCAGCTGTTTCCTGATCCAGAGCCAAAGTCTGTGTCACTTTTCTGAGGTGACTGGCATGCCACCGTGACCCAGTAGTGAGACGAAAGGCGGCTGGGTCCACCTGCAATATGATCTGCATCTGTGTTGTTCAAAACAATTACAGCTTGTGGGCGTGTTTGGGCGTGTTTGGGGCACCGGATCTGGACCCAATCCAGTACTGCAAGCCCGGGTTGCTTAGCTCAGCATTTCCTGTCAAACCTTTGCTTCATACGTTGCTGTTGTTTGACCACCCTCCCCCTATGTGAGGGCCTTTCTCAGGGTAGCGTCTGATGGGGGGGCGTAGTTGGTTCAGGGGAAGGCACATCTCACATCCTAGCATTAGTAGGGCCGGGGAGCTGCCCGTCACGGTGTGAGGCATTGCTCTGTAATGTAGCAGGGTGCTCTGTAGTGCGGTCAAAAACAGGAGCCCATCTGCTAGGTGTGCCCTGAGACCATTCTTGAGGGTCTGGTTGAATCGCTCCACCCCCCATTCACCTGAGGGTAGTAGAAGGCAGTTCTTATGTGCTTGATGCCTCTTTCCCCCACAAAGGCTGCGAAATCTGCTGAGGTGAATTGCCATTCGTTGTCTGTTGTGATTGCATCTGGCACGCCCATGTGGGCAAAAAGGGAGGTGAAGAAATCGGTGACTACGTTGGTGGTGACTGAGCCGGTGGGCAACACCTCAGGCCATTTTGAGTGGCCATCGTAGGCCACTAATAAAAAGCGTTGGTGCGGGGGGAAGGGGGGGCACTATGCAGTTTGCCGCAAATGTCCAATTGGATGCTTTTCCACAGGGTCAATGGTCATGACAGTGGCTGCAGGGGTGGGGGGGTGGCACACCAGTTTTTCCACTGGCTAGGCAGGGCATACAGTCTTTCATCGTGATCTCCACGTCCTTGTCGATGCCTGGCCACCAGACCGAGCCCCTACACTGGTGATTGACTTTGACAACGCCCAGGTGGCCCTTGTGTACCAAGGTCAGGATGCGGCCTTTTAGTGCCTCTGGAATCACCGTGCAGTGCCCTTTTGCCATGCAGATGTTATTCCAGCATGATAAATCATCCCTGACTCTGTGGAAGGGTGCCAGTTCCCCCAGCACACTGGGCAGGCCAGCCCTTGCAAATAAAGGTGCGCAGCTGGGTCAGTGTTGGTCCTGTTCAGATACCGCCTGGAACTCTTGGAGGGAGACAGCATTATGGAGTGGCCCATGCAGCATGTGGATCAGATCTGGCTCCAGGGGGTCTCGGTCGTCGTTCAGAGTGGGGTTAGATGTTTGTCCTTGACAAGAGGTCCATCACTACGTTTTCTCTGCGTGGCATAAACTGGGTGTTAAAGTTGAATGCTTGCAGTCTTTTTTTTAAATTTACCTTTTGTTCTTATTAAAGACAAAAATAGAAAGATGTTTTTACCTTCTTTACATGTTTTGACTGTTCACAGAAGGCTGCAGTGAAAGGAGAAACATCTCCTTTCTATTTTTGTCTTTAATAAGAACAAAAGGTAAATAATTAAAAGAAGACAAAATGAACCTACTTGAGCTTGCAGTCTTTCTGTGCACCCGTAGATGCGCAGAGGTTTGTGCCCCGACCCCGATGTTTCCAGTAACACTGTGAGGGCCCTATGGTCCATCCGCAGTGTGAAGCATTGTCCATACAGGTACATGTGCCAGCGTTCACATGCCCAAACACATGCCAGTGCCTCTCTCTTCCACACTGAGTGACCTCGAGGTGAACGCCAGTGGGTGCTTGGCTCCCCCTTGAAATTGTGACAGAACGGTTCCTACTGCTGTGTTGAAAGCATTGCTTGCCACGAATGTGGGGCTCTGTAGATCGAAGTGGGTGAGTACTGGTGGAGAGGTGAGCCGTGTCTTCAATTGGCTGATGGCAGTGGAGCACACCAGGGTCCACACCCAGGGTGCATCCTACTTCGGGAGGGTGCACAGTGGCTCTATTGTTTCTAAGTAATGGGGAATGAGGTGCCCATAAAAGTTCTCCATGCCCAAAAAGGATGAGAGCTGTGCGGGGCATGATGGTTAGGATAGCTGCAGTACTGCCTCGACGTTTGAGTGCAGGGGGGCTCAGGCCCTCGGTGGTCAGGCGGAAACCCACAAACTCGATGGTTGTTGCTCCAAAGATGCACTTCTCCCCGTTGAGCGTGAGGCCATGTTTTGCTTGTACCTCCATTACCTTATCAAGACGGGTATCGTGGGAAGCCGATGTCGTGCACTGTTTGGGGCGGAACTGAGATCGAAAGGCATGCGGGTGTACCTGAACACTCCCATGAGGGTGACGAAGACTGTTTGGTTGCTGCTGTCTGGATGAAGGGGGACCTGCAGGTAGCCTTGACGGAGGTCCCGTTTGGAAAAAACTTTCGAGCCATGGAACGCCTCCGTCAGTTCCTCCATCGTGGGCAGAGAATATTTGTCGGGGATCACCACCTTGTTCACCATTCTGAGATCAATGCATAGTCATAGGTCACTCGACTTCTTCTTTGCCACCACCAAGTTGGAGATCCAGAGGGAAGTGTTGACCCGCTCAATGATGCTGGCATCCAAAAGCTTCTGCAGTTCCTCCGTGATGTCATCCTGCAGGGCAAGGTGAAGTCGGCGGAGAGGCTAAATTTTTGGTGACACCATCAGATCCATGAGCGGTCGGTGGTTAAAAGAGGTGAGCCATTCCAGTCCTGTGAAGAGCGCCGGCCAATGGTGCTGCCAGTATGAGGAAACTGTCAGAACGGTAGAGCCCCTTGGGTTGGTGATGGAGAAACCCAACTTGCTGATCAGGTTGATACCCAGCAGGATGGCCCCCTGGTGCGTTACCTGGAAGGTGAACAACGGAATGGTTTTAGGGCCACAGCGTACAGAAAAGGCGACCGTCCTTACCATGTTGATTCTGACGTGCCCGTAGCTGAATAAGTCCTCCGCATTAGCTGTGATGGCCTTCTGGGGAAACAGTTTCCTGACCGTCGCCACGCTTAGAAGAGACCTCGAGACTACTGTATCCAGCAAGTTGAGACCATCTAGCTCCACTGTGCACCATTTGAACGGCCAGCTTTTGGCACCGACTGCATGAATGGCGATTGGGCCTGATGGGCGGGCCACTGAATTTGTGAAGGTTGAGTGGCAAGCTCTAGCAAAGTGGTTGAGCTTCTTACAGCGGTAACATTTCAGCCCTCTGGTTGGGCAGGCGGGTGATTGAGTCTGGTGTCTGGATGAACTACAGTCATTGCAGGGTAGGCACTTACCCATGCTGTCCCGTGTCCTACCCTTCTTCTTCTGGTTGTAGCGGGGAGATGCGGTGTCGGAGCCCTGGGCGGCGGTCATGATGGCCTGTGCTCATGGGGCCAGATGAGGGGCTTGTTAGTTAGCCGGTGTTAGCTACATTGATAGCTGGATGGCCGTTTCCATTTGGGATGCTATAGAGTTTTATATGTGGTACAGGTACTAATGTAAATATGCATGTGTGTAGGAATGAAGATTTCTTTTCATTACCAGCACACATAAGCTTGTGGAGCACCAGTTCAAAAGAATGGACAATTTTATTAATAATTCTGTATTTGTACCAATAATGAATCAGTCTAAAAAAACCTGTAAGTTTTGTCTGCTTTTAATCAAGAAGATGGACATGAAATCAAACAATAACTCCAATATGTCTTTTTAATAGTTTAATAAGAAATTTCAGGATAGATGAACACATTCAGATGACTTTAAGACAGTGAATTCAACATGTATCATGAGCACATTCGACTGTTATTGGATTAATGAGCACAAAGTGTATTATCAAACATTTGTGGAACCAAGGAAAAACATAGCTTAAATTGGCACTGTAATGGAAAATGAAAAACCATAAAACAGCATTAGTTAAGAAAAACAGATGCAATTTTATGAAGAAAATGATGATTACTATTTTATAAAAAAGAAAATATGTGTTACTCTGAGAAGGAACAGAGATTAATGAAAAGATAAATGCATTTGAACTTCTGAAAGGAGATTCTGTTGAGCGATTCGGTCGAGAGAAAATGGCAGGCAGGTTCTGCCACAACATGGCTCGGGCCTGCTCCTGGGGATCACAAACATAGAAGCTGGATGCTCCTCATGCTGGCTGATGTCTATTTATGCACAAAAAAAGGAATTTGGCCAGGTTGTCAAATTCCAGATAATATTTGTTCATCGTTCAAAGTCCGATCAGAAAATCAAACTTGATAAAAAAAAAACAACAACCACAAATCTGTTTCTTCTGATGTGTTGTGGTCAGAACAAAGTTGATTTAAGCGTGGTAAAAATCAAACAAAATCTTCTTAACACAGTAATTTAAGAAAAAGGAGTAAAATAGGAAAAAGTGAATTTTAAAGAAAAAGAAAAAGTTTACACAGAGCATAGGCTCTGGGCCTGCTTAAAAAAAAAGGAAGAACAGAAACTGCTTTTGTCACAAAGCTGAGCACAGTGTATCACTGTGCTCAGGCTCTTAATTCATTCCTGAGTGCTTCCTGCATTTTTTCCAGTGTTGTGTGTTTATTGTGTGTTGGTTTAGGACACGTTCTCAGTCATCAGTTGCTCTGTTTATGTATAGTCATGTCCTTATTCTGTTAGTTCTTTAGGCGTCTCTTCCCATTTAATCCCTAGTGTTGTTATGTTTCTGTGTGATATGAGTTCCCCACCGTTTCCTCCAGACACTCCTACCTTGTTATTATCTCATTTGTGCAGCCCTGTTTTCCATGCTAAGTAATTAGGTCAACCTGCCTACTCATGTGACCCGCACCTGCTATCACTTGTGATCATTTGTTTCTGGCTCTATTTAAGGACTGCTGTTTCTTTCCCTCATTGCTGGACTCTCAAGTTTGATTCCCCGTCAGAACCCCAACCTGTTCTGATGGTCTACCTGCCTACTCCTGTTCGCCTTGTTGTAAGTTTTTGTTGTTGTGCACTGTATGGACTTGAGTTTCTTTCATTAAATACCACAACCTAGCAGTCCAGAGTCTGGGTTATCCTCTTTGCCCCGCAGGGGCCAATTCATGACAGTAGAGTCCAGCCAGTTTGAGACCCAGCTGCTGCTAGTTTGTGGACTTTCGTTCTCACTCACCTGTCGTTTCAGAGGAATCATGTCCCCAGCACGCCGGCCTTCAGCCATTAAAGGGAGATCAACAACTGGGTCCCCGAGCCTGGAGGAGGAGTGGGCTGCTGAATTCATCCAGAGCTTCGTGGATGAAGCTCTTGCCTCCCAAAGCCCTAAGAAGACCTGGGAAAGCGTTAATGGAGTGATGGTGATTGTGGAGGTTCATCTCGGATTGAGGAGTCATCCCAGTTCGCGGAGCTGTTGTTCACCATCTATGTTCTGCAGCTGTCATTTCCCGGGCTGAAGATGGGTTCGCTCTCGGCGGGACCGATGCCAATGAGGAAGCGCTCCCCGCGAGACGTGTCATCCTCCTCCTGCTGTTCACCCGCTCCTGCTCCACCTGCTCCAAGATGCTGCTCTCCCGGGTCTGCCTCCGCTCATCCTCAAGTCACAACGGGACTGGATTTCCCTGAAGAGAGCCTCCTGGGCCAGTCGCTTCCCACCTCCCACTGCTGCCCAGCGAGACACTGCTGGAGGAACGCCCCCAACTCTCAGCCAGCAGTCTCCCCTGTGCCGAGTCAGACTAACCCCACAGCAGTTTGCTCTTCTGGTTCCTCTTTGCCAGCTGTCCTGCCAGCCTTCTCTCCCTCCATTGCTGCTGCGACTCCCGCCTCCTCAGCGTTTCCTCTTGCTGCTGAGAGTTTGTTCGCCTCCTTCCCGGCTCTGCCCATCATCACGTCTGCAGGGGCAGCTCCTCTACATTCCTCTGAGGGATCCACAACAGGGTCAGCCACAGAGAAGGCAGATTCTACGCCAGCTACAGCAGAAAACATCACGCCCCAGAAACACAGGCAAGTGCTTTTTCATTCTTTATCACTGACACATGAATTACCTTGCTTGATTCCTGGTGGTGCGGCTCAGCCAATGCAGTCCTCTGAGTCCTCACCGCCTGCTGTAGCCATAAACTTTTCACCTGCTCTCTCCGTGTCTCCTCCTTTGCCCCCTGAGTGTCTGCTGTCCCCAGGATTGAGCCGCTGGATGGTGGAGGAGCCTGTGGGCCTGGAGGATCTGGTTCCAGCCCTGCAGCCATGGGCCAGATGGAGGGAGAGCACTACCAGTGAGCTGAAGCCTGCGCTGATGATTGAGCATCCCCTGGCTTCAGCAGTGCAGGATCCAGCGGCAGCAGGGAGCCGACCTCCTGTTGCCATGTAGGGCGAGTCACCTGCGCGGGTCACTTTGCTGGGGGGTCCTGGGACTGCATTAACTACCATGCCTGCTGCAGGGGCTGCCACAGCTGAGCTGAAGCTGGACCTCCAGTGGACCAGGCCTGAAACGTCGCCCCTTGGATCGACGGAGTCCAGGACGGCAGTGGAGTGCAAGCTCAGGCAAATGCTCTCCTTTGTTTTCATTGCTTCTGTTTTGGAGAGATCTTACCTGGCTCTTGGTGGGGAGAGCCAAGTACAGCCATCAGCTGCACCTGAGCTCACCTCGGACTCCATTGCCGCCGGTGACCCTGACCCTGTTTCTCTGCCTCTCCTGCCTGAGCTTTCCGTCAGGGTCACCGAGGATTGTCCAGCTCCACCAGAAGTCTCTGTGGGTCCAGGCTCACTACCCGAGATCACCATGGGTCCAGCTCCTCCGGATGAGGTCGTCGTGGGTGCTCCGTCCCAGCCCGGGACCTCTGTGGGTGCAGCTCCTCCTCAGTCCAGGTTGCCGTGGGTGCTATGTCCCAGTCAGGGACTGTTGTGGGTGCTGCGCCCCAGCCTGAGACCAACTTGGGTGCTGCGCTCTAGTGTGGCCCTGCCATGGGCGTTACTCTCCAGCCCAGGGGCCACCCAGGGTGCAGCTCTAGCCCACTCCGGGTCCACTGAGAGTGCAGCTCTGGCCCAGTTCGGGTCCACCACAGGTGCAGCTCTGTCCCAGTCCGGGTCCACCGCGGGTGCAGCTTTGGCCCAGCCCAGAGCCACCATGGGTGCAGCTCCGCTTCAGCCCGGAGCCACCACAGGTGCAGCTCCATTCCAGGCCGGAGCCACTGTGGGTGCTGCAATGTCCCAGTCTGGGACCACCAAGGGTGCTACAGGCCAGTCTGAGGGTGTCATGGTTCCCTCTCCTCTGCCTGATGCCGTCATGGTCTCCTCTCCTCTGCCAGATGCTGTCGTGGTCCCCTCTCCTCCGTCAGATGCCATCGTGGTTCCCTGTCCTCCACCTGACATTGTCATGGTTTCCCCTCTATCTTGCCCACCATTAGTTCTTCCCATTGGGCAGCCGCCTTCTGGGCCACCCCTTCTGTTCAGGTGACTAAAAAACTCTGGTCGACCGCCTGGAGTTGGGTGGCCCACGCTCTCTGAGCGGCCACCCAACTCTTTCCATCTTGCCATCTGGCGGGCCTGGGACTCTGGCCGCCCGCCTGAACTGTCCTGCTCTTTGGTCCAGGGGGCTTAGGCAGTTGGTTTTTGTCTGGTGTGGGTCCTGAGTGGGGTTTTGTTTTGTTCCCTCCTAGCCTGGTTCCCCCACCGCCCTCCCCGGTTGGTGTCATGAAAGCCCCTCTGGGGCAATAACAAACTTAAGTGCTTAACCACAGTGAGGCAATTTGTTGGCTAGTGAAAAACATGACAGTCCAAAAATCATGGTGAAAACACAAAAATGCAACAAAGAAACTTACACAGAGGCTGAAAGGCAGGGAGTGCTCTGGAGAGAACGGAGGGGGAGACAGACCGTAGAAAACAAGTCTAATCTGAACATCGATGAGGCTGTGACAAACACTGGGTGAAGAGGTTGAGTTAATATACAAAACAGTGATGGGATGCAGGTGTGCAAGCTGAGCTGGGGACATTAATTGATTAACTGCTCTCAGCTGCTAGAAGAGAGGCCTGAGAGCAGAGAGATAGAGGGAGAAAGGCAAGCGACAGAAAAGAAACATAATTACTCGCAGCTGAGAAGCAGACAGACTGTGAGAGAGACAGGTGTCTGGAATGAGGAAAAGGGGCTCATATCATAAACACAACATAACAGAACTAACAGGAAAATAATGAACAGAGAAAACACTCAAAACAACAAAGTCTGAGGGCTGAGGACAGACAGACATATGACAGTTGGTTCATTGTTCTTCTCTTGTTAGGGGGGTGGGGGGTTCTTTCTTTTTCTCTGATGTCACCCTGGGGTGTCTGGAATCCACCCCTTAAGGAGGGGGGGCTCTGTCACCGTGCTCAGGCTCTTAATTCATTCCTGAGTGTTTCCTGCATTTTTTCCAGTGTTGTGTGTTTATTTTCATGTGTGTTGGTTTAGGACACGTTCTCTGTCATCCGTGTGTCTGTTTATGTATTCATGTCCTTGTTATTATTCTGTCAATTCTTTAGGTGTCTCTTCCCATTTAATCCCTAGTGCTGTTATATGTTTCTGAGTGATATGAGTTCCCCACCATTTCCTCCAGACACTCTCACTTTGTTATTATCTCATTTGTGCAGCTCTGTTTTCCATGCTAAGAAATTAGGTCAACCTGCCTGCTCATATGACCCACACCTGCTATCATTTGTGATCATCTGTTTCTGGCTCTATTTAAGGACTGCTGTTTCTTTCTCTCATTGGTGGACTCTCAAGTTTTCCTGTCAGAAACCCATCCTGTTCTGACAGTCTACCTGCCTTGTTGTAAGTGTTTGTTGTTGTGCACTGTATGGACTTGTGTTTCTTTCATTAAATACCACAGCCTAGCAGTCCAGCGTCTGGGTCTTCCTCTTTGCCCCACAGGGGCCAATTCATGACAGTTTTTTCCAGAGCCAACTCCCAATTGTCATGAATGGGGTTGATGTCTCAGCACTATTCCATGATTTGTGGCTGTAGTTCCCTGATTGTTGTTAATTATTCCCACCTAGCAGGTTATTGGAGCCTCTGAGCCTGGGCTCCCTGCCAGCCTACAGCCAAGCCCCCTCCTTTCTTTCTGCCAGGCACCAGCTGTTTGCCATCACCTTTGTTGTTTCCACACATACACACACATGGATACACACACACATTCATTCCTACTCACTCACTCACTCACTCACTCACTCACTCACCGGCTGCTGTTGTACCTGCTTCCACTTGTCATTAGTCCACAGGGTATTTATGTGTGGCAGTAGGAGCATTCAGTGTGACGGCGTCAGTCAATAGTCTGAAGTCATACCAGTCTGAGGCTACACTAGTCTACGTTGATGTTGTGGAACTCATTGGTTTTCTCCTGTTTTGGACTTCTCAGGGGTTGTTTTTTCCAGAACCAGTTGTGCTCAAATGCCTTTTGTAAGTCTATCTCATTATTATTATTAACTGCCCTTCCTCTCCACTCCAGTCCCATCTGGGAGCTCGTGGGGCTCCTCCTCCTGCCAACTGAGCTCGGTCATCCATCACTTTTTGTGTTCCAGACTGTTTCTCATTGAACATTTTGTATATTTTGTGTTCTCCGTTCCTTTGTTAATAAACACGTTCTCTTCACTAGCGGTTGGGCTCCTATACATTTATTGGTGCGCTGCGCAATAACGCAGCATACATGACACCAATTCTCTACTGGAGCAACAAAGGAAAGTTTTGCCCAACTACATTCAAAGATCAGAATTGGATCTGCCCATTAGCGTAAACTTTTGACCAATTGCACTGAGTTTTTTTGTTTGGTCTAGGGTCATAAATTGAGTAAAAAGGAGATGCGCGGAGACCTGGAAGCTGATTGGTCAGTTCACAGTTTTTGGAATGTAGCCTCACCCAGAAGAAGAAAGGATTTGATATGAGAAGTGAGTTCATCCTAAAACATATGCTTCCTATTAAAGCATAAATTCTTTAAAACTTTAGTGACTAAGATAGTCTACTTAATAAAGGAACAATGTGTCTACATTGCAAATGTGATCATTTCTTTATAGTAGGCATGCAAAATTAATTTTTCGTGAAAATAAAGAAACACATATCAAATCATATCAATAAAAGCATTTCAAACCATAATTGTCCATCACAGGGTCCCGCCATATCTTCAATAGCGGATGTTGTCTGTGGAGAAAGATAAATTGTTTCACTGTTCACAATTCATAGTTTAACTTCAGAGAAAAAACATCCAGTCCTCAAGAGAAATATTCCTGTTTTATCCTTTGGAGGGCAATGTTGGACTTTTGAGTTTTAATGAGGAATCTTAGAGGTAGAGTCTGTGGAACATTAGGCCATAAACCTGTCATTTTGGCATTCTTTTGGCAAATGGATTTGAGGGGGAATGACTCCAGGTCTTGAGCAGGGATTAACTTATCCACTTCATGGCTGATGGCATATCTATGATATGAACCTGAGATGGCATGTGACTATGCACAATGGGCAAATGAGCAATGTACAAATTAGCACCCAGTGTGAGAATTTCTCTGTGTAAAGCCGTGTGCCCTGATAATACCCAGTAGACTGTACAATGATAATTTAGCAGCAGAGATGATATGACACCCCGTTTCATGGACATGAGATGGGTTGAGACTATGTACAATGTGCAAATGAGCACTGTGCAAATTTAGCAACCAGTGTGTGAATTCCTATTTGCAAAGCTGTGTCTGGAATTTGTTATTTATTCAGGAGTCTGATGGCAATGGGAAAGAAGGAGTTTTTTTAGTCTGGATGTCCTGCATTTCACACTTCTGTACCTCCAGCCTGAAGGTAGAAGTGTGAACATTCTGTGCTGGGGTGAGTGGGGTTCTGGAGGATGGAGGCAGCTCTCCTTTGGACTCTGCAGTGATAGATGCTCTGCAGAGATGGGAGTGGAGTCCTGATGATCATCTCCGCTGCCTTCACCACTCTCTGCAGGCGTTTGCGGTCCAAAGCAGTAGTGCTGCCATACCATGCAGTGATGCAGTTGGTCAAGATGCCCTTGGTGATGCAGCTGTAGAAGTTGTTGAGGATCTTGGGGAACATGCCAGACTTCCTCAGCCTACTCAGAAAGTATAGCTGCTGTTGAGCTCTCTTAACCAGCTCTATGGTGTTGAGTGCCCACATAAGGTCCTCGCTGATGTGGATGCCCAGGTATTTAAAGCTGCTCACCCTCTCCATCTCAAGCTCTCAGATGAACAGCGGCCGATGAGGTCTCCTTCCCTTCCTCATGTCCACTATCATCTTCTTTGTCTTGTCCGTGTTGAAGGTGAAGTTGTTGTCCTCACATCATGACACGAGGCTGGCCACCTCCTTCCTGTAGGATGCGTCATCACCACCAGTGATGCATCCTATCACTGCTATGTCATCTGCGAACTTTAAGATGACATTGTCCTTGTGGGAGGTAACACAGTCATGTGTGAAGAGGCTGTAGAAGATGGGGCTGAGAACACAACCCTGTGGGACACCTGTGTTTGTGATGATGCTGGCTGAGGTCCTGTTACCAATCCTGACAGACTGAGGCCTGCCAGTCAGAAAGTCCAATAGCCAGTCACAGAGGGTGGGGTGCAGACCAAGTAAAGACAGTTTGTAGGTGAGTTTGTGGAAGATGACCGTGTTGACGGCGGAGCTGTAGTCGACGAAGAGCATCCTGGTGTAGGAGTCTTCATCTTCCAGGTGGGAGAGAGAATAATGGAGTGCAGCAGCAATGGCATTTGAGGTGAACCTGTTGGGCCGGTAGGCGTACTGCAGGGGATCCAGGGTATCCGGTATGCTGTCCTGAATGAGGGCCAGCACCACTCTCTTGAAGCACTTCATGATGATTGGAGTGAGTGCTACTGGCCTTTAATCATTCAGGCAGATCGGTGGGCTCTTTTTGGGGAGGGGGACGATGGTTGTGGTTTTGAAGCAGGAGGGGACTATGTTCTGGTTGAGGGAGAGGTTAAAGATGGATGTGAGAACATCAGTCAGCTTGGCAGCACATGCTCTGAGAGCCCGCCCAGGGATGTTGTCTGGTCCTCCTGCCTTGCGGGGGTTGATATTCCTCAGTGCTTTGTTTACCTGGCCTGATGAGACTTTTAGTGGAGGGTGTGTGTGTGTGTGTGTGTGTGTGTGTGTGTGTGTCCTCTCTGCACTGTAGTTGGAGGTCTCAAAGCGGGTATAAAAGATGTTGAGATCATTCGGCAGGCTGTCTGTGGAGCTAGTGGTGTTGCTGTTGGTTCTCTTGTAGTCTGTGATGTGCTGCAGGTCTTGCCACATGCGCCCAGGGTCAGGAGTGGAGTAGAGGCTGTCCAACTTTTCTCTGTACTGCCTCTTGGCTGTTGCTATAGCCTTCCTCAGTCCATACTTTGCAGCTTTCATACCTGTGAAGGCATACCTCATGCCTCCCTTATTGGGGGGGCCTTCACACCTGTACTGACCTCATGCCTCCCTTATTGGGGGGGGGGGGGCTTTCACACCTGTACTGAGTACTTAAAAAACTGTATTTATCGGCAGATGAAAGAAAACTGAAGCAAAAAAAAAAACAAAAAAACCCAAACAAAAACCAAACAAACAGCAACTGCAACATGAACTATTTCAAATTCATTAATTTATGCTGCCAATGCTGAAACAAAAGCAGAATGGATTTTTGTTTCATAAGTTAAGTATCAGAAATAATTCTCTTTGAAACTGTGTTAATAATAATAACAATGAAAATATCAATCTTATTCAGCCCTTTCAATATCATGCTATACATTCAGATGTACATTCTGCTGGAGGTTTCTTCCTGTTAAAAGGGAGTTTTTCCTCTCCACCGTCGCCAAGTGCTTGGTCACAGGGGATCGCCTGATTGCTGGGGTCTTTCTGCAACTGTGGGGGTTTCCCCTACAGTTGATAGTGCTATGAGATGACTGTTGTTGTGAAATGGCGCTATATAAATAAAGTTGAATTGAATTGAATTGAATGTAAAGCAAAGTTCCAAAATACAAAATAACAGTACACTATAGGGGATTTGAGCTACCTCTAAGCATGTTTGTTAAGATTTTAAAGCATTTTTTTTGTGTTATATATGGGTAATATTTGAAGGTGAATAATACTGCCCATACCTGAAAACATTTGGAGAGTTCTCCTTCAGTCTGGAAAGGACAGAATTGTCTCGACCCACCATCGTGTTGCAATTGTCCGAACCAAAGCCCACAACATTCTCCCATGGAATATTGTGCAATCTAAAAATAAATAAATAAATGGTGATGGTGAAGGAGAATGGTGACGTCCAGTCCCTCGATTTCCCTTTTCTTCAAGCTTTGTTTTCTTCGCCGACGGCGAGCTGCAAGAAGCCATTTTGAAAATCACAAAAACACTGCTTAGGTGCGCTTGTGGAGGATCGAAATAAGTGCAGGCGGACGCTGAGCGTTCTGCCAGCTCCGTACGCTATGGGGGTCACACACGAGGTGTTCCTCCACACTCTCAATAATTTTTTTTCCCGTATATTTTTCTTTTTGGCGTACAGAAATGGCAATACGCCCGTATTTGCTAAAATTGCATTTTCCCCGTATTAAAATACGGCGAAACCGTATCACTTGACAGGTATGAGCTTTGTACTCGGCCTCATTGCCCGATTTAAATGCAAGAGAGTGAGCACACAGCATCTGACATACCTGACTGTTGATCCGGGGCTTCTGGTTGGGGAACTTCTTGACTTGTATGTATTCACGCCATGAGGTTATGTGTGTCTGCGAAATGTCTGTCCATCACAGCAACACAGTCTTCGTATGTGCTCGCAGGGCCGAAAGAGTGAAACACACACTGCCCCTCGCTACCAAGACTGTGGATTAGCACCCCTTTTAGTCTCTTGTCACTAGCATCATTTAGACCAGCAGCGGTGAAAAAAGCCTGGAATTTCTCATGCCAGCGGGACCAAGGGATCGGTGACTCACCTGGTAGAGCGAGGAACAATTACACGGGTTGTATTATTGCTTTTTTTTAATCCTTGTTGCCGTTGTTGTGTCTAAGAATGAGGCGCTGACAGTGGACGGGAACCAAACTCTCCTTTATTAAACACACAACTGATTATTTACAGATGGATGGTGCCGCCCTGCACTACGGCCAGTTCGCCACGGGACAACATCACCTATGATGAGCCACCACATCCAGACATCAAATTTACCACGTAACAATAGTCTATCATAGGAATTGTTTTGACATGTGACTATGCAAGCATCAGTGAGAACTAAGAAGTAATTAGCTAGGTCAAAATGTCTGGAAAAAAAGTGTGAGAGGCGCCCATAAAATTCTTGAGAGGAAAAGAGCTTAGGGAAAAGGAACTGCTCAAAAAAAAATCCAAAAGTGTAAAGGATTTTTCTAAGCTGGAGCATCGAGTGGAGGTGGGTTGCTAATTACTGCACCAAGGACATGGGTGGGCCATTAAAGCACTCACCTGGAGGAGGAGACCACCAGATCCCTCTGAAAGAGAGCAGGCCAGTACAGTGACGTAGGGTGAGGTTTGTGGGTGGTGAGGCCCTGACCCTTTCAAAGTCAGATTTACAAATATATGACCACAATAGCACAAGCTCAAATTTATCTTCAATTGCAAGTTTGCATGTTTTATGATCTTGTCACGAATTGCCCCTCGGGGCAGAGAGGAAGACCCAGATGCTGAACTGTAGTTTGTGGTATTTATTAACAAAAAATACAGAGTCCCAACACAAAAATCCAAACAGATATATAAGCAAAATTACACATGGAAAAATTGAAGCAAAACTCACCAGAATGGGGAAATGGTTCTGGTGGAGAAGAGGAAGTGTAACTCAAGACTCTGGCAAACAGAAATGAAAATAACAGCCCTTTAATAGGGTCAGAAACAAATGTTACAAGTGATAACAGGTATGGGTCACCTGAGTGGGCAGAAGGTAGCAATGATTGCAACTGGGCTCATCTGGGAGCAAAGAGAGGGAGAGCCGGGACTGACAGCTGACAGAAGCACCGCCCACACGGAGCAAAAAACCCAGAAGTGCTACTGACAGCTGGAGCCCCAGGAAGAGAGAAGATACAACAGAATATAAATACAATAAGTCACAGTCTCTGAAACTTGGCTTAATGAAGAGCAGGCTCCTCTGATGGCAATAGAGGGATATCAGATGTTTCTTATTAACAGATCTCAAAAAAAGGGTGGTGGTGTTGCACTGTATATTGATGACCTGTATAGGTGTAAGCTTGTAAATGGAATGTCCTTTGCACTACCAGGGATTTTGGAATGTGTTACTGTAGAGACTGACCAAGATAAAACAAAAAATCTAATTACGTATAAGTTGTATATATAGAACGCCGGGAACTTGCACTGAGACATTCAGAGAGCTGTCGAGCTGTACAATAATATTACTAGTAAGAAAATGGTAGTAATTTGTGGAGATTTCAAAATTGATTTACTAAATCCATATCAACAAAATGTAATTACAGAGTTCATGAATTCTATGTCTAGCATGAGCCTATATTCCACAATAACACATCCCAGTAGAATCACAGTTCACACTGCTACACTTATTGACAACCTGTTTGTTAATATTATTGATAAGAAAATAGAAAGTGGATTATTGATAAATGATATAAGTGACCATTTGCCAACCTTTGCACTTATCCATGGCCACACGGGGGCCAATACAGAAATTTTTTTTAAAATCGTTCAGATACAAATCACAAAATGCAATCAGTTCTTTTAAAGAAGACTTGCTGAAGCAAGACTGGACAAAAGTCTATGTATCAGATGTAAATGAAGCCTATGACACATTTATAAATACTGTAACCACTCTTTATGAAAAAAAATTGTCCATTAGTAAAGAAAAAGTTTAAACATAAATTTGCCGATAAGCCATGGTTAACCAAAGGATTACAAAAGGTGTGTAAAAAGAAAAATTTATTATATAAAGCTTTCCTAAAGAAAAGGACAAAAGAAGCAGAGCAGCGGTATAAAACATACAAAAATAAGTTAACATATATAATAAGATGTCGTAAAAGAGACTATTACAGTAAAGAACTGGAGAAAAACAGAGACAATATTAAAAATACATGGACAATACTTAACAATATTCTTGGAAATAAAAACAGAAATACAAGCTACCCAACCAGTTTTTCAAAAAATAATAAAACGATTCAGAGTGTGAATGCAGCTTCACCTGCAGATGAATTTAATAACTTTTTTGTTAACAGTGGTCCTAATTTGGCTCGAGAAATACCCATAACGGCACCCACAGGTGATACAATAAGCAAAAACACTGCTGTAAAAGACTCCATTTTCATAAAGAACACAGACGAGAGAGAGGTCATTGAAATTGTTAAATCATTTAAAAGTAAAACATCTACGGAGTGCGATGGTATTGACATGCTCTTAGTCAAAACTATTATTGAATGCTTAGTGAAACCACTGACGTATATTTGTAACCTGTCTCTCCAAAAAGGTATATTTCCCAATGCAATGAAAATAGCTAAAGTAATTCCGATATACAAGACGGGTGACAGAGGGGAATTCTCAAACTATAGACCAATTTCACTATTGCCGCAGTTTTCCAAGATACTTGAAAAAATATTCTATGAGAGAACTGACAACTTCATAATGAAGAATAATTTATTGTGTGAGCAGCAATATGGGTTCAGACACAAGAGGACAACTGCATTTGCTCTAATGGAATTTATAGAAAAAATATCAACTGCCGTTGAAAATAAAGAGTATTCACTTGGGGTATTCCTGGATCTTAAAAAAGCATTTGATACAGTGGATCATAATTTATTATTAAAGAAACTACAAAATTGTGGTATTAGGGGGGTAGCACTGTCCTGGTTATGTAGTTACTTAAAGAATAGATATCAGTATGTATGTGTTGGTAACAAAAACTCACAGTTACTGAAGGTTACTTGTGGAGTCCCACAGGGTTCAGTTTTGGGGCCACTGTTATTCAATATGTATATGTCACACACGGCTCTAGGGAGCCGCGCAATAAGAGCCAAGGGCGAGCCAGTGAGTCGTGATGTTTTATTGAAGGTAAGGGTGAGGGATGAGGGAAGCACAGATACTCAACACAATAACACTCATGAGCAGTACAGCGACAGAGAACACCGTTGGCACCGGTCGTAGGGGTACACAACAAGAGGGCTCACAGCAGGTAATACTCACGGGTTAAGCAGCCAGAAGAATAGAGAGCTGGCACTGGGCAAAGGACTCCAATACACAGATCACTCTTACAAGGTGGTACTCCCAAGTGATACAGTAAGGCAAGTAGCGGGTTAGCACCGGACATGGGGGTACCAAGGCACAAACTCCTTACGGGAAACACTTACGAGTTGTGCTGAAGATGAGGCAGGGGCTGGCACCAGACGAAGGGGCTCCAGCCTAGCAGTGCTTATGTCGCAGCCCCGAGTCATCGAGGCTGCTCCTATTTATTCACATTGGCAGCGCCCCAGCTGATGAGGACTAATTGGCCCCAGCTGTCCGTAATGCTGCCAGCTGGGAGCCTGCTGAGACGCTGCTCAATGGGAAGCAGGGATGAGGGAAAACATGGGCTGAGTGCTGAGACGGCATCTCAACCCATGGTGACAGAGCCTCCCCCTCAAGGTCGGGCTCCTGAACGACCAGAAACACCCCAGCCCCCCCCCCCCCCCACCTAGGGTGGGAGGAAGGGAGGCAGGGCCGGAGGGGGCGAAGCAAAGGGAAACACCAACAGGCCAATGTAGGGTAACAGGGCAAAAAAAAAAACAAAACCCAAACACAGTACTCTACATTGCACCAAAAAAAATGACAAAAAACGGATAAAGCAATTAGGGAGTGTGGACAACAGAACAAACACCACTCCATAATGCAAACAAAACTAAGAACAGGACAAGAGTGACACAAAGAAAAAAAAATGCTGAGTATGGGTAATGAATAGGGAGAGAGAAAAAACCCCACAATACACAGCACCATATATACATCCACCCACAGTCACCAAGAGAAGTGAAGGTGACTGGGACAAACGGACAATTACAGAGCATGGTTTGAAGGAAAACAAAGCACATGACTCTATAATGAACAGATAAAATTACAGACAGGGCACAAAAAGGAAATGCTGAGTACAGGCAAAGGAAAACCCACAGCACTGCGGATATAGAAATACACACAGTCACCTAAAGAAAAAGGAAATGCTGAGTACGGGCAAAGGAAAACCCACAGCACTACGGATATAGAAATACCCACAGTCACCTAAAGAAGTGAAAGTGACTGGAACGAACGGACAACTGCAGAGTATGGTCTGATAGGAAACAAAACATAACTCTACAATGCAAGGACGAGGCTAAAAACATGGTACAAAAAGTAAAATGCTGAGTACGAGGAATGGAAAACACACAGCACTATGAAAACACATCCACCAACAGGACAAAATATTACACCCGAGTGACCTTAATAATGATAAAAGAAAAAGTGACACCCGAGGAATATGGCAGGCAGAGTCCAAAAATGGCCGAGATGGCTCCGGAGATCTCCCCGCCCATTGTCCAGTTGGCAAACCAGGGAAAGGGAAATGTTCGGACGGCGAACTCCGGACCCAGATCCCAGGAATCCAGTCCACCGGCAGCCGAACCAGGCCACCCAAAGGCAAACGCAGACCAGCGGGGGGAACCAGATCACCGAACCGAAAGTTTTGTGGGTCGGGTCGTCGACCCGCATCACTCAACCATCAGGACCGTTGAGACGGACGAAGGGTCAGAGCGGGTCCCGGTGGAAGAGGCTCAGGGGAGAGCCGATGACGAGGGCGACGAGCGTCAGGCCGCAGGGAAACGGCCACCAGCCCATCGGACCTGGACAACACTGGGGCAGCACCCACGTCGGACCCCAATCGGGCCTTAGGCGAACCCACGTTGGACCCCGATTGGGTCTCGGGCAAACCCACGTTGGACACTGCACCAGAACCGACCTCCAACGTCGAACCTGGACCCTCCAGCACCACGAGGAACAGCGACTCCTCGCCAGTGACCCTGAAAGAAGGCTCAGAAGAGAAAACAGAACCGGGATCAGGATCACCGGCAGCGCCAGAACCCGGCGAGACGAGCTCAGACGCAGCGGGCGGCTGCACCCGGCTCGTCTCCCCTAGAGACAGGCTGAAGTGCTCAAAGATAAAAAGGGAGAAAAGAAAGGAGAGCACTCGCCTGATCTCGGGTTCTGACGCCGTCCAGGACTGCGAAGATCCGGGATCCGTCGTCAGGAGGTCGTTGTCAGGTTCCCATCCAGCCGCGTCGGGCCCCGCAGCCAGCACGATGGTCAGCGCAGCTTGAGATTCCTCCAGCTCCGGTAACCCCGCCGACGATCCACTCGGCGTGAAGCCAGAAGAATCTCGTCCCGCTGGACCGAACCGCTCCTCCGTGGAGACCCGGGGACGCTCAGTCGTCGGCGCAGACTCCATGCAGCAGTCAGTCCCCCTCCTCCGTCCGCAACGTAGCTGCGGAACCACAGGCCCTCTCCTTATCCCACCATGTTGATCCGGAGCCGGGGATCGCTCGGCGGAGAGAGACACAGAGGATGCGGGATTAGGAACACAGGTTACAGCAGGTGGGGGGAGTTCAGGGAGCTGCGAACCCTGAACTCCTCCTCCAGGAATGTGACAGAGCAAATCATTAAGCTGATGTGAAAAAACTATGACTTGCCTGCCTCCTGGAGGTTGAGTATCGCCTGCTGTGGTGGATACTGCTTCTTCCTCTCCCCGCCCGGCGATAACGGAGGACCCCCTGGGAAATCGTCTGAGGATCGCTCGCGTTGTCTCCAGCAGAGAGCTCACCAGGCCGGAATTCCAGGCACACACAGCAGTCAGGAAGCGCGTCGAGGAGGAGGGGGAAACAGCCGGGGTGAGCCAGCCTGAACGTCCAGGAATGACAGCGGGGAAATGAGGCCCAGGGAACGAGGCTGTGAAAGCTCCACACTGACGAGGCGAAGAGGTGACAGCTGCGTGGGAGGAACGGTCCTGACGGCGGCCCAGAACTGGATCCGGACGAGGTTCGTGCAGAGGTGATTCGGCGATGTGATGACGGCTATTCCCACGGGACGAAGCGAGGGGGGAACCCAGGAATCGCCGCTCCAGATCGGAGATCGAGGCGAGGAAGGCGTCGAGCACGGGAAAGCTTCGTAGCCCTGGAGTCCTCTCCATCAATCTCACTGCCGCCGCCACATGCCTGAAGATGGTGACAGGAAACACAGTGGAGCTCGCGACAGCCACTCGACCCCAGACATAACTGCTGTCAGCTGCGGCTCCTTGAAGGGAATCCCGAGTGACGTGGCGCAGGTCGGGGGAAGCCCTCTGGTTGGCGCGAACTCCCGGACTGGAATGGCGGCAGGAACGGGATCCCGAAGCGGGGGGAAACGTCGCCCACTTCGGCTTCCTGCCGGGATTTCCATCCAACCCGCGGAGCTTCTCTCGCTGCGTACCTGTGGCGTCTATCCTGGCACTGTCCTCGAGATGGAACACAGAATGACGGTAACAGTCCAGGAGTTCCTCAGCACGGCCCGGATGCCAGCGTCTCGCGTTGGAGGCGTCGTGCAGGGTGAAGAGCGTCCCGTCGACAGCCTCCGAGATGGACCTCAGCTCGTCGCCCTGGCGCCGGAAGTGACTTCTGGGAAATGGCATGCTAGCAGCGCTGATACCCGGACGGAAAGGTACAATTCCAGGGCGACTCACGGCCGCCGGTAACTCGTCTGGCTGCGACATACTGTCACACACGGCTCTAGGGAGCCGCGCAATAAGAGCCAAGGGCGAGCCAGTGAGTCATGATGTTTTATTGAAGGTAAGGGTGAGGGATGAGGGAAGCACAGATACTCAACACAATAACACTCATGAGCAGTACAGCGACAGAGAACACCGTTGGCACCGGGCGTAGGGGTACTGAAGATGAGGCAGGGGCTGGCACCAGATGAAGGGGCTCCAGCCTAGCAGTGCTTATGTCGCAGCCCCGAGCCATCGAGGCTGCTCCTATTTATTCACATTGGCAGCGTCCCAGCTGACGAGGACTAATTGGCCCCAGCCGTCCGTAATGCTGCCAGCTGGGAGCTTGCTGAGACGCTGCTCAATGGGAAGCAGGGATGAGGGAAAACATGGGCTGAGTGCTGAGACGGCATCTCAACCCATGGTGACAGTATACAAATGATATTGTGGTTTATATTAATCATATAGCCCATAACCTACATATGTATAAGCATATTAGAATGTTTGGTGATTACATATGTGCAACGACCTCACGCCTCAGAACAGGACAAGAGGTCTCAACCGCCAGCAAAGATCAAAGAGCATCCGAGGCACAGCGGTGGAGACCAGATCGATCGCCCTGACTTCCCAGGGCCAGGTGGAGGAGACAGAGGACAATGGAGGAGATCGATCGCCCTGACCACCCAGGGTCAGGTGGAGGAGTCGGAAGACAAAGGAGGGGGGATTAAGCTAATGCGGGATGTCAGCTTTGATATGCAATGTCTTTTGTTATGTGTAGGTATAAGTATGTAGGTCTGAATGTGTTCGATCTCTTATTCTGCTTCTGCACTGAGATGAGACTTGTTAGAGGAGCGAAGCTGATAATAAACTTTGGTTTATAAATCACATCGCCTCGTTATTCCAAGCTCTTCTACACTGGTGGCCCTGACGCGAGGATGGAACAGAGACGTTTTCCCGCGATTGACTCATCGGAGGCGACCCAGGCAAGCGCCGGCGCCCACGCAGACAGGGGGACAGATGGACGACGTTCCCCCACAGCAGAAGCTACAGAGAGGGCTCAACCGAGCACCAGCCCCGCCGTGAGAGCGGAAGAAAGGCGCTCTCACCCGGCGGACACATCAGGGACGGCCCACACAAACGGCGTCACCGTCAAGCTGCCAGACTTCTGGCAGGAAGACCCGAGCTCGTGGTTCCAGCAAGCTGAGGCTCAGTTTGCACTGGCGGGCATAATGGCAGACGACACAAAATTTTATCACATCGTCGCCAAACTCGACGCTGCCACGTCAAGATGTGCGTGGAGCATAATCCAACGGCCGCCCGCCCATGACAAATACAGAGAGCTTAAGGCGATCATCGTGGAGAATTTCGTCCCCTCAGCCGAGGAGAGAGCAGAGAAAATCCTGGCGATCTACGGCCACAGAGGATGCAGACCCAAGGCCCTCATGGAGGACATGCTGCAGCTTAAGGAAGAGGACAACGACAACTTCCTTTTCCGATATATCTTCCTCAGCACTCTGCCACCACACATGAGAGGGACGCTGGTCAACATGCGGTGCAACACCCAGCAGGACTTCCGCGCGCTGGCCCGAGAGGTGCAGCGGCTCGTTAACGCCTGCGGGGAACAGATGGCTACGGCAGCATCCGCAGATCTCAGCGCGGAAGCCCAGAGCAGCAGAGAACCACAGACAACCGAGCAGAGCCCGCCCACCATGGCGGCAACACGACCAAGACGCAGCAGGCGGAACAACCTCTGCTATTACCACCACCGTTTCGCCGGGAGAGCGTACAAATGCGCGCCCCCCTGCAAATTCAAAAGTTCAGGAAACGCCAAAGCCGAGAGGCCGTTAACAGCCGTGGCTCTCGGTGAGAAAAATAAACTACTGTATGTGACTGACGGACACACCGGGAGACAATTCCTGATCGACACCGGAGCTCAGCTGAGTTTTATCACCCCTTCCCACGCAGACCGGGCCATGGGTCCCCGGGGAAATGGAGCGATGGCAGCCAACGGCTTGATCATCGACACCTTCGGTGAAAGGAACCTGCATCTTTCATCCACGGCCGCAACTATAAATGGACATTTATTGTAGCGGCGGTGAGCTTTAACATGTTGGGCGCTGATTTTTTGTGTGCACATGGGTTGTTAGTCGATCTAGCAAATAGACGCTTGGTTAATGCACTGTCATTTTCTTCTATCCCCTGCTCAGCTCGAGTTTCTCCACCACCCGTGCAGGCCAACGTCACAACAGCAGGAGGTAAGTTTGACCAACTCCTCACCCAATTTCCAGCACTCACAGTTCCAAAATTTTCAGCAACAGTAGCGAAACACGGGGTTGAACACTTCATTCCCACAACGGGCCCACCCGTATTCGCCAAAGCTCGGCGCTTAGACGCGACCAAGCTCGCCATAGCACGGGACGAATTTACCACCCTTGAAAAATTAGGCATTATCAGACGCTCGAAAAGCCCCTGGGCATTGCCACTACACATGGTCCCGAAAACCGACGGTTCTTGGAGACCGTGCGGCGATTACCGCAGATTAAACAATGCGACAGCGCATGACCGCTACCCAATTCCTCACATCCAAGATTTTCACTACATCTGGCGGGTGCGTGCATTTTTTCTAAAATAGACCTGGTCCGCGGCTATCACCAAGTCCCCGTTCAAGAGGAAGACATTCCTAAAACAGCTGTAATAACCCCCTTCGGTCTTTTTGAATTTTTGCGGATGCCGTTTGGCCTCAAAGGCGCTGCTCAAACCTTTCAGCGGATGATGGACGCGGTATTACGCGATCTCCCTTTCGTGTTCGTCTACCTCGACGATATGCTGGTAGCCAGCTCGTCGGAGGAAGAACACGAACAACACCTCACTACGGTTTTTCAGAGACTAGAAGAGCACGGATTAATAATCAGTCCAGCCAAATGCAGATTCAGCGTGTCACAAATTGATTTTTTGGGACACAGAGTTTCACCGAAGGGGGCAGTCCCATTGCCAGACAAAGTTCGAGCAGTAAAAAATTTTCCACGATCACAAACAATCAAATCGCTGCAAGAATTTTTGGGAATGGTTAATTTTTACAACCGTTTCCTCCCCCGCGCAGCTCAACTCATGCAGCCCCTGTATGCCGCGCTCAGAAAACAAAAGCCTTCCAACGCGGTCGAATGGACCCCGGAGCGCGAAGGCGCCTTCGCGGAAGTAAAAAGTGCTCTAGCGAACGCCACATTGTTGGTTCACCCTGATCCCTCGGCCCGCATTGCGCTAACCACAGACGCTTCAGACCTGGCCATAGGGGCAGTTGTGGAACAACACGTTGGCGGAACCTGGCAACCTTTAGCATTTTTTAGCAAATCGTTAAACCAAACTGAGCGTAAATATAGCACTTTTGACAGGGAGCTGCTAGCGCTTCATTTATCCATCCGCCACTTGCAGTTCTGGTTAGAAGGGCGGCGTTTCACGGCTTTTGTAGACCACAAACCGCTCACCTTTGCGATGGCTAAAATTTCAGAACCATGGTCAGGCAGGCAACAAAGACAGCTAGCTGCAATTTCAGAGTTCACCACAGACATTCGACATGTGGCAGGCAAACTTAACGTGGTAGCAGACTGCCTCTCTCGCGCTGTAACATCGCCAGAGCACGAGGAGACAGATTATACTACCTCAGCCGCAGAACTCTTCGCCAACGTGGACATGTACGCGGCCCCAATTCACGTAGGGATAGATTACGCAGCCATGGCAGAGGAGCAAAGCAGTGACGCGGACGTGCGCGCGCTCCTGTCTGGACCAACAGGGTTAAGGCTGGAGGAAAGGGGTTTACGCGACGGTGTACCCCCCCCCCTAATATGCGACATCTCAACCGGCCGACCTCGCCCGGTAGTCCCAGCTGCATGGTGCCGCCGTATTTTCGACTCAATTCACTCCCTCGCGCACCCAGGTGTGCGCGCCTCGGTTAAAATGGTCGCCGAAAACTTTGTGTGGCCCGGCCTGCACAAAAATGTAAAGGAATGGGCAAAAACTTGCATGTCTTGTCAGCGCGCCAAAATACACAAGCACACAAAAGCCCCTCTAGAGCCTTTTCCAATCCCAGCTAGAAGGTTCGACCACGTTCATGTCGACCTCGTGGGACCACTACCTTCCTCTCAAGGTTTCACACACCTGTTAACAATGATAGACCGTACTACGCGCTGGCCTGAGGCGGTCCCTCTGGCGTCAACCACAGCGGCGGAAGTCGCTCGCGTTTTTTTGACAAACTGGGTGGCACGTTTCGGCGTCCCATCGGACATCACGTCCGATAGGGGGCCTCAATTTGTCTCAGAGCTTTGGTCAGCTATGGCCAGCAGCTTAGGGGCGACAATTCACCGCACCACCGCTTATCACCCTCAGGCTAATGGGTTATGCGAGCGCTTTCACAGATCTTTAAAGGCCGCCCTCAGAGCCTCACTAACGGATACAAATTGGGTAAATAAACTTCCCTGGGTTTTATTGGGGTTGCGTGCTGCGCCTAAAGAGGATCTAGACGCCTCCCCAGCAGAATTAGTTTTTGCACAACCTCTCAGACTCCCAGGTGAGTTTTTACCAGAGAACCCAGAGCCTGGGCATCTTCCAACCCTGAGGCCTTTAGGCAGCAACGGACCGGACACTCTCCCCGGACCGGCACATCACTCTTTTCCACAGGTTTTTGTCCCCCAAGCTTTAAAAAATGCCGAATTCGTTTTTGTTAGGCATGATGCTTCAAAATCAACCCTCCGTCCACCATACGATGGACCATTCAGAGTGCTGGAACCTGGTGATAAGCATTTTGTGCTTGATTTAGGGGACAGAAAAGAAACAGTCAGCACTGACAGACTTAAACCTGCTTTCTTGTTGAGAGACGAACCTGCATGGGGGGCGAGGGCACCTCGGCGGGGTAGACCCCCCAAGAAAAAAGACTCAACCCCCCTGCAGGGAACAAATAACCACTCTCCTCCCCAAGATGCAGATTCCTTACAGGAAGGTCCCGCCAGGACGCGCAAGCGGACCCACAGCAGATTCGGGAGAAGATTAAAACCCAGACAGCACAGGGACTGATGCAAATTAACCAAAAGTTGTTAACTATTTTATCAGATTGTGCTGTGACAGTTTTAAGACTGATTTGTGATATTACTACGCTGTTATGGTTACCACTGAATTCTCTACAGGAGCATGGCTGCTGGAAAAGTTTCTTCCTTGTCAAGAGGTTTAACAGTATAGTATGTCATAGAAATTATCTTGAACTGTGGACTTACTTTGATTGTCCTTTTCTTAGTCATTTGGGGGGGGGGGCTGTGGTTTATATTAATCATATATCCCATAACCTACATATGTATAAGCATATTAGAATGTTTGGTGATTACATATGTGCAACGACCTCACGCCTCAGAACAGGACAAGAGGTCTCAACCGCCAGCGAAGATCAAAGAGCATCCGAGGCGCAGCGGTGGAGACCAGATCGATCGCCCTGACTTCCCAGGGCCAGGTGGAGGAGACAGAGGACAATGGAGGAGATCGATCGCCCTGACCACCCAGGGTCAGGTGGAGGAGTCGGAAGACAAAGGAGGGGGGATTAAGCTAATGCGGGATGTCAGCTTTGATATGCAATGTCTTTTGTTATGTGTAGGTATAAGTATGTAGGTCTGAATGTGTTTGATCTCTTATTCTGCTTCTGCACTGAGATGAGACTTGTTAGAGGAGTGAAGCTGATAATAAACTTTGGTTTATAAATCACATTGCCTCGTTATTCCAAGCTCTTCTACAATATATGTAAAGTTTCAGAAAAAATGGATTTAATATTGTTTGCCAATGACACTAATTTATTATGCAGTGGAAACAATTTGGAACAACTTTTGGATACACTCGGAAAGGAATTAGGAAAGCTTAAACTGTGGTTTGATTCAAACAAATTAACGCTCAATTTAAGTAAGACAAAATTTATAGTTTTTAACAACCATCACAACAACTTAGTATCTAAACTCAGTGTAAATGGTGTAGAGATTGAAATGGTACCTAAATCTGGTATCTAAATTTCTCGGAGTAATAATTGATAATAAACTGTGTTGGAAGTCACATATTAATTATATTAAAGGTAAAATATCCAAATCAATTGCAATACTTCACAGAGTGAAATATTTGCTGAATCAACCCACACTATATACCTTGTATCATTCATTAATACTCCCATACATGACATATTGTACTGAAGTATGGGGAAATACATATAAAACAAACATATATCCAGTCTTTATGCTTCAGAAGAGAGCTATTAGAATAATAAACAAAGCTGCTTACAGGGAACCAACAAACCCACTTTTTTTTAAAAATTAAAAGCTCTCAAGTTGAAAGATCTGGTTGACTTTAAAACTGCAGTAATAATGTTTAAAGTGAAGAATCTATCACTGCCCACAAATATCCAAAAGTTGTTCCAAATAAGGGAGAAACAATATCATTTCAGAGGAACATGTATATTTCAAAAACCTTCAGTGAGAACTACCACCAAGCAACACTGTGTTTCAGTGCAAGGAGTCAGATTATGGAACGATTTTGGACCTGAATTAAAATCATGTACAACGCTTGGACAATTTAAACAAAAACTAAAGGAAGAAATACTCCAAACATATATACAAGATGACATGTAAAATCACATAAGGATTGTCATATCCAGTCTGCGTTGTGTTGTAGCTTAGTTTTTTGTCACATTTTGTCTTAGCTTTGTTCTGAATTGTAATCGCTCTTGTTTTGTTTTTCTTTTGAATTCTTGGATGGAATATGGGTGGGCAATATAAGCTGTGGCTTCAGCCATCACCCATTTCGGATAACTTATGTTGAACTGTATAATCAGAGTAGTTATTGTCTAATTTGACCTTATTGGATTTTCTTTCCCCCTTTGTTATATTATTCTGTTTCTTTTTAATCTGTACTTTTAATCTATCCAAAGTAAAGATTAATTCATTCATTCATTCATTCTTCCAATAAGGTAACAAAGACAAATAAACCCAAACATATAAACAACAACACTACAATGAACATAATGAGAAAAATAATTCATACTAAGAAACAATACAGGATAAGTGAAAATTAACCAAAGAAAAAAATGAGAATAAAAACTCAAAAATACAACACTACACAAATATGAAAAAAGATAAAGAGACCGAGCATGGTTGGATCCCCCCGTGCTCAGAACGTGACAGATCTGCTAATTGTACATTATAAAATCCGATTATATAAATAATTGATTAACAAAACAACTAAGGCATTTTACTGAACTGCCTCTTGATAGAATGCACAGTGAATTTCAATTCAGTTCTGCAATGCATGTCTAGAGTTTTTACTGTGAAGGGAAGAAGCAGAAATAATAGTACACTCCAGTTGCTTTTGTTTTGCAGAAAGGCAGTTAAAGGTCTGCTGACTAATTCCATGCCTCCCTGTTTTCATTTCATTCAACTCTCCTGAATATAAACAAAGTACAAAGACCCTTAGCTACACAAATAAAATGTATTAAGTTATTTTACAGACAAATTTTGGGGGCCTAAAATTGATTACAGACTGCTTGTTTCAGGCCAAGGAAGAACTAAACTTCCAGCACATTTGCTATGCACCCTGTAGCTCCACAATTCAATACAAATTCAAGTATGTAAAACAAGTATGCATGGTCTTGCTTTTACTTGTAAATGATATCCATCTGCATATCCCTCTGGACAAACATCTCAATGACTTTGTTGTAAAAGTCCTCCTTGTCTTCTTTTAGTTTTAAAAGTCTCTCTGTCTCAATCAAGATTATCTGTATTTGTGAAATAGCTCCGTTTTTTTTTTTATTCACAGCTGAGCTTTCATGCATCTTATCATGTTTATTGTAAATGGGTTAAAGTTAAATATTCATACTACATAATGTGACTGACTCTTTGTTGTTCTTTCCCTATTTAACATCAGTGTTGCATTGGTTTGATCTGTGGAAAGACAGGCATACTTACACACTGCACCAAGTCATAGCTCAAGTAAGGTCATTTCTACATGTTCCTCTGTCTAAAACTGTATTATAAGTTGTTCAGGAAAACACGCAGCAACCTGTTTCCTGTTAATGATTGTCTTCAGCTAGTCCTCCAATTTAAGAGTAATTAGTCTATATGAAGCGCAGAAAATCATCTGGCACCGTTATGTACAGGTACATGACTATGACAAGTGGTTTGTTGTGGCGCTCAAAATTTTAACTGAATTGCTTTTAGTCTATGCATATAAAAGGTACTACTAATAATGATAGTTTTCAGCTAGTCTACATAAGCCTATGACAACACAGTGATAACTACCTGGGGGTGCCACTGTGACAACAGCATTAGAGAATTTCTGGACTTGAGTCTTGGCTTTTGATTTTGATGTGCCACCCCAAGATGTCTCACTGTGAAAAACATTACCAAACTTTCATCAGTTTGACTGTCCCACCAGAGAAAATAAAACACTGGATCTCCTGTATGTCATTGTCAGAGATGCATATAGTGTCACAGCTCTTCCCCCCATTGGCAAATCGGATCACTGTAAAATGGTAAATGGCATTCACTTATATAATGCTTTTATTCTCATCTCTTGATGACCAAAGCACTTTACAGATCCTGCTATCCACCCATTCACACACACATTCACACACTGATGGCGGCATGCTACCTAACATGGCGCCTCCAGACCCACCAGGAGCAATTGGGGGTGAAGTGTCTTGCCCAGGGACACAAGGGCAGGATATCCGGGGAGAGCGGGATTCGAGCCACCAACCATGTGGTTATTGGACGACCTGCTCTACCTCCTGAGCCACTGCCGCCCCGCGTGGTCTGTATATGTATGGTGATGTATGGTCATGTTATCACCCAAGTAAGTTCCCCTTGTGCAAAGGCAGTCTGCTTATACACGGACTGTGAGGAGGTGGGTACAGGAGGCTGCTGATGCACTACAGGACTGCTTCGAGATGACGGACTGGAGCGTACTCTGTGAACCAGATGGGGTGGATATAGACAATATGGCTAACTGCATCAAAGAATACATCAAATTCTGTGATGACACAACCATGCCAGCTCAGACTGTACACTGTTTCCACAACAACAGACCATGGGTCACCAGTGACCTGAAAGCACTTCTGAACAAGAAGAAGGAAGCTTTTAAGTCTGAAGAGAAGGAGAAACTGAGGGGAGTGCAGCATGAGCTGAGAGAGATGCTGAGGAGGTGCAAGGACAATTATAGGAGGAAGATGTAAGATAAACTCAGGCAAAACAACACTAAGGATGTGTGGATGGGAATGAAACAAATAACTGGGTGCAAGGGGAGAGAGAAACAGAAGATACACACACGTCCAAGGACGGAAAATTGTTTCAAACATAAGGAATTGTTCAGAACTCCTTATACAAAGATATAGTAATGATAATCAAGTCAGTGGCAGTAATGCACCTGTAAGCTGGTTGCAAACTGCCAATCAAATCTAAAAGAAGAAGAAGAAGAAGAAGAGAGACAGACCGGCATCTGGGAGCCTTGAGATAGCTGATGAGCTGAATCTGTTTTTTGATAGACTCAACTCACCATCTGTAACCCCCACAACACAGCCAGGCCCCCACACACCCCTCCCCCACCCTTGTCACCCCCACAACACAGCCAGATCCTCACACACCCCTCCGCCCACCCTCCCATGCAGTACCTCTCTCCATCTCCCCCCACCCCCCTCCTCGGAGGACACCAGACCCCCCCCCCCCCCCCGCCCACATCACTGTGACTACAGACCAGGTTAAGAAACAGCTGGAGAGACTCCATCAGTGGAAGGCTGCGGGCCCTAATGGCATCTCCACCAGGATCCTGAGGACCTGTGCCAACCAGCTAGCTTTGGTACTGAAACACCTGTAAAACCTGAGCCTGAGTCTGGAGAGAGTACCGGTGCTGTGGAAGATGTCCTGCTTGGTTCCTGTCCCCAAGAAGTCATCTCCATCGGACCTGAATGATGATCGACCAGTTGCCCTCACATCTCATGTGATGAAGGTCCTGGAGAGACTGGTCTTAGCCCACCTGAGGCTGCAGGTGAAGACGTGGCTGGACCCTCTGCAGTTTGGATATCAGCCCTACTTAGGAGTTGAAGACGCTGTCATCTGCCTGCTGCAACGAGCCCATATGCACCTGGATGGCGGTGGAGACACTGTGAGAATCACATTCTTTGATTTCTCCAGTGCCTTTAACGCCATCCAGCCACTGCTGCTGGGTGAGAAGCTGTGGGTGATGGGGGTTAACAGCTCTGTGATCTCCTGGATTACTGACTACCTGACAAGCAGGCCACAGTTTGTCCGGCTGGGGAGTGTCTTGTCCGGCGTGGTGATTAGTGATATGGGAGCTCCACAGGGGACTGTGCTCTCTCCTTTTCTATTCACCTTATACACCACTGACTTTCAGCACAACACTGAGTCATGCCACCTGCAGAAATTCTCTGACGACTCAGCTGTTGTTGGGTGTATAAGTGGGGGAGAGGAGGGGGAGTACAGGGCACTGGTAGACAGATTTGTGGAGTTGACAGAGCAGAATCACCTGAGGCTGAACGTCAGCAAGACCAGAGAGATGGTGATTGACTTCAGGAATAAGACACCTTCTCAGCCATTGCAGATTAGGGGGGAGGACATGGAGGTGGTTGAGGACTACAAATACAGTGGTGTGAAAAAGTGTTCAGAGTTCATGAATTCTATGTACAGTATGAGTCTATATCCCACAATAACACATCCCAGTAGAATCACAGTTCACACTGCTACACTTATTGATAACCTGTTTGTTAATATTATTGATAAGAAAATAGAAAGTGGATTATTGATACATGACATAAGTGACCATTTGCCAGTCTTTGCACTTATCCATGGCCACACGGGGGCCAATACAGAAAAAACTTTAAAATCTTTCAAATACAAATCACAAAATGCAATCAGTTCTTTGAAAGAAGACCTACTGAAGCAAGACTGGACAAAAGTCTATGTATCAGATGTAAATGAAGCCCATGACACATTCATGAACATTGTAACCACTCTTTATGAAAAAAATTGTCCATTAGTAAAGAAAAAGCTGAAACAGAAAGTTGTCGACAAGTCATGGTTAACCAAAGGATTACAAAAAGCGTGTAAAAAGAAAAAATTATTATATAAAACTTTTCTAAAGAAAAGGACAAAAGAAGCAGAGTAGCGGTATAAAACATACAAAAATAAGTTAATATATATAATGAGATGTAGTAAAAGAGACTATTACAGTAAAGAACTGGAGAAAAACAGAGATAATATTAAAAATACATGGACAATACTTAACAATATTCTTGGAAATAAAAACAGAAATACAAGCTACCCAACCAATCTTTCAAAAAAACAAAACAAAACAAAACAAAACAAAAAAACGACTCAGAGTGTGAATGCAGTCTCACCTGTAGATGAATTTAATAATTTTTTTGTTAACATTGGTCCTAATTTGGCTCGAGAAATACCCATTACAGCACCTACAGGTGATACAATAAGCAAAAACATTGCTATAAAGGACTCCATTTTCATAAAGAACACAGACGAGAAAGAGGTAATTGAAATTGTGAAATTGTTTAAAAGTATAACATCTACGGATTGTGATGGTATTGACATGGTTTTAGTCAAAACTATCATTGAATGATTAGTGAAGCCACTGATGTATATTTGTAACCTGTCTCTCCAAAAAGGTATATTTCCCAATGCAATGAAAATAGCTAAAGTAATTCCGATATACAAGACGGGTGACAGAGGGGAATTTTCAAACTATAGACCTATTTCACTATTGCCACAATTTTCCAAGACACTTGAAAAAATATTCTGTGAGAGAACTGACAACTTCATAATGAAGAATAATTTATTGTGTGAGTAGCAATATGGGTTCAGACACAAGAGAACAACTGCATTTGCTCTAATGGAATTTATAGAAAAAATATCAACTGCCGTTGAAAATAAAGTAGAGTATTCAGTTGGGGTATTCCTGGATCTTAAAAAAGCATTTGATACAGTGGATCATAATTTATTATTAAAGAAACTACAAAATTATGGTATTGGGGGGTAGCACTGTCCTGGTTATGTAGTTACTTAAAGAACAGGTATCAGTATGTATGTGTTGGTAGCAAAAACTCACAGTTACCGAAGGTTACTTGTGGAGTCCCACAGGGTTCAGTTTTGGGGCCATTGTTATTCAATATGTATATAAATGATATATGTAAAGTTTCGGAAAAAATTGATTTAATATTGTTTGCAGATGACACTAATTTATTATGCAGTGGAAACAATTTGGAACAACTTTTGGATACACTTGGAAAGGAATTAGGAAAGCTTAAACTGTGGTTTGATTCAAACAAATTAACGCTCAATTTACACTACCGTTCAAAAGTTTGGGGTCACTTAGAAATTTCCTTATTTTTGAAAGAAAAACACTTTTTTTCAATGAAGATAACTTTAAACTAATCAGAAATACACTCTATACATTGCTAATGTGGTAAATGACTATTCTAGCTGCAAATGTCTGGTTTTTGGTGCAATATCTACATAGGTGTATAGAGGCCCATTTCCAGCAACTATCACTCCAGTGTTCTAACGGTACAATGTGTTTGCGCATTGCGTCAGAAGGCTAATGGATGATTAGAAAACCCTTGTGCAATCATGTTAGGTCTGCAATGCTGTAATTGCTGCAAATGGAGGATTCTTTGACGAAAGCAAAGTTTGAAGGAAAAAATTATTATTTCAAATACAAGTCATTATTTCTAACCTTGTCAATGTCTTGACTATATTTTCTATTCATTTTACAACTCATGGTGGTAAATAAAAGTGTGACTTTTCATGGAAAACACAAAATTGTCTGAGGTGACCCCAAACTTTTGAACGGTAGTGTAAGTAAGACAAAATTTATAACTTTTAACAACCATCACAAGTTTCCTGCACTTTGCTGATCGACACTGGAGACCACCGTAAGGTCATCCTCCGGTTCATGGACTTCAAACTGGATGGGACAGGGTACGGCGACTACGTGAAGGTATATGATGGTCTAGAAGAGAACCCTCACCGGGGCAGATCACAACAACTTAGTATCTAAACTAAGTGTAAATGGTGTAGAGATTGAAAGGGTATGTGAAATTAAATTTCTTGGAGTAATAATTAATAATAAACTGTGTTGGAAGTCACATATTAATTATATTAAAGGTAAACTATCCAAATCAATTGCAACACTACACAGAGTGAAATATTTGCTGAATCAACCCACACTATATACTTTGTATCATTCATTAATACTCCCATACATGACATATTGTACTGAAGTATGGGGAAATACATATAAAACAAACATATATCCAATCTTTATGCTTCAGAAGAGAGCTATTAGAATAATAAATAAAGCTGCTTATAGGGAACCAACAAACCCACTTTTTCTTGAATTAAAAGCTCTCAAGTTGAAAGATCTGGTTGACTTTAAAACTGCAGTAATAATGTTTAAAGTGAAGAATCTATCACTGCCCAAAAATATCCAAAAGTTGCTCCAAATAAGGGAGAAACAATATCATTTCAGAGGAACATGTATATTTCAAAAACCTTCAGTGAGAACTACCACCAAGCAACACTGTGTCTCAGTGCAAGAAGTTTATTATTTATTTAGCGAATGCAAAGTCCTTAAGCCAAGCAGTTGCCTCCTGGTTTGCTGTATGGAGGGTGTGTAATCCTCCTTCCAGTCTTTGGAGCGGGCAAGCCTCTATGATGTGTTCCATAGTTTGCTCCTCTCCACATGTGCACAGTGGGCTAGGGCTACTGCCCCATCTGTGAAGGCTGGCCAAGCAGGGGCCATGTCCAGTCCTGAAGCGATTGAGTGTAGACCACTGTCTCCTTGGGAGGTTGGTGCCCGGGACCTGTTGGTTGGGGTTTATCACCAGCTGTTTGTTTGGGACCTCCTTGGTCTCCCATTCCTCTTGCCAAGCTGTCTGGATGGTAAAGTCAGCTGGGGGAGGGTTTTTCCAAATCGGCCGTCTGGATGAAAGTCGGGCAGTGGGTGGGGTGTAGATATCTGCATGGATTGGTAAGTGAGGAAAATCTTTAACTTTTTGGAGCATCCTTTGAGTTAATGCTGCTCGCCGGATGTGTGGAGGGGCTATGTTTGACAGTACAGAGAGCCAGGGGAGTGGTGTTGAGCGGATTGTTCCAGTTATAGTTCTCATGGTTGAGTTGAGCTGGGTGTCTACATGGTGTGTGTAAGATGACCTGGACCAGACAGGGGCACAATATTCTGCTACAGAGTATGAAAGGGCCAGTGCTGAGGTGCGCAGGGTGGAGACTGCCGCCCCCCATTTTGCACCAGCGAGCTTGCAGAGCAGGTTGTTTCGTACTTTCACCTTAGCAGCCGTCCCCTTTAGATGTTCCTTGAAGGATAAGGTCCTATCAAGGGTCACTCCAAGATAAGTTGGATTTGGGGCATGCTTAAGCTTGAGTCCGCTCAGGTGGATGTTTAGTTCTCTGGCAGCTTTTGCATTGTGGAGATGAAATACACTGGAGACGGTTTTTGCTGGGCTTGGTTTTAGGCGCCAGATTTTGCAGAACTGGTCCAGTTTAGCAAGATCTTCCGTGAGCACCCGTTCCAGTGGTTCAAAGTCTGGTGCTTGGAATGCCAAACAGATGTCGTCTGCATAGATGAATTTGCGGGATTTTGTAGTAGGCAGGTCGTTTATGTAGAGGTTGAACAGAGTTGGAGCTAGAACTGAGCCTTGTGGGAGTCCGTTTTTCTGCATTCTCCATGCACTTGTGTTCTGACTGAGGTGGACTCTGAACCTTCGGTTGGTCAGCAGGGTTTTTATAATTGCTGTTGCCCAAGCAGGGATCGCCTTTATAAGTTTCAGGAGGAGGCCTTTGTGCCAGACCGTATCATAGGCGGCTGTAAGATCGAGAAACACAGCCCCTGTCTTCAGTCTGCTCTCGAAGCCATTTTCAATGAAGGTGGTTAGGGCCAGCACTTGTTCTCCTGTACTGCGGTCCTTGCGGAAACCTGCTTGATCCACACTTAGAATATCCTCTATTTCTGGGGAAATGCGTTGCAGTATTAGGCGCTCCATGATTTTGTAAGGAACGCTGAGTAGGGAGATTGGGCGGTAGCTTGCTGGTAGTTTGTGGTCTTTGCCAGGTTTTGGGATGGCAATGACCTTTGCTGCCCGCCATTTCTTTGGGATCGAGTTCGTTTGTGTGATCCTTGTGTAGAATTGTGTCAACCAGGTTAGGGCTCGGGGGCCAAGATTTTTCATGAATTCTGGGAAGATGTTATCGTATCCTGCTGCCTTTCCACATTTCAGGCCCTGTAGGACTTTCTCCAGTTCAGCAGCCTCGAAGGGTTCAGGGTTCGTTTCCTCTACAGGCATTTTTTGGTGTTTTTTTTAGCTCAGTTGTAACTGCTCTTCTGGTGTCTTTGTCTTGGGGTGCTTTGGCGATAGTCAGTAGGTGGGATGCAACTTGGTTGGGTGTGACGGATGCTCGGCTTTGGCTAGGGGGCTTCTGTGCAGCTCCTAGGCGACGGATGAGGCTCCAACATTTCCTGCTAGAGTGGGTAAAGCTCCGGTCAGCAACTGTCTCCTCCCATTTCTTTCGCCGGGCTGTATTTAGCGATTCAATGAGAATTGAATCGCTAAATTTGAATCGAGATTCAAATGTGCAAGAAGTCAGACTGTGGAATGCTTTTGGACCTGATTTAAAATCATGTACAATGGTTGGACAATTTAAACAAAAACTAAAGGAAGAAATACTCCAAACATATATCCAAGGTGACATGTAAAATCACATAAGAATGATCATATTCAGTCTGTGTTGTGTTGTTGCTTAATTTTTTTTTTTTGGTCACATTTTGTCTTAGCTTTGTTCTGAATTGCAGTCGCTCTTGTTTTGTTTTTCTTTTGAATTCTTGGATGGAATATGGGTGGGCAATATAAGCTGCGGCTTCAGCCATCACCCATTTCGGATAACTTATGTTGAACTGTATAATCAGAGGAGTCATTGTTTAATTTGAACTTGTAAGATTTTTTCCCCCTTTGTTATATTATTCTGTTCCTTTCTTTTAATTTTTACTTTTAATCTATCCAAAATAAAGATTCATTCATTCATTCATTCATTCATTCAAAAAGTGTTTGCCCCCTTCCTGATTTCTCATTTTTTTTATGTTTGTCATCTTTAAATGTTTCAGATCATCAAACAAATTTAAATATTAGACAAAGATAACGCAAGTAAACACAAAATGCTGTTTTTAAATGAAGGTGTTTATTATTAAGGGAAAAAAAAATCCAAACCTACATGGCCCTGTGTGAAAAAGTGATTGCCCCCTAAATCTAATAACCGGTTGGGCCACCCTTAGCAGCAACAACTGCATCAAGCATTTATGATAACTGGCAATGAGTCTTTAACAGCACTGTGGAGGAATTTTGGCACACCCATCTTTGCAGAATTGTTATAACTCAGCCACATTGGAGGGTTTTTGAGCATGAACCGCCATTTTAAGGTCATAACACAGCATCTCAATCGGATTCAGGTCAGGACTTTGACTAGACCACTCCAAAGTCTTCATTTTGTTTTTCTTAAGCCATTCAGAGGTGGACTTGCTGGTGTGTTTTGGATCATTGCCCTGCTGCAGAACCCAAGTGTGCTTCAGCTTGAGGTCACGAACAGGTGGCTGGACATTTTCCTTCTGCATTTTTTGGTAGACAGCAGAATTCACGGTTCTATTTACCACAGCAAGTCTTCCAGGTCCTGAAGCAGCAAAAGAGCCCCAGGCCATCACACTACCACCACTATATTTTACTGTTGGTACAGTTGGGCAAAAAAGTATTTAGTCAGCCACTAATTGTGCAAGTTCTCCCACTTAAAAGATGAGAGAGGTCTCCAATTTTCATCATAGGTATACCTCAACTATGCGAGACAAAATGAGAAAAAAAAATCCAGAAAATCACATTGAAGGATTTTTAATGAATTAATTGGTAAATTCCTCAGTAAAATAAGTGTTTGGTCAATAACAAAAGTTCATCTCAATACTTTGTTATACACCCTTTGTTGGCAATGACAGAGGTCAAACATTTTCTGTAAGTCTTCACAAGGTTTTCACACACTGTTGCTGGTATTTTGGCCCATTCCTCCATGCAGATCTCCTCTAGAGCAGTGATGTTTTGGGGCTGTCGCTGGGCAACACAGACTTTCAACTCCCTCCAAAGATTTTCTATGGGGTTGAGATCTGGAGACTGGCTAGGCCACTCCATGACCTTGAAATGCTTCTTACGAAGCCACTCCTTCGTTGCCCGGGCGGTGTGTTTGGGATCATTGTCATGCTGAAAGACCCAGCCACGTTTCATCTTCAATGCCCTTGCTGATGGAAGGAGGTTTTCACTCAATATCTCACGATACATTGCCCCATTCATTCTTTCCTTTACACGGATCAGTCGTCTTGGTCCCTTTGCAGAAAAACAGCCCCAAAGCATGATGTTTCCACCCCCATGCTTCACAGTAGATATGGTGTTCTTTCTCCTCCAAACACGACAAATTGAGTTTTTACAATAAAGTTCTATTTTGGTTTCATCTGACCATATGACATTCTCCCAATCCTCTTCTGGATCATCCAAATGCTCTCTAGCAAACTTCAGACGGGCCTGGACATGTACTGGCTTAAGCAGGGGGACACATCTGGCACTGCAGGATTTGAGTCCCTGACGGCGTAGTGAGTTACTGATGGTAGCCTTTGTTACTTTGGTCCCAGCTCTCTGCAGGTCATTCACTAGGTCCCCCCGTGTGGTTCTGGGATTTTTGCTCACCGTTCTCGTGATCATTTTGACCCCACGGGGTGAGATCTTGCCTGGAGCCCCATATCGAGGGAGATTATCAGTGGTCTTGTATGTCTTCCATTTTCTAATAATTGCTCCCACAGTTGATTTCTTCACACCAAGCTGCTTACCTATTGCAGATTCAGTCTTCCCAGCCTGGTGCAGGTCTACAATTTTGTTTCTGATGTCCTTTGACAGCTCTTTGGTCTTGGCCATAGTGGAGTTTGGAGTCTGACTGTTTGAGGTTGTGGACAGGTGTCTTTTATACTGATAACAAGTTCAAACAGGTGCCACTGATACAGGTAACAAGTGGAGGACAGAGGAGCCTCTTAAAGAAGAAGTTACAGGTCTGTGAGAGCCAGAAATCTTGCTTGTTTGTAGGTGACCAAATATTTATTTTACCGAGGAATTTACCAATTAATTCATTAAAAATCCTTCAATGTGATTTTCTGGATTTTTTTTTTTTCTCATTTTGTCTCTCATAGTTGAGGTATACCTATGATGAAAATTGGAGACCTCTCTCATCTTTTAAGTGGGAGAACTTGCACAATTGGTGGCTGACTAAGTACTTTTTTGCCCCACTGTATGATGTTCTTTTTCTGAAATGCTGTGTTACTTTTACACCAGATGTAATGGGACACACACCTTCAAAAAAGTTCAACTTTTGTCTCATCAGTCCACAGAGTATTTTCCTAAAAGTCTTGGGGATCATCAAGATGTTTTCTGGCAAAACTGAGACAAGCCTTTATGTTCTTTTTCCTCAGTCTCTTTCTTATGGTGGAGTCTGGAGTCAGGCCTGCAGTTCTTTGGATGTTGTTGTGGGGTCTTTTGTGACTTCTTGGATGAGTCGTCGCTGTGCTCTTGGGGTAATTTTGGTCGGCCGGCCACTCCTGGGAAGGTTCACCACTGTTCCATGTTTTTGCCAATTGTGGATAATGGCTCTCACTGTGGTTCACTGGAGTCCCAAAGTTTTAGAAATGGTTTTATAACCTTTTCCAAACTGATAGCTCTCAATAACTTTGTTTCTCATTTGTTCTTGAATTTCTTTGGATCACAGCATGATGTCATGCTTTTGACTTTGTCAGGCAGATCCTATTTAAGTGATTTTTTTTAATTGAAAACAGGTGTTACAGTAATCAGGGCTGAGTGTGGCTAGAGAAACTGAACTCAGCTTTCCAAAGATGTAATAAACCACAGTTAATTTATGTTTTAACGGGGGGGGGGGGAATCACTTTTTCACACAGGTCCATGTAGGTTTGGATTTTTTTACCCTTAGTGATAAACACCTTCATTTAAAAACTGCATTTTGTGTTTACTTGTGTTATCTTTGTCTAATATTTAAATTTGTCTGATGATCTGAAACATTTACGTGTGACAAACATACAAAAAAATGAGAAATCAGGAAGGGGGCAAACACTTTTTCAAACCACCGTATCTGGGTGTCAGGATCAGCAACGGGCTGGACTGGCGATCCAACACCGATGCTGCACACAAGAAGGGGATGAGCAGACTCTACTTCCTGAGGAAGCTGAGATCCTTCAACGTGTGCAGCAGTATGTTGGATCTTTTCTATCAGACCATTGTTGCCAGCGCCATCTTCTTTGCTGCTGTCTGTTGGGGTAGCAGTATCAGAGCCAGTGACACCAACAGACTTGACAAGATTATCAAGAGGGCTGGCTCTGTAATTGGTCTCAGGCCGGAGACCTTTGAGACTGTGGTGGAGAGGAGAACACTAAATAACTGTGATCCATCATGGACAATCCTGATCACCCCCTCCACCACACACTGGACAGACAGCGGAGCATATTCTCCAGCAGATTGCTATAGCTTCGCTGTCGAACGGTTATGTACATGAAATCTTTCCTGCTACATGACACTTCATTGTACAATAATTCACTCTGATGGTGAATTCTGGTCATAACTATGCTGCCATACTGCATCTTACAGTCTAATTGGTAACTCACATTTCACTCTGCTCCTGATAGTCCTGCATTGCACAGTGGGTATGATTCATGTTTCTATACGGGTCATCATCTATTCATCTGTGATGTAGATAGGCATTTTTAATAGTTTTACTTTCCATGGGTCCCTTTGTCTGTTATGCTGTGTGTGTTTCTGTCATTTGGTTGTCTACTGTCATGCTGCTGTTACACTGCAGTTTCCCAGTTTGGGATCAATAAAGTCTATCTATCTATCTGAGTGTCATCAGCGTACCAGTGGAAGGAGATACCATGCTTTCTAAGAATGGACCCCAGTGGAAGCAGATAAAGGGAGAAAAGCAGGGGCCCTAAAATTGAGCCCTGTGGGATCTCACATGACAGGGAAGCTTTTAAAAGCATGGGTATCCACCAAACTGGATGGGAAATTTCCATGTCATTTCATTCTCAACCAGCGTTGCTAAATATATGTATATTTACTTTCGCCAAGGAGGTAATGTGATTGGGGTAGTTTGTCTGTCTGCTTGTTGGCAGGATTATGCAAAAAAAACTACTGTATGTATTTTGATGACATTTTCACCACAGGTAGCCCTTGGGTCAAGGATGAACCCCTTAAATTTTGGTGATGATCTGAGAGTACATACTTCCACCAAGGACCTTGTTTGTATTTGTGCAGCAGGATTACACAAAAACTACCAGATGGATTTTGGATGAAATTTTCACCAGTGGCGGTCCTTGGGCTAGAGAGGAACCCATCACATTTTGGTGACGATCTGAGAACACATACCTCCGCCAAGGCTCTTATCTTCTCACAGTGCTAGCAAGAATACTCCAAAACTACTGCATAGACTTTGATGCAATTTTCACCAGAACTGCCTCGTGGCCTACACACGAACCCATTACATTTTGGAGGTGATCCATGAGGGCCGTAAGGCGCCTTGGCGGAGGTATGCACTCTCTTTCTAGTTCACATCCATTTTCATGCAGCTTTTTTATTCTACAATAATACCAGTAAATGTAATTTTATAATTGTGTAGAAGAACTTGAATCCATTCATAACATTTTCTGTTGAATGAATGTAAAACTTTCCAACTCACTTAACTTTTTTTATAATCAAGTTAAATTAAAAATAAATTAAATTAAAAATAAAGGAGAACAAATTGATTTCAAAAAGAAATTATTCTTCCCCAACACAATTCAGTGTCAGTGTCACAATTCAGAATCATAATCGCTGTAATACTGTATACTACTATTTTTTTAATATGATGCTGTGTAAATGTACATAAATTTGTGTATACTTAATTCATTGCCATATATGTGTTTACATTCCTCCTGACTGAGATAAGTGGAAGGATCGGCTCATGTCTACCCAAACAATCAACAATCAGTTGTTTGTCGTCAGCGGATTGGACCCCCGAGGACAATGCCCATGTGCCTTCTGCAAGCAAGAGAGAGAGAGAGAGAGAGACTCTGGACTCTGGACTTGTTTATAAGTCACATGATTATAACATCTATCCACTGCCAGGAGGCGCCCTCTGCTGCTCACTAACAACTGTTACATTTACATTACACAATGCATACAACACTACATGCATACGATATACACACACTGCTCTCCTTCTGCGTGTGATTTGTCTACTAAATGTCTGCTAAATATGCATTGAGGTTTTTTTTGCCTGCAATCAAAATTTCGCTTACTCATTAAGCGTCAATTTGATAAAACATGTTTTTTTCTCTCGGCTATTGTGTCATATCCTCTCTTTTCTTTTTTTTTTTTCCTTTCTTCTTTATGACTGGCGCCTAGCGGCTGCCCCGGCCTTGGATGCGCTCTGCAGAGCGTGCCCAAATGCCAAGTCACGTTTCGTTACCTTGTATTCATACATGTGTAATGACAATAAAGTTGAATCTTATCTCATATATGTGTTAGTGTATGCTTTATGTTGTCTTGTTGGCTCTGGCCCAGGTCATCGCTGTAAATGAGAACTGGTTCTCAGTTGACTTAACCGGTTAAATAAAAATAATAAATAAAAATTTAAGATCTATCCAATAATAATAATAATAATAATAATAACAATAATAATAGGAACACATGGTTTTCAGAAGAGCTGTATTTTAATGACACCATTAAGACAAGTTTGAGAAGACAGTTATGATTCTTAAAAGATGAACCCATCACAAAAATACAATTTTAGACCCGTTTGCCAGAAAATAAATTTGAAAGTATGAAGTGATAATAAAAAAGATGAAGATAATTTCAGACCAGAGCAATTTTGCTATATTTGGAGCTCCTGAACCCCAAATTATGTTTGGTCTTTATTCATTAAGTTAATTAACTGTTTTTGAAAAGGAATTATTGAAATATAGAGATCACTATATATTTTCAGACGTCTCTGTCAGAATCTAGCCATCATTGTTGTCATCCTTGTTGTTGTACTCTTTACATTCAGCAATTTTGCAACCACACTTGTCAACAGAAATGTAGGTGTGGTTTATTTTCTTTCCACCAGAGCAGAGCATCTCCACATTCTTCTTGCTGGTGGCCATTTCTTGACAGCAGCTGCATGAATGCATCAACCTGTTGCTCTCAGCTGAATACCTGCAAGTAAAGACAGTTTGAGAAAGGGCAAGACCCCTGTTGTTAATAAGTTAAATAAAATACTAATAGACATTAACAGTAAAATGGGACAGCTTTTTTTTTTTTTTTTCCTTTCTTTTTTAGCAGGATTGACTTTGCACTACACTTTTCTTCAGATACAGTAAATTGTCCAAAACTTACATTGATGAGGAAGCGCCACAAGATCCTTCACAGAATGTAATTTCCACTGGCTCAACTGACTCGCAGTCCTTTGTCTTCAGATAGGTGGTGTTTCTGTTCAATTTACAGCTGTAGCGAGGAGTACCTGTGACAGACAAATGATCAGATGGAGATGTGAGAGGACTCAAATGCAACATGGGTATTGACCAGGCATTCTAAGACAGAATATCAAGATAGCTAAATCTATTTTTTACTACTATCAGAGACAAATGCATCTTCACCAAAGCAATACTTCAATATTTCTTAGTTTCTTAATTCAAAAAGTATTCAGAGTTGTGGATAAGTTTAATAAAAGTGTTTAAATATGTTGGCCTTTTCAAAATACAATGTAATATAATGTAATCTATTTCTTCTTCTTTCAGCTGCTCCCTTTAGGGGTAGCCACTGTGGATCATTTGTCTCCATCTCACCCTATCCCTTCCATCTACTTCTCTCACAACATCCCTCTCCATGGCCTCCTTCAACTACATCCATGACTCTTCTGTGCCTTCCTTTTTTTTCCTCCTGCTTGGCAGCTCTCAACATCCTTTGTCCAGTATATTCGCTATCCCTCCTCTGCACATGTCCAAACCATCTCAGCCTTGCCTGTCTCACTTTGTCTCCAAACCGCTCAACCCGAACTGTCCCTCTAATACACTCATTTCTAATCCCGTCCCTCCTAGTCACTCCCAATGAAAATCTTAGCATCTTCAACTCTGCCACCTCCAACTTCGCCTTCTGTGTTTTCATCAGTTTCACCATCTCCAAACCATACATCATAGCAGGTCTTACTACTACTAGCCTGTACATCATGACAAACAAGAAGGGGTCAGTGCCGATCCCTGATGTAATCCTGCTCCCACTTTGAATCCATCTGTCACCGCTACAGCACAACTCACCACCATCTTGCTGTCCTTATACATGTCTAGCACCACCCTCACATACTTCTCTGTCACTCCTGACTTCCTCATACAGTACCACACTTCCTCTCATGGCACCCTATGCTTTCTCTTGATCCACGAAGACACAGTGCAACTCCTGACTTTATCTATACTTCTCATCAACACTCCTAAAGCAAACATTGCATCTGTAATACTCTTGGCATGAAATTGTACTGTCACCTCTCTTCTTAACTTAGCTTCAACAACTCTTTCCCATATTGTCATAATGTGGTTGATAAAATTTCTGCCTCTGTAGCTACTACAGCTATTAGCATCACCCTTGTTCTTGAAAATCAGCACCACTACGCTTCTCCACTCCTCGGACATCCTCTCAGTCTCCAAGATTGTGTTAAACAATCTGGTTAAAAAGTCCCCTGCCATCTCTCCTAAACTTCTCCACATGTTTGCTATCTGGGCCAACTTCCTTTCTACTCTTTATCTTCTTACAGCTGCTCTCACCTCCACCTTGCTACTCCATGGAAATTCCTGTTCACTATCTTTTCTTCATCCATCCTCCCCTCATCTTCTTGATTCATTAGCTCCTCAAAGTACTCCTTCCATCTTCTCAACACACTCTCCTCACTCATTATATTCATCTAATCTCTTTCTAATTTATTTTAATCTATTTCCAATAAATACTTACAAGTTTTGCAACAGCCATTCATGTCAGTTTGCTCTGTTCCCTGTAAAACACATATTAAAAGGTAAAATATGTAGGAGCACAACACTGACAAGCTTTTTGACTCAAAATAAAAACTCACCCAATAAAAATAAGAGGATATACAAAGTTTTTTAAAAAAGAGTTACTGTAAATTATGTACAGTTAAGTGGATTTTGTTTCTGCTGATTTTAATATTACAATTTTTTAAATTCATGTCTATCAGAGGTGACACCCATGCGCAGGACTGCAGTTTCTGAAATTTGTTAAGAAAACAAAACACAAAGACCAAAACTGCTCAAACCGAAATACAAAATAAACTTACAGATGCCGCACCAGAACAAGGGCTGGGTTCTGGTGGAGACAATAGACGTAAACTTAAGACTCCGGCAACGAGAAATGAAAATAAGAGCCCTTAAATAGGATTAGAAACAATTAACACAAAAAGTAACCGGTGTGAATCACTTGAGTGGGCTGGGGAGAAAATGATAATCAGCTGTGAGTCACGAGGAGGGGAGACGGAGCTGACAGTTTGACAGGAGCACCGCCCACAACCAGGGAGAAGCCTGGAAGTGCTCCTGACAACTGCAACTCCAGAGAGAGAGAAAAAAAGAGAGTACACTGGCAAAATAAAGTGGAAACAAAAAACCCAAATATGTAAATAACAAAACTACACTGAACGTAAACAGGAAAATAAATCATACAATACCAAATACGTGAAAACAAACTAGAAATAACATCACCAGCCAAGAACTCCAAAACACAATATTATACAAATAAGGAAAAACAAAAACGCAAAGAGACAGAGCACAGTGAAATCCCCCGTGCTCAGATCGTGACAGAGCCCCCTCCTCAAGGGGTGGAGACCAGACACCCCATGCAACATCAAAAGGAAAACAAGCGCCCACCCACACTAAGAGCCCACCCCACCAAAAGACAAGAAAACAACCCCACCCCAGGTGGGAGGAGGGGGACAGAGGCACGGAGGGACCAAAACAAACCAGAGAAAATAGTAAGAACTTCCATGACTCACACCTCAGCAAAACCCAGGCTAGGAGAAAACAAAAAACAAAAACCACACTCAGGAGCCACACCAGACAAAATCAGGGACCTAGGTCCCCTGGACCAAAGGGCTAGACAGTTCCGGTGGCCAGCCAAAGTCCCAGGCCTGGCAGATGGCGAGGTGGTAAGAGTCGGGTGGCCTGCCGGAGAATATGGGCCACCCAACACAACGACGCAGTCCGTCAGGAGGTCGAACAGAGTTTTTTAGCCACCTAAACAGAAGGGGTGGCCCAGGAGGTGGTTCCCCCACAGGGAGGCCCAATGAAGAAAAGAACAGCGGAGTAGGGGGAGCCATGACGATGTTGGGCGAAGGAGGGGGAACAATGACGATGTCAGGCGGAGGAGGGGGAACCACGACAACCTCGGGCAGAGGAGGGGAAACCATGACGGCTTCGGGCAGAGGAGAGGGAACCACGACGGCCTCGGGCAGTGGAAAAGGAACCACGACGGCCTCGGACAGAGGAGAGGGAACCACGACGACATCAGGCAGAGGAGAGGGGACCACAATGGCGTCTGACCACTCTGCAGCACCCTCTGTGGTCCCAGACTGGGACATAGTAGCACCCGCGGTGGCTCCGGGCTGGAGCAAAGTTGCACCTGCGGTGGCTCTGGGCTGGAGCAAAGAGCAACAATGCTCTGCACTGTGTGTGTTTATATATTTACATATTTATTCCATCTAGCTACAATGCTCAGCACTGGGTGTGTTCATATTTATATATCTATATATTTATTCCATCTAGCTACAATGCTCCGCACTGTGTTTTTATATATCTATATATTTATTCCATCTAGCTACAATGCTCCGCACTGTGTGTGTTTATATACTTACATATTTATTCCACCTAGCTGCAATGCTCCGTACTGTGGGTGTTTATATATTTACATATTTATTCCATCTAGCTACAATGCTCTGCACTGTGTGTTTATATATTCATATATTTATTCCATCCAGCTACAATGCTCTGCACTGTGTGTCTGTGTGTGTGTATATATATATTTTATAGTAATATGTACATATGTATATTAGCTGCTCTTGCTCGCTTGTTTTTGTTTTCTTGCCTTCTGATTGTTGCTCTGAGTGTTGCTATCCCTGTGCTGTTGCAATCCTGGAATTTCCCCGTTGTGGGACTAATAAAGGCTTATCTTATCTTATCTTATCTTATCTTATCTTAAAGTTGCATCCGCTGTGGCTCCAGGCTGGAGCAAACTTGCACCCGTGGTGGCTCCAGGCTGGAGCAAAGTTGCACCCGTGGTGGACCCGGACTGGGACAGAGCTGCACCCTTGGTGGACCTGGACTGGGATAGAGCTGCACCCTTGGTGGACCTGGACTGAGGAGAAGCTACACCCATGGAAGCCCTGGGCTGGGATGGAGCACCCGTGACGACCTCAACTAATGGGGAAGCAGCACTCTCGGTGGACCCGGACTGGGCCAGAGCTGCACCTTTGGTGGACCCGGACTGGGCCAGAGCCGCACCCTCGGTGGACCTGGGCTGGGATGGAGCACTTGCGAAGACCTCAACCAGACGGGAAGTAGCACCCACGGAGGTCCTGGTGACCCTGGGGAAAAGCTCAGACGGGAGAGGCAGAGAAACAGGGTCAGGATCACTGGCGGCAGTGGAGTCCGGCGAGGTGAGCTCAGGTGCAGCCAACCTGACAGCTGACAGCCACACCCCCTCCTCCTGTCAGGGTCACAGCTGCTTGTCATTTGTGTTTCACTCAGCACACTCACTCACTTGCACACATGCTGCCGTCAGTGCACGCACAAACCATTCATTCTCACATGCTCACACACCCACGCACTCACTACATGCACCAGCATGCACTCAGTTGATTAATCAGTTGCAGTATTTAAGTTCTGTGTTCACTGATGTGCATCGCTGGGTCATTATTCGTTCCTCACAGTATTTGTTCCCCTCAGTGTCGAACTTAACTGCCTGTACCACTGTCGTTGGATCATCTGTATTTTCCACCAGCTTGCTTGTGCCGTTTTTGTTCCAGTGGGTCAGCTACCTGGGATTGCCTCGGACTGCTCCAGCTCTGTAAGTTTTCCTATACTTGCCCACGCCTTACCAGTCCCGTCTGGAAACGCCTGGGTTCCTCTGCCTCCCTCTGCTCACAGTTCCGCCTGTAGCGCCTGGGCCATTCCTCCATGTTCCGCTTCCTCACGAGCTGTAGAGTGTCCTGACCGTCTCCCTTGTTTGCTGGTGTCATTCACCTGTTTAATCCTGAACTGTCCATACGTTTGTCATTAAAGCACATTCAACTCACTCCTGCATTTGGATTTCGTATTCTATTCCCACATGCAATGCTTTTTATGCACGGATATGACAACACACACACATGCACATGCTTGTAATAGAATGTAAAGATTGATTTAAATGAAAATAAACACAATGAAAATGTATATTTCATCATGACAAATCATAAATGAATTACAGTTATAATTATATCAAGAATTCTGATAAGTAGTTCAATTCTGATTAAATCATAAAATGATTACAGTAATGTAAATAAATTAAAAAGGTTAAAACAGATTTGAATGTTTGCCATATACAGTGTGTGGGTTTTTGTGATACTAACTGTAACTTAAATCACCTCATGTTTTCAAAGGTAAAGAAAACCATAAAAGAGGTCAACAGCCACTTCACACCGACAGCTGATATGTGGACCAGCCATGCCCCAGACGTATATCTTGGAATGTCTTGCCATTTCATCACCGAAGATTGGCAAATGAAGGCTTTAAACCTTGCCACCATGCCTCTGGATGAGAGACATACTGCTGTAAACATTAAGGCCTGGATAGAGGAGGTGATACAAAAATTTGACATCATGCCTTCCAAAATAAAAGCAGTAGTGCATGACAGGGTGAGGCGCTCAATCATCCGGGAGAGGCTCAGAGTAGAATCACTGCTCCTCCATATCGAAAGGAGCCAGTTGACGTGGTTTGGGCATCTGATCAGGATGCTTCCTGGATGCCTCCCACTTGAGGTGTTTCGGGTGTGTCTAACTGGGAGGAGACCCCGGGGCAGACCCAGGACAGGCTGTAGAGACTACGTCTCCCAGCTGGCCTGGAAACGTCTTGGTGTCCTCTCTGAAGAGCTGGAGCAGGTAGCCGGGGGGAGGGAAGTTTGGGCTTCTCTGCTTGAGCTGCTGCCTCCGTGACTCGAACCTCCAGAAAAATGGTAGAAAATAGATCGATGGATAGTGCATGACAATAGTTCTAATATAGTGGCAGCAGTGCAAATGCTGGAAGAAGAACATGGTTGGGTCTCTGTTCGCTGTGCTGAGCACACTCTCCAGATCATAGATAACAGTGCTCTTAAAGAGCCCAGCATCAGTAAAGCTGTAGGTGCTGCAAGAAGCTTAACTTAGCTTGAACACTTCAAGAGAAGTGAACTGGCCAATACAAAACTGAAGTTAAAACAGCAGCAGATAAACACAGTTCAGCACAAGCTGATCCAAGATGTCAGTACAAGATGGAACAGTAATATTACACGATAGAAAGACTCCCGGAACAGCGCTGGCCAGTCACTGCAACCCTGTCTGATCCAGAGGTAACTCCCAGGGGCAAACATTACTTTGATTTAAAGCCAGATCAGTGGGTGCTACTTGAAGAGCTTGTGCAAGGGTTGCAGCCTTTTGAATGTGCTACAGCCTTCCTCAGTGGGCAAGAGTATGCAACTGCTTCATGTCTACCTCAGCTGGTGAAAGGGCTGCAAAGGTCTATGCAGCAAATGCACTTTGAGAGAGAAGCTCAGGAAAAACCTTCCTGGCCAGTGCACAAAAAGAGACAATACAGAGATGGGGGAGTCTGAACACCATCTCAGGAGAGAGAGAGAGATGCCCCACTTGTTCTCGCAGCTGGTATCAACCCGTGGTTCATAAAACTGAAATTTATAGGAGCTGAAGATGGCACATGGGTGAAAGGTATGATTGAAGTCCTTGCTATTAAACAAGCCAAGGGGAATGAGATAGACGACGGCGACTCCACTCAACAGGAGAGAAGGCTCAATGTCCCAGGGGAGAAATCAGCACTTGATAGCCTTCTTCTCTCTAACTTGGACAGTTTCAGTGAGGAGGACACAAATACCAAAGAGGAGCAAGAGATCCAAATGATCAGAAATGAAGTTCAAGTATACTTTGCAGAGCCAACAACTCCCAAAACAGGAGAGCCTCTCAGATGGTGGAGCAAAAATGAGGGTCGTTTTCCCACTCTGTCTAAGCTAGCAAGGTCTCTTCTGTGCATTCTTGCAACATCCACCCCAGTAGAGCTAATCTTCTCTGCAGCTGAGAACATCTGCTCTTAGAAGAGAGGAAGCCTCACTCAAGACCACTTGGAGATGCTGACTTTCCTCAGTATGAACAAACTCTGATTGGCCTGTCATTCATTCATTGGCATCTTGCCACTCTTAGACCACAGAATTGTTTAACAAATGTTAAATGTTATGCATTGTTTGTTATGCACAAATGCACTTTAAGAAAAAATGTTTATTTCATTGCTGATTGCAATTCTTGTTCTTGCTCACCAAATGCTCTTTTTTAAAAGGATTTTTTTTTTAAATTAAAAGAAATAAGAGATTGGTTTTTTTTGTGCAGTTCTTAATGACTAGTCGACTAGTTGTTATAGTAATTGACGACTAGTCGACTACTGAAATAGTCGTTAGCTGCAGCCCTATCCACTACAGCATATCACTCAATACGACATTTATGGTAGCTGCTAAAGAGATAAAATGCTCTTTGAAGATACTCACCGGGACACAGTTTTCTGGATCAAATGGGGGACATGTTGTTTTATTAATAAACACAATGAATTCGTCTTTCACCTTCTGGCAGTCATATGTGGTACACTTGTCATCTGATGGTGACCAAGATTGAGAAGGCTGTCAGAAGAAAAGAAATGGTGAAAAAATAAACATGCACTCTGATTAATAATGAAACACTTATTCTGAAGATGTTTTCATTATAATTTAATTACCTCAATAAATACTGGAGAAACGGAGCCTGGAACTTCCAAAACACATTTTTGTTGAACACATTCTCCACAGCACTGTCCAGGTTGGGCTTCAAGAACCTGGCCCTGTTTTAAATAAATAAATAAATTTCACATACCTACTAGGATTTACTAGGGGAGGGGGAAAATCAATACACCTTAGTATTGCAATACTTTGTGTTGGCAATATTGTAGAAAAACAAGTAATAAGATACAGTACTTAAATAAAAGTATTAATAAATATTGCAAATACAATGCAGTTTTTGGGGTATCAGAGCAATGATTGACTTTTCAGTCCACTAGATGGTGGTAAATGCTCACTGTCTGGTTAGATCAACACAGCAAATAAGACTCATGAGATCTAGCGCGGTGACGGAGTGGTTAGCACTGTGGCAGCACAGCAACTCACCCTTGGCCGGGGGATCCTGGGTTCGATCCCAGCCCCCAACCAACAGTGATCTGTGTGGAGTTTGCATGTTCTCCCCGTGTCTGCGTGGGTTTACTCCAGGATTTCTCCAGTTTCCTCCCACATGCCAAAAACATGCAAGTTAGGTTAATTGACACCAAACTGGGGATTCTAAATTGTCCTTAGGTGTGACTGTGAGAGTGAATGGTTGTCTGTCTCTCTGTGTTGGCCCTGCGATGGACTGGTGATCTGTCCAGGGTGTACCCTGCCTCTCGCCCAAAGATGCTGGGATAGGCTCCAGCCCCCCTGCGACCCAAAAAGGATTAAGTGGAAGAAGATGGATGGATGGATGAGATCTAGCTGGGAATTGAACAAGACAGAGACTGAGATGTGAAACTGCAAAATTCAACATATCGCAAGATCATGATAATACTACATCGTGGCCCAGGTATCGTGATAATATTGTATTGTGGGCCATCTGACGATTCCCACCCCTAGTATTTACAAAGGTTTGATTAGTTATACTTGTAAATCTATAATCCACAGTATATACTGCACTTGTTTTATATATATGCATACTTGTACTCAATAACACAAGTGTAATTAAGTTTTGTATTCACAATTTTTTTTGTTGATGTTTAATACAGTATGTGCATGTTAGTTGAAAATATAATGATCATTATACCATATTATTATATATGATATAGAAAATGCACATTCACCTCTATGGCATTCAGAGGGCTGCAACATTTAAATAGATTTCTCAAACCCAAAGCTGCACTAAACAACAAAACATTTTTTGCTTTCATATTAGTATGAACTTCATTCTCATTTTCAACTTTGCATTCATTAGCTCTTCCAGAGCTGATTCACAATTCTGCATACTATATTTGTTATTACCTCCGCCAAGGAGGTTATGTTTTCATCAGCGTTGGTTTGTCTGTTTGTCTGTTTGTTTGTTAGCAAGATAACTCAAAAAGTTATGGACGGATTTTCATGAAATTTTCACAAATTGTCAGAAATGGGGTATCTTACAGATGATTAGATTTTGGTGGTGATCCGGATCACCGGGGGAACTGTGGCGCTTGGCGGAGGTCTGCGCTCTCCGAGTGCTTTTCTAGTTACTCTTTTACAACAGCTTGTTATCCGAAACAAGCAATTTTTTAAAACTTCTATTCTTCTATATTTTTTTTTACTGGCTGCCTCTCATAAACGGAAGGTCTAACAAACATGTGAAACCAAGCTAAAACTTCACTTCACCAGCAACATTAAATAAGAAAAATGATAACTGTTCCACTTTAACTATTTTGGCATTGGCTTCACATTTTAGTATTCAAAATTAATTCTTCATGTATCATCTTCAGCCCTAATATTGTGTGACCACAAAGATTGTGTATGATCAGCTAATAGTGGTACGTCCCTTGCATTTATAAAAATAGTTATTCTGCATTAAACATGCACTGCTATTTGGAAAATTCTTTGCAATATTTAAAAATGTACCTCTGGACATATTGCAAAACATTGTATCAGATGGCACTGAAAGGTGTTGAGATGGGTGCTTGGATCCCTGGTTTTAGTGCACTGGCATTGTTCACATGGGCTTTTGGAGAAATCGCTACCAGGCTGTTCAAGATAAAACAAATTATGAATTAATTACATAAAAAAAGACTTTCAGTCACAACTTAGAGGGAAAGTTTACTCTTACCTTGTACTCAGTATTGTTGAACACACAGACATCTTTGGGGACTAAATAAAACAATGTTTTGGAATTATGTATACATTTAAGTCAGTTATTGTCCTTCATATTCAAACATTTTTTGATAAATGACATCGATAGACTGGGCTTACCACAACTGTAAACAGGGCAGCAACTATCATTTGACATGTGGATCTCCCACTGGAAACCCAGATCACACTTCGGTATTGGTAAAGGACACTTGGTTTTATCACATTCTGATGGTTGGAAGGGCAGCGTCAATAAAAAATTAAAAAGAAGAGAAAAGGAGACAAAATCATTACTCACAGGAATTGAAAGCCCATAGAACAAGTGATATGAGATGTAAAAAAGAAGAGAATCTAATCATTATTTAACAATAGCTTTATACTTTTAAGTTCTCTGTGAAACTTGGGAAGACTTGTTTTAAACAACTCTGACCAATAGGTGAACTGCAACCCATTTTCCCATAAATACTAACCATAAATTCAACTGTTTTACTCAGAAATCTGACACAGAAAGTCTACAAAAACTTATGAACAATAAAGTCACAAAGAAAACCTTTAATAAGGATCAGCATGTTAATTTTAACTAAAGTTTTTTGAATTAAAGCTAGAAATTAAACTAAAATTACAATTTTTACATTACTTTTGACACCTAATTTAATTCCAGATTTAGTCTTAGTATTAGTCATAGTTAGTCATAGTTTTATTTTAGTCTGTTCATTTTCAATGGTTTTAGTCTAGTTTTAGTCAACAAAAATTTTGTTGACGAAATAGTTTGTTGACGGAATTAACACTGCAGTGTGTTTCCATTTGTATTAAACTTGAACGATTATTAAAATGAATATACAGTAAATGGCAATGGATATCTATTTTTATTATAGATACATACATCATATATACATCAGAGGTTGTGTTAACTGATTTTTAAATTTTTTTTTTAGCCGTGACAGAAAAATCTGAAAGCTGTCAATTTGACAGATTACACTGAGGGTGATCTATTGTACTTTTTTACTTCCAACTCCCACCTGTCCACTTTATACAGATGCATCTCAATAAATTAGAATATCATCAAAAAGTTGATTTATTTCAGTAATTCAGCTCAAAAACTTAAATTCCTATATTATCTAGACTTATTACACAGAGAGAGATATATACTGTATTTCAAGTGCTTATTTTTTAAATTTATTTTTTGATGGTTGTGACATTGCTCATGAAACCCCCAAATTCAATTTCTCAAAAAAATTAGAATATTACATAAAATTAATTTAAAATGGATTTTTAATAGAAATGTTGGCCGACTGAAAATTATGTCCATGTACACAATACTTTGTCAGGGCTTCTTTAGCATGAATTACTGTATCAGTGTGATGTAGCATGAAGACGATCAGCCTGTGGTACTGCTGAGGTGTTATGAAGGCCCATATTGCTTTGATAGCAGCCCTCAGCTGGTCTGCATTGTTGGGTCTGGCATCTTTCATCTTCCTCTTGACAATACCCCACTGATTCTCAATGGGGTTTAGGTCAGAAGAGTTTGCTGGACAATCAAGCACAGAGACACCATGGTCATTTAACAAAGTTTTGGTACTTTTGGCAGTGTGGACAAGTGCCAAGACCTGGCAGAAATGAAATCAGCATCTCCATAAAATTTGTCAGCAGAAGGAAGCACAAAGTGCTCTCAAATTTCCTGGCAGACGACTGCGTTGACTTTGGACTTCATATAACAGTGGACCAACACCAGCAGATAACACGCCTCCCAAAATCATCACTGACTGTGGAAACTTCACACTGGACCTCAAGTGACTTGGATTCTGTGCTTCTCCACTCTTCCTCCAGCCTCTGGGAGCTTGATTTCCAAGTGAAATGCAAAAATTTACTTTCATCTGAAAAGAGGTCATCTGCTGGTGTTGGTCCACCGTGTGTTATCAAGTTCAAAGTTAGCACAATTGTCTACCAGGAAATTTTTAGAGCACTTCATAGCTCCCTCTGCTGAAAAACTTTATAGAGATGCTGATTTCATTTTTCAGTACGACTTGGCACCTGCCTACACTGCCAAAAGTACCAAAACCTGGTTTAATGACTATGGTATGACTGTGCTTTATTGCCCAGCAAACTCTCCTGACCTAAACTCCATAGAGAATCTTTGGAGTATTGTCTATGGAGTATTGTCAAGAGGAAGATGAGAGATACCAGACCCAACATACACTCACAAGCTGAAGGTTGCTATCAAAGCAATCTGGGCCTTCATAGCACCTCAGGAGTACCACAGGTTGATTTCCTTCATGCTATGCTGCATTGATACAATAATTCATGCAAAAGGAGCCCCAACTAAGTGTTGAGTGTGTACATGGACATACTTTTTATTATGATCTGAGCACGGGGAATTCTGCTGTACTCAGTCTTATGGTCTTTTTCTATATTTGTATATTTGTTGTATTTTGTGTTCTTTGCTTCCTGTCTTGTTATCTGTGGTTGGTTTCCGCATAGGTCGCATTGTTTCTTACTTTTCTCATCCCCTTGTTTATGTCATCATAGTTTTGCTACTCTTTTATTTGGTATTCATTTGTTTTTATTTCTCAGTCCTTATTTGTTTTGCATTTATTGTTTTGCATTTGATATAAGATGGCGACAGCGCGCACGGACGCAGCGGCCCCTCTTGGCATCAGCGAGTGTGAGAGTTTTGAGTGTTTTAATCTTCCCAGACGTACATTCTGTAAAACTTACAACCGTGAGACCTTATTAAACATCAAAGTACTGCACGCTGCAAGAATCGCGGCGATCGGTTGTGACTTGGACATTCTACGCCAGAATGGAATTCTGGCGGAGTCCCCGCTGGAAGCTACCCGAGAGAGGAGGAGGCGTAAGCGGAGCGAACGCAAGCAAAAGCGTGGAAAAAGGGCCGGGATCCATGCTAGGCTAAAGGTTAACCCCTCCAGACCAGCGGTATCGTCGCTCATTTTCTCTAACGTCCACTCCCTCGAAAACAAGCTGGACGAGCTGCGTCTGCTGAGAGAAACCTGGAGAGAGTGGAGAGACTGCTGTGTGTTTGCGTTCACTGAGACATGGCTCCACAGCAACATTCCTGACGAGGCCATTCAACTGGAAGATATGGCGATGTTCCGTGCCGACAGGGAAACGGCGAGCTCCGGTAAGAGCCGGGGGTGGGTGGGCTATGCATCTATGTTAACAAGAACTGGTGCGTCAATGCCACGTTAGTGTCTAAACACTGCTCTCCGTTGGCGGAGTTCCTTATTGTAAATTGTCGGCCATATTATTTGCCAAGGGAATTCAGCAACGTGTTTGTAGCTGGTGTTTACATAGCGCCGAGCGCTAATGCTAAGAAGGCACTCGGGGAACTGCACAATGCGATTAGTGAAATCCAAACTTCACACCGGGACAGTTTTGTGGTGGTTGCAGGGGATTTTAACCACACCAGCCTAAAGACTGTGCTCCCCAAGTTTAAACAATGTGTAGACTTTAAGACCAGAGGAGAGAATATGTTGGACTTAGTGTACACAAACACAGATGCATATAAGGCGATACCCCGCCCCCATCTCGGCCTTTCTGATCACATATCTGTGATGCTGCTGCCTGCCTACAAACCTTTATTGAAGCGCAGCAGGCCAGCAGTGAAACAAATTAGAATTTGGCCAGAGAGTGCAACCTCTGCACTGAAAGACTGTTTTCTGCACACAGACTGGGAGGTCTTCAAAATAGCAGCCTCCCAGGAAGACAAGACAGATGTGGAGGAGTATGCTGATACGGTCACCAGCTACATCGCGAAGTGCACAGATGATGTCACTACAGTGAAGACCATCACTATGCGGGGTAACCATAAGCCCTGGATGACTGCAGAAGTGCGCTCGCTGCTTACAGCCAGAGATGCAGCCTTCAGAGCGAAGGACAGGATTGCCCTCCGCTCAGCCAGGTCTGCGCTCTCAAAGGGAATTAAAGCGGCAAAGCGCGCCTATGTGGAGAAAATCCAGGGACACCTCTGTGACACTAGGAACACCAAGCAGATGTAGCAGGGAGTTCGGACACTAACGGGCTATAAGTTTAGGCAGGGGGTCGATGATGATGACGCTTCGCTTCCAGACAGGCTTAACGACTTTGCACGTTTTGAAGCATCAAACTCGACAATCAGAGGGAGGGCTGGCCCACCCCCACCATCGGTCGGACCAGCTTTTACCATCAACACAGCGGACACACGGAGGACCCTAACCAGAGTCAACCCACGCAAAGTTGCAGGTCCGGACAACATTCCGGGACGTGTGCTCCGAGACTGCGCGAGCGAGTTGGCGGATGTCCTGACTGACATTTATAACATCTCCCTGAGTCAGGCCATCATTCCCAGATGCTTCAAGACCTCTATCATTGTACCGGTGGCAAAAGAAACCAGTTGTGTCCTGTTTGAATGACTATCGTCCTGTTGCACTGACACCAATTGTGATGAAGTGTTTTGAACGGCTTGTCAAACCACACATTACAGCCTGCCTCCCTGCATCACACAACTTGCTCCAGTTTGCATATCGTTCAAACTGCTCCACGGAGGATGCTATAGTCACCACCCTACACTCTGTCATCACCCACCTGGACCAGAAAGACACCTACGCCAGACTCCTGTACATTGATTTCAGTTCAGCACTCAACACCATTATTCCCCAGAGACTGATGGAGAAATTACTCCTTCTCGGTCTGAACACTGCCACATGTCTCTGGATCCTGGATTTCCTGACTGAGAGACCTCAGTCTGTCCGGGTTGGAAACAACATCTCCAACTCTGTCACGCTGAGCACCGGATCCCCTCAAGGCTGTGTACTCAGTCCACTGTTGTTTACACTTCTAACACATGACTGTGCATCCAGACACGAGGGGAACCAGATTATTAAGTTTGCAGACGACACCACGGTGGTGGGACTTATTCAGAGGGATGACGAATCAATGTACAGGGAAGAAGTGAGAGACCTGGAGGGCTGGTGCAGGGAGAACAATCTGGTGCTCAACGTGGACAAAACGAAGGAGATGATTATCGACTTCCGGCGGTCACAGCCTGAGCATGTCCCCCTCAGCATCGGCGGCCGTTTAGTGGAGAGAGTGGAGAACATCAAGTTCCTCGGAGTGCAGATCTCGCAGGACCTGACCTGGAGCAAGAATTCCTTGGCGATCAGGAAGCGGGCTCAGCAGAGACTGCACTTCTTGAGGAAACTCAAACAGGCCTCTCTCCCCATCTGCATCCTCAGGACCTTCTACAGAGGTGTGGTGGAGAGTGTTCTGACGTACTGCATTGCTACATGGTACTCCAGCTGCAGTATGTCAGACAAAAAAACCCCGCAGAGGATAGTCAAGGGGGCTGAGAGGGTAATTGGAGTCTCCCTCCCCTCTGTCCAAGAACTTTTTCAGAACCGTTGTAGGAGCAGGGCACTGAACATTGTCAAAGACCGTTCTCACCCTCTGCATAAACACTTTGAACTTCTTCCATCTGGTAAACGATTCCGGAGCATCAGAGGCAGAACCACCAGACTGATCAACAGCTTCCTTCCACAAGCTGTCAGGATGCTGAACAGCTGACCCGGAATCTCTCATACACACTACTGCACCTACGGACATTTTGTATATTATTTGTATATTATAGTTAGTTAGTTTTTTTCCCCCAAGTATGTCTCAGGGATGTGTGAATGGATGGGGGGGTGGGGGTGGGGGGGGTGAAGCTATGTGTGAGTGTGTCTTAAATCATGCTGCTTCTATTTATATGGATGCCGAGAGAAACGCAATTTCATCTTGCCTGCACTACAGTTGTATGTACAGCAATATGACAATAAAGTTTGATTTGATTTTGATTTGATTTAATTCTTTATAATTGTACAGTTGTGTTCTCTCTCCAGAGTGAGAGCTGTCAGTGGCACTTCCGGGTTTTTGCTCCGTTGTGGGCGGTGTCCCTGTCAGATGTCAGTCCTGTCTTCTCCCCTCTCATTACACTCAGCTGACCCCAGTTGGTAATCATGGTTATCTCCTGCCCGCTCATGTGATCCACACCTGCAATCATTTGTGTTCCTTGGTTTCATGTTCTGTTTAAGCCATTGTTTCTTTCACTCATTGTTGGAGCCTCAGCTAATCGGCATCAGAACCCTTTCCCCGTTCTGCTGCTACTCCTGTGTTTATCTGCCTACTTCCTTGCCGCTTCAGTTTGTAAGTTCATTTCGTGCACTGTTTGGACTTTAAGTTTCCTTATTAAATACCACTAACTACAGTTCAGTAGGCTCCAACCAGTAAGAGACCCAACTGCTGTAGTTTGTGGTTATTTTTTGTTTCACTCACCTGTTCTTAGTTAGAGCTGTCAATATGTTGTCAGGTGGTCGCAGCTACCCGATGAGCCTGGGGTGGGAGTGCTGCAGAACACTCATGGAGGTGGATGGACTCATCTCCGCAGCTTGCATCGCTCCTCCTCCAAAAAACGTATTGTGGTACCTGGGTCTCGTGGAGGCAGCTGCTCGCTGGTGCCCTCGGCTCAAGGAGCATGCTGAGGGGGTGGAGAGGATTTCTCTGGTGGCGGCTCTGCAACACGAGAACAGTGAGATGGTGAGGAATCCCCCGAGAAGGCCTGGTCCGCGCCAAAGGGGAGGCGTTCCTGAGCCTCTGTATTAGCAGCTCCTCACCAGTCTCCTGCACCCATTCCTGCTCCTGCTCCACCTACTCCAGGCCACCGCTGTCCAGGGAAATCCCGCCGGAAGAACACCTCCACCTCTCAGTCAGCAGGTTCTCCCACGCCGAGTCAGACAATTCCTGCAGCAGTTCCTCCTTCTCGTTTGCCTTCGCCAGCTGTCTCATCAACCTCCTCCTCCTCTTTTGCTGCTGTGACTCCCGTCTCTTCAACGTGTCCTCCCGCTGCTGAGGGTCCAGCTGTTTCCTTCCCAGCTTCGCCCGTCACCACATCTGCTGGGGTGGCTCCTCTACATTACTCGGAGGGGTCTGCAACAATGGCAGCCACAGAGAGGGTGGATTCTACACCTGCTACAGCAGAAAACATCATGCCTTGAGAACACAGGCAAGTGTTTTTTCATTCTCTATTACCAACACATGAATTACCTTGCCTGATTCCCGGTGGTGGGGCTCAGTTACTGCAGTCCATTGAGTCCTCACCACCTGCTGCAGATTACGCAACCTCACCTGCTTTCTCCATGTCTCCTCCTATTCCCCTTGAGCATCCTCCGGTCCCAGAATTGAGTCGCCGGACAATGGAGGAGCCTGCGTCTCTGGGGGACCTGATTCCAGTCCCACAGCCATGGTCTGGATGGAGGGAAAGTGCTGCCAGTGATCCGGAACATGCGCCAACGATTGAGCATCCCCGGGCTTCAGCTGGGCAGGATCCAGGGCCAGCAGGGAACTGACCTCCTGTTGCTACGCCGGGCGAGCTACCTGCATGGATCATTTCGCTGGGGGGTCCCGGGACTGCACTAATCACCATGCCTGCTGCAGGGGCCGCCACAGCAGAGTTGGAGCTGGACCCCTGGAGGGCTGAGCCCGAGATGTCACCGCCTGAATCGACGGAGTCCTGGACGGTAGCGGAGCTTGAGCTCAGGCAAGTGCTCTTCCTTGTTTTCATTGTTTTTGTTTTGGAGAGATCTTGCCTGGCTCTTGGTGGGGAGAGCCAAGCTCAGGTGCAGCCGTCAGCTGCACTGAGCTCACCTCGCCAGGCTCCACTGCTGCCGGTGACCCTGACCCTGTTTCTCTGCCTGTCCTGTCTGAGCCTTTCCCTAGGGTCACCGAGGATTGTCCAACTTTGACAGAGGTCTTCTTGGGTCCAGCCTCACCGCTCGAGATCAAAGTAGGCCCATCGGGTGCTCTGTCCAAGCCCGGGGCCTCCATGGGTGCTGCTCCCCCTCCGATTGAGGTCTTCCCGGGTGCTCCGTCCCAGCCCGGGACCTCCGTGGGTGCAGCACCTCCTCAGTCTGGGTCTCCATGGGTGCTATGTCCCAGTGGAGGACCGTCGTGGGTGCTGTGCCCCAGCCTGAAACCAACGTGGGTGCTGCGCTCCAGTGTGGGTCCACCGTGGGTGCAGCTCTGGCCCAGTCCGGGTTCACCATGAGTGCAGCCTCGCTCCAGCCTGGAAACACTGCGGGTGCAGTCTTGCTCCAGCCTGGAGCCACCGTGGGTGCTGTTGTGCCCCAGCCTGGGGCCACCGTGATGTCCCAGTCCAGGACCATCGAGGGTGGTGCAGAACAGTATGAAAGTGCCGGGGTCCTCTCTCCTCTACCTGACGCCTTCGTGGTCCCCTCTCCTCTGCCATATGCCATCGTGGTCCCCTCTCCTCTGCCCGAGGCCATCGTGGTCCCCTCTCCTCTGCCTGAGGCTGTCGTGGTTCCCCCTCCCCCACCTGACATAGACATGGTTTCCCCTATTCCTCCATCTTCCTCATCGCCGGTTGTCCCTGTTGGGCAGCCACGCCCTGGACCACCTTTTCTGTTTAGGTGGTCAAAGAACTCTGGCAGACCACCTGACAGACTGTGCCACTGGGCTGGGTGGCCCACTTCTCCGGTAGACCACCGGACTCTTTCCATCACGCCATCGGCCAGTTCTGGGACTTTAGCTGACCACCTGAACTGTCCAGCTCTCTGGTCCAGGGGACCTAGGTGCCTGGTTCCACGTGGGTGTGTATCCTGAGTGGGATTTTTGTTTTGTATTTGGTATGACCTGGCTGGGGCTTGAAGCCCCAACCTCCCGGTTGTGGGGCGGATGCTCTATCAACTAGGCCACGACTCCTGTAAGTAAACGTAAACACTTGAAATATATCACTCTGTGTGTAATGAATCTACAGTACATAATATATGAGTTTCATTTTTTTTAAATTGAATTACTGAAAGAAATCAACTTTTCAATGATATTCTAATTTATTGAGATGCACCTGAAGCACATATTAAATACTGATTATCTACTATTGCCTCCCCTTTGATTTTATTGTTTTAAGTCTTTATGACAGTTCACTTTTCTCTGTCTGTGAGCAGCTACACACAGTCTCCACTACAACTAATAAAATGTCCAAGGAGCTGAGTGTGAAACCTTTCTTTAAATGACCAAATAGTTGAGATGTTGTTGGTAAGACTGGTTTATAAAAAGAGACTTCTGCAGTGGAGAATGAAGCAGGAGCAGCAAGTGTGATTAAATGATGCATTAGTTAAACTCTTCAGTGTTACTTTAATTATTGTTTGAAAAGCACACTGATTTACGGAAATCTGAAAAGGTAACTGCAAAAAATTTTCTCAGACAGTATTTTTTTGTTTTTTTGTTTGTAAGTTTTTGTAATACACAATTTCTCCAACAGAGAGCACTATTTACCCTCAAAGGCTGTCATTTACAGTGAGGAGGGTTGAATGCCACCTTTCTTCATTCTTCCTGGTAAGTTTCAATTTCACAACTTAGTCTACACTCAGTCTACACACATTGTGGGTTAAGAAAATTATCAAGAATTACAGTCACACCTTAGCTATTGTGGAAAATAATAAATAAATAGATGTGCTGACTTTTCAAAATCACAAATACAAATCAGCATGTTTTCCATTTGCAAATAAACAACCTCATGTGTTTCAAATGTAAAAGGTATTCACTTATATAGCGCTTTTTCTCATCTCTGGATGACCAAAGCACTTTACAGATCCAGCTATCCACCCTTTCACACACTGATGGCGGCGGAGCTGCCATACACAGGCGCTGGCCTGACCCACCAGGAGCAAATGGGGTTCAGTGTCTTGCTCAAGGACACTTTGACATGCAGACTGCACACAGAGCGGGAATCAAACCGCTAACCCACCGATCAGTAGTCGGCCACACTACACCTGTGTTATGTATGTAAATAGTAGGTACAGTATTAGTAAGATGGCGGCCGGGTTGGACGGGGAATGAGCAAGGGTGGCTAACTGCTGGTTTTCGGTGGTGACACCATTCTAGGTATAAAGGATGTGGGCGGAGGGGGCCAGTTCTCTTTTGTCGTGGAACACCTGGCCTGCTGGAGAGTGCTGTAAGCCTAAGTGTTATTGTATATAGTATCTGTAATAAAACTCCGTAAACAGTATTCAGAGTATACTTGTTTTGCCTCAATTATGGATGCAACATTTGGCAACGAGGTAAAAGCAGTAGTGAAACGGTCCGTTGCCAGTTTTTGGCCATTTTTGGAAACCCCGGGTGAGCCACCCGTGCCTTGGCCCCGGTGGTTTGCCGCATTTAATTCAATTCAATTCAATTCAACTTTATTTATATAGCGCCATTTCACAACAACAGTCATCTCATAGCACTATCAACTGTAGGGAGGACCCCCACAGTTGCAGAAAGACCCCAGCAATCAGGCGATCCCCTGTGAGCAAGCACTTGGCGACGGTGGAGAGGAAAAACTCCCTTTTAACAGGAAGAAACCTCCAGCAGAACCAGGCTCAGGGAGGGGCAGTCATCTGCTGCGACTGGCTGGGGGGTGAGGGGACAGAGAAGAAGAAAAGAACAGACATGTAGAGAGCACACAGCACGATGGGGACTCAATCTATGGGAGAGAACAAACAAATGTTAATGACCAGCAAAAAAAAAATATTTCATAGAGAGTGAGGAAAGGAGTGAGGCCCAGTGCATTACTGGAGGTCCCCCGGCTGACTAAACCTATTAGCAGCATAACTAAGGGAGGGTTCAGAAACACATGATCCCTCCCTAATTGTAGGCTATATCAAAAAGGTAGGTTTTAGCCCTATTCTTAAAAACAGAGATCGAGTCTGACTCCCGAATCCAGATTGGCAGCTGATTCCACAGGAGGGGAGCTTGATAACTGAAGGCTCTGCCTCCCATTGTACTTTTGGAGATTCTAGGTATTACAAGTAAACCTGCATTTTGGGAGCGTAGTGCTCTGTTAGGATGATACGGTAGTATCAGATCTTTTAAATAAAAAGGAGCCTGATTGTTTAGAGCTTTGTAAGTAAGAAGAAGGATTTTAAACTTAATTCTAAACTCTATGGGAAGCCAATGAAGGGAGGCCAGAACCGGAGAGATATGATCTCTCTTTCTAGTACCTGTTAAAACTCTTGCTGCAGCATTTTGGATCAGCTGAAGACTTTTTAAAGATGTTTTAGGACAGCCTGATAATAAAGAATTACAATAATCTAATCTCGAGCTAACAAAAGCGTGGATCAGCTTCTCAGCATCACTCTGAGACAAGATGCTCCTAATCTTGGCAATATTACGCAAATGATAGAAGGCAGTCTTAGAAACAAATTTAATATGTGAATTGAAGGACAAATCCTGATCAAAAATAACTCCAAGGTTCCTCACAGAGCTATTAAGAGAAAGAGTAACTGCATCCAAACTGAAAGTTTGATTTGGAAAGGAATTTCTAAGGTTTTTTGGACCAACAAGAATGACTTCAGTCTTATCTGAATTTAATAGCAGGAAATTACAAGTCATCCAAACTTTGATTTCCTTAAGACAGGCTTCTAACTTGGCTAATTGATTAGTATCATCTGGCTTCATTGACAGGTATAATTGTGTGTCATCTGCATAACAGTGAAAATGTATACAGTGCTTTCTAATAATGTTGCCTAACGGAAGCATATATAAACTACAAAGAGTAGGGCCAAGCACAGATCCCTGTGGAACTCCATGACTAAGCTTTGAGCTGAGAGAAAACTCATCATTTACATGAACAAATTGGAACCTATCAGATAAATAAGATCTAAACCACTGCAACGAAGTTCCATTAAGTCCAACATAGTGTTCTAATCTATCAAGTAGAATATTATGATCAATAGTATCAAAAGCTGCACTAAGATCTAAAAGGACAAGTACAGAAACTAGTCCATTATCAGATGCAATGAGGAGGTCGTTAGTGACCTTCGCTAAGGCTGTTTCAGTGCTATGATGGATTCTAAACCCAGATTGAAACTCCTCAAATAAACCATTTCCCTGCAGGTGGTCAAATAATTGCGTAGCAACAACTCTTTCTAAGATTTTTGAAATGAAAGGGAGATTAGAGATTGGTCTATAGTTAGCTAAAGCTCCTGGATCTAGCGTTGGCTTTTTGAGTAAGGGTTTAATTACAGCCGTTTTAAAAGCCTGCGGTACATGGCCTAAAGTTAATGAAGAATTGATTATATGAAGAATAAAGCTACCAATAAGTGGGAAGACTTCTTTAAATAACCTGGTAGGAATAGGGTCTAAAAGACAAGTTGAAGGTTTGGATGAGGAAACTATTTTGTCTAACTCACAAAGGTCGATTAGAGTAAACTCATCAAGACAGACATCAATAGAAGGAGTTGTAGTAGTTACAGTATTTAAGTTAACTGTGGGAAGAATCTGATTGATTTTATCTCTGATGGATGAAATTTTATTATTGAAAAAGTTCATAAAGTCCTGACTAGTAAGCTCTAAGGGGATGCTAGGATTGACAGAGTCCTGACTCTTTGTCAACCTGGCTACAGTACTGAAAAGAAACCTGGGATTATTCTTGTTCTCTTCTATTAATGCAGAGTAATAACTCGTTCTAGCTTTTCTAAGAGATTTTTTATAAATTAAAAGATGATTTCTCCAAGCTAAATAGATTTCATCTAAATTAGTAGAGCGCCATTTTCTTTCTAATTGACGAGTCTTCTGTTTTAAGCTACGAGTTTCTGTGTTGAACCAAGGAGTTAAAAATCTCTGATTAGACTTTTTCTTTTTTAAGGGGGCCACCAAGTCTAGAGCCTGATGCAGAGAAGCTGAAACACTATCCACCATGTTATCAATTACAGAAGGAGCAAGCTGTCTATAGCTTATTTCTGTTGTGTTGACACATGGCATAGAGGAAACAATCTGCATAAATTTGGAAACAGCATCATCTGAGAGGCATCTACTGTGATAATATTTTTCTTTAGGAGCCAAATAGTCAGAAATAGTAAAATCAAAGGTTAACAGACAATGGTCTGACAGTACAGGGTTATGAGGAGACACTACAAGATTTTCTATTTCTATGCCATATGTCAGAACAAGGTCCAATGTATGGTGGAGGTAATGAGTAGAATTTCCTACTTTCTGAGAAAACCCAATCGAGTCTAATATTGAATTAAAAGCCACATTAAGGCAGTCACTATCTACATCCACATGTATATTAAAGTCCCCTACTATAATTATTCTATCAGATTTCAGCACTAAATCAGCTAAGAAATCAGCAAATTCGGATAAAAATTCTGAATAGGTTGATGGGGGACGATAAACTATGGCAAATAAAATTGGGTTTAACCTGGAATTGCTAAAGTGCCCAACACTGAGGACCAGGCCCTCAAAGGAATTATAACATGTTTTTTGCTTTACATTAACTAGTAATTTGGAATGGTAAATTGATGCTACTCCTCCTCCACGACCAGAACTTCTGGGATTTTGACAGTTTAAATAACCAGAGGGAGTTGATTCATTTAAACCAACATAATCCTCTTGTCCTAACCAAGTCTCTGTAAGGGAAATTAAATCAATCTGATGATCAATTAACAGATCATGGACTAACAGAGACTTGGGAGTTAGAGACCTAATATTTAATAAACCACATTTAATTTTTAAATTATGAGGAGGAACAGAGGCCAAATCATTCAATTTAGAGGCTTTATGTTTAATTTGAGTTTTACCAATATTTTGCTTTATCACTTTGGGATGCTTATACATTATATTTTTATTTACTTTGGAGGGAGCAGACAACGATTCTCTGATGGGGAAGACAGGGGCTAAGCTGAGGGGTGGCGGATGAAGAGGAGCTGCAGAGAGGCGTGTAAGACTGCGACTCTGCTTCCTGGTCCCAACTCTGAGTAGTCACGGTTTTGGAAATTTGGATAAAAAAGATGCCAGATTGTTAGATAAATGAGAAGCACCATCCAAAGTGGGATGAATGCTGTCTCGTCTCATAAGACCAGGTTTTCCCCAAAAAGAGCTCCAATTGTCAATGTAGCCCACGTCATTTTTAGGACACCACACAGACAGCCAGCGGTTCAAGGATGACGAGCGGCTAAGCATGTCATCACTGGTCAGATTGGGAAGGGGCCCAGAGAATACTACAGTGGCAGACATCGTTTTTGCAAAGTCACACACCGATTCTATATTAAGTTTCGTGACTTCCGACTGCCGGAGACGGATGTCATTAATGCCGGCGTGAATAACAATTGTGGAATATTTACAGTTACTTTTAGCCAGCATTTTCAAATTTGACTCGATGTCGCCTGCTCTGGCCCCAGGAATGCATGTGACTATGGCCGATGGAGTCTCTAGGTTCACGTTTCTGACTACAGAGTCGCCAATGATCAGAGTTTTTTCCTCAGCGGGTGTGTCGCTGAGCAGGGAAAAACGATTAGAAACGTGAACAGGTTGGTGGTGAACCGGGGCTTTGCGACTAGGCTTCCTTCTCACCGTCACCCACCCAGTCTCCTCGCTGCAGAGGAGAGCCGGGGAACCGGTGACAGGGGGACCTAAGCTAGCTAGCTCCGCTGCAGCTAATGGGCGTCCGTCGAGATTAACTGGCGCAGACGGTGTTTCAATGCAGCGGAGCCGGGATTCCAAATCAGACAACCTCGCCTTGAGCGCCTCAAAAAGACAACATTTATTACATTTACCGTTATCACTAAAAGAGGCAGAGGTGTAGCTAAACATCTGACAGAGAGAGCACACCAGAGGAGGAGAGGAAAGAGAACTAGTAGCCATAGCTAGTGGCTCGAGAGCTGGAGAGCAAACCACACAGGCAGACAGCAAAACAGGAAGTGACGATACGTTACCACAAGGAAGTGACGATCAACCTGTGACTACAAATTATTTGGTAGTCTTAAACCTCGGCGAGCTGGAGATGCTTCGCACGAGGGCTGTTTTGGTCCATAATTTAGGCATGGAGGGGCTGAAGATACTGGAGAACCTTGGAGGGGCCGATAGCTTTGATGAAGTAGTGGAATTAATGGCATGCTACTTTCACGCACCGGAAAATGTCACGGTCCGGCACATTCAGTTTCGACAGCACCGCCAGTGGTCGGGGGAACCAGTGAAGAGATTTCTGGCAGACCTCTGGGAGCTGGCGAGGGAATGCAAGTTCGGACCCCTGGAAGATGAGATGATTCGGGACCAGCTGGTGGAACACATCTGCTGCCCAGCAGCTCGGTCCAGGCTTTTGACTCATCCAGGTGAACTGACGTTGGCCGCAGCTATCGAGCTCACTCAACAGTTCAAGGCAGCAGAGACTATCGCGAGGGGCCTGACTGAAGGGGCCACTCTGGGTCAAGATGAGTCTTGTGCTAAGGCACTGTTATTGGACCCTGGAGATGAAGACAGCGGAGAGGAAGACTGCCTCCGTGGTGAAAGTTAGGTCTGCCCCAGGTATGCCACGTTGTTATGGCTGTGGGTCCCCTAGTCACTGCTATAAGTCCAGGATATGTCCGGCGAAAGGCAAGTATTGTGGGAAGTGTGGTTTGCTGAACCACTTTGCCGGGGCATGCGCAAACTTTGAGCGCAGAGACCGGAGGGGTGAACCGGGTCCCACGCAGAAGACTCCCACGATTGTCCACACTGTTCTCCGGGAGACCACGAGATGGATTGGGTGTGATGTAATGCTGGATGGCGACGAGGTTCCCCTGTTGGTGGATACGAGAGCTATTATCTCCGTTTTGAACATGGCGACCATGAGGAGTCTGTTTCCCCACTGACAAATCAGGAAGCAGGAGAGACACTACTTTGGCTATGGATGGAACAGACTGGCCGTTTTAGGATTTGTGGAAATGGAGGTTTGGTACAAGTCTGTTGTGGTACCCAAGACCTGCGTTTATGTCACCGCTGCGAGTGTTAACATCATGGGGTGCAACCTTTTTTATAGCCTGGGGTTCTCTATAGCAAATGTGTCGGGTGAGGAGTGGTTGGGGTGTGGACTTTGGGGCCGACCAGCTCCGGTGGTGGAAGGTGAGGAGGTGTGGGACTCAGACTGGTTGGACACTACAAGTGGAGAGCATGTTCGGTGCCATGTGATGCCACCTTGGGATGGACCCAATGCCGATTACCAGCTTGCCCTGGATGAGTGCGCTGGACGGTACGCTGGGACCCCCGGGGTGGCCCATAAGGACGAGGTGCCTGCGCTGGAGACTGAGGGGGCGAGACCTAAGAGCGCGGTTGTAAAAGCGCTCACAACGACAGCCTGCCAAGAGGAAGATGAACCGGACCTGTGAGTTGACCGGGTCGGTGAAAGAGGCCAGTCAGAACCAGAGTGATCCCGAGAAGAAGAAAAGGGCTTCCCTGCGAGTTGGAGATGAGGTTCGGCCCAGGGTTGAGGCCCGGATGAGAGGAGATCATGGGTCGCGTGATGACCAGAGGCAGTTCCGAGTGGAGGCTGCCTGGAGCGATGGGCATCTATGCTTGCCTGACCAGACTTGGAGGCATCTGAATGAGCTGTGTCTGGTGGTGGAGAAGAGGAGTCGATGTAGTGACAGCCTGGAGGTCAAGAGATGGAGGCGTTGGGAAAGAGACCCATCCAAGGACTGATGGTGTTTTACTGTACGTGTTTTGAGTTTAACCCACGTCCTGTTGTATATAGTTGAACGCTGCTGTAATGGTGCCCTGGATACTTTTGGTTTGAAAGAAAAAAAAAAAAGGCATAGAAGAGATGAAATTTTATGTACTAAATTTTATGACGTGTGTTTGTGTAAAGGTAAAATTTTAATAGTTAAAGATACTTGTGGTTATTTGGCATAACCTGTGAATATTATCAGGGTGAAATGGTTTTTTGATTGGTTTGAGACGTGCCTGAATTGGGATTTAATGGATTAAGAGTTAAAGAAGTAGAAACTGTTAATTATGATCGAGTTGTTTAGTCTTGACATTGATAATATGTGCTATCTGTCATACCCAACACGTATTGTTTTGTACTGTGTGCCCAGGGGTGGGGTGTTTTTTTTGGGGGGGGGGGCAGTAGTGTTGTAATTAGGTGTTGTGTTTGTAGTATTTACTGTTCGTGATGTTCATATGGAGCTGTTTAAAGGGATTATTTTGTTTAGAAACACGGCCTTTTAAGTTGGACCGTTTTAAGTATGGCGGCAGAATAACCCGCCTAGCTGTGTAGGGGGCGCTGGCAGTCTACCGGCCCCCCAGCCTTAGCTGTATAAATGGATAGGCAGTTTGTTTCTTTTTGTACATATTTTATACTTAGAGTGTGTGTCGGGACACAGATTGGGGTGGGTTATCTGTGTGCCTGACATTTTTTTTTGAAGGGGGGAAAAATAAAATGTTATGTATGTAAATATGTAAGTATTAGTAAGATGGTGGCTGGGTTGGACGGGGAACGAGCAAGGGTGGCTAACTGCCAGTTTCTGGTGGTGACGCCATTCTAGGTATAAAGGATGTGGGCGGAAGGGGCCATTCCTCTTTCGTCGTGGAACACTTGGCCTGCTGGAGAGTGCCGTAAGCCTAAGTGTTATTGTATATAGTATCTGTAATAAAGCTCCGTAAACCGTATTCACTGTATACTTGTTTTGCCTCAATTATGGATGCAACAACCTGCGCCACAGCAGCTTCCCTCCATGTATTTTACATGTATTTGCACAAGTAAAATACGTGGATTGAATCATTTGAGTCCCAGTTGTCCTTATTTGTCTTTCAGACAAAAATCCTGATAACTAACTTTTGGGAGTGTTTAAAAGGGAGAAGCTTTTTTTTTTTTTTTTTTTTAAGAATTGGCCTCTCAGGGCTTCCACACTGGCAGCACGGGGGTACAGTGTTTAGCACTGTTGCTTCACAGCTAGAAGGTTCCAGGTTTGAATTCCAAGGCTGGCAGGGGTGGGAATCTTTCTGTGCAGGGTGTGCATGTTCTCCCTGTGCTATGTGGGTTTACTTCAGGGGCTTCAATTTCCACTTACAATCCAAAGACACACTTGTTAGGTTAATTTGTGACTCTTAATTGTCCTTAGGTATTTGTACGCTCATAGGAGGATTACTGTACAGTGGCTATAAAAAGTCTACACGCCCCTGTTCAAATGCCAGGTTTTTGTGATGTAAAAAAAATGAGACCAAGACAAATCATTTCAAAACTTTTTCCACCATTAATGTGACCTATAACCTGTACAAGTCAATTGAAAAACAAACTGGAATCTTTTAATGGGAAAAAAAAAAGAAAGAAAGAAAAACTTACAATAACCTGGTTGCATAAATACACACACCCTTAAACTAATACTTTGTTGCAGCACCTTTTGCTTGTATTACAGGACTCAGCTTTTTTGGGTAGGAGTCTAACAGCGTGGCACATCTTGGTGTGGCAATATTTACCCACTTTTCTTTGCAAAAATGCTCCAAATCTGTCAGATCGTGAGGGCATCTCCTGTGCACAACCCTCTTCAGATCACCCCACAGATGTTTGATCAGATTCAGGTCTGGACTCTGGCTGGGCCATTCCAAAACCTTAATCTTCTGGTGAAGCCATTATTTTGTTGATTTGGATGTGTGCTTTGGGTCAATGTCGTGCTGAAAGATGAAGTTCCTCTTCATCTTCAGCTTTCTAGCAGAAGTCTGCAGGCTTTGTGCCAACACTGACTGGTATTTGGAACTGTTCATAATTCCCTCCACCTTGAATAAGGCCCCAGTTCTAACTGAAGAAAAACAGCCCCAAAGCATGATGCTGCCACCACCATGCTTCACTGTAGATATGGCGTTCTTTTGGTGATGAGCAGTGTTGTGTTTGCGCCAAATATACCTTTTGGAATTATGGCCAAAAAGTTCAACCTTGGTTTCATCGGACCATAACACATTTTCACACATGCATTTGGGTGATTTCAAATGTGTTTTTGCAAAATGTAGCCAGGCTTGGATGTTTTTCTTCATAAGATAAGGTTTCCGTCTTGCCACCCTACCCCATAACCCAGGCGTATTAAGAAGATGGGAGATTGTTGTCACATGTACTAAACAGCCAGTACTTGCCAGAAATTCCTGCAGCTCCTTCAATGTTGCAGCTGGCCTCTTGGCAGCCTCCTTGACCAGTTTTCTTCTTGTCTTTCCATCAATTTTGGAGGGACGTCCATTTCTTGGTAATGTCACTGTTAAGACATTTTTTCTCCACTTGATGATGACTGTCTTCAATGTTCCACGATATATTTAATGCCTTGGAAATTCTTTTGTGTCCTTCTCCTGACAGATACCTTTGAACAGTGAAATCCCTCTGATGCTTTGGAAGCTCTCTGTGGACCATGGCTTGTGCTGTAAGATGTGACTACAAAAATTTCAGGAAAAGCCTACTAGAACAGCTGAACTATATTTGGGGTTAATCAGAGGCACTTTAAATGGTGGCAGGTGTGTGGTGACTCCCATTTAACATGAGCTTGAATGTGATTAGTTAATTCTGAACACAGCCACATCCCCAGTTTTAACAGGGTGTGCATATTTATGCAACCAGGTTATTGACAGGTTTTTTTATTTTTATTTTTCCCCTTAAAAGATTTCAGTTTTTTTTTCATTTGGGTTGTACAGGTGGTCACATTAATGGTGGAAAAAGTTGTGAAAGGATTTATCTTGGTCTCATTTTTTTGCATCACAAAAACCTGGGCATCCACATCAGTGAGGACCTTACGTGGACACACAACACCACAGAGCTGGTTAAGAGAGCTCAGCAGCGACTGTACTTTCGGAGGAGGCTGAAGAAGTTTGGCATGTCTTCTAGGATCCTCAACAGTTTCTACAGCTGCATCATCGAGAGCATCCTGATCAACTGCATCACTGTGTGGTACGGCAGCACCACTGCCCTGGACCACAAACGCCTGCAGAGAGTCGTGAAGACAGCAGAGAAGATCATCAAGACTCCACTCCCCTCTATGCAGAGCATCTACCACCGCAGAGTCCAAAGGATAGCTGACGCCATCCTCCGTGACCTCACCCACCCCAGCACAGACTGTTCACACTTCTACCCTCAGGCTGGAGGTACAGAAATGTGAAATGCAGGACAACCAGACTGAAGAACTCCTTCTTTCGCACTGCCATCAGACTCCTGAACAGAAAACAATTCCCAAAACTCCGTAACACAGCTTTGCATATAGGAACTCACACACCGGCTGCTAAATTTGCACACTGCTCACCTGTACAGTAGCTATAGTCTCACTCGTCTGATGTCCATATCATCTCTGCTGCTAATAATCATCTCTGCTGCTACTTATCATGCACAGTCTACTGGTACTACTGTTAGAGAAATTAGCACCGGGTGCTAATTTGTAATTTGTAATTATACACTGCTTGTTGCACAATGCTCATTTGCACACTGTACACAGGTTCATGCCATCTCAGGTTCACATCATCTCTGATATCAATATACCACTATCACTTTTGTCATCCAGTGAATTTTCAATTTCATTCCTCTTGTCTAACTGCCCAAACTGCCTAGTGTGTGTTATTAGTTTTAGTATTTCATATCAAGGTGGGCTTAAGGAGTCCTAATGGCCTAACTGTGTGTTGGTGTGTGTGTTACTAGCATCCATTAGTATTAGGATTGAGTTACTGTGTTAGTGTGTCATGACCTTATTAGAATTGTTGTTTCTGTACCTTCTACCTTGGCATTTGTTCGGAGAGCAAAGTAAGAATTTCATTGCTCAGGAAATGTAGCATTTCTTAACTGTGCACATGATAATAAAGCCTGTGAATCTTGAATCATTTGAACAGGGGTGTGTAGACTTTTTTCCACTGTAGCTACTAGTTCAGCACTTTTGAGTGGTCTTATACTAGAAATAATGCTATATAAGTACAGGACAGTTCCTTATCCCTCTTGATAACTTAGTATATTCATCCTAACATGATATTGCAGATGTAGTTTGGGTACCTACTGTATAATCACTCACCACATGTCAGTCTCTCGCAGCAGTCCACTGTGCGATTCACCAACACCTCACCTTCCTCTATGCAGATTACTGCTTTTTGAGGAGGGCATGTGAGAGATTCACACTGAACACTCATCATATCTTCATCGCAAACGCACTGCTGACAGCCGCTCTGCCATGTATCACCAAGCTATTGGAGCGATGGAAAATAATTTTGTCATAACAATGAAAGTTACATAGCAAAAATGGCATTTTGATATATTATTGTATTTACTTGTTTAGGTTGTCCATCAGGTCCAGTGCAACCTGAAACAATAAAAACAATTTGTATACACATGTACTCATTTACAAAGGCTCACAATGCATCATCAGTGTTCAACAGAAAAAATAAATCATGCTCACAGGAGGAAACACAGATGTCAGAAGATGAACTGAACAAAGTCGTTCCCTCTGGGCAGAAACACCCCTCCACGACTGTGTTGCAAGCTGAATTCTGATCTCCTTCTCTCTGGCACTGTTGTACTGCGTATTTCTCATTGTATCTGGTTGAGAAATCAATTGTTAACACATTGAAAGAGGAGTACTGTTAGTCAATCAGTCAGAGCGGTCTCAGCCGAGCTGCATGCCTAGCGGTCCAATCTTCACAGTCTAGCATACAGGTGGCAAGCTCGCCAGTGTTGGCCGCCCCAGTGTCTCCCTTCGGAGTGTCCATGAATGATATTAATGGCCGTCCTTGGCGGTGAAAACCATGCGTCAGTTCCCAGAGTACCAGGTGGTCTGCTGGGAGCTCTTGGTGACTGTAACAGTGCCCCATGAGGCCAAGTCTTTGCCAAGCCACAGGAGTACTGTATATATATTTAAAAGAAGCACGGCTGAAGAACAATTTAGATATTATCTATATGGCAAGAGTCATGTCACAAAATTACAAGAGTTTCAAATTTACAAATAAAAAATTGCAAATCTACAAGAGAAAAGTTTCAGATTTAAGTAGAAAAGTCAAATTCATCACTAAAACCTTTATCCATTGTCATCTATCGTTTATCTGGGGGTTAGGGTCAGAGGCAGCAGTAATCCTCCACCTCTTCGAGGAAGATACTAAGGCGTTCCAAGGCCAACTGAGAGACACAGTCTTTCAATATTGTCTTGGGTCTGCCCCGGAGTCTTCTCCCAGTGGAACATACCCAAAACACCTCACATAGGAGGTATCCAGGATGCATTCTGATCACATGTCCAAACCACCTCAACCGACTCCTTTAGATATGGGGGAGCAGCGGCTCTACTCTGACCCTCTCCTGGATAACTGAGCTCCTCACCCTGTCTCTAAGGGTGAGTCCAACCACCCTACGGAGAAAGTTCATTTCAGCTGCTTGTATCCATAATCTCATTGTTTCGGTCATTACCCAAAGTTCATGACCATAGGTGAGGGTAAGAATGTAGACTGAGTGGTAAATCAACAGCTTTGCTTTAGGACTCAACTTCCCCTTCACCACAACAGACCAGTACAATGTTCCCAACTGTGGCAACCCCCACAACAGACTGGGACAGACAGCTCGCTCTCCTGGTTTTTTCCGCTGCATGCTGTGAAGTAATCTGCCATTCATGCATGGTTTCACTGCTGTGATGTTAATGTCCCACTGATGCATTGTGTTCATGCATCCTGTACTGTCTGTGCCTCTCATATGCAAATGCCCAGATCGACTGCTGTGAATGTCTTTGATGTATTGTCTGAGCTGAGTATATAAGCTGTCTGATTTTCAGGTTCATTCTTTCACTCTCACTCTGCAACTGCTGTTGACACACGCACTGTGTGTCTCTTTGCTGGAGAGCCTCCGGGCTTGCCCATTGGGCGAGCCTCGTGACGGTGGTATGATTTAATAAACCTGCTTAAAACCTTCACCAACGCTGCTTTATTTCATGCCGCCGCACTGGTGACCCGATGCTGAAACGAACACGCTGCCGGCGAACGCAGCACCCAGCGGTGATGCTCCGACGACAAGCAAACGCAGCAGCTGCTTTCTGCTTCAGTGAACTCTCAGGACATCACCCACGACCGGGAAAGCCGCAGCAAACTCCATGGTGGGATCTGCACGCCTAGATCGGCACATCCATGCTGGACCGGCCGCGCTCACAGCTCCTTCACACGAGAGCGCATGCACCTCGTCCCCTCTCCACGACGGCGATCTCCATGGCCGACGGAGAATGCAGCGCGTGGACCTGAACGCACCATGGCCGAGCGAATGACAAAGATCTTCTCCTCCCTCTCACCACTCCAACGCATCTACACGGGCTCGAGGGACAAAGATCGTCTACTTCCTCTCACCGCTCCAACACACTGAACAGGGATGATTAAGCTCCCTGACCCTGTCTCCTCTCCAGCTGGCCCAACAACGCACGGAGCCCCGGCACACGCACCGGGGAGTTACGAGGACGGCACAACACGCACGGGACAAATACGGCTTCACAGACCGCCAGCATCCTCGACATCGCACAGAGCCTTCAGGGCCGCCCTCACACCTGAAGCACGCACGCAGCATGCACGAAGGATTGGCTAATGGTCTCAGCCACGGCACACAAGGGAAATTCAGCGGTTTGCGGTTTCCGAGAGCTTTAAGGTTGTGCCTGCACCTAAAGTCAACACGCCAGTCCCTCTGCTTTTATTACAGCCGCCACGCAGCCTCGTCTTTTCTTCACGGCCACTATTAATCCTTGCAGGACTTAATCGTGGGAGGAGTCAGTGACTAATTTTTCTTCTTGTGGACCTCCGCATGTTCAACAGGACAGCCCCTCGACGTCGCGGACCAGCAAGCAATTTTTGCGCGGCTCGGACGATTTCATCGTCCCGGCCGGCACGTACTACCCCCCTCCTCCCTCCCCCTCCTCCTGCAGAGAGCTTTCCCTGCTCGCTGCCAAAGCTGCAATATCGAGGTCTCGGCCGCCTGCCTTGCCCTCTGGGGGGGAGCGGTGTGGCAACCCCCACAACAGACTGGGACAGACAGCTCGCTCTCCTGGTTTTTTCCGCTGCATGCTGTGAAGTAATCTGCCATTCATGCATGGTTTCACTGCTGTGATGTTAATGTCCCACTCATGCATTATGTTCATGCATCCTGTACTGTCTGTGCCTCTCATATGCAAATGCCCAGATCGACTGCTGTGAATGTCTTTGATGTATTGTCTGAGCTGAGTATATAAGCTGTCTGATTTTCAGGTTCATTCTCTCACTCTCACTCTGCAACTGCTGTTGACACACGCACTGTGTGTCTCTTTGCTGGAGAGCCTCCGGGCTTGCCCATTGGGCGAGCCTCGTGACGGCGGTATGATTTAATAAACCTGCTTAAAACCTTCACGAACGCTGCTTTATTTCATGCCGCCGCACCAACACTGAAAAGACTTCCATTCCATCTATAATCTTTACTTGTAAATAAGTGATACTTGAACTCTTTCACTCAGGGCAGGAGCTCGACCCCAACCGTCCCGTTCACTTCAGTAAGACATGTAGGTTGGTGGTCAATGAAGCTAACAGGACCACATCATCTGGAAACAGCAGAGACAAGATCCTGTGTCCACTGAACATGACATCCTCTGTTCCTTGGCTGTGCCTAGAAATTCTGTCCATAAAAATTATGAACAGGATTGAGGACAAAGGGTAGCTGAATTTGACTGATTGTTGGCAATATAAACCAAACTCTTGCAATGGTTGTAGAGAGACCAGATAGATTGTTGCAATGAATCTTATACTCCATACACCTGAAGCACCCCCACAAGAAACTAGGGGTGGGCGATTAACCGAAATAAAACTAAAACGGCCATTCAGGTTGTAAAATCGACATAATCTCACTCATGTCATTTTCCCATCTGCCTGTTGTGTGCATATGTATATGAGGGCTTTGATGTCCTTCCTCTTTAAAACATGTCCTGCATGCATAATCACGTGACTTCTCTGCACTCCAACAGCTGTGCAGTCACTGCTGTTTGGAAGCTGCAGAACAGGGCAAACAAATTAAAACATCTTGTATCAAAAAGAAATGCTGTGTCTGTCCACATAGTATATGAAATTTGACTTTCTGTTTCATCTGAAGATACCAAGAAAAAGCAAGCGAAGTGTGCAGAAACAAACACGTAAATGCCTAGAAGCTCAATCACTGTTAGCTGCTAACCGCAATCTGCGTCACCTCAACCGTTTCACAGTGGGAATGGATGGCAAAATGGACAATCTAAGGTTAGATTTAAGGATCCAATCAGAGACCCGTAAGCCCTATATGGCGATAACAATCATAATCAACGCAGCTAACAAGCTAATTAGCCGCCACCATGACTCATGTGACCCACAAACCTCAAGAGGTATGCATTATAAACACTGATTTCTGCAGTGAACTACAGACATGGACAAAATTGTTGGTACCCCTCTGTTAATGAAAGAAAAACCCACAATGGTCACAGAAATAACTTGAATCTGACAAAAGTGGTAATAAATAAAAATTCTATGAAAATTAACCAATGAAAATCAGACAATGCTTTTGAATTGTGGTTCAACAGAATTATTTTAAAAAACAAACTCATGAAACAGGCCTGGACAAAAATGATGGTACCCTTAACTTAATATTTTGTTGCACAACCTTTTGAGGCAATCACTGCAATCAAACCATTTGTGTAACTGTCAATGAGACTTTTGCATCTCTCAGCAGGTATCCTGGCCCAATCCTCAGGAGCAAACTGCTCCAGTTGTCTCAGGTTTGAAGGGTGCCTTTTCCAGGTAGCATGTTTCAGATCCTTCCATAGTTGTTCAATAGGATTTAGATCAGGGCTCATAGAAGGCCACTTTAGAATAGTCCAATGTTTCACTCTTAGCCATTCTTGGGTGTTTTTAGCTGTGTGTTTTGGGTCATTATCCTGTTGCAAGACCCATGACCTGCAACTGAGACCAAGCTGTCTGACACTGGGCAGCACAATTCTCTCTAGAATACCTTGATAGTCTTGAGATTTCATTGTACCCTGCACAGATTCAAGACACCCTGTGCCAGATGCAGCAAAGCAGCCCCAGAACATAACAGAACCTCCTCCATCTTTCACAGTAGGGACAGTGTTCTTTTCTTGGTATGCTTCATTTTTGCATCTATGAACATAGAGCTGATGTGCCTTGCCAAAAAGTTCCAGTTTTGTCTCGTGTGTCCATAGGACATTCTCCCAGAAGCTTTGTGGCTTGTCAACATGCAGTTTGGCAAATTCCAGTCTGGCTTTTTTATGATTTGTTTTCAACAGTGGTGTCCTCCTTGGTCGTCTCCCATGAAGTCCACTTTGGCTCAAACAATGATGGATGGTGCGATCTGACACTGATGTACCTTGACCTTGGAGTTCACCATGAATGTGTTTAGAGGTTGTTCTGGGCTCTTCGTATTGTCCGTCTCCTCCTGCAGCCACGTCCAGGGAGGTTGGCTACAGTCCCGTGGATCTTAAATTTCTGAATAATATGTGCAACTGTAGTCACAGGAACATCAAGCTGCTTGGAGATGGTCTTATAGCCTTTACCTTTAACATGCTTGTCTATAATTTTCTTTCTAATCACCTGAGACAACTCTCTCCTTTGCTTCCTCTGGTCCATGTTTAGTATGGTAGACACCATGTCAACAAACAGCACAGTGACTACTTGTCACCCTTTAAATAGGTCAACTGACTGGTTACAAGTTTGTAGACACCTGTGATGTTACTTAGAGGACACATCTTGGTTGAACATGTCCCTATGGTCACATTATTTTCAATCTTTTCTAGGGGCACCATCATTTTTGTCCAGGCCTGTTTCATGAGTTTGTTTTTTAAAATAATTCTGTTGAACCACAATTCAAAAGCATTGTCTGATTTTCACTGGTTAATTTTCATGGAATTTTTATTTATTGCCACTTTTGTCAGATTCAAATTATTTCTGTGACCATTGTGGGTTTTTCTTTCATTAACAGAGGGGTACCAACAATTTTGTCCACGTCTGTATATTTTAATTTGGTTACATGTGTGTGAAATGATTATATTTGTCATAAACTCCCCGTGTGCTTTTCCACAGCGCACGGAGGAGGGGTGAAAGGACGAGGACTTACACACTGGGTTAATACCACACACACATTTATTAACCACAACAACTGGCAAACAGTTCCAATGCATATATTTCACACAGGCTTAAGGAGTCCTCCAGGGTGCTTGACAGTCAAAGGTGAGGATTACCGGGGAACACACGCACAGATTATACTCACGGGACTGGAGCTGTTCGAGCAGTCCAAATAAGGCATAAAGTGAAACACCATCCTTCGCTGACGTGACTTCATACAATGACCAATGACCGTATATGAAGTACAACGACCCAGCAATGCGTGACTGGAAAAAGGCTCTTTAAGTACATGCATTGCTGGGGATGGCAGATTGGAGGCACCTGGGCGAGGACCGGGAAAGATGATCAACGGAGCTGAGGAACAGCTGATGGTGATCAGTGAGGGGGGCATGGTCGGGCCGGCAGATAGTCTGCAGTACACACAGCTGCTGGCCCCAGAGCAGTGGCTATGGCTACGGTAACACACAGGAAATACCTACTATATATGCGTACCCAACAGCTCCGAGACCCACAGAGAGATCAGGACTGAGCTGGGGGAAACCAAGCCGGCTTGGCTCCTGACAATATTATGCTTATTTACTACTGGACCACCACAGTGATATATTCATTGATACCACACTCTTATGTAATATTGCCTTGTCAGTGGATTATAAGAAAGAAGAAAGTAGGAAAAAAAACAAAAACCCAAAACCAATGTCAAAGGTTCAGTTATGATGCTGATTTAATGTCAGATTGCACAGTCAAGAAATCACAAGGGACACAGTTGAATGCTTTCTCCAAGCCCACAAAACACATGTACACTGGTTAGACAAACTCCCACAAACCCTCAAAGATCCTTGAGAGGGTGAAGAGTTGGTCCAATGTTCCATGACCAGGACGAAAATCCACATTGCCACATTGAAAAACCACACTGGGGTGGCTGTGGCACAGGTGTAGTGTAGCCGACTACTGATCAGAGGATCAGTGGTTCGATTCCTGTTCTGTCGGCAGTCTGCATGTCGAAGTGTCCTTGAGCAAGACAATGAACCCCCAGCTGGTCCTGGTGGGTCAGGCCAGCACCTGTGCATGGCAGCTCTGCCCCCATCAGTGTGTGAATGGGTGGATAGCAGGATCTGTAAAGCGCTTTGGTAATCTAGACATGAGAAAAAGCGCTATATAAGTGAACGCCATTTACCGTTGCTCTTCTTGAATGTGAGGCTAAAACCACCGGCCGGACTCTCCTTTCCAGTACCTTTGCATAGACCTTCCCAGGGAGGCTGAGAAGTATGATATCTCTAAAGTTGGAGAACACCCTTTGGTCCCTCTTCCTGAAGAGGGGAACCACCACCCCAGTTTGCCATGCCAAAGGCACTGTCCCCAGCATCCATGTGATGTTGCAGAGGTGTGTAAACCAGGACAGCCCCACAACATCCAGAGCCTTGAGGTATTCAGGGTGAATCTCATCCACCCCTAAGGCCCAGCAACCTTGGCACTGGTGATGGCCAAGAACTGGGAACAAAAACCTTAAGTTATTAAAAAATATTATTAGTAAATTTATTGGAAAAAAAAATCACAAATTTATGAGAATAAACCTCACTAATTGGGCGGCGCGGTGGAGGAGTGGTTAGCACTGTGGCAGCACAGCAACTCACCCTTGGCTATGGGATCCTTGGTTCGATCCCAGCCCCTGACCAACAGTGATCTGTGTGGAGTTTGCATGTTCTCCCCGTGTCTGCGTGGGTTTACTCTGAGAGTTCTCCGGGTTCCTCCCACAAGCCAAAAACATGCAGGTTAGGTTAATTGGAGACTCTAAAAGTGGCCCTAGGTGTGAATGTGTGTGCGAATGGTAAAGGGATAGCGCCGTACCGTGGCTGCTTCATCCATCCAGGTGGATGCCCTCAATTTCCCCTCTGGGGATCAATAAAGTATACAAAATCAAAAAAAAAAAAATCAATTGGAGAGAGAATCACAAATTTATGGAAGAAAGTCCAAAATTTATAAGAAAAAAGTATCAATTTTCTGAGAAAAGGTCACAAATTTCTGAGAAAAAAAATGCACAAATTGGCATGAGTAAAAAGCTTTATTACTATATAAGTAATTAGTAAATAATTCCTTAATCTTATCCCGGTAATTCACTTGCATGACCACTCTTACTAAATCTTAAGTAGTTAACTAGAAAAGCACTCAGAGAGGCTTCTTCCGTCTCTTATGGATCACTTCCAAAATGTAATGGGTTTGTGTGTAGGCCTAGAGCCACTTGTGGTGAAAATTGCATCAAAGTCTGATCATTAGTTTTGGAGTATTGTTGCTAACACACTGTGAGAAGATAAGAGCATTGGCAGAGGTATGCATTCTCAGATCATCACCAAAATGTAATGGGTTTGTTTGTAGCCCAAGAACCACCTCTGGTGAAAATGTCATCAAAATCCATCCAGCAGTTTTTGTTTTTTAGTTAGCTTTTAGTAATAGTTTTTTGTAATCCTGCTACACAAATACATACAAAGCCCCTGGTGGAGGTATGCACTCTCAGATCATCACCAAAATCTAGTCATCTGTTCCCCATGCCATTACACACCTTTCCTGAAAATTTCATCAAAATCCGTTCATAACTTTTTCAGTAATGTTGGTAACAGACAAACCAACCAATGCCTCTGAAAACATTACCTCCTCCCTTGGCGGAGGTAATATCATAAAGTAATGCTATCTTAAGTATGATTTCTGGTCACTTTACCTCTGATGGCACAGAGTAATTACCTGGCATTGCAAGTTGGTACAACTGTCGGCCCACAAGGCTTGTAGATTTTATTCTCCGGACATTTAAATTCTATGAAAGACACAGAGGTTTTCACATGAATATGGTTAGAAAACTTCAGAAAATAACAATAGATTATCTTTTACCAAACAAAATGCTCCTACCACAAAGCCCTTCTGTTGTGTTTCTCCAGGGTACACATACAGATTCTTTAGCACACATTTCAGCATAGACCTCCAGACTGGAACAACCCATGGTGGAATTTGTGTGGCAAACATCAAACTTACACGCCTCATAAAATGGCAATGGTTTTATCACGTCGTGACATTTCTCAAACACCCTTAACAGAATTTAAAAATGGTTAATTACACTGTGAAATGAAATGCAAACAATGCTCCAGCTCATTTTAAAATGTCTTACTTGCTCGTTATAATTTCACAGATTTCTGGGTTGCATGGTGTTTGTGTAGGTGACCGAGTTGGTGAGACTGGAGGTGGTTTCTCACAGTATGGCTTATTCTTATCAGACACTTGCCAGTCATAAGCCATATCAGGACATGAAGGGTGAATCTTACCATTTTTTAACCTGCAGTCATTTTTCTTGTCATTGTCACAGGTACCTTAGAAAATAATATGATGACAGATATTAAAAAACAAGTGAAAATGTACTTTAATTCTCTGACATAAACATACCCTCATCATTTTCTCTATTTGTATATTTCACTGTGTTCTAACCCATGTGTAACAAGAACATATTAGCACTTATTTTCTTTTGAAAGTAGAATATCAACTGATTTAACGACTTACCACACTGTCCCTCTGTGTTACCGTGGAAAAGAGAAAAGGGCAGTTCAATGCTGAATAAAAGACCCTTGAATACCACAACTGCCTCAATTTCTGGGATTCTCAAAAGCAGCTCAATAGCTGTACTTGTGATGATGAGGTCTTTATTAGAATAATTTGGGACTACCCGCTTTTTGTTGACATACACCTAAAAAAATGCAACAGTATACAACATTAGACAAAACATCTTTACAGTACTATTTAAATAATACTTTTAAAGAATCATGTTTGTTTGCATTTACCATGTTTATAGTCTTTGCCATTCTCTCCTGTGTAAGTATAACTTCATAGTCTTTGTAATACACAATTAAGGCATTAGCACACGTCACAGATCCAGTGGCATCACAGTTTTCATTGTCAATAAGAATCGTAAAATTGTGCACAGGATTGATCTCTTTAATCAGCACATATGTGCAGTTTTTCTGGAAGCTGTAATACTGGCCATCAAATGTCACATAATGAGGATCACCCCAGCCAGTGCAAACACCTAAAGAACATTAGGATGAAAAAAATCATGCATTTTCTAATTTGTGCTTGTGTTTAGAAAATTTAATATTCTGCTGCTTTTATCTGAACCAGAGGTTGCAGTAGACTTTTTAGCTGTCATTTTGGCAGACGGGCTTGTAAACATTCTGTCACAATCTATTATTATCTATCATTTTAATTGACTTTAATTAGATCACCTTCTGTCAAATGATAGGCATCTTTCAGAATTTTCAGTCATTACTGAAAAAAATCTGTCAATGAAGGACAGTTTTCAGTAAATGCAACCCCTGATCCGAACTTACATCTGCATTCATAGTGGAAACAGCAGCCGGATTCATCATAAACTCTAACTGGTGAGTGCCCATTTTCACAAACGGGGACAGGTGCTGGAATACATGGTATATGTTCTGTGATGACTTTCCCATTCTGGCATGTTTCAGTTACGCAGCTGTCAGAACTCCAGGTATCACCATTCTGTAAAAGAGCAAAGCATTTATTTTATATCCACTTATTATCGGTGACAGAAATATTGTTTGCTCACCACAGGGTGATATACTGTATATACAGTATTTAATGTTCAAACTGATAAACTTTATTATTATTTTTTTTGCAAAAACTTACTCATTTTGAATTTCCTGCAACACGTTCCAAAAAGCTGGAATAGGGCAAAAAAAAATGCTGGGAAAGTTCAGGAATTCACAAAAAACACTCTTCTGTAACACTCCACAGGAGAACAGTTTAATTAGACACAGGTGAGTGCCATGGTTGTATATAAAAGTAGCATCCCCAAAAGGCTCAGCTGTTCACAAGCATGGATGTGGCAAGCTTCACCACTTTGTGAACAACTGCGTGGGCAAATAGTTAACAGTTTAAGAACAATGTTTGTCAATGTACCATTGCAAGGAATTTACTGACATTATTCTGTAAAGGATATTACCATGGGGTTCAGGAACACTTTGGAAAAAATTGTCATTTAAAACAGTTCCTTGCTATATCTACAAGTGCAAGTTAAAACATGTATCAACAACACCCAGAAACACCACCAGTTGCTCTGGGTCTGAGCTCATCTGAGATGGACTGATGCAAAGTGAAAAAGTGTGCTGTGGTCTGACGAGTCCACATTTCAAATTGTTTTTGGAAATTATGGATGGTGTGTCCTCTGGACTAAAGAGGAAAAGGTTCATTCAGATTGTTATTAGCGCCAAGTTCAAAAAGCCAGAATCTGTGATGGCATGGGGGTATGTTGTCCATGGGATGGGTAACTCGCACGTTAATAAAGGCACCATTAATGCTGAATGGTACATACAGGTTTTGGAGCAACATATGCTGCCATCCAAGCAATGCCTTTTTCAGGGATGTCTCTGCTTATTTCAGCAAGACAATGCCAAGCCACATTCTATATGTGTTACAACAGTGTGGCTTCGTAGTAAAAGAGTGTAGATGCTAGACTGGCCTGCCTGCAATCCAAGACCTCTCTCCCATTGAAAATGTGTGGTGCATTATGAAGCCCAAACGACAACGGAGACCTTGGATTGTTGAGCAGCTGAGGTCATGCTTCAAGCAAGAATGGGAAATAATTCCACATACAAAGCTTCAACAATTAATGTCCCCAGTTCCTAAATGCTTATTGAGCGTTAAAAGAAAAGGTGATGTAACACAGTGGTAAACATGCCCCTGTCCCAGCTTTTTTGGAACGTGTTGCAGACATCAAATTTAAAATGAGTGAATATTTGCAAAAACCCCCCAACGTTTATCAGTTTAAACATTAAATATAGATAGATAGATGCACTTTATTGATCCCAAATTGGGAAATTACAGTGTAACAGCAGCACGATACAGTGGACGACCAAAACGACAGAAACATACACAGCATAAAAGGAAAAAAGGAATTACCCAGAGAAAGTAAAGCTATCTAGATAACTTCATATATTGCAGACCACTTCTAAGATGAACAGATGATGACCCGTGTAGATATATGGATCGTACTTGCTATACAATGCAGGACAATCGGGCGCAGGATGAAATGTGAGGTACCAATTAGACTGTAGGTGCGGTATGGCAGCATTGTTATGACCAAAATTCAGGATTAGAGTGAGTTATTGTACAGTGAAACAGCATGTGGCAGGAAAGATTTCCTGTACCTGACCATTCGGCAGTGAAGCTGTAGCAGTCTGCTGGAGAAAGTGCTCCGCTGTCTGTCCAGTGTGTGGTGGAAGGGGTGATCAGAATTGTCCACCACATTCTCAGAAGTCTCCAGCCTGAGACCAATTACAGAGCCAGCCTTCTTGATAATCTTGCCAAGTCTGTTAGTGTCTCTGGTTCTGATACTGCTACCCCAACAGACAGCAGCAATAGCCTGGTAGAAAAGCTCCAGCATCCTGTTGCACACGTTGAAGGATCTCAGCTTCCTCAGGAAGTAGAGTCTGCTCATCCCCTTCTTGTACACAGCATCGGTGTTAGATTTCCAGTCCAGTCCTTTGTTGATCCTGACACCAAGGTATTTGTAGTCCTCTACTACTGCCACATCCTCCCCCCTAATCTACAATGGCTGTGAAGGCATCCTCTTCTTCCTGAAGTCAATCACCGTCTTTCTGGTCTTGCTGACATTCAGCCTCAGGCGATTGTGCTTGGTCCACTCCAGAAATTTGTCTACCAATGCCCTGTACTCTCCCTGCTCTCCCCCTCTTAGACACCCAACAACAGCCGAGTCATCAGACAATTTCTGCAGGTGGCATGACTTGGAGTTGTACTGAAAGTCAGTGGTGCATAAGGTGAACCTTAAAGGAGAGACCACAGTCCTCTGTGGAGCCCCCATATCACTAACCACCAAATCAGACAAGACACTGTCCAGTCAGACAAACTGTGGCCTGCCTGTCAGGTAGCCAGTAATCCAGGAGATCACAGAGCTGTCGACCCCCATCACCCGCACCTTCTTACCCAGAAGCAGTGGCTGGATGGTATTAAAGGCACTGGAGAAATCAAAGAACGTGATTCTCACAGTGTCTCCACCATCATCCAGGTGCAAATAAGCTAGTTGCAGCAGGTAGATGATAGCATCTTCAACTCCTAAATGGGGCTGATATGCAAACTGCAGCCATGTCTTCACCTGCAGCCTCAGGTGGGCTAAGACAAGTCTCTCCAGGACCTTCATCACATGAGATGTGAGGGCAATTGGTTGGTAGCCGATGGAGACGACGTCTTGGGGACAGGAGCCAGGCAGGATGTCTTCCACAGCATCGGTACTCTCGCCAGACTCAGGCTCAGGTTGTACAGATGTTTCAATACAGGAGATAGCTGGTTGGCACAGGTCCTCAGGATCCTGGCGGAGATGCCATCAGGGCCCACAGCCTTCTGCTGGCAGAATCTCTCCAGCTGTTTCTTAACCTGGCTTGTAGTCACAGTGATGTGGGGGTTGGTGCTGGTGTCTTCAAAGGAGGGGGAGGGGTGAGGGGGAGAGAGAGAGAGATGCTGCACAAGAGAGTGGGGGGTGTATGGGGGTCTGGCTGTGTTGTGGGGGTGACAGAGGGTGAGTTGAACCTATTAAAAAACAGATTCAGCTCATCAGCTCTCTCAAGGCGCCCCAATGTCTGTCTGCCTCTCCCCTTACACCCAGTGCATACCTGCCAACTTTTCAAACCTGAAAAGCCTAGTAGCTAGCCGGGGTCCAGAGGCCGATGCTAATGCTAATGCTAATAATGCTAATGCTAATAATAATGCTAATATTTGCCAAACAAATATTAGCATTAAATCTAGTTAAATGTAGCTAACAACCTCATATTTCTTCAACTTTCAAACCTGAAAAGCCTAGTAGCTAGCTGGGGTCCAGGGGCCGCAGGCCCCGGTAGGTCCAGGACAAAGTCCTGGTGGGGGTTCAGGGGGGGCGAAGCCCCCCGACGCCAAACAAATATTAGCATTAAATCAAGTTAGAATGTAGCTAACAACCTCATATTTCTTCAACTTTCAAACCTGAAAAGCCTAGTAGCTAGCCGGGGTCCAGGGGCCGCAGTGTCAAACAAATATTAGCATTTGACATAGAAGTCACATATTAATTATATTAAAGGTAAAATATCTAAATCAATTGCAATACTACACAGAGCGAAATATTTGCTGAATCAACCCACATTATATACTTTGTATCATTCATTAATACTCCCATACATGACATATTGTACTGAAGTATGGGGAAATACATATAAAACAAACATATATCCAGTCTTTATGCTTCAGAAGAGAGCTATTAGAATAATAAACAAAGCTACTTACAGGGAACCAACAAACCCACTTTTTCTTAAATTAAAAGCTCTCAAGTTGAAAGATCTGGTTGACTTTAAAACTGCAGTAATAATGTTTAAAGTGAAGAATCTATCACTGCCCGCAAATATCCAAAAGTTGTTCCAAATAAGGGAGAAACAATATCATTTTAGAGGAACATGTATATTTCAAAAACCTTCAGTGAGAACTACCACCAAGCAACACTGTGTTTCAGTGCAAGGAGTCAGATTATGGAACGATTTTGGACCTGAATTAAAATCATGTACAACGCTTGGACAATTTAAACAAAAACTAAAGGAAGAAATACTCCAAACATATATACAAGATGACATGTAAAATCACATAAGGATTGTCATATCCAGTCTGTGTTGTTACTTAGGTTTTTTTGTCACATTTTGTCTTAGCTTTGTTCCGAATTGTAATCGCTCTTGTTTTGTTTTTCTTTTGAATTCTTGGATGGAATATGGGTGGGCAATATAAGCTGCGGCTTCAGCCATCACCCATTTCAGATAACTTATGTTGAACTGTATAATCAGAGGAGTTCTTGTTTAATTTGACCTTGTTGGATTTTTTCGCCTTTGTTATATTATTCTGTTTCTTTTTAATCTTTACTTTTAATCTATCTGAAATAAAGATTCATTCATTCATTAAATTTGCATTCAAAAGACTATCTTAACACTGCATAGAACTTCGAATAGGCCAGATGTGATGTATTATGAATACTAGAAAAGCACTCGGAGAGCGCAGACCTCCGCCAAGCGCCACAGTTCCCCCCATAAGGTGTTTAACATCATAAATAAAATAATGAAAATGGCCCTATCTCGCAATGTTAAATTAAAAAAAAAAAGAAAAGAAAAAGAATCCTTTAAAAAATTCCTGGATCCAGACGGTGATCCGGATCACCACCAAAATCTAATCATCTGTAGGATACCCCATTTCTGACAATCTGCGAAAATTTCATGAAAATCCGTCCGTAACTTTTTGAGTTATCTTGCTAACAAACAAACAGAGAAACCAACGCTGATGATCACATAACCTCCTTGGCGGAGGTAACTAGAAGACTAGAAATATCAGCAGGGTATACTAGCACTGTTTAACAGACACGTGCGTAAAAGACGGCAAAATCGCTCTGATATTTTATGTGTTTACATGATACACCAAGCATGACAAGGCTTGCAATTACACAGCACATGTTCTTCAGAATCTTAGGCATTATATAAAATGTATTCTCCCTTTAGATGTCGAATCCATGGTCCATTTGCCAGGGTTGAAGTGCAGTCGTGCGAACGTCTGCAGCAGTTTACATCGTGTTTACATCTCGCCATGTACGCACGCCTCTCCAGGATTTCGCGCGAGAATAGAAACCTCAATACCCTCAATAGCGATAGCGTTAGCTTAGCAAACGCTTCAGGTAAAGCGTAGCAGCGAACCACGAAAAGAAACGCTACTCAGTTTACTCACAGAGCCCGGTGAAAGGCGAATAAAGGGGTATTTCTACTTCAAAAGCTGGTTCAACCAAGGTGGAAATTCAGCCTGTGCGTGTGCGTCACAAATGTTGATCCGATATTCGCTGTTGGTTAGTTACTTTAGTGGCAAAATCAGCAACTTTGTCTCAGCACTGAAAAAGTGACCATCCCGGCCGCCATCACGTGTTGCTATGTTCTAAATTTAGATACGATTCCTAGCGATCTCGTGTTTGGAATTGCTTTCGTGTTTTTTTTACGATTTAAAATTTTTGACTGAATTTTTAGTGAAAAACCGTAATTTTGATTAATAAAGCCGTAGCCCGGAATGGGGTCTTGAAAACCGTAACCATTACGGCAAAACCGGAGTAGTTGGCAGGTATGCCAGTGATGTGCTTCATTCCAGTCCACATATCCCTCATGTTTTTCTGCTGTAGTTTATCCTCTAACTTCCTCCTGTAATTGTCTTTACACATCCTCAGTATCTCTCTCAGTTCTCACTGCACACTCCTCAGTTCCTCCCTTTCTCCAGACCTAAAAGTCCTCTTCTTCCTGTTAAGAAGTACTTTCAGGTCACTGGTGATCCATGGTTTGTTGTTGGGGAAACAGCACACGGTCTGCGCTGGCATGGTAGTGTTTTCACAGAATCTGATGTATTCTGTGATCCAGTCGGTCATATTGTCTATGTCCACCCCATGTGGTTCACAGAGTACATCCCCGTCCATCATCTTGAAGCAGTACTGCAGTGCATCAGCAGCCTTCTGTGTCCACTTCCTCACAGTCCATGTGTAAGCAGGCTGCCTTTGCACAAGTAGAATGTACTTCGGGGTTAACTGAACCAGGTTGTGATCTTGATCTGCCAAGGGGGTAGATCTGTGGCACTGTAAGCCTCTGGAATTGGTATTGGTTTTCAGTGACCATAAATCAATCTCTTTTAATGTTTTATTTAGCTCAGAGTGTTCCTCTCAAGTATGTATCAAATGTGGTTGTTTTATTGATGATTCTGCTATTAATGTTTTTTCTCTTCCTCTTTTTAATTTTTAACCCCTTCTGAAGATAATGTTGACTTCTTGTGAATTCTTTAAAAGATCATTGTTATATGATTCTCGATAAGGTGGTCCTTTACAAAATGAAACAATGCAGAATCACCTCTCGTGTACCTTGGTTAAATAATTGAACTTGTGACCTTCGACGTTCCTTTCGAAAAGCAGAACAATTATGGAAGAAACTGGATTGGCTGTTCATCAAGAACATTTTAAAGATCTTCTTCACTTATATAATGGTGCAGTGAATGAAGCTTCAGTAGATCTTATTTTAATCAGCTCATAAATCATAATAAGAACAATCCCAGGGTTTTACTTAACACTATTGATAGCATTGTTTCTCCCCCTCCTCAGCAAGCTCCAGTACTCTCTAATGATGGCTGCAATGAATTCCTTCATCATTTTATAAATAAGTTACAAGACTTGAGATCCAAAATCCCCATAAGGTCCTCTCCTAATGAAGACTGCCCTCAGTGCCCTGGCCCATTTACTTCATTCTCCCCAGTTACACTTAATGACTTAGTTAAAATAATAAGCAATTTGAAACCCTCATCATCCTCATCTGAGATTTTACCACTTTCTGTCCTAACTGGGTCTTTAACCACCATTGGTCCTTCATTACTCACTGTCATTAACAGTTCACTGAGATAAGGCTGTGTTCCTTCCCCTTTCACACAAGCTGAAGTAATTCTGTTACTTAAAAACCCTAATCTCAATTCTAGTTTAGTTGTTAATTATCGACCAACTTCTAAGTCGCTGTTTATTAGTAAAATATTAGAAAAGGTTGTGGAATGTCAGCTCAAAACATTATTACGTGAATTACAGATCAGTGATCCTTTTCAGTCTGGCTTTCAGAAACTGCACTCTACTGAGACTGCTCTTTTAAAGGTGTATAATGATCCTTTAATGGCATCTGGTTGTGGGGATTGTTCTATTCTTATATTACTTGATCTTAGTGCAGCATTTGATACTGCCCATCACAACAATTTAATTAATAGGCTAAAGCTTCTTGCAGGTATATCTGGTTCTGCATCTGATTGGTTTTATTCATATCTTTCTGAGAGGACTTTTTCTGTAAGGGTGGGTGAGTTTTATTCTTCTATGGCCTCTTTGACGTGTGGGGTTCCGCAAGGTTCAATCCTGGGTCCATTATTATTTTCCTTTTATGTAATTCCTTTAGCATGTATTAATCAATCTTCTAATTACATTTCTTATCATTTTTACGTGAATGGCCTTCAATAGCGCATGTCTTTTAAACCTCACCAGTAGGAGTGTGCCATATCGCATTGTTCACGATAATACCAGTATAATTTTTGATACCAGTGTAAAAATGAATATCACGATATTTGGGGTCCGTTACGCTGCCAATGGAAGTTACGCATTACCATAGAAATGGCAAAAAAACATGGCGCGAGAAGTGGCGCTCTGTGCTCGGAATATCTACGTCTAGTTGTAATGAAGTCATTTCGTTTTAAGGCTGTTTCAGACTGCTTCCTTCTTTAAAAAAAAAAATGGTGCAGCGATGCAGATAATCTGTCCGCATTTTTTCCCCGCATGTCAGTAACACGGCTTCAGTGAAAAGTCTTACTTCACTCTGAAGCCGTGTTGTTGATGTCCACACTCCGAAGTGTCCAGAGGTTTATTTTCATTCCCTTGTGGCTGCTTCACATTGATTTATTCAACCAACTGAAAGCCCCAGGGGTTATCTGAGCAATGGAGATTTCTAACACAGGGTAAACTGAGAGAAAAAGAGAGAGACAGGAGGTCTTGTTTGGCAAAACGGCAGACAGGTAGGCCAAATGATGAAAACTCTGTCAGGTCAGGGTCGATGACTCTGGTACTGGTAACATGGTAACCCAGTACAACCTGCCGCATGGACGGGTGGTCGGCGTCTAAACTGGCTCCCCCACCAGTGCACACTGGTGAGGAGGGAGGCATGTCACCCTGCAGGACTAAAAACAAGGCCTGTCAAAGGGCAGATGAGATCCTAGTGAACCAACAGCCAGCATGCACCCTGGGTAGGTGGCACCCAATAGCCCTGAACAGCAAGCCCTCTAGGAGAAGGTAAACTCTGAATGGAAAACCCAAATGCAGGTGTTGCGAACCACATTCTGATCTAGCAAGTGAAAGGACACATGACAACAACTAAAATCCACAGCAGGGTCCCAGTCCCTGTTACTCAAGATTCAAGTCCTATCCTTGTACCGTCAGGTATCAATGACCGAAATATCCTAAATCCGTCTGGACGGGTATCTTATGATGGAGGCAGGAATGGATGGACATACTTACTGAAATGTAAGAAACAAACACTCTTTAGTACTTTCAATGCCTGTACTTTGTCAAAGGACTCCTAGAACTTGTCAACTGTACAAAACAATATAGGATTGACATCCTGAGCATCCCAAGAGCACAGATTACACCACCCAGATTTGTCAAAGGACAGCAGACTCCTAGAACTTGTCAACTGTGCAAAACAACATAGGACTGACATCCTGAGCATTCAAGAGCACAGATTACACCACCAAAATACTGCAACTGAGCGTAAGACAAGCGATGGCTATCATCTGATTACATCGTCGGCATGGCAAGGCTCCCGAGGCTCTACTATTGGTGGAGTAGGCTTTTCATTATCCCCTCGCACTGCTCAACAGCTGACATTCGTTGAGAAGATATCTCCATGCATATTAGTGGCACAATTCTACAGCAATCCCCAAACCAGTGCCATAGCATGTTATAGTCCAACTAATGTCAGCGATGAACTGGCCGTAGATAAATTTTATGAAGATTTAAGAAGTGTCACCGAAAATGTTCCAGCTCACAACCTCTTGGTTAAGGTGGGAGATTTTAACGCACAAATTGGCCCAGAGGATGTACCATTCACATTCAACCAAGAAACAAATCGCAATGGAGAGAAACTGCTTGACTATGCTGAAGAGTTCCAGCTTTTGGTAGCTAATACCAAATTCATGAAACCCAAGCACAAATTATGGACATTCCAACTGCCAACGGGAAAGCAATCTCAGATCGATTATATCCTTGTCTGCAACAAGTGGAGGAACAGTACTATGAACTGTCAGGCCTGTTCATCATTTTCAAGTGTTGGGTCGGACCACTGAGTTGTCTCATGTACCATATGGCTGAACCTCAGGCAGTCCAAGAAGCCCACTCTAAGGAAGTTGACTGGAAGCTTGTGTGTGCCATCCCAGAGATTTCCTCAGCGTTCACCCTGGAAGTTTGAAAACAAATCTACCTACGGGTACAAATAAAGTAACCTGAACCTGAAAACACACTCTCGTGACCTGATGACGACATTGAAACGTCCTATAATAACCTCATCATCATTATGACTGGCGCCTAGCGGCTGCCCCGGCCTTGGATGTGCTCTGCAGAGCGTGCCCAAATGCCAAGTCACGTTTCGTTACCTTGTATTCATACATGTGTAATGACAATAAAGTTGAATCTCATCTCATCTCTCATCTCATCTCTGTCACTGAGGAAGTTTCTTTGGAAATGCTTCCTAAAAAGAAGGAGAAGGACAAGTCACTCAGCGCTCATGCCTGAGTTAACGATGCTTGCAAGGCTGTTCGCGAGGCCACACAACATCATGAAAACAAGCCAACAAGAAACACTTTCAGAAAACTCTTAGAAAAGAAAATCGACCAAATCAATTACCTCAATTCCTCAAGCCAACATGCAGCTGTGTGGCCTATTATCAACAACCTCGCTGGATGGAAAGGCAGACCATTGGTCCACATTAAAGGAGGATCGGCTGAAAAGCGGAAAGAGAATTGGCTATCTCACTTTCAGAGCCTGTTAGGGGGTCAGCCAGTTACTCAGGGAAACATAGACCTACCCCTTATCCAGATTTCCGAAACTCTAGATATAAGTATATCTCCGTTCACTATACAAGAGCTGCGTGACGTGGTTAGGTCTTTGAGGGCCAATAAATCAACTGGCCTTTCCTTATCTGGAAAGATCCTCTGTTCCCTGACCTCCTGCTAAAGATTTGCAATCACAACTTTTCCGACTTGCTGCCACCATCTGCTTGGAAGAAATCTGGGATTGTACCTATCACAAAAAAGAGTGACTTGACGCTGACTTCAAATTATAGAGGCATCTCTCTAACGCCTATTGCCGTCAAAATCTACAATAAGCTTCTTCTAAATCGTCTAGTATCCGCTGTGGACCTCCTGCTGCACAATAACCAAAATGATTTCAGGAGAGGGTGGTCAACAATCTCTCAAATACTGTCCCTGCGTTGCATAATAGAAGAAATGAACAGACTTAACAAGGATTTCACTGTCTGTTTTGTAGACTTTCAGAAGGCAATCGATTTCATCAATTGGAACACAATGTTTAATATCTTACCTCTCTATGGTATCCCACAACCTACTGTCACAGCCATTCAAGCACTCTATACCAACACCAAGGCTACAGTCATAACAGCTGATGGCGAAACAGCATTCTCTGACATTGAAGCAGGGGTTCTTCAAGGCGACACTCTAGCACCATTTTTATTTATTATTATGCTGAATTATGTTCTACGCCTCTCCTTAGACACCATAAAGGACAAGGATCTACACCTCCAACCAAGACGTAGCCAGAGGCATCCTGCTAAGTATGTTACAGATCTTGATTTTGCTGATGACATTGCCTTAGTATCAGACCTTGTCATGAATGCAGAATTGCTTCTCCAGTCACTAGAAAAAGCAGCAAACCTGGAAGGGCTTTACTGCAATGAAAGCAAAACAGAGTTCATTTCTACAACACCAAACTGTAGCCTGCTTTCGTTGGCTGGCACAAATATCACCCAAGTCGAAGACTTCAAATACCTTGGCTCGTATATAATGGACTCTCAAAAGGATATGAAGTTTCCTAAAGCTCTAGCATGGGCAGCGTGTAATAAGCTTAACAAGATATGGCATTCGACTCTTAACAATTCAATTCAATTCAACTTTATTTATATAGCGCCATTTCACAACAACAGTCATCTCATAGCACTATCAACTGTAGGGGGGACCCCCACAGTTGCAGAAAGACCCCAGCAATCGGCGATCCCCTGTGAGCAAGCACTTGGCGACGGTGGAGAGGAAAAACTCCCTTTTAACAGGAAGAAACCTCCAGCAGAACCAGGCTCAGGGAGGGGCAGTCATCTGCTGCGACTGGCTGGGGGGTGAGGGGATAGAGAAGAAGAAAAGAACAGACATGTAGAGAGCAAACAGCACGATGGGGACTCAATCTATGGGAGAGAACAAACAAATGTTAATGACCAGCAAAAAAAAAAAAAAAAAAATTTCATAGAGTGAGGAAAGGAGTGAGGCCCAGTGCATTACTGGAGGTCCCCCGGCTGACTAAACCTATTAGCAGCATAACTAAGGGAGGGTTCAGAAACACATGATCCCTCCCTAATTGTAGGCTATATCAAAAAGGTAGGTTTTAGCCCTATTCTTAAAAACAGAGATCGAGTCTGACTCCCGAATCCAGATTGGCAGCTGATTCCACAGGAGAGGAGCTTGATAACTGAAGGCTCTGCCTCCCATTGTACTTTTGGAGATTCTAGGTATTACAAGTAATCCTGCATTTTGGGAGCGTAGTGCTCTGTTAGGATGATACAGTAGTATCAGATCTTTTAAATAAAAAGGAGCCTGATTGTTTAGAGCTTTGTAAGTAAGAAGAAGGATTTTAAACTTAATTCTAAACTCTATGGGAAGCCAATGAAGGGAGGCCAGAACCGGAGAGATATGATCTCTCTTTCTAGTACCTGTTAAAACTCTTGCTGCAGCATTTTGGATCAGCTGAAGACTTTTTAAAGATGTTTTAGGACAGCCTGATAATAAAGAATTACAATAATCTAATCTCGAGCTAACAAAAGCGTGGATCAGCTTCTCAGCATCACTCTGAGACAAGATGCTCCTAATCTTGGCAATATTACGCAAATGATAGAAGGCAGTCTTAGAAACAAATTTAATATGTGAATTGAAGGACAAATCCTGATCAAAAATAACTCCAAGGTTCCTCACAGAGCTATTAAGAGAAAGAGTAACTGCATCCAAACTGAAAGTTTGATTTGGAAAGGAATTTCTAAGGTTTTTTGGACCAACAAGAATGACTTCAGTCTTATCTGAATTTAATAGCAGGAAATTACAAGTCATCCAAGCTTTGATTTCCTTAAGACAGGCTTCTAACTTGGCTAATTGATTAGTATCATCTGGCTTCATTGACAGGTATAATTGTGTGTCATCTGCATAACAATGAAAATGTATACAGTGCTTTCTAATAATGTTGCCTAACGGAAGCATATATAAACTAAAAAGAGTAGGGCCTAGCACAGATCCCTGTGGAACTCCATGACTAAGCTTTGAGCTGAAAGAAAACTCATCATTTACATGAACAAACTGGAACCTATCAGATAAATAAGATCTAAACCACTGCAACGAAGTTCCATTAAGTCCAACATAGTGTTCTAATCTATCAAGTAGAATATTATGATCAATAGTATCAAAAGCTGCACTAAGATCTAAAAGGACAAGTACAGAAACTAGTCCATTATCAGATGCAATGAGGAGGTCGTTAGTGACCTTTGCTAAGGCTGTTTCAGTACTATGATGGATTCTAAACCCAGATTGAAACTCTTCAAGTAAACCATTTCCCTGCAGGTGGTCAAATAATTGCGTAGCAACAACTCTTTCTAAGATTTTTGAAATGAAAGGGAGATTAGAGATTGGTCTATAGTTAGCTAAAGCTCCTGGATCAAGCGTTGGCTTTTTGAGTAAGGGTTTAATTACAGCCGTTTTAAAAGCCTGCGGTACATGGCCTAAAGTCAATGAAGAATTGATTATATGAAGAATAAAGCTCCCAATAAGTGGGAAGACTTCTTTAAATAACCTGGTAGGAATAGGGTCTAAAAGACAAGTTGAAGGTTTGGATGAGGAAACTATTTTGTCTAACTCACAAAGGTCGATTGGAGTAAACTCATCAAGACAGACATCAATAGAAGGAGTTGTAGTAGTTACAGTATTTAAGTTAACTGTGGGAAGAATCTGATTGATTTTATCTCTGATGGATGAAATTTTATTATTGAAAAAGTTCATAAAGTCCTGACTAGTAAGCTCTAAGGGGATGCTAGGATTGACAGAGTCCTGACTCTTTGTCAACCTGGCTACAGTACTGAAAAGAAACCTGGGATTATTCTTGTTCTCTTCTATTAATGCAGAGTAATAACTCGTTCTAGCTTTTCTAAGAGATTTTTTATAAATTAAAAGATGATTTCTCCAAGCTAAATAGATTTCATCTAAATTAGTAGAGCGCCATTTTCTTTCTAATTGACGAGTCTTCTGTTTTAAGCTACAAGTTTCTGTGTTGAACCAAGGAGTTAAAAATCTCTGATTAGACTTTTTCTTTTTTAAGGGGGCCACCAAGTCTAGAGCCTGATGCAGAGAAGCTGAAACACTATCCACCATGTTATCAATTACAGAAGGAGCAAGCTGTCTATAGCTTATTTCCGTTGTGTTGACACATGGCATAGAGGAAACAATCTGCATAAATTTGGAAACAGCATCATCTGAGAGGCATCTACTGTGATAATATTTTTCTTTAGGAGCCAAATAGTCAGAAATAGTAAAATCAAAGGTTAACAGACAATGGTCTGACAGTACAGGGTTATGAGGAGACACTACAAGATTTTCTATTTCTATGCCATATGTCAGAACAAGGTCCAATGTATGGTGGAGGTAATGAGTAGAATTTCCTACTTTCTGAGAAAACCCAATCGAGTCTAATATTGAATTAAAAGCCACATTAAGGCAGTCACTATCTACATCCACATGTATATTAAAGTCCCCTACTATAATTATTCTATCAGATTTCAGCACTAAATCAGCTAAGAAATCAGCAAATTCGGATAAAAATTCTGAATAGGTTGATGGGGAACGATAAACTATGGCAAATAAAATTGGGTTTAACCTGAAATTGCTAAAGTGCCCAACACTGAGGACCAGGCCCTCAAAGGAATTATAACATGTTTTTTGCTTTACATTAACTAGTAATTTGGAATGGTAAATTGTTGCTACTCCTCCTCCACGACCAGAACTTCTGGGATTTTGACAGTTTAAATAACCAGAGGGAGTTGATTCATTTAAACCAACATAATCCTCTTGTCCTAACCAAGTCTCTGTAAGGGAAATTAAATCAATCTGATGATCAATTAACAGATCATGGACTAACAGAGACTTGGGAGTTAGAGACCTAATATTTAATAAACCACATTTAATTTTTAAATTATGAGGAGGAACAGAGGCCAAATCAATCAATTTAGAGGCTTTATGTTTAATTTGAGTTTTACCAATATTTTGCTTTATCACTTTGGGATGCTTATACATTATATTTTTATTTACTTTGGAGGGAGCAGACAACGATTCTCTGATGGGGAAGACAGGGGCTAAGCTGAGCGGTGGCGGATGAAGAGGAGCTGCAGAGAGGCGTGTAAGACTGTGACTCTGCTTCCTGGTCCCAACTCTGAGTAGTCATGGTTTTGGAAATTTGAATAAAAAAGATGCCAGATTGTTAGATAAATGAGAAGCACCATCCAAAGTGGGATGAATGCTGTCTCGTCTCATAAGACCAGGTTTTCCCCAAAAAGAGCTCCAATTGTCAATGTAGCCCACGTCATTTTTAGGACACCACACAGACAGCCAGCGGTTCAAGGATGACGAGCGACTAAACATGTCATCACTGGTCAGATTGGGGAGGGGCCCAGAGAATACTACAGTGGCAGACATCGTTTTGGCAAAGTCACACACCGATTCTATATTAGGTTTCGTGACTTCCGACTGCCGGAGACGGATGTCATTAATGCCGGCGTGAATAACAATTGTGGAATATTTAGAGTTACTTTTAGCCAGCATTTTCAAATTTGACTCGATGTCGCCTGCTCTGGCCCCAGGAATGCATGTGACTATGGCCGCTGGAGTCTCTAGGTTCACGTTTCTGACTACAGAGTCGCCAATGATCAGAGTTTTTTCCTCAGCGGGTGTGTCGCTGAGCGGGGAAAAATGATTAGAAACGTGAACAGGTTGGTGGTGAACCGGGGCTTTGCGACTAGGCTTCCTTCTCACCGTCACCCACCCAGTCTCCTCGCTGCTGAGGAGAGCCGGGGAACCGCTGACAGTGGGACCTAAGCTAGCTAGCTCCGCTGCAGCTAATGGGCGTCCGTCGAGATTAACTGGCGCAGACGGTGTTTCAATGCAGCGGAGCCGGGATTCCAAATCAGACAACCTCGCCTCGAGCGCCTCAAAAAGACAACATTTATTACATTTACCGTTATCACTAAAAGAGGCAGAGGTGTAGCTAAACATCTGACAGAGAGAGCACACCAGAGGAGGAGAGGAAAGAGAGGTAGTAGCCATAGCTAGTGGCTGGAGAGCTGGAGAGCAAACCACACAGGCAGACAGCAAAACAGGAAGTGACGATACGTTACCACAAGGAAGTGACGATCAGTCAACAAAAAGAAAATTCACGTATTCAGGACGCTGATAGAGCCAATTTTGCTCTATGGCTCGGAGACGTGGAATCTAACTGCACGTCAAGAAAAACGACTGGGCGGGACATATACGAACTTACTGAGGCATATACAAAACATCCATTGGTCCGAGCATGTCACTCTCAAGCGAACATATGGTGACATCCCGACCTTTTCTCTGAGGCTCGCCAAACGGAGACTCAGATTTGCTGGCCATTGCCATTGGGCCACTGGGGAGATTATACACTCCCTGCTCCTTTGGAAGCTTATTGGCCCAGTCCAGTCTCGGAAACTTACATTCCCAGAGGTACTGTCAAGGGATTCGGGGATAGAAAGAGAGGACTTGGTGACAGCCATGGAAAATCGCACGGTGTGGCAGCAAGTTGTCCAGTGTGCCCTGACCCCTCGGGCCGCTACATGATGATGATGATGAAATGATACTTTTAAATAAGCCCACTCCCTTCCTGTTTTATTTGGACCCTCTGATTGACCCGGTGAAATAACATACTAAATTAATTTAATATGTTAAAATGATCAAAACCCCCTCATGCCCAAGAGCATAGAAATGAGATAAAGACATAAGTAATGTGGTGAATGAGTATTCATGGTTATATTATACTGCGGGATCTGGTCAAGTAGACCTCTGACAAGTGAGCACCCCAAGTGGACCCCAAGATCCAATCTGTACATGCACAAGTACATTTTCAATCCAGTGATTTATAAAGCCATGACGAGCAGCAGAGGTGGAAAAGAAACAGCAAAGTTAAGCACAAAGAAGGAGAACAACAAGACAACCAGATCAATTTTTAAACAGGAAGGAGGAGAACAACAAGAATTTGTGTAAAACTGTTGGAAAGACTTTCCCGGTCACCAAGAAGTGTAAAAGAATATCTATATATTTAAATATGACAATTAAAAGCTGACCCAGAGGTTTTGGCTCCGTTTCTGCATTCAAACGACTTTTCTTTTCCACCGCTGCGGCTCATCACGGCTGTGTCATGGACTGGGTTGGACATTCTCCAACCCAGCTCCATGGCATGTGGCTGTATTTTCTCTGAGCGGTTTGTTTCCTTATTCTTTATCTGGCAGCTCTTTAGGTGCCTCTGGGTCCTTGACTCCCTGCCAGCTGACAGCCACGCCAACCTCTTCCAGCCAGCACCTACCAGCTGTTTGTTATTATTGGTTGCACTCTCTCCACACATACACACACATGTAGTTGTCCACACCTGCATTCAGTCAGCATTTCTGCACTCACTCACTCTACACACACACTTCCATTCCTATGCACATCCACACACCCATACGCGCCCACGCTCTCTCTTTCTCTCTCCACTCACACCGGCTATCACTCAGCTCATTAGTAGTTGCATTATTACCTCCGCCAAAGGGGGAGGTTATGTGATCATCGGCGTTGGTTTGTCTGTTTGTTTGTTTGTCTGTTTGTTAGCAAGATAACTCAAAAAGTTATGGATGGATTTTCATGAAATTTTCACAGATTGTCAGAAATGGGGTATTCTACAGATGATTACATTTTGGTGGTGATCCGGATCACCGTCCACAAGAAAACCGCCATTACGCAAAATGCCATTTTCGTGAATAACTACTGAACCACTAATCCTATCATTGTGAATCCAATTGCTAGTCATATGTTTTCATGGTCAAGGAATCTGAAAACGTACACACAAACACTGTATGGGGGGAACTGTGGCGCTAAAAACTACTGAACCACTAACCCTATCATTGTGAATCCAATTGCTTGTCATATGTTTTCATGGTCAAGGAATCTGAAAACGTACACACAAACACTGTATGGGGGGAACTGTGGCCGCCATTACGGAAAATGCCATTTTCATCAATAACTACTGAACCACTAATCCTATCATTGTGAATCCAATTGCTAGTCATATGTTTTCATGGTCAAGGAATCTGAAAACGTACACACAAACACTGTATGGGGGGAACTGTGGCCGCCATTACGGAAAATGCCATTTTCGTCAATAACTACTGAACCACTAATCCTATCATTGTGAATCCAATTGCTTGTCATATGTTTTCATGGTCAAGGAATCTGAAAACGTACACACAAACACTGTATGGGGGGAACTGTGGCCGCCATTACGGAAAATGCCATTTTCGTGAATAACTACTGAACCACTAATCCTATCATTGTGAATCCAATTGCTTGTCATATGTTTTCATGGTCAAGGAATCTGAAAACGTACACACAAACACTGTATGGGGGGAACTGTGGCCGCCATTATGGAAAATGCCATTTTCGTCAATAACTACTGAACCACTGCTTGTCATATGTTTTCATGGTCAAGGAATCTGAAGACTGTATGGGGGAAACTGTGTCACTTGGCGGAGGTCTGCGCTCTCCGAGTGCTTTTCTAGTTTAAGATCTGTGTTCGCTGTTGTGCATTGCTGGATTGTTGTACTGCTTTGTGTTCTGCACTGTCTGCTGCTTTGTTTTCTGCACTTTGGATTGTTCACTTGGAATGACTCGGACTGCTCCAGCTGTGTGAGTACTGTTTGCTTCCCCCCTGCTTACCAGTTACGTCTGGAAGTGCTCTGCCCCCCCCCCCCCCCAATCAGTTACGCCTGTCTGCGCCTTGGGACATTTTCTCTTGTGTAGTACTCACCTGTGTTCTGTAGAGCATCCTGAGGAATTACCATGTGCATCCTGTGCTATTCGTCTGTTTGTTATTTGGACTGTTCTCACCCTTGTTTGTGCAATAAATACACACAACTACCTCCTGCATTTGGGTTTTTGTCACTCCTGCCTCTGATGGGCAGGAATTCATAACAGAATAATCCGGTCAGTTAAAAACCCAGCAGAGGTGTTGTGTGTGTGTGTTTTTTTACTTTTGTGTTTTTCTCACCATTTAAAGCTCCTTCACCATGGACTTTTCGGTTTTTGGCCTGAGCCCGGAGGAGCGCGTGTTGGCCAAGCGAGCGGTGGACTTCACTTCCAGGGCTCGTGCCACCCACTCTCTAGAAATTAATTTTTGTTTATTGGACACTGCTGTCAGGGTGATCCAGACATGTCACAGCCTTTGAAGATACCCGGGGCTGACACCGCTGCTCACCCAAATCTGTGAATCACGGCAGCGTTTTGAGGAAGTGGTGAGAGGGTACTCTGCAGTTCAACCTCGGCAGCCAAAGAAGCGCTCCTGGAGGTCGAAAGCCCGCCATTCACTTCCCAAGCTGGTGTTCTCTACTCCTCGCCAGACATGTCGTCCTACTTCCTGGATGACGGAGCATGACACCGAAACGGCGGCTGACGTCATCACCTGTCAGGATTTCAGGCAAGTCCTACTACAATCTCTTGCTCTATCACCTGATGTGGTTAGCCTGATTCCTGAGGAGGAGCTCCAGATTTTACAATCTACTGGGGCTCCGCCGTCAGCTGCTGTCACCGCTCCTCAAACCTTTTGCTCTGTCTCCCCTAAATCTCTGTTGGTCCCAGGAGGGAGCAGCTGGACACTGAAGGAGCCAGAGGAATTAAAGAAACCTACCCTACAGTGAAAAGACCATCCTGTGCCAGAACGTCTGAGGAAGCTACTCCCCTCTTCGGCAGCCATTTTCCAGACGTCACATCCGACTACCCCTGTGGTGAAGCCTCTCTGTGAGCCAGCTGTTTTGCCAGCCTGTGCCCTCTTAGCTTCAGCCGCTACGTTTGTCGCCGGGACGTCCCCTCCTGCTGCCGAGAGGTCATCCAAGGCAGTCTCAGACGCGCCCACTCCAGCGTTATCTCAGCCAGCTCCTCTGCTGTCCTCTGAGGGGCCTGGAACAGTCATCGATGCAGAGGAGGATGGCAGCTCGCCGACGGCAACAGACAACATCCAGGCCCAGGAGGTTAGGCAAGTGTTTTTTCATTCCACTTCCTATCATAATGAAGAACCTTGTCTGTCCCCCAGGAGAGAGCCTTAGGTTAGGCAGTCACCTGAGTGCTCTCCCCCTGCTGGTATTGTTATTGACTCACCCATTCCCTCTGTGTCTCCCTCACCTGCCCCTGAACTCAACCGTCGGATGGTGGGGAGCTCGTGGAGCTGGAGGACTCCACCCCAGTCCCGCTGGGCCTCAATGGACTGAGGGAGGGCGTTGAGACCGATCTGAAGCCTGTACCGACGGGGGAACATCCCCTGGCTTCGGTCTCCTGGGGTCCAGCGCCACTTGGGACTGTGCCTCCAGAATCCATGCCAGGAGAGTCACCAGCGTGGGAGACCTCACTGGAGGCAATCAGGACGGCTGAAACCATCATGCCTGCTGCGGAGGTCCCCGCAGCAGAGTCAGCACCGGAGCTGGATCTCTGCCAGACCAGACCCGAGATATCGCCACTCGCTGGATTGTCGGAGTCCTGGACGGCGGTGGAGCTTGAGCTCAGGTGAGTGCTCTATTTTGTCTTTCTGTTCTCAGTTTTGGAGCAATCTTGCCTGACTCTCGGAGAGGAGAGCCAGGTGCAGCCACCCACTGCATCTGAGCTCGCCCTGCCGGGCTCCACTGCTGCCAGCGAACCTGACCCTTCTTCCTTCTGTGTTATCTCTGAGCTTCCTCCCAGGGTTGCCGGAGAGGTGTTGGCATCGTCTGAAGCCTCCGAGGATCTGGGTCCTCTGCCTGAGGTTCCAGCTGCTCCCGCCATTGAGGCCCAGTCGGGGTCTACCGCGGGTGCAACGTTGGCCCAGTCGGGGTCCACCGTGGGTGCAATGTTGGCCCAGTTGGGGTCCACCGCAGGTGCAACGTTGGCACAGTCAGGGCCCACCATGGGTGCGGCTGAGCTCCAGTCCAGTTCCACCATAGGTGCTGCTGAGCTCCAGCCTGGAGCCACCGCGGGTGCAGCTATGTCCCAGACCGGGACCAATGTGGGTACAGCCATGTTTCAAGCTGGCACCACAGAGGGTGTCACTGGCCAGCTTGAGCACGCCGAGGCCTTCCCTTCATTTCCAGAGGCCTTCGGGGTGCCTCTTCCTCCTCTGCTGGGCACTGTCGTGGCCCTCCATCCCCCGCCACCAGTAGCCAGGGGGGTTCCTCTCCTTCGGTCCGGCCACCCACCTTTAAGCCTCTTGGTGGGTAAGCCACCTCCTTGCTCTTCTCTCCGGTCCTGGTGGCTCAACAATGCTGGCCGGCCGACCAAAGGACTGAGTCTCTAGGTCAGGTGGCCTATTTGTCCCGGCAGGCCACCTGACACTGTTCAGCGGGCCGCCTGCTGGGCTTGGGACTCTGGCAGACCATCCGATCGTTTACACCTTGCCACTCTTTGGGCCTGGGACTTTGGTCGGCCCCCTAGACTTCTGGGTCTTCGGGGCATTGTTCTAGGTTTTGGGGTTGGGGGAAGGTTCACTTTGTTTTCATGTATAATATTCTTGTGTTATTTTGCTTGTTGATTCCCTCCTGACCTGTTTCCCCCACCTCCCGCCCTGGTTGTTGTGGTAGTTCTCCGGGGGGGGGGGGGGGGTGTTCTTTTTTGTTTTTTGTGTTTTCCTTTGATGGTACAGTGGGTGTCTGGTGCCACCCCTTGGGGGGGGGGGCTCTGTCATGGACTGGGTTGGATGTTCTCCAACCCAGCTCCATGGCGTGTGGCTGTATTTTCTCTGAGCGGTTTGTTTCCTTATTCTTTATCTGGCAGCTCTTTAGGTGCCTCTGGGTCCTTGACTCCCTGCCAGCTGACAGCCATGCCTCCCTCTTCCTGCCAGCACCTACTAGCTGTTTGTCATTATTGGTTGCACTCTCTCCACACATACACACACATGTAATTGTCCACACCTTCATTCATTCAGCACTTCTGCACTCACTCACTCTACACACACACTTCCATTCCTATGCGTATCCACACACTCATACGTGCCCACGCTCTCTCTTTCTCTCTCCACTCACACCGGTTATCACTCAGTTCATTAGTAGTTGCATTATTTAAGATCTGTGTTCACTGTTGTGCATTGCTGGATTATTGTACTGCTTTGTGTTCTGCATTGTCTGCTGCTTTGTTTTCTGCACTCTGGATTGTTCACTTGGACTGACTCGGACTGCTCAAGCCCTGTGAGTACTGTTTGCTTCCCTCCTGCTTATCAGTTACATCTGGAAGCGCTCTGGGCTCTCTTATTCCCCCCCCCCCCACCCCCGCATTCAGTTACGTCCATCTTCGCCTTGGGACATTTTCTCCTGTGTAGTACTCACCTGTGTTCTGTAGAGCGTCCTGAGGAATTACCCTGTGCATCCTGTGCTATTCGTCTGTTTATTTGGACTGTTCTCACCCTTGTTTGTGCAATAAATACACACAACTACCTCCTGCATTTGGGTTTTTGTCTCTCCTGCCTCTGATAGGCAGGAATTCATAACAGACTGGCTGCCCCCAGATGAAAATCCACAGAATAGGTATGTGGGGCTATAATGTTCTGAATGAGACTTTAGGAAATTATGAATCACTTTATAAATCACACTGAATTGAAAATGCACTTTTATATGTACAGATTGGATCCTGGGGTCCACTTGGGGTGCTCATTTGGCCAGGGGTCCACTTGACCTGTATCCTATACTGCTATAGCTGCTTATACTGTAGTTTAGGGTTTACATTTTTAAATGTAATAAATAGGTTGCATTAAACATAGCTAAATTGCTCTTACATTTATAAGGCAATGCTTTCAGGACTGTTCAGATGTTTTAAGAAAAACCTTTATAATTTTCAAAACTATGGGCTATATGTAGTCTGCAGTACCAACTTTACTACCATCTGCTTGTTACCATTCTCTCCTAAATTTGTTTTTTTTTTCTCATTTTTAAACATCTTTTCCTAAAGGTACATTTTTTTTAAAAAAATTTTGAAAATTTTTGGTGACAAATCTGTGACCTTTTTCATGCAGAATTGTAACTTTTTATCTAAAGCCTCTTACCTTGTGTTTTTATTTGGAAAAGGTGAAGAAATCAGAAGCAGCACCAGATTAACACTGAGATTAGTCAACCAGTTGTTTTACTAATCAATAGATCAATTGACTATTAAAATCCAAATTTATAATTTTCCTCTCAGCTGAAGGTTATAATTACATTTATAACTAGTTTGATACTTGCTATTTTAAAATGTTGGCCTACTAAAATTGTGTTAGTTTCTGGTTTCCAACAACAGGGTGGCCTAGGATGAAATCAAATTCCCGGTCTGAATGTTGTCCCAGTCCACCCCTCAGTGCACTTAAGATGTGGTGATTTATAATATTTTCTGGTTATGTTTGATACAGAATAAAAAAAAGTTTGAAACACATTCTAAACTGTGCTTTATAAACTGGAGAAATAAGAGTTTTTGTTTTTACTGAATACTGTATGTTGAACATAATTAATGCTGGCCTGTGAAACTGTACTTAATAAATTTAAAAGAAAAACTATTCTATGATATTGTGAAGAACATCGTTATCATGAAAATTCACAGAAATATCGTGATATCATTTTTGGGCTATATTGCTCACCCCTACTCATCACCTTGACAGGCTCTCCACCCTGGTTAACTGTCTAACCCAGATCAGTGACTGGCTCTCCAACAACCACCTCATCCTAAATTCCAATAAAACCTAGACCATGATTGTAGCCCCTTTTGATCTTCATCCAATAATCAGTCAGACACGTTCTTCTTTTTGCTTATCTCCTAAGTCCAGCGTTAGAAATTTGGGTATTATGTTTGAATCCTCCCTTGGTTTTAATTCCCATGTAAATTCTATTTCATGTTCATGCTTTTTTTTATTTAAAGCACATTTCCAAATTGAGAGCCATTGTTTCTTCAAGTGAGCTTGAAAAAATAATCCATGCATTTGTGTCTTCACGACTAGATTATTGTAATGCTTTGTTTACTGGTTTAGACAAATCTTCTCTTTCTCATCTCCATTATATACAAAATGCTGCAGCCAGACTACTTACACGTTCTAGAAAATGACATCATATTACCCCCATATTATAAACGTTACATTGGCTACCAGTGGAGTTTAGGATTTGTTTTAAAGTTCTTACACTTACATATACAGTAGAGCACTACATGGACAAGCCCCATCTTATTTATCTGATCTCCTTCTCAAACATACTTTTGCAAGGCTCAAGACCAGGGGGGACAGAGCCTTTCAATCTGCAGCTCCGAGGCTTTGGAATAATCTCTCACTCCAGCTACGTTTAGCTGACTCTGTGAACTCTTTTAAAAAGCAACTGAATACTTTTTTGTTTAACGAGGCTTTCTGTTGAATATCAATTCAACTGCTTTTTAATGGTATGCCTGGTATATTTTTAAACCTTTTAATCTTGTTTTAATTTGTTCTCTTTATTTTTTTCTTTTCTTTTTTAATGGTGTCTATATCAGGTTGTTTTTATTCTATTTTATTGTACAGCGCTTTGTGACTGTATGTGTCAAATGTGCTTTATAAATAAACTTTACTTACTGTACTTACTTTACTTACATACAGTAGATCCAGTGTTTTATTTTCTCTGATGGGACAATCAACAAACTGGTGGAAATTTGGTAGTGTTTTGCCCAGTGAGACATGGTTAAAATCTCCTGTGATCTTGTTTTGAAATATCTTGTCTTTGTAGTGTATTCAATTGAATATAGGTTGAAAAAGATTTACAAATCATTGTATTCTGTTTTTTATTTACATTTTACACAACGTCCCAACTTCATTGGGGTTGGGGTTTGTATATAAATACCTTTCTTGGTGGCTTCAGATATGAACAGTCTGGGGAAGGTGTTGGTACTGGTGTTTGGCTGGATGTTGTTGAGCCAATATGTGTTGTAAAGGTAGTCGGATACGTTGGAGTTGATGTGTGACATGGCCTGGCATGTTTTTCAACACTGCATGTCGAACTGCAATATGCAGTGAAACACCAACCTTCTCCATCAGTCTTATTATACATGAAGCTACCTACGGAGGAGCAACAACAACAGTTGATCAAAATGATAAATAACAGGGGAAACTACACTAGAATGTTATTACTGACTATAGCAGCAGTTATAACATTTTATCTGAATTTGATTGTGGCTCCTAACTGTTCAAGGAAAACCATGTAGTGGCTAGACTTAATAAAACATGACAAAGAGAATCAGGCACTACAAAGTCAAAAAAGGCTATTTTGAGCACATTTCACAGTGCTTACCAGGAGAGAAAGTCTGATCCATGTACTTGCAGAAACATACAGTTGTACTGCCTGGTGTTAAAGATTGGAGAGTTGAAGAACTCATGAAAGTAGTTTCAAGTGGTGTGCTTTTTTCTGTGATTGTGATGGTTGTGGCTGGGGTTGTCGTTGGTTTTCCAGTGATTGTTGTGGCTTCTGTTGTTGTAGTGGGCTTCTTCATGACAGTTGTGGTGGTTATAACTTCTTTAGTTGTTGAAGGTCTTTCAGGTATTGTTGTAGATTCATGTGTTGAAGGCAATTCTGTGATTGGGGTGGTAATAGCTTTGCTAGTTGTAGTGGGCTTTTCTGTCAATGTTGTGGATTCAGTCTCTGTTGTCGTGGTATGCTTTATTATTATTGGTGTTGTTGTGGTAGGGTTTTCATGGATCGGTGTGGTGAGGTTTGCTATGATTATAGGTGTTGTTGCTTCATTTGTGGTGGTCTTCTGGGTCTCTGTGGTGGATTTGGGTCTTGTAGTAATGGGCTGTTCTGTAATTGCTGTAGCAGTTTTAGTTGTTGGGCCAGCAGTACTAATTGTTGGTATTGTAACCATTGTGGTTTCAAGTGGTGGTGTACTTTTTTTGGTGATTGTAGTGATTGTGGCTTCTGTTGGTGTAGTGGGCTTCTTGGTGAATACTGTGGATTCAGGGAATCTTGTAGGTATTTCTGTGATTGTGGTGGATATGGCTTTAGATGTTGTAGAAGGCTTCTTGGTAATCGTGGGTGTAGTTGTGGAGTGTTTTTTAGTGACTCTTGTAGATTCAAATGCTGTGACACTAACTGTGGCTTCTGTGGTTGTAGAGGGCTTTGCTGTAACAGTGGTGGATTTGGGGATTGTGGTTATTTCTGCAGTTGTAGTGGATATGGCTTCTGTTGTTGTAGAGGGCTTCTCAGTGAGTGTTGTGGATTCATGTGTAATTGTGGGCATTTCCGTGGCTGTTGTGGTTGCAGTAGTTGTGGCTTCTGTTGTTGTAGAGGGCCTTTCAGTGACTCCTGTGGATTCAGGGATTGCTGAGGTTATTTCTGTGGTTGTGGTTTCTGTTGTAACAGAGGGCCTCTCTGTGAGTGCTGTGGATTCATGTGTAGTTGTTTTGGGCTTTTCGGTGACTTCTGTGGACTGAAATGTTGTGACTGCAGTAGTTGTGGTTTCTATAGTTGTTTTGGGCTTCTTGGTGACTTTCGTAGATTGAAGTGTCATTTTGGTGGGCTTTTCAGTCACTGTTGTGGTAGTAGGTTTTTCAGTAATTGTGGTTGTTCTTTCTAATAATGTTATAGTGGGCTTTTCAGTTACTGTTGTGAATTCAGCTGTTGGTGTCTCCATGGTAGTGGTGATTGTGGCTTCTGTTGTTGTAGAAGGCTTCTCAGTAATTGTTGTGGTTTCAAGTATAGCTGTGGTACGCTTTTCAGGGATTTTTGTGGATTTAAATGTAGATGCGGCTTCTGTTGTGGATTTCTCAGTGACTGTTGTGGACTCAGATGTTGTTATGGGTATTTTTGTGGTTGTGGATTCTGTTGTTGTAGACAGCCTCTCAGTGACTGTTGTGGATTCAAGAGTTGTTGTGGATACTGTGGCTGGGGTGATAGGAGATTCAGATTTTGGTATTGTCTGGGTAACTTCTGTATGTACGGTGGTTGTAGCAGGTGTGGAGAGCTTTTCTGTGACTCTTGTAGATTCTAATGCTGTGACACTAACTGTGGCTTCTGTAGTTGTAGGGGGCTTTGCTGTAACAGTGGTGGATTTGGGGATTGTGGTTATTTCTGCAGTTGTAGTGGATATGGCTTCTGTTGTTGTAGAGGGCTTCTCAGTGAGTGTTGTGGATTCATGTGTAATTGTGGGCATTTCCGTGGCTGTTGTGGTTGCAGTAGTTGTGGCTTCTGTTGTTGTAGAGGGCCTTTCAGTGACTCCTGTGGATTCAGGGATTGTTGAGGTTATTTCTGTGGTTGTGGTTTCTGTTGTAACAGAGGGCCTCTCTGTGAGTGTTGTGGATTCATGTGTAGTTGTTTTGGGCTTTTTGGTGACTTCTGTGGACTGAAATGTTGTGACTGCAGTAGTTGTGGTTTCTATAGTTGTTTTGGGCTTCTTGGTGACTTTCGTAGATTGAAGTGTCATTTTGGTGGGCTTTTCAGTCACTGTTGTGGTAGTAGGTTTTTCAGTAATTGTGGTTGTTCTTTCTAATAATGTTATAGTGGGCTTTTCAGTTACTGTTGTGAATTCAGCTGTTGGTGTCTCCATGGTAGTGGTGATTGTGGCTTCTGTTGTTGTAGAAGGCCTCTCAGTAATTGTTGTGGTTTCAAGTATAGCTGTGGTAGGCTTTTCAGGGACTTTTGTGGATTTAAATGTAGATGTGGCTTCTGTTGTGGATTTCTCAGTGACTGTTGTGGACTCAGATGTTGTTATGGGTATTTTTGTGGTTGTGGATTCTGTTGTTGTAGACAGCCTCTCAGTGACTGTTGTGGATTCAAGAGTTGTTGTGGATACTGTGGTTGGGGTGATAGGAGATTCAGGTTTTGGTATTGTCTGGGTAACTTCTGTATGTATGGTGATTGTAGCAGGTGTGGAGAGCTTTTCTGTGACTGTTGAGAGTTCACCAGTTGTTGTGGTGATAGGGTTTTCAGTAACTGTAGTTGATACCACTGACATACTAGTTGTAGGCTTTTCAGTTACTGCTGTGGATTCAAGTGTTCGTGTCATGGTGGGGTTTATGGTTACTGTGGTCATTGTGGCAGGATTTACAGTGATAGGTGTGGTGGATTTCTCAAAAATTACAGATGTAGTGAATTTTGGTTTTGTAGTGATAGGCTGTTCTGTAGTTCTTGTAGTTGTAATAACTTGAGGTCCTGTTGGTTTAACAGTTGTAGCCAAGGGATTTGTAACAATTTCAAGTGTTGCTGTTACAAGTGTTTTAGTTGTTGGAACAGCTGTAGCTACAGTTTCTGTGACCACAGTAGATTTAGGGGGTGGTGTGGCCTCTGTTGGTGTAATGGGCTCCTCTGTGACTTTTGTGGGTTTCAGGGTTGTTGTCGCTTTTGTTACTGTCGGGGTGCTCTCTGTTACTGTTGTTGATTCAAAGGTTTGGATTGTGGTGGTTAGGGCTTCTGTTGTTGTAGTGGGCTCCTCTGTGCCTGTTGTGAATTCAAGCGTTTTTGTGGATATTTCTGTAGTTGTGGTGGCTGTGGCTTCTGTTGCTTTAGAGGACCTCTCATTTTCAGTCACTCTTGTGGACTGTTGTGTAGTTATGGTTGTTGTGGTGGCCCCACAGACATAAACACAACATTTAACTCGGATTTCATAGTCATAACATTTCGGAGGTATACCTTGATCTTTGTTATGACAGATCAATCCATCTTTTGGACTACATGTAACTCTTTGATCTAGGTCATTCAAAGATAAATCTGGGTAAGAGTTAGCTCTACACTGTATTTCCAGTGGTTTTCTGCAACCACTCGGGTCTAGATCAGCAATACTTTCTATGGTTTCATAATCTCCACCATTGGGAGGATTGTCGGGATAATTGTTGTTAATCCAGCGTGACCACTGGCAAACAAAACAGTCAGAATTTGTTGTAGTAGGATTTTCAGTGATTGTGGTTGTTCTTTCTAATAATGTTATAGTGGGCTTTTCGGTTACTGTTGTGAATTCAGCTGTTGGTGTCTCCATGGCAGTGGTGATTGTGGCTTCTCTTGTTGTAGAAGGCCTCTCAGTAATTGTTGTGGTTTCAAGTATAGCTGTGGTACGCTTTTCAGGGATTTTTGTGGATTTAAATGTAGATGTGGCTTCTGTTGTGGATTTCTCAGTGACTGTTGTGGACTCAGATGTTGTTATGGGTATTTTTGTGGTTGTGGATTCTGTTGCTGTAGACAGCCTCTCAGTGACTGTTGTGGATTCAAGAGTTGTTGTGGATACTGTGGCTGGGGTGATAGGAGATTCAGGTTTTGGTATCGTCTGGGTAACTTCTGTATGTATGGTGGTTGTAGCAGGTGTGGAGAGCTTTTCTGTGACTGTTGAGAGTTCACCAGTTGTTGTGGTGATAGGGTTTTCAGTAATTGTAGTTGATACCACTGACATACTAGTTGTAGGCTTTTCAGTTACTGCTGTGGATTCAAGTGTTCGTGTCATGGTGGGGTTTATGGTTACCGTGGTCATTGTTGCAGGATTTACAGTGATAGGTGTGGTGGATTTCTCAAAAATTATAGATGTGGTGAATTTTGGTTTTGTAGTGATAGGCTGTTCTGTAGTTCTTGTAGTTGTAATAACTTGAGGTCCTGTTGGTTTAACAGTTGTAGTCAAGGGATTTGTAACAATTTCAAGTGTTGCTGTTACAAGTGTTTTAGTTGTTGGAACAGCTGTAGCTACAGTTTCTGTGACCACAGTAGATTTAGGGGGTGGTGTGGCCTCTGTTGGTGTAATGGGCTCCTCTGTGACTTTTGTGGGTTTCAGGGTTGTTGTCGCTTTTGTTACTGTCGGGGTGCTCTCTGTTACTGTTGTTGATTCAAAGGTTTGGATTGTGGTGGTTAGGGCTTCTGTTGTTGTAGTGGGCTCCTCTGTGCCTGTTGTGAATTCAAGCGTTTTTGTGGATATTTCTGTAGTTGTGGTGGCTGTAGCTTCTGTTGCTTTAGAGGACCTCTCATTTTCAGTCACTCTTGTGGATTGTTGTGTAGTTATGGTTGCTGTGGTGGTCCCACAGACATAAACACAACATTTAACTCGGATTTCATAGTCATAACATTTCGGAGGTATACCTTGATCTTTGTTATGACAGATCAATCCATCTTTTGGACTACATGTAACTCTTTGATCTAGGTCATTCAAAGATAAATCTGGGTAAGAGTTAGCTCTACACTGTATTTCCAGTGGTTTTCTGCAACCACTCGGGTCTAGATCAGCAATACTTTCTATGGTTTCATAATCTCCACCATTGGGAGGATTGTCGGGATAATTGTTGTTAATCCAGCGTGACCACTGGCAAACAAAACAGTCAGAAGTTGTTGTAGTAGGATTTTCAGTGATTGTGGTTGTAAATGTTTCAGTTTTTGGTGTTGAGGTTTCCCCAATAATTACAGTGGTTGTTGTAGGTTTTACTGTTGTTGGAGGTGTTGAGGGGGATGACAGCCCTGTTGTTTTTGACCTTGTGGAAAATTTTGGTGTTGAGAAGGTAAAAATCGTTGTAACAGCCTTAGTTGTAAAAGTATGTTGAAATTGAGTTGTTGTGATGGGCCTTGCAGTTGTTTCTGGTACTGTAAAAATAAAGTTTTTCTCAGTATACATGTTAAGTAAATTTTAGATTATCTGCTAAGTAAACTTCTACACTCTGCAGATTAATCATACCTGTTGTGTTGAATAAAAAGACAGGTGTGGTGGTAGGGGTAGGTGGAGTTGTAGTGCAAGGGTCCATTATCCTTTCAATCTTTCCATTTTCTCCACAAGTTGCTGTGATGCAGGTTCCATCTCCATCATGTGTATCATAAATTTTATCTCCATACTTGTACATATGGCCCATGTAGGAACAGGTACAAGCTGCAAAAGAATGAAAGTGAGCTCTTATATTTCAGTGTATTCGTACTGTTGTCTTTCCAATAATTAGTATTTTTCAGTAACAAAAAAGTCACAGCAGTACTTTTAAGAATATTTTACATCCTCTTACTTTGAACATCATAGCTGCATTCCATATGTGTTGAAGCACAATGACTGGTGGAAAAATGAGAGAAAACAGAACTTTTTTAACCCAAAATGTATTTATATCTGAGTCATTTTTAAATTATGTATTTGATTATATATTTTATTATGTATCTGACTATATATGTAAATCATATAGTGAGCTTTCCAGTGCTAATATAAACCAATCTCAGTTTTATAGTAGCCCAACAACAAGACTGTTTCTAAAAGTGGTATAAACTGCACTGACACATGCATTTTGGTAAATATCCTACCAGCTGAGGCAGTTTTCCTTTGAAGGCATGATGTTTCCTTCTTTATAATGGTTTTCTTCATCATCATAGCAGCCACATTCTTCCTTTGACACACACTTCATGGTAGCCTCTTCCAAATAAGACCGCTCAGAAGGACAAGTTGGATAACAGCCTTTAAAACAAATATATCATTGTAAATTACAAAAACAGCACTGGAGAAATTGATAAAAAAACAAGCATTGTTATGGTTAAGTTCCCTGTATAAAACATCAAAGATTCACATTCATTTGTTGTCATTTATACCTTCTAATGCAGGAAACTGATTGTAGCATTTCCCTGAAGGATTTCTGCATGTTTTCATGCAGGATCTTCCACAAGGCTCATAGTGCCATTCACATTCTCCATCAGGGTTGTAGAAATCACAAAACAGAGCTAATGAAACAAAGTGAATCAGTATTTACATATTACATATTAGTCACCAACTTGACATAGTGTATATGTACTAACACACATAGACAAAAATAAACAGTGGGGTTAAAAATGCTAATTATGCATGGTATGTCCTATTTATTTTCTCTCTCTTCCTCACTCACTCACTCACTCACTCAAAGACACACACACACACACACACACACACACACACACACACACACACACACACACACCACTCACGGCATATGGTGGGTGTTCTCCATTTAATGCAAGCTCCAGCCTCATTGCAGGAGGCTGCATAAGCTGCCACCGCTGAGCAGAAACACTCACAATCCCCTCCAGTACTGCAGGAACATGTATCTTTCAGACAAGCTTCATAATAGCTTTGAGGGTGCACCTTTGTAGAAAGAAGAGCTTGTAAATGTAAGTAAGAAGAGAATTACATCCTGCTATAGCTAATCATACTGAAAAATGGTTATTGTAACTACCAAAAGGGATTTTAAAAAAATATTACACGTATCATTGGTGTGACAGCTTTTTACCTTTGAATGACAGGCAGCAAACACTTCACTTTTGATAATCCTGCAGTGTTTCATTGCCCATGCCTGCCTGTGTGAGTACAGCCTACAAGCATGTTTTGAGGTGTTAACATTTGGGCAGGAGGGCGGCACTTTCCAGCTGTTTCCAAATTGGAGCGCTTCAGCTACAATCTCTTTATTTCTGGTGGTGAAGTCATTCTTGATATTGCCATCAAAATTCCCGCACAGACCACAGACTTTGCCCTGGATAAAATAACACAAAGTTATAGAGAGAAATATCTTGTTGGCATCTGTATAAATACATATATATTGGCATATCCACCTTAAATGTGGACCTCAGCTTGATAATGAGTGTTGTCTTCTTATTCCAAATGAGCACAAGTCCATTTTTTGCCTCGATGACCAAGTACAGACCCACAGTGTGAATTTTATAGGGTATATCAACTTCTTTGTTTTGTTCTTGTTGGATAACTCTCACATTTTCCTCAGACAGAACGATTTCTTTGTTCTAAAAAAAAAAACAAAACACGCTCATGAGAAATCCTGTTATGTTTCTGTAAACTATTATAAGGGGGTGTGGGAAAGACTTGAAGACCTCAAAGCATTTGCTTATTTTTAATCATTTACTGACAGGTGTCAATACCAGTGTATGTGGTACAATTTGAAACTGCTATTTGCTGCTGGTGACGTTGATCTTTAAAAATCAGTATTTTTTAAAAAGCAGTATCTTTTCACTACTATTCGTAATTGTAAAAGTTTATATTTGTGAAAACTGTAACTATGTTTTCTACAATAATTTGCTGTATAACCAAAACCACAATATGTTTTAAAATAATATTCACTATGATTAAATTGTAACATTTTCTTTTCTAATTTATTAAGCCCCAAATTATTGTAATTATAAATTAACACAGCAAATCCATCAACAACTAATCTCTACATTTCTTTCCTTTGCGAATGCTAAAAACTTCAAAAATTACTTACGCCTAAAAAGAGCTTGACTGCAAAGGAGCAGATACTTTCACTTGTTTCACATTGGCTGCTCTCAGTCAGGATCCTGAAAGTTCCATCCATATCATCTCCACAGTAATCCTGAAAAAAACAAGATGTTACTGCTACAAAACTGATAGTAACATGATGCAAAAGCTTAAAACATGTAATAAAAACTGTACCTGAGTGATGACGTAGCCACAGTTGCCATTAAAGGCAAATCTCTTTTCATCAAAAGTGATATAATGCCCTTCACCATATATGGTACAGGTTCCATCACAATCATTACTGGTACATTTCCATTTTCTGTTTTGGCATGTGCTGTAATCAAAGTCACATATTGTTATACATGTCTAATTTCAAAAGTTGACATAGGACTGACACAATACCGTGTCACATCATGAAAAAGCTCACCATGTATTGCAGTCAACTTTGACAGACTGCCCTGACGTATAGGCTTCTCCATTATACAGACAAGGACAGTCATCTTCCCTTACACAACCGCCATTACCATCCCACATTAGGCCATCAGGACATACACAGCCAGAGACGCACTGTACACTCACCTATACAGCATAACAGTAATTTATTTAAATATGTGCAGCATAACAGTAATTTGCTTTGGTTTGATTGTTTTCAATTGCTAGAATCAGAATTACTTATGAACTTAAGAGAAAAATCACTGCTTTTGTATTTATATACAAATGTTTTTTAATCAATATTATATGTAATTTCATAAAGTCAATGTTAAATTTCAAAAGTATTTCAATGTGTAATACAACAATACATGCCAGCAGACTTAGTATAATGTAATTTAATGTGGTAATCTCAACATGTAAATTTGTTGCTTTCGTGTACATATGTAGAATATTGAACAGCAGCCACGAGTCTTAATCTTACACAAGCTGTGTCCATTGTCTGGCAACTTTTTTGGCACTCAGCTCCTTTATCACCGGCCTTCGCATTTGAGCAGTTAAAGAAAACCATTGGCTCTTTGCATGCTGGGAAAAAGGATAGTGTGTTACAAAGGGCACTATGTGATTGAAATTACTGTTACTGTGCTTTCACTGCAGGAATAATGCTATGGAAATCAAAGTACTTTGTACTTACATTCATATAATTGGCTTCCGGTACAGCTTAATTTTCCACCATTGCAGGAGCTGGAATTCAAAGTAAGAGAAATGCATTTTCACAATATGGTGTAACAATTAACCTTTTGATACTGAATGTATATTAGGGTGTTTTTACACATAAAAGTCTGAAAGTCCCGCACCAAGATCCGGACCTGAGTTCATATTTTTATTAGGGTGCTTTCACAGCTAAATTTGTTTACTTTGGTCCGAATCAGTTGATAAAATCTTTGTATCATTTTGTCCTTGGTTTGGTTTCCTTTCACACAGGCAAAAATTCAAGAGGACCAAATTCTGTCAAGTTAAATCCCACAAGACTTACGTCGGCACATTCTCTGTTCTTATTGGTCAGATTTTTTTGCTGTGAGAACAGGAAAGGTAAATACAGGGAGTACGATGACTACTGTGCATTTATGCATTTCAGGGAAGTAAATAATACAAATCATAGCATAATCTACCGGGGGGGGGGTCATCGCCCTGGTTATCATTTATTACATTACGTGCACATACAGTGGGGTAAAAAAGTATTTAGTCAGCCACCAATTGTGCAAGCTCTCCCACTTAAAAGATGAGAGAGGTCTCCAATTTTCGTCATAGGTATACCTCAACTATGAGAGACAAAATGAGAAAAAAAAATCCAGAAAATCACATTGATGGATTTTTTAATGAATTAATTGGTAAATTCCTCAGTAAAATAAGTATTTGGTTACCAACAAACAAGCAAGATTTCTGGCTCTCACAGACCTGTAACTTCTTCTTGAAGAGGCTCCTCTGTCCTCCACTCGTTACCTGTATTAATGGCACCTGTTTGAACTCGTTATCAGTATAAAAGCCACCTGTCCACAACCTCAAACAGTCAGACTCCAAACTCCACTATGGCCAAGACCAAAGAGCTGTCAAAGGACACCAGAAACAAAATTGTAGGCCTGCACCAGGCTGGGAAGACTGAATCTGCAATAGGTAAGCAGCTTGGTGTGAAGAAATTAACTGTGGGAGCAATTATTAGAAAATGGAAGACATACAAGACCACTGATAATCTTCCTCGATCTGGGGCTCCATGCAAGATCTCACCCCGTGGGGTCAAAATTATCACGAGAACGGTGAGCAAAAATCCCAGAACCACACGGGGGGACCTAGTGAATGACCTACAGAGAGCTGGGACCAAAGTAACAAAGGCTACATCAGAAACACACTACGCTGTCAGGGACTCAAATCCTGCAGTGCCAGACGTGTTCCCCTGCTTAAGCCAGTACATGTCCAGGCCCGTCTGAAGTTTGCTAGAGAGCATTTGAATGATCCAGAAGAGGATTGGGAGAATGTCATATGGTCAGATGAAACCAAAATAGAACTTTTTGGTAAAAACTCAACTTGTCGTGTTTGGAGGAGAAAGAACACCATACCTACTATGAAGCATGGGGGTGGAAACATCATACTTTGTGGCTGTTTTTCTGCAAAGGGACCAGGACGACTGATCTGTGTAAGGGAAAGAATGAATGGGGCCATGTATCGTGAGATTTTGAGTGAAAACCTCCTTCCACCAGCAAGGGCATTGAAGATGAAACGTGGCTGGGTCTTTCAGCATGACAATGATCCCAAACACACCACCCAGGCAACAAAGGAGTGGCTTCGTAAGAAGCATTTCAAGGTCCTGGAGTGGCCTAGCCAGTCTCCAGATCTCAACCCCATAGAAAATTTTTGGAGGGAGTTGAAAGATGACTATCGTCCTGTTGCACTTACACCAATTGTGATGAAGTGTTTTGAACGGCTTGTCAAACCACACATCACAGCCTGCCTCCCTGCATCAAACGACCCGCTCCAGTTTGCATATCGTTCAAACCGCTCCATGGAGGATGCTATAGTCACCACCCTACACTCTGTCATCACCCACCTGGACCAGAAAGACACCTATGCCAGACTCCTGTACATTGATTTCAGTTCAGCATTCAACACCATTATTCCCCAGAGACTGATGGAGAAATTACTCCTTCTCGGTCTGAACACCGCCACATGTCTCTGGATCCTGGATTTCCTGACTGAGAGACCTCAGTCTGTCCGGGATGGAAACAACATCTTCAACTCTGTCACGCTGAGTACCGGAACCCCTCAAGGCTGTGTACTCAGTCCACTGTTGTTTACACTTCTAACACATGACTGTGTATCCAAACACGAGGGGAACAAGATTATTAAGTTTGCAGATGACACCACGGTGGTGGGACTTATTCAGAGGGATGAGGAATCAATGTACAGGGAAGAAGTGAGAGACCTGGAGGGCTGGTGCAGGGAGAACAATCTGGTGCTCAACGTGGACAAAACGAAGGAGATGATTATCGACTTCCGGCGGTCACAGCCTGAGCACGTCCCCCTCAGCATCGGCGGCCGTTTAGTGGAGAGAGTAGAGAACATCAAGTTCCTCGGAGTGCAGATCTCGCAGGACCTGACCTGGAGCAAGAATTCCTTGGAGATCAGGAAGCGGGCTCAGCAGAGACTACACTTCTTGAGGAAACTCAAACAGGCCTCTCTCCCCATCTGCATCCTCAGGACCTTCTACAGAGGTGTGGTGGAGAGTGTTCTGACGTACTGCATTGCTACATGGTACTCCAGCTGCAGTATGTCAGACAAAAAAGCCCTGCAGAGGATAGTCAAAGGGGCGGAGAGGGTAATTAGAGTCTCCCTCCCCTCTGTCCAAGAACTTTTTCAGAACCGTTGTAGGAGCAGGGCACTGAACATTGTCAAGGACCGTTCTCACCCTCTGTATAAACACTTTGAACTTCTTCCATCTGGTAAACGATTCCGGAGCATCAGAGGCAGAACCACCAGACTGATCAACAGCTTCCTCCCACAAGCTGTCAGGATGCTGAACAGCTGACCCGGAATCTCTCATACACACTACTGCACCTATGGACATTTTGTATATTATAGTTAGTTATTCTTTTTCCCCAAGTATGTCTCAGGGATGTGTGAATGGATGGAGGGGTGGGGGTGGGGGTGGGGGGTGGAGCTATGTGGGAGTGTGTCTTAATCATGCTGCTTCTTATATGGATGCCGAGAGAAACACAATTTCATCTTGCCTGCACTACAGTTGTATGTACAGCAATATGACAATAAAGTTTGATTTGATTTTGATTTGAAGTCTGTGTTGCCCAGCGACAGCCCCAAAACATCACTGCTCTAGAGGAGATCTGCATGGAGGAATGGGCCAAAATACCAGCAACAGTGTGTGAAAACCTTGTGAAAACTTACAGAAAACGTTTGACCTCTGTCATTGCCAACAAAGGGTATATTGTGGCGGATGATAAAATAAGGCACGGCGAAGTGAAGTTTAAAAGGGTGTTTTATTCATCCACCTTCACAGGACTCACTCCAGCGCTGTGAAAGCGCACTGGAGCGAGCCCTCAGCAAACAGGCAATGCGTGTAGTAAGAGAGCAGTAAGAGAGCAAGCGATATGGTTGGCTTATATACCCAGCTAGACAATGCATGCATAGCACATTGACATCACAGTAAACTGCAGGGAGGCATGGACATTTACATGAGAGTCACGCATATCAATAGCAGGATTACTGGCAGGAAGGAGAGGCTGCCTATTGATATCAGTACATACATCTCACTGTTATGCTAATTGTTCCAGCTGAGCGCTCTGCTTGTCCGTAGGCTGTGGGGGTCACCCCCCCCCCCACCCAGAGGGCTCAGCTGGGGGCTGAGGCGTCGATCGTCCGGCTTTGGGAGCGAGCTGCGGGAAAAGTTCTGTGCCGGGGCAGGGGGAGGGAGGAGAGTGGGGGTAGCGAGTGCCGGCAAGGGACGGCAAAGTTGTCTGGGCCGCGCAAAAATTGCATGTGGATCCACGATGTTGAGGGGCTGTCCCGTTGAACGTGGCGGAGATCCACAGCGTCTGTGAGAAGAAAAATTTGTCTCTGACTCCTCTCGCGGTTATGAAGAAAAACAGGAGCTGCAGCTGTGTGAGGGACTTGGCGTGTTGGCTTTAGGTGCGCGCGCAGCCCTAAAGCCCTCGGGGACAGCTGACGGCTGGATTCCCATTGTGCGCCGTGGCTGAGACCCATACAAAATCCTGTGAGTGGGTTGCGTGTGTGCTTCTGGTGTGTGAGCAGCCCTGAAGGTTCCGATGTGCAGCGGCGGAGGACGATGGCGGTCTGTGGAGCCGTTATTGTTCCGTGCATGGTGCGCTGCCCTCGTAACCCCCCGGTGTGCGTGCGGGGGTTCGGTGCACGGCAGGTCCGCTGTCGAGGCGAGTCAGGGTCAGGGAGCTTGCTGGAGATCAGCGTCGTCGGCGCCGATGGTCCTCCCTGTTCGGGCTGTTGCTGTCGTTCGCTCGTGCCGGGTCATGGTGCGTTCTGGTCCACACGCTGCGTTCTCCGTCGACCCTGGAGGTCGCTGTCGTGGAGAGAGGATGAGGTACGTGCGCGCTCGTGTAGATGCAGAGGAGCGGTGAGAGGGAGTAGACGATCTTTGTCCCTCGGCCGGTCCCAGCATGGATGTCCAGATCTCAGGCAGTCAGCGTGTTCTTTTCTTCGGGGTCACCAGTGTGGCGGATGTAATAAGGGAACCCAGTGTGGATGCGGAATAAGTGCAGGCACGGCGAACTGAAGTTTAAAAGGGTGTTTTATTCATCCACCATCACAGGACTCACTCCAGCGCTGTGAAAGCGCACTGGAGCGAGCCCTCAGCAAACAGGCAATGTGTGTAGTAAGAGAGCAGTAAGAGAGCAAGCGATATGGTTGGTTTATATACCCAGCTAGACAATGCATGCATGGCACATTAACATCACAGTAAACTGCAGGGAGGCATGGGCATGTACATGAGAGTCATGCATATCAATAGCAGGATTACTGGCAGGAAGGAGAGGCTGCCTATTGATATCAGTACATACATCTCACTGTTATGCTAATTGCTCCAGCTGAGCGCTCTGCTTGTCCGTAGGCTGTGGGGGTCACCCACAATATAACAAAGTATTGAGATGAACTTTTGTTATTAACCAAATACTTATTTTACCGAGGAATTTACCAATTAATTCATTAAAAATCCTTCAATGTGATTTTCTGGATTTTTTTTTTCTTATTTTGTCTCTCATAGTTGAGGTATACCTATGATGAAAATTGGAGACCTCTCTCATCTTTTAAGTGGGAGAACTCGCACAATTGGTGGCTGACTAAATACTTTTTTGCCCCACTGTACCACTTTCGGCAAATCGTACTGTTATGGCCCACTCCTTTTTGGAGTCGGACCTCTCTGTGCTTTTTTCCCCCATTCTGTAGGTGGAGCGAAGAACCGCCCCTGGCTGAGAGGTGCTCTATAAAAGCCAGCTCTGGGCACCTGTCAGCAGCGTTCTGCTCCAGCGGAGGCTGGATGTCTCTCTGCTGTGTCAGCATTCTGCTCCCACTGGACGCCGGTTGCCTTCTGTGTCTGTGCTCTGCCTACTGCCTGTGTTTGTTGCTTGGTCGGGGTTGTGCAGGCAACCCCTGTTTTTGTGTTTATAGCCTGGAGGCTTTCTGGTTTTGGGTTGCCACTGAGCATGACTGCAGCCACTGACAGAGGCGTATGATCACTGGGCTGGCCAGTGATTAGTCTTTCTTTCTTTGCTTCATGCATACACACACACACACACACACACACACACACACACACACACACACCATTGGTTCTTACAGACACTTTTCCTTTTTGTTTTCTTTTAAACAATAACTTGTGTTTAAATTGGCACCTCCGTGTGGTCTCCCTTCTTTGTCTAAGCCAGTGAGCCAGGCTTGTGACAGTACCGTTTGAAAATAAAGCACGGCTGGGGAAGGAAAATAACATATTAACGTTCATTAATCCTCCAGAACCGTGACAAGCTCAACCACAGATATTTTTGAAGATTCATCAGGTATGTACAGTGACAAAAAATGTTTTACTGTTTGCCGCTGGTCCTGTTGTAGTGTGGTCCCTTTCTCACCTGCAGGACCGCACCAGAGTTCGCCAGTTGATTTGAATTGGTCTCGGCACAGTTGTTTGATGCACACCTGAGTGTGATTACCGTGTTCTTACCAGATAAAACGAACCACACTAACGGAGAAAACAAACTCTAGTTCAATTGAAATGAACTAAAGCCTGTAGGTGTGAAAACACCCTTACATCGTATACATTTAGCCCGGTTAGGTTTGGTTTCACATGGCTCCTTATCCAACCGAACCAAGTAAATTTACATGACACTCATACCTACCTCCTGTTGTTATGATGACATTTGTATAGTTAACACAGTGGTAGCTAGCAAACCTGCTATTCACCCTGTGAGGAGTTTTCTGTCACATCGGTAATGGCACTTTAAGTTGAATCTGGGGAAGACTCTACCATATTAAGATGTGAACTATTTTAGTGAGGCTAAATTCTTATCTAGGTCTTTATAAAAAGGACGTTTGTCCTTCTCCTCAGCCGTGATGACATTGCTCTTCCAGACTTTCATATCATACTCTGTTGTTTCCTCACTGAAAATATCCAGTAAGTTTCTGCATTTTTATGATTTTAAAAAAGGACAAAAAACAACTTGCTATTAAACGATTAAAAAATGGGTCTCTTCCTCTTGCCAGGTGCTATCACCATAACTTACTACAGTATGTTTGGTCCAAAAGTCCCAAATCTCTCTGAAAATTGTTACAACTAAACCAAACGAAGGTTCAGTTTGATCTGAGACCACCTCTGTTTACTGGAGCAAACTTTGGCTCTTTGGTCTTGACTGTGGTTCAAGGGAGGTTTCACACAAAATTTTTCCAGATCACACTGAAAAGTCTAAAAATGTGGACTAAATGGGTTAAGTGTGAAAAGCCTCTGCTAAACCAAGAGATTGGCTAGTTTTGTATTTTAGTATTTTTCTTGTTTTTACTTTTTTAATGGTTCTTATTTTAAATAGCAGTTGTGAGATCCATACCATGCTCTCCCACTGAGCCGAATGATGTGCCCTGAGTGCACCACAGTGTCTCCTACATGACAGGAGCATTGAGAGGCTGGCACACACTCTCCTTTCTCATTTAGATAGGTTCCTTCAGCACAGCCACAGCCATCAACGGGGATGAATTTAATATCACATGTTAAGTCTGACTGGCTTAGAGAGTGACAGGTGCGACCGCAGGATGTCATCTGGTAGTCATACACCATAGTAGCAGGACAGTTCATGGCGTATTTCTCTGTTGAAAGAAGAAAGAGACATATATTCCATCTAAATATGTGGTAAATAAATATTTACTGAAAATGATCAAATAATGTGTGTATCAACATACACTATAGCTAGCTTTCATTAAGTATTAGCAAAAGCCCAATGTACAAATAAAACATGACTTTATATAACTAGAAAAGCACTCGGAGAGCGCAGACCTCCGCCAAGCGCCACAGTTCCCCCCATACAGTGTTTGTGTGTACGTTTTCAGATTCCTTGACCATGAAAACATATGACTAGCAATTGGATTGACAATGATAGGATTAGTGGTTCAGTAGTTATTCACGAAAATGACATTTTCCGTAATGGCGGCCACAGTTCCACCCATACAGTGTTTGTGTGTACGTTTTCAGATTCCTTGACCACGAAAACATATGACTAGCAATTGGATTGACAATGATAGGATTAGTGGTTCAGTAGTTATTGAGGAAAATGGCATTTTCCGTAATGGCGGTTTTCTTCTGGACGGTGATCCGGATCACCACCAAAATGTAATCATCTGTAGGATACCCCATTTCTGACAATCTGTGAAAATTTCATGAAAATCCGTCCATAAGTTTTTGAGTTATCTTGCTAACAAACAAACAGACAAACAAACAAACAGACAGACAAACCAACGCCGATGATCACATAACCTCCTTGGCGGAGGTAATAAATATGGTGTGCCTAAAATATCATGAAAAACTTTACTAGGGCATCTCAAATATTAGAATATCACAATTCAGTAAGTTAATTCCAAGTGCTTAGTTACGATCATCAAAATCAAAAATAACTAGAAAAGCACTCTGAGAGCACAGACCTCCGCCAAGCGCCACAGTTCCCCCCCATACAGTGTTTGTGCGTACATTTTCAGATTCCTTGACCATGAAAACATATGACAAGCAATTGGATTCACAATGATAGGATTAGTGGTTCAGTAGTAAAAGCATGACCTCCTTGGTGGAGGTAATAAACTCAAGTGTTGCTGTTGTGTCCATCTCCAAACTCCCAGGCTGCGGGCGTTGCAATTCATCGCACAACCGCGTACAACCCACAGGCCAATGGGTTATGCGAGCGTTTTCATAGATCACTGAACGCAGCACTCAGGGCTTCACTGACGGATGCAAATTGGGTAGACAGGTTGCCGTGGGTTTTATATTGGGGTTGCGCACCGCGGCAAGAGGATTTGGAAGCTTCCCCGGCAGAGAGCTTGTTTTTGCGCAGCCCCTATGGCTGCCCGGGGAATTTCTGCCAAATAATCCTGCGCTGGACAGCTGCCCGTCTCAGCTTTTGCAGCGTAGCGCAAACACAGGCACGCTGCCGGGCCCGGCCCACCACTGTTTTCCGCATGCTTTTGTGCCTAAAAGTTTGAAGAACGCGGAGTTCGTGTTCGTCAGACACGACGACCAGCGCCCTCCATTGCGCCTGCACACATGTTGAAAATGGCCGTATCTCACAATGTTAAAGAATCATTTAAAAAATTCCTGTATCCAGACGGTGATGCGGATCATCCCCAAAATTTAATCAGATCTTCCTTGTACCATTTCCAACAACGCCTGAAAGTTTCATGGAAATCCGTCCAAAACTTTTTGAGTTATCTTGCTAACCAACAGACAGACAAAGAGACAAACAGACAGACAAACGCTGGCAAAAACATAACCTCCTGCGGCCTGGCGGAGGTAAATATGAGTGATTAATGAAGAAAATGTTAGTTTAACACTTTTGAATTTAATTGTTAGAAGAAAATGCTTTTCACAATATTCTAATTTTTTTTTGCAGTGAACTAGAATTTTCTTTCATAATTCAATTTAAAAAAGTAAACTTTCATATATTCTATATTTCATACACGTAAAAGCAAAGGTTTCAAGCCTTTTTTAGTTTGTTCCAAGTTGGTTCCAAGGCTATCATAGCCAGGAGTGGCACTGGGGTTAAGCTCCCAGTGCTCATAAAATGCTCCTTATGGCGTGTGTCTCGAAAAGCCTCTGACAACTAAGTCCAACTCCTAGCCTGCCCGTGTGGTTTAGTCTCTAAGCCCGGCGGAACTGCTTTTACTAATAGGAGAAGGGGCGAGGGCGGATCTCTGGCGCCTTAAAACCAGATGCTTCGGGTAGATGGTGGCTCGCCAACCTGGGAAGGTAGCCCATCTAGGGGAAGGTAAACCCTGATTTCAAACCGCCGCTGCCTTGCGCCACACCCGGTCACGGGAAAGGCTTTGGGAGTCAACCCTGAGGAAAAATCCGGAGTCAGAGCCCCTAAGGCAGTTCTCTGTTGTGCTCAACATCGTTCTGGCAGCTCCTGCGACGGCGCTGGTGCCAAACTGTAGCAGCCCTGCTGTTCCTTTGGATTCATCAGTGACGTGGAGAGGGAGGACATGCTGCATGGACAACATCTTGTCCTCCATATCTTCCTGCCCAGGTTTGAATCCTACCAACGCCCAACGCTGGAAGGTAGAACACCGGATCACTGGAGAGGACACTCCAGCTTCGCCTTTGGCGTAGACAAAACACGGGGAATGACAGTTACCGGTTATAAGCCACCGCTCAATTGGCGTAGAGCGCGGCGGAAGGGGTTGTTCCCGACGGTGGGAGGGATCATCGGACAGCTACCGCCCGTCTCAAGCTGGGCAGCCCCCAGCCAATAAGGTGTTGTCCCGCCACAGCTTGCTTTCCTCATTGGGTGCATGGGGATGAGGACAAGTCCGAACAGCAGGCTGAGAACCTTTGCACCAGGCAAGACAAAAAAACCCAAAAGAGACCAACTCTAAAACTGGGAACTTGGAACGTCTGCACTATGATGACAGGACTCGCTGCTAACCTCAAGGACATCAACGACACCAGGAAGACTTCCATCATCAATAATGAGCTGAAGAGACTGGGAGCGGATATCGCCACTCTCCAGGAAACACGGTTGGCTGACGCAGGCACACTGAGAGAGAAGGACTACATGTTCTACTGGCAGGGAAAGGGCAGTGATGAACACAGGGAACACGGAGTGGGCTTCATAGTGAAGAACACCTTGCTGAAGATGGTGGAACCAGGCAGCAATGGCTCTGCACGACTCCTCACCCTCCACCTCAACACCACTCAAGGCCCAGTCACCCTCGTCAGTGTGTATGCCCCAACACTGACAGCCACACCAGAGGCAAAAGACGAGTTCTACGAGAATCTCACAACAACTGTCAGGATCATCCCCAACTCTGAACAACTCATTCTCCTTGGAGACTTCAATGCCAGAGTGGGTGCTGACCACAACTCCTGGCCCTCCTGTCTTGGACCATTTGGCGTGGGCAGAATGAACGACAACGGACAGCGGCTGCTCGAGTTCTGCACATATCACGATCTGTGCATCACAAACTCGTTCTTCAAGACCAAGCCCCAACACAAGGTTTCCTGGCAATATCCGCGCTCAAAGCACTGGCACCAGCTGGACTTGATCCTGACCAGGTGCACCTCACTGAAGAACGTGCTAATCACCCGTTCGTTCCAGAGTGCAGATTGCGACACAGACCATTCATTAGTGTGTTGCAAGGTCAAGCTGCAGCTGAAAAAATTCCATCATGCTAGACAGCCTGGAAAGGCACGGATTGACACCAGCAAGATGGCCCAACCAGAACTTGTTGAGCAGTTTGCCTCCACCTTTGAGAAGGAACTTGGTGTACCACAAGAAGGAGAATCTGCAAAGCAGAAGTGGGAAGAGCTGCGAAACACTATCCACCACACAGCCTTGGCTACCTTTGGGAGGAAGACCTCGAAGTCACAGGACTGGTTTGATGCCAAGTTGACCGAGATGACCCCCGTCATTGAAGCCAAGCGCTCAGCTCTTGCTGAGTACAAGAAGTACCCAAACGAGAAGAATCTCCAGATTCTCAGGGCTGCGAGAAGCAAAGTTCAACAGACTGCTCGGCGCTGTGCCAACGAGTACTGGACTCAGCTCAGCTAGGACATTCAAACCGCTGCCATAACAGGGAACATCCGTGGTATGTACGATGGCATCAAGAAAGCACTTGGTCCGGCTCAGAGCAAGACGGCCCCCCTCAAATCCTCCACTGGGGAGATGATCACAGAAAAGAACAAGCAGATGGAGAGATGGGTGGAGCACTACTCTGACCTCTACTCCAGACAGAACACCGTGACACCGTCAGCCCTTGATGCCATCGATTGCCTGCTATCCATGGACGAACTTGACGCTGAGCCAACCATCGATGAACTCAGCAAGGCCATTGATAGCTTGGCCGCTGGCAAGGCACCCGGCAACGACGGCATACCCCCCGACCTGATCAAGCACTGCAAGACCGCTCTACTGCTGCCATTGCATGACGTCCTCTGCCAGTGCTGGAAGGAAGGTGCCGTACCACAGGACAGGAGGGACACCAAGATCATCACCCTCTACAAAAACAAAAGGGAGAGAAGCAACTGCAACAACTACAGGGGCATCTCCCTCCTCAGCGTTGTTGGCAAAGTCTACGCACGAGTTGTTCTCGTTTGTCTACAGGAGCTTGCCGAACGTGTCTACCCCGAGTCTCAGTGTGGCTTCCGCGCTGAGCGATCGACGGTAGACATGATATTCTCCATCCGCCAACTCCAGGAGAAATGCAGAGAACAGAACATGCCCCTGTACGTCGCCTTCATCGACCTCACCAAAGCGTTCGATCTGGTCAGCAGAGAGGGCCTTTTCAAGATCCTGCCAAAGACAGGATGCCCACCAAAGTTGCAAAGCCTCACCGAATCGTTTCACACCAACATGCAGGGGATAGTGCAGCACGACGGCAACGTCTCAGAGCCATTCAACATACGCAGCGGAGTGAAACAGGGCTGTGTACTTGCGCCAACCCTCTTTGGGATTTTCTTTGCTATGCTCCTGAGGCATGCCTTCAGCACAGCAACAGAGGGAATCTACCTGCACACAAGATCTGACGGCAGGCTTTTCAACCTCGCCCGCCTGAAAGCCAGAACTAAAGTACGCAAGGCTCTAATCAGAGACATGCTGTTCGTAGACGACGCTGCAGTCGCGACCCACACACAGCAGGAGCTTCACACCCTGATGGACCGCTTCTCCCAGGCATGCAAGGACTTCGGGCTTACCATCAGCCTGAAGAAGACGAACGTCTTGGCACAAGGCACGAAAGCACCACCAACCATCACCATTGATGACTACGAGCTGGAGGTCATGAATCAGTTCACGTATCTGGGGTCCACGATCAGCAGCAACCTCTCCCTTGATACAGAGATCGACAAGAGGATTGGAAAATCAGCCTCCACACTCGCTCACCTCACCACACGAGTGTGGGAGAATCCCAAACTCTCTGTCAAGACAAAGATGGCAGTGTACAACGCCTGCGTCATCAGCACACTGCTCTATGGGAGTGAGACGTGGACAGCATACGCCCGGCAGGAAAAGTGACTGAACTCCTTCCACTTGCGCTGCATTCGCCGTATCCTGTACATATCCTGGCAGGACAAAGTGCCCAACACAGAAGTTCTGTCCCACGCCGGCCTTTCCTCCATGTTCACTCTACTCAGGCAGCGCAGGCTCCGCTGGCTAGGCCACGTTCACCGTATGGAGGATGGCAGAATCCCCAAAGACGTCCTCTACGGAGAACTGGCGACTGGCAGGAGAGACGTTGGCCACCCACAGGTGCGCTTTAGAGACGTCTGCAAGAGAGACATGAAGGCCCTGGAGATCAACACAGAGCGCTGGGAGGAACTTGCAACGGACCGCTCCAAATGGAGAGGCACCCTGACCAGACAGCTCAAGACGGGTGAAGAGAGACTGACTGCTGCAGCAGATGAAAAAAGGACCCGCAGGAAGAACCGCCACAGCTCCAGCAGCACGGAGACCACCCACAAGTGCGACCTGTGTGACAAGGACTGCCATTCGTGCATCGGCCTGTTCAACCACAGGCGGTGCTGTTCCAGCAGAGTAGACGTTTAGGATTCTCTTCCATGGTCATCATAGACTGACGGAGGCAGACTTAATATGACAAAGTTTAATTACTAAATTGGAAGATATTAAAACCCCGAACCATTCCACCCAATTTCCAGCCAATGTTACCAGATGATCGCTACCAGAAATCCACGGAGCTGCTCATCCGTAAGCTGCCCTTCTAGTGCCTGGTGAGGGAGATCGCTCAGGACTTCAAGACCGACCTGCGCTTCCAGAGCTCCGCCGTCATGGCTCTGCAGGAGGCCAGTGAGGCCTACCTGGTGGGTCTCTTCGTGGACACCAACCTGTGCGCCATCCACGCCAAGAGTGTCACCATCATACCCAAAGACATCCAGCTGGCCCGCCGCATCCGCGGAGAGAGAGCTTAGACTTTCTGCTGCACATCCACCAACCACAATGCTCCGCACTGTGTGTCTATATATATATATATATATATAGTAATATGTACATATGTATACTAGCTGTTCTTGTTTTTTCTTGCCTTCTGATTGTTGCTCTGAGTGTTGCTATCCCTGTGCTGTTGCAATCCTGGAATTTCCCCATTGTGGGACTAATAAAGGCTTATCTTATCTTATCTTAATGTAAAACGTCCAAAAGGCGGGACACAGGAATGTTAAGTGGTTTTAAAAAGGTCAGAAGTGATGAGCGTATAAGTCTAAGGTTATCAATAAACCTGAACAAGATTAACTAAATTTCAGAAGGGTTATGTCAGTATAGACTAAGCCAAGCTAATTCAAACTATTTTACATTAATTTTGAATTCTATTCAGTAACTAGCAGCATCAGCTCTTTGATCATATGGCAGCTGAAGGTAAGTTTGTTTTTCTATTGCTACAGACATGTGGATCACTGCTCCACAGGCTGGAGATAACTTTAGAGGACTTGTCTTTGGGAAACAGCAATAAGGCTATAAGTTTCAAATGGGGTCATCCAGACAGTCTGGCAGTTTTGTCACAGTGGAGTATTTTAGGTGTGGAATGGGTGTTTAGTTTGTCAAACAAAGCTGCTATAAAAGCAGCCACTTTTCTGGATCAGCCATAGTGTAATTATAACAGTGGTGGACCCTCGGGCCCAGCAAAGCCTTCTCTGCTGGCCTAAACACTATCAGAATTACATTTACAACCTTTACAACATATTTGTTCCATGAGGATGTATTAAATTATTCCCAATAGTCTATTCTCTTCATTTTGTAGCTTTTCTCTTGGCTGTACTCCTTCCAGTAGTGCAAGGCATGTTTAGAGTGTTTTTGTCCAATCATATTTCAGCCATCTGTGTTGCCAGGGTCAAGCAAATCTGCCTTGGGCCTTCAGGAATGAACAGTGCAGCTCTGTAGGTTAAATTAACGGTTAAACTTATCCTGTTGCTTTAACCAATCATATGTCTTCTGTACGTCCAGGGGTACGCATAGAAGGCATCCAAGAACGTCTGCATTTTTACGTCTTTTGATTGGATGGTTAGAGTTCTCCACCCACAATGTAGAGGATCCGAGCTAGCAAAATGCCAGTATAAGGACTTGCTTAAGCAGCTACAATATACTACATCTGTTTAAATATAATAGCTGTTTTTCCACCCACAATGGCTGACAGGGGAGAGGAAAATGATTTGGTCGCTGATATTTTAAAAAAGTAATTTTCCATATGGACTTTTCAACAAAAGCTGTTCATTGTGAAGAGAGGTCTGCCAACCCCGAAGCTAGCAGGCTCGTCTCAGCCGGGGAAAAGATTTGTCCGTCACTTCCATATTAACAACGAGCGGTATCATTGGATTACAGGCTCTGAGGAGTGCTGCAAATTATCTTCCTGGGAATGGCTGTTGTTTGCCACTGATGGAGTAGATACTTGGAGCCAGACAGGGTTTGCAAACTTGAGCTGTCTGTCACACCATGATGATTTAGGTAGCATTTGCCAAACATATAAAAATTGGTCTAAAACGCTGGGATACGCTGAAATTTTCACTTTTGGCCGTATGCATCGTGTATCCGTAACGACTTGGACATATAATTAAGTAATAGTAACTTAAACCAACTAATGCTTAGCATGTTGCTGACAGTCACAACTTATGCGCAACAATGGTCTTTCTGCATAGCGCGGTCATGCCAAACTGCCGTTGCCTCCCAATCCATGAATCCTAGTTTTGGGAGAGAATACCTCTGTTCAACCCAGATGATTCTCCCCTCCAGAGACCACGGCGGGGGTGGGGGTGGGGGGGGGTGGGGGCATGACCGACCTGGCAGAGCTGTCAAATCTGTCAGGTCAGTCGCGCCTAAAACAGCTGATGTGACACGTCAGAAACATCAGATAACAGTTGTCACAACCTGGCTCAAAGGCACGAGAACTGATGGCGATAAAAAAGTCTATTTTCAATAAAGTGAAAAAAATAAAACCAAGATAATACATGGAGTGTGCTTTTGCTGGGAGGCACAGCCAACAGTAAATTAAACAGCTGCGCTCTGCGCTTCAGGCGATCAGGTGATTCCTCCTCCTCCAGTGTTCTGACATTTTGACGTATGTATCACAACAACACAGGACAGATGATCGTAAAGACTTCAGTTAAATGTAAAAAACTCCGACAGGTCCCGTGTGTTTAGCTCTGTGTGTGTGTGCGCGCGCTGCAGGCAGAGAGATCTGTACAGGTTCTTCCTGTGAACCAACACTGCAAGTATGCCATTTGCTTCACAAATATGGGACATTATGTGTCAACCATACGCTGGATGCGTCGGAAAATTTTCAGCATGCTGAAAATTAATTTTCAGAGGAGCTCGGCGAACAACGCCGTATACCAGCATGCTTCAGCGTGCTCTTAGGCAAATCTAAGCCATAAGTGATTCACGTACCCCAGCATATTCTCCAAATTTTTCATACATTTTGCAAACACTGCCTAAATTGTCTAGGTGTGACAGGGCCCTAACCAAAGCAGCAGCGAGGCAGCAAAGCACAGCCGCCAGCTGGACAAGCAACAGTACTTTTAAACCTTTGGGGAAACAAGAGTGGATCTGCAGCTCAATGAGTGAGTGTGCAGGGGAACAGAGCTCTACAATGAAAAGGTAAAGATTTTTAAAACTATAATCTTATAGTTAAAGTTATCTTTAACATACTTTGTGTGGATGGCCCTATAGGCTATTTTTATGGTGTTTGGTATGAATGGCACTTAAATTGGGTAGATCATCACTGAAGGCCTAGTTATAAAATACACGATCCGCCACTGAGTTACAATACATTAATAAAGCTGAGCAGGGGAATCTCTGATGTGGCTATTCACTTACTAGTTCAAACTTAAAGCAAGACTATTATGTTCACCTTAGGTTAATGTTTCCAAAATTATTTTGATAGTGCATCAACCTTTGAGCAAGTGAATATCACTTCCCCATAGCCTGAGTGCATCTGTATTCTTTGCAACAACTATGTTCTTGGTAGTAATACTGAAAAGACTACCGTTATGGATACTATGACCTCACTTCCAACAGCCAATCACATGGCACCTACCCAGAACAAGAAAGTTACATAGTGCTGAAAGTAGTTTCAAGAGTGCTACATACAGTATATGTTGACAGAGTTGCTAGCTGTTAGCATGCGGCCTGCTTATCTCCTGAGGGAATACTTACACGTGATCTGCATTGTTATTTATGCAAATCCGACGGCGAACGCTGGGACAGCGCGTGATGCCATTCACTCAGTAACTGGCAGGCTTCTGACAGAACACCCAGATGCTCTCCTCCTCATCTTAGGTGATTTCAACCATATTTCACTGTCCCCCATTCTGCCCACGTTCACCCGGTATGTCACATGCCACACTTGAGACATAAAACACTGGACTTATTCTATGCAAATACTAAGGAGGCGTACACTTCATCACCACTCCCCCCCACTCAGGAGATCGGATCACAGCTTGGTTCATCTCCTGCCGGTGTACAAAACCCTAGTACACAGACAACCTCCGGTTATGCGCATGGTGAAGATATGGTCTGAGGAGGCAATGGACGCTCTAAAGGACTGTTTTGAAATCACTGCCTGGGAGCAGCTCTGTGATCCACATGGTGAGGACATCGACAGCCTCACTCACACCATCACGGACTACATCAACTTCTGTGTGGACAACACCGTACTCACCAAGATCATACGGTGTGGGTGGAACAACAAACCCTGGATCAACCCTGAGATAAAATCACTTCTGAGAGAGAAGAAGGGGATCTTCAGGTCGGGGAACAGGGAGATGCTGAAGCCTGTACAGAGGGAGCTAAGGAGGAAGATCAGAGAAGGCAAGGACAGCTTCAGGAAGACGATGGAGGACAAGCTGCAACAGAGTGACATTGGCAGGGTCTGGAGAAACCTCAAAACCATCTCTGGGCTCTAGAATACCTCCTCCCAGGCCACGGGGGGCAGGGAGTGGGTGAACAATCTGAACCTGTTTTTTAATAGGTTTGACTAACCGCCCTCCCCCCCGCCTGCACACCAACCACTGCTGCCTCTACCGTCATCGAGACCTGCTGTCCACACCCCCCTCCACCAACACCCCCCCTCCCAGCACACAGCCCCCCAACCTGACCCTCACTAAGACCCAGGTGAGGACGGAACTGAGGAAGATCAAGGCGAGGAAGGCCTCAGGACCGGACGGCATCAGCGTGAAGCTCCTCAAGTCCAACGCAGACCAGCTGTGTGGGATTGTGGAGCACATCTTCAACCTGAGCCTGAAGCTGTGGAGGGTACCACAGTTGTGGAAAACATCTTGTGTGGTACCCGTACCAAAGACTTCTCACCCCAGAGACCTGAACAGCTACAGACCAGTGGCCCTGACGTCTCACCTGATGAAGACCCTGGAGAGAATGCTCCTTGCTTACCTCCGCTCCCTGGTGGGACCAGTGATGGATCCACTCCAGTTTGCCACCAGCATGGCATCGGGGTGGAGGATGCAGTCATCTTCCTCCTTCACCGTTCCCTGTCCCACCTGGAGAAGCCTGGGTACGCGGTGAGGATCATGTTCTTTGACTTCTCCAGTGCTTTCAACACCATCCAACCGATGATCCTGAGGGACAAGCTGCTGTGAGCAGGGGTGGACCAGCACCTGTCATCATGGATCCTGGACTACCTCACAAACCGGCCACAGTTTGTGAGAACCCGGGATTGTGTGTCCGACACGATCATTGGCAGAATGGGGGCCCCCCCAGGGAACAGTTTTGGTTCCCTTCCTGTTCACCCTTTATACTGCGGACTTCTCACACAACACAACACACTGCCATCTACAGAAGTTCTCTGATGACTCTACGATCGTCGGCCTCATCTTCAACGGAGATGAAGCTGAGTACAGAGGACTTATCCAGGACTTCATGGACTGGTGCCATCGGAACTGCCTCCAGATCAACGCGAGGAAAACTAAGGAGCTGGTGGTGGACTGCCGCAGGCAAGGACAACCCCTCACAGCACCAGTAAACATCCAGGGAACAGACATTGAGATGGTGACATCTTACAAGTACCTGGGTGTTCATTTGAATAATAAACTAGACTGGTCACACAATACCGAAGCACTCTACAAGAAGGGACAGCACAGGCTGTTCCTACTGAGGAGACTCAGGTCTTTTGGTGTACAAGAGGTGCTCCTGAAGACACTCTACGATTCGGTGGTGGCATCAGCCATCACTTTTTGAGTGGTCTGCTGGGGCGGTGGCATCACAGCAGCCGATAGGAAGAGACTGAACAAACTGATCAAGAAAGCTAGCTCTGTTCTGGGGCAGCGCCTTGACCCAGTGGAGGAGATAGGAGAGAGAATGATGGTGGCAAAGCTGTCATCTCTGCTGGAGTCTGAGTCCAACCCTATGCAGGACATACTGAACGCACTGAGGAGCTCTTTAAGAAGTAGGCTACATCATCTTAGGTGCGCGACCGAGAGGTTTCGCATGTCCTTCCTACCTATGGCTGTCAGACTTTATAACCTAAGCAGGGCTGTGTGCAGAGATAGCAAAATAACGTGACGACCTAATAGTATTGAATGCAAAAGACGCAACAGACTTGCACAAAATGGTCCCCTCCAGTATACAACTAGGACAAAATCAATCGCTACGGAGGGTGACAATATGTATGGGTACATATTCATACTATGTGGGGTAACTAAATAGATGGTTATGCTGTTTATTCCATCTAGCTACAATGCTCCGCACTGTGTATATACAGATGTGGACAAAATTTTTGGTACCCCTCTGTTAATGAAAGAAAAACCCACAATGGTCACAGAAATAATTTGAATCTGACAAAAGTGGTAATAAATAAAAATTCTATGAAAATTAACAAATGAAAATCAGACAATGCTTTTGAATTGTGGTTCAACAGAATTATTTTAAAAAACAAACTCATGAAACAGGCCTGGACAAAAATGATGGTACCCGTAGAAAAGATTGAAAATAATGTCACCATAGGGACATGTTCAACCAAGATGTGTCCTCTAATTAACATCACAGGTGTCTACAAACTTGTAATCAGTCAGTCGGACTATTCAAATGGTGACAAGTAGTCACTGTGCTGTTTGTTAACATGGTGTGTACCACACTAAACATGGACCAGAGGAAGCAAAGGAGAGAGTTGTCTCAGGAGATTAGAAAGAAAATTATAGACAAGCATGTTAAAGGTAAAGGCTATAAGACCATCTCCAAGCAGCTTGATGTTCCTGTGACTACAGTTGCACATATTATTCAGAAATTTAAGATCCATGGGACTGTAGAGAACCTCCCTGGATGTGGCCGCAGGAGGAGACGGATAATACGAATGGTAACAAAAGAGCCCAGAACAACCTCTAAACACATTCATGGTGAACTCCAAGGTCAAGGTACATTAGTGACAGATTGCACCATCCATCATTGTTTGAGCCAAAGTGGACTTCATGGGAGACGACCAATGAGGACACCACTGTTGAAAACAAATCATAAAAAAGCCAGACTGGAATTTGCCAAACTGCATGTTGACAAGCCACAAAGCTTCTGGGAGAATGTCCTATGGACAGACGAGACAAAACTGGAACTTTTTGGCAAGGCACATCAGCTCTATGTTCACAGACACAAAGAAGCATACCAAGAAAAGAACATTGTCCGTACTGTGAAACATGGAGGAGGTTCTGTTATGTTCTGGGGCTGCTTTGCTGCATCTGGCACAGGGTGTCTTGAATCTGTGCAGGGTACAGTGAAATCTCAAGACTATCAAGGTATTCTAGAGAGAAATGTGCTGCCCAGTGTCAGACAGCTTGGTCTCAGTTGCAGGTCATGGGTCTTGCAACAGGATAATGACCCAAAACACACAGCTAAAAACACCCAAGAATGGCTAAGATCGAAACATTGGACTATTCTAAAGTGGCCTTCTATGAGCCCTGATCTAAATCCTATTGAACATCTGTGGAAGGAGCTGAAACATGCCGTCTGGAGAAGGCACCTTTCAAACCTGAGACAACTGGAGCAGTTTGCTCATGAGGAGTGGGCAAAAATACCTGCTGAGAGGTGCAGAAGTCTCATTGACAGTTACAGAAATCGTTTGATTGCAGTGATTGCCTCAAAAGGTTGTGCAACAAAATATTAAGTTAAGGGTGCCATCATTTTTGTCCAGGCCTGTTTCATGAGTTTGGTTTTTTTTTTAAATAATTCTGTTGAACCACAACTCAAAAGCATTGTCTGATTTTCATTGGTTAATTTTCATAGAATTTTTATTTATTACCACTTTTGTCAGATTCAAGTTATTTCTGTGACCATTGTGGTTTTTCTTTCATTAACAGAAGGGTACCAACAATTTTGTCCATGTCTGTATATTTATGTGTGTATATGTATATTCACTGCTCTTATTTTCTTATCTTCTAAATTATTGCTCTGAGTGTTGCTATCCCTGTGCTGTTGCAATCCTGGAATTTCCCCACTGTGGGACTAATAAAGGCTTATCTTATCTTATCTTATCTATACAGTGAAAAAGTGTTTGCTCCCTTCCTGATTTCTCATTTTTTGTATGTTTGTCACACTTAAAATGTTTCAGATCATCAAATAAATGTAAATATTCAACAAAGATAACACAAGTAAAGAAAAAATGCAGTTTTCAATTGAAGGTGTTTATTATTAAGGGTAAAAAAAATCCAAATCTACATGGCCCTGTGTGAAAAAGTGATTGCTCCTCTGTTAAAACATAAAATAACTGTGGTTTATCACATCTTTGGAAAGCTGAGTTCAATTTTCTAGTCATTTCTAAAGCTTTGGGCCTCCAGCAAACTACAGTGAGAGTCATTATCCACAAATGGCAAAAACATGGAACAGTGGTGAACCTTCCCAGAAGTGGCCGGCTGACCAAAATTACCCCAAAAGCGCAGCGACGACTCATCCAAGAGGTCACAAAAGACCTCACAACAACATCCAAAGAACTGCAGGCCTCACTTGCCTCAGATAAGGTCAGTGTTCATGACTCCACCATATGAAAGAGACTGGGCAAAAACGGCCTGCATGGCAGAGTTCCAAAACAAAAACCACTGCTGAGCAAAAAGAACATAAAGGCTCGTTTCAGTTTTGCTAGAAAACATCATGATGATCCCCAAGACTTTTGGGAAAATATTCTGTGGACTGCCAAGACAGAAGTTGAACTTTTTGGAAGGCGTGTGTCCCAATATGGTAGTGTGATGGTTTGGGGGTGTTTTGCTGCTTCAGGACCTGGAAGACTTGCTGTGGTAAATGGAATCATGAATTCTGCTGTCTACCAAAAAGTCCTTAAGAAGAATGTCCGGACATCTGTTCATGACCTCAGTCTGAAGCGCACTTCAGTGCAGTCCAGGTCCTGAAGCAGCAAAACAGCCCCAGACTATCACACTATCACCACCATATTTTACTGTTGGTATGTTGTTCCTTTTATGAAATGCTGTGTTGCTTTTACGTTGGATGTAATGGGACACACGCCTTCCAAAAAGTTGTCTTGTCAGCTTTTGTCTCGTCAGTCCAGAGTATTTTCCCAAAAGTCTTGGGGATCATCAAGATGTTTTCTGGCAAAACTGAGACAAGCCTTCATGTTCTTTTTGCTCAGCAGTGGTTTTCGTCTTGGAACTCTGCCATGCAGGCCATTTTTCCCAGTCTCTTTCTTTTGATGGAGTCATGAACACTGACCTTAGCTGAGGCAAGTGTGGCCTGCAGTTCTTTGGATGTTGTTGTGGGGTCTTTTGTGACCTCTTGGATGAGTTGTCGCTGTGCTCTTGGAGTAATTCTGGTCAGCCGGCCACTCCTGGGAAGGTTCACCACTGTTTCATGTTTTTGCCATTTGTGGATAATGGCTCTCACTGTGGTTCGCTGGAGTCCCAAAGTTTTAGAAATGGCTTTTTAACCTTTTCCAGACTGATAGATCTCAATTACTTTGTTTCTCATTTGTTCCTGAATTTCTTTGGATCACAGCATGATGTCTAGCTTTTGAGGATCTTTTGGTCTACTTCACTTTGTCAGGCAGGTCCTATTTAAGTGATTTCTTGATTGAGAAAAGGTGTAGCAGTAATCAGGCCTGGGTGTGGCTAGAGAAATTGAACTCACCTTTCCAAAGATGTGATAAATCACAGTTAATTTATGTTTTAACTGGGGGGGGGGGGGTCACTTTTCACACAGGGCCATGTAGGTTTGGATGTTTTTTACCCTTAATAATAAACGCCTTCATTTAAAAACTGTATTTTGTTTTTACTTGTGTTATCTTTTTCTAATATTTAAATTTGTTTAATGATCTGAAACATTAAAGTGTGGCAAACACACAAAAAAAAGTGACAGAAAGCGCAAACAGTACTTTTTGGCCTCGCGGCTCTCCATACCAAAGCCGTTCTGGCCACAGCCACTGTGCACGTCATGCAGACATTGCTAAGTCAAACAAACTGGATTACAGCTATGGATATCCCCAAAGTGCTGTCATGTTTAAGTTTACAACGTGATCTGTCGGAGCTCTCACCTGGGTAATTGTGACCCGCGCTGGCAAAATGAGTCAGAATGTGCACCGCATCATTATGAGATACAGGCACGAGAAGTCATAAATCATGACTCTTTCTTTGTTTGCTTGCGCAAGTCCCGGGAAAACCCCCATGAGTGCCTGGTATCATTGTAAAGCTTAGAAATCGTACTTTCTAAAACTACATATGTTTTGGCGGAAGACATAGCTCCCGACCAATCGAATGCGAGTTTTAAACCTAGCCACAATATAAACAAATCGTTTTTTTCTGGGTCCGTTTTTGCGCACTTCCTCCAAAATAAATATAGTTTTGAAGGTCTTTCAATACAGAATATGGAAAAAAAAAATGTTACCTCAGTTTTGATAATTTCCTCAAAGTGACTTATTTTGCCAGCATGGGTCACAATTGTTACAGCCTCCTCCAAAACTTTGCCTGGATGTTGGGTTGCCCTTCTTCTGTGGAAGCTAGCTTGCTAGTAGCTACTAGCTACATGCTAGGTTATAGCTGACCCCCAGCAGCTGATACGGACAGAAATTTGCCTGTTTTCATACTTATAGCTTTGGGTCAAGCTGTTGGTGAGTACCAGTCTAAAAAAATTCTCAAGCTGTGTTCGTAATGTCCATTCAATCCCCAGCCATTTTTTGCAGCACGGTGGGGTGTCATCACGAGTGAGACAGTTGTCCGTTTATCCATCCATCCATCTTCTACCACTTTTCCGGAGGTCTGGGTCGCGGAGGCAGCAGTTCAAGCAGAGAAGCCCAGACTTCCCTCTCCCCAGCCACCTGCTCCAGCTCTTCAGAGAGGATACCAAGGCGTTCCCAGACCAGTTGGGAGACATAGTCTCTCCACCGAGTCCTGAGTCTGCCCCGGGGTCTCCTCCCAGTGGGACGTGCCTGAAACACCTCAAGTGGGAGGCGTCCAGGAGGCATCCAAATCAGATGCCCATACCACCTCAACTGACTCCTTTCAATGTGGAGGAGCAGCGGTTCTACTCTGAGCCTCTCCCGGATGACTGAGCTCCTCACCCTATCTCTGAGGGTGAGTCCAGCAATCCTACGGAGAAAGCTCATTTCAGCCGCTTGTATCCGCGATCTTGTTCTTTCGGTCATTACCCAAAGCTCGTGACCATAAGTGAGAGTAGGAACGTAGACTGACTGGTAAATCGACAGCTTTGCCTTAGAACTAAGCTCCCTCTTCACCACAACAGACCGGTACAATGTCCACATCACTGCAGATGCTGCTCCAATCCGTCTGTCAATCTCTCGCTCCATTTTCCCCTCATTCGTGAACAAGACCCCAAGATACTTAAACTCTTCCACTTGGGGCAGAAGCCTGTCCCCAACCCAGAGAGGATAATCCACCTTTTTCCGGCTGAGGGCCATGGACTCAGACTTGGAGGTGCTGATTCTCATCCCAGTTGCTTCACACTCAGCGGCAAACCGTCCCAGCAACAGCTGTTGGTCGTTGCTAGATGAAGCCAACGGGACAACATCATCTGCAAACAACAGAGATGAGATCCTGTGGTCACCAAGCATGACACCCTCCGTTCCCTGGCTGCACCTAGAAATCCTGTCCATGAAAATTATGAACAAGATCGGTGACAAAGGGCAGCCCTGGCGGAGTCCAACTCTCACTGGGAATGACTCCAACCGAGTGTTGGCAATACGAACCAAACTCTCACAACGGTCGTACAGAGACTGAATAGCTCGTAGCAACAAGCCCGATACCCCATACTCCCGAAGCACCCCCCACAAAAAACCACGAGGGACGCGGTCAAATGCCTTCTCCAAGTCCACAAAACACATGTAACCTGGTTGGGCAAACTCCCACAAACCCTCGAGAATTCTCGAGAGGGTAAAGAGCTGGTCCGATGTGCCACGGCCAGGACGAAAACCACATTGCTCCTCCTGAATCCAAGGTTCGACCAACGGCCAGACTCTCCTCTCCGGTACCTTGGCATAGACCTTCCCAGGGAGGCTGAGGAGTGTGATCCCTCTAAAGTTGGAGCACACCCTCCGGTCCCCTTTTTTGAAGAGAGGAGCCACCACCCCGGCTTGCCATGCCAAAGGCACTGCTCCCGACCGCCACGCAATGTTGCAGAGGCGTGTCAACCATGACAGCCCAACAACATCCAGGGCCTTGAGGTACTCAGGGCGAATCTCGTCCACCCCCGGGGCCTGGCCACCAAGGAGATTTTTAACAACCTTGGCGACCGCAGCCCCTGTGATAGGCGAGTCATCCCCCTCGTCCCCAAACCCTGCTTCCTCTGTGGAAGGCCTATCAGTGGGATTCCTGATAGTTGTTTATGTTTGCAATTTTTCTGCTGAAAGGGAATTTGTGTCTGTTGTGACACACGAGGTGTTGTCTTGATCTCCTTAAAAGTGGTGGATGTTTGCTTCCCTTCCCTTTTATTTTATTGATTTTATTGACTGTGGTTTCTACTCGTGCTGAGTTTTATATTGTCTTGTTGGTTTTATATTGATTTTGTGCTAGTGTCTAGCTCCTTGCTTTTATGTTTTTATGTGTGTCCTTGCTGTACAGCACCAGTGAGTATTGCTTTTTAAAGTGCTTTATAAATAAAGTTCATTGATTGATTGATTTGCTATGGGAGAAAGAGCAAGCTCCTTTTGTGGCTGCTGGTTGTCATTCAGTGACGTTATTGATCCTTGGCATTCTGTTGTTTGTACATGCAGTTAACACTTCTGAGAATTTTCTGAAGAATATTTTGGATATGTTGAGAGCTTTAATAAACCTACAGGTGAAGACAGCAAGCATATTTGTCCACTTCCATGTTCATAACAGTATGACAAACTTGAAAAATTACCAACTTAAGGTACACTGTATCTGTATGGAAAAACACGCGATTAACTCAACATTCCAAAAGATTAATCGCAATTAAAAATTTTCATCGTCCAATACCACTAGTATATTTTATATACAGTGTGTATATGTATATATTTATATACAGTGTATATATATATATATATATATATATATACACTACCGTTCAAAAGTTTGGGGTCACTTAGAAATTTCCTTATTTTTGAAAGAAAAGCACTGTTTTTTTCAATGAAGATAACTTTAAACTAATCAGAAATACACTCTAATATCTAATATACATTGCTAATGTGGTAAATGACTATTCTAGCTGCAAATGTCTGGTTTTTGGTGCAATATCTACATAGGTGTATAGGGGCCCATTTCCAGCAACTATCACTCCAGTGTTCTAATGGTACAATGTGTTTGCTCATTGCGTCAGAAGGCTAATGGATGATTAGAAAACCCTTGTGCAATCATGTTAGCACAGCTGAAAACAGTTTAGCTGGTTAGAGAAGCTATAAAACTGACCTTCCTTTGAGCAGGTTGAGTATCTGGAAAAAATTATTATTTCAAATACAAATCATTATTTCTAACCTTGTCAATGTCTTGACTATATTTTCTATTCATTTTACAACTCATGGTGGTAAATAAGTGTGACTTTTCATGGAAAACACAAAATAATTGTCTGGGTGACCCCAAACTTTTGAACGGTAGTATATATATATATAGTATATATATACAGTATATATATATATAAATAAATAAAGGTAAAAAATGAACACACAAACAAACGTGCATTCCACATAGGCAATGTGCTGCATTTTCTTCATTCTGGCTCAAGAAGCTGAATATTACATAAAACTAGAGGGCACTCAGAGAGTGCATACCTCCGCCAAGACTCCGTCCCTCCCTCCCTTTGTCCTCCCCTCTGTCCCTTTGTCCGTCCATATCGCCATCCATCTGTACATTGCGAGATAGGGCCTTGGCGGAGGTATGCACACACGGATCACCTCCAACATCTAATGGGTTCATCTTTGGGCCAAGGGCCACCTCTGGTGAAAATTTTCTCCAAATCCATCAAGTAGTTTTGGAGTATTGTTGCTAACACTGTGAGAAGATAAAAGCCTTGGTGGAGGTATGCATTTTGAGATTATCACCAAAATCTAATCATGTGTTCAGTGTACCATTACATACCTTTCCTGAAAATTTCAATGAAAGGCACTATATAAATGCAATCCATTATTATTATTAGTAGTAGTAGTAACAGGCAGAGAAACGACAGTAAGAAACAATATGACAACATTATATGACTACATAATAATAATAATAATAATAACAACAAGACTGTCATTATTGCATTGACCGTACATAGGGGTTGGGCAATTCCACCTTAAATCAACATCATGGTTTATTGAATTTTTCAGGTTGGTTTTCGTTTTTTTCCCTCCTCTGTTCTCCATTACAGTTTACCGACAAGGTTCATAATTATTAAGCAATATTACACAACAGGGCGGTATCATACCATTTTTTTGCAGTTATCAACTACAAATTCACATTGTTTGATGCAGCAAAGTTCAGCCTCCACCGTCACCTCTTGTCTTTCTGTACTGGTGTCCTATGTCTTGCCCTTCCTTAATTCTGATTGGGTGCTTAGAAAGGTCTGAAATTGACAAACGCAGCTGTACAGTAATCTGACAAGTTGAACTTTTTTCAGCCTTGAGCACCGTGACAAAAAGTGGCCACCGCTCAAAGCTTTTCATCACCGAGGGCACTCAGCACTGTAAACACTGGACTACATAGAGAATGAATAGAAAATAGTCACCCACAGTAGGAAAAATGAGTTTGGTGGACACGCACTCTAATACGTTTTCTGCAGCGTTTGGTTTCTGGGTTGCCAAGGCACGTGGCCCTATGGCATAACCACGCACGCAACTGAGTGGACACATCTTAAAGGGGCAGTACATGAAAAGTGCCAGATTAATATATAAAATAATATTCAAAATATTCCTGCATCCACATCGTGATCCAAATCACCACCAAAATCTAATCATCTGTTCCCCTGCCGTTACACACCCTTTCTAAAAATTTCATCAAAATCCATTCATAACTTTTTGAGTTACAGTAAGTTGCTAACAGATAAACCAGCCATCCAACGCTACCGAAAACATTACCTCTGTCCTCCCTTGGCGGAGGTAGTAAACAGCACTCATTGTAACTTTCAATGTCTGATAATGGTGTAAAATTATGGCGCACTACAGAATCCAAAAATAATCTGCATTTGTGTTTATAACATTCCATATACATAGCTTGCTGATGTATGAGTCCATTAAATATAGAAGAAGCGGCCATCTCTGTTGTCATTCAGTCCACACAGCCAATCATGTACAGTAGAACGAAATTATGTTTTTCCTATCTACAATGTTAATCACATGTAGAATCAGAGGGGTCGCTGCCATCACAAACAACTTCTCCTTCCCCCATTCTATTATGCTGAGCGCCAAGCTAGAAGGCAGGAAATACCATTTTGATATGGTCTTGGGTATGACCCGGCCGGGGCTTGAACCCTAACCTTCCAGTTGTGGGGCGGATGCTCTACCATCTAGGCCACCACTCTAGTAAAGGAATTCTGCTCTGTGGGCTGGAACCATACCCACTGAGCTATTCACTGACATAAACAATTGTTTGTGTATTTTGTCATCACAATGCTGCAGGTGCTGTCAAAGTGCTAATTACCTACAGAATATGGCACCTCTATTTGCCGGGAAAATGTTAGCCATGTCCCATCTAGTATTTATGTATATCTGTGGTGTACTCTGCCTTATTTGGGGTTACTGACCCTGGCCTGGAGCCAGGCTGGGGGTGGGGGGGGGGGGATGCTTGACAGCCCACCCTATATTGGGCTCATCACTTGTAAGAGGGATCACTGGGATCATAGATGGTATGTGGGCAGCAGTCTGAGCTTCTCTGCTTGGATGGATGGATGGATGTCATAAAAGTAATGTGTAAGTAGCCCAGTGTGTATGTCCATACAATATACAGTATATGACGTATTCATCATAAAAATGGACAAATAATTCAGGCAGAATAACCAAACAATAATGTTGCTACACTAGGAGAATAGTAGTTTCTTTAAATTGCAATAAAAATATTTTTTACATAGTACCTTGTTCTTCTATATCATTTTGTCAATTGTTAACCCTACAAATGCTATCAATAGTACAGATTAAACTTATTCTTCACTAGAAAGCTTGAGTTAAACTCACGGCATATGTCATTTCTCCATCCTTCTAGTAAAATGCCTTCAGTGGCACATGTATGGACATAAGAAGAAATGGCCGCACACATGTACTCCTCGCTGTTTTCATGGGCACAGGTGTCATAAATGCAGGACTACAGAGAGAAGCAGCAATGAGTTAGTGAAATATAAATCTGACACTCTATAGACAGGTAAAATAACACAGTTTTTTCTGTATACAAAATTAACTCATGGCTCACAGCTTCATAGTCCTCTGGGGCTATCACACAGTGGCACGGTGCAAAAACCCCATTTGGGTCTGACAGTATGGCACACCAGTGTTTAGCATATTTTTCTACAAAAAGAAACAAACATGTTAACAGGTATAGCTTTGTGAAGTATGACATTAACATATATTACATAAAATATCTGCAACCTACCCTTATCTATATTCAAAGTGCAGGGGTCCCCAAATATGTTTGCCTCATCTGTGCAGCTTGTTTTGAGCTTCCATGTGCTGGCAAATGTCACAGCTGTTCCCTCAATCAATCCACTCTCTGTTCGAAAGTCATCACTTCCAACATCATTGAAATTTCCACAAAGACCTAGATGATGATAATTATACTTGAACTTCACAAACGGAAAAAAAGAAACTGAAAGGTATGTGTCAAAGCAACAAACCCACCTGCGAGTTTGTTTTTATTGGCCTCTGAGGCTTTGATGTAGACCTGCATAACAGGTGTGAGCTGAATTTCAAGACTAAGCCCATAGTGAGTGTCAATTACAATGAAAAATGTAGACGGATGGAAGAGTATGGCATCATCTGCAAAGAAGAAAGTATTTTTTCTTACATCAAGTAAAAGCACTGATTTGAATATTTTAGGGCTGCAACGATTACTTGAATAATTCGAATAATTCAATTACAATAATTTCTCGATTAATTTATGCTTCGATGTGTCATTTAATGTAGCATTTCCAGTCTATATGACCTTCTTCCGGTGCAACCTTCTTCTGGTCACGCTACCTAAACAAAACGCAGTGTGGCGGTTTGGGAAAACCCCCACAACACACAGGGACAGACAGCTCGCTACTCCTGGGTTTTTTCCGCTGCATGCTGTGATCTAATCTGCCATTTATGCATTTCACTGCTGTGAGGTTAATGTGCCATCCATGCATTGTGTTCATGCATCCTGTCTGTGCCTCTCATATGCAAATGCCATACTCCCTGCTGTGAATGCCCTTCATGCATTGTTTGTAACTGGTATATAAGCTGACTGAAATCCATGCTCAACCTCTCAATCTCACTTCAACCTCTGCTGCAGGACACAGACTTTGTGTTCCCTCTTCACTGAGAGCCGTGGACTCGCTCCCGGCGCACACGCACGGCGCCGGGAGAGGAGCTCGTGACGGCGGTATGATTAATAAAACCTGCTTAAAACCTCAGCATCGCTGCCTTATTTTATCATCCGCCGCACGCAGATTCGTTTAACAGCACCATGTCAAAGCAGCATAGTGATGGGCCGTCAAAGAGGAAGAAAATTAAAAAAAAAAAAAATATGACAAAAGTATCTCTAGTCTGGGATCATTTCAAGCTCAAATTGATGGAAAATATTGTGCAGTGTGCATATGGTAAAGCCCAGCGGCGAGCTAGCATCCTACAAACGTCGTATGTTACAGTGTGTCGGCAGAAAGCATCCCACGTCATGCACAGCCAGCACACCCGAGACAAGACTGAGATTTCAAATTAAGATGAATAGAATGTATTCAGCTATGCTAATTGACAAAAAACATATAGGCACCGCTGCTAGCATCCGCCAGCGGCTAGTGCTAGCAGATGCTAATGGCTAGCAAACAGAACTTTATGGTGTAATGTGACGTTTAAAGTTATGTTCTGTGCAATAAACATTGCAATAAATTGTACCTGCGTTAATGAGTGTTTGGTGCAGTTACTACTGCTCTTTAGGAAAGAAAGGTCTGCAAATATTGGTCAATGCAAATTTCTTTTACAAAAAAAAAAAGTATCAGATTACTCCAGTAATCTTTGATTAGAATGGGCGATTACCCGAGCCGTAAATAGTCATTAGTTGCAGTCCTAGAACGTTTTGACCACTTATAACAAGGCACACTTAAGAAACAACAGTAAACACAATACGAATCAAAGTGATGAAACGCACTCACCCAAGAGAAGAGGAAGTTGAGACACCTGTTTGTCACTGAAGACCTGGCCATTGGCTTCAATTACAATCATCTGCCACATAAAGTACATTTGCATGTTAAAAAAATGGAGGCTTTTAGGAAATTGTATGGACAGAGTGGGTGTCACAATCACTGTGTATTTTGAGATCAACTAATTTCCGGGAGGGGGAAAAAATTTACAGGAATTTTTTTTTTTTTTTTACAGTAGCCAAATTTGGATCAATTTGGCTACTCTAATTGGAAAGTACAATTAAAAGCAGTAAGTAAAAGTTTATTTGTCTTTATACTTCACCTTTCCTTTTGGCAGTTTAAGAGTGACAGCATTCAGGCAAGCTGATTTATCTGATTTTTCACATTTGACAAAGTCACCATGAACGCTGAAGGTCTCATTAGTATGCTAGATTCAACAAGAGAAAAAAAAATGCACTTAAACGCACAGTTTCTTATTTACTGCATGCATACATGTCACATAAAAAGATAAGTTAATTTTTTATCCTGGACTCCCCACCTTAGAGAGCACATAGGGACAGTCTCCATGGAACGTATAGGTTTTAGCATCATAGGTGGAGATATGGGAGCCTCCCAGGATGGTACAGGTGCCAGAACAGGGAAGCTCCACACACTTCCACAGACCCTGATGACAGGTGCTGTCAACAGAGGTCAACCATTTCAGATGGAGAAATCATTATTAAAAAAAAAAATACACAGTAGAAATCTAAGCAACATATGAAATGTATTACCAATTTTTACATGGCTTTGAATACGATTGGCCAGGCTTGTAAGTTTGGCCATTGTGAATGCAGCTGCACTGATGGAGAGGGACACACCCAGTTTGAGTGATGTCATCAAAAACAGTCCCTTGGGAGACAAAATCAATTTTAACAGAAAATTTCCAACGCAACAAACTGCAGCTAAAATAGAAAAACCAAATTCAGATTGTTGGCTTTATGAATGAGAAGAGTGAAGCACGTTAACTGCATGACAAACCTCACATGATTCACCCTAATTCATAAATTACAAATTGATGGATTCAAAATTAGCCAGCTTACCAGAGGGGCAGAAACATCCATCTATGCAGTGCTCATCACACAGCTGACTTCTCTGGGGGTTACTGCAGGTGTCAGTACATGGACTACCACATTCGTTGTATTTCATGTTAAAAGGGCATGTTTTTGCTGTTCAGTGCACAAAAAGCAAATAAAGACTAAATGAAGAAGTAATTCTGATATAACTATGAATCATGCATAGCTGTAAATGGGGTGGGGACATGACCCCCATCACTGTAAACCTTTAATATCATGTTAAGACTTGAAGTATCAATGCTAATCTGCTTTGCAGATTGGAACTTTTCTTGTAAATTTGCAACTTTTTCCTTTTAAATCTGCAGGTTTTTCCTCATAAACTTGCAACTTTTTTTTCTTGTAAATTTGTTACTTTTTCTCAAATTTGCCACTTTTATTTTATAAATTTGCAATTTTTTTAATCAAATTGTGACCTTTTGTAAATTTGTTACTTTTTTCATATAAATTTGCAACTTCTTTCTCTTAAATTTTCAGTTTTCTCTTGTAAACATGCAACTTTTTAAAAAATCAAATTGTGACTTTTTTTGGGTAAATTTGCACTTTTCACATGAATTTGCTATTTTTTCATAAATTCACTTATTTTTTGTCATATATCTGCAAATTTTTTTGTTGTAAATTTATCCTTTTTAAAATTTTTTTTTTGCAACATTCATATGAATGCTGGTTAAGTTTTTATTCTGTGTAATGGCTCAAGTTTTCTCTCTTCATCTAGACCAGTGACTCTCAACTGGTGGGTCGCGACCCAAAAGTGGGTCGCGGACCTGTTTTCAGTGGGTCACGGGCCTTTGCCTGGGCAAATAAAATATCAAGAAATAAATCAACATAGTGTCATCGATTCACACTCCTTAACAGTAGATGGCAGTAGGTGGCGGGCGACACCATATTTCGCACCATAGAAGAAGACTCGCAACATTTGTTTGTATATGCTAATTGAGCATGGCGAAACGCAGATACGACATGGACTATATGAGATATGGATTTTTTTATATTGAGGACAAAGGAGTACAGAAACCTCAGTGTGTTTTGTGCAGCGAGGTGTTGGCATGTGAAAGCACGAAGCCGTCAAAACTGAAGCGGAGGTAAGCCTTCACGGAGGTAAGCCTTCACGGAGGTAAGCCTCTCGCAGTTCTGGTGCAGCACTGTGATGAGCGAGTATCGTTCTCTTGCCATTCGAGCAGTAAAAACCCTCCTACCTTTCAGCACTACCTATCTCTGTGAGTGTGGCTTCTCAGCTCTGGTTCAGTTGAAGACAAAACAGGGAAGCAGACTGGACATTGAGCATGACCTCAGAGTCGCTTTGTCTAATATAACTCCAGACACTGAGACTCTTGTCAAGAGCAAAAAACATCCCCAGTTCTCCCATTAATTCCTCCAGACTCAGGTCTATGATGTCACTGTTACAGGTTTTAGTGAGTGTTCCTTCATTTTCTTCAAAGCACATAACCTTATCAGTAGGTAAATACTGAAAAAACAATCAGAAGAAAAGTCAATTTTGAGACTTGAATTCTTTTGAATTGCACTTTTTGTTTAATTTTTAATTTAAAATGCAGCTAATTCAGCATTAAAGGGAATTGTTTCCTCTGTTGTATTGCCACTTACTGGTCATTTTGGTTAATCATTAAATTTGTTTTGTGTTTGTATACTGTGATATTCTGTTCTTCTACCTCAGGTTCAAAATGCACAATCTTTACATTCAATAAATTTGAGAATTTGAAAATCTTTGATTTGGGTCGCGGCTTGTCATTGAGGGGTGATGGTGGGTCCCAAAGCCAGACCAGTTGAGAACCACTGATCTAGACAACAACTCAAGTTTGTTTTTATAAAGGTTTTCTGTTAAAGGGTTTGAACTCTTCCCTGTTACAAAAATAGGGGCCCTAAAACATAATATTGCATCGGCTGACTACCTATAGTGTTCCCCTCAATCTTTACTCTGGAAAAAATGTTCTGTTTATTGTCTCCCCCAACAGTGACATGAAATATCTGTCCAAGGAATCATGGAAGTCTTTTTTCCTCTTACCACAAAGTTGTGCAGTCTTCCATTGCTGTGGTTTTCCGCCAGCATGAGCACATTGTCGGGAGAACTCTGATGTGGTTGAACACAGGCATGAAGTACTGTTGCTGTTACAGGAGCACAGGTCCTTCACACAGGCTTCAATAAAGGATTCTGTATCGATCAGCCCCTGGCAGCTGAGGAATGCAGGTCCAGTCAGCAGCTTCTCACAGACGTCTTTCTGCAGGTCAAAGTTTAGTCTTAATTTAAGTTAAACCCTACACTCTAAATTAATTAAGCAGACTGTTTTGCTTACTTGATTGTCACAAGCCTGAGGGGCTTGAATGGATTCTGGTTCACAATTTTCACCGAGACTGCTGACCTTCCACATTTCTCCATAGTCTTCTGGAGTTAAAGCGATCCCTATTTCTTCAGGGAAAATATAATAAAATGTGATAATGATCACCAAGACTATTTCTGCACTTTGATATATAGTGTTTCACATTTACCCGATTGAATAAACTCATTATGCTGGACTTCATTGAAGTCCCCACACAGGCCACAGGTTTGATTCCTGAATTTTGCATCCAGCTCGACCTTAAAACAGAGTGAACATTAGATCAGAAGAAAGCCCAGAAAGCAAGATAAAAATTTATTGGTGAAAATTTAGCTGCCACGATATGTGCAAATTTATTTGCTGCTTATGACTTTTTTTGTGTTTAACTTATCACGTCATCTGCTAATTTTTCTCAGATTAATATGACTTTAATTTATTATGAAAATTAAAAACAAAATGAGAATACCCAGAAAGAGTCCTCTTGATTCCACATGATGACTAATCCAAGTTTTGCCTCAATTTTGATATAGAATGCAGCCCTTTGTATTGAAATGCCACCTTGGTTGAATGGAATCTCGACACTGAAAGGGAGATCGGGAAAAAAATCACCACAGTTTGATCATAAGACATTAGATATAAGTTTAAGTACTTCATCAGGTGTTAATAAAAATACTCTTGATCAAAACTCACATTTCATCATTAACTTTGATAGAAGTTCCAGATAATTCCACCACAACTTCATCCACTCTCATTGAAACTTTCCTAATGGTGGCGACCCCATCACTCCTCTGCTGTTGGAGCTGAATGTTGAAACTCTCATAATCTCTTGCCTTACAGTCTGATACAAAGAGGTAATTACAGGTAGAAGGAACCTGGAGGAAATCGCCATCAAACGTCTTAAAATGGTAGTTTCCCCAAGTGCTGCAAAACTGGCTGTTGTGGGATGGCTTCACTTCTAGTTTGTGTGGGGGTAAAGAAAAATAGATAACACATTAGTTACAGTAGTTCACTGAGTAAATAGCTTTTTCTTAATTCCATTTTTGAAAATTAAATTATCACCTGTGATGACTGGCATTTTGTCCACCATGACTAGAAAAGAAGTAGAAAAGAATTTATTATAACGCACATCAAGCATATTAAGCATATTGTCATTTTGTAGGATGGTTACACATACCAGTGGTAGCCACAGATAGTCCAAGACAGATGGTGAGCCATGGTATTACCCATTCAAGATGCATCTTGTCTCTTTTCTGAGAAGGATAGTGGTACCACTCTACTAAGGTCCCTTAATATGGGTTGTTGTATGTTTGCAGTTTAGGTGGGGTAAAGAGACATTTTGGGTGTCGACATTTGTATTTTTTTTTTTTGTTTATATGATGATCACACCCATTAAAAAAGTTTCTTGTAAAAACACTTCGTCTGTCTGTGTCATGACTTGTCCTTTCACTCACTGGCATGGCCCAATGTTCCATCGCAGTGCTAGTCTTTATTAAACATTAATACTAAGAAAAAAAAACATTAAACTGTGATATATTTATATATGATGAGCTAATTCAGCATTAGTTTATTATGGATCACTGGAGTCCAGGCTGTTTTGGTCGGTCTACCAGTTTAAACAAGAAGTGCTTACTTTTCTCACTGAAGCAGAGCTTTTTAGGCTGTGGATTGTTTCTCAATATAACATGCACATATACAGTATGTTGGTATAGAGTTAATCCATGAGTCCCTGGACCATACACTTAACAAACATTTGCCAAAGATGGAGACCTATGAAATAGTCAATAGCACGTTGGCGTTGCCTCTCCAAGAATAATGTTAATGCACAGTAAGCGTATGTGAATTTTTACTTTATGTAAATAATGGAAAAAAGGGACACTGAGACTTATGGTATATTTCAGAAAATGACCATTATCTTCTGTACCAATTCTAGTGAAATTAACAGAAACTGCGCTGCGTGTTCTTCCTGAACAATTCAACCTGAGTTTCATCAATCAACAAAACATTTTCCCAGTAGGGTTGTGGAGTGTTGAAGCATGATGTGGCAAACTTCAGGTGTCCAGTGATAGTTTTTTTTTTTTGAAAATCAGCAGCTTCCTCTGTGGTGTGCTGCTACCATGTCTGTTCAATGATTTGCATATACAGTGGTGTGAAAATGTGTTGGCTCCCTTCCTGATTTCTCATTTTTTTGTGTTTGTCACACTTAAATATTTCAGATCATCAAACAAATTTAAATATGAGACAAAGATAACACAAGTAAACATAAAATGCAGTTTTTAAATGAAGGTGTTTATTATTAAGGGTAAAAAAAAAACCAAACCTACATGGCCGTGTGTGAAAAAGTGATTGCCCCCCCTCGTTAAAACATGAATTAACTGTGGTTTTTCACATCTTTGGAAAGCTGAGTTCAATTTCTCTAGCCACACCCAGGCCTGATTACTGCTACACCTGTTCTCAATCAAGAAATCACTTAAATAGGACTTGCCTGACAAAGTGAAGTAGACCAAAAGATCCTCAAAAGCTAGACATCATGCTACAATCCAAAGAAATTCAGGAACAAATGAGAAACAAAGTAACTGAGATCTATCAGTCTGGAAAAGGTTATAAAACCATTTCTAAAGCTTTGGGACTCCAGTGAACCACAGTGAGAGCCATTATCCACAAATGGCAAAAACATGGAACAGTGGTGAACCTTCCCAGGAGTGGCCGGCCGACCAAAATTACCCCAAGAGCGCAGCGACAACTCATCCAAGAGGTCACAAAAGACCACACAACAACATCCAAAGAACTGCAGGCCTCACTTGCCTCAGTTAAGGTCAGTGTTCATGACTCCACCTTAAGAAATGGTCTGCATGGCAGAGTTCCAAGACGAAAACCACTGCTGATCAAAAAGAACATAAAGGCTTGTCTCAGTTTTGGCAGAAAGCATCTTGATCATCCCCAAGACTTTTGGGAAAATACTCTGTGGACTGATGATACAAAAGTTGAACTTTCTGGAAGTTGTGTGTCCCATTACATCCGGCATAAAAGTAACACAGTATTTCAGAAAAGGAACATCATACCAACAGTAAAATATGATAGTGGTAGTGTGATGGTCTGGGGGTGTTTTGCTGCTTCAGGACCTGGAAGACTTGCTGTGGTAAATGGAACCGTGAATTCTGTTGTCGACCAAAAAATCCTGAAGGAGAATGTCTGGCCATCTCTTTGTGATCTCAAGCTGAAGCGCACTTGGGTTCTGCAGCAGGACAATGATCCAAAACACACCAGCAAGTCCACCTCTGAATGGCTTAAGAAAAACAAAACGGAGACTTTGGAGTAGCCTAGTCAAAGTCCTGACCTGAATCCGATTAAGATGCTGTGGCATGACCTTAAAAAGGCGGGTCATGCTCGAAAACCCTCCAGTGTAACTGAATTACAACAATTCTGCCAAGGTGAGTGGGCCAAAAGTCCTCCACAGCACTGTAAAACACTCATTGCCAGTTATCACAATTGCTTGATTGCAGTTGTTGCTGCTAAGCCTGGCCCAACCAGTTATAAGTGACTTTCGCATCTCGGCTTGCGCAAAGCATCATGGGAACGTGGTTACCAAACATGCTCTATCGATACATTTAATTTATGGAAAGTTCCTGATCTACGAGCATATTGTATGCATAGAGGTCTTCCCGTTTGTACCCACAAACGCAACGATGAACTAGTTGCGCTTGCATTTGCGGCCACGTTGCAGAAATTGGCCAAAATGTCCCCCTGTATGTACGCTGACATAGCAGATTTATTGTTGTCAAAGGACCAAGCACCCTTACTTGCGAGACTCTGAAACGACTACAAAGAAGGTAAGTGAGTGGTTTGACAGCTTAACTTTGGTTTTATCATTTTGAGTAAATTTCACTACAAGGCATAGCCTGCTTACTTAGATCTATAGGTCGATGCTACTATGTTTTAAGTACCACACGTTTTCAATGATTTGCAATTTTATTTTACACCATCCTACTTATCAATGGCCTTAATTACATGTGTGTGTAGATCAAGCTTCATTACCAATATACAAAGAACTATATCCTAGATCCAGGCTTGCCTGTCCGTACCTACTATTTCAGGGTTTAGACTCGTGTCAATTAGGCTAGAACTTGAACAATACACAACACTATTTAATTATGTTATAATATAGACTTACTGCTTTAATCCAACAATTTCGTCCGTCCAGATCCTTCAGTGGGGAATGTATATAACGTGAATGGCGGCGGACATGTGCACATGCTGGTCCCGAAGTTACATGCATGTATGCTGCAAGTTTGCTTTTTCCACCGCTCTAGATGATACATGCCATTCCCACACTTCACTACGGCACAGTGTGCACCTGGCATAACGGAGATTTAAAGCTTAAAGCAGACTTTAAGCGGCAACTGTTCAGGTGTGACAGTACTGTTTGTATACAAAAGCAAGCCGGCTACCGGAATGTTTGGTAGTCGTGAACTTTGAACTCACATAGTCCGCACATGCGCACTCGTAATGCGAAAGTCGCTTATTAGATTTAGGGGGCAATCACTTTTTCACACAGGGCCATGTAGGTTTGGATGCTTTTTACCCTTAATAATAAACACCTTCATTTAAAAATTGCATTTTGTGTTTACTTGTGTTATCTTTGTCAAATATTTAAATTTATTTCATGATCTGAAACATTTAAGTGTGACAAACATACAAAAAAAAGAAAAATCAGGAAGGGGGCAAACACTTTTTCACACCACTGTACTTATGAACAGACACGCTAACCAGTTTGAGTGACTCCTTCAAGCCTTTATTTTTTTTGTATACTTTATTAATATCAGAGGGGAATTCAGGGCATCCACAGTACGCTGCCAATCCCTTCACACCTTGGGCCACTTTAGAGTCTCCAATTAACCTAGCTTGCATGCTTTTTGCCTGTGGTAGGAAACCGGAGTGAACCCATGCAGACACGGGGAGAACATGCAAACTTCACTCAGAAGGGTCACCGATGGTCAGGGGGTGGGATTGAACCTACGATGCTCAGTTGTGGAATCAATCCTGTGACCTTGCTGTGTTGACACAGTGCTAACCAATGCACCACCAAGCTGCCCATTGCCCTTTAGCTTTTACTTCAGGGTTCTTTTTTTTAAATCTCATTTCACATTCTGCATTGTGCCATTGGATTCAACTTGGCTGGGCACCCGCTTCTCGGGGAGAGTAGTCACAATACTAAATCACTTCCATTTTTAGACAGTTTGTCTAACTGTGGACTGGTTAATATTTAAAGTCTTGGAGATTATTTTGTAACCCTTTCCTCTTTTATGCAAATCAACAATTCTTGATTGGTCTTTGGAAAGCTCATTTTTGTGAGGGGCGAGTGAATAAAAATCAGAGTTATTCCACAATTACAGATTTCTGAGTTCTTCCTAAGTTAAAACTTAAGTATTATAGTGCTAAAGCGCTGCTGCTGTGGCTTAGGTAGATAGTATGTTGGCCCTGTGATCAGAAGGTTGCTGGTTCACGTCCTGCTATCGGCACCTTGTTCAAACCATTTTACCGGAATGGTGGCCTAGAGGTACAGCATCCACCCCACTTCAATTCCTGGCTGGGTCATACCAAAGACCATATACAGTAAAAATGGTACTTCTGTGGCGGAAGAATAATAGGCAGCGAACTGAGAGTTTTTGAGGGATTTTATTAATCATACCGCCATCACAGAACTCACCCCGGCGCCGTGCATGCGCGCCAGAGCGAGCCCGGTGGCTCTCCTAGCAGACAGTGGATGCGTCTAGTCAGATGAGCAGTAAGAGACAGAATGAGTTACAGAGCAATGCAGTTTTTATACCCAGTTACAGACAATACTTGAAAGGCACACTAGCATCACAGAACAGGAAGCATGAACACCTGCATTTGAGTCACACATATCAAAGCAGATTACTGGCGGAAGAAGCTAGACAAAAGAGAGGCTGCCTATTGATATCAGTCATTGTTCTGCTAATTGCTCCAGCTGTGCGCTCTGCTAGTCTGTAGGCTGTGGGGGGGGGGGGGTTACCCCACACTTCCTGCCTTTTAGCTTGGTGCTCAGCAAAAATAGAATGGAGGGAGGAAAGTCGGTTACCCAGCCACAGGGAGTGCCCAAGCCAGTGTACTCCCTGTGGTGTCCCAAGCCCGGATAAAATAGGCAGAATTGCATCAGGAAGGGCATCCAGCATAAAAATCCTTGCCAAATCAACATACAGATCATCACAATATAAGGTGATGATATGCTGTGGCAACCCTGAAAGGGAACAGCTGAAAGGCAAAAAAAAAATAAAATAAATTGTAGCATTAAAGAATGATCATGAATTTGTTTTCTTTGCATTATTTGATCCAAAAGCAAACATTGTGTACCGAAAGTGGACAAGAAAAGTGAACCAACACCAGCAGATGGCCTCTTTTCAGATGAAATTTTGGATTTCATTTGGAAATCAAGGTCCTGGAGTCCGGAGGGAGAGTGACACAGAATCCAAGTTGCTTGAGGTCCAGGTCCAGTCCACAGTCAGTGATGATTTGGGGAGCCATGTCATCTGCTGGTGTTTGTCCACTGTGTTTTATCAAGTCCAAAGTCAGTGCAATCATCTGCCAGGAAATTGTAGAGCACTTCATGCTTTCCTCTGATGACAAGCTTTCTGGAGATGCTGATTTCATTTTCCAGCAGAACTTGGCACCTGCCCACACTGCCAAAAGTACCAGTACCTGGTTTAATGACCATGGTATCACTGTGCTTGATTGGCCAGCAAACTCTCCTGACCTAAACCCCACAGAGAATCTATGTTGTATTGTTACACAACATTTGTGTATTGTGTCTCTTTTTCTGTCTGGAAGTGTTTGTTGAAGAAGTCCATTTGCTGTTTTATTTCTGCATTGATTCTGTCAATCTTTTTTATTATTACTCATCCTTTCTTTCATGAGGTTGTTCCTGTTATGTCCACAAACCTGGTACAAAGGGGACGGACGAGGAGGTTGCACTGAAACTCAGCTTTAATGTATTAATTGTCATGTTCGGGGTTGTCACCCCGAGCATGACTCGTGGCTGTTGGGTTTAATTAATGCTTATTAATTTCAGCTGGCGGATTGAGCCTCGCTCTCCACCAGTCCCACAGCCACGTCTCCTCCTCACCAGGCATCCACCAGCTGTATGGTTCACCACATACACACACACACACACTCACATTCACACACACGCACACACACATGGTGTAGCATCAACATCTCCTCAGGCCAATGCAGGAGATCACTTTTCTTCATTTTACAGAAATTTCACTTTTCTTCATTTTAAAGCAACTCTCACTCAAGGTCTGGTCAAGAATGCTGTCTTCAACAGGACCCCAGTGTAAATAACTTCACCTTTGCAGAGATAGACTTGACAAGGATTTGCTTTTAAAGGCTTAAGTGGACCATAAAACTCATGAAGTCCAGATCCCCAAAATGGACGGTTTATGCTGATAGTATCCGCTCTACAGGAACTGATGCTCTTAAAAAGTCATAAACTTCTTAAGCGGGCAGATATATGGCCTTCTTCCTCCTTTAGATGGATTCCAGAGCCCTATAGGCCCCCTCCCCTCTCACATGACAGAGACCTAAAAATTATCTACAGCTCAACAGTACCTCCTAGTGGACATCTATGGAACATGTTTCATTGTGTAATCTGACTGTCAATTCTGACTAAACATTAAGCTTTTCTTCCAGCTATCATCTCCCCGGGATTCCAAAGACACTGTGGAAATTCATTACCCTTTTTATCACTGACCAGGGTTTGCAGTAATTCATTAATCCTTGATTTAAATGTGAGTGCATGTATTATTATTTTCATGAGTGTTATTCAAATGAATGTTAATATTATTAGTAATGGTATAAATGCATGATCACTGAATATTAGCCGAGTCACTTAATTTAGTTAGATTTTACATTGAACACAAAATTTCACAAGAACTGAATGGGTATCAATCTCCATACACTATCATTCATGATAACCATTCCCTAGATTACCTTCCACTGGATAAGGACCCTTTTCATTTGATTGGCTGTTCCTAAACAAAGAGATGTTCCTTCATTGGACAAAAGCCTATTCAAACTCCTCTTTATGAAAGATGATTGGCCTGTCTTGCAGCCGGCCCTGTTTTTAACCCAGCAGCACACTTCAGTTAAATGCGCGAGAGCTGCCCTGTATGGTAGGAGAAGAGGAAGAAGAAGAAGTGAGAAGAAATTAGAAAAAAAAAAGAGAGAAAAGATCTAGATCGGAAAAAGAACAAAGAAGGTTTTTGTTTTCAATTCTTCAGAGTTCTTTGTAGTTCTTGCAGTTTTCTTTTGTCTGAATTGTTCTGTGAAGTTTAAGAAGTCTTTTGTGTGTGAACTTTGTCAAATCCTGCATTAGTTTTCTTGTTTTTCTAGGTAACTGAGGAGAAATTCTTTTCTTACGAGCTCGCCTTAAAGAGAGTCAAACTCTCAAACCCTTTTTCCTTCACCTCAGAAGCCATTCTTATCCTAGTTGAATGTTTTTTTTTTTTTTTTTTTTTTTTTTTTTTCCAACCTTTCATGCGGTTAATGTGGACTTGTAATTTTCCTATTTTAAAGTGAACTGAGAGGTTGTTTTTTTTTGGACTTTCTTTTTGGCCTCATCCACGCCTGATCCCTTAAAGAAACCAGGGATTCGTGGATGAAACTGACTGAAACGTTCTTCCTTCAGTTGTGTGGTCTATTCCACGACCAGAGAAACCCTAAATTCGGACTGGTTGCCAAAGGATCTCACGCCTGCTCCGAGACAGTTTCCACTGCTGCCCGTCCACTGTCCACCTGTGAGCCCCCAGCCTAGTCTACACTTCTTACGGTTGGTTGTGAACATAAAGAAGCCTTGCAGCAGTCGCTTCTCCCTAGGTTCCAACCTTAAAAACCCCAGCCGGCGCTGACCCGTTGAACACGTGGACCTACAGCTGTTCATAAGAGAGACTCCCATTTTCTTATCTGCTGGGTTTAAAAGTGATGTCCTAAAATTCTCAATTACAATTGAACATAACCAGTATTTCATGGTACAATTAGTCCCTCAGTTGTAGGACAGAGCTATAAACTGAAGGAAGAGTCTTATTCATTTTTAAGTAACCTCCTTTCATTTTTGTAGATTAATTCAGAAGTTCAATTTTAGATAATCAGCTTATGGAATTTTTCCCCATAAAACTGCGTTCTGGTTTTGTTAGATATTTCAGCCTTCCATTACAGTTGAAACATAAAATCTGGTTTCCTCTTGGTTCCACAAAGGCTTAACTATAGATTTGATGCTCAGGAATCCACTAACAGTTGATGTGATATTAGACACCTGTTTATCATTTGAATCGGTTATCCATCATTTGAATGCCATATCATGTAACCTGAATGAGTTTAATAAAAGTGTAAATGAGAGAAGTTGAAGCATTTTCCTTTCGCATATATGTTTCCTAGATCACGGCAGGAAAAGAACTCCCTTAAATTTTGAGACTGATCCATTAAGTAATTGAAGGTACGGAAATTAATTAACCGAAATTAAGTTAATAATACAAGTTGTTCTTTTAGATCTGGTGCCCCCTTTTACGAGTGCTTTCCTATTTTATTTAGTGAGTGTTTAACTCTGTCCCCTCGCACACCCACTATTAAATAAAATAAATAATTCCTGTACCTTATTACACTATATTTTGTTAAATAACACTACACATAGTCCTATCAGTCGCGCATCTGTTGCCACACGGCTGGTCTTCTTGCTGTCATTAGGGCTTTGTACAAATAGCAGGGCAGTACGACCAGCCAGCGTGGCAGCTTAGCAATGTCAGCTTTGGATAGCCAAGCTCGCATTGGTTGGTTTTCCCCTGGACTAAAATTGTGTTGTTCCCTCAGAGCCTTTCCGCTCCAACACCTTTGTAAGTTTTCTTTTGTGCTTTTTTCTCCGCTCCTGCTTAATTGGATCACGTTAGGCATACCCTTTGACCAATCAAGCTTGTAGCCGGGTGTCTTTCCCTTTTGCTGTGACTGTATTTGGACTTTCTACACATTCACCCATTGTAAATAAACTCGTTACTTACTCTGCGTTTTGGGCTTGCTGCTATTCCCTATGTTCGCTGCGAAGTTACGCAGTGAACATGACATTAATGGTTGCAATACAGGAACACAGCAGTATGCGGAGTCGTCCTGGGCAAAGAGAACCCCAAATGGCGGATGCCTCTTATTATATCCTATAACATTCTCCCCCCTTTACAAAATTAAAAACACATCTAATCAGAACCCACCCAAATTTGGAAACACAGAACCCCTAAACACACTCTAAATCAAAACAGCAATAAAAAAAAAAATCATAAATAACTTCAAAACACTAAAACAAGCTAAAACTAGGACCTGTGGGTAGACTGCCATGTGGCCCGCATGGCTAAGTGGGTTATTCTGCCACTTATTTTGGAACAGTCATGCTCCTAACTAAATAGTCTTAAGTCTCTTTAAGTCTCTTATTTACAGTCCCCCACGGCAACAGTGGGTCGGGTGTGTGTGTCCCCCCACACACACCCGTGGTAGCCCAGCAGCAGACGTGCCCCTGGAGGCGGCAAGCCCCCGGGACAAGGACCGATCTTCAAAACACAGGAGCCCGGATCCCACACCACTTTCGCCGGCTCCTGCGTAGCGTTGCCACCTGGAGCGTCCACCTGGACACACCGCAGCTGGTTTGCATGACGAATCGATCCATCTGTCAGCTGGAAACATGCCGTTCTCAACTTCGCCACAATCCTCAGCGGCGACCAATGTTTCGCCTGCTGTGGTCCGGCCAGTCGTCACCCTGGTCTTTCATTGGCCCAAACCCGAACCCAGTCCATGACCTGGAGTGGTATCTTGCTCGGTTTGATGTGCTGCTGTGTCTGCGGCAGCTCCATGCACACTTTTCATCTAGCCCCGTTGTTATACTGCGGCGGTGCAGCAGCCGTTGTCGTTGCAGCAGACCCCTCACCCGTCTTTGGCCGAAACCCAACATGGGCACTGAAGGTGTCCAGTGCCTCCCTGGTGTTGCTTGTCGGACTGGACTCTCCACCCGCCAACTCGGCAACCACCACTACCTCCAGCCAAGCCCAGGTACTGAAGCTGTTCGGTTCCTCCACTGAGCTTGAAGTGAGTGCTCCGGTACCGGTACGGTCCGAAAACACTTCATCCTAAACCATAACATCTTCGTCCACCGGGGCCGGCAAGCTCCAACATCCAACACCCCATGATGTTGTCGTCATGCTCCACCACCTGGAACGTGAAGTCATGCACCGCTTCGTTCTTGTAGGGAACAGTCAACTCCACAGTCCCGACATTGCACAGTCTATTATTGCCATAGCCATATAACAGCGTTGGGTTACTCCTGATCCTGTGATTTGGGAAAAACTTTTTCACCGTGGCTCAATTCAACATCGACTGCACTGCCGCCGTGTTGAGTAGTAGTGGCAAAGCAACACCATCCAGTTCCACTGTATAAGAATATCGGTTGGTGTTGGGACTCACTGAGTGGATGGTTGTTGTAGGAGGGCAGGCTGGCTTCCTTGGCGGGCTCCACGGCGCTGGAAACTGGCATACTCTGCCAAAATGGTTCATGCGCCCACACTTACTGCACCGCTTTCCTCTTGCCGGGCAAACTTGTGCTTTAATCTGATGCGTTCGGGACCCACAACCCCTGCAAACGGGGCCTCTTGGGACAGACCTCCGGCTCACTGTGTTAGCCTCGTAGTCCTCGTCCATGCTTTCTTTGTCCTCCGGGTCCACCATATTCGCCGACGTCGTCGTCTCCGGCAGCTTCTGTGACTGGCGCCAGTTTAGCTCTGAAGCTATCTTATCTGTGGCCTACAACTGGAGCGGTAGCTCGACTGCCCTTGCTAGAATCAAGTCATTAGGCACCGTTAGGAACCTAGCATGTAGCCCATTGTTATACGTGTGCTTGGCCAATTGGTCCTGCACCATCTCGTCCTCCAACAGCCCAAAACGGCACACACTAGCTAACTGTCTGAGGTCAGCCACAAACTGTTGGATTGGCTCACCGACTCTTTGGCGTCTCTGGTGAAAGCAAATCTGTCATACCGTCATGCTGTCCAGTGCAGTAAAGTGGTTAGCTAGTAGCTCCACGACGTCCTTGTACGAGTCCATCGCGCCGAGTGTCCGTAGAATCCTTTGGCCTGTCGATGCCCAGGTTGTGGACAAGAAGTGCTTGTGTCCTCACCTTGTCTAGCTTCCCCAAGGTCCAGAGCCGTGATGTAGGTTTCAAAGGCTTCCAACCAGCGAGGCCATGGCACCGGTGGTTTGCTGGGGAGCTCCAGGAAAGGCCACAGTGGAGTAATGCACGCTTCCATGGTTTAATCCTCAGTTGCCAAATGTTATGTCCACAAACCTGGTACAAAGGAAATGAACGAGGAGGTTGCACTGGAGCTCAGCTTTAATGTATTAACGGTTGCAATACAGGAACACAGCAGTATGCGGAGTTGTCCTGGGCAAAGAGAACCCCAAATGGCAGACACCCCTTGTTATAGGGCGGTGTGATGACGCAACCGGAAGGCAGTGTCATCACACCGCACTTCACAATAAAACCCCTATAACATTCTCGTGCTTTGTTGATTATTTTTTCAGTGATTTTGGTTGGAATTGGATTTCTGATGTTTTAGGCTTGGTGGTGTAATTTCCTCGTCTCGGCAGTGGAGGTTGAATCTGAGGTGGTTTCTGTATCGTGCTCGTGTTTTTTCCAATTTCTCCAAATGACGAAAAACTTTGACACAGTCTTGTCCATACTTTCCACGTAAATACTCAAGTACGTCCATTTTGTCTTCTTTTCCAATAATTAATTTATTGTTTATTTTTTTTTTCGGACAAAAAGGTAGAAGATGTTTGTTTTTTTTACCTTGACGTGTTTCGACTGACACCTGCAGTCTTCTTCAGAAGGTGGCTGCTTGCTGTGATGTGTTGTTTTATCAGCTGTTTTCCTTAGGCTTTAACTTTAATGCCCAAAGTGCCCTTTTGATTGGTCATTTAAATTTTCCAAATTTTGTATAATTAGATGCCCTGATCTCATTATACTGAATTCTGTAACCCCCCCCCCCCCCCCCCCCCCCCAAGAAAAAGCCCCAGATTAAGCCTTTGGCATAAAACTTTGTTTCATTACTTAACAATGTATATTTATGAATACGATTTCTGAGTGTACATGAAAGTAATACTACAGCGGCAGGTAGTTACTTCTCACCTTTGCCACAGCAGGTGGAGTGAGCGGGGGCCAGCTGAATCTACCTGCAGCAGCTTCTTCAGGAAACCCATGTTAGGATTTTGTCACAAAGCTGAGCGCGGCGTGTCACTGGGCTCAGGCTCTTAATTTTCATCTGAGTATTTTCTGTATTTTTCCAGTGTTGTGTTATTTTCCTGTGTGTTGATTTAAGATGTGTTCTTGGTGGTTAATTGTTCTGTTAGTTATTCATGTCCTTAGTATTATTATCATTTTGTCAGTCTCGGTAGCTTTGGATTTATATTTTGTTTCTTTGTGACACAAGTTCTTGATCTCCTCTTCCAGACACTCCCACCCTGTCATCATCTTGCATGGGTTGTGTATTTTGTTTCAGTTCCCTAGTTGTCTCAGCTGTGAGCTGTTTTGTTATTAGGTCAACCTGCCCGCTCATGTGACCCCCACCTGCTATCATTTGTGTTTAATTGTTTCTGGCTCTATTTAAGGGCAGTTATTTCTGTCCCTTATTGCTGGAGTCAAAAAAGTCATTTTTCGTCAAAACCCAATCCCCGTTCTGACGTCTGTTATCGGCGTGTATCCTGCTTCCTTCTTTTCCAGTTCGTAAGTTTTGCTTTGTGGACTGGTCAGGTTTTTGTGTTAGTGCAGTGTTTGGACTTTGTGTTTTGTTCTCAATAAATATCACAAACTACAGTACAGTGCTGGGGCCTCTTCTCTCTGCCCGAGGGGCAATTCATGACAGATTTATGATGCCAGCCTTGGCATCATAAGGCACAGCCTTACTGTGCAAGATGTTGAATATTTTTGGGTCTGTTGGAATTAATTGTGTAAGACAGAAGATGCATAAAAACCAACATTAAATAGGCTTTGACAGGGCTGGGGGTGGGGGACGGCTAATATTAAATCAAGCAACTGCATCTTTGGTCTTTCTAATAAATTTTAGTAAATAGACAGTTTTTAGTCAGAGGTAAACTCATTGTTTTGTTCTGGCTCTACAAATTAATGGTCAGATATGTGTGAAAAGTCACAATTTTGCCACAAACTTTTAAAGTAAAACATGATAAATTCATTATTATAAAATAAATATGAATTTAGGAGTAAAAATTCCATAAATTGGTGAGAAACGTAATAAATCTACTGTGGTGGTTCGGTTAACCCCCACAAAAGATTAAGGACAGTCAGCTCTCTTCTCTTGGTTTTTCCCGCTGCACTACTGGGATGTAATGTGCCATGCATGTATTGTGATGTAATGCGCCATTCATGTATTGTGATGTAATGTGCCATTCATGTATAGTGTTCATGGGTCCTGTCCTTACTGTGACCTAGAGACAGATCAATATGTAGATGTGCCTTGTAACCTCTTTGTCCTGCAAGCTGGAGCAGAGGACAGCAATCTGCCTATTGTTATGTCAGTCTTTCAAATGCAAATGTCTCATGCCTGTTCTGCAGTCCCTTTGGTCGTACCAACTGCTGTGAATCCGCTTTGATGTATTGTCTGAGTTGGGTATAAATACTGCACAGGTTCTGTAACTCACTCTCTCATTCACTGACTCCTTCAACTGCTACAGACACGCACTTTGTGTCTCCTCTCTGAGAGCCTGAGGACATCACCTCAGCCCGCAGCACAAGGGCTGGGGAGGTGTTCCGATGAAGGCGGTATGATTCAATAAACCAACTAAAAACTCCATCGCTGCCTTCATTTTATCATGCCGCTTCACTACAAGAAAAATGTCTGAAAGTTTTGAGAAAACCTCACAAATTTATAAAAATAAAGTCTCAAATGTACAATATTCCTAAATTTACAACAGCAAAAAGACAAATAATGGGGAAAAGTTGCCAAATTAACAAATCTTTCAAATTTACGAGAAAACAAACAAAACAAAAGTTTGCAAAAACCCTTCAAACTGTTAAGACTAAAATCACATCTGAAGCAACTTTTTAAGTAAATACTTTTTACTCTTACTTTATTAATTATTCTGATCACTACTCTTATAGGACCTTAATCGGAAAAATTCTTGATTGAAGTGAATGGCAAGAGAAAAATGATCTTTTAATCCCAATTGGATTTTGCCATGAGATACGCATATGATGTTTGTCAACTTAAAAGATAATTTTCCACCTAATTAAAGTTGTCAGTTGTCATATAATAAAAGAGTAATATTTAGTTTTTGTGAAACCACTTAGTGGACTATATTTACTTGTCTTGGACTGTACATGTCACCAAACACAATCATGGTGGTTTCCTTCTCAAACCTCACCTTGTGGAGGAATAATGTGACGAGACACAAGAGCTGCCGATTCAGAACTTAATTCACTCCAACAAAAAGACTGAACTCCTGGCGCCAAGGTGTATACATTTATATTTTCTGCCTCCTCCTCCTTGGCACCAAGAGTACATACATTTATACCTCCTGCCCCAGGTGTCAAGGTGCATATATTTACACATTTCTCCCCCCTGGACGCCAAGGCGCCTACATTTACATTTCCTGCCCCTTACCCCTACTCCCCAAGTCACTGGGTGAGAGTTGGACCTCTTGGTAGAAGGGGTCTTAACCGTCCAGTACCTTGGACTTGAGCAATCACCCGTAACGGCTGTAACATGGAGTAGCCGGGCTGACCGAAGGATCCTCCTGTCGAGGTAGGAAGGGGAGTGAAAAGACTCAGTCTCTGGCGAACAGTCCTCTGAAGGGGGAAAAGGTGAGGAGGGAAAAGACTCAGTCTCCTGCGAACAGTTCTCTGAAGGGGGAAAACCAACCTGTGAACCCACCACAGGCGGGTGTCCATGCCGGGGAGCCTAGGACAGCACCACCTGCTCATCTGCCAACACATAAGCGGGCTTAAGTCTGTCTATACAGACGGCTTCCCTGCATCCCCCAAAATCCAACACAAAATATTTCACCCTCGTTTTCAAAACTCTGAAAGGACCATTGTGCGGCGGACACAGCAGGGTTCTGTGGGCATTGTGTCTGATGAAAACAAACTTGGCGTTCTCCAAACGCTTCGGAACGAAAGTGCGGGGAAAACAATGATGCACCGGCCTCAGAAAGCTACTTGCCTCTGCCCTAGCAAAAAGGCACGTGGACAAGTCAGTACCGGGCGCGGGGCTTTCTGGCAAAAATTCACCCGGGATCCGCAACGGTTGACAAAAAACAAGCTCAGCCGGGGAAGCTGCTAAATCCTCCTTGGGCATGGAGCGCAACTCCAGTAGCACCCAAGGCAGGCAGTCAACCCAATTTGTATCGGTCAATGAGGCTCTGAACACAGCTTTAAGTGACCTGTGGAACCTCTCATACAAACCATTTGCCTGCGGGTTGTATGTGGTGGTGCAGTGAACTTTTACCCCCAGGCTCTTGGCCATAGTGGACCAGAGTTCTGAAACAAATTGGGGACCCCTGTCGGAGGTGATGTGCAATGGGGAACCAAAACGTGCAACCCAGGATGACAAAAACGCACAGTCAACATCGGCAGATGTGGTGGAAGCCAGCGGAACTGCCTCTGGCCAACACATGGTGTGGTCCACTGTCGTCAAAAGGTGCGTGAAACCTTGCATTGGCAGTGGGGGCTCACTAAATCCACGTGGACGTGGTCGAGCCTCCTGCTTGGAATCCGGAAAGGTTCGAGGGGGGCCTTGTGTGCCTCTGAACCTTAGCCCATTGGCACACAACGCATGCCGCAGCCCACTCCTTCACATCCTTGCGTAAGTGGGGCCAGATGAATTTAGACCCCACTAGCTTAACTGAAACCCATCTGCCAGGGAGAGTGGACAGACTCGAAAACGCGGTGCGCCAAGAGCCTGGAACCACTGGGCGGGGACGGCCGGTGGAGACGCCGCAAAGGGGGGGGGGCAACCCTCTTGTAACACCCTGCTCTCCAGTTTAAGTCCCGTACTCACGGATCGGACTGTGCAAATGTCTGCGTCCCCCAGTTGGTCGGCAGCCATGGCAGAAAAATAAATACCCATGTAGACTGGAGAGACCAGCGCGTGCAACACACAGTTGGCCACAACATTGAGCTTACTGGCCACATGTTGAATGTTGGTAGTGAACTCCGATATTACGGCTAGGTGACGATGCTGTTGTGCCGACCATGGTTCCGAGATTTTGGACTTTGCATAGATTAGAGGTGTGGTCGACAAATACAGTAAATTCATGACCCTCGAGCCAAAACTGGAAGTAACGCATGGCCAGGTAGAGGGCCAACAACTCTCTGTCGAAGATGCTATACTTATGCTCGTTGTTGTGCAGAGTACGGCTGAAAAAGACGAGCGGTTGCCACGAACCAGAGATGTATTGTTCCACCACTGCTCCTACTGCGACGTCAGATGCGTCTGTGGTAAGCGCGATCCGCGCTGACGGGGATGGGTGGGCCAGCAAAGCCGCATTGGCGAGCACAGCTTTGGCACTTGCAAAGCCCTGGACCTGATCAGGGGCAATCTGTTTTTATCATGGCCATTTCAGCTCAAATGCCTAACGCTGCCTAGCGCCATGCCAATTCAAGGAGCAGGGAAGATGGCACGTTCAAATTTGGTTGCAGTTGCGACTGATGGCAACAGGAGCAGACTGCTTTAAGTCACAGACACACGTTCGGGGAGATGGTTTTGGGTGGACTCCGGCTCCTAGAAGAGCCTCATCTACCGGTCAACGCAGACAGGATGGCAGGAGGCAGTGGTCCCGAGCTTACAGCTACTAACAGATCCACCATCAGGACAACTGGCGAGCGGACACTGACGATATGCTTACATGGATGCAACTTTCAGTGGGACTTTGTGATAGCTGCATGTTCCGGCCCCATTCTAGGCACTGATTGTTTCATGTGCGTATGGGTTGTTAGTTGACTAGTTCACTGCCCTGTACAGCTCGGGGAGCTGGGTCGACAACACTGGCTAACGTTATAGTTAGTTAGTAGTTAAGTACCAACAGTTGCTCACACAGTTCCCAGCACTCCCCGTCCTGACTTTTTTGGCTACGGTAACGAAACACAGGATTGAACACTTCATAATGACAAAAGGCCCACCAGTATTCGCACGACCTCAGCGCTTGGACGCAGCTAAACTGGCCAGCGCGCCAGAGTAGTTTGCCAACTTAGAGCAGTTGGGCATCGTCAGACGCTCCAACAGCTCGTGGGCATCCCTGCTACACATGGTGCTTAAAGCCAATGGGTCGTGGCGACCATGCAGCGATTTCCGGTGCTTGAATAACGCCACGGAACACAATCGTGATCCAATTCCGCACATCCAGGATTCTTCCGTGCACCTGGCCGGGGCGCGCGTTTTTTCGAAAGTGGATCTTGTCCGCAGATATCATCAGGGCCCGGTGCGCGCGGAAGACGTTCCAAAGACAGCAGTAATAACTCCTTTCGGCCTTTTCGAGTTTTTACGCATGCTGTTTGGATTAAAGGGCATGGCGCAGATTTTCCAGAGGATGATGGACGCGATGCTTCGCGGCTTGTCCTTTGTTTTTGTCTACTTAGACGACATTTTGGTAGCCAGCACATCCGAGGAGGAGCACATCGCTCATCTTGAGGCAGTTTTCCAGAGGTTGTAAGCGCATGGGCTGATAGTCAACTCAGTGAAGTGCCAGTTCGGTGTGCCAGTGATTGATTTCTTGCTCCACCGCATTTTGCCGCAGGGGGCGATCCCATTGCCAGATAAGGTGCGCACTGTGTCGGATTTTCTGTGTCTGTAGACCGTGAGAGCACTACAGAAGTTTTTGGGAATGGTTAATTTTTATAACCGTTTCCTTCCATGGGCAGCCCAGCTGATGCAGCCGTTGTATGTCGCGCTTAAAAAAAAAAAAAGCCTGCAGAAACCGTCGAATGGACTCCTGAGCGAGACCAGGCTTTTACAAACGCCAAAACAGCACTGGTGCATGCCGCGTTGCTAGCCCACTCGGATCCGTCTGCACAGATAGCGCTCACTACGGATGTGTCTGATGTTGCCATAGGTGCAGTGGTGGAGCAGTGTGTCTCAGGTTCGTAGCAGCCGCTCACATTTTTTAGCTGAACTTTGTGCGACAACAAACGCAAATACAGAGCACTCAATACCGTGCCACCGTGCACCGGGCTGCACGGTGGTGCAGTGGTTTAGCACTGTGGCAGCACAGTTTACCCTTGGCCGGGGGATCACGGGGGTCAGGAGATCGTGGGTTCGATCCCAGCCCCCGGCCAACAGTGAGCTGTGTGGAGTTTGCATGTTCTCCCCGTGTTGCGTGGGTTTACTCCGGGATTTTTCCGGTTTCCTCCCGCATACCAAAAACATGTAGGTTTAGGGCGCTCGCGCATGCAGCGACCGGCAGCCGGTGGCTTGTCACCAGACTGCAAACCAAATCTACCTACGGGTACAAATAAGTAACAAAAAAAAAAAAAAAAAAAAAATAGAGAATTGCTGGGTCTCCACCTGGCGACGCGCAATTTCCAGTTCTGACTGGAGGGGCGCAAGTTCACCGCGTTCATGGACCATAAACCGCTGACGTACGCGATGTCCAAGGCCTCGGAACCGTGGTCGGCCCGGCAGCAATGGCATTTGGCTGCAATTTTGGAGTTTACAACTGACATTCAACACGTTGCCAGTCAGCTCAATGTCATGGCCAATTGCCTGTCACACGCGTTAATCGCCCCGGTCTACATGGAAATAGATTTCCCTGCCATGGCAGCGGAGCAAGGCGGGGACACAGACATTTGCGTGCTCCAGTCTGTGCCAACCAGGTTAAGGCTGGAGAGCAGGGTGGTGCAAGAAGGGTGCCCCCCCCCCTTACTCTGTGACGTCTCAACTGGACGCCCGCACCCGGTGTTTCCAAACTCTTAGCGCTGTCATGTTTTTGAGTCGGTCCACTCCCTTTCGCATCCGGGAGTGCGAGCTTTAGTGAAGCTAGTGGGGCGAAGTTCATCTGGCCGCGCTTGCGCAAAGATATGAAAGAGTGGGCTGCAGCTTGTGTTGCGTGTCAGCGGGCTAAAGTGCACAAGCACACCAGAGCCCCTCCTCGAACCGTTCCAAATCCCGGCTAGGAGGTTTGACCATGTCCATGTGGATTTGGTGGGACCCCTCCCGCCGTCACAAGGTTTCACGCACCTTTTGACGGTCGTGGACTGCACCACACGCTGGCCTGAAGTGGTCCCACTGGCTTCTACCACGTCCGCGGAAGTGGCTCGTGCCTTTTTGTCAGCTTGGATTGCACGTTTCCCCATTGGACATCACGCCCGACAGGGTTCACAATTTGTGTCAGAACTCTGGTCTGCGATGGCACAGAGCCCGGGGGTCAAAATTCACCACACTACTGCGTACAACCCCCAGGCTAATGGGTTATGCGAGCGTTTTCATAGGTTGCTTAAAGCAGCGCTCAGAGCTTCGGTCATGGACACAAATTGGGTCGACCGTCTGCCCTGGGTTTTTTTAGGATTGCGCTCCGCACCTAAGGAGGATTTGGCAGCCTCCCTGGCAGGACACATTTTTTTCTCAGCCGCTATGGATCCCAGGAGAGTTTTTACTGGAAAACCCTGCACCCGACGCTGATCCGCTCGCGCAATTTTTACACAGTATGGAGGTTTTGAACGTACTGGGCCCCACCCATCATTGTTTTCCCTGCCCATTCGCCCCAAAAAACTTGCAGAGCTCCCATTTTGTTTTCGTCAGGCACGATGTACACCAGACCCCGCTGCACCTACTGTACGACGGACCATTCAGGGTGTTGGAACCTGGGGCGAAGCATTTTGTGTTAGACTTGGGGGGACGTAGGGAGACCATCTGCATCGACAGGCTGAAGCCCGCTTTTGTGTTGGCAGACGAGCAGGTGGTGTTGGCCCAAGCTCCCCGGCGTGGATGCCCACCGTTGGTGGCTCTGCTGGTTGGTGATCCCTCAGCAGGGACCTGCACTCACAAAAAAAAATGTGTTTTCCCCCCTCCCCTTTTCCCTCCACAGACCGATGTGCCCTCCTGTACACCTCACCAGCAGGGCGGTTCGACTGGACCGGCGACCACCCACTACAGCCACTATGGATAACAGCTTAAGCCCAAAGGACGGGGGGTGGGGGTGGGAGGTTAGTTCCCCTTCTGGGTGTTTGGGGGTGGTTGTATGGGGGCACTCTGGGGGTTTCTCCACCCAGAAAGGGCAGGGGGAAGGGGGAACAATGGACTGAAGGAGGAGGTGTCACCTGCCTCCTTTCTTCACAGTAAACACATTTTCAAGGTTTTAAGTATTAAGTTCCAAATGTCAGTTTGTGTATTAGTTTTTGCAAATCCATTTTTGAAAGCAACACATAGCCCACAGCTACAGAAATCAGATTAAAAGATAGCTTACTGAAAAGTGTGTCCATGTACACACCCAATTCCTGGTCGTGGCTCCTTTTGTATGAATTACTGCATCAATGCAATGTGGCATGGAAGCAATCAGCCTGTGGTACAGTTGAGGTGTTATGGAAGCCCAGGTTGCTTTGATAGTGGCCTTCAGCTCATCTGCCTTGTTGGGTCTGGTGTCTCTCATCTTTCTCTTGACAATACCCCATAGATTCTCTCTGGGGTTTGTGGGATGAGGTGCTTTTGGACAGTGCCGGCATTGGGGCACTCACTCCTAGCTCAGTGGAGGAACTGGACGGGTTCAGTACCTGCGCTCGGCCAGAGGTAGTGTGGGGGGGAGTGGGCGGGTGAGGCGTCCAGCCTGACGAGCGACACCAGGGTGGCGCCGGACTCTTTCAGTGCCCATGCTGGATTTTGGCCAAAAACGGGTGAGGGGGTCCACTGCTATGGAGATGTCTGCTGCATCGCCACGGCGTAATGACGGGGCCAGACAAAAGGTGAACATGGAGCTGCCACAGACACATCAGCATATCAAACCACGCAAGGTGCCGCTCCAGGTCATGGACTGGGTTTGGGTTTGGGCCGATGAACAACTAGGGCAGCTGTTGGCCGGACCACAGCTGGTGAAACATTGGGCACCACTGAGGATTTTAGCAAAGTTGGGAGCGGCGTGTTTCTGGCTGACGGACGGCTCAATCCGCCATGCAAACCAGTTGTGGCGTGTCCAGGTGGACACCCCGGGTGACAGGGCTATGCAGGAGTCTGCGAAGGTGGTGTGGGATCCAGGCTCCTGTGTTCTGAAGACTGGTCTTTGCCCTGGGGATCTGCTGCCTCCAGGGGCATGCCTGCAGTGGGCTTGCCGTGGGCACCCCCCCATCTGACCCACCACCGCCATGGGGGGCTGTTTGGGAAAAGAATTGAAAATTGTTTTGGTAGGAGCATGGCCGGACTATTGACAGAAAAAAAAAGTGGCAGAATAAACCACTTCAACTGTGTGGACCATGTGGCAGTCTACCCATCGGCCCTAGCCTTAGTTTGTTTTGTTGTTTTATGGTTTTATGTTTGGGTTTTGTGCTCCAAATTTGAGTGGGTTAAATTCGCTGTGTTTTCTGATTTTGTAAAGATGGGGTGGGGGGTCATGAGGGGTCCCCCTCATGGATCGTCACCTTATCGTGGTGGGGGGGTTTGCGTGCCCCAGTGATCCCAGGAGCTATGTTGTCCGGGGCAATTTGCCTCTGATAGGGTCTCCCAAGACAAACTGGTCCTGGGCGAAGGGCCAGACGAAGAACGATCCAACAGACTCTCATGATAAATTGTATATCAAGGATTCAGTGTACCCCGCCCGGTATGGGGTTACCGGGGCCCCACCCTGGAGCCAGGCCTGGGGGAGGGGCTCGAAGGCTAGCGTCTGGTGGCCGGGTTTCCACCCATGGGACCCGGCCGGGCTCAGCCCGAAGGAGTTACATGGGTCCGCCCTCCAGTAGGTTCACCACCTGCAGGAGGGATCATGGAAGTCCGGTGCTATGTGGATTAGGTGGCAGTCAAAGGCGGAGACCTTGGCGGACTGATCCCAAGCTTTCTAAACTGGCTTTTGGTACGTGGAATGTCACCTCTCTGGTGGGGAAGGAACCTGAGCTGGTGTACGAGATTGAGCGATACCGGCTAGATATAGTCGGCCTCACCTCAACACACAGCTCCGGTTCCGGAACCAGTCTCCTGGAGAGGGGCTGGAGCTTGGCCTTTTCTGGAGTTGCCCCGGGCGAGAGGCGACGAGCAGGGGTAGGTATTCTTGTATCGCCCCACCTTGCTGCCTCTATATTGGAGTTTTCCCCGGTGGACGAAAGGGTTGCTTCCCTGCGCCTTCGGGTTGGGAAACGGGTCCTGACCATCATTTGTGCCTATGCACCAAATGATGTTTCAGAGTACCCACCCTTTTTGGAGTCTGTGACTGGGGTGCTGGAGGGTGCTCCTCCTGGAGACTCCATTGTCCTACTGGGGGACTTCAATGCGCACGTGGGCAACGACAGTGAAACCTGGAGGGGGGTGATTGGGAGGAACGGCCTGCCCGATCTGAACCCGAGTGGTGTTCAGTTATTGGACTTCTGTGCTAACCACAGTCTGTCTATAACGAACACCATGTTCAAGCATAAGGGTGTCCATATGTGCACCTGGCACCAGGACACCCTAGGCCGCAGGTCGATGATCGATTTTGTTATCGTATCATCAGACCTGCGACCGTATGTCTTGGACACCCGAGTAAAGAGAGGTGCAGAGCTGTCAACTGATCACCACCTGGTGGTGAGTTGGATCCGATGGCAGGGGAGGAAGCCATTCAGACCTGGTAGACCCAAACGTATAGTGAGGGTGTGCTGGGAGCGTCTGGCTGAGGCCCCTGTCCGGGAGGTCTTCAACTCCCACCTCCGGAAGAACTTCAACCACATTCCGAGGGAGTCTGGAGACATGGAGTCTGAATGGGCCATGTTCTCCACCTCTGTTGTTGAAGCGGCAGCCCAGAGCTGCGGCCGCAAGGTGGTCGGTGCATCTCGTGGTGGCAACCCCCGAACCAAGTGGTGGACACCAGTGGTGAGGGGGGCCATTAAGCTGAAGAAGGAGTCCTATCAAGCTTGGTTGGCTTGTGGGACTCCCGAAGCAGCTGAGGTGTACCGGCAGGCTAAGCGGAGTGCAGCTCGGGTGGTTGCTGAAGCAAAAACCCGGGTATGGGAGGAGTTCGGTGAGGCCATGGAACAAGACTTTCGGTCGGCTTCAAAGAGATTCTGGCAAACTGTTCGGCGGCTCAGGAGGGGAAAGCAGCTCCCCGTCCACACTGTGTATGGTGCGGATGGGACACTGTTGACTTCAACTGGGGATATCGTCGGGCGGTGGAAGGAATACTTCGAGGATCTCCTCAATCCCACTGATACGCCTTCCACAGAGGAAGCAGGGTTTGGGGACGAGGGGGATGACTCGCCTATCACAGGGGCTGAGGTCGCCAAGGTGGTTAAAAATCTCCTTGGTGGCCGGGCCCCGGGGGTGGACGAGATTCGCCCCGAGTACCTCAAGGCCCTGGATGTTGTTGGGTTGTCATGGTTGACACGCCTCTGCAACATTGCGTGGAGGTCGGGGGCAGTGCCTTTGGCATGGCAAACCGGGGTGGTGGTTCCTCTCTTAAAAAAAGGGGACCGGAGGGTGTGCTCCAACTTTAGAGGGATCACACTCCTCAGCCTCCCTGGGAAGGTCTATGCCAAGGTACTGGAGAGGAGAGTCCGGCCGTTGGTCGAACCTCGGATTCAGGAGGAGCAATGTGGTTTTCGTCCTGGCCGTGGCACATCGGACCAGCTCTTTACCCTCTCGAGAATTCTTGAGGGTTCGTGGGAGTTTGCCCAACCAGTTTACATGTGTTTTGTGGACTTGGAGAAGGCATTTGACCGCGTCCCTCGTGGATTTTTGTGGGGGGTGCTTCGGGAGTATGGGGTATCGGGCTTGTTGTTACGAGCTATTCGGTCTCTGTACGACCGTTGTGAGAGTTTAGTTCGCATTGCCAACACTCGGTCGGAGTCATTCCCAGTGAGAGTTGGACTCCGCCAGGGCTGCCCTTTGTCACCGGTCCTGTTCATAATTTTTATGGACAGGATTTCTAGGCGCAGCCAGGGAATGGAGGGTGTCATGCTTGGTGACCACAGGATCTCATCTCTGTTGTTTGCAGATGATGTTGTCCTGTTGGCTTCATCCAGCAATGACCTACAGCTCTTGCTGGGACGGTTTGCCGCTGAGTGTGAAGCGGCTGGGATGAGAATCAGCACCTCCAAGTCCGAGTCCATGGTCCTCAGCCGGAAAAAGGTGGATTGTCCTCTCCGGGTTGGGGACAGGCTCCTGCCCCAAGTGGAGGAGTTTAAGTATCTTGGGGTCTTATTCACGAGTGAGGGGAAAATGGAGCGAGAGATCAACAGACGGATTGGAGCAGCATCTGCAGTGATGCGGACGTTGTACCGGTCTGTTGTGGTGAAGAGGGAGCTTAGTTCTAAGGCAAAGCTGTCGATTTACCAGTCAATCTACGTTCCTACTCTCACCTATGGTCACGAGCTTTGGGTAATGACCGAAAGAACGAGATCGCGGATACAAGCGGCTGAAATGAGCTTTCTCCGTAGGATTGCTGGACTCACCCTCAGAGATAGGGTGAGGAGCTCAGTCATCCGGGAGAGGCTCAGAGTAGAACCGCTGCTCCTCCACATTGAAAGGAGTCAGTTGAGGTGGTATGGGCATCTGATTAGGATGCCTCCTGGACGCCTCCCACTTGAGGTGTTTCAGGCACGTCCCACTGGGAGGAGACCCCGGGGCAGACCCAGGACTCGGTGGAGAGACTATGTCTCCCAGCTGGTCTGGGAACGCCTTGGTATCCCCTCTGAAGAGCTGGAGCAGGTGGCTGGGGAGAGGGAAGTCTGGGCTTCTCTGCTTGAACTGCTGCCTCCGCGACCCGGACCTCCGGAAAAGCGGTAGAAGATGGATGGATGGATGGATGGGGTGGGGGGTGGGATCAGGATTTAGTGTGAAGTGCGGTGTGATGACACCGCCTTCCGGTTGTGTCATCACACCGTCCTATATACAGGGCATCTGCCGTTTGGGCTTCCTCTTTGCCCAGGATGACTCCGCATGCTGTGCATTTACTGTATTGTGACCAGTCTGTTAATAAAGAGTAGTTCCAGTGCAACCCCTTTGTCCACCTCCTTTATACTAGGTTTGTGGACATAGCAGGGTTTAGTTTAGGAGAGGTTTGTGACCCATAAAGCACAGAGATACCATGGCCATTAAACCAGGTTTTGGTACTTTTGACAGTGTGCGCAGGTACTAAGTCCTGCTGGAAAATGAAATCAGCATCTTGTCATAAAACTTGTCAGCAGAGGGAAGCATGAAGTGCTCTAAAATTTCCTGGTAGATGGCTGTGCTGACTTTGGACTTGATAAGACACAGTGGACAAATACCAGCAGATGACATGGCTCCCCAAATTATCACTGACTGTGAAAACTTCACACTAGACCTCAAGCAGCTTGGATTCTGTGCCTCTCCACTCTTCCTCCAGACTCTGGGAACTTGATTTCCAAATGACAGGACTTGGCATCTGATTTGGGGAGCAACCTGGCCTTCCATAACACCTCACCAGTACCAAAGGCTGATCTCCTCCACGCCCACACCACACTGATGCACTAATTCATGCACAAGGGGCCCCGACCAAGTATTGAGTGTGTACATGGACATACTTTTCAGTCAGCCAGCATTTCTATTAAAAATCTATTTTTTTTAAAATTGTTCTTATGTAATATAATTTTTTGAGAAACTGATTTTGGGTTTTCATTGGCTGTAAGCCAGGGGTGTCAAACTCATTCCATGGAGGGCCAAGACCCTGCATGTTTTACTTCCACCCAGTGTCTTCAGCAGGTGTTTTCACTGATCAGCAATCAGTTGGAAGAAATTTGGTGAATCACCTGTTGAAGACACTAGGTGGAGGTAAAACCTGCAGGGTCTTGACCCTCCATGGAATGAGTTTGACACCCCTGCTGTAAGCCATAATCGTCAAAATTAAAAGAAATAAATACTTGAAATATATCTGTTGGGTTTGGTGAGCTACCCCTTGGTGGCGTTCAGGTGAGCTTCTTCTTCTTTTAGATTTAATTGAAGGTTGGCAACCAGCTTACAGGTGCATTACCGCCACCTACGGGGTTGGAGTGTGGACAAGAGAATGGTGGGAGAAAAAACCCCAAACCCCTAAATTCTTTTAATTAACCCAGTTGCACTTAAAAATTCCTAACATGTTCTCCAAAACAAAACTTAAATGAGCCCTTTCCATTACTGCAATCAGATGTTTCCTTTGTTCCTGGTATCCCTGACATTCCAACAAAACGTGCTGAACTGTTTCCTGAGAACCACAATGTGCACAGCTGCCAGTTGGGTGTTTACCTATTCTATGTAGCATTTGGTTTAAAGTGGTGTGTCCTATTCTTAGCTGGGTGATGAGTATCTCTTCTTTCCTGTTTCTGCCCACTCCAATTCCAGAGCTTACCTGCTTTTGAATGTAATAAAGATGTCTTCCTGTGTCTATTGAGTCCCAATATTCTTGCCACTTTTCCTCTATATACTTTTTAATTTCTGCCTTACTGAGTGAGATTTCCAGATTTATTGCTTCTAATTTTACTGATTGTTTTGCTAATAAATCCACATCCTCATTCCCCTCTATGACAACATGGGTTGGAACCCACAGAAAGTTTATTGTCTGACCTTTATTGTAGAGGTTGTAAATTAAGGAGTGGATTTCTACAATTAGGTCCTGCCTTCATGAATGCAGTGACTGAATACTGCCCAAATGTCTGAAGCAATGACTCCATTATTTCTATAATTTATCTCCAGTCACTGTAAAGGTAATATGATGGCAACTAGCTCGTGTATACAGGTAAGTGATTACTGATTCTTTTTTTGATAGCTCTTTTATATTGAGGAATGTATACTGCAGCTCCACTATGACCAGCTGCAGGATCCTTGGAACCATCGGTAAATGCTATCAGCCTGTTTCTGAAGTTCTGTTCAATATATTTATGCACTATATAATCTGTTGTTGATTGTTTATGTTGCCTCCTCAGTTGTTGTATTTGAAAATCTACCAATGGCACCCCAAACACCCATGGAGGAATAACAGACAACAGGACCGTTGGACTAAATTCTATGTGTTTTAATCCTGCCTGCTCAGCAATGGCACCACTTATCCATCCAAAACTACCAATGCTGGATTCATTGTGTTCCCAACAATCATTAAGAATAGCTTTTGCAGGATGTGACCTCTTATGCCCTTTCAAATTGCTCCAATATGTCAGCATTAATTTGGTTCTTCTTAATCTTAAAGGCATTTCGCCCATCTCTATTTGGATCGCTGATACTGGAGGAGTTTTAAATGCACCACAACATATCCTAAGAGCCTTTGTCTGCTCTGTATCTAGGTGGTTCAGGTGACAATGTGCAGCTGGCATGAATGCAACACATTCATAGTCGAATGTAGCTCTCATTAGATTTCAATACACCCTCAGCAGAGAGGCCCTAGAGGCGTCCCAGTCCTGTCCTGACAGACATCTCAAAATATTATTTATTTTTTTACATTTTCCTTTAGTTTTTTTTTTCCAATATGCTGCTTCCAAGTTAGTTTCTCATCAAACAACACACCTAAGTACCAAACTACCTTTACTTGCTCTAACTTTTGGACATAAAGTTTTAAAGAAATTTCTTTGTGACTTTTAGAGAAGCAAATTATTTGTGTCTTTGAGACCGAAAATTTAAAAGCCCATCGATTCACCCATTGTTCAACCTGGTCTATTGCCGCCTGCATTTTCCTCTGAATGTACACAAGATTACGTCCCCTTATCCATAAGGCCCCATCATCTGCGTACAAGGCTTTCCCTATTCCACTATCGATTCCTTCAAAAATATCATTAATCATAATATTAAACAAAACAGGGCTACACACGCTGCCTTGGGGGTACCATTTTCAACTTGATATATTTTGGAGGACTCTGTACCAACTCTTACCTCAATCGTTCTGTCAAGCAGGAAATCTAATACTCAACTGTATAATTTACCTTCAGTACCAAGTTGACTTAATTTAATCAGCAACCCTTCTTTCCACAGCATGTCATACGCTTTTTCTACTTCAAAGAAAACAGCTATCACATTTTCCCTATTTACTTGGGCTTTTCTAATTTCAGATTCCAGATGCAAAATGGAATCCATAGTATTTCTCCTTTTTCGGAATCCACTTTGAAAAGGAGAAAAACATTCCCTCCTTTCCAAGAAGTAATTCAGCCTTTCAGTCCCCATTCGTTCCATTGTTTTCCCTAACTGTGAGGTAAGAACTATTGGCCTATAATTATTGGGATCTGATGAATCTTTTCCTGGCTTTAAGATTGGTACTATAACTGATTGTTTCCATGCCCTTGGAATCTTCCCAGTTTCCACAACTTTATTAAATAACTTCAATATTGTTTGAAGTGCACTGTCCTCCATGTGCGACAACATCCTATAACATATGCCATCCTTCCCTGGTGAAGACTGCTTCATTTTCAGAACAGCCCTTTTGAATTCCGATTGTGAGTGAATGGCAAATCCATCGTGTCCTTTGAAGTATTCTTCCTTATGTTCACATGTGGGTGTTTGGATAAAGTGCTTTCCCTGCTTTGTCTGATAGTGTTTGGTAGGTTTTCTGAACTGTGAATCTTCACTAAGGTTTGTGCCAAAAGTTTTGCTTTGTCTATATTAGTGATAGCCATTTCCCCATTACTCTCCGACACTGGTATTTTGTACTCCCTTCTAACACCACTCATTTTCTTAATCATTCCCCAAACATCTGATAGCTGTGTTTCTATTCCTATAGTATTACAGTACTGTCTCCAAAATAAATGCTTAGCTGTTTTGTTTTCCTGATGATTGCCTGACTACGTTTATACTCAATCACTGCTTCCAAAGTATGATGCTTTTTCACTTGTCTGAATGACCCATTTCTGTTTTTAATAGCTTTATTACAATTATCATCCCACCAAGGAAGATTCTTTCGTTGTCTACAGCCTGTACTTTTTGGTATTGTTTGATTTGCTGATTCTATAATAATCGCACTAATACTTTTACTAGATTTCTCCCCATCAATAATGTCCTCACTATGTACCTGCTCACATCTAGTCTTACACAGATATTTAAATTTATCCCAATCTGCCTTACCTAATTTCCATCTTGTGCCATATTGTATCCCTTCTTCTTCCGCTTCTAGACCAGTTTTAACTCTTATTGGGTAATGATCACTCCTATTAGCTGACTGACTTAATACCTCCCAAGATGTGATACCTGCAATAGTATTTGAAACTAAAGTTAGGTCTAACACACTTTCTGTGTCTAGACTACTGCTGAATCTAGTAACTTTCCCATCATTCATGCATACTAACCCCCTGTCCTCTAAAAATTCCTCAGTTACTGTGCCATTTATATCTATATTCCTGCTACCCCATAACATGTTATGTGCATTGAAATCCCCACACCAAACCACCTTACTCTGTGCTTGTCTATTTACCGTGTTCAAAGTGTCAACTGTCAATCTGTTACATGGATTATACTAATTAATAATTTCTATTTCATCCTTTACTGCACATATTTTTACCATTATTGATTCATGTTCTTTCCCCATTTCCATTATTTTATAATTTGTTGCATTCTACACAAAAGTTGCTACATCCCCTCCTCTACCAGTTTCCCTGTCGTTCCTTATAGATGTGCATCCTTGAATGACAAAATCCAACTGAGGTTTTAGCCATGTTTCCTGTATACAAATTACGTGGGGTTTGTCTTTCATATCAGATATAAACTTTTTTTTAATTCTTGCCCATTTGATATTAAACTCCTGGCATTCCATTGCAGAATCGTGATTACCATTATGACACACCAGCCCATGATGTCTGTGAACTTAATGATCCCCCACTTAGCAGGTCCTCAACCGCTTCCCAATGTAGCCCCTTATTGCCAAGATATTTTTTTTTCTGCTTTCACGATGATTTTGATTTTTTCTGTTTTCTTGGAAGTCTGCACAGTGCAGTTTATCACATCTACCACAAATATGACAAAATTATTTTCTTTCATAACCAGAGTATCTTCCTTAATTCTACTGCATGCACTGCAAACCTGCACACTTCCCCTGTTAGAGTCCACTCCCACTTTTTTAGCTGGCACCTTTTTTGCAGCTTCTGCATATTGTGACATTGCAAGGGTTCACACAAGAAGGAGAAATGACTTTGACAAAACAGGCTTTATTTATACACACACTCACAACACAGAACAGAGGGAAGGTCATTTACACAGGCCCTCGTTTCGCTCATGGTGGCACAGACACATGATTTGGCACAACTGGTCTTATTACACAGTTATAATGGCACACATGACTAACACTTAGAACACACAGATACAGTATTTGAATCCTCTGCGGCGCGAGCATGCCGGGAGACTCCTGCTCCCTTATCACAGCCCTGACATTACGCTGTCCCCCCATGGACTGGTTTCTGTCTCCAGAATAATAAAGTCCAACTCAAAAGTCCAACACAAATCCGTCCAGGTGTTGGGGTGGCTGCCGTTGTCGGCGACTAGCACGTACAGGTCTGTTAATGTCCATTCGCACCTCGGCCAGGGTATCCAGATGAGATGAAGCCTCCGGCTTGACCACCTGCAGGTCAGATGGCTGATACAGGGTGAGACAGTCACGGTGAAGCACCACAACCCGGTTCCTTTTCTGCAGCCTCACCCTGTACATTACATCTGACAGTCTCTGTAGGACCATGCACGGTCCTGACCAATGGCTTGCCAGTTTTGGCAACAGTCCCTTTTTGCACTCCGGGCAGAAAACCCAGACTCGATCCCCTGGTGCAAAGTCCCTCCCCTGGCAGTGGGAGTCATATGCCCGTTTCTGCCGACTCCCTGCCGCTGCCAGGGCCTCCTGAGCCAGTTTGTGCACCGTGTGGAGACGTTCTCTCAAGCAAAACAAATAATCCAACCCTGGTTTGCCCTCCACCTCCGGCTCTGGGGGAAGAAGGGGGGTGTCCTGTTGGCGCTGCAGGGGTGGACCGGGTGGATTTCTGAGCTGCCGTCCGGTATGCCCACAGAACAAAGGGCAGATGCAGGTCCCAGTTTGGCTGTCACTGGTCCACCAGGACGTCGAGCTGGGTGGTTAGGGTCCAATTGAAATGTTCGACCAGGCCGTTGCTCTGTGGATGCAGTGGGGTGGTCCGGGTCTTCAGGATGCCCATCCGCCTGCAGACCTCCCCGAAGACCTCTGTCTCGAAGTTCTGACCCTGATTGCTGTGCAGCTCCTCTGGTGCGCCGAACTGACAAAACATCTCGTTCACCAGCTTTGATGCTGTGGTGGCGGCGCTCTGATCAGGGACCGCAGATGCCTCTTGCCATTGGGTGAAGTAATCCATTGCGACCAGCACGTAGTGGTTCCCCCGATCCGTGGTCGGGAAAGGGCCCAGAATGCTCACTCCTACCTGCTCCATGGGTGCTCCCACCCAGTACTGCTGCAAGGGGGCATTGGATTGTTGAGTCGGCCCTTTCAGAGCTGTGCAGGTATCGCAGCGGTGGACATGGAGCTCTACGTCCTGGCGATATCCGGGCCAGTAGAACCGGGCCTGAAGACGCTGCAGCGCCTTCGTCACCCCAAAGTGGCCTGCCCCCACCACCCCGTGGACCAACTGGAGCACGTTGGGGCGGAGTTGCCGGGGAACCAGCAGCTGCCAGATGTGACACTGCCCAGCTGGAGCCTGCCACTGCTGATACACAACACCCTCGTGACAGCAGAGTTTGGCCCACTGGGAATGTAGGTCCTTGGTCTCTGGGTCCAGCGTGGACACAGTCTCGCCACTGCCGAACCTGGGAGATGACCGGATCTCTATCCTGCTCGCTCTGCAGCTGCTGTGCACTGAGGGCCTCTGTGACGTCACCGCCGGGGAGAGCTGACTGATTATGCAGTTCCTCCTCCTCCTCCGAGGAGCTGTGCGCCACTGTGTTATTCCTGCTCACAGCGGTCCGGAGAGCAGCAGCCCTTGGGACAGCTTGGTCTCGGTCCACTGCCCACTGGCAGTGCCGACAGTCCTCCGCAGCACAGGGACGCCAAGACAGCGCGTCGGCGTTGGCATGGAGGTGGCCTGCCCGATGCACACTCTGAAAATCATAATCCTGCAGTGCCTCCAGCCATCTCGCCAACTGTCCATCCGGCTCTTTAAAATTCAGTAGCCAGGTCAGGGAAGCATGATCCGTCGTGAGCTGAAACCTACCCCCGTACACATACGGGTGAAAATGATGAAGACCCTGAATGACAGCCAACAGCTCTCGGCAAGTAACACAATAATTCCTTTCAGCTCTGCTGAGAGTGCGGCTGAAAAAAGCAGCTGCCTGCTCTCCGTGTTCTCCCTCCTGGGATAACACTGCCCCGATGCCCTGGTTGCTGGCGTCTGTGTCCACGATGAAAGGGCGGTTGGGGTCAGGATACTGCAGGACGGGGCTCCGATGAGTTCCGAGCGAAGCCGGGTAAAAGCAGCGGCACAGTTCTCACTCCACTCAAACGTATGGCCCTTCTGTGTCAGCTAATGCAGCGGGCTGGGGATGGTGGCAAAATCCTTCACAAACCTCCTATAATAGGAGGCCAGTCTGAGAAAACTCCGTAACTCTCCCACGTCCCGCAGCACCAGCCAGTTTTTCACCGCTGCCTCTTTCTCTGTATTGGTGGTGACTCCTCCTGCGCTGATGACGTGGACCAGGAAGGTGGTTTCTCGCCGAAATAACTGGCATTTCCATGGGTGCAGCCGCAGCCCGGCCCGTCGGATAGCGTCAAATACTTCCCGGAGGTTGGACAGGGCGCCATCAAAGTCAGCTGCATGAACCAGCAGGTCATCCAGGTAAACAATGCAGCGGCTCCGGGGCACGTGAGCCAACACTCTCTCCATTAGGCGTTCAAAAGTGGCTGGGGCACTGCAAAATTCAAACGGCATCACCTTGAACTGCCACAGTCCCTGCCCGATGGAGAAGGCTGTTTTGTGACGGGCCTCTGGTGACAGCTCTACCTACCAATAGCGCGCTGCCGAGGTCCAGCGAGCTGAACCAGCTCGAGCCGGTGATGTAATCCAGCCGATGCGGGGCAGAGGGTAGAAATCCTTGCGGGTGATATCATTCAGGCGCCGGTAATCCACACAGAACTGCCACAAACCGTACTTCTTAACCAGAACCACCGGCGCCGCCCATGTGTTGCTGGAGGGCTCAGTTGCATCCGCCTCAAGCATTTCCCGTATTTTTTGTTCTGTCGCTGCCCGCCTTGAAAAAGGCAGACAGTGGGGGCAGAGCCGGACCGGTCTGGTCTCACCGGTGTCGATCTGGTGCTGTACCAAGCTGGGTCAGGTGCACTCCTCATCCTTGGCAACGAAGACGTCAATGTAGCAGTCCAACAGCTCCTGCAGCGGGCGTCTGTCCTGATTCTAGTCCGCTGCAGCTCTGCTGGAACAATTCCTCAACTGCCTGCTGTGTTTCTGCTGACTGACCCCCTCCGCTCTCCACTGACCCGCTCCGCTGTCACCCCCGCTATCTCTGTCGGCGATTGCGCTCCTTCTGCTCGTGCTGGTGGTGCTGCTGTGTTCAGTTCTGGTGGCAACCTGCCCGGTTTAGTCTGTTCTGGCTGGTCCCCGGGTTCCTCCTCTGGGTCCCGCTGCAGAGCGTGATGGGCTGAGCCCCCAGCAGGAGAGACAATCTGGCGGTGTCAATTGTTGCGCCTCATGCTGCAAGCAGATCGAGTCCAATAATAAGATAAGATAAGATAAGATAAGATAAGCCTTTATTAAGATAAGATAAGATAAGATAAGATGAGCCTTTATTAGTCCCACAACGGGGAAATTCCAGGATTGCAACAGCACAGGGATAGCAACACTCAGAGCAACAATCAGAAGGCAAGAAAAAAAAAACAAGCAAGCAAGAGCAGCTAATATACATATGTACATATTACTATAAAATATATATATACACACACACACAGACACACAGTGCAGAGCATTGTAGCTGGATGGAATAAATATATGAATATATAAACACACAGTGCAGAGCATTGTAGCTAGATGGAATAAATATGTAAATATATAAACACCCACAGTACGGAGCATTGCAGCTAGGTGGAATAAATATGTAAGTATATAAACACACACAGTGCGGAGCATTGTAGCTAGATGGAATAAATATATAGATATATAAAAACACAGTGCGGAGCATTGTAGCTAGATGGAATAAATATATAGATATATAAATATGAACACACCCAGTGCAGAGCATTGTAGCTAGATGGAATAAATATGTAAATATATAAACACACACAGTGCAGAGCATTGTTGCTAGATGGGATGAAACAGCATAACCCTCTACTTAGTTATCCTACATGGTATGATTATGTGCCCATACATATTCTCACCCTCCATAGCGACCGGTATTTTCCTAGTTGTATGCCGGAGGGGACCATTGTGTAAGTCTATTGCATCTTTTGCATTTAAAAACTATTAGTTTGTTACGTCTTTTTGCTATCTCTGCGAGCAGCCCTGCTTAGGTTGTACAGTCTGACAGCCGTTGGTAGGAAGGACCTACGAAACCTCTCGGTTGTGCACCTGGGATGATGTAGTCTGCTGCTAAATGAGCTCCTCAGTGCATTCAGTACGTCCTGCATAGGGTGGAACTCGGACTCCAGCAGAGATGACAGTTTAGCCACCGTCCTTCTCTCTCCTATCTCCTCCACTGGATCAAGGCGCTGCCCCAGGACAGAGCTAGCTTTCTTAATCAGTTTGTTCAGTCTCTTTCTATCGGCTGCTGTAATGCCACTGCCCCAGCAGACCACTCCAAAAGTGATGGCTGATGCCACCACCGTGTCATAGAATGTCTTCAGCAGCGCCCCTTGTACACCAAAAGACCTGAGTCTCCTCAGCAGGAACAGCCTGCGCTGTCCCTTCTTGTAGAGTGCGTCAGTATTGTGTGACCAGTCTAGTTTATTGTTCAGATGAACACCCAGGTACTTATAGGATGTCACCATCTCGATGTCTGTTCCCTGTATATTTACTGGTGCTGTGAGGGGCTGCCCATGCCTGCGGCAGTCCACCACCAGCTCCTTAGTTTTCCTCGCGTTGATCTGGAGGCAGTTCCGATGGCACCAGTCTACGAAGTCCTGGATAAGCCCTCTGTACTCAGCTTCATCTCCATTGGAGATGAGGCCAACGATCACAGAGTCATCAGAGAACTTCTGTAGATGGCAGTGTGTTGTGTTGTGTGAGAAGTCCGCAGTATAAAGAGTGAACAGGAAGGGAGCCAGCACCGTTCCCTGGGGGGCCCCCGTGCTACTGATGATCGTGTCGGACACACAGTCCTGGGTTCTCACAAACTGAGGCCGGTTCGTGAGGTAGTCCAGGATCCATGATGACAGGTGCTGGTCCACCCCTGCGCGCAGCAGCTTGTCCTTCAGGATCATCGGTTGGATGGTGTTGAAAGCACTGGAGAAGTCAAAGAACATGATCCTCACCATATTCCCGGGCTTCTCCAGGTGGGACAGAGAACGGTGAAGGAGGAAGATCACCGCATCCTCCACCCCAATGCCATGCTGGTAGGCGAACTGGAGTGGATCCATCGCTGGTTCCACCAGGGGGCGGAGGTGAGCAAGGAGCAGTCTCTCCAGGGTCTTCATCAAGTGGGACGTCAAGGCCACCGGTCTGTAGCTGTTCAGGTCTTTGGGGTGGGAAGTTTTTGGTACAGGTACCACACAAGATGTTTTCCACAGCTGTGGTACCCTCCCCAGCTTCAGGCTCAGGTTGAAGATGTACGTCACAATCCCACACAGCTGGTCTGCACAGGACTTGAGGAGCTTTGCGCTGATGCCGTCCGGTCCCGACGCCTTCCTCGCCTTGATCTTCCTCAGCTCCGTCCTCACCTGGGTCCTGGTCAGGGTCAGGATGGGGGGCTGTGTGTTGGGGGTGGGGGGGTGTTGGTGGAGTGGGGAGTGGGCAGTAGGACTTGATTTCTTCAGAGGCAGCAGTGGTTGTTGTGCAGTCAGGGGGGAGGGCGGTTGGTCAAACCTATTGAAAAACAGATTCAGGTTGTTCGCCCACTCCCTGCCCCCCGTGGCCTGGGGGGAGGTATTCTGGAGCCCAGAGATGGTTTTGAGGTTTCTCCAGACCCTGCTGATGTCGCTCTGTTGCAACTTGTCCTCCATCTTCTTCCTGAAGCTGTCCTTGCCTTCTCTGATCTTTCTCCTCAGCTCCCTCCGTACGGACTTCAGCATCTCCCTATTCCCCGACCTGAAGATCCTCTATTATCTTATTAGTCCCACAATGGGGAAATTCCAGGATTGCAATAGCACAGGGATAGCAACACTCAGAGCAACAATCAGAAGGCAAGAAAAAACAAGAACATCTAGTAAACATATGTACATATTACTATAAATATATATATATATATATACTGTATATATAGACACACAGTGCAGAGCATTGTGGTTGGTGAATGTGCAGCAGAAAGTCTAAGCTCTCTCTTCGCGGATGCGGCGGGCCAGCTGGAAGTCTTTGGGCATGATGGTGACTTAGCGAAGAAGAGACCCACCAGGTCGGCCTTGCTGGCCTCCTACAGAGCCATGACGGCGAAGCTCAGGTCGGTCTTGAAGTCCTGAGCGATCTCCCTCACCAGGCGCTGGAAGGGCAGCTTACGGATGAGCAGCTCCGTGGATTTCTGGTAGCGACGGATCTCTCTCAGAGCCACGGGCCTGTAACGGTGAGGCTTCTTCACTCCGCCGGTGGCCGGAGCGCTTTTCCGAGCAGCCTTGGTGGCTAGCTGCTTCCTGGGGGGCTTTTTCCTCCAGTAGATTTTACGGGCGGTCTGCTTGGTTCTTGCCATCGCTCTTTATTATTCTGTCTTATATTTCTTGCACGGCGCCTAAACTCCAGCCCGGCACCCGCGTCGTTTTCGCTACAGCTCCCGGTATGTCGAGTTTCCCCATTAGCACCGGGCGGCGGCCGAGTGCTAGCTAGCACCAGCTCCTCCCTGCTGTAACGTCTCCCACTGTAAACAGCGGCTCCGTCCGCCGACTCGGGAGACCCCTGGGGCGATCTGTGTGTCCGTGATATATATATATATATATATAGAGTGAAAGGTGTAGAAAGAAGAAGGAAGATAAAAAAAAAAGGCTGTTGCAATGGGCAGCCAACTTGTGTGGCGCCGTCGGTCCGACGGAACCGGAACTGGTTCATTGCAGGGATCTTGAATGTCAGCCAACCAGAATGGGTGGTTTGTATTCTGGCCGGCCACCTCCACCACAAGAACTCGCCGCCCTCCCAGTCTGGCACGCTCACAGGTGGCTGTGGTGATGCAGCGCCCGGTGGGTTCCCACTCCTGTGGGTCTGCCTCATCTGTACTGGGCAGCAGTCCGGGCTGGACCAGGGAGATAGTAGAACCGGTGTCGATCAAGGCCGGATCGGTGTGCTGTCCAAGCTGCACTGCAGGTACATCCCTAGTGAGTGTCCAATTTGGCCCAAACGTGGTGACAGTTCATCGGGGAAAATGTCTGTGGGAGGCGGCAAGTCCCCGTCCATACCACCTCGCTCTAGTTTAAAGTCGGCGAGGGGATGGTTTGTCACGGGGTGGGTGCTGGGCAGTACTGCACGTTGTGTCCTGGCTCCCCGGAGCGGAAGCACCCTTCCTTGCGCTGCCGTTGTCGTCTTCTCACTGGCCGCGCCGCAGTGGTCTGGTGCAGTTCCTCCTCCTCCTCCTTGCTCTCAGCTGTGGCCTGGAAAGCACTCTGTCTCGGCAACAACACATCAGCTGCATAATCCATCAACAGTCCCACCCACTCTGCTTCTGCCACAGCCGTCTCCCAGCTGTTTGCGATGTGAATCCGGATGTGGTCCTGGAGCTGGGCCGGGCGGAGCCCCCGGATGAAGTGCTGGAGGGCGAGCTTCTCCACTGCCCCCGGCTCGAAATCCAAGTAGCCACACTGCATCAGCAGCCGTATGTCCGCTGCGTAGGCTCCAAGGCTTTCTCAGTTGCCTCGCTGGTGGTTGGCCAGCTGTTTCTGGGTGTGCTCAGCATTGGCTGCTCTCTCAAACCGCCTCCGGAGTGCTCCTTGTAGCACTGGCCAGCTGTGACCTCCTCAGGCCGGAAGTCAGACAGCGTGTGGACAGCCCCGCCCTCCAGGGCCAGCGTGACCTGCACAGCGGTCTCTTTGGGTGTCCAGCCATTCAGCGCAGCAGCTAGCTCGACCTGGACCAGATAATTGTCCAGCAGGGTTTCGCTGCCAAAGCGGGGGAGTTTGTCCTGTTGGCAGATTGGTGGGACGGTCGCCTCTTGGTCGATCGCCGTCCCTGGTTGCAGTGGAATCGTTAGCCCGTCCTGCCTTGAAAAGGGGGGGATGCAGGGCCGGTTTGCTCTGCTTGGCCCACCCTGCCTTGAGAAAGGCGGAAGGCGGGGTATGCTGGCCCCGTCGGGTCCGCAGCTCCATTCATCCCGGCAAGCAGCTCCGGGGGTCGGTGTGTCGGCTCTGTTGTCCATCTCCAGCTGAGTGATGAGTCGCTCGAGCTGCTGAATCTCCGTCCTCATGACGTCCTCATGACGTCCGGCTTCCATCTTCTCCGTGATCCCACTTCTGACACCAGTGTGACGTTGCAAGGGTTCACACAATAAGGAGAGATGACTTTGACGAAACAGGCTATATTTATACACACACTCACAACACAGAATGGAGGGGAGGTCATTTACACAGAACCTTGTTTCGCTCATGGTGGCACAGACACATGATTTGGCACAAATAGGGAAACAACGCTGTCACAACTGGTCTTATTACACAGTTATAATGGCACACACGAATAACACTTTGAACACACAGATACAGTTCTTGAATCTTGAAACCTGAAAATTTACGTTTCTAATGTTTTGTCTTGTGCTGGATAATTTTTGCTCAGCTTTAAGGTAAAGCTGCCTGCTCCTGTCTGTCAGTGTTGATGCCTTGGTCTTGCACGCTCACCTGCCGATCCACACTCATCAGTTCCACAACGCCTGCCATCAGACCGGACTCTCCTCACCTTCGGTCCCTTCCCCCCCCCCCCAATCATTACGAGGCACTTTCTGGACAGCAGGCGTGGATGTCACACCTGGGAGCTCCAGACACTTTCTACTGATTTGAAGGACAGCTCATCTAATCCTTCACCTGCCGGGTTTGACTTCTTAATAGTAAGCTAGCGCCGATCAGCTCTAGAATTACAATTTCTCTTCTGCATTATTCTGACCGTCTTCCCTTTAGGCCGTTCCCGGTGGTGAAGGCAAACGCCTGTGGTTATTACTTTTTTTTGTAACTTTGATTTTTATTCATTTTTCATCATATTTATTACATTCAGATCATAGTCTATATTTAAAAAAAGGAGCTAGAGAAAGAAAGAAAAAAAAAGAAAAGAAGGGGGGGGGAACAAATGTTGGAGCATCAAGTTTTAAGTTTCCATCTCTTAATTCTTCTGGTTTTTCCAGTGTCTTTGGTTATTCTTTCAATTTCTGTCTCGTTGTTGCATTTTGTAGTGTGTCCATTTCCGCCATTTTTTTCATATAGTCCTTCTTGCATTCTTTGTCGATATGTTAGTTTTTCCATCAAACGTATATCCTCAACAATGTCAGTCCATTGCTCTTGGTCAGGAAGAACTTCTGATCGCCATTTTCTTGTGATTTTTTTTTACATGCAATCAGCAAGATTTTAACTAGATATCTGTCCTCAGCCTGTATTACATTATCTTTTTTAAGATCACATAAATACATCAAGTTACAGTTCATTGGTATATTATATCCTAATATCCTCTGTATTGTCACATATATAGATTTCCAGAATGGTGAGATTTTGCAGCATTTCCAAAACATATGTGAGTGGTCTGCATTTTGAGCCCCACAGCCCCTCCAGCATAAAGATTGGGTATTTGTATATTTTCTTTGAATCTGTGGTGTAATGAAATAACGAATCAGGTTTTTCCATCCAAATTCCCTCCATGTCCTTGAACTTGTTGATGTGTGTTGTGTTTTCCATATTTCCTGCCAGCTTTCTTCTGTTATGTTTAAATTTAGCTCTTTCTCCCATTTCTCCTTTATATAGTTACTTGAATGCTTGTTTGCCATAAGTTTCTGATATAGCTTTGAAATAATTCTTATTTTATTTCCTGTATATGAACTTAAAATGAATTGTATAATCTCGCTCACATCTGTGTGGAGGTTATGTCTAATCTTCCTCATATAATAGTCTCTCATCTGCAGATATCTGAAGAATTCCGATCTTTCTAGTTTAAATTTTCTTCTGATGTTTACAAAGCTCCCGAAATCTTTTTTTCCGATATTGCCCCATGCTGTGATTTCCTTGTTCATCAGATTTTTGTATCCCCTATCTTGCTTTGCCGGTTCAAACTGACTGTCAAATGCTACCCATTTCAATAGTTTTATGTCCTCCTTTATGTTTTACTTTTGTACTATTTTATACCACAGTTCCAAAGTAAATTTAGTGATTGGGTCTATTTGTTTGATTTGCTTATATGCATCCTTATCTCCTATTATGCTTTGTACTTGGAGTCCCTCAATTTCCTTTTCCATTTTGCCTCATATCCTCCGTCGCACCAACATATGATATATCTTATTTGTGCTGAATAGTAATATTCCTTTAGACTCGGTAGGCCCATGCCTCCTTTCTCTTTTGGTAACTGGAGAGTTTTATATTTCACTCTTGGCTTTTTACCTCCCCAAACAAATCTCGATATCATCCTGTCCCACTTTGAGAACTGGGCACCAGGAATCTCTGTTGGTAGGGCCTGGAAGAGGTAAAGCAGTCTAGGTTGTATGCTGATTTTGACTGTCTTAATTTTTGAGTTCAGATCCATATTTAAGATTGACCATCTATCAATATCCTTTTTTATTTCTTGATCCAACCTATCATAGTTCGCTTTATAGATTTTGCTTAGATCTTTAGGTATGCTCACTCCATCCATCCATCCATCCATCTTCTACCGCTTTTCCGGAGGTCCGGGTCGCGGAGGCAGCAGTTCAAGCAGAGAAGCCCAGACTTCCCTCTCCCCAGCCACCTGCTCCAGCTCTTCAGAGGGGATACCAAGGCGTTCCCAGACCAGCTGGGAGACATAGTCTCTCCACCGAGTCCTGGGTCTGCCCCGGAGTCTCCTCCCAGTGGGACGTACCTGAAACACCTCAAGTGGGAGGCGTCCAGGAGGCATCCTAATCAGATGTCCATACCACCTCAACTGACTCCTTTCAATGTGGAGGAGCAGCGGTTCTACTCTGAGCCTCTCCCGGATGACTGAGCTCCTCACCCTATCTCTGAGGGTGAGTCCAGCAATCCTACGGAGAAAGCTCATTTCAGCCGCTTGTATCCGCGATCTCGTTCTTTCGGTCATTACCCAAAGCTCGTGACCATAGGTGAGAATAGGAACGTAGATTGACTGGTAAATCGACAGCTTGGCCTTAGAACTAAGCTCCCTCTTCACCACAACAGACCGGTACAATGTCCGCATCACTGCAGATGCTGCTCCAATCCATCTGTCGATCTCTCGCTCCATTTTCCCCTCACTCGTGAACAAGACCCCAAGATACTTAAACTCCTCCACTTGGGGCAGGAGCCTGTCCCCAACCCGGAGAGGACAATCCACCTTTTTCCGGCTGAGGACCATGGACTCGGACTTGGAGGTGCTGATTCTCATCCCAGCCGCTTCACACTCAGCGGCAAACCGTCCCAGCAAGAGCTGTAGGTCATTGCTGGATGAAGCCAACAGGACAACATCATCTGCAAACAACAGAGATGAGATCCTGTGGTCACCAAGCATGACACCCTCCATTCCCTGGCTGCGCCTAGAAATCCTGTCCATAAAAATTATGAACAGGATCGGTGACAAAGGGCAGCCCTGGCGGAGTCCAACTCTCACTGGGAATGACTCCGACCGAGTGTTGGCAATACGAACCAAACTCTCACAACGGTCGTACAGAGATCGAATAGCTCGTAACAACAAGCCCGATACCCCATACTCCCGAAGCACCCCCCACAAAAATCCACGAGGGACGCGGTCAAATGCCTTCTCCAAGTCCACAAAACACATGTAAACTGGTTGGGCAAACTCCCACGAACCTTCAAGAATTCTCGAGAGGGTAAAGAGCTGGTCCGATGTCCCATGGCCAGGACGAAAACCACATTGCTCCTCCTGAATCCGAGGTTCGACCAACGGCCGGACTCTCCTCTCCAGTACCTTGGCATAGACCTTCCCAGGGAGGCTGAGGAGTGTGATCCCTCTAAAATTGGAGCACACCCTCCGGTCCCCTTTTTTAAAGAGAGGAACCACCACCCCGGTTTGCCATGCCAAAGGCACTGCCCCCGACCTCCACGCAATGTTGCAGAGGCGTGTCAACCATGACAACCCAACAACATCCAGGGCCTTGAGGTACTCAGGGCGAATCTCGTCCACCCCCGGGGCCCGGCCACCAAGGAGATTTTTAACCACCTTGGCGACCTCAGCCCCTGTGATAGACCTGTGATAGTTTAGAAAGCTTGGGATCAGTCCGCCAAGGTCTCCGCCTTTGACCGCCACCTAATCCACATAGCACCGGACCCCCATGATCCCTCCTGCAGGTGGTGAACCCACTGGAGGGCGGACCCATGTAACTCCTTCGGGCTGAGCCCGGCCAGGTCCCATGGTTGGAAACCCGGCCACCAGACGCTAGCCTTCGAGCCCCTCCCCCAGGCCTGGCTCCAGGGTGGGGCCCCGGTCAGAATCAGAATCAGAATCAGAAAAGATTTATTGCCAAGTACATTAACAGATCACTGATAACATACGAGAGAATTTGACTTGACACAGAAAATGAACCTGCATTTCCAGTGACACGGCTGCATCGGGGACGCGTCTGCCAACAGGATAGAGGGTACAGATAGCATAAGAATAAGAATAATACAAGGAACAATAGGAAGGAGCAAAAAAATCATTGATTCAGAATACCGGTTGCATAATCAATCAATATTATGATTACAAGGAAAAAAAAAGCTCTCAATGCACATTCGCGGACAAGATTCACAGGACACAAGAGAGCAGTGTGTGTATCTTTATTCAGTTCGTGGATCAATATGTGTGCACTGTTGAAGCAAGTGTTGTGATAATAAGAGAACAACAAGGGCACTTGGCAGGAGATGTTTTGTCTGGCTGCCCGCCAATCGTCCTTGCGATTATCTGAGCAGGTGCTGTCCAAGGCCTTGTGCTCGATGTTTTGAAAACACAGACTGCAGACAGCCAGGAGGAATTTTCATGGGGAAATTGGGCCAAATAGGACTGATCACAGAGAAGGAGCTTTTTATTTCTTCTGTAGATTCAGTACTTAATCCTTCATTGGGGGGCTTTGAGTCCGTCGTGGAAAGACCTAAGCGTGACCATGATGTAATCCACCTTCCGAGACAGTTCTCCATTTGTCGCTATCAGGGTCTTCTCCAATTTTTCAATTTGATAGATGCACCTCGCCTGGCCAGCATTTTGATAGGTTGTATCCATCTTCAGCAATTTGCGGTACACCAGGACAATCCCAGTTCCAATCAGAAAGATCCCAATCACCATTATTACGAAGACATACAAATCTTCAATATCTTCGATAGAGAGATTAGTGAGACACAAGATCCTCCAATTACTTGTGTCACGTAAATAGCCCGCTGGAGCCGTTCCTGCGGGGCAGACAGCTTCCCCCGGAGCACTTTTCCTTGTTGAAAAAATAGTGTCAATTGTGTTCAAAGCCCAGCTTATTAACTCCATAATTTCTTTCGACGGTCGCAGTTAGACGCAGACAGACAACAGCAAGCTGGGATCCAGTAGTTGGGGGGGAAGGAAAAAAAAGTCAGAGCAAGAGAGAAGGAAAAAGCGTCTGCTCTCTTGGGAGGGCGGAAGTGAAGGATGGAAGAGGGCGGAAGTGAAGGAGGGCGGAAGTGTAACCCCATACCGGGCGGGGTACACTGAATCCTTGATATACAATTTATCATGAGAGTCTGTTGGATCGTTCTTAGTCTGGCCCTTCACCCAGGACCAGTTTGTCTTGGGAGACCCTATCAGAGGCAAATTGCCCCCGGACAACATAGCTCCTGGGATCACTGGGGCACGCAAACCCCCCCACCACGATAAGGTGACGATCCATGAGAAGGATGCTCACTCCAAGGTATTTTATTTCTTTTTGTTTCCAGTTTAGTTTGATCTTATCAGTTATCTGGTTTAGAGGGTTATAGTGGAATGTCAGTATTTGTGTTTTTGTTATGTTTATCTTGTATCCTGATAATTTTCCAAAATTTTCTATCAAGTTCATCATTTCCATTATTGATTCATCTGGTTGTTCAAAGTAAACTATAATATCGTCTGCAAATAGCCCAATCTTGTGTTCCGCTCCCTTTATTGTTACACCTTTTAATTTCTTATTTTGTCTCATCGCTTGAGCCAGTGGCTCTATGAACAGAGCAAACAAGGTGGGCGATAGGTAGCATCCCTGCCTAGTTGATCTTTGTATATTTACTTTGTCTGTTAAGCTACCGTTTATCTTGATTCTTGCCACAGGTTTTTGATACAGTGTCTTTATGCATTGTACTGATTTTTCGTTAAATCCAAAGCGTTCCAGCACATTATATAGGAACTTCCAGTTAACCCTATCAAATGCTTTTTCTGCGTCTAAACTCATTATTACTGCGCTTTTCTTTTCTTTATGTATTTGATTAATTATGTGAACAGTTCTCCTGATATTGTCATGTGTTTGGCGTCCCTCTATGAAACCAGTTTGATCATCCTCTATCAATTCCGTCAAGAATGTCTTTATTCGTTGACATATAATTGTTGTATATATTTTATAATCCACATTTAATAAAGAGATTGGCCTATAGTTTCCGCATTGTTCTCTATCTTCCCCTGGCTTTAAAATCACTGAAATAATGGCTTCGTTCCATGATGGAGGTATTTTTTAGTTGTTTAATGTCCAATTAAATGACTTTAGGAGCTGTGGCGTGAGTTCTTCTATAAACAGTTTATAAAACTCAGACGGGTACCCATCACTACCTGGTGATTTACCGTTTTTAAGTGACTTAATCACATCTTTAATCTCTTGTGTTGTTATTTCTGCTGTTAGGAAACCAACAAAATGAAAAGCTATTGATGGCAAGTCCAATGTGCCTAGAAATTTTTTAATATCCTTAACATTTGTCTCTTCAGGTTGCGAGTATAGTTCTTGATAGAAATTATGGAATATTTCTTCGATGTTTTCTGGGTTAACTGTGGTTTTATTTGTGATGGGGTCCTTAATCTTATATACATTATTCAGTGTTTGTTGTTTTCTTAACCGTTTTGCCAGCAGTTTTGTGGCCTTTGGCCCCGTTTCATAATATTTTTGTTTTAAATATCTATTTTTCCTTTCAATTTCATCTCTTTGTATTTCTTTTATCTTTATTTTTTCTTCCTTAATTTCTTGATATATTTTTGGGTCGTTTGTGCTTTGATGTTTACGTTCTAATTCCCTCAGTCTCTCACATCTTTGTTCATATGTTTCCAGTTTAGACTTATTTGCTTTTCCTGATTCAGCAATTAATTTACCTCTTAACACGGCTTTTAGTGCATCCCATAGTATTGTTGGGTCCACTTCTTCATTGTCATTCTCTTGGATATACTCGTTTATGTTTACTTTTATTCTTTCTTTCATTTTCTCATCATTTAACAGTCCTACATTAAGTTTCCATGTTGTTTGTCGTTTTCTATAGTTTAAATATATTTCCATGTATATAGGATTGTGGTCTGATATTTCTGCCCCTTCAATCCGACAATTTCTCACCCTGTGTCTGTCACCTTCATTCATAAGGAAGTAATCTATTCTAGAGTGTACTTTATGGACTGCTGAATAATGTGTATAGTCTTTTTCGAATCAGGAAGTTAAGTGGATCTACAAGGTGGAGGTGAGGGCAGCTGAAGTGGATGAAGAGTGGAAAGGTGGTTAGTTCAGATGATGCTGTATACCTGTGGAGGTATGGAGATGTTTAGGAGAGATGGCAGTGGACTTTTTAACCAGATTGTTTAACACAATCTTGGAGAGTGAGGGGATGCCTGAGGAATTTGTTTTGGTACTGATTTTGAAGAACAAAGGTGATGTTCAGAGCTGTAGTAACTACAGAGGCACAAAGTTGATCAGATACACTATGACTATATGGAAGAGCTGTTGAAGCCAGGTGAAGAAAAGAGGTGACAATCACAGAGCAGCAGTATGGTTTCACACCAAAAAAAAAAAAAAAAAGAGTACTACAGATACATTGTTTGCTTAAAAGCAGGGTCACCAACTCTCATGCCCCTGATGGGTGACACCCGCTTTTGGCACCTTTCACCCACCAACCCACCACTCAATTAAATCTCATGCCAAATACTTCCAAGTACTCACCATATTTGACACACACATATACTCACATTAAAGCCCAGAAGGGAACACCTGCCTTTTCTTGTGCTATTGTTAGCATTAGCACATGCCTTTGCTGAGCTTCTAGCATGACTGTCTTTGTGCAGACATATGGGAATATGTGTGTAGTGCAAACTCACGTACATGCATGAGCACTTTTGCTCAAGCATATGCCTGTGGATATACTTCAGCTCATGCACGTGCCTGTGCACATGCATGCACTTGTACTACACATACTCCCCACGACTGCATAAAGACAGCCATGTTGAAAACTTAGCTTTCACAAAGCTTTCAGGAAGATTACACTATACAAAATGCTGAACAGTTAAGGATCTTATACAAGCTCCATGATGCACCAGTGATGGTGTTGTCTATTGGAGAGAAAGCTGTGTATTTATTAGGGTTCCAAGCAGCTGTGCTGTGGGAAGCTATTGTTTTCTTCTTCTTCTCTGCTAAAAGTGCGTGGGGAGCAAAAATGGTAATACGTAGAAACTTAAAATTTTACAGTCTGAACAGAAACTCTCCCCACTGCTCAGAGACAAAAAAAAAAAAAAAATAAAAAAAAAAAATAATCAAGGCATTGCATACATAGGTGTCGCTATAATTAAGTTTGGTTTTTTTTTCAAATATCTTGAGAAAGGCTGGGCCTAGTCTAGAAGTTCTTTCATCATTATATTCACTAAAACCTCCCACAACTTTTTGTCAATGTGGCAAACTCTGAAAATGAAGTTTTCTCCACCATATTTTCAAGAATGTGCAAGTGAACTCAAAATGAACTCCTCCTAGGCCATTCATCTAAATTACTTGAAATTAGGCAGAAATCATCTACAGACCTTGATAATGAAAAGTTGCTAAAGTTATCCAACAATATCAATTCGTTTTGATTTTCTAGGCCAATGAAGCTGTACAGTTTCTCTTTGGCTTGTAGTTTTGGGCTTAACTCCAGATATACTGATTCAAACTTGATGAAACTTCAGATTCAGAATCATAACAGTATTCAGATAGCCAGCAAAATTCATGCAATTCTGTTAATGTAAAAAAAAAAAAAATCATGTTTACAAAATATGTCAGCCATTTTGTCTTGTCAATGGAACATTTTTATTTATTTATTTATTTTTTTGAGGATGTAACCCAAAGCAGTAGTATGGTGTAGGGGTTAAGATACTCATCTGTCATGCAGGAGCCCTGGGTTCAAATCCTTCTGGTAATGTGCCATTCCTCTAAAATGCAACATATAAGTTGCAAGTTAAGAAAAAAATGCAAAACACAAAGCGTGTGGGCGGTTCGGTTAACCCCCACAACAGATTAAGGACAGTCAGCTCTCTTCTCTCGGTTTTTCCCGCTGCACTACTGAGATGTAATTCATGTATTGTGATGCAATGTGCTATGCATGTATTGTGATGCAATGTGCCATGCATGTATTGTGATGCAATGTGCCATTCATGTATTGTGATGTAATGTGCCATTCATGTATAGTGTTCATGCGTCCTGTCCTTACTGTGACCTACAGACAGATCAATATGTAGATGTGCCTTGTAACCTCTTTGTCCGCACCTGGAGCAGAGGCTAGCAAATCTGCCTGTTGTTATGTAGGTCTCTTAAATGCAAATGTCTCATGCCTGTTCTGCAGTCCCTTTTGATCGTACCAACCGCTGTGAATCCACTTTGATGTATTGTCTGAGTTGGGTATAAATACTGCACAGGTTCTGTGACTCGCTCTCTCAATCTCACTTCTGCAACTGCTGCTGCTGGACACGGACTTTGTGTCCTCCTTCTCCGAGAGCCGCTGAGCTCGCTCCCGGCGCGCATGCACGGCGCCGGGAGCGGAGCTCGTGATGGCGGTATGATTAATAAAACTCTGCTTAAAACCACAGCATCGCTGCTTATATTTTATCATGCCGCTGCACTGGTGACCCCGAAGACGCACATGCTTTGTGCGAAGCAACCTTCTGATCTGGACAGCTGCACTGGTGACCCGTTCTTCAGGATGAGATCTGCACGTCTGAGATCTGCTCATCCATGCTGGACCGGCCGCGCTCGCAGCTTCTCCACACGAGAGCGCATGCACCTCGTCCCTTCTCCACGACGGCAACCTCCAGGGCCGGCGGAAAACGCAACACGTGGACTTGAAAGCACCACGGCCGAGCGGTGCCCAAGATCGTCTATTCCCTCCCACCGCTCCAACGCATCTGCACGAGCCTGAGGGACAAAAGATCGTCTATTTCCTCCCACCGCTCCAACGCACCATGGCCAAGCTGCAGCCACAGCTCAAACCTGGATTTTATCGGCGCCGTCTGCGCCGATCCCCACCAAGATTCTGCACCCTGGTTCTCCTCTCCAGCTGGCCCACCCATGCACGGAGCCCCCGCGCACGCACTGGGGAGTTACAAGGACGGCGCATCACGCACGGGACAAATACGGCTCTTCTGACCGCCTTCCTTCTGCTGCACACAGGCCCTTCAGGGTTGCTTGTTCACCTGAGGTACGCAAGCAATTTGTTCACAGGATTTACTGATGGTCTCAGCCACGGCGCACAAAGGGATTTCAGCCGTCAGCTGTTCCCGGGGGTTTTAGGGTTGCTCCTGCACCTAAGTCAACACGCCAGTCCCTCTGCTTCTTTTTTTTTTCTTACAGCCGCTACGCAGCCTCGCCGCTCCGGTTTTCTTCATGGCCACGAGAGGAGCCAGAGACTAATTTTTCTTCTTGTGGACCTCTGCACGTTCAACGGGACAGCCCTTCGACATCGCGGACCCACAAGCAATTTTTGCGCGGCTCGGACGAGTTCACCGTCCCCCTGCCGGCACTTACCCCCCTCCTCCCTCCCCCTCCGCCTGCAGCAAGCTTCTCCCACAGCTCGCTCCCATAGAGGGATTATCGAGGTCTCGGCCCCCTGCCGTGCCCTCTGGGGGGGAGTGTGTGGGCGGTTCGGTTAACCCCCACAACAGATTAAGGACAGTCAGCTCTCTTCTCTCGGTTTTTCCCGCTGCACTACTGAGACGTAATGTGCCATTCATGTATTGTGATGCAATGTGCCATGCATGTATTGTGATGCAATGTGCCATTCATGTATTGTGATGTAATGTGCCATTCATGTATAGTGTTCATGCGTCCTGTCCTTACTGTGACCTACAGACAGATCAATATGTAGATGTGCCTTGTAACCTCTTTGTCCGCACCTGGAGCAGAGGCTAGCAAATCTGTGTAACTGAGGTCATCCTGCGCAGTTCGCCCACTCGGGACACGAACCCGCGACCTACCAGTCAACTACACAGTTCGAGCATGGGAGACACAGCACGATCGCGCTGAGCTAAAGGTCCGACCGATAGCTCAGCACTACCGATACTGTATGAGGCTTTTCGGGAGGGAGGTTTACTAACGTTCTACGCCGAACAGTGCTAGTTGGCATCCGTTACACTCTCCCCCTTAAACCTCACTCCCATCCCGGGTTCACGGCACCAGTGTAACTGAGGTCATCCTGCGCAGTTCGCCCACTCGGGACGCGAACCCGCGACCTACCAGTCAACTACACAGTTCGAGCATGGGAGACACAGCACGATCGCGCTGAGCTAAAGGTCCGACCGATAGCTCAGCACTACCGATACTGTATGAGGCTTTTCGGGAGGGAGGTTTACTAACGTTCTACGCCGAACAGTGCTAGTTGGCATCCGTTACACTCTCCCCCTTAAACCTCACTCCCATCCCGGGTTCACGGCACCAGTGTAACTGAGGTCATCCTGCGCAGTTCGCCCACTCGGGACGCGAACCCGCGACCTACCAGTCAACTACACAGTTCGAGCATGGGAAACACAGCACGATCGCGCTGAGCTAAAGGTCCGACCGATAGCTCAGCGCTACCGATACTGTATGAGGCTTTTCGGGAGGGAGGTTTACTAACGTTCTACGCCGAACAGTGCTAGTTGGCATCCGTTACATCTGCCTATTGTTATGTAGGTCTCTTAAATGCAAATGTCTCATGCCTGTTCTGCAGTCCCTTTGATCGTACCAACCGCTGTGAATCCACTTTGATGTATTGTCTAAGTTGGGTATAAATACTGCACAGGTTCTGTAACTCACTCTCTCAATCTCACTTCTGCAACTGCTGCTGCTGGACACGGACTTTGTGTCCTCCTTCTCCGAGAGCCGTTGAGCTCGCTCCCGGCGCGCATGCACGGCGCCGGGAGCGGAGCTCGTGACGGCAGTATGATTAATAAAACTCTGCTTAAAACCACAGCATCGCTGCTTATATTTTATCATCCACCGCAGTCAGCCATTTTGTCTTGTCAATGGCACATTTTTATTTATTTATTTATTTTTTTGAGGATGTAACCCAAAGCAGTAGTATGGTGTAGGGGTTAAGATACTCATCTGTCATGCAGGAGCCCTGGGTTCAAATCCTTCTGGTAATGTGCCATTCCTCTAAAGTGCAACATATAAGTTGCAAGTTAAGAAAAAATGCAAAACACAAAGCATCTGCATCAAAATGGCAACACAGGTGTTGCAAATACTCATGGCAACTGCAAATAGAGAAATGCCCTGCAAATGCATAAAAGAACAGCAAATACAGAAATGTGCTGCAAAACCAAACCCCAGGAGGACACAATAAAGTAATGGACCAAATTAGGAAATTAGTTCAGACACACTACAAAAAGTGGTCAGAATAAGGTGCTTTTTTTAAAATAATAACTTTATGGACCTCTTGCCCAATGTAGAGTGGTGGACTTCTGCTTTACAATCTCCCCAGGACTTATATTTGTCCGTACCTAGTGCTTTCTCATCACGAAATCCATTTTATCACTTTACTTGTTGTACATATTAGAAACAGTGTGTTGATGTATCTTTTTTTGTTTACAAAGTTTGTGTTTCATATTTTGATCATTTTTGTAATTGTACAGTGCTGTTTAGCTGTTAGCCCAGTTAGCTTAGCACAGCTATCCTGTTCTTTATGTATCTCCCATTCTAAATATCACTGTATGGGCTATTATTAGCTTAGTTAGCTTCATGTTGCTCGTGTGTTATGGGGCTGTCTACGCTTACGTCACTGATCTCACGAACGCACAGAACAATGTGTGGAGTTAAAAACTGACGATTTCAACGTCTATGGCAATATTAGCTAAATTTCAACCACGGAAATGCCAAAATTGTGCACAGTTGGCTCATGTAGCTATCACCATCTTTTGAAAGATGGTGATAGCAATCAGAATACAAGTTTTTTTAGATTCATATCGGCCAGCAGAGATTACCAAAGGAGCATTTTGTGGGCTGCCTTTTCATACAGTGTAGTCGGATGGGAAATGTTGAAGTATCATAACAGCAGCTTAAAATTATCGTATTGCGAGGAAAATTATCGTACACACCCAGTTTTCATTCTGATGTGGCTCAGGACCATCTGCTTCAGTAAAACATTATCACAGATCGTGCATATTACAGCCTATAACGCAGTTTTACCTTTAAATAATTTAACAGATCAGTTGGGGGAAAAAAAACCCCACCTCTACCTGTGTGGAGTACAGAAAAGCCTGACTGAACAGCCCAAAATATCAGTCATACTCAACTATCTTCTATATGCCTTCTGTTTATCATATATCAAGGTTTTGCCTCATAAATATTTTGAGAAGTATTCTGTTTATACATAAGGAATAAACAATCAACCCACCTAAACTACTGCTAAAATGCACCTGATAACTGAAGCAGAAACCTGTTTCAATTTTATTGAGAACTACAGTATAATTCAGTGACATTTTTGCAGACATTTGCACGTCGCAGCAGCGACAGAAAGCTTTAGTACGTACTAATCCTAACAGGTTTGAACCACCCAATAAAACTGGTGTCTGCCCCCCCAATTTGTTTCTCAACCTGCTCGTGATGTTGCTTACTTGTTGAGTCTGCCGTTCCAGCTGCATTATCCTGTAATATAGTTTTTTATGGGCGAACTATACTGAGTCACTCACCAGAACTGTACTGGAATCCAGGAGTCACCAGCTGAATCACACACCTGAGCAGCAAACGAGCCCTGCCCACTCCATTTGGGCTACTCTCAGTTCAGCGAGTGGCAGACCGTTAGAGCTCCAGTATTATAACAGATTTTTTTAGTTTGACTCAGCACGTTTCAGTGAACTGTGGATCCCATCACTAGCCTCCATCCGAGGCTGCCTCTCTCATACTGTCTCCACACAGCCCACGCACATGAGATAACGCGTAAAAACAAATGTAGTATGTACAGACGTGGACAAAATTGTTGGTACCCCTTTGTTAATGAAAGAAAAACCCACAATGGTCTCAGAAATAACTTGAATCTGACAAAAGTGGTAATAAACAAAAATTCTATGAAAATTAACCAATGAAAATCAGACAATGCTTTTGAATTGTGGCTCAACAGAATTATTTTAAAAAACAAACTCATGAAACAGGCCTGGACAAAAATGATGGCACCCTTAACTTAATATTTTGTTGCCCAACCTTTTGAGGCAATCACTGCAATCAAACGATTTCTGTAACTGTCAATGAGACCTCTGCACCTCTCAGCAGGTATTTTGGCCCACTCCTCATGAGCAAACTGCTCCAGTTGTCTCAGGTTTGAAGGGTGCCTTCTCCAGATGGCATGTTTCAGCTCCTTCCACAGATCTTCAATAGGATTTAGATCAGGGCTCATAGAAGGCCACTTTAGAATAGTCCAATGTTTTGCTCTTAGCCATTCTTGGGTGTTTTTAGCTGTGTGTTTTGGGTCATTATCCTGTTGCAAGACCCATGACCTGCGACTGAGACCAAGCTGTCTGACACTGGGCAGCACATTTCGCTCTAGAATAGCTTGATAGTGTTGAGATTTCATTGTACCCTGCACAGATTCAAGACACCCTGTGCCAGATGCAGCAAAGCAGCCTCAGAACATAACAGAACCTCCTCCATGTTTCACAGTAGGGATAGTGTTCTTTTCTTGGTATGCTTCATTTTTGCGTCTGTGAACATAGAGCTGATGTGCCTTGCCAAAAAGTTCCAGTTTTGTCTCGTCTGTCCATAGGACATTCTCCCAGAAGCTTTGTGGCTTGTCAACATGCAGTTTGTCAAATTCCAGTCTGGCTTTTTTATGATTTGTTTTTAACAGTGGTGTCCTCCTTGGTCGTCTCCCATGAAGTCCACTTTGGCTCAAACAATGACGGATGGTGCGATCTGACACTGATGTACCTTGACCTTGGAGTTCACCATGAATGTGTTTAGAGGTTGTTCTGGGCTCTTTTGTTACCATTGATATTATCCGTCTCCTCCTGCGGCCACGTCCAGCGAGGTTGGCTACAGTCCCGTGGATCTTAAATTTCTGAATAATATGTGCAACTGTAGTCACAGGAACATCAAGCTGCTTGGAGATGATCTTATAGCCTTTACCTTTAACATGCTTGTCTATAATTTTTCTTTCTAATCTCCTGAGACAACTCTCTCCTTTGCTTCCTCTGGTCCATGTTTAGTGTGGTACACACCATGTCACCAAACAGCACAGTAACTACTTGTCACCCTTTAAATAGGCTGACTGACTGACTACAAGTTTGTAGACACCTGTGATGTTAATTAGAGGACACATCTTGGTTGAACATGTCCCTATGGTCACATTATTTTCTATCTTTTCTAGGGGTACCATCATTTTTGTCCAGGCCTGTTTCATGAGTTTGTTTTTTAAAATAACTCTGTTGAACCACAATTCAAAAGCATTGTCTGATTTTCATTGGTTAATTTTCATAGAATTTTTATTTATTACCACTTTTGTCAGATTCAAGTTATTTCTGTGACCATTGTGGGTTTTTCTTTCATTAACAGAGGGGTACCAACAATTTTGTCCACAGCTGTATCTGAACCGGAGAGCCCATGGAAAAAATCACTCTGCCCACCTTGACAACCATCCATACAGTGTTCCCCAGTACCAATGGGTACACTTTCTGCACAGTGGAGCTGGATGGAGTGGAGCTACCGCTGCTGCTCGACACGGGGCGGAGGGGTCGCTGCTGAATTGGGCCACGGTGAGGAAGTTTTTCCCCCACTACATAGTAAAGGGTAACTCAGCGCCGATTTATGGTTACGGAGGTGGCAGGCTGTGCACAGTTGGAATGTTGGAGTTAACAGTTTGGTACAAGTCTACGATGATGGCTGACTTCACGTTCCATGTGACGGCCTGAGGCAACAACATCATGGGCTGTGACTTGTTTTATGGACTGGGTTTCGCCATTAAAGGTGACGCTGGGGAAGAATGGTCGGGTTGTGGCCAGTGGAACCCTCCGGTTCCAGTGGTCGATGATGACGTTGTGTGGGACGAAGAACTAACGGACAGTATAGCTGTCAAGCAGGACCAGGCTCACTCAGGTTTGGCGCAGGAGGGTCTCAGTGCCGGCAGTACCGAGGTATCGGGGGTACCGAGCGTGACGGTGAGGCAGCGTGGTGGTGGAGTGGTTAGCACTGCGGCAGCACAGCAACTCACCCTTGGCTGGGGGATCCTGGGTTCGATCCCAGCCCCCGACCAACAGTGATCTGTGTGGAATTTGCATGCTCTCCCCATGTCTGTGTGGGTTTACTCCGGGGTTTCTCTGGTTTCCTCCCACATGCCAAAAACATACAAATTAGGTTAATTGGCCTCAAACTGGGGATTCTAAATTGTTCTTAGGTATGAATGTGAGAGTGAATAGCTGTCTGTCTCTCTGTGTTGGCCCCGCGATGGACTGGTGATCTGTCCAGGGTGGACCCTGCCTCTCTCCCAAAGATGCTGGGATAGGCTCCAGCCCCCTCCCCCCCACGACCCGAAAAGGATTAAGCGGAAGAAGATGGATGGATGGATGGATGGATGTGTTATCTTTCTCTAATATTTAAAATTGTTTGATGATCTGAAATATTTAAGTGTGACAAACACACACACAAAAAAGAGAAATCAGTAAGGGGGCAAATATTTTTTCACGCCACTGTATCTCCAGGAACAATCCAAGGTGATGGGAAGAGGACCTTCAACAGAACATGGTACCCACAGCATCCATGTCTTGAATACTCACAAAGATGGGACAGTGCATACTGTTTTGCTTGCAGACACTTTTCCTTTCTTAGTGCTCCTGAAGCACCCTTCAAAGCAGGATGATAATATTCCAGCTGGAAAAAGACTGTTGCATAAACAAACCATATGCGCATTGATAAAGTTTATTATTTCTGAGACTCTAGAAATGTAGATTGTTTTTGATTCATGCTATTTTAATGTGCCCCTCGCTTTTCTGATAATGTTCCCCACCCTGGCTCCCCCCATGAAAAATTTTCATGACACACCATTGGATATGAAGAAGACATTTGTTTGTTTGCAGAGTAGACGTTTAGGATTCTCTTCCATGGTCATCATAGACCGATGGAGGCCGACAACGATCCGATTTGTTTGTTTATTATTTAGTTATTTTTCCTCTTGTTAAAATGGAGGATATTATATATATAACGATCTGCAACCACAGTCACTATCACCTTTTCAATTTTGTTGTATGCTTAAATGCTCTTTTACGGGGCTGTGGAAAGAGAATGATTAATCAGATGATTTTACAATTAAAAAAAACTCCCAGTCACCACAGTGTCGGCCTGGTTCATGTCCGCCATATTGGAATCTCATTCCAATTTGCTGTTGAAAGTTGGCAACCCTGTTACAAGTGCTGATGGAAAAGTATAGAGAAGGTCAGAAGAAGTTGCATGGTGTCTTTGTGGATCTAGGGAAAGCATATGATAGGGTGCTAAGAGAGGAAGTGTGGTACTGTGTAAGGAAGTCAGGAATGGCATAGAAGTATGTGAGGGTGGTGCAGGACATGTATAAAGACAGCAAGACGGTGGTGAGGTGTACTGTAAGAATGACGGATGGAATGAAGGTGAAGGTAGGTCTATTTACACATTATGCTTTCTGTTTTTTTCTGATTTGTTTGGGGTCCACATTTCGGCCCTGTATGTGATTATTACTGAGATGATGTAGGTTTCCAGCAGTGTTAATATGACTGGAGTCTGTTTGGTATGCTTTTGTCCTGATTAATTTCACGTGATATTTTGTGTTGATATTTGCACGCAGGGTGATTCTAAGATATTTGTATTTGATTATCTTTTTTTATTTCAATATGTTTGGGAAGTGATGTTTCTTTCTTTTCCTCCGTTACTGCGTTAATTTTTTTCTTCCATAAAATTAACCCTTTAATATATAAATAATCATTTTTACATGACTACCTTTCAGTATATGAATGAATGAATGAATGAATGAATGAATGAATTTATTTCGGATAGTACATTACAGGTTAAAAGAAACTGTATAATATAACAACAAGGTCAAATTAGACAAAGACTCCTTCTACTATACAATTCCACGTGAGTTATCCGAAATGGGTGATGGCTGAAGCCGCAGCTTATATTGCCCACCCATATTCCATCCAAGAATTCAAAGGAGAAAAAAGAGAAAACAAGACAAGAGCGATTACAATTTAAAACAAGGCTAAGACAAAATATGACTGAGAGAAAAAGAAAACTGAGCTAGTCTAAGTTAAGCGGTTACTATTCAAAAACAAATCTAAGACATAGTGTCACAGAGAAAAAAGAAAAACTAAGCTATAACACAACACAGGCTGGAAATGTCAATCCTTATGTGAGTTTACATGTCGTCTTGTAAATATGTTTGGAGTATTTCTTCCTTTAGTTTTTGTTTAAATTGTCCAAGCTTTGTACATGATTTTAATTCAGGTCCAAAATCGTTCCATAATCTGACACCTTGCACTGAAATACAGTGTTGCTTGGTAGTTGTTCTCACTGTAGGCTTTTGAAATATACATGTTCCTCTGAAGTGATATCGTTTCTCCCTTGTTTGGAACAACTTTTGGATATTTGCGAGCAGTGATAGATTCTTCACTTTGAACATTATTATTGCGGTTTTAAAGTCGATCAGATCTTTCAACTTGAGAGTTTTTTGTTTAAGAAAAAGTGGGTTTGTTGGTTCCCTGTAAGCTGCTTTGTTGATTATTCTAATAGCTCTCTTTTGAAGCATAAAGAGTGGATATATGTTTGTTTTATATGTATTTCCCCATACTTCATTACAATATGTCATGTATGGGAGTATTAATGAATGATACAAGGTGTATAGTGTGGGTTGATTCAGCAAATTTTTCACTCTGTGTAATATTGCAATTGATTTGGATACTTTACCTTTTATATAATTAATATGTGGCTTCCAACACAGTTTGTTATCAATTATTACTCCAAGGAATTTAGTTTCGGATACCCTTTCAATCTCTACACCATTTACACTGAGTTTGGGTACTGGGTAGTTGTGATGGTTGTTAAAGACTATAAATTTTGTCTTGCTTAAATTGAGCGTTAATTTGTTTGAATCAAACCACAGTTTCAGCTTTCCTAATTCCTTTCCGAGTGTATCCAGAAGTTGTTCCAAGTTGTTTCCACTGCATAGCAGGTTAGTGTCATCAGCAAACAATATTAAGTCCATTTTTTCTGAAACTTTACATATATCATTTATATACATATTGAATAATAATGGTCCCAAAACTGAACCCTGTGGGACTCCACAGGTGACCTTCAGTAGCTCTGAGTTTTTGTTGTTAACCACATACAAACTGATATCTATTCTTTAAGTAACTTCTTAACCAGGACAGTGCTACCCCTCTGATACCACAATTTTGTAGTTTCTTTAATAATAGATTGTGATCTACTGTATCAAATGCTTTTTTAAGATCCAGGAATACTCCAACTGAATACTCTTTATTTTCAATGGCTGTTGATATTTTTTCTGTAAATTCCATTAAGGCATATGCTGTTGTCCTTTTGTGTCTGAACCCATATTGCTGCTCACACAATAAATCATTCTTCAGTATGAAGTTGTCAATTCTCTCATAGAATATTTTTTCAAGTATCTTGGAAAATTGCGGTAATAGTGAAATTGGTCTGTAGTTGGAGAGTTCCCCTCTGTCGCCTGTCTTGTAAATCGGAATTACTTTAGCTATTTTCATTGCATTGGGAAATATACCTGATTGGAGAGACAGGTTACAGATATACGTCAGTGGTTTCACTATGCATTCGATAACAGTTTTGACTAGTAGCATATCAATACCATCGCAGTCAGTAGATGTTTTACTTTTGAACGATTTAACAATTTCAATGACCTCTCTTTCGTCTGTGTTCTTTATGAAGATGGTGTCTTTTACAGCAGTGTTATTGCATATTGAATCACCTGTTGGCACCGTAGTGGGTATTTCTCGGGCCAGTTTAGGTCCAATGTTAACAAAAAAATTATTAAATTCATCTGCAGGTGAAGCTATATTCACATTCGGAGTCGATTTATTATTTTTTGGAGTGTTAGTTGGGTAGCTGGTATTTCTGCTTTTATTTCCAAGGATACTGTTGATTATTGTCCATGTATTTTTAATATTGTCTTTGTTTTTTTCCAGTTCTTTACTGTAATAGTCTCTTTTACTACATCTTATTATATATGTTAACTTATTTTTGTATGTTTTATACCACTGCTCTGCTTCTTTTGTCCTTTTCTTTATGAAAGCTTTATATAATAAATTTTTCTTTTTACACGCCTTTTGTAGTCCTTTGGTTAGCCATGGTTTGTCAGTAAATTTGTGTTTAAGCTTTTTTTTAACTAATGGGCAGTTTTTTTCATAAAGAGTGGTTACAATGTTTGTAAATGTGTCATAGGCTTCATTTACATCTGATACATAGACTTCTGTCCAGTCTTGCTTCAGCAAGTCCTCTTTAAAAGAACTGATTGCGTTTGGTGATTTGTGTCTGAACGATTTTGAGATTTTTTCTGGGTTGGGCCCCGTGTGGCCATGGATAAGTGCAAAGATTGGCAAGTGGTCGCTTATATCATTTATCAATAATCCACTTTCTATTTTCTTGTCGAGAACATTGACAAACAGGTTGTCAATAAGTGTAGCAGAGTGAGCTGTGATTCTACTGGGATGTGTTATTGTGGGATATAGACTCATGCTGTACATAGAGTTCATGAACTCTGTAACTACATTTTGTTGATGTGGATTAAGTAGGTCAATATTGAAATCTCCACAAATTGCTACCATTTTCTTACTAGTAATATTATTGTACAGCTCGACTAATTTATCTCTGAATGTCTCAATGCAAGTTCCCGGCGTTCTGTATATGCAGCTTATGATTAGATTTTTTGTTTTGTCTAGGTCAATCTCAACAGTAACACATTCCAGAATCCCTGGTAGTGCTAAGGACATTTCATTTACAAGCTTACATCTATATAGGTCATCAATATACAGTGCAACACCACCACCCTTTTTTGAGATCTGTTAATGTTAAACATCTGATATCCCTCTATTGCCATCAGGGGAGCCTGGTCTGCATTAAGCCAGGTTTCAGAGACTGCTATAGCTGTGAATTTTCTGTTTAGCTGTTTTAAATAGTCCTGAATCTGTGAGAAGTTTTTGTTAAGACTTCTGCTATTGAAGTGTATTATTGACAGTTTACCATCTAATTGCACTTGACTTTTGAATTGCTTTTCAGTGTAATATTCACAGTGGTTATGAATATTATTGAAAAAGTGGTTATCAGGATCAATATCATTCTCCATCTCTTGTGGTTTATGTTCAGCATAGTGGCATATTTTTAGAGTTTGAGTTTCCTCACTCTGTGTTTCATAGTCAGTGTTCATCTGTATTTATCTAAGTCAGTAGCATCTCTGATCATTATACTTTTTGTCTCCATAGAAAACAGCTTTATTATAGAGTCTCTTCACAGCCTTAACATGCAAAGTAATACATACTTTATGATATACCAGGGTCTAATGTTATTCTATCTCTCTGTGTGTCTGATAAAAGATTTCACCATATAGAAAATGAAGGACTGTGTAAACTACTTCTCCCAAACTGATGAGAACCAGTTCATGGCCCAAACCATCACAGTTGAAAACATGTAGTCATGCAGTGTTTTAAATGTTAAAAAGTTACAGTACAATAAAGGGTACATCCTGCGACCTAAAATCACTTCTATTTACAGAGAACAGCGGAGAAGATCACTGGTCCGTCACTTCACCCTTTTCAGGATGTTTCACATCAACAAGAAGTAACCAGGACTCACACTGTTGTCATCACCACCATGCACTGTTCTCCCTGTTTTAGTTGTTATAATAAAATTTAACAGGACAGTAAAATACATTTTCCTATTTTTTTTATTTTCTATACAAATCTTTCCTTAAGACCTGAGGTGGGTAGGGAAGCCAGAAATTGTTGTCAAGAAACATTACTCTGTCGAAATTGTTCAAGTATAAGAGTAGTTGGCAAAAAAGGTGAGTATGAAAGTATTCAGTAAAAAAAAGTTAATGGAGTAGTAATGACAGTTGTAATTTGCAAACTTTTTCTACTAAATTTGTGACTGTTTTCATATACAGTGGATATAAAAAGTCTGCACACCCCTGTTCAAATGCCAATTTTTGTGATGTAAAAAATGAGACCAAGATAAATCATTTCAAAACTTTTTCCACCATTAATGTGATCTAAAACTTGTACAACCCAATTAAAAAAACAAACTGAAATCTTTTAAGATAAGATAAGATAAGATAAGCCTTTATTAGTCCCACAACGGGGAAATTCCAGGATTGCAACAGCACAGGGATAGCAACACTCAGAGCAACAATCAGAAGGCAAGAAAAAAAAAACAAACAAAAAAAAAAACAAGCAAGCAAGAGCAGCTAATATACATATGTACGTATTACTATAAAATATATATATATACACACACACACACACAGACACAGTGCAGAGCATTGTAGCTGGATGGAATAAATATATGAATATATGAACACACAGTGCAGAGCATTGTAGCTAGATGGAATAAATATGTAAATATATAAACACCCACAGTACGGAGCATTGCAGCTAGGTGGAATAAATATGCAAGTATATAAACACACACAGTGCGGAGCAATGTAGCTAGATGGAATAATATGTAGATATATAAATATATAAACACACCCAGTGCTGAGCATTGTAGCTAGATGGAATAAATATGTAAATATATAAACACACACAGTGCAGAGCATTGTTGCTAGATGGAATGAAACAGCATAACCGTCTACTTAGTTATCCTACATGGTATGATTATGTGCCCATACATATTCTCACCCTCCATAGCGACCGGTAAGTTCCTAGTTGTATGCCGGAGGGGACCATTGTGTAAGTCTATTGCATCTTTTGCATTCAAAAAAACTATTAGTTTGTTACGTCTTTTTGCTATCTCTGCGAGCAGCCCTGCTTAGGTTGTACAGTCTGACAGCCGTTGGTAGGAAGGACCTACGAAACCTCTCGGTTGTGCACCTGGGATGATGTAGTCTGCTGCTAAATGAGCTCCTCAGTGCATTCAGTATGTCCTGCATAGGGTGGAACTCGGACTCCAGCAGAGATGACAGTTTAGCCACCGTCCTTCTCTCTCCTATCTCCTCCATCGGATCAAGGCGCTGCCCCAGGACAGAGCTAGCTTTCTTAATCAGTTTGTTCAGTCTCTTCCTATCGGCTGCAGTAATGCCACTGCCCCAGCAGACCACTCCAAAAGTGATGGCTGATGCCACCACCGTGTCATAGAATGACTTCAGCAGCGCCCCTTGTACACCAAAAGACCTGAGTCTCCTCAGCAGGAACAGCCTGCGCTGTCCCTTCTTGTAGAGTGCATCAGTATTGTGTGACCAGTCTAGTTTATTGTTCAGATGAACACCCAGGTACTTATAGGATGTCACCATCTCGATGTCTGTTCCCTGTATATTTACTGGTACTGTGAGGGGCTGCCCATGCCTGCGGCAGTCCACCACCAGCTCCTTAGTTTTCCTCGCGTTGATCTGGAGGCAGTTCCGATGGCACCAGTCCACGAAGTCCTGGATAAGCCCTCTGTACTCAGCTTCATCTCCATTGGAGATGAGGCCAACGATCGCAGAGTCATCAGAGAACTTCTGTAGATGGCAGTGTGTTGTGTTGTGTGAGAAGTCCGCAGTATAAAGAGTGAACAGGAAGGGAGCCAGCACCGTTCCCTGGGGGGCCCCCGTGCTACTGATGATCGTGTCGGACACACAGTCCCGGGTTCTCACAAACTGAGGCCGGTTCGTGAGGTAGTCCAGGATCCATGATGACAGGTGCTGGTCCACCCCTGCGCGCAGCAGCTTGTCCTTCAGGATCATCGGTTGGATGGTGTTGAAAGCACTGGAGAAGTCAAAGAACATGATCCTCACCATATTCCCGGGCTTCTCCAGGTGGGACAGAGAACGGTGAAGGAGGAAGATCACCGCATCCTCCACCCCAATGCCATGCTGGTAGGCGAACTGGAGTGGATCCATCGCTGGTTCCACCAGGGGGCGGAGGTGAGCAAGGAGCAGTCTCTCCAGGGTCTTCATCAAGTGGGACGTCAAGGCCACCGGTCTGTAGCTGTTCAGGTCTTTGGGGTGGGAAGTTTTTGGTACAGGTACCACACAAGATGTTTTCCACAGCTGTGGTACCCTCCCCAGTTTCAGGCTCATGTTGAAGATATACGTCACAATCCCACACAGCTGGTCTGCACAGGACTTGAGGAGCTTTGCGCTGATGCCGTCCGGTCCCGGCGCCTTCCTCGCCTTGATCTTCCTCAGCTCCGTCCTCACCTGGGTCCTGGTCAGGGTCAGGATGGGGGGCTGTGTGTTGGGAGTGGGGGGGTGTTGGTGGAGTGGGGAGTGGGCAGCAGGACTTGATTTCTTTAGAGGCAGCAGTGGTTGTTGTGCAGTCAGGGGGGAGGGCGGTTGGTCAAATCTATTGAAAAACAGATTCAGGTTGTTCGCCCACTCCCTGCCCCCTGTGGCCTGGGGGGAGGTATTCTGGAGCCCCGAGATGGTTTTGAGGTTTCTCCAGACCCCGCTGATGTCGCTCTGTTGCAGCTTGTCCTCCATCTTCTTCCTGAAGCTGTCCTTGCCTTCTCTGATCTTTTTCCTCAGCTCCCTCTGTACGGACTTCAGCATCTCCCTGTTCCCTGACCTGAAGATCCTCTTCTTCTCTCTCAGAAGTGTTTTTATCTCAGGGTTGATCCAGGGTTTGTTGTTTGAGTGACGCCGTATGGTCTTGGTGGGAACGGATTTGTCCACACAGAAGCTGAGGTAGCCCGTGAAGGTGTGAATGAGGCCATCGATGTCCTCACCATGTGGATCGCAGAGCTGCTTCCAGGCGGTGGCTTCAAAAACAGCCCTTTAGGGTGTCCATTGTCTCCTCAGACCATAACTCCACAGTGTGCATGGCCGGAGGTTGTCTGTGCACTAGGGGTTTGTACACCGGCCGGAGATGAACCAAGTTGTGATCCGATCTCCCGAGTGGGGGGAGTTGTGATGAGGTGTACGCCTCCTTAGTGTTTGCGTAGAATAAATCCAGTGTTTTATTGTCTCTAGTGTGGCATGTGACATACTGGGTGAACGTGGGTAGAATGGGAGACAGTGAAACATGGTTGAAATCGCCTGAGATGAGGAGAAGAGCATCTGGGCGTTCTGTCTGCAGCCTGCTGGTTACTGAATGGATGACGTCACGTGCTGTCCCAGCGTTCGCCGTCGGATTTGCATAAACAACAATGCAGATCACGTGTGAGTGTTCTCTCGGGAGATATGTAGGCCTCATGCTAACAGCTAGCAACTCAATGTCTTTGCTGCAGTGTCGTTGTTTAACAGTGATATGTCCCGGTCTGCACCAGTTGTTGTTAACATACATTATCACTCCACCGCCCCTAGCCTTGCCACTGTCTGGTGTTCGGTCAGCTCGTATCATGTGAAAACCCTCCAGCTCAATGTTAGCATCTGCTGCTAGTTCAGTTAGCCACGTCTCAGTAAACAAAAGGAGAGAGCACTCCCGGTATGTGCTATCATAACAGGAGATAGCCGCTAGCTCATCTAACTTTCCCAGTATCGACCGTACATTTCCCATGACAACAGATGGAAGGGAGGGTCTGTACCTTATATTTTTTGTCCTCCGCCTTACTCCAGCCCGGCAGCCGCGGCGTTTTCGCCTCAGTTCTCTCGGTATGTCGAGTTTTTCCAGTGGGACCGGGTGGCGGTTGAATGCTAGCAGCTGTTCTCTGCTGTATCGTATCCTGCTATAAACAGTGGCTCCGTCCACCGGCTCAGGAGACATTTAGGACGATCTGTGTGTCCGTGATATAAGTGGGGTGAAAAAAAAAGACGGATCAAAAGAGAGAGGAAGGGAAAAAGACTCGGAATCGAGCCGCTGTTGCAAAAGGCAGCCGACTCGTGTGGCGCCGAGAGAAAAAAAAAAAAAAAAGGGGAAAATAAAAAATAAAAAACTTACAATGACCGGGCGTGCATAAATATGCACACCCTTAAACTAATATTTTGTTGCAGCACCTTTGGCTTTTATTACAGCACTCAGTCTTTTTGGGTAGGAGTCTATCACATTAAGATGTGCCACGCAGACTGGCATTTGGAGCTGTTCATAATTCCCTCCACCTTGAATAAGGCCCCAGTTCTAGCTGAAGAAAAACAGCCCCAAAGCATGATGCTGCTACCACCACGCTTCACTGTAGGTATGGTGTTCTTTTGGTGATGAGCAGTGTTGTGTTTGTGCCAAATATACACTACCGTTCAAAAGTTTGGGGTCACCCAGACAATTTTGTGTTTTCCATGAAAAGTCACACTTTTTTTTTACCACCATGAGTTGTAAAATGAATAGAAAATATAGTCAAGACATTGACAAGGTTAGAAATAATCATTTGTATTTGAAATAATAATTTTTTCCTTCAAACTTTGCTTTCATCAAAGAATCCTCCATTTGCAGCAATTACAGCATTGCAGACCTTTGGCATTCTAGCTGTTAATTTGTTGAGGTAATCTGGAGAATTCTGACGCAATGAGCAAACACATTGTACCATTAGAACACTGGAGTGATAGTTGCTGGAAATAGGCCTCTATACACCTACAGTGGGGCAAAAAAGTATTTAGTCAGCCACCAACTGTGCAAGTTCTCCCACTTAAAAGATGAGAGAGGTCTCCAATTTTCATCATAGGTATACCTCAACTATGAGAGACAAAATGAGAAAAAAAAAATCCAGAAAATCACATTGAAGGATTTTTAATGAATTAATTGGTAAATTCCTTGGTAAAATAAGTATTTGGTCACCTACAAACAAGCAAGATTTCTGGCTCTCACAGACCTATAACTTCTTCTTTAAGAGGCTCCTCTGTCCTCCACTCGTTACCTGTATTAATGGCACCTGTTTGAACTCGTTATCAGTATAAGACACCTGTCCACAACCTCAAACAGTCAGATTCCAAACTCCACTATGGCCAAGACCAAAGAGCTGTCAAAGGACACCAGAAACAAAATTGTAGACCTGCACCAGGCTGGGAAGACTGACTCTGCAATAGGTAAGCAGCTTGGTGTGAAGAAATCAACTGTGGGAGCAATTATTAGAAAATGGAAGACATACAAGACCACTGATAATCTCCCTCGATCTGGTGCTCCACGCAAGATCTCACCCCGTGAAGTCAAAATGATCACGAGAACGGTGAGCAAAAATCCCAGAACCACACGGGGGGACCTAGTGAATGACCTGCAGAGAGCTGGGACCAAAGTAACAAAAGCTACATCAGTAACACACTACGTCGCCAGGGACTCAAATCCTGCAGTGCCAGACGTGTCCCCCTGCTTAAGCCAGTACATGTCCAGGCCCGTCTGAAGTTTGCTAGAGAGCATTTGGATGATCCAGAAGAGGATTGGGAGAATGTCATATGGTCAGATGAAACCAAAATAAAACTTTTGGGTAAAAACTCAACTTGTCGTGTTTGGAGGAGAAAGAACACCATACCTACTGTGAAGCATGGGGGGTGAAAACATCATACTTTGGGGCTGTTTTTCTGCAAAGGAACCAGGATGACTGATCCGTGTAAAGGAAAGAATGAATGGGGCCATGTATCGTGAGATTTTGAGTGAAAACCTCCTTCCATCAGCAAGGGCATTGAAGATGAAACGTGGCTGGGTCTTTCAGCATGACAATGATCAGAATCAGAATCAGAATCAGAATCAGGTTTATTGCCATTGTTCATGTAGTACACAAACTAGGAATTTGTCTCGGTACAATGCTGCAACATTAAACATGATAAGATAAGAGAAATAAACTATACATGTAATAAAGTGTAGGATAAGATTAAGTGATACTGGTCAACAGTTAAAATATATATTAGCCAGCAGCAGATACTGTGGAGAACTATATAGTGCAGTCGGTAATGCAGGAAGAAAACAGTGATGATTGACATGAGTCTGGTTGAGTTGCTGTACATGGTGCACGAGAGTCACTTAGTGTTCAGCAGTCTAATGGCAGAGGGGAAGAAGCTGTTCATGTGACGGGAGGTTTTAGTCTGGATGGACCGAAGTCTTCTACCAGAGGGGAGGGGGGCAAACAGTACATGACCAGGGTGTGAGGGATCGGCTATGATCCGGCCAGCACGCCTCCGGGTCCTGGAGATGTACAGATCCTGGAGAGATGGGAGCTTGCAGCCGATCACCTTCTCAGCAGTGCGCACGACGCGCTGCAGCCTTAGTCTGTCCCTGGCAGTGGCTCCTGCGTACCACACGGTTATGGAGGTGGTGAGGATGGACTCGATGATGGCTGTGTAGAACTGCACTAACATCTTGGTGGGTAGCTTGAGCTTCCTCAGCTGCCGCAGGAAGAACATCCTCTGCTGGGCTTTTTTGATGAGTGAGCTGATGGTCAGCTCCCATTTGAGGTCCCTGGTGATGGTAGTGCCTAGGAAGCGGAAGGAATCAGCAGTGGTGATGGGAGAGCCTGAGAGGGTGAGGGGGGGCAGAGGAGTAGTGACTTTCCTGAAGTCTACAATCATCTCCACTGTCTTCAGAGCGTTCAGCTGCAGGTTGTTATTGCTGCACCAGGACGCCAGCTGGGCCACCTCTCTCCTGTAGGCGGACTCGTCGCCGTTGGAGATGAGCCCGATGAGGGTGGTGTCGTCCGCAAACTTGATCAACTTGACAGACTGGTGGCTGGAGGTGCAGGAGTTGGTGTAAAGGGAGAAGAGTAGGGGGGAAAGTACACAGCCCTGGGGTGATCCGGTGCTGATGCTAGTATAGTCTGAGACAGTCTTTCCCAGCCGCACATGCTGCCTCCGGTCCGTCAGGAAGTCGATGATCCACCTGCAGAGGGAGTCAGGCACGTTGAGCAGGGACAGCTTGTCCCGGAGCAGAGCGGGGCGGATGGTGTTGAATGCGGAGCTGAAGTCCACAAACAGGATCCTGGCGTAGGTTCCCGGGGAGTCCAGGTGCTGCAGGATGGAGTGGAGGGCCAGGTTGACTGCATCGTCTACAGACCTGTTGGCTCGGTAGGCAAACTGCAGCGGGTCCAGGAGAGGGGTGGTGATGGACTTGAGGTGGGACAGGACCAGGCGCTCAAAGGACTTCATGACTACAGAGGTGAGCGCTACAGGTCTGTAGTCATTAAGTCCAGTGATCCGTGGCTTCTTGGGGACAGGGATGATGGTGGAGGATTTGAGGCAGGACGGCACGTGGCATAACTTAAGGGAGGTGTTAAAAATGTCTGTGAATACAGGAGCCAGCTGTTTCGCACAGAGTCTCAGGGTGGAGGGAGACACGCCGTCTGGGCCGGGGGCCTTGCGCGGGTTCAGTCTGGAGAACTGTTTGAGCACATCCTGCTCACTGATGATAAGGGGAGGGGGGGAGGTGGGGGGGGTGCCTTAAATGAAGTAGGGAATGTGGAGGCTGTGGAGCTGGAGGGAGGGGGGGAGTTGGACACAGATGACGAGGTGTCAAAACGGGCATAGTGTTGGGACAGTCTCTGACAAAGGGCTTTGTCATCCTGACCTTTAGGAGCCTGAGGCCGATAGTTGGTGATCTGCCTCAGTCCTCTCCACACGGAAGCCGAATCATTAGCAGTGAACTGCTGCTGGAGTCTCTCTGAGTACACAGATTTAGCCCTCTTCAGCTCTCTGTTAAACCGGTATTTAACCTCCCTGTAGCAGTCCCTGTCTCCACTTTTCAGCGCTGCTTCCTTCTCCTTCCTGATCTGTCTGAGCTTAGCTGTGAACCAGGGTTTGTCATTAGAGTAACTCACCCTGGTGCGTGATGGAAGAATGTTCTCTTCACAAAAGTGGATATATGAGTTCACAGTGTCCGTGTACTCATCCAGATCATGCGTGGCTCCTTTAAGCATGCCCCAGTCAGATATTTCCATGCACGTTTCCAGCTTCTCCTCAGCATCACTGGTCCGTATCTTCGTAGTGCTCACAACAGGTTTAGTGAGCTTCAATCTCTGTCTGTATGTGGGAATGAGGTGAACCATCACGTGATCAGATAATCCCAGCGCAGCTCGAGGGACAGCGCGATATGCGTCTTTCACTGTGGTGTAACAGTGATCCAGTGTGTTTAATCCTCTGGTGGGGCATTTAATAAACTGTTTGTAGCGGGGGAGATCGTGGCTCAGATTGCACTGATTAAAGTCGCCAGCCACAATAATCAGCGAGTCTGGAAAACTCCGCTCTGTGTGTTGAATGTGATCCGCGAGCACGCGCTGAGCTTCGCGCGTGTCCGCGTCGGGAGGGGCGTACACAGCGATCAGTATAAAAGAAGCAAACTCCCGTGGGGAATAAAAAGGCTTGCAGTTGATAACAAGAAATTCCAAGGCAGGAGAACAGTGTTTGGAAATTTCCGTTACATCAGAGCACCAGCTACAGTTGATGTAGAAGCAGACACCGCCTCCTGTGGTCTTGCCGGAAAGCTCTGTGTCACGATCAGCACGGAAGAGCTGGAAGCCGTCGAGGCGCAGCGCGCTGTCCGGTATATTTTCCCGGAGCCAGGTCTCAGTAAAGCAGAGGACAGCTGAGGAGGCGAGGTCCTTAAAACGCATCAGCAGTCTCAGTTCATCCACCTTGTTAGAGAGAGAGTTGGTATTGGACAGAAATATGCCAGGCAGCGCCGTTCGCGAGCCTCTCCTGCGAAGTCGTACGAGAGCGCCCGCTCGTCTACCTCTCTTCCGCCGTCTCACTTTCCGAGCCAAACAATAAACCAGATCGGCGGCAGGGGCTAGAAAAACTGGGAGGAGGTCCGTGGGGGTCAAAGTCCTGATATTTAAAAGTTCTTCACGGGTATAAGTGCAAGCAGACACACAATTGACAAACAAAAACAAACAAAGAGCGCAGCGAAGCACCATGTCGACCGCTGTGGGCGCCATCTTGGATTGTACCCAAACACACCGCCCGGGTAACGAAGGAGTGGCTTCGTAAGAAGCATTTCAAGGTCCTGGAGTGGCCTAGCCAGTCTCCAGACCTCAACCCCATAGAAAATCTTTGGAGGGAGTTGAAAGTCCGTGTTGCCCAGTGACAGCCCCAAAACATCACTGCTCTAGAGGAGATCTGCATGGAGGAATGGGCCAAAATACCAGCAACAGTGTGTGAAAACCTTGTGAAGACTTACAGAAAACGTTTGACCTCTGTCTTTGCCAACAAAGGGTATATAACAAAGTATTGAGATGAACTTTTGTTATGGACCAAATACTTATTTTACCAAGGAATTAACCAATTAATTCATTAAAAATCCTTCAATGTGATTTTCTGATTTTTTTTTCTCATTTTGTCTCTCATAGTTGAGGTATACCTATGATGAAAATTGGAGACCTCTCTCATTTTTTAAGTGGGAGAACTTGCACAATTGATGGCTGACTAAATACTTTTTTGCCCCACTGTATGTAGATATTGCACCAAAAATCAGACATTTGCAGCTAGAATAGTCATTTACCACATTAACAATGTATAGAGTGTATTTCTGATTAGTTTAAAGTTATCTTCATTGAAAAAAACAGTGCTTTTCTTTCAAAAATAAGGAGATTTCTAAGTGACCCCAAACTTTTGAACGGTAGTGTACCTTTTGGAATTATGGCCAAAAAGTTTAACCTTGGTTTCACTGGACCATAACACATTTTCCCACATGCGGTTGGGAGATTTCAAATGTGTTTTTTCAAAATGTAGCCGGGCTTGGATGTTTTTCTTTGTAAGATAAGGCTTCCGTCTTGCCACCCTACCCCATAGCCCAGACATATGAAGAAGACGGAAGATTGTTGTTGTCATGAATCCAGGTTTGGAGGCCAAACCCAGTTCTGACTCACTGTTATGCCTTGACCTAGTTTCCTCCTGACAGCTCGGGCACGCCCCCTCCTCCTGTCAAGCTCCATCAGCTGCACTGTCTGGTGTTCACACACATGCACACACCCACACGCTCACACACATGCACTCGCTCCATTCATTCTCATTTCACACACTCTCACACACCTGGTGTTAATCAGTTCTGCCCATGCATTTTCACACTGGCAATCTCTTTCCTTGTTAGTTTCTGGAGTATATGTTTTCCGTGTCAGACGAAAGAGATTGTTGGGGCATTCACTCTCGTTCATGGCAGCATGCTCTCCGTGAATGACATACCACTCCCTTCACGTTCTCAGCGCGACATCTCCAGACGATCTCTTCCTGGGTGTTCGCGGCTGCCTCAGTTTACAATCCTCCTCCACCAGACTGCTCGGATCGCTCCAGCCCTGTAAGTGTCATTTTGTTCTGCCTTTCTTTTCGTGCTGTTTGCAGCCCTGCAGCGCTAGGCTTATCGCCTTTCCTTTTTGCTAAACGGTCCTGCAGCACTAGGCTTCCCGACCGGGCTGTAGAGCATCCTATATGTCTGGTGGCCTCGTCCAGCCATTACACCCTGCTGTATTTTTGTGTGCTGAACTGAACTGTTACTTGGTGATATTGGACTTGTGATTTCCTTTGTGTTATTAATAAAAGTGCACCATCTACTCTTGCTTTTGGGTTTATTCATTCTCTCTCTCGTGCGCCGAGCCATGGCGCACTGAGGTTTATGACAGAATGCCCCGAACAGTGTAAAAACCCAGCGGAGAGGTGGTGCACGAGTGAGTTTTTTGCCTCTTTTCCTTAGTGCTTTTTCCCCTAGTCGTCCGCATGGATTTTTCCATTTTTGGACTGAGCCCTGAGGAGTGTGTAGTGGCTGATTGAGCTGTGGTATTCATCTCCCGGGTTTGAGCCACCAACTCCCTGGAGGAGAATTTCCTGCTGTTTGACATTGCTGTCAGGGTGGTCCAGACGTGCCCCGGTCTTTGGAAATATCTGGGGTTGACGTCATTTCTCACCGCGGTCCACGAGTCATGCCAACAGCTGGAGGAGATGACAGGAGGAGCCATTGGAGTTCAACAGTGGCTTCCCACGACGCGCTCCCGGAGGACCGGAGCCCACCGCTCGCCGCCCGAGCCAGAGTGCACCTCCCCCGCCGGATTTCTCATCCTACTCCTGGGAGAATGAAGCAGGACACTGAGGCAGCAGCGGATATTATCACCAGTCAGGAGTACAGGCAAGTTCGTCTCCATTCTCTTGCTATGTCTCCTGAGGTGATTAATCAGATTTCTGTGGAGGAGCTTCAGACATTGTTTCCCGCTGAAACTCCCCAAACAGCTGCTGTCACGGCTCCTGATTCCCTGTCTTCTGTCTCCCATCCCTCCCTGCCGGCCCCTGGAGAGGATTGTCGGATGCAGGAGGAGCGGGAGGAGTCAACCACACGGAATGAGGGTAATCCTAGGTCTAAGCAACGGAAGAGGCCCATGACTTCATCAACGGTTCTTAATCGGACATCAAACCCGACCGCTGATGCGGCGAAGCCCCCCTTGGTGCCAGCTGTCGTGCCAGTGGATGCCCCTTCAACTTCAGCCACAGTTCCCGTCGTTGGGCCGTCCACTCAGCCGCTGGAGATATTGTGTGTGCCACTCCGGACCTGCCCACTTCCGTGCAGTTCCGGCTGGCTCCTTCGTCAATCCCCGAGGAGCCTAGAAGACCTATGAGCATAGAGAGGGAGGATAACACATCGTTGGCAGCCGCCAGCATGCAGACCCGGGAGGCCAGGCAAGTGGGTTTTCATGCAACCTCGGTCATTATGGATAAGCCTTGTCTGTCCCCAGGGAGAGAGCCTCAGGCTAGGCAGTCGCCTGAGTGCTCTCCCCCTGCTGCTCCTATGATGAATTCACTTGTTTCCTCTGTGTCTCCATCCCCTGCCTGGGAGTGTCCACCAGCCATGGAGCTCAATGATCCGGGGAGGAGGGAATGTGTGGTGCTGGAGGACTGCACCTCGCAGATCCGCTACGACCAGAGGAGGAGCGCTGTGACCGACCGGAAGCAGGTGCCAATGAAGGAGTATCCTCCCTCTTCAGTCTCTGCGGACACAGTGTCACCCAGGTCTCCACCTCCAGACTTCATGCTGGGAGGATTACCGGCAATAGGGGCTTCATTGGAGGAGACCACAACTGCCGAGACCATCATGCCTGAGCCATCCCCCGGACCGGAACTTCAGCGGATTGGACCCCAAACATCATTGTCAAAGTCCTGGACGGCAGTAGAACTCGAGCACAGGCAAGTAATCTCTCCTGTAGTTCACCTGTCATGTGTTGAGAGTTCTTGCCTGGCTCTTGGGGAGGAGAGTTGGGTGCAGCCCCCAGCTGCATCTGAACTTTCCTCGCTGGGCTCTGCCGCTGCCAGCGACCCTAATCGTCTTCATTCTCCCATCTCCTTCGAGCTCCTTCCTAGGGTTGCTGGAGAGGAGCCGCCGCAACCGGGGCTGCCCATGGATGACGAGGAGGGTCCAGTTGTCCCAAAGGAGGTCGACGGGGATGTAGCACTTGACGGACTGGAGAGACCTATGTACCCTAAATCACCGGAGTTCTGGACAGCGGTGGAGCCAGAAGTCAGGCAAGTGTGCTCCATTATGTCAGGAGTGTCAATAGTAATGTCACACTGCCCGACTAATGGTGAAGTGGACCCAGAGCAGCTCACAGTAGCCCTCGGGACTGCCACACCGGGCTCTGCCGCTGCTGGCAACCCTGACCCGGTTTCTCTTTCTCTCTCTTTGGGTTTGGAGCCTCAGGCCAGGGTTGCCGGAGAGCTACTGGAAGCAACCGAGGATCGGAGTTCAAGGCCAGAGGATGAGAGGAGCATCACCTCCCTTGCTGGGGAGGCCACCGCGGGAGCAATGAGGCCCCCGATAGGGGTCACTGCGGGTGCAATGGTGCTCCAACCGGAGCCCACCACGGGTGCAGCAGGGCCTGAGCCAGGGTCCACCACGGGTGCAACAGGGCCTGAGCCAGGGTCCACCACGGGTGCAGTAGGGCCTGAACCAGGGTCTACCGCAGGTGTAGCCACGTCTCAGACTGGGACCATTGCAGGTGCTACGGTCCACCTGCCCCAAGCCTTGAACGACAGGGGGGCTCCCGTTCCTTAGCTTCGCCGCCGAGGTTCCCGAGTTTGAAGGCTGCCTCTCCGTCCTCCCCTCAGGTCCAGGTGGCTCCACCACGCTAGTCGGCCACCCGAAGAATTTGGCTTATGGGTCGGGTGGCCCATTGGCCCGGGCAGGCCGCCGGACACTATACCACGGGCCGCCTGCTGGACTTGGGACTGGGGCAGGCCACCCGATCTACCACTCCTCACCATACTGGGGGCCTGGGACTCAGGTCGACCCCCTGAACTTTGGACTTCAGGGGAGGGGGGTTAGTGTTCCAGGTTGGGGGTCATTAGGAGGGGTTTTTGCTCTTTATTCTATTTTTGTTCTGATTGTGTTTTCACTGGTTGCTTCCCTCCTAACCGGTTTTCCCCCACCTCCCACCCTGAGTTAGTGTTTGTTGCCGGGGTGGGTGGGTGGGTGGGGTGGGGTTCCCTTGAGGGGTGTTGTTTCTTTTTTTTTTTTTTTGCTGATGGTGCTGGGGTGTCTGGTGTCCACCCCTAGAGGAGGGGGCCCTGTCATGAATCCGGGTTTGGAGGCCAAACCTGATTCTGACTCACTGTTATGCCTTGACCTAGTTTCCTCCTGACAGCTCGGGCACACCCCCTCCTCCTGTCAAGCTCCGTCAGCTGGACTGTCTGGTGTTCACACACATACACACACCCACATGCACACACACATGCACTCGCTCCATTCATTCTCATTTCACACACTCTCACACACCTGGTGTTAATCAGTTTTGCCTACACATTTTCACACTGGCAATCTCTTTCCTTGTTAGCTTCTGAAGTATATGTTTGCCGCACCAGAGGAAAGAGATTGTCGGGGCATTCACTCTCGTTCATGGCAGCATGCTCTCCGTGAATAACGTACAACTCCCTTCACATTCTCAGCGTGACATCTCCAGACGATCTCTTCCTGGGTGTTCGCGGCTGCCTCAGTTTACAATCCTCCTCCACCAGACTGCTCGGATTGCTCCAGCCCTGTAGGTGTCATTTTGTTCTGCCTTTCTTTTCATGCTGTTTGCAGCCCTGCAGTGCAGGGTTATCGCCTTTCCTTTTTGCTAAACGGTCCTGCAGCACTAGGCTTCCTGACCGGGCCGTAGAGCATCCAGTATGTCTGGTGGCCTCGTCCAGCCATTACATCCCGCTGTATTTTTGTGTGCTGAACTGAACTGTTACTTGGTGATATTGGACTTGTGATTTCCTTTGTGTTATTAATAAAAGTGCACCATCTATTGTCACATCTATTGTCACATCTATTGTCTATTGTCGCTTTTGGGTTTATTCATTCTCTCTCGTGTGCTGAGCCATGGCGATGTTGCTGTCAGTAGCCTCCCTGACCAGTTTTCTTCTTGTCTTTTCATCAATTTTGGAGGGACATCCAGTTCTTAGTAATGTCATTGTTGTGCCATATTTTCTCCACTTGATAACTGTCTTCACTGTGTTCCATGGTATATTTAATGCCTTGGAAATTCTTTTGTACCCTTCTCCTGACTGATACGTTTGAACAATGAGATCCCACTGATGTTTTGGAAGCTCTCTGCGGACCATGACTTATGCTGTAAGATGTGACTACAAAAATGTCAGGAAAAGCCTACTAGAACAGCTGAACTTTATTTGGGGTTAATCAGAGGCACTGTAAATGGTGGCAGGTGTGTGCTGACACCCATTTAGCAAGAGTTTGGATGCGATTGGTTAATTCTGAACACAGCCACATCTCTAGTTATAACAGGGTGAGCATATTTATGCAACCAGGTTATTGGAAGTATTTTTATTTTTCCCCTTAAAAGATTTCAGTTTGTTTTTCAATTGGATTGTACAGGTTATAGGTCACATTAATGGTGGAAAAAGGTTTGAAATTATTTATTCTGGTCTCATTTTTTTACATCACAAAAACCTGGCATTTGAACAGGGGTGTGTAGACTTTTTATATCCACTGTAATTTACAAGATGTTTCTCATAAATTTATATTTTTCTTTATATACAACTTTTATCCTATAAATCTGTTTTTCCACATAAATTCCACTTTTTACATATAAATTTGCAAAGCTTTTCACATAAACTTGTTCATTCATTTATGCTCAATCCTTTTTAGGTCGCAGAGTGGGGGGGGGGGGTTGCCTATTCCAGCATCTTTGGGCGAGAGGCAGCGTACACCCTAGACAGATTCCCCGTCCATCGCAAGGCTAACACAGAGAGACTGACAACCATTCACTCTCACATTCATACTTAAAGGCCCTGTCAGCGTCTGTCAAACGTATCAAGATTTCTCTAAATTGCTGGCATACAGCCAAAATCTCAGTTTTGGGCGTATTCATTGCATATGCCAATAGCGCGCAGCAGCGTATCGCCGACGATCACGTATTGTTGTCACGTGGTGCAGTCACCCAGTGCCAAAATTTTTCCAAGACCTCGCTGTACTACAACATATACCAGTGGGCTTCAGCATGCTCTTAACTTATACAAAACTTACCCATAACTTATTCAACATATACCAGCATTTTTGCCAAATTTTGGAAACGTCTGCATACGCTTCCTAAATTGCCTAGGTGTGACAGGGCCTTAAGGGTGGATTCACACTACAATGTTTGGACCAACTTTTACTGACGTTTTGACAAACGTCTGACTCTGCTGGCAAAAGTTGATAAAAGTTTTGGTTTTTTTTTCTCTTGTCCTGTCAGGCAGCTAGGTGAGCAGAAAAGAAATCTGCTACCTTTATTGTGCCAAAACAGATTTACTTTGCCAAAAGGAGCTTTATACAGTACCTATATACACTACCGTTCAAAAGTTTGGGGTCACCCAGACAATTATTTTGTGTTTTCCATGAAAAGTCACACTTATTTCCCACCATGAGTTGTAAAATGAATAGAAAATATAGTCAAGACATTGACAAGGTTAGAAATAATGATTTGTATTTGAAATAATAATTTTTTCCTTCAAACTTTGCTTTCGTCAAAGAATCCTCCATTTGCAGCAATTACAGCATTGCAGACCTAACATGATTGCACAAGGGTTTTCTAATCATCCATTAGCCTTCTGACGCAATGAGCAAACACACTGTACCATTAGAACACTGGAGTGATAGTTGCTGGAAATGGGCCTCTATACACCTATGTAGATATTACACCAAAAACCAGACATTTGCAGCTAGAATAGTCATTTACCACATTAGCAATGTATGGAGTGTATTTCTGATTAGTTTAAAGTTATCTTCATTGAAAAAAAGTGTTTTTCTTTCAAAAATAAGGAAATTTCTAAGTGACCCCAAACTTTTGAACGGTAGTGTATGTGAATGAATGAATGAATCTTTATTTCGGATAGATTAAAAGTAAAGATTAAAAAAAAAAGAAACAGAACAATATAACAAAGGGGAAAAAAAATCCAACAAGGTCAAATCAAACAATAACTCCTCTGATTATACAGTTTAACATAAGTTATCCAAAATGGGTGATGGCTGAAGCCGCAGCTTATATTGCCCACCCATATTCCATCCAAGAATTCAAAAGAAAAACAAAACAAGAGCGATTACAATTCAGAACAAAGCTAAGACAAAACGTGACAAAAAAACTAAGCAACAACACAACACAGACTGAATATGATAATCCTTATGCGATTTTACATGTCATCTTGTATATATGTTTGGAGTATTTCTTCCTTTAGTTTTTGTTTAAATTGTCCAAGCGTTGTACATGATTTTATTTCAGGTCCAAAAGCGTTCCACAATCTGACTCCTTGCACTGAGACACAGTGTTGCTTGGTGATAGTTCTCACTGAAGGTTTTTGAAATATACATGTTGCTCTGAAATTATATTGTTTCTCCCTTATTTGGAACAACTTTTGGATATTTGCGGGCAGTGACCGATTCTTCACTTTAAACATTATTACTGGAGGTTTAAAGTCAACCAGATCTTTTAACTTGAGAGCTTTTAATTTAAGAAAAAGTGGGTTTGTTGGTTCCCTGTAAGCAGCTTTATTTATTATTCTAATAGCTCTCTTCTGAAGCATAGAGACTGGATATATGTTTGTTTTATATGTATTTCCCCATACTTCAGTACAATATGTCATGTATGGGAGTATTAATGAATGATACAAAGTATATAATCTGGGTTGACTCAGCAAATATTTCACTCTGTGTAGTATTGCAATTGATTTAGATATTTTACCTTTAATATAATTAATATGTGACTTCCAACACAGTTTATTATCAATTATTACTCCAAGAAATTTAGTTTCAGATACCCTTTCAATCTCTACACCATTTACACTGAGTTTAGATACTAAGTTGTTATGATGGTTGTTAAAAACTATAAATTTTGTCTTACTTAAATTGAGCGTTAATTTGTTTGAATCAAACCACAGTTTAAGCTTTCCTAATTCCTTTCCGAGTGTATCCAAAAGTTGTTCCAAATTGCTTCCACTGCATAATAAATTAGTGTCATCGGCAAACAATATTAAATCCATTTTTTCCGAGACTTTACATATATCATTTATATACATATTGAATAACAGTGGCCCCAAAACTGAACCCTGTGGGACTCCACAAGTAACCTGCAGTAACTGTGAGTTTTTGTTACCAACACATACATACTGATATCTATTCTTTAAGTAACTACATAACCAGGACAGTGCTACTCCCCTAATACCACAATTTTGTAGTTTCTTTAATAATAAACTATGATCCACTGTATCAAATGCTTTTTTAAGATCCAGGAATACCCCAACTGAATACTCATTTTCAACGGCAGTTGATATTTTTTCTATAAATTCCATTAGAGCAAATGCAGTTGTCCTCTTGTGTCTGAACCCATATTGCTGCTCACACAATAAATTATTCTTCATTATGAAGTTGTCACTTCTCTCACAGAATACTTTTTCAAGTATCTTGGAAAATTGCGGCAATAGTGAAATTGGTCTATAGTTTGAAAATTCCCCTCTGTCACCCGTCTTGTATATCGGAATTACTTTAGCTATTTTCATTGCATTGGGAAATATACCTGTTTGGAGAGACAGGTTACAAATATACGTCAGTGGTTTCACTAAGCATTTGATAATAGTTTTGACTAAGAGCATGTCAATACCATCACAATCCATAGATGTTTTACTTTTAAACGATTTAACAATTTCAATGACCTCTCTCTCGTCTGTTCTTTATGAAAATGGAGTCTTTTATAGCAATGTTTTTGCTTATTGTATCACCTGTAGGTGCTGTAATGGGTATTTCTCGAGCCAAATTAGGACCAATGTTAACAAAAAAGTTATTAAATTCATCTGCAGGTGAGACTGCATTCACACTCTGAATCGTTTTATTATTATTATTTTTTTTTTTTTGAAAAATTGGTTGGGTTGCTTGTATTTCTGTTTTTATTTCCAAGAATAATAAGTATTGTCCATGTATTTTTAATATTGTCTCTGTTTTTCTCCAGTTCTTTACTGTAATAGTCTCTTTTACTAAATCTCTTTCCGGTTCCGGTTCCGCCGGACCGGCGGCGCCACACGAGTTGGCTGCCTTTTGCAACTGCCTTTTTTTTTTATCTTCCTTCTTCTTTCTACACCTTTCACTCTATATATATATCACAGACACACAGATCGCCCCAAAGGTCTCCCGAGTCGGCGGATGGAGCCACTGTTTACAGCAGGAGACAATACAGCAGGGAAGAGCTAGCTAGCACTCAACCGCCACCCGGTGCTAACGGAGAAACTCGACATATAGGGGAACTGTAGCGAAAACGACGCGGGTGCCGGGCTGGAGTTTAGGCGCCGTGCAAGAAATATAAGACAGAATAATAAAGAGTGATGGCAAGAACCAAGCAGACGGCCCATAAATCTACTGGAGGAAAAAGCCCACCAGAAAGCAGCTGGCCACCAAGGCTGCTCGGAAAAAGCACTCCGGCCACCGGCGGAGTGAAGAAGCCTCACCGTTACAGGCCCATTACCGTGGCTCTGAGAGAGATCCGTCTCTACTAGAAATCCACGGAGCTGCTCATCCGTAAGCTGCCCTTCCAGCGCCTGGTGAGGGAGAGCGCTCAGGACTTCAAGACCGACCTGCACTTCCAGAGCTCCGCCGTCATGGCTCTGCAGGAGGCCAGCGAGGCCTACCTGGTGGGTCTCTTCGTGGACACCAACCTGTGTGCCATCCACGCCAAGAGGGTCACCATCATGCCCAAAGACATCCAGCTGGCCCGCCGCATCCGTGGCGAGAGAGCTTAGACTTTCTGCTGCACATTCACCAACCACAATGCTCCGCACTGTGTCTATATATATATATATATATATATATATATATATATATATATATATATATATATATATATATATATATACAGTATATATATACAGTATATATTTATAGTAATATGTACATATGTACAGTATACTAGCTGTTCTTGTTTTTTCTTGCCTTCTGATTGTTGCTCTGAGTGTTGCTATCCCTGTGCTGTTGCAATCCTGGAATTTCCCCATTGTAGGACTAATAAAGGCTTATCTTATCTTATCTTATATGTTAACTTATTTTTGTATGTTTTATACCGCTGCTCTGCTTCTTTTGTCTTTTTCTTTAGAAAAGCTTAATATAATAAATTTTTCTTTTTACATGCCTTTTGTAATCCTTTGGTTAACCATGGCTTGTCGACAAATTTATGTTTTAGCTTTTTCTTTACTAATGGACAATTTTTTTCAGTGGACAATTTTTTTCAATGGACAATTTTTTTCAGAAAGAGTGGTTACAATGTTCAAAAATGTGTCATAGGCTTCATTTACATCTGATACATAGACTTTTGTCCAGTCTTGCTTCAGCAGGTTTTCTTTAAAAGAACTGATTGCATTTTGTGATTTGTATCTGAAGGATTTTAAAGTTTTTTCTGTATTGGCCCCCGTGTGGCCATGGATAAGTGCAAAGACTGGCAAATGGTCACTTATATCATTTATCAATAATCCACTTTCTATTTTCTTATCAATAATATTAACAAACAGGTTATCAATAAGTGTAGCAGTGTGAACTGTGATTCTACTGGGATGTGTTATTGTGGGATATCGACTCATACTGTACATAGAATTCATGAACTCTGTAATTACATTTTGTTGAAATGGATTTAGTAAATCAATATTGAAATCTCCACAAATTACTACCATTTTCTTACTATTAATATTATTGTACAGCTCGATTTATCTGAATGATTTATCTCTGAATGTCTCAATGCAAGTTCCCGGCATTCTATACATACAACTTATAATTAGATTTTTTGTTTTATCTTGGTCAATCTCAACAGTAACACATCCCAGAATCCCTGGTAGTGCAAAGGACATGCCATTTAAAAGCTTACACCTATACAGGTCATCAATATACAGTGCAACACCACCACCCTTTTTTGAGATCTGTTAATATGAAACATTTGATATTCCTCTATTGCCATCAGAGGAGCCTGCTCTTCATTAAGCCAAGTTTCAGAGACTGCGATAGCTGTAAATTTTCTGTCTAGCTGTTTTAAATAGTCCTGAATCTGTGGAAAGTTTTTATTAAGACTTCTGCTGTTGAAGTGTATTATTGATAGTTTACCATCTAGTTGCACTTGACTTTTGAATTTCTTTTCAGTGTAATATTTACAATGATTATGAATAATTTTGAAAATGTGGTTATCGGGATCAATATCATTCTCCATCTCTTGTAGTTTATGTTCAGCATAATGGCTTATTTTCAGAGTTTGAATTTCCTCTCTCTGTGTCAAATGACTTCCTCCAACTGGGGATAATTGATGTCTACTCAAGTCAGTCATAAGTTTTTTTGTTTGTTTGTTTTGTTTAATTTTTTTTTTTGTAAGTACATTGACATGGTATGTCACAAAAGAACTATTCTTGCCGTGTGTGTGGATATGGATTATCATAGTCTCTTAATTTTCTTTATCAGTGTTCATCTATTTTTATTTAAGTCAGTAAGATCTCTGATTATTATGGTCTTTGCTTCCTCAGGTGTTCCATTTAGTTTGATCCAAACTCTACAATTTCTTGTCCATGTTGCCTGTATCTTATTTTGTCTTTTCAGCATCTCCATTCTTTTGTCTTGCCGTGCTATTTCAGCATTAGTCTTTGTTAAATGTTCATTTAGGTAAACTTCTGTTCCCTGTAGCTTTCTGGCCTGCCTCAGTATGTCATTCTTTACCCTTCTGTTCACAAAGTGCCTCACAATTGATTTCTTTGTTTTGTTATCTTTTCTGGGTAAAGTATGACAGGCTGAAATTGCATTTACTTTAACCTTTATATTTCTGCTTTCAAGGAACTGAAGCAACTGGTTTTCCAGGGAGACTGATTCACTCAGGGGAGCCTCCTCACCTCTCATTCCTGCTGTAACATTGGCATATGATTGGTATTTAATGTCTAGTCCACTTATAATTAGATCATCCATACGAGAATATTGTTCAAGATCCTCGACGCATTGCTCCAAGTCTGCAATTTTTTTCTTTTTCCTTAATTGTTAATTTTAATTCTCGGACTTCTTCCATTAGCCATAATAGTTACCTCCGCCAAGGAGGTTATGTTTTCATCGGCGTTGGTTTGTCTGTCTTTCTGTTTGTTTGTTTTTTAGCAAGATAACTCAAAAAGTTATGGACGGATTTCCATGAAATTTTCAGAGATTGTCAGAAATGGGGTATCCTACAGATGATTAGATTTTGGTGGTGATCCAGATCACCGTCTGGATCCAGGAATTTTTTAAAGGATTCTTTTTTTTTATTATTTAACATTAAAAAAAGCATCACAGTATAGCTAATATATGCCACTTGCGAATGGCATTTTTTTCATGGTCAAGGAATCTATAAAGTTAGACAAAATAAACACTGTATGGGGGGAACTGTGGCACTTGGCGGAGGTCTGCGCTCTCAGAGTGCTTTTCTAGTTTAAGCTGTTGACTAGCCACTTTGGTCAGTTCTTCTGACAAGAAGTTCAGAGATTTTTTGATCTCTTCCATTTCCTCCTTCTTTTGTGGCATTTTTACTGACCTGTTGATAGTAAAACAATCTCTGCTGGTGTCGCCGGTATCCGATCCGACCGACCTCGAATCCAGCTGGGGCCTCAGCTAGCCCCCTCCACTGCTAGTCCCGCTGCTTACCGCCACTGCGATTGAGCTCCTGTCCAGCCAGGGTGCCAGCAGTTCCTCCGCTAAGCCCCACCACCTACCGCCGTCTTCCTCAGTAGTTCCTCCACCGAGCCCCGCCCCTGTAACTGGGCTCCGATTCTGGCTATTATCCAGCTGGGGCCCCGGCTGCTCCTCCACTGGTCCCCGTCTCCTACCGCCGCTGTACTTGAACTCTGATCCGGCTCCCGTCCAATTGTTGCCTCGGTTAGTTCCTCCGGCGAGCCCCAATCACAAGATTCTAAGAATCTGCGCGAGAGGCTCCGCCGTCATCTACCGGGCCGATGCCGGGTCAGTGAGACGAACCAGGGACAGAGTCGCTCCTTTGTATCGGTGTTAGGTGCTACGACTAGCTATGGCGTTAGCTACAGTGATAGCATTAGCTTAGCAAATGCTTCAGGTAAAGCGTAGCAGCGAACCGATAAAAGAAACGCTTATCAGTTTACTCACGAATGAGAGCAGTCCCAAAAAGTCTAATTCTCACAGAGAGTGCAAAATAATCCTTCCTGACGTGACGATCTCCCCGTGAAGAGCATTACAATAGGGCTTTCGCCTACTCAATCCTGTCATTTTTGACTGTTTCTGAGAACTTTCTCCCACGCTGCACACGCTGATGTACTGTATATTGTTGTAAACTCCTCTTGTAATAACTTTTAATACTTTGTTTAAATTATTTTACCCATGAAGGACCAGACAGAATGGGGAATAGGGAAAGGAGGCGTGGTGAGGCAGAAAGAAAAGGGAGAGGAACAGACAAGAAAGACAAACCAACAGCTAAAACAAAGAGAATACAGACTGTTTCTTCCACCAAAGATATCTCAACATGAGTCTGGTATCCGCACCTGTTAAAGGAGAAACATTTGTGTGTGTGCATCCGTGTGTGTGTATGAGGTTGCGTGCAAAATAAGTGTGTGCATGAGAGTGGTTTGCCAGGAAACATACGAAGAGGGCAGCCAGATGCAGCCCCCGCCCCCCCCCCCCCCGGAAACCCCGAGCAAGCAGGACAACATCACCAACCCCCACAGAGCACAAATGTCCGAAGCCAGCCAACAAGTCCCAGGAAAGCCAGGCATTTTCCCCAGGAGGGACGTCTGAAGGAGGCCGGGCTGCCAGGCGGCCGGTGCAGCGGGCCCAGCCCTCGGGCCCTAGGCACCGGGAGGCCAGCGCCCCCACCCCCTGGGCCAGACACTGGCCCGTGCCTCCGGGACGAGACCCCCACAGGCACCCCCACAGTGAGCCCGCCCCTACCCCAGCGCCACCGCCGCACACTCCGGGGACCCCCACCCCCAAAGAAGGCCTCCCCATCCAGGGAAGTCTACATGGCCAACAGGCACTACACCCTCAATCCAGCACCTCCTGACCAACAGACACACCCAGTCCCACACATTCACACCCTCATGCTCTCATACGGACCCACACACACTCACTCACTCTCACTCGCCCTCTCCCCAACACAATCCCGCCCCCTTGGACCCACCCACTCTCTCTCACTCCTGTACCCACTCAATCTCGTTTCCACTCCCACTCGCTCACAGAGTCACCCACACTCACTCACGTTCACCTATACATGCACTCTCACCCGCGCTCCAACCTACTCATATCCATTTGTGCTCTCCCCCACACACTCCCCCACACTCATTCACCCTTATTACTTAGGGCGACCACGATGCAGATGCAGCAAGCATGAACGTGCACCAGCACCTGGCAACGGCCGGGGAGACCGCCGGCACAGGCCAGCAGCCACACCCCTGCCACTAAAAGTTAATGATAGTTGTTGTTTGTTGGCAAACGCTGGCAGAGGTTGTGTTCTTTGAAAATTTTCAGCATGCTGAAAATTTGCCGATGTTTGGAAATACACGTTGGTGAAAGTTGTGCTCAGTCTGTAAAAGTTCCTGAGTGCTGGGCTAAGTTAGGCAGAATTTGCGCAAGTCAACTTAGGTCAAGCTCCATTGGCAAACGGTGACTGAAATGCTGGTGGAAGCAGATGTTTTAAGACAAAAAACTTGCTTCAGACATGCATGGATGCAAAAGAACTACAAAGAAGTGTCACTGTCCATGGTGCTGGAATGCCAGAAGCCGACAGAAAGGGGGATAAAAAAGAAAAAAATATAATCTTCAAAAATGTGACAGTCCAAAAGCAAAAAAAAAAAAAATAAATCTCCTCATTGCGAAATTTACTGTTCTTATTTTTTTGCTCCATGCGTAATCATTCTCCAGGATTTATTGCTTTGGTTTCCATTAGGGGGATCAAAAAAGCACTGATGTGGTGTCAAAAAGTAAATGACATTTAACAGAATTTTATGTTATTTTAATGGAGAGAGTTGTAACAGTCAAAATATAATCACAGGTCATTTTATTTATATGATGATACACTAAGTAGTTGTTTGTGGCGGCGCCTTGCATGGCAGCGACCCCTCTGATTCTAGATGTGATTAACATTGTAGATAGGAGAAACGTAATTTCGTTCTACTGTACATGATTGGCTGTATGGACTGAATGACAATAAAAGTTGGCTTCTTTTGGCTTCTTCTTTATTCCATCCACATTCACATTTTAATTGTGGACTTACTATTGGTGTCTATAGATAGGCATTATTGTATTATTTTTTTGAGGAATGAATGAATGAATGAATGAACAAGGGAAAATTGTATGCAGAAGTAACTACATAGGAATATAAAATGAAAATAAATATTGAAACGTATGCCCAAGGGAGATGTGTTCAATCCAAAAGCAGATCGAGAATGGCAGGAAGCCTCCACAAACGCTGATCTTTATATGAGTGTTGCCTGACGCTGATGTCAGCTGACCTGTGCTGAGTATTCGTTTGCTTACATTAACCTAAGCTGGCAACAGTTACACACACGCTAGCCTAAGTTGGCAAAAGTTTGGCAATGCTGAATGCAACACTGGCAAATGCTAGCAAAATTTGTAAAAGTTGGTGTGCGCTCAATTAAAAAAATCCCTGCTCTATAATAATTAATTTAATATTTTTGATAGTTATTGTACATGTGTGCCATACCATTTATGAGTATTGTTTTTCTTGTGACCAAATTCTAGAAAAAATGAAGACTATAAGTTGCTTCTATTGCTTTTATTATTATTGTTGAAAATCACATGCCAGTTGATACAAGACAAAAGCAGTTAATAAATAATGATAACAAACAAAACTGCATTTTTAATGAGACATAAATAATAGGAAATACATTATTTTTAAGGATATTGCCATCAGTAAAACAGAGAATAATTTTAATTTCTAAAGGGGTTTTACAGATAATTGAACTTTAAAATGATAAGTTATGGCCACGAGTATGCTCTAATTTACAAAAAAAAATATTTATACTATATTTGCAAAATAAAAAAAAATTCTCTCTCTTGTTCAAATACCCAGGATTGATACAGGATTACATGCAACGTCCAAATGATGACAACAGTTATGAGATTTTCAAGCATCACACTATAAATATTTAGTAATTTTATTTTCTTGTAAAAATTGACAACAGTTGTGGTCAGATAAACATGTATTGAATGAAAAACAATATCATGAAAACATAAAGGTAGTTAGTCAGCATAAGTTAAACCAACATATTGTCCCTTTTGTATTGGAAAGGTCTCTTTGATCTTGTGAACGACACAGGCAGGTATTAGCACTTGGACTTTCTCACCAAGGTAGTGGTCGCACCATTGGATGAACTGTCTGTAAGCTGTATATTGCTTCCAATAGTTCCCATAATCTACATTCACATAATGTTTATAGGTGAAGTAGGCCACTTCCAACACATCTTCATTCAGACACTGCAGGGAAGTTGTGATGACCAGTGATACACTTTATAGCACGTCACGAATTTTCTGCTTCACCTTGGTCTACTCCTGACAGCAAATACTCTCCTCCTCTGTTGTCATGCTCACACACAGACCACCACACTGGCACCTGCAAAAATAAAAAATAGTATCTTTTTATTTGTTTATTTGGGGGGGGCGTTGACAGTATCAGGTAGATGTTTCAGTTTTATTATAAATACACTGCTTAAATTATATTTATGAACAAATAATTTGTTGCAATATCTGTAACAAAAGCATACCACTCTGCGTTCCCCTGCCGTGTGTTTGCTGCTGCTACTGTGGCGGGCATGTTTGTCTCACCACCGTCACTCTCTGAGTCTGACTCGCTAGGCACAGTGTCCGCTTGGTATGGCTCAAACCTATAAGGTCTGATGCCCCCAGATTCTTCATTATCATCCCATTCTTCTGAACTATAATAGTCTGAAGACTGGACAACACAAACCAATTCCAGACTACATGTGCTGGAACCATCATCGATGCTTTAAACCGCTTCCCTCATGCGTGTAGAATGGGCAGCCAACCGTTGTGTTCTCCCGATGACGTCACAACATGGCCAGGGGATATTCCAGACATTGACACAATTGGTGCCACTCTTGGAAACGTCGGATATTCACGTGAAAACAAGCCTGTTTGACTTAGAACTGCACAGACCCACCTATTTTGTCATATTGTATTATGTGTTTGCAAAATTAGATGCAGTCAAAATCATGTCATCAGCACTTTAATGAAACTGTTCTGGTCCTGAGATATAACTTCAGGAAGGACTTTATCCAGTCGGGTTGCTAACACTTTGGCGAGAATCTTCACATCAACATTGAGAAGTGAAACAGGTCTGTAGGAAGTACAAGATGTGGGATCCTTATCTTTTTTCAAAAGGAGACATATAGACACTTGGGTCAGCGTAGGTGTCAAAACACCTCGCTCTAAAGATTCATTATAAACGGCACAAAGAAGAGGACACACTCTAATAATAAACATTTTAAAAAATTCAACAGGAAACCCGTCAGAGCCGGGTGCCTTCTGATTGTGCATGGATTTAACTGCACACATAATTTTTTTTTAAAGTGAGCGGTGCACCAAGCCCATCAGCAATCTGTGGCTCTATAATGGGGATATCCAGACTGTGAAGGAAAGCCATAATTTCACTCGTATCTGTGGAGGATTGAGATTTATAAAGGTTTGAGTAAAAACTTTTAAACGTTTCATTTATTGCTGTCGGGTCTGAGACTATATTTCCAGAGGTGTCTTTGATTTGAGGGATTAAGCGAGCAGAAGCTTGGCGTTTTAGTTGGTGAGCTAAAAGTCGACTTGGTGTTTCTCCGTATTCATAATAATTTGCCCGAGATCGTAATATAAGATGTTCAGTCTCATTTGTTGTCAGAAGGTCTAGTTGTAATTGAAGGTCTTTTCGTTGTTTCAATAGTCTCTGAGATGGATTAGAAGTATTTTTTCTGTCAATATCCTGAATATTAACAAGTCATTCAACTTGTTTTTTTTTTCAGTTCTACTACGATGTGTTGAATAGGAAATGATTTGCCTTTGTAGACAAGCTTTAAGTGATTCTCACAACAGAGAGAAAGAAATTGAGTCACTACGATTAGTAAATAAAAAATCATCAATTGCCAATGCGATGAGTGTTAAATTTGTTGTCTGATAATAACAGTGAATTAAACCTCCATGGTGAAGAAAAGCGAGGGTAATTTTTAAATGCTATGTCGAGGCTGAGAGGAGCATGATCTGAGATGACTATTGGATGATACTCAGTGGACGTCACCCGAGATAATAAAGACCCAGCAACAAAAAAATAATCGATTCGGGAATAGGATTGATGCACTTGTGGAAAAAAAAGAATAAGCTCTGACATGTGGATTAAAAAATCTCCAGGGGTCAGCATACCTTTTCTGTAACATAAAATCAGATATTGATTTGGCCATGCGAGAATGTGTCAAGGATCTAAGACTAGAGTGATCCAGAGATGGATTCATTACACAGTTAAGATCACCGCCTAGAATAAGACAATGAGTGTTAAGAAGAGGAAGAGTATGTAATAATTTGTCTGCAAAATCTGGACTGCCAAAATTTGGAGCATAGATGTTTACTAAAAGAACAGGATTATTAAGTAACACACCTGCAATTATCAAATATCTGCCATTTTTGTCTACTGTCATTTCAGAGATAGTAAAATTGACACTTTTACTGATTAAAATAGCTACTCCTCTGGCTTTTGAATTAAAGGATGAGTGAAATACCTTACCAATCCATCCATCCATCCATCCACCCATCTTCTTCCGCTTAATCCTTTTCGGGTTGCGGGGGGGCTGGAGCCTATCCCAGCATCTTTGGGCGAGAGGTAGGGTACACCCTGGACAGATTGCCAGTCCATTGCAGGGCCAACACAGAGAGACAGACAACCATTCACTCTCACAGTCATACCTAAGGACAATTTAGAATCCCCAGTTGATGCCAGTTAACCTAACTTGCATGTTTTTGGCATGTGGGAGGAAACTGGAGAAATCCCGGAGTAAACCCACGCAGACACGGGGAGAACATGCAAACTCCACACAGATCACTGTTGGTCGGGGGTTGGGATTGAACCTAGGATCCCCCGGCCAAGGGTGAGTTGCTGTGCTGCTGCAGTGCTAACCACTCCGCCACTGCGCTGCCCCCTTACCAACCTATGGGCATTTAAATCTAAAATGTTCTCCATCTCGTAAATGTGTTTCTTGCAAAAATATTATGCCAGCTTTCATCCGTTTCAGATGAGCGAACACCTTCATTCACTTAACTGGGTTATTCAGACCTTTCACATTCCAACTCAAAAATTTGACAGAACAACCTCCACCTAAACTCTGTGAGCTACACAAATCATGGTCAGTCATTCAAATAGCCACTGAACATAGAATTTCCCCCTCAAAAAACAAAACAAAAGACCACCAGGGACATAGCTAAGAGAACACCCCAAACCCACCCCCCAGTAAACACCTTCTCTGTATCCAACCCCAAACGTTGGAACAGCAGTGTAGACTCTAACAGGAGTCATTCTCTAAGTAGTACTTACAGTTGCTAAAACTACAGCTAAAAATAGCAGATGGAACCTGTAGAGTAGAACTAAACAGCATTCAATATTTGGCACTTTGCCATAGTGTTTAATATAACAAATTGCAGAAACAAGCCAGTTTCTTAATTATCTAAAACAAATAGCACCCTAAAAATAACAAAAGAAAGGTGAAAGATAAGTAAACAATACTACAAAAATGTGGCTGCCAAAGAAAAAAGATGTTTTCACACATAGAAAACCCTGGGCGGACATAAACTATCTACAATGTGCAGAACAATATATTGTACTTATTACTAAATATATTCAAGTCTCATACCTCATAATAGGTCAAATAAGTTCATTTTGTCTTCTCTCAATTATTTATCTTTTGTTCTTATAAAAGACAAAAATAAAATAGAAAGGAGATGTCTTTACCTTCTCAACATGTTTCGACTGTACGCTGCAGCCTTCGTCAGAAGAGTCAGCTAATTGCTGCCAGGTGACAAACTCTTATACCTCAGTTTAGAAAACAAAAACATGTCTGTAGATGAGGTCATGTCTCTTGGGCATAGACCAAAATAGCCACTGTAAATAACTAAAATTCAAACCTCTGAAGTGTGTGTGGTATAAAACTCACCAGTATTAAGGCATTAAATAAAAAAAAAAAAAAAGAGGAAAAAACGTCAGCCAAAATGATTCCAGTTACAAAATCTATTTGGATATTGACTTGATGAAAGTCTTTGCTTCCTCTGGAGACATAAAGTCGCATTGCACCCCCTTGTAGGTGACGTGTAGCCAGGCTGGGTAAAAAAGACTTAACCGGACCCCCTCGATATCATGCAGCTGGCGGCAAACCTCACTGAAGGCGGAGCGGACCCGTGCCGTCCTGGCAGTATGGTCCGGGAAGACTGAGATGGTCATGTTCCTGTGCTTAATCCTCTGAAGCTCCTTTGCCTTCTTCAAAATCTGGGCACAGTCAGAGTAATAATGAAGACTCGCCACTATAGCCCGGGGCCGCTCACCTGCTCTGGGTGTGGCTGCGGGAATTTGATGCACTCGATCCACCAGTGGCTCCCTCTCAAGAGCGAAGGCTTCCATCAGCAGTTTCGCCACATTAGCCGTAGTTGTCGAGCCCGGGTCATCTTCTGGAACGCCCATGATTCTGATATTGTTACGGCGAGATCTGGACTCCAAGTCTTCACATTTGGCCTCCAGCCTTGCAACAGTTTTAGTTAAATGCTCTACTGTCTTTTGGAGAGCTGTAATGTCATCTGTGCAAGTGGATAGGGACCGCTCCACTTCAGCTATGGTGCCTTTTAGCCCGGTGAGGCTAACCTGTATGGCGGAGATATTAGCAGCCAGCTCCCTTTTCAAGGTCACCAAATCAGCCTGAATTGAAGACAGACTGTCGCCAAGAGCCGACTGAGGCTCGTCAGCTACTGTCATCCGCTGGGGGGAGGCTTCACCGCCACATGAGGCATCGCCCTGAGCAACAGGCCGCAGGTGAGGCTGGACAGTATTGCCTCCTTTGTTCACCTTAGGGGGCATTTTGTATCAAAATAAAAAAAAAATGGTGTGCTAAATACTGTAGTAAACAACAAAAAAAGTTCTGGCATGTACAAGCCGTAAAAAGTACCTGTTAATATAAATGTCAAATAACTCTGCAGGAGCTCACTGCAAAGCAACCTATTCCATGTCTCACCAAACTGGAAGCCAAAAAGTTGCCTTTTTAAGGTTGTTTAAAAAGCAATATATTGTCACCAACATCCTGATCCTTTTTGAGTTGTGTGTGGTGGGGCACCTACACCAGCATCTCTGGGTAAGAGGCACAGTACATCCTGGACAGATCACCAGTCCATCACAGCACCTGGTATTCCCAAACAGTCTCCTATCCAAATACTAACCAAGACAGACCATGCTTAGCTTTACAAGAGCTGACAAAAGCAGGAGTGTCTGGGGACACTCGCAACCCAAGGTATAGTCATCAATAAAAAGACACAATACAGAGAAATTTGTACAACGTTCTTATATTCAAATGGTGCTTGTTAAGTGTACAGCACAATAGCACTAGCACTGGTTTCAGATTGTTCCAGATATTAATAAGCATTTTGCCAAATGTTGAACTTAAAAAAAGCTGTTGAAAAATATGCATTTTTATAAAGCACTTTTAACAAAGACTCCCAGTGGTTGTAAAAGTATATTTGACTTTTGAGAGGCAGATCCCCCCACCACCATCACCAAATGCCAAAAACTATTTTGAGGATAAATTTGGGCCAAATCCTGTGGACTAAACAGCACAATTATTGGAATATTTTTTGCCCAATTTTCAGTAGTTTTTTTTTCTGATTAAATATGGTCTGTGGTAGATGGACTTAACACAGCCCAATTTTCAGTGTCTGCGGGATAAATTAAGGCTTGGACTAACGGACCTGATGTAGTCCAAAATACAACATCTAAATTACGGCTTGCGGTGGCGGTGTGTGTGTGTGGGGGGTGGGGGTGGGGGTGGGGTGTTTGTATCAATCAGCTAGACAGAGAGAGTGAGCTGGAAAGAATGTGCAGCAGGTTAGGTTGATTAAGGACAGAAATGGTAATGTAATAAGGGGTGATGAGAGTGTGTTGAGAAGGTGTAAGGAGTGCTTTGAGGAGCTAATGAATGAAAAAAATGAGAGAGAGGAGGATTGATAAAAGAAAGATGGTAATAAGGAAGTCTCGAGAATTAGCAAGGCAGTAAATGAGGGCAGCTTTGAAGAGAATGAAGAATGGAAAGCTGCTTGGTTTAAATGATATAACCTGTGGAGGTATGGAGATTTTTAGGAGAGATGGCGGTGGACTTTTTAAAAAGATTGTTTAACACACTCTTGGAGAGTGAGAGGATGCCTAAGGAGTGGAGAAGAAGTGATTTGGTATCAATTTTCATGAACAAAAGTGATGCTCAGAGCTGTAGTAACTACATAGGTATAAAGTTGATGAGCCACACTATGAAGATATGGGAAAGAGCTGTTGAAGCTAGGTTAAGAGAAGTTACAATCAAGGAGCAGCAGTATGGTTTGATGCCAAGAAAGACTACTACAGATGCAATGTTTGCTTTGAGAGATGGAGAAGTATAGAGAAGGTCAGAAGGAGTTGCACTGTGTCTTTATGGATTGAGAGAAAGCATATGATAGGGTAACAAGAGAGGAAGTGTGGTACTGTATGAGAAAGTCAGGAGTAGCAGAGAAGTATGTGAGGGTGGTGCAGGACAAGTATGAGGACAGGGAGACAGTGGTGAGGTGTGCCGTAGGAGTGGTAGATGGGTTCAAGGTGGGGGTGGGGTTACATCAGGGACTGGCTCTGAGCCCCTTCTTGTTTGCCATGGTGATGGACAGGCTGACAGATGAGGTCAGGCAGAGGTCTCCATAGACCATGATGTTTGCAGATGACATTGTGAGCTGTAGTGAGAGTAGGAAGAAGGTGGAAGAGAACCTAGAGAGGTAGAAATATGCTCTGAAGCGAATAAGAATGACAGTCAGTAGAAGCAAGACAGGATGCATGAGTGTGAATGAGAAGGAGGCAGGTGCAACTGTGAAGATGCAAGGAGTAGAGGTAGTGAAGGTAGATGAGTTTAAATACCTGGGGCCAACCATCCAAACCAATGAAAAATGCACCAGAGAGGTAAAGAAGTCAGTGCAGGCAGAGTGGAGTGGGTGGTGATGAGTGTCAGGGGTGATTTGTGACAGAAGGATAGCAGCGAGAGTGAAAGGGAAGATTAACAAGACGGTAGTGAGACCTGCTATGAGGTATGGTTTGGAGATGGTGGCGCTGAGAAAAAGACAGGAGGAAGAGCTGCAGGTGGCAGAGTTGAAGATGCTAAGATTTTCATTGGGAGGGACTAGGAGGGACAGGATTAGAAATGAGTATATCAGAAGGACAGCTCAGGTTTAGCGGTTTGGAGACAAAATAAGAAAGGCAAGGCTGAGGTGGTTTGGACATGTGCAGAGGAGGGATAGTGGATATATTGGACAAAGGATGTTGAAGCTGGAGCTGCCAGGCAGGAGGAACAGAGGAAGAACACAGAGAAGATTCATGGATGTAGTGAAAGAGGACATGGACAGGGTTGATGTTACAGAGGAAGATGCAAGGGACAGGGTGAGATGGAGGCAGATGATCTGCTGTGGCGACCCCTAAAGGGAGCAGCCGAAAGAAGAAGCACAAGAGGAAGATTTGGATTGCACTTAATGTGGTGGACCCTCCACATAAATACACAAATAGTGTGAAAGTGGGTAGGAGGAAAGAGTAGCAAGGAGTTCCAGAAAGAGCCACATAGACAGATGACAACAGAAGCCAGAGAAACAATATGATGCTAAACTAAGTATCACCAAATACTGAAACCATGTGTGACCAAGAACCATATCTACTATCCAAAACATGATGTATTCAAAACCATTGTCATGGAAATTAGGTGATTTACATTTATGTACAATTCTGTGTGAAACACCTAAAATCTTAACCTACTTTGAAAAAACATGTATTGATTTGGCCACTTTTTTTCTTTTTTTTTTGCAGATTAAATGATGTTTACTTATATAGCGCTTTTTCTCATCTCTAGATGACCAAAGTGCTTTACAGATCCTGCTATCCACCCATTCACACACTGATGGCGACAGAGCTGCCATACACAGGCGCTGGCCTGACCCACCAGGAGCAACTGGGTTCAGTGTCTTGCTCAAGGACACTTCGACATGCAGACTGCAGACAGAGCGAGAATCGAACCCCTGACTCTCCGATCAGTAGTTGGCCACACTACACCTGCGCCACAGCCGCCCCCAACAGTGGGAACAAAAGGGGAGCTTGATCTTTCAAGTGGATGTAATAACAAATAAATTTTCATGTACAATGCTTAAGGGCACCAACAGGACAATGAAAGAGATGAGGCATGAACTGACTTGCTTCATTTTATTTGATTAGAGGACAATACTCTCTCAACAATCACAGCTACTTTATGAGAGATTTAATGATTTAAGGAAATAAACATTTGCACTCCTTTTCTGTACAGGGACTATATTATTTATAGAAGTGAGGCCCTTTTCTTCTTTGGAGCATGCTCATCATCTTTGGTGCATTTTGTGTAACTACAGCCACACTCCTCCACATGGATGTAAGAGTAGTCATATATGCCTCCATCTAAGCACACCAAGCTGACAGTGCGATTGCTGGAGCGTGCCTCTTTACAGCAGGAGCAAGAATGTTGCATAGCAGAAGCTTCTTGAGAATACCTAGAGAGGACATATTATTGTTAATACACACTAAATCTGTACAAATTACAACCTAAATATCTTAGCGATACTAGAGGAATGCTAGTAACATTGCCCTTACTTGGTGAAAGTGTTGCAGGAACCTTCACAATATGGCATCTCGAGCTCCATGGTAGACAAACAGTTTTTGACTTTAATAGGAGTTTTCATGACCACTAACTTGCAGCCCTTCTCTTTCTCTGCACCTTTATTAGAGAACACACAATTAGCTTGTTTTCATTGGTCCATTAACCAACCCCAAAGAAATTAAAATATCATACTCACAGGTTTTACAACAGCCATTTGCTGCAGTTTGAATAGTGCCCTGAGGAGAAAAATAATAATGATAAAAATAATAATAATAATAATAACTTCAACAGATTGATTTCAAAAATTTATACTTACTGGTTGGCAGTTGCTCTCTTCGAATGGCGGGCATACAGTGTGTGAGTTGACTGTTGTTGGAGTATCACCATCATTAACACAGTTGTATTGCTCACATTTATTGTCCTGTGGTGACCAGGTTTCACCTTGCTGAAGAGTGGTGAGATGGATTCAGACAAAAAAGGAGAACACATTGGTATAAAACAGAGAATCTCTTAAGGCTTACTCACTTTATCTTACAAAAGTAAAAGCCAAAAGATGTAAATGCTACTTACCGCCAAAACTACCTTGGTTCCATTAAGACTGAAGATACATTGTGTTTGCACACACTTCCCACAGCATTCATCTGAATCACTCTCCATATATTCATATCCCTGAAGGGTGGGGCAAATTATGTGTGTAGTATGGTACATTAAGCCTCTACTGTAAAATATATTTCCAATGTGTTTGTGAGTGTATGTAACTTATATTACCGAGTCACAGCGTTCTTCACATTGCTGAAACTCACAACTTATTTTGAACAGGCCAGACTTTAGGTCAACTTCATTGGTACAAGTACAGTCCTCACATGGCAGCCCAGGAACTGCAGATCCAAGCTAGCAAATAAAATATGAAATTGGTTTATAGTTGTGCTTTCAGACATACAGACAAAAAGATGGTGTAATGACAAACTATAATCAGCTGTTTTTATTTACCTGGTATTCATTGTCTTTGTGAACACAAACTCTTTTAGGTTCTAGGAAAGAGTAAGACAGTATGAATAGAACAAGGTAAACTGCATTAAAACATTTACTGCATTGACACATTTCATATACTGTAAATGATTTCATAAGCTCACCACATGTATGTTCTGGACAGCATTTTCCATCTGGAACACTGACAGTTATCTTATATCCAATTGGACAGCTCATGCTCTTGACTGGACAAGTGCTCATTTGACATTCTGCCAATAATATAAAACAGTTATTATTGAAAAATGACCATGAGCAAAAAGTAATATGAAAATGTTCAAATGCATATATGCTTTAATGCAACAAATCTTACGGCAAACATCAGCAGGACAGCAGGGGTCAGATGGATTTATCTGTCTGACAAGGACATACCCTGGAATAGAACAATCTTTTGTGGCCTGTGGCGCACACACCTTAGGACTGCAATGTACAGTCTTGGTGGATTCCTTACAGATACAGTTCTGGCATTTGTACTCAAACTTCTCATTAAACTGAAAAAAAAATGGCAATAGGGAATTATTTCTTACTTGCAGGTAATAAAAGGATTTCAAATAACTGTGAAATTTAAACTTGGCTCACCTCACGAGGAGTGCCCTCAGGGTCGAGACATCCTAAAGGGAAATTATTAAAAAAATTGAGGTTGAACTTCATCATTGATAATATATAGTTAGTTAAATGGAAACACTGATAAACCTACAATATACTCACCACACTTTTCTACACAGATTCCAGATTCTTTATTAAAGAGTTTCATTCCATCATTACAATAGCAGCCCTCACTCATGAAGTTCATTTTCGGTTCATTGGGGCTAAAAATATGGAATAACAAATTAAAAGACAGTATCAATTAGGTTAGTAACACAGTTAAATTCATACAGTATATTCAGTTGGCATTATAATCTCATTATTGCCATTTTCCAGTGTAGTCAAGTACTCAACAGATGCCAACATGCACACAAAACTGTAGACTCTATTTATTTAGGTGAAAACATACTTGTCTTCACAGGTTGGCTGTTCAGCAGGACCACATGGCTTATAAACTTTATTTGATGGACAGTCACTGGCTGCTAAGAGAAGGACAATTTTTTTTTCTTTGACTATTGTATCGTTAAATCACCCCCTTCAATTAAAAAAAGAAAGAAAGAAAAAGCAAGAGTTTGCATACCACACAGAGTAGTGTAGTTCCTCCAGTGGAGGCAAACTCCAGCCTGAGCACAAGCAGCAGCGTAAGTCTGCAAGCTTGTGCACGCCACTGCTGGGTTGGAAACACGGCAGCTATCAGAAATACAACCTTTGTAGAAATTTTCTTGAGACACAAAAGGATGGCATGCCTTAAAAGGGCTGTAAAACAGATGAGCAAAGTAAATTCAGTTAATTGTGTTTAAACGACAATTTGTCAACATTATGGCTGTCAATTTCACCCACAGAAACAGATCAGAAAATATCTACCTCTGATTAAGAAGTTCACACATGGAGTCTGACTTGCATGGAGCTGAGGGTGTAGGTGGTTCAGGTGCTATGGTAGGTGGTGCTGGTGGTATTAGGCAGTTTGGTTTGTACATGTCGTTTGCAAGCCAATAGTCTGCCATAACAGCACAATTTGGTGCTGGTGTCCCTCCAGGCAACATGCAGTCATCATCCTGCTTATTGTTATATGTACCTGACAGCAGTTATAAAATAATTAATACTGTATTATACCTCAAAACAGTAATTGAGCAATGTGGACACAGGAGACAAATCTTACCACAAAGGCCCCGTGTGTTTTTGCCAAAGTGCTGATATGGAAGGGTCACAGAAAAACTAGTAACGCCAAATGTGATAACAACGTGTAGGCGAGGGATCTCCAAAATTAAGCTAAGGCCAGTATCTGCAATCTTAATACCATGTTTTGAATATGGCAGGTGCAGAGTTGCTTCATTTAGTAATACCTACAGGATGAGCAGATAAATATGTCATTACACACACACACACACACACACACACACACACACACACACACACACACTTTCTCTATTTATTAGTGGTGTTCCTGTTAACACGTTAATCGCCCATTAACGACCAATTGATCGCGATCAATTTTTTAAATTGTGATTACTCACGATTAATTGTAGTGGAACAAAAAAAGTGGAACTCTCAAAAAGCGGGTCACTCACAAATGTGAATGTCTACTCCCTAGAAAACAAACTGGACTATCTACTATCGGAATTAACATTGAAAAGGGAGGTGAAAGACCGCTGTGCCATTATTTGAATAGAGACATGACTTAACACATCTATAACAGGTGCTGCTGTTAGCACAGAGGGTATGCACATGGTGTCACAGAAGAGAACTCATGGCAGTTACAAAAGTGGCAAAAATGAGTGGCAGCATTAAAATCCATAAAATAAACCCCGCTCAGTACTCAGCCACAGCAGTATACAGAATGCCTGCTTGCGTTGCAGGAAGGCCCTCTTATTATTCCGTCTTGTATTAATTGACAAAAACACTGATAAATAAATAAAAGCTCAGAACCAGTCCTTCACCTATGTGTGCCTGTTGTTGTTTACCCACACATCACCAATCAAATAACCGGTGTGGTATCAACATGTAAAGTTAAATAAATGTACTCTGTGTATCGCTGTAACAAAATATTGTGATTATTATTTTTGCTGCATCTATCTATAAATACAAAGAATCTGTGTGTGTGTGTGTGTGTGTGTGTGTGTGCCTGTCTGTCTGTTTGTGTGTTCCTCACTTATCTCTCAAACTGTTCGTCAGACTGGCCTCAGATTTTATAAGTGCTTTGTTGAGGTTACAAGGGTGTACATCTCCAAGTATGGAGATGCTCAGTCAAAATATGTAATTTTTATCAATACAAGTTTAGCCACTGCTCTGTTTCCTCATGCTCTGGCTTCTGGAAGTGTGGGTGGGGTTTCGGATTGACTCCGTGCTGATTGGATAATATGTGGCATCACGACCAGTCAGTCGCTCACCACAACGCTTCACAAACAAAAAAGGAAGTGAAAAGCAGCAAATTTGACCAGAAAAACAGAATATTGAAGATGTCATGCTAAAAAAAATTATACTATAATGCTGCCATGATTCAGTAGGTCTAAAGGATAATTAGAGGAATGCCAGCGGGGACCCGGGGTCTGACAATGCACACTGGTGTTGAAGAAGGAGCAGGCAGAACGCGGTCCTTCGCAGGGAAGCAAGCCCAGCCCGGAAGCACCATGGTAACTTGCGGTCCCTTTGCAGGACCGTGAGTCACGATGGTGCTCCTTTCGGTGTGCTCAATTCAATTAAAAAAACTTTATTTATCTCCGAGGGCCAATTTTAAAGGCACAGTGGAGCAGTGCAATAACAACAAAAACAATGCAAGTACCACTAGATAAATAACTAAATAAAATAAAACTAAAAAATAACTCACTAACAAACTACAAACAGTACAGTACCTAGTGTTCTGAAAATAAAAAGTGAAACAGGCTCAAATCTAAGAGTCAGGAATTCAAAATCAAAACAGCTTTGGCAACAAAGGTGGCCCTCCTTCTCTGGGTCCTGCAGCCAGGGCACCGGAGTCAGTGTTTGGAGGGGAGCCACTCAAAAGCCGGGTAAAGTGGGTGTGAAAGGTCTTTAATGATTTTATATGCTTGCCTGTGTGTCTGCTGATCAAAAGTGTCTATTACAGGTCGCTATCTAAAAATTAGAAGTTAATAATAATGCCACCATGACTGCAGAGCAGAATGCCCAAATCCATTGCATATCACATGTTTAGTCAAAACATATGCACGTTTTGACTAAACGACAACCGTGACCAAACAGCACACAAAAATGCTCAAATAACGAAATAAATATTTTTCATTTAAATATTTATTGACAAATGGGCAACACTGATGCAACAGCTGCAGCCAAATGGGTCATTCTGCTGTGTATAATAATGCTGGGTGTTTTGTACTTATAATATTGCTAAAATATAAAATAATGCACTGCAATGGGTCTCAAATATTTGTAAACGTGCCATGTTATAGTACTGCTTGACACTATAAACTATGCATATAAACTAAAACAATTATAATGATGACTGAACAACTCCCATTCCCCAAAGTGCAAGATACACTATTATGAATATAAGTCATAAAAGATCAGACAAATAAGTCTGATAAACAAATAAACAAGGGTTCTTAAACAGTTGCTAATATTGGATGTCCCATTTGTTTTCAGTAATTCTGTGATTAATATTCACACAATCAAATAAATCTTAGTGGCGTTCAGTCCCTTTCATATTTGTCAAAGTCTAAAGTGTGATTGTGTACATACTGAACAGGCGACACTTCTTTATTCCACTTTCAAACACAGCCTACATTTGTGCTTGTAAAGCGTAAGTGGCCTACTTATTTTCAGACAAGAATTCTTGCTTTCTACGGGCATGCACTAGTACCAACTAAAGCTGCCACATGTTTTTGCTACTCATTGCTGTGTCACTATGGTAACTGCCCTGCCCTTTCCAGCTCAACAGAAGGTGGAAACTGACTGGTAAATCTGACTGGGTGGTGTCTGCTTATACACATATAACAACTGGTGTAATAATGCTAAAGTAGTTGCTAGTTGCTTGCACATGCAGTATTTCTGCAGTACTTAGGAGTTGTTGTTTTTTTTTTTAATATTCTGGATAGTTATCATTTGTGACATGCTGAAAGCTCTAAATCAGGGATGGGCAACTTTGGTGGTAGTAAGGGCCACAATTTTTTTTTCCTCACTTCCAGAGGGCCAGATTTACATGTAAATCTTTGGGGGGTATTTTCTTCAAAGTCAAAGGTTTCACAATTAAAACTGAAAATGCAAATGAAAATAAAAGCTACTCAGTGTTTTATCACTTTATTTAGAATTAAAATTATTGATACACTTATATCATGATCTAATTTTTCAGACTCTCTCCATCAAAATGATGAGCAAAGAGAAATTCTGGAAGGTTATTAACAAAAAGCCAAGAAGAAAAGTAAATATGACAATGAAAAAAAATGGTTTTAAAATATTAGAAGAATATGATCAAAGTAAAAAATAGTTTTACTGATAAATATGCTACAGTTCTGGTTTAAATTGCCTTTTTTGCAAGCTATATTTTATTTTGGTATTAGATGTGCATGCTTCTACTGATAAATTTGCATCATTTTACTAAAAAAATTATAACTTTTTAGTTGTACTGGGTTTTTTCTGAATTTGTGTTTTTCTGTCATAATTTTGCTGTTTCTTATATAAATTTGCCTTTCAGTTTGAAACTTGTTACTGTTAATACTTCTCAGTGAGGAGCTGTAGCATTTATTGTTGTTTAATTAAAAGCAGCCTACTCTGTACATTTATTGCTGTTCCCAGCCTATCAATGTGGTCTCAGCATGCAACACATACAGGTACATCCCTTAAAGGATGTACTCCGGGACACACTAGTCTCTCTATCGGTGGCTCCCCTTGCTCGACCACTCATGGAGTGGCATCTAGGTTTCGATTAGAGCTTCCTCTGCTGGCAGGCTCTATTACTGTATTTAAGAATGCAGTTCCAAATATGTTCAAACGGGATATAAATAAATAATTGAGTTTTGGAAATGGACTGTCGGGCCGCAGTGGATGACATCGAGGGCCGCCAGTTGCCCATCCCTGCTCTTAATAAACCAGCAGCTGCAGAAAGCAAGCACATTTGTCACATTTGTCACTCCCATGTCAAAAAGAGTTTATCAATTTATGGTACATATATACAGTATATATATGTATACTGCTCAAAAAAATAAAGGGAACACTAAACAACACAATGTAACTCCAAGTCAATCACACTTCTGTGAAATCAAACTGTCCACTTAGGAAGCAACACTGACTGACTGAGCACATGTGACAGATGTGACAGAGTCTGGAGATGCCGTGGAGAACGTTCTGCTGCCTGCAACATCCTCCAGCATGACCGGTTTGGCAGTGGGTCAGTAATGGTGTGGGGTGGCATTTCTTTGGGGGGCCGCACAGCCCTCCTTGTGCTCGCCAGAGGTAGCCTGACTGCCATTAGGTACCGAGATGAGATCCTCAGACCCCTTGTGAGACCATATGCTGGTGTGGTTGGCCCTGGGTTCCTCCTAATGCAAGACAATGCTAGACCTCACGTGGCTGGAGTGTGTCAGCAGTTCCTGCAAGATGAAGGCATTGATGCTATGGACTGGCCCGCCCGTTCCCTAGACCTGAATCCAACTGAGCACATCTGGGACATCATGTCTCACTCCATCCACCAATGCCACGTTGCACCACAGACTGTCCAGGAGTTGGCGGATGCTTTAGTCCAGGTCTGGGAGGAGATCCCTCAGGAGACCATCCGCCATCTCATCAGGAGCATGACCAGGCGTTGTAGGGAGGTCATACAGGCACGTGGAGGCCACACACACTACTGAGCTTCATTTTGACTTGTTTTAAGGACATTACATCAAAGTTGGATCAGCCTGTAGTGTGTTTTTCCACTTTAATTTTGAGTGTGACTCTAAATCCAGACCTCCATGGGTTAATAAATTTGATTTCCATTGATAATTTTTGTGTGATTTTGTTGTCAGCACATTCAACTATGTAAAGAACAAAGTATTTAATAAGAATATTTCATTCATTCAGATCTAGGATGTGTTATTTTAGCGTTCCCTTTATTTTTTTGAGCAGTATATATATATATATATATATATATATATACTGTATATATACAGTATATATACACATACAACGGGGAAAATAAGTATTAAGTATTAAGTATGTATATTAGCTGCTCTTGCTTGCTTGTTTTTTTTTTTTCTTGCCTTCTGATTGTTGCTCTGAGTGTTGCTATCCCTGTGCTGTTGCAATCCTGGAATTTCCCCATTGTGGGACTAATAAAGGCTTATCTTATCTTATCTTATCTTATCTTATCTTAAGTATTATGTTTTTCTCATTAAACATATGTATTTCTTTTTTCCCCAGTGTATTTATCAAATTTTTTCCCTTTTGTTTTACACACAAAAAATAAATACCAAACAATCAAAATGCTCAAAACAGCTCAGCACAACATTGATCTACACAAAATCAGAGATTGAAATAAAAAAAGGGATATGCTGCAAAACTAGAAACTCATACATGTACACACACATACCTGCACTTGTACACTTGTATAGAGGAATGTGTTCACCACAGCACTACAAACAAGGTCCGGAAAAAAGGAAGTCATACTTAGTTCAATCTAATACTTCTAATTTCAATCTAAGTTCAATCTAATACTTCCCATGGGCATAGCTAAAGATTTAGAAAAGTTAATTTTGTAAGACTCGAAATAATTAATGATATTGACCAGTTGTGGAACACAGGTGGCGGGCTCCGCTACATACAAAACATCATCCGCATAAAGGGAAATTTTATGTTGCATCTCCCCTACATCTATACCCCTGACAGCTTTCCTGTCTGATGGCTTCAGCCAAAGGTTCTACTGCAAGGGCAAAAAGAGCAGGGCTTGGGGGCAGCCTTGATGCGCTGAATGATAAATTGGGAAATTATCCGATCTACTATAACCATTTGTTATGACTGATGCCAGAGGTTTATTATACAAAAGTTTGATCCATTTGATAAAATTATCCCCCAGATTAAATTTTTGTAATACTTTAAATAAATAAGGCCACTCGACTCGGTCGAAGGCTTTCTCTGCATCCAATGAAATGACTACAGTGTCTTCTTCTTGTGTTGTGTTTGCCAGAAATGAACAATATTTAAGAATCTTCTAATGTTGTGACTAGAGCTTCTGCCTTTGATAAAGCCTGTCTGGTCCTCCTTAATAATAAAAGGCAGAACCTTCTTTAATCACAGAGCTAACAGTTTAACATCTTGATTTAAGAGAGCAATAGGTCTATATCCTGAGCAATCTTCAGGACACTTGCCTTTTTTAAGAATTAGGGAGATGTCAGCTTCTCTTAATGACTGAGGTAAGCTTCCAGAGGTAAATGAGTGTTCTATCATCTCCAAAAATGGATCCACAAGTATATCCTGAAATTCACTGTAAAATTCACTGCTCAAACCGTCTGGCTCCGGTGCTTTGCCTGATTGTAAACTGTTAATAGCTAATACAACCTCTTCTCTAGAGATGGGAGAAGTTAAATCATGTCTCTGAGTATCAGAAATAGTAGGGAAAGCTAGGCCGTCCAAGAAAGAGTCCATCTTGTATGAGGCCCCTACTGTCTGGTCCGCTGTATATAACTGAATGTAGAGCTGCTTAAAAGTATTATTAATATTTTTGTTATTAAAGTAAAGCGTACCGTTTAGACCTACAACTGAAGGAATCTGTCGGGAAGCTGTTCTAATTTTTGGTTGAACATGTCCCTATGGTCACATTATTTTCAGTCTTTTCTAGGGGCACCATCATTTTTGTCCAGGCCTGTTTCATGAGATTGTTTTTTAAAATAATTCTGTTGAACCACAATTCAAAAGCATTGAAGCAGGGTTTTTCTTTCATTAACAGAGGGGTACCAACAATTTTGTCCACGGCTGTATATAGAAGCTTTAACTCATCCTTGGATGCATTTGATTTTCAGACTCATTTAATGAGGGGTTTCATGTACAAACCCAATTCTGGTCAAGTCAGAGACGTGACCGCCCGCGGTATCCCGGAATGCAAGAGGTTAACAAGGGAGTGGGCAAATATGCTTGTTTTCTTCACCTGCAGGTTTATTAAAGATCTCAACATGTCTAAAATGACAAAAAAAAAAAAAAAATCCAGAATATTCTCCAGAAAATCAACAGAATCAAAACAGAATGCAGGGCATAATGACATCATTGTAACATCACTTACAATACTGACATAATACAGTGTCCAACTTTACTCCTATAGTAAACATCCACTGTTTTTAAGCAGCTGAACAGAAAACAATGAACCTTGGGTCTCACAACAGACACAATTTCCCTTTGAGTAGAAAATTATAAACATCAACAAACAAAGCGGCGGTGCACATGAGAAATATAATTTAGAAACAATTTAGTTGCAAATTTATGAGAAAAGCTGCAAATTTTAAAGAAAGAAAATGCATTTAACTGATTACTCACAGACATCCAGTAGTCTCCAGTCAGTGCAACTGAGTGAGTCTTTCTCAATGCCTCCTCAATTTTAGCTCTCTCTTCTTCATACAAATTGTGCATCTTGTCTACCAGGGTGGGTACACACACCTACCATGTTTTGTGCAAGGAGGAGGGGGGGTGGGGGTCTTCCCCCACCGCTGTTGCTCTCCTCTTGCTGGGGGGTCTGGGGGCCTGGCGGGGGCCTAGGACCCGACATGTTGTCAGAATCCCTGGGTGCTGCTGAATGTATAGATATAAGCAAGGGAGTGAGAGAGGGACTGAATACGAGTAAGCAAGAGTGAGGGAGTGATGAATGGAGATGGTGGGTCGGTTTTGTGTGGCACTCTTGGCGGGGGGGGGGGGGGGGGATTGCTGCGACTGGCCCCCCTCTTCGTATTTTCCTGACAAACCACTCGCACACACACAATTATTTTGTGCGCGCTCTCACATATACGCACACGGACGCACATGCACATATGTCTCTCCTTTAACAGGTGTGGATACCAGACTCATATCGAGACATCTTTGGTGGAAGAAGCAGTTTGTTTTCTGTTTGTTTTAGTTGTTGGTTTGTTTGTCTTTTTGTCAGTTCCCCTCCCTCCCACCCTCCCCCCCACACACACTTCCTTTCCCTATTCCCCATCCTGTCGGGTTCTCAATGGGTAAAATAATTTAAATAAAGTATTAAAACTTATTACAGGAGGAGTTTACAACAATATACAGTACATAGTTTGGTACTGTATAAAGCTCCTTTTGGCAAAGTAGATCTGTTTTGGCACAATAAGGGTAATGGATCTCTGTTCTGCTTACCGAGCTGCCTTACAGGACAAGGGGAAAAAAAAATCTTCCTGTGTATATGCATTTTGGGTCATGGAGGGGTTTATCACGCGATGTGACCATAGACTTGACTTCCGAGTGTTTGTATGGCACACGGACCAGCTTCAGTATGGAAAGTGGCTAGGTCAAAAAACCCCGTTCGCGCAATCAAAAAAATTGTCGCTGTTAACAGGGTGTTGCATTAACCATGATTAATGCAGTAACTCCTTCACCACTAATATATATAGAATAGAATAGGCTTTAATGTCATTGTACAATTGTATAGTACAACTGGAATATATATATATATATATATATATATACAGTATATATATATATATATATACACACAGTCATGTGAAAAAATTAGGACACCCCATTAAATATTCAGTTCTTTTTTAAGAAATGTTCACATATCTATGTCTAACCTTGTTTTTCTTTTTATTTGCATTTTTTAACATTTATTTTAGCCATTTTAAGTGGGAATGAATGTGGGGGTGTCCTAAAAAAGATGGGGGTATCCTAATTTATTCCTCACTCTTTGTTTAGAATTATATTTTACAGAAAATTTGAAAAAAAGTCTTTAATTCATTTTTAATTGTTTAGTTGTATTACATGAATCTCCCAGTATTTTAAACACTGATATTAAATATCCATATTTCCAAATATGTAAAAAAAAACAGAGGCTTATACAGGTTATCCTAATTTTTTCACATGACTGTATATATATATATATATATATATATATATATATATATATATATATATATATATATATATATATATATATATATATATATATATATATACAGTATATGCACACACACACACACACACACACACACACACACACACAGAGGGCGAGAGAGAGAAAGTTACCTTCAACTTTGCTGCTCCATTAAAGTCATGATTTAAAAGTTTCATTACTACTGATCCATAAAATACTGTTATTGATTGTGGACAAGAAACTCCTTCAGTGGGATCACACAACACATTGTCAGCATGAATCTTGAGGTTAAATGTTGGTGTAATTTCTTCCATCAAAACATAGGTACAATTGCCCTGATAATTGTAGTAGAGTCCATCAAATGTGATATAGTTAACATATCCCCATCCTTTACATACACCTGAACATTGGGGGAAAAAAAGATGTTTGAAGGAGACATAAAATAATAAAAAGTGGAAAACACTGTTATAAATGGCAGAAAACTTACTGGCACAAGCATAGCGTTGACAGCAATTATGTTCATCATTTTCTAGAACTCTTATCTTTCCATTTGGACAAGTTATGTCCTGAAGTGGCGGACATTCATATGGAATTATTTCAACTGTATCATTTTCAATGCATTTTGCCATGGTGCATTTGCACAACCAGAAGGTCTCATTTTGCTTAAAGAAAAAAAAAACATAAGGAGGAGTGTATAATTCAAGGCAGTTTTTATATTAAAAAAGCTTAAAGCAATACACCAAAGTATAAATAATAGTTTTCATAAAATAATTATACAGTGGCAAGACAAAAAATAAGTGAACCCTTTGAAATTACCTGGTTTTCTGCATTAATTGGACATAAAATGTGATCTGATCAACGTACATCTAAGTCCAAAGTATCAACAAACACAATGTGCTTAATCTAATACAAGACAAACAAACAAACAAGCAAACATAATATTTCATGTCTTTATTGCACACATCCATTAAACATTCACAATGCTGTGGAAAAAGTAAGTGAATCTTTCGATTTAATAACTGGCTGACTCTCCTTTGGTAGCAATAACCTCCAACAAGTGCTTCTGGTAGCTGCTGATCAGACCTGTACAATGTTCAGGAGAAATTTTGGGCCATTCTTCCTTACAGAACTTTCTGAGTTTGTTATTCACATGAAGCATCTGCAGATGTGAACCATGCTTCACAAAAATGAGATCTCCGAAGACTTATGATTAAGAATTGTTGATTTACATAAAACTGGAAAGGGTTACAAAATAATTTCCAAGGCGTTAGGTTTTCACCAGTTCAAAGTTAGACAAACTGTCTACAGATGGAGACGATTTAGCACTGTGACCACTCTCCCTAAAAGTGGGTGCTCAGCCAAATTCACTCCAAAGGCACAATGCAGAATGTGCAATGAGGCAAAAGGGAACCTTAGAATAACAGCTAAAGGCTTGAAGGAATGAATAGAACTGGATGGCATCTTTACCATATGCAAATCAACAAACAGGCATGATGCTCGTGGCAAGACACCATGGAGGAAGCCACTGCTTTCCAAAAAAGAAACAAAACATCACATTACACCTGAAGTTCACTTCATGAGCACTTCAACACTCTGCATTGCTACTGGAAAAATGTTTTGTGGACTGATGAAACTAAGGTTGAAACTAAGAACACACAGCACTATGTATGACATAAAAAGGGCACTGTATTCCAACATGAAAACATCATCCCAACAGTGAAATATGATGGAGGGAGCATCATGATTTGGGGCTGCTTTGCTGCCTCAAGGCTTGGACCACTTGACATCACTGAGGATAAAATTAATTTTCAAGTTGATCAAGGTATCCTACAGAATAATGTCTGGGTGGCTGTCTGTCAGCTGAAGCTCAGTAAAAGTTGAGTGATGCAGCATGACAATAATGCTAAACATCAAAGTAAATCAACTACAGAATGGCTTAAATTAAAAAAAAAAAAAAAGCCTTTTGGAGTGGTCCAGTCAGAGTCCAGACCTGAATCCAATAGAGATGGTGTGGAATGACCTCAAGAGAGCTGTTCACACCAGATATGCTAAGAAAATGGCTGAGCTGAAGCAATTCTGTAAGGAAGAATGGTCCAAAATTACTCCTGAATATTGTGCAGGTCTTATCAGCAGATACCGAAAGCACTTGTTGGAGGGTATGCCAAAGGATGTCCAACCAGTTATTAAATCCAAGGGTTCACTTACTTTTCCACCAGCACTGTGAATGTTTAATGAATGTATCTAGTAAAGGTATGAAATATTATGTTTGTGTGGTATTAAGGGCCGTCCACACCAATGACAATAAAAGCCCCTTTTCCACCAGTAACTGTACTCAGCCCGTTTTGCTTCGACTCTACTCGACTCTCCTCAGCTTGATACGGTGTGATTGGTTTTCCATTTCAACTCAGTACCACCTCAAGTGGGTAGGGTTGGGGTCATTACAGGAAGGTGGCCCGTTATCCTGTTATGTTTTTTACATGCTGATAAATAACATAAAAGATGCTTAAAATCACAAAACACTCACCATCTTCCCCATGAGCAGCCTTCAACTTGGAGATCTCCTGGTATACTTTAAAGTTCGGGTCGCTCCACTGCAGTAGGGCCAACGGGGCTGAAAAGTTCATAGTTGTCAAATCTGACCAAATGTAGTTAATTTTTCAAGCGCAGGGATCCTAGTGCTGCAACACTGATGGAAGAACTGTGCGCACCAGTGGGGAGACTGTTGAAAAATAACCACATTTGATCAAATTTGACCACTATATGAACTTCTCAGCCGCGGCACCAGCGGAGCGTTCCGAAATGGAAGTAGGTCTCCGAGCTGATGGCTACTCACGGGGAAGATGGTGATTGTTTTGTGATGGTGTTGATTTGTGTATAGCCATTTATTTCGTTGATTATTACAGAAATAATAAAAACTAGCAGTCAAATTTACAAATGGTGGTTTTGAATCTTGTGAAGATGTCGCTCTCATCCACTGACGTTATGCCCTGGCCAATAAGTGGCCTGCAATCTGCTGATGTCACATTTTCAGCTCGACTCAGCACAGTTGGAACCTCACTGAAGTAGGTCCCAAAAAAGTACCAGGTACCAGGTACTAATGGAAAACCCTACAAACCGAGTAGAGTCGAGGCGAGTAGGGCTGAGTAGATACTAGTGAAAAAGGGGCTAAAGACAACAGTATTAATTATAAAGATGTGAGCATCCACACTGATGACCAACATTGCTCTGTAATAGCAGAACCAACCAGCTGTACACTCCAGACATAGGTTTCATGTCATCATGCATAGCACGGGTAGGGAGCCGTGCTCACGCTGTCAGGTTTCCCAGGTTGTGCTCAGTACTTTTGTTCACTTGGGTTCATTGTATTTGTGTATGGGTTGTGTTTTCTGAGTTTGTCCTTTTGTTTCTGTTTGTTTTGAGTTATTCTATTATTGTATCTTGGTTGGGCTTTCAGTCTTGTTTAAGATTATTACACTGGTCAACACCAAATTTATTGTCTAAGTTTTTTTTAGCTGATTTAGGACAATTTTGATCTGCTGAATCCAAAAATCACATTGGTTTTGCTCAATCGTCAACTTTTTGAACTATGGTCACATGTTTTTTACCTTTTTGTTTACATGTGTGGGTATTTTCGCTTTATTTGATGCAAAATTCTTTATTTCTTGAAATTCTCTGAATTTTGAAGAATGATGACGTAACATTCAGTTTACATGTACTTACCTTTATCAGTGTCTACTATTCAATTTACAGTACAACTGTACAACCGCTTACAACTTGGCATAAAAATCTGACCTGATCAAGAGAAACGAATGTCATTTTCGGATTCAGCGGTGTAAAACTGTCTTAAATCAGTTGAAAAAACACAGACAACTTACAAAAAAATTATTTTTGTTATGTTGTGTTATTTGTCTATGACCTTCCTGCCCTGCACATTATATTTCATCCTGTGTTTACTATCATCGTTAATTATTCCTTATCCTGCCTTACTATGGTGGCGTATTATTTTTGCCTTTTTGTCTTCTGGCTGAATCTGGTTTCGTATTCATTGTTATGTCCTCTGTACTTTTACTTTGACGGTGCCCTTTGTTTACTTCCGGTTGCTACTAGCTTTGTTTTGCTGTTGTCCCCAGCTGTTAATATTTAGGTTAATCACCCTTGCTCCTTTTACCCACACCTGTCCTCATTTGATGTAATTCCTCCTTGCCTTATTTAAGGGGCTGCTACATGGTTGGCTGGCGCAGCACTCTTCTCAATAGCAGGACGTAATTTCCTCTTTATTCTCCTCAGTTTAACTGCATGTATTCTCATCGTGTGTTTCTAGCGTTGTTCTCCAGGTTTAGTCGGCCATTCCCCTCACCTTAGCTGTTTGCTATTTTTGGCTTTTCCTGTACTTTTCTGTTCTCTAGATTTGTAAGTTTTTGTGTTGTGTGTGTGTCACAAATAAATTTACAAACTCACAGCCGGTGTGTGGTGCCTTTATCTTTTCCCGAAAGGAAGTTGATGACATTTCACACTGTACCATACCTATATTTCTCCTGCTGTGGGATGAGACCATTTATGCCACTGCTGCAATCAGTGAGTCTTAGAGGATTTTTTTTTTTTTTTATTAGACCTGTACCTTGGGCAGAGAAAAAAATTAAGAAGAAAAGCAAAAGCATGTGTGGGTTCTTGAAAATTTTCAGCTGATTATTTTCTCAACTCCAGAGCTTCCTCAGTCCCACACAGGTAGAGGAAACGGCTCCAATGTTTTTTGGGCTTTGCTAATTTCTACCATAGGTTTATCAGAACAACAGCAGACTCAGCTGACCTCGACCAAAGCCCCCTTTAAGTGATCTGAGGCAGCAGAGCTGGCCTTCGCTAAATTAAAAGCCCTACGTATTTTCCAACACACCCATCTTGGCGCAGGTCAAGATGGGTGTGTTGACCAGGCCTCAGCTCTAATTTGTTGTTGAGGTGGATGCTTCTGACTCAGGGGTGGGCGCTATCCTGTCGCAGCATCCAGCCTCCGATCAGAAGCTCCACCCATGCGCGTATTTCCCTCGGCGGTTAACTCCGGCCGAGAGGAATTACGACGTAGAACACCGAGAGCTGCTGGCCATTAAACTGGCTCTTGAGGAGTGGAGGCACTGGCTGGAGGGAGCCATTCATCCCATCATTGTGTGGACCGACTGCAAAAATCTAGAGTACTTAAGGTCGGCCTGCAGGTTGAACTCCAGGCAGGCCCGTTGGGCCCTAATCTTCCTTAGAATTCAATCTGACGATCACCTACTGGTCCAAGTCATGTAACATCAAGCCTGATGCTCTCTCCTGCCAGTTCGCCTCCGACCTCTCATCTTCCTCTTCTTCTCCTGAGCTCATTGTGCCCTCATCCTGCATTCTTGGCACCCTCTCGTTGGAGATTGAGCAGAGGGCTCGGCAGGCCCAGTCCACTGAGCCCAAGCCCGAGGGGGGCCCTGACGATCATCTGTTTGTTCCATCCGTCCTACGCAGTGACGTCATCCAGTGGGGGCATACCAGCAACTTTGCCTGTCACCCTGGGGTCAACCGTACTATTAATCTGGTGCAGCTGGTGTTCTGGTGGCCTACAGTGCAGATGGACAGACGGATGGGACTACGTCAAGGCCTGCCAAGTTTGTGTTATGAACAAATCGGACTCTTCACCCCCTGTCAGTCTCCTGCACCCCCTGCCGGTTCCCAGTCACCCTTGGTCACACATCATCATGGACTTTGTTATGGGTCTTCCTTCCTCGCGGGGCAACACGGTCACCTTCACCTTCATAGACTGCTTCTCTAAAGCCATCCACTTGGTGCCCATTCCCAAGTTGCCCTCTGCGTTGGAGACTGCCAATCTTCTCACGTCATGTTATCCGCTTTCATGGTATCCTTCTGGACACTGTGTCTGACCGGGGTCCCCAATTCACCTCCCAAGAATGGAAGTTCTTCTGCTGTTCTCTGAGCACTGCAGTCAGTCTCACTTCCAGTTACCACCCTCAGAGCAACGGGCAGGCTGAGCGTGCTAACCAATCCCTGGAGGCCGCCATGAGATGTGTGGCTTCCTGCAACCCATCCACTTGGAGCACCCATCTGACCTGGGTGGAGTATGCCCACAACTCTGCTGTCTCTTCAGCCACCGGGTTAATGCCATTCGAGGTGTTTATGGGATACACTCCCCCCCTGCTGCCAATGGCGTAGAGGGATGTGGCCATGCCATCCATGGGGGTCCACGCTCACCGCTGCCGCCGCTTGTGGAAATCCACCCGAGCTGCCCTTCTCCGTTCGACCGAGAGGAATCGCCAGTATGCAGACCGCAGGTGGGTCCCTGCGTCCAAGTATGCGGTGGGTCAGAGCGTGTGGTTGTTGGCGGATCAGGTTCTGGTGAAGACGGAGTCTAGAAAGCTGTCACCTTGCTTCCTTGGTCCCTTTCCCATATCAATGATGTGACAGTCCGTCTGAAACTACCACCGACACTTCGTATCCACCCCATGTTCCACGCATCCAAGATCAAGCCCCTCTCCACCAGCCCTCTCTGCCCCCCTGAAGCCACCACCTCCTCCTTGCATCCTCGATGGCCAGACCACCTATACCATCCAGAGGATTCTGAACGTTCGCCACCGGGGCCTACAGTACTTGGTTCACTGGAAAGGCTATGGACTGGAAGACAGAGATCATGGATCCCCGGTTCCTATTTCCACGACAAGGGGATGGTCTGAGCCTTTCACTGGGCTCATCCCAACAAGCCCGGTGGGTCACCAGGAGGTGCCCCTTGGGGGGGGGGCACTGTTATGATCAGGTGAGCGTGCTCCCCCCCCTTCTGTGGGAGGTCTTTCATCTGTTTCCCAGCTCTGCAGGTCATCAACGCACCTGCGTGAGTGGACGCACCTGCTGCCTCTTCACTGCCAGCAGTTAAAAGTACCAGTTTGTGACTGCTTCTGCGCTGGGTCATCGGGTACTGCTGCCTTAAGCTAAGGTTTGAAATTATTTCCTGAAGCTCAGCCTAATTTCCCTTATCCTCCTCTCTCCCCAGGTTGCTGCCATCTCAGCGGTGCTTCTCTGGGATTGCAGTGCGCTCACCTGCCTTCATCGCCATCATCCCCCTGAACTGCCTACTCCACCCGGTCAGATTCTCTCCAGCTCTTTCCTTTCCTCACCTTCCGCCAGCCCCTCCCTGCTGGCTCCTCCAATTTGTCACTGGGTTTCTCTGCCAGACTCTCTGCTCATGTCTCATAAGAATTATCTCACCATTTTCCCATTTATCTTGGTTAAACTCCTCTCCTCTAATCAGCTCTCATCTCTCTTCCCTACAGTCTGTGTGCTCCCTCGGCGTGCATCGCTTTCTTTACTGTTGTGTGTTTTTTCAATAAAATTGTGTTTGTTTTACTCTGTGTCTAAAGTATCTTCCTCTGTTGTTAGCTGCCTTGCACGTGAGCTTCTCACTATCAGTCATGACAAAATTGTTGCTACTGCTTCTCCATGACCAGAACTTCTGGGGTTTTGACAGTTTAAATAACCAGAGGGAGGTGATTCATTTAAACCAACATAATCCTCTTGCCCTAACCAAGTCTCTGTAAGGGATAGTAAATCAGTCTGATGATCAATTAACAGATCATGGACTAGCAGAGACTTCGGAGTTAGAGACCTAATATTTAACAAGCTGCATTTAATTTTTAAATCATGAGGAGGAACAGAGGCCAAGTCATGAGATTTAGAGGCTACATATTTAATTTGAATTTTATCAACTTTTTATTTAATCACTTTAGGACGCTTATGCTTGGGGTGGCAGTGGTGCAGGTGTAGTGTGGCCGACTACTGGTCGGAGGGTCAGGGGTTCAATTTCCACTCTGTCTACAGTATGCATGTCAAAGTGTCCTTGAGTAAGACACTGAACTCCTGGTGGGTCAGGCCAGCGCCTCTGTATTGCAGCTCTGTGGCCATCAGTATGTGAATGGATGGATATCAGGATCTGCAAAGCACTTTGGTCATCCAGAGATGAGAAAAAGCGCTATGTAAGTGAACACGATTTACCATTTACCATATTTTTATTTACTTTAAAGGGAGTAGACAGTGATTCTCTGATAGGAGGACAGAGGCTAAATTGAGGGGTGGCGGATGGAGAGAAGCTGCAGAGAGGCATGTAAGACTGCGATTCTGCTTCCTGGTCCCAACTCTGAGTAGTAGTCAAGGCTTTGGAACTTTGGATAAAAATGATGCCAGATTGTTAGATAAATGAGAGGCACCCTCAAAAGTGGGATGGATACCATCCCGCCCAACAAGGCCAGATTTCCCCCAAATGAATTCCAGTTGTCTCTGTAGCACACATCGTTTGCAGGACACCACACAGACAGCCAGCGGCTGAAGGATAACACGCGGCTAAACATGTCATCACTGGTCAGGTTGGGGAGGGGCCCAGAGAATTCTGCTACTATTTCAGCCCTTCTGTCAAAACGATGACTGGATGTTTTCTGATTTCCTGAAAGTGTTTTTCTTATTCATAAAATCGCGTTGAAAGTGATCCCAATGATATCATCTGCCACTTTGGTTATGGTCATCGCTGTAGTGTGGACTCTGCCATCCACCTGAGCTAGAATGATTTTAAAAACTGATTTTATAGTTATTGTTATCTGTCATGAACCTGGGTTTGGTGGTCCCAAACCCAGTTCTGACCCGTCTCTCTATTTATTTTCCATCAGGCACCTCAGGGAGTCCTTTGGGTCCTCCGCTCCCTGACAGCTCGGGCACGCCCCCTCCTCCTGTCAGTATCACCAGCTGTTCTGTATCATGGGTGTTTCACACACTTACACACACACACTTCATTCACTCCCATTCACACGCTCAGATACTCACTCATACACACATGGTATCAATTATGTTCAGCCCACGCATCCTCACACTGGCGGTCTCTTCCCTCATTAGTATTATGATTATTTAAACGCTGTGTTAGTAGGAAGAGACCACCGGAGCATTGCACTTCATACACGGCAGCGTGCACCTCCTTGTATGCAAGTTATCACTCCCTACAGATTATCTTCAGCCTGTTTCTTTCTCATCCAACGGACTGCACAGACAGCCCCGGATCGCTCCAGCACCGTAAGTCTATGTTTGCCTTTCTCCCCGTGCCGACAGCAGCCCTGCGGCACTAGGCATTCCCTCCCCCGGGCTGTAGAGCATCCAGGAGGCATCCCTGTATGTCTGGTGGCCTCAATTGTAATTATTGCATCTGATCAACTCGCTGTTCACTGCGTGATTATTTGCTGGACTTGTTATTTTAAGGTTATGCTCAATAAAGTGCACAAATCTACTCCTGCGATTGGATTTTTCATTCTCCCTCCGTGCACTGCATAATGGTGCAAGAGGGATCATGACAGTTATCATGTTATCATGCTTGGTGTGGACAGCCCTTAAGATTCAGCACATTAACCCTCATTTATCAAACATGCAAAAGACAGAAAAGTGGTTGTACGATTATTTCAGTGCAAAGATCAGTATTTATCAATCTGAATGTGACTGTATGCTGTTCACGACAGGTCTGAACTTATGCACCACTTCACAAATTTTCAAGTCGCTTTTAGACTTGTGATACATGAGACAAGTATTTGATCATATCAGATAATACTGAGCAGTGCATCCTTTCAGGTGATCAATTTGCCTTGTGTTTTATTTAGATGAGTGTTTTAACCATTTACTTTAAAGACTAAAGTGGCTGCTTTTGGTAGTTATAACTTCTCCTCTCCATACCCATTTATATACAAGTGCATCTCAATAAATTAGAATATCATCGAAAAGTTAATTTATTTCAGTAATTAAATTCAAAAAGTTAAACTCATATTGGATCGATTCATTACACACAGTGATATACTGTATTTCAAGTGTTTGTTTCTTTTAATTTTGATTATGGCTTATAGCTAATGAAAACCCAAAATTCAGTTTCTCCAAAAAATTAGAATAGCCTGTGGTATTACTGAGGTGATATGGAAGCCCAGGTTGCTTTGATAGCGGCCCGCAGCTCATCTGCATTGTTGGATGTGATGTCTCATCATCCTCTTAACAATACCCCATAGATTCTCTAAGGTTTAAATCAGGAGAGTTTGTTGGCCACTCAAGGACAATAATACCATGGTCAGTAAACCAGGTATTGATACTTTTGGCAGTGTGGGCAGGTGCCAAGTTCTGCTGGAAAATGAAATCAGCATCTCCATAAAGCTTGTCCACAGAGGGAAACATGAAGTGCACTACAATTTCCTGGTAGATGGCTTTGCTGTCCTTGGACTTCATAAAACACAGTAGACCAAAACCAGCAGATGACATGACTCCCTAAATCAGGTGCCAAGTCCTGTCATTTGGAAATCAAGGTCAAGAGTGGAAAGATACAGAATCCAGGTTGCTTGGGGTCCAGTGTAAAGTTTCCACAGTCACTAGCCACATTTACATGGACACAAGTAACTGGATTAAAAGCCTGATCGGACTAAAAATGCTTCATGTAAACACGCCATCCGAAGATTCTGACCCGATCACACTCCTTCGGATCAAAACGGGTGGGTTATGCCAATTGTTGATCCGATTGGTGTACATATCCCCTCTGGGGATCAATAAAGTATACAAAATCAAATCAAAATCAAAAAATATCACACATATACACAGGCCAGCGCCTGTACATGGCAGCTCTGCCGCAATCAGTGTGTGAATGTATGTGAATGGGTGGATAGCAGGATCTGTAAAAGTGCTTTTGTCATCTAGAGATGAGAAAAAGTACTACATAAGTGAACACCATTGGCATATAAACACTTATTCCAAAGTTTGGGTAGAAAATATGTTTACCGCGCATGTCTGTATGTCAGCCACACGTTGACATAACATATTTCCGCCTTTACAGCAGCTAGCGGAAGACATTGTGGCAGTAAAAGAGAACTGGTCTGTATCGTCCCGCTGTCTCCCTCTGTTCATCATATGCAGTTGTACTGCTGGGCTTGTAGCTTCATTACAGAGACCAGCAGAAGAAAAGTACAGTCTGAATAACAATGCAGGTCCATTTCAGAAAGAGAGACACACGAAGCAGGTTTGTTTACATTGGAAGTTGTTTCTTCTTCTACTATTTCCAGAATGTCAGACAATTTTGCACGTCAGACGTGTGATGCATGAAGAAGCACACCGTCATCAGATCAACTTTTTCAGGGTCCATGTAAACAGTAAAGTTCTGATCTGGACTGTAAACAGATTGAAGAAATTTTGCCCATGTAAACATGGCTACTGATGATTTGGGCTGATCTCCTCCATGCCACACTGCACTGATAGAGTAATTCATGTAAAAGGAGCCCTGACCAAGTATTGAGTGCTTACATGGACATGCTTTTTAGTAGGCCCAAATTTCTATAAAAAATCTACTTTATTAAATTGATCTAATTGTTCTAAATTTTTCTAAAACTTTTTTAAATTGATGTAATATTCAAATCTTTTTGAGAAGCTGGATTTTGGTTTTTCTTTAGCTGTAAGCCATAATCATCAAAATTAAAAGAAATAAACACTTGAAATATATCACTCTGTGTTTAATGAATCAACACAATGAGTTAAACTTTTTGAAATGAATTACTGAAATAAATTCACTTTTTGATGATATTTTCATTTACTGAGATGCATCTGTAACTGCAGCCAATATATTGGATTTAAGCAGAAAATTCAAAATCGATTTGATCGGATGTAGAAACTCATTTAAACTTTTACCTTCTGAAATTTTGGTTTTTAGCACAGTTGTGACTGGGCTCAGAGCTTTTCAAGAATGCTGTTTTCATATTTTTCTTTATATACACATCACAGTAGGCTACAGAGAGGTAGTTCCGATGTCAGTACTATGGTAGTAAATTAATTCTAAAAAAATAAACTGTGGTAAATTATTCTAAAGACATTTCTTTGACTAAGGTGTTATGTACTAATTGATAACTGGTATCCATCACAGATAATCTAAATAAGCAGATGTTTACCAGAATGAATCCTAATCTCTATGCCAAAGAAGGTCAGAGAAATTATTTTCACATCTGCTGTTCTGAATAATATTGCACTGAATAACTGTGGACACAGCTGAGTCCAGAGAGGGGTGACGGAGACATTACAACATCGCTTCTAAAATGCAAGTATTCATTTCGTATGTTTGGCATGTACAGTGGGGAAAATAAGTATTGAACACCGACACGAGCCGGGCGGACCCAAGAGGCTCCCTGGGAGCGCCTGATGAAAAATAGACAGCAACACGACCCAAAAGGGTGAGCAGCCACTGCGTCACAGAACTGGGCCTAAACACCAGCCGAGTTCATGACAAATAAGTATTGAACATGTCAACATTTTTCTCATTAAACATATTTATGATGGAGCCATTGACCTGAGCTTTTTACCAGATATATGAGTAACAGCCCAAGTAATCCATACATACAAAGAAATCAAGGCAACTGCGTTCACAAAAAAGTTATATTTAATAAAGTGGAATGACACAGGGAATAAGTATTAAACACGCTTGGTGAAATTCATTTAATATTTAGTAGAAAAGCCTTTGTTGGTAATAACAGCATCCAGATGCCTCCTGTACGGAGAAACTAGGTGCAGGCATTGCTCAGGAGCGATTTTAGTCCATTCTTCCACACAAACTGTCTTCAAATCTTGAAGGTTCTGTGGGTGTCTTCTATAAACTCTGATCTTCAGTTTGTTCCATAGATTTTCAATTGAATTCAGGTCAGGTGACTGACTGGGCTATTCTAGCAGATTCATTTACCTTCTCTGGAGCCAGCTGAGAGTTTCCTTGGCTGTCTCATTTCATTTTATCTTCAGCATCTTGGCAGATGGCAACAGGTTCTTATCAAGGAGGTCTCTGTACATTTGCTCTTCATCTTTCCTTCAATTATATGAAGTCTGCCTGTACCATGTGGTGAAAAACACTTCCACACCATGATGCTCCCACCTCCAAACTTCACTGTCAGTATGGTGTTTTGGGGCTAATGTGTAGTGCCATTTCTCCTCCAAACATGCTGTGTGTTATGGGATCTAAAAAGTTCACTTTTGGTCTCATCTGACGAGTTTATATTCTCCCAGTATTATACTGGCTTGCAGAAATGTTGTGCAGCAAATTTTAAACAAGCGTCAACATCCTTATTTCTTCAGCAATGGAGTCTTGAGAGGTGAGCAGGCATAAAGCCCATGTCGGTTGAGGGCATTACTTATTGTTTTCTTTGAAACAGCAGTACCTGCTAACTCCAGATCTTCCTGGAGCTCTCTATGAGTGGTCTTTGGCTCTTGGATAACTCTTCTGACAATTCTTTCGACTCCTCTGTCAGAAATCTTGCGAGGAGCTCCTGGTTATGGCCGGTTTTTGGTAAAGTGATGTTCCTTCCACTTCTGAATGATGGCTCCAACAGTGCTCACTAGAACATTCAGCAGTTTAGAAATGCATCTGTAACCAATGCCATCATTATGTTTTGCAACAATAAGGTTATGAAGGTCTAGAGAGAGCTCTTTGCTTCTACCCATCATGAGTTCGTTGTGGTGTGACAATCTGATATTCACAGACCTTTTTAAAGGCTATCAGTCAGGACTTAACCAGCCGAAATTAATTTCCACTGACGGGAGATGGGATGGCTTCCTAAATTCAGATGGATTTCAGCTGGTTTCTTGGCTTTCTATGCCTTTTCGCATCTCTTCTTCATGTGTTCAATACTTCCTCTCACGCTTGGTGAGGGGAAGTATCGAATACTCATTCCCTGTATCATTCCACATTATTAAATATAACTTGGTTTTGTGAACGCAGTTGCCTTGATTTCTTTGTATGTATGGATTACTTGGGTTGTTACTGATATCTGGTGAAAGTCTCAGGCCAATGGCTCCATCAGAAATATGTTTAATGAGAAAAATGTTGACATGTTCAATACTTATTTGTCATGAACTGGGCTGGTGTTTAGGCCCAGTTCTGTGACGCAGTGGCTGCTCACCCTTTTGGGTCGTGTTGCTGTCTATTTTTCATCAGGCGCTCCCAGGGAGCCTCTTGGGTCCGCCCGGCTCCTGACAGCTCAGCAACGCCTCCTCCTCACGTCAGTGGGACCAGCTGTTTCTCATTATCACGGTCACTTTCTGGTTCTCACACACACACACACACACACACACACACACACACACACACACACATTTTCCCTCATGCACACTCTTACACACACACTTACATACATACACACACCCACTCATCCTCTGCCACTTACTCTCAGCTTCACTATGTCTACATGCACACCTGTTTCCACTCTCATTACTCACACCGGCAATCTCTTCGCTGATTAGGTTTGGCATTACTTAAGCCCTGTTTCTGTGGAAAGAGATCGTTGGATCATTGCGAATCTACACTGTTGCTGTTCACCTCAATGTATGTTAGTCACCTCCCATGTTTAGAAGCCCTGCCTGTCTTCCTCGGTACTGCTTCACACTGGGTGGCATGCCTATTGGTAATTGGTTGTCGGTGTAAATTTGGATTATCATTGGGACTTACTCGGACTGCTCCTGTCAAGGTGAGTACAGACTGTTTCTGCCCCTGCTGTCCAGCTCTGCCTGGCGGTTCTTTTCCCGGGCATCTCTCCATTCCTCCGCTGCTGTTCTGCCTGCCAAGGAACATTTTCCTCTAGTCTTCTCATCTGTTTAAGTTGAGCGTCCTGGAAGACATCCCTTTGTCTCCTGCACTACCATATTACCACTGTATTTCATCTCATATGTTCATCTGTTTAACTGGATTGTTTATTCACGAACTGTCATTAAAATGCACACAATTATCTCCAGCATGTGGGTTTTTGTTCCTCCCTCTGAGTGCTGCATGAAGGTGCATGAAGGATCGTAACACTTATTTTTGCCGCTGTATACTTGTAAAATGACCAAGCAAACACTTTGACTTATCTCACCAATGCCTGTAATAGAACTAATGAGCAAATTAATATCATGGCTGTATAAATTTAAATAATAATCAATGTGACGTTGGAGGTTGCCACACAAAACTAATTTATATTTTTTTTTCTTGTGTTTTAAAAATGTCAGTTTCTACTATGGAAAGATTATCTTTGTAATGTCTTTTGTTTTGCTGTGTCTGTCATAGATGCTGGGGGAGAGGTATGGGCATGGTATTCAAATGACATCCATCCATCAAATTTATCAACAAGTGACCAAACATATGATGAGACTGACCAGATATGCATGATTTCATAAATGCCATGTGGAGCTTGTTTATGATCATTTCTGCACCCAAATGTGCGCTGATTTTTGTGCTATCTGATAAATGAGAGCCATTGTATTTGTCTATACAGTGAAGTTAGATGTAGATATGATCACATTTTATGAACAATCAATGCAGAAAACTAGACGCTCCCAAGGGTTCACATATTTTTTCTTGCCACTTCAAATTTTTGATTAAAGCAAAAGTCAGCATATTTAGGATAGGGAATATAGTAAACATCTTACTGTTGCGTTAAATTGAGGGCAACTTGGTGGAGGAGGAGTTGTCATCGTCAAAGTAGAACTTGTTGCTGTGGTTGTTGTTGTGGGAGGCTGAGTTGTTGTGGTTGTTGTGGGAGGTTGAGTTGTTGTGGTTTTTGGCGTGGTGGTTGTTGTGGTAGGTTGAGTTGGTGTAGTTGTTGATGTTGCAGTGTGAGTTGTTGTGGTTTTTGGCGTGGTTGTTGTGGTAGGTATAGTTGGTGTGGATGTTGGAGTGTTAGTTGTTGTGGTCGGGTGAGTTGGTGTGGTTGATGTGGTCGGGTGAGTCGGTGTGGTTGTTGTAGGTTTAGTTGGTGTGGTGGTTGTTGTGGTCGGTTGAGTTGTTGTGGTCGGTTGAGTTGGTGTGGTTGTTGGTGTTGTGGTGCGTTGAGTTGGTGTGGTTGTTGATGTTGTTGGAGTGTGAGTTGTTGTGGTGGTTGTTGTGGTCGGTTGAGTTGGTGTGGTTGATGTTGTTGGAGTGTGAGTTGTTGTGGTTGTTGATGTTGTTGGAGTGTGAGTTGTTGTGGTCGGTTGAGTTGGTGTGGTTGATGTTGTTGGAGTGTGAGTTGTTGTGGTTGTTGATGTTGTTGGAGTGTGAGTTGTTGTGGTGGCTGTTGTGGTCGGTTGAGTTGGTGTGGTTGTTGATGTTGTTGGAGTGTGAGTTGTTGTGGTTGTTGTTGTGGTCGGTTGAGTTGGTGTGGTTGATGTGGGAGTGTGAGTTGGTGTGGTTGTTGGAGTGAAAGTAGGTGTGGATGGTGTGGTTGTTGGTGTTGTGGTGCGTTGAGTTGGTGTGATTGTTGATGTTGTTGGAGTGTGAGTTGTTGTGGTTGTTGTTGTGGTCGGTTGAGTTGGTGTGGTTGTTGTGGGAGGTTGAGTTGTTGTGGTTTTTGGCGTGGTGGTTGTTGTGGTAGGTTGAGTTGGTGTAGTTGTTGATGTTGCAGTGTGAGTTGTTGTGGTTTTTGGCGTGGTTGTTGTGGTAGGTTTAGTTGGTGTGGATGTTGGAGTGTTAGTTGGTGTTGTAGTTGTGGTTGGTTGAGTTGTTGTGGTTGTTGTTGTGGGAGTGTGAGTTGGTGTGGTTGTTGGAGTGAAAGTAGGTGTGGTTGGTGTGGTTGTTGGTGTTGTGGTGCGTTGAGTTGGTGTGGTTGTTGATGTTGTTGGAGTGTGAGTTGTTGTGGTGGTTGTTGTGGTCGGTTGAGTTGGTGTGGTTGATGTTGTTGGAGTGTGAGTTGTTGTGGTTGTTGTTGTGGTCGGTTGAGTTGGTGTGGTTGATGTTGTTGGAGTGTGAGTTGTTGTGGTTGTTGATGTTGTTGGAGTGTGAGTTGTTGTGGTGGCTGTTGTGGTCGGTTGAGTTGGTGTGGTTGTTGATGTTGTTGGAGTGTGAGTTGTTGTGGTTGTTGTTGTGGTCGGTTGAGTTGGTGTGGTTGATGTGGGAGTGTGAGTTGGTGTGGTTGTTGGAGTGAAAGTAGGTGTGGATGGTGTGGTTGTTGGTGTTGTGGTGCGTTGAGTTGGTGTGATTGTTGATGTTGTTGGAGTGTGAGTTGTTGTGGTTGTTGTTGTGGTCGGTTGAGTTGGTGTGGTTGATGTGGGAGTGTGAGTTGGTGTGGTTGTTGGAGAGAAAGTAGGTGTGGATGGTGTGGTTGTTGGTGTTGTGGTGCGTTGAGTTGGTGTGGTTGTTGATGTTGTTGGAGTGTGAGTTGTTGTGGTTGTTGTTGTGGTCGGTTGAGTTGGTGTGGTTGATGTGGGAGTGTGAGTTGGTGTGGTTGTTGGAGTGAAAGTAGGTGTGGATGGTGTGGTTGTTGGTGTTGTGGTGCGTTGAGTTGGTGTGATTGTTGATGTTGTTGGAGTGTGAGTTGTTGTGGTTGTTGTGGTCGGTTGAGTTGGTGTGGTTGTTGTGGGAGGTTGAGTTGGTGTGGTTGATGTGGGAGTGTGAGTTGGTGTGGTTGTTGTTGTGGGAGGTTGAGTTGTTGTGGTTTTTGGCGTGGTGGTTGTGGTAGGTTTAGTTGGTGTGGATGTTGGAGTGTTAGTTGGTGTTGTAGTTGTGGTTGGTTGAGTTGTTGTGGTTGTTGTTGTGGTCGGTTGAGTTGGTGTGGTTGATGTTGTTGGAGTGTGAGTTGTTGTGGTTGTTGTTGTGGTCGGTTGAGTTGGTGTGGTTGATGTGGGAGTGTGAGTTGGTGTGGTTGTTGTTGTGGGAGGTTGAGTTGTTGTGGTTTTTGGCGTGGTGGTTGTGGTAGGTTTAGTTGGTGTGGATGTTGGAGTGTTAGTTGGTGTTGTAGTTGTGGTTGGTTGAGTTGTTGTGGTTGTTGTTGTGGTCGGTTGAGTTGGTGTGGTTGATGTGGGAGTGTGAGTTGGTGTGGTTGTTGGAGGCAAAGTAGGTGTGGTTGGTGTGGTTGTTGGTGTTGTGGTGCGTTGAGTTGGTGTGGTTGTTGATGTTGTTGGAGTGTGAGTTGTTGTGGTTGTTGTAGTGGTCGGTTGAGTTGGTGTGGTTGTTGTGGGAGGTTGAGTTGGTGTAGTTGTTGATGTTGCAGTGTGAGTTGTTGTGGTTTTTGGCGTGGTTGTTGTGGTAGGTTTAGTTGGTGTGGATGTTGGAGTGTTAGTTGGTGTTGTAGTTGTGGTTGGTTGAGTTGTTGTGGTTGTTGTTGTGGTTGGTTGAGTTGGTGTGGTTGATGTGGGAGTGTGAGTTGTTGTGGTGGTTGTTGTGGTCGGTTGAGTTGGTGTGGTTGATGTTGTTGGAGTGTGAGTTGTTGTGGTTGTTGATGTTGTTGGAGTGTGAGTTGTTGTTGTTGCTGATGTTGTTGGAGTGTGAGTTGTTGTGGTGGCTGTTGTGGTCGGTTGAGTTGGTGTGGTTGTTGATGTTGTTGGAGTGTGAGTTGTTGTGGTTGTTGTTGTGGTCGGTTGAGTTGGTGTGGTTGATGTGGGAGTGTGAGTTGGTGTGGTTGTTGGAGTGAAAGTAGGTGTGGATGGTGTGGTTGTTGGTGTTGTGGTGCGTTGAGTTGGTGTGATTGTTGATGTTGTTGGAGTGTGAGTTGTTGTGGTTGTTGTTGTGGTAGGTTGAGTTGGTGTAGTTGTTGATGTTGCAGTGTGAGTTGTTGTGGTTTTTGGCGTGGTAGTTGTGGTTGGTTGAGTTGTTGTGGTTGTTGTTGTGGTCGGTTGAGTTGGTGTGGTTGATGTGGGAGTGTGAGTTGGTGTGGTTGTTGGAGTGAAAGTAGGTGTGGTTGTTGGTGTTGTGGTGCGTTGAGTTGGTGTGATTGTTGATGTTGTTGGAGTGTGAGTTGTTGTGGTTGTTGTTGTGGTCGGTTGAGTTGGTGTGGTTGTTGTGGGAGGTTGAGTTGTTGTGGTTTTTGGCGTGGTGGTTGTTGTGGTCGGTTGAGTTGGTGTGGTTGATGTTGTTGGAGTGTGAGTTGTTGTGGTTGTTGTTGTGGTCGGTTGAGTTGGTGTGGTTGATGTGGGAGTGTGAGTTGGTGTGGTTGTTGTTGTGGGAGGTTGAGTTGTTGTGGTTTTTGGCGTGGTGGTTGTGGTAGGTTTAGTTGGTGTGGATGTTGGAGTGTTAGTTGGTGTTGTAGTTGTGGTTGGTTGAGTTGTTGTGGTTGTTGTTGTGGTCGGTTGAGTTGGTGTGGTTGTTGGAGGCAAAGTAGGTGTGGTTGGTGTGGTTGTTGGTGTTGTGGTGCGTTGAGTTGGTGTGGTTGTTGATGTTGTTGGAGTGTGAGTTGTTGTGGTTGTTGTAGTGGTCGGTTGAGTTGGTGTGGTTGTTGTGGGAGGTTGAGTTGGTGTAGTTGTTGATGTTGCAGTGTGAGTTGTTGTGGTTTTTGGCGTGGTTGTTGTGGTAGGTTTAGTTGGTGTGGATGTTGGAGTGTTAGTTGGTGTTGTAGTTGTGGTTGGTTGAGTTGTTGTGGTGGCTGTTGTGGTCGGTTGAGTTGGTGTGGTTGTTGATGTTGTTGGAGTGTGAGTTGTTGTGGTTGTTGTTGTGGTTGGTTGAGTTGGTGTGGTTGATGTGGGAGTGTGAGTTGGTGTGGTTGTTGGAGTGAAAGTAGGTGTGGATGGTGTGATTGTTGATGTTGTTGGAGTGTGAGTTGTTGTGGTTGTTGTTGTGGTAGGTTGAGTTGGTGTAGTTGTTGATGTTGCAGTGTGAGTTGTTGTGGTTTTTGGCGTGGTAGTTGTGGTAGGTTTAGTTGGTGTGGATGTTGGAGTGTTAGTTGGTGTTGTAGTTGTGGTTGGTTGAGTTGTTGTGGTTGTTGTTGTGGTCGGTTGAGTTGGTGTGGTTGATGTGGGAGTGTGAGTTGGTGTGGCTGTTGGAGTGAAAGTAGGTGTGGTTGGTGTGGTTGTTGGTGTTGTGGTGCGTTGAGTTGGTGTGGTTGTTGATGTTGTTGGAGTGTGAGTTGTTGTGGTGGTTGTTGTGGTCGGTTGAGTTGGTGTGGTTGATGTTGTTGGAGTGTGAGTTGTTGTTGTTGCTGATGTTGTTGGAGTGTGAGTTGTTGTGGTGGCTGTTGTGGTCGGTTGAGTTGGTGTGGTTGTTGATGTTGTTGGAGTGTGAGTTGTTGTGGTTGTTGTTGTGGTCGGTTGAGTTGGTGTGGTTGTTGTGGGAGGTTGAGTTGTTGTGGTTTTTGGCGTGGTGGTTGTTGTGGTAGGTTGAGTTGGTGTCGTTGTTGATGTTGCAGTGTGAGTTGTTGTGGTTTTTGGCGTGGTTGTTGTGGTAGGTTTAGTTGGTGTGGATGTTGGAGTGTTAGTTGGTGTTGTAGTTGTGGTTGGTTGAGTTGTTGTGGTTGTTGTTGTGGTCGGTTGAGTTGGTGTGGTTGATGTGGGAGTGTGAGTTGGTGTGGTTGTTGGAGTGAAAGTAGGTGTGGTTGGTGTGGTTGTTGGTGTTGTGGTGCGTTGAGTTGGTGTGATTGTTGATGTTGTTGGAGTGTGAGTTGTTGTGGTTGTTGTTGTGGTCGGTTGAGTTGGTGTGGTTGTTGTGGGAGGTTGAGTTGTTGTGGTTTTTGGCGTGGTGGTTGTTGTGGTCGGTTGAGTTGGTGTGGTTGATGTTGTTGGAGTGTGAGTTGTTGTGGTTGTTGATGTTGTTGGAGTGTGAGTTGTTGTGGTTGTTGTTGTGGTCGGTTGAGTTGGTGTGGTTGTTGTGAGAGGTTGAGTTGTTGTGGTTTTTGGCGTGGTGGTTGTTGTGGTCGGTTGAGTTGGTGTGGTTGATGTGGGAGTGTGAGTTGGTGTGGTTGTTGTTGTGGGAGGTTGAGTTGTTGTGGTTTTTGGCGTGGTGGTTGTGGTAGGTTTAGTTGGTGTGGATGTTGGAGTGTTAGTTGGTGTTGTAGTTGTGGTTGGTTGAGTTGTTGTGGTTGTTGTTGTGGTCGGTTGAGTTGGTGTGGTTGATGTGGGAGTGTGAGTTGGTGTGGTTGTTGGAGTAAAAGTAGGTGTGGTTGGTGTGGTTGTTGGTGTTGTGGTGCGTTGAGTTGGTGTGATTGTTGATGTTGTTGGAGTGTGAGTTGTTGTGGTTGTTGTTGTGGTCGGTTGAGTTGGTGTGGTTGTTGTGGGAGGTTGAGTTGTTGTGGTTTTTGGCGTGGTGGTTGTTGTGGTCGGTTGAGTTGGTGTGGTTGATGTTGTTGGAGTGTGAGTTGTTGTGGTTGTTGATGTTGTTGGAGTGTGAGTTGTTGTGGTTGTTGTTGTGGTCGGTTGAGTTGGTGTGGTTGTTGTGGGAGGTTGAGTTGTTGTGGTTTTTGGCGTGGTGGTTGTTGTGGTCGGTTGAGTTGGTGTGGTTGATGTGGGAGTGTGAGTTGGTGTGGTTGTTGTTGTGGGAGGTTGAGTTGTTGTGGTTTTTGGCGTGGTGGTTGTGGTAGGTTTAGTTGGTGTGGATGTTGGAGTGTTAGTTGGTGTTGTAGTTGTGGTTGGTTGAGTTGTTGTGGTTGTTGTTGTGGTCGGTTGAGTTGGTGTGGTTGATGTGGGAGTGTGAGTTGGTGTGGTTGTTGGAGGCAAAGTAGGTGTGGTTGGTGTGGTTGTTGGTGTTGTGGTGCGTTGAGTTGGTGTGGTTGATGTTGTTGGAGTGTGAGTTGTTGTGGTTGTTGATGTTGTTGGAGTGTGAGTTGTTGTGGTTGTTGATGTTGTTGGAGTGTGAGTTGTTGTGGTGGCTGTTGTGGTTGGTTGAGTTGGTGTGGTTGTTGATGTTGTTGGAGTGTGAGTTGTTGTGGTTGTTGTTGTGGTCGGTTGAGTTGGTGTGGTTGATGTGGGAGTGTGAGTTGGTGTGGTTGTTGGAGTGAAAGTAGGTGTGGATGGTGTGGTTGTTGGTGTTGTGGTGCGTTGAGTTGGTGTGATTGTTGATGTTGTTGGAGTGTGAGTTGTTGTGGTTGTTGTTGTGGTCGGTTGAGTTGGTGTGGTTGTTGTGGGAGGTTGAGTTGTGGTTTTTGGCGTGGTGGTTGTTGTGGTAGGTTGAGTTGGTGTAGTTGTTGATGTTGCAGTGTGAGTTGTTGTGGTTTTTGGCGTGGTGGTTGTGGTAGGTTTAGTTGGTGTGGATGTTGGAGTGTTAGTTGGTGTTGTAGTTGTGGTTGGTTGAGTTGTTGTGGTTGTTGTTGTGGTCGGTTGAGTTGGTGTGGTTGATGTGGGAGTGTGAGTTGGTGTGGTTGTTGGAGGCAAAGTAGGTGTGGTTGGTGTGGTTGTTGGTGTTGTGGTGCGTTGAGTTGGTGTGGTTGTTGATGTTGTTGGAGTGTGAGTTGTTGTGGTGGTTGTTGTGGTCGGTTGAGTTGTTGTGGTAGATGTTGTGGTCGGTTGAGTTGGTGTGGTTGTTGATGTTGTTGGAGTGTGAGTTGTTGTGGTTGTTGTTGTGGTCGGTTGAGTTGGTGTGGTTGATGTGGGAGTGTGAGTTGGTGTGGTTGTTGGAGTGAAAGTAGGTGTGGTTGTTGGTGTTGTGGTGCGTTGAGTTGGTGTGATTGTTGATGTTGTTGGAGTGTGAGTTGTTGTGGTTGTTGTTGTGGTCGGTTGAGTTGGTGTGGTTGTTGTGGGAGGTTGAGTTGTTGTGGTTTTTGGCGTGGTGGTTGTTGTGGCAGGTTGAGTTGGTGTAGTTGTTGATGTTGCAGTGTGAGTTGTTGTGGTTTTTGGCGTGGTTGTTGTGGTAGGTTTAGTTGGTGTGGATGTTGGAGTGTTAGTTGGTGTTGTAGTTGTGGTTGGTTGAGTTGTTGTGGTTGTTGTTGTGGTCGGTTGAGTTGGTGTGGTTGATGTGGGAGTGTGAGTTGGTGTGGTTGTTGGAGTGAAAGTAGGTGTGGTTGGTGTGGTTGTTGGTGTTGTGGTGTGTTGAGTTGGTGTGGTTGTTGATGTTGTTGGAGTGTGAGTTGTTGTTGATGTTGTTGGAGTGTGAGTTGTTGTGGTTGTTGTTGTGGTCGGTTGAGTTGGTGTGGTTGTTGTGGGAGGTTGAGTTGTTGTGGTTTTTGGCGTGGTGGTTGTTGTGGTCGGTTGAGTTGGTGTGGTTGATGTTGTTGGAGTGTGAGTTGTTGTAGTTGTTGATGTTGTTGGAGTGTGAGTTGTTGTGGTTGTTATTGTGGTTGGTTGAGTTGGTGTGGTTGTTGTGGGAGGTTGAGTTGTTGTGGTTTTTGGCGTGGTGGTTGTTGTGGTCGGTTGAGTTGGTGTGGTTGATGTGGGAGTGTGAGTTGGTGTGGTTGTTGTTGTGGGAGGTTGAGTTGTTGTGGTTTTTGGCGTGGTGGTTGTGGTAGGTTTAGTTGGTGTGGATGTTGGAGTGTTAGTTGGTGTTGTAGTTGTGGTTGGTTGAGTTGTTGTGGTTGTTGTTGTGGTCGGTTGAGTTGGTGTGGTTGATGTGGGAGTGTGAGTTGGTGTGGTTGTTGGAGGCAAAGTAGGTGTGGTTGGTGTGGTTGTTGGTGTTGTGGTGCGTTGAGTTGGTGTGGTTGATGTTGTTGGAGTGTGAGTTGTTGTGGTTGTTGATGTTGTTGGAGTGTGAGTTGTTGTGGTTGTTGATGTTGTTGGAGTGTGAGTTGTTGTGGTGGCTGTTGTGGTTGGTTGAGTTGGTGTGGTTGTTGATGTTGTTGGAGTGTGAGTTGTTGTGGTTGTTGTTGTGGTCGGTTGAGTTGGTGTGGTTGATGTGGGAGTGTGAGTTGGTGTGGTTGTTGGAGTGAAAGTAGGTGTGGATGGTGTGGTTGTTGGTGTTGTGGTGCGTTGAGTTGGTGTGATTGTTGATGTTGTTGGAGTGTGAGTTGTTGTGGTTGTTGTTGTGGTCGGTTGAGTTGGTGTGGTTGTTGTGGGAGGTTGAGTTGTTGTGGTTTTTGGCGTGGTGGTTGTTGTGGTAGGTTGAGTTGGTGTAGTTGTTGATGTTGCAGTGTGAGTTGTTGTGGTTTTTGGCGTGGTTGTTGTGGTAGGTTTAGTTGGTGTGGATGTTGGAGTGTTAGTTGGTGTTGTAGTTGTGGTTGGTTGAGTTGTTGTGGTTGTTGTTGTGGTCGGTTGAGTTGGTGTGGTTGATGTGGGAGTGTGAGTTGGTGTGGTTGTTGGAGTGAAAGTAGGTGTGGTTGGTGTGGTTGTTGGTGTTGTGGTGTGTTGAGTTGGTGTGGTTGTTGATGTTGTTGGAGTGTGAGTTGTTGTTGTTGTTGATGTTGTTGGAGTGTGAGTTGTTGTGGTGGCTGTTGTGGTCGGTTGAGTTGGTGTGGTTGTTGATGTTGTTGGAGTGTGAGTTGTTGTGGTTGTTGTTGTGGTCGGTTGAGTTGGTGTGGTTGATGTGGGAGTGTGAGTTGGTGTGGTTGTTGGAGTGAAAGTAGGTGTGGATGGTGTGGTTGTTGGTGTTGTGGTGCGTTGAGTTGGTGTGATTGTTGATGTTGTTGGAGTGTGAGTTGTTGTGGTTGTTGTTGTGGTCGGTTGAGTTGGTGTGGTTGTTGTGGAAGGTTGAGTTGTTGTGGTTTTTGGTGTGGTGGTTGTTGTGGTAGGTTGAGTTGGTGTAGTTGTTGATGTTGCAGTGTGAGTTGTGGTTTTTGGCGTGGTTGTTGTGGTAGGTTTAGTTGGTGTGGATGTTGGAGTGTTAGTTGGTGTTGTAGTTGTGGTTGGTTGAGTTGTTGTGGTTGTTGATGTTGTTGGAGTGTGAGTTGGTGTGGTGGTTGTTGTGGTCGGTTGAGTTGTTGTGGTTGTTGTTGTGGTCAGTTGAGTTGGTGTGGTTGTTGTAGGTTTAGTTGGGGTTGATGTTGATGTTGGAGTTTTAGTTGGTGTGGTTGTTGTGGGAGGCTGAGTTGTTGTGGTCGGTTGAGTTGGTGTGTTTGTTGACGTAGCTTGAGTTATCGAAGCGTTACGTTGTTGTCCAGTGGATATAGAACGTGTCGTTTCAGTTTCAACACCTGGACTCGATGTTGCAGTGTGAGTTGTTGTGGTTTTTGGAGTGGTTGTTGTGATAATTTTAGTTGGTGTGGATGTTGGAGTGTTAGTTGGTGTTGTAGTTGTGGTTGGTTGAGTTGTTGTGGTTGTTGTTGTGGTCGGTTGAGTTGGTGTGGTTGATGTGGGAGTGTGAGTTGGTGTGGTTGTTGGAGTGAAAGTAGGTGTGGTTGGTGTGGTTGTTGGTGTTGTGGTCGGTTGAGTTGATGTGGTTGTTGTGGTAGGTTGAGTTGGTGTGGATGTTGATGTTGCAGTGTGAGTTGTTGTGGTTTTTGGAGTGGTTGTTGTGGTAGGTTTAGTTGGTGAGGATGTTGGAGTGTTAGTTGGTGTTGTAGTTGTGGTTGGTTGAGTTGTTGTGGTTGTTGTTGTGGTCGGTTGAGTTGGTGTGGTTGTTGATGTTGTTGGAGTGTGAGTTGTTGTGGTTGTTGTTGTGGTCGGTTGAGTTGGTGTGGTTGTTGTGGGAGGTTGAGTTGTTGTGGTTTTTGGCGTGGTGGTTGTTGTGGTAGGTTGAGTTGGTGTAGTTGTTGATGTTGCAGTGTGAGTTGTTGTGGTTTTTGGCGTGGTTGTTGTGGTAGGTTTAGTTGGTGTGGATGTTGGAGTGTTAGTTGGTGTTGTAGTTGTGGTTGGTTGAGTTGTTGTGGTTGTTGTTGTGGTCGGTTGAGTTGGTGTGGTTGTTGATGTTGTTGGAGTGTGAGTTGTTGTGGTTGTTGTTGTGGTCGGTTGAGTTGGTGTGGTTGTTGTGGGAGGTTGAGTTGGTGTGGTTTTTGGCGTGGTGGTTGTTGTGGTAGGTTGAGTTGGTGTAGTTGTTGATGTTGCAGTGTGAGTTGTTGTGGTTTTTGGCGTGGTTGTTGTGGTAGGTTTAGTTGGTGTGGATGTTGGAGTGTTAGTTGGTGTTGTAGTTGTGGTTGGTTGAGTTGTTGTGGTTGTTGTTGTGGTCGGTTGAGTTGGTGTGGTTGATGTGGGAGTGTGAGTTGGTGTGGATGTTGGAGTGAAAGTAGGTGTGGTTGGTGTGGTTGTTGGTGTTGTGGTGTGTTGAGTTGGTGTGGTTGTTGATGTTGTTGGAGTGTGAGTTGTTGAGGTGGTTGTTGTGGTCGGTTGAGTTGGTGTGGTTGATGTTGTTGGAGTGTGAGCTGTTGTGGTTGTTGTTGTGGTCGGTGTTGTGGTCGGTTGAGTTGGTGTGGTTGATGTGGGAGTGTGAGTTGGTGTGGTTGTTGGAGTGAAAGTAGGTGTGGATGGTGTGGTTGTTGGTGTTGTGGTGCGTTGAGTTGGTGTGGTTGTTGATGTTGTTGGAGTGTGAGTTGTTGTGGTCGGTTGAGTTGTGGTTGTTGTTGTGGTCGGTTGAGTTGGTGTGGTTGATGTGGGAGTGTGAGTTGGTGTGGTTGTTGGAGTGAAAGTAGGTGTGGATGGTGTGGTTGTTGGTGTTGTGGTGCGTTGAGTTGGTGTGGTTGTTGATGTTGTTGGAGTGTGAGTTGTTGTGGTTGTTGTTGTGGTCGGTTGAGTTGGTGTGGTTGTTGTGGGAGGTTGAGTTGTTGTGGTTTTTGGCGTGGTGGTTGTTGTGGTAGGTTGAGTTGGTGTAGTTGTTGATGTTGCAGTGTGAGTTGTTGTGGTTTTTGGCGTGGTTGTTGTGGTAGGTTGAGTTGGTGTAGTTGTTGATGTTGTTGGAGTGTGAGTTGTTGTGGTTGTTGTTGTGGTCGGTTGAGTTGGTGTGGTTGATGTGGGAGTGTGAGTTGGTGTGGTTTTTGGAATGAAAGTAGGTGTGGATGGTGTGGTTGTTGGTGTTGTGGTGCGTTGCGTTGGTGTGGTTGTTGATGTTGTTGGAGTGTGAGTTGTTGTGGTTGTTGTTGTGGTCGGTTGAGTTGGTGTGGTTGTTGATGTTGTTGGAGTGTGAGTTGTTGTTGTTGTTGATGTTGTTGGAGTGTGAGTTGTTGTGGTTGTTGATGTTGGTGGAGTGTGAGTTGTTGTGGTGGTTGTTGTGGTCGGTTGAGTTGGTGTGGTTGTTGATGTTGTTGGAGTGTGAGTTGTTGTGGTGGTTGTTGTGGGAGGTTGAGTTGTTGTGGTTTTTGGCGTGGTTGTTGTGGTAGGTTGAGTTGGTGTAGTTGTTGATGTTGTTGGAGTGTGAGTTGTTGTGGTTGTTGTTGTGGTCGGTTGAGTTGGTGTGGTTGATGTGGGAGTGTGAGTTGGTGTGGTTGTTGGAGTGAAAGTAGGTGTGGATGGTGTGGTTGTTGGTGTTGTGGTGCGTTGAGTTGGTGTGGTTGTTGATGTTGTTGGAGTGTGAGTTGTTGTGGTTGTTGTTGTGGTCGGTTGAGTTGGTGTGGTTGTTGTGGGAGGTTGAGTTGTTGTGGTTTTTGGCGTGGTGGTTGTTGTGGTAGGTTGAGTTGGTGTAGTTGTTGATGTTGCAGTGTGAGTTGTTGTGGTTTTTGGCGTGGTTGTTGTGGTAGGTTGAGTTGGTGTAGTTGTTGATGTTGTTGGAGTGTGAGTTGTTGTGGTTGTTGTTGTGGTCGGTTGAGTTGGTGTGGTTGATGTGGGAGTGTGAGTTGTTGTGGTTGTTGGAGTGAAAGTAGGTGTGGATGGTGTGGTTGTTGGTGTTGTGGTGCGTTGCGTTGGTGTGGTTGTTGATGTTGTTGGAGTGTGAGTTGTTGTGGTTGTTGTTGTGGTCGGTTGAGTTGGTGTGGTTGTTGATGTTGTTGGAGTGTGAGTTGTTGTGGTTGTTGATGTTGTTGGAGTGTGAGTTGTTGTGGTGGTTGTTGTGGTCGGTTGAGTTGGTGTGGTTGTTGATGTTGTTGGAGTGTGAGTTGTTGTGGTTGTTGTTGTGGTCGGTTGAGTTGGTGTGGTTGATGTGGGAGTGTGAGTTGGTGTGGTTGTTGGAGTGAAAGTAGGTGTGGATGGTGTGGCTGTTGGTGTTGTGGTGCGTTGCGTTGGTGTGGTTGTTGATGTTGGTGGAGTGTGAGTTGTTGTGGTGGTTGTTGTGGTCGGTTGAGTTGGTGTGGTTGTTGATGTTGTTGGAGTGTGAGTTGTTGTGGTGGTTGTTGTGGGAGGTTGAGTTGTTGTGGTTTTTGGTGTGGTGGTTGTTGTGGTAGTTTGAGTTGGTGTAGTTGTTGATGTTGCAGTGTGAGTTGTTGTGGTTTTTGGCGTGGTTGTTGTGGTAGGTTGAGTTGGTGTAGTTGTTGATGTTGTTGGAGTGTGAGTTGTTGTGGTTGTTGTTGTGGTCGGTTGAGTTGGTGTGGTTGATGTGGGAGTGTGAGTTGGTGTGGTTGTTGGAGTGAAAGTAGGTGTGGATGGTGTGGTTGTTGGTGTTGTGGTGCGTTGCGTTGGTGTGGTTGTTGATGTTGTTGGAGTGTGAGTTGTTGTGGTTGTTGTTGTGGTCGGTTGAGTTGGCGTGGTTGTTGATGTTGTTGGAGTGTGAGTTGTTGTGGTGGTTGTTGTGGTTGTTGTCGTGGTTGGTTGAGTTGGTGTGGTTGATGTGGGAGTGTGAGTTGGTGTGGTTGTTGTTGTGGGAGGTTGAGTTGTTGTGGTTTTTGGTGTGGTGGTTGTTGTGGTAGTTTGAGTTGGTGTAGTTGTTGATGTTGCAGTGTGAGTTGTTGTGGTTTTTGGCGTGGTTGTTGTGGTAGGTTTAGTTGGTGTGGATGTTGGAGTGTTAGTTGGTGTTGTAGTTGTGGTTGGTTGAGTTGTTGTGGTTGTTGTTGTGGTCGGTTGAGTTGGTGTGGTTGATGTGGGAGTGTGAGTTTGTGTGGTTGTTGGAGTTAAAGTAGGTGTGGTTGTTGGTGTTGTGGTGCGTTGAGTTGGTGTGGTTGTTGATGTTGTTGGAGTGTGAGTTGTTGTGGTGGTTGTTGTGGTTGGTTGAGTTGGTGTGGTTGATGTTGGAGTGTGAGTTGTTGTGGTTGTTGATGTTGGTGGAGTGTGAGTTGTTGTGGTGGTTGTTGTGGTCGGTTGAGTTGGTGTGGTTGTTGATGTTGTTGGAGTGTGAGTTGTGGTGGTTGTTGTGGTCGGTTGAGTTGGTGTGGTTGTTGATGTTGTTGGAGTGTGAGTTGTTGTGGTTGTTGTTGTGGTCGGTTGAGTTGGTGTGGTTGATGTGGGAGTGTGAGTTGGTGTGGTTGTTGTTGTGGGAGGTTGAGTTGTTGTGGTTTTTGGTGTGGTGGTTGTTGTGGTAGTTTGAGTTGGTGTAGTTGTTGATGTTGCAGTGTGAGTTGTTGTGGTTTTTGGCGTGGTTGTTGTGGTAGGTTTAGTTGGTGTGGATGTTGGAGTGTTAGTTGGTGTTGTAGTTGTGGTTGGTTGAGTTGTTGTGGTTGTTGTTGTGGTCGGTTGAGTTGGTGTGGTTGATGTGGGAGTGTGAGTTGGTGTGGTTGTTGGAGTTAAAGTAGGTGTGGTTGGTGTGGTTGTTGGTGTTGTGGTGCGTTGAGTTGGTGTGGTTGTTGATGTTGGAGTGTGAGTTGTTGTGGTGGTTGTTGTGGTCGGTTGAGTTGGTGTGGTTGATGTTGGAGTGTGAGTTGTTGTGGTTGTTGATGTTGTTGGAGTATGAGTTGTTGTGGTTGTTGATGTTGGTGGAGTGTGAGTTGTTGTGGTGGTTGTTGTGGTCGGTTGAGTTGGTGTGGTTGTTGATGTTGTTGGAGTGTGAGTTGTTGTGGTGGTTGTTGTGGTCGGTTGAGTTGGTGTGGTTGTTGATGTTGTTGGAGTGTGAGTTGTTGTGGTTGTTGTTGTGGTCGGTTGAGTTGGTGTGGTTGATGTGGGAGTGTGAGTTGGTGTGGTTGTTGGAGTGAAAGTAGGTGTGGATGGTGTGGTTGTTGGTGTTGTGGTGCGTTGAGTTGGTGTGATTGTTGATGTTGTTGGAGTGTGAGTTGTTGTGGTTGTTGTTGTGGTCGGTTGAGTTGGTGTGGTTGTTGTGGGAGGTTGAGTTGTTGTGGTTTTTGGCGTGGTGGTTGTTGTGGTAGGTTGAGTTGGTGTAGTTGTTGATGTTGCAGTGTGAGTTGTTGTGGTTTTTGGCGTGGTTGTTGTGGTAGGTTTAGTTGGTGTGGATGTTGGAGTGTTAGTTGGTGTTGTAGTTGTGGTTGGTTGAGTTGTTGTGGTTGTTGTTGTGGTCGGTTGAGTTGGTGTGGTTGATGTGGGAGTGTGAGTTGGTGTGGTTGTTGGAGTAAAAGTAGGTGTGGTTGGTGTGGTTGTTGGTGTTGTGGTGCGTTGAGTTGGTGTGGTTGTTGATGTTGTTGGAGTGTGAGTTGTTGTGGTGGTTGTTGTGGTCGGTTGAGTTGGTGTTGTTGATGTTGTTGGAGTGTGAGTTGTTGTGGTTGTTGATGTTGTTGGAGTGTGAGTTGTTGTGGTAGTTGTTGTGGTCGGTTGAGTTGGTGTGGTTGATGTGGGAGTGTGAGTTGGTGTGGTTGTTGGAGTGAAAGTAGGTGTGGTTGGTGTGGTTGTTGGTGTTGTGGTCGGTTGAGTTGATGTGGTTGTTGTGGTAGGTTGAGTTGGTGTGGATGTTGGAGTGTTAGTTGGTGTTGTAGTTGTGGTTGGTTGAGTTGTTGTGGTTGATGTGGGAGTGTGAGTTGGTGTGGTTGTTGGAGTGAAAGTAGTTGTGGTTGGTGTGGTTGTTGGTGTTGTGGTCCGTTGAGTTGGTGTGGTTGTTGATGTTGTTGGAGTGTGAGTTGTTGTGGTGGTTGTTGTGGTTGTTGTCGTGGTTGGTTGAGTTGGTGTGGTTGATGTGGAAGTGTGAGTTGGTGTGGTTGTTGGAGTGAAAGTAGGTGTGGTTGTTGTTGTTGTGGTCGGTTGAGTTGGTGTGGTTGTTGTTGTGGTCGGTTGAGTTGGCGTGGTTGATGTAGGAGTGTGAGTTGGTGTCGTTGTTGGAGTGAAAGTAGGTGTGGTTGTTGGTGTTGTGGTCCGTTGAGTTGGTGTGGTTGTTGATGTTGTTGGAGTGTGAGTTGGTGTGGTGGGTGTTGTGGTTGGTTGAGTTGTTGTGGTTGTTGTTGTGGTCGGTTGAGTTGGTGTGGTTGTTGTGGGAGTGTGAGTTGGTGTGGTTGTTGATGTTGTTGGAGTGTGAGTTGGTGTGGTTGTTGTTGTGGGAGGTTGAGTTGTTGTGGTTTTTGGCGTGGTTGTGGTAGGTTTAGTTGGTGTGGATGTTGGAGTGTTAGTTGGTGTTGTAGTTGTGGTTGGTTGAGTTGTTGTGGTTGTTGTTGTGGTCGGTTGAGTTGGTGTGGTTGTTGGAGTGAAAGTAGGTGTGGTTGGTGTGGTTGTTGGTGTTGTGGTTTGTTGAGTTGGTGTGGTTGATGTTGTTGGAGTGTGAGTCGGTGTGGTGGTTGTTGTGGTTGGTTGAGTTGGTGTGGTGGTTGTTGTGGTTGGTTGAGTTGGTGTGGTTGATGTGGGAGTGTGAGTTGGTGTGGTTGTTGGAGTGAAAGTAGGTGTGGTTGGTGTGGTTGTGGTCGGTTGAGTTGGTGTAGTTGTTAATGTGGGAGTGTTAGTTGGTGTGGTTGTTGTAGGTTTAGTTGGTGTGGATGTTGATGTTGGAGTGTTAGTTGGTGTAGTTGTTGTGGGATGCTGAGTTGTTGTTGTCGTTGTTGTGGTTGTTGATGTTGTTGGAGTGTTAGTTGGTGTGGTTGTTGTTGTGGGAGGTTGAGTTGTTGTGGTTGTTGATGTGGTGGTTGTTGTGGTTGGAGTGTAAGTTGGTGTTGTGGTTGTTGTGGTCGGAGTGTAAGTTGGTGTGGTGGTGGTTGTGGTTGGAGTGTACGTTGTTGTGGTGGTTATGGGTGGACATACAGTTACGCATATTTGATTTTTCTCATCGAATATAGGGTTTTCTTCTGGGCACACTGGGTAACATCCTGTAAAATTACATCATACATAAAACAGTAATTTAAATGATCAGTTTATTAGATTTGAAGTCATTTATTCCCTTTCCTCTGCTTTTACCTTCAAGATTGGGTAGTGGATTGCTGCAAAGTCCAACTGGATTCAAACAGGTCTTGAAACAAGGTGTGTGGCAAGGACTGTAGTGCCACTTGCATTCATCAGGACTGTTGTAGTAATCACAGAAGACAGCTGGGAAAACCAAAACCAAGTATGTCATGTTTACAAAATTGAAACATATTTTCTGTCAGTGTAATGTTTACTCATTCTCTGCCATCAGAGAATTTCTTAAATTAACAAAGATAATAGTCTGGGAGCCAGATAGGGTCCCGTTGCCCCCCCCCCATACACAGTAAAGCAACCCCTATACTTTTGGGAGTGTTGCGATGTCCAGCATGTGAAAAGAGCAAAGGTCTGTACTCCAATGCAGGTTCTACATACCCAGGGTATCTTTCAGTTACTTGGCTTCACTAACCCAGACATTCTGGATCAGCATTATCTGTACTACAATTTTGATAAGTAGACCCTTAGTTAAACTATCTGACTTCACATAAAAGAGGCAGTGATCTCAGCCGTAATTTAGGCATTGTATTTTGGGCTAAATCACATGTGTCGGTCCAAGCCTTTATTTATCCCACAAATAGACGTTGAAAATTGGGTTGTGTTTAGTCCCTCTGATATGGACCATATTTAACCCAGAAATAGACATTGAATATTGGATTGTGTTTAGTCCGTCCAATAACCCAGCCACAGGGGGTGCACAAGCCAGTGTACTCCTAGTGCTGGTCCCAAGCCCAGGTAAATAGGAAGGGTTGTGTCAGGAAGGGCATCCGACGTTAAACCTTTGCCAAATCAAACATGTGGATCACGACGAATGAGACTTTCATACTGGATCGGCCGAGGCCCGGGTTAACAATGACTGCCACCGGTGCTGTTAACTAACAGGGTACCAGTGGAAGTTAGGCTACTATTGGTCGAAAATCCAGGAGGAGGAGAGGGGGAAGGCGTGTTAGGAGAGAGAAAAGGAAAGGTAGAAGTGTGGAGGTGAGAGTAGGGATGTTAAATGTAGGAACTATGACTGGTAAAGGCAGAGAGTTGGCTGATGTGATGGAGAGGAGAAAGGTAGTTATACTGTGTGTTCAAGAAACCAGATGGAGGGGAAGCAAGGCTAGGAGCACTGGAGGTAGATTTAAACTGTTCTATCATGGTGTAGATAGGAAGAGAAATGGAGTAGGCGGAAGCTAGGAATTGAAGGTGTGCTGTTGAATGTTGTTGGTGCATATGCCCCACAAGTTGGATGTCAGGTAGAAGAGCGGCTCAGGAGGTAGAGCAGGTCATCTAATAACCGTATGGTTGGCGGTTCGAATCCCGCTCTCCCCAGATATCCTGCCATTGTGTCCCTGGGCAAGACACTTCACCCGCATTGCCTCCAGTGTCCATAACACTGGGTATGAATGTGTATAAATGTATAAAAAATGTTCGGTGGTGGCCGGAAAGGCCACTGGTGCAGATTGGCTGCCATGTTTCCATCAGCCTGCCCCAGGGCAGCTGTGGCTGCAGAAGTAGCTTGCCACTTCCACTGTTTGTCTGGAGTGAATGAATAATGTACCTATTTGTAAAGCATCTTTGAGTATATATGATAAAGCGCCATATAAAATCAATGCATTATTATTAGAAGAGAAAGAAATTCCGGAGTAAGTTGGATGAAGTGGTTGAGAGTGTTCCTGGGGGTGGGTTGGGGGTGATTGGAGCAGACTTTAATGGACATGTAGGTGAAGAGAACAGAGGTGATGATGAGGTTCTGGGTAGGTATGGTCTTAAGGAGAGAAATGTGGAAGGACAGGTGGTTGTGGATTTTGCTAAGAGGATGGAAATGGCTGTGGTAGACACATATTTCAAGAAGAGAGAGGAGCATAGGGTGACTTACAGGAGTGGAGGAAGGTGCACACAGGTTGATTACATCCTATGAAGAAGGGGAAATCTGAAAGAGATAGGAGACTGCAAAGTGGTGGCAGGGGAGAATGTAGCTAGACAGCATCTTATGGTAGTTTGTAGGATGACTTTGCAAAGCAAGAAGAGGAAAACAGTGAAGGCAGAGCCAAAGATTAAGTGGGGGAAGTTACAGAAGGAACAAGGTCACACAGAGTTCAGGAAGGAGTTGATACAGGCTTTGGGTGGTAGGGAAGAATTATCAGATGACTGGGAAAGTACAGCAAAAGTATCAAGGGAAATGAGTAGAAAGGTACAGTATGTGGTGTATCCAGTGACAGAGGAAGGAAGACAATGAGACTTGGTGGTGGAATGAGGAGGTACAGGAAAGTATTTAAAGGAAGGGGCTAGCAAAGAAAAAGTGGGATAGTCAGGGAGATGAAGAAAGTAGACGGGAGTATTTGGAATCTAGGTGCATGGCAAAGAGAGGTGGCAAAGGCAAAGGATAAAGCATATAGTGAGTTGTATGAGAGGCTGAACACTAAGGAAGGAGAAAAGGAGTTGTATTGACTGGCTAGACAGAGAGATCAAGCTGGAAAGGATGTACAGCAGGTTAGGTTGATTAAGGACAGAAATGGTAATGTACCAACAAATGACGAGAGTGTGTTGAGAAGGTGGAAGGAGTACTTTGAAGTGCTGATGAATAAAGAAAATGTGAGAGAAAGGAGGATGGATGAAGGAAAGATGGTGAACAAGGAAGTCCCAAGGATTAACAAAGCGGAAGTGAGGGCAGCTTTGAAGAGGATGAAGAATGGAAAGGCAGTTGGTCCAGCTGACATACCTGTGGAGGTATAGAATGTTTAGGAGAGTTGGCAGTGGACTTTTTAACCAGACTGTTTAACACAGTCTTGGAGATTGAGAGGATGCCTGAGTGGAGAAGAAATGTTTTCGTACCAATTTTTAAGAACAAAGGTGACACTCAGAGCTGTACTAACTACAGAGGCATAATGTTGATCAGCCACACTATGAAGATATGGGAAAGAGTTGTTGAAGCTGAGTTAAAAGGAGACTGTACGGTTTCATGCCAATAAAGAGTACTACAGATGCAATGTTTGCTGCAAGAGTGCTGATGGATGACATAATGTCTGGCCCAGGAAACACACACGCAGGCTCAGGATAGATTTAACAGCTTTATTCAACAAGCAGGTGTGTATGAATGGATGTATGCGGTATGGATATGTGCTGGGGTGAACGCCGATGCGCAGGCAGCAGAGCAGCGTGCCGTTCAGCCGGACAACCCTATGGAGAAAAGAGAAAAGGACAAGGGTAACGAGCACCACACCGAGACAGGGATAATCAGTGATAGTGTTGCTTACTTGCAGGGACAGGTGGCTGGCGTCGGTAGGTGATGAGCCCGGGAGACAGCGTCCTGCAGGGCCTGCGCGGAGGTTGGAGATAATACGGCGATGACGGGGGGAATCCGCCGCCGGCAAGGTCCACCTGTGCACAGGGGTGAAAGCTTGGAAAACAAGGTAAGGAGTTCTTACGTGTAGAAGAATCTTGCTGGTGATCTGAGGTAGAATCACGAGCCTTGGAAGCGCTGACGAGAACAAACGGCTCCAGACCGCAGCAGAGGGCTGAGTGGGCTAAATAGCCCGCTGCTGACGAGGCGCAGGTGTGCGCGCAGCTGAAGCCGCTGATGAGCGGCGAGTCGTGACAGTACTCCCCCCCCTAGCAGTGCCTCCTGGCGCTGGTTTGTCCGGATGTGCCCGATGGAACTCCCTGATGAGGCTCTTGTCTAACACCCAAGAGGAGGGCACCCAGCATCTAAACTCCGGACCAAAACCCCCCCAGTCCACCAAGTACTGCAACCCGCGCCCTCGGCGTCGGGAGTCCAGGAAGGAGGCGACTCTCCAGGCCGGGTGGCCGTCGATCATCATAGGCGCGGGTGGCGCTGCGGGCGGGGGGCAGAGGGGGTCGGAGACATAGGGCTTGATCCTGGAAACATGGAAAGTAGGACAAATGCGAAGGGAGGGAGGGAGGGCCAGACGCACAGCCACCGGGTTGATAATCCTAGAAATGGTGTGGGGACCAACAAAGCGTGGGGCCAACTTCCTCTTCTCCCCCTTAAGATGGAAATCCTGAGTGGCCAACCAGACCTGTTGACCCACCTGGTAGGCAGGGGCCGGTCTCCTGCGACGGTTAGCAGTGGTGCTATTACGTGCAGCTGTGCATAAAAGCGCGTCCCATGTCCTGGACCACAGAGCCCAACAACGTCTCAGGTGCGCCTGGACGGAAGGAACAGCCAGCTCTGCCTCCTGGTCTGAAAACAAGGGTGGATCGTAGCCCAGGGACGCCTTGAAGGGAGACATCACTGTAGCAGAAGACCGGGCAGTGTTGTGGGCGTATTCAACCCAAGCCAGGTGTGAACTCCAGGAGGACGGGTTAGACGAAGTGACGCAGCGTAGGGCAGCCTCCAGCTCCTGGTTAGCCCTCTCACACTGCCCGTTGGATTGTGGGTGGTGGCCGGACGAGAGGCTAACTGTGGCCCCCAGGGCGTTGCAAAAACACCTCCAGACCTCAGAGACAAACTGGGGACCCCGATCCGAGACGACATCCACTGGTATCCCGTGTAGTCTGACCACGTGCTGAACCAGGAGATCCGCCGTCTCCTGCGCCGTTGGAAGACCCCAAAGTGGCACGAAGTGGGCGGCCTTGGAGAATCGGTCCACGATGGTCAGCACGGCGTTGTAAGAGTTGGAAGTGGGAAGACCAGTGACAAAGTCGAGGGCAATGTGGGACCAGGGTCTGCCAGGGGTCGGCAGAGGCTGGAGCAAACCGGTGGGAGGAGAATTACCCAACTTAGCAGTGGCGCACACAGGGCAAGCCCGGACGTAGTTGGCGGTATCCTTCTGCAGACCCGGCCACCAGAAGGAGCGTTGGAGGAGATCCACTAGCCGAGACACTCCCTGGTGACAGGCGAGCTTGGAGGTGTGGACCCAATGAATGACCTCCCCTCGGACAGAAGATGGAACGAACATCCTTCCCTCCGGTCCGCCGCCAGGGTCCGGTTCGGTCTCCTGCGCCCTCCGGATCTTGTCCCGGATGGACCAAGAAATAGCTCCCACCACACACAAACTGGGCAGGATGGGGTGGCCCGGCTCCTCGGATGTCTCTGGGGCGAACTGCCTGGAGAGGGCATCGGGTAGGACATTCTTAGAGCCGGGGCGATAGGTTATGGTGAAGCGGAACCGGGCAAAGAACAGAGACCAGCGTGCCTGGCGGGCATTCAGACGTCTAGCAGATCGAAGATACTCCAAGTTCTTATGGTCCGTCAGCACCACGAATGGTAACGCTGCCCCCTCCAGCCAGTGGCGCCACTCCTGCAGGGCGAGCTTGATGGCAAGAAGCTCCCTGTCCCCGACGTCATAATTACGCTCGGCCGGAGACAGGCACCGTGAGAAGAAGGCGCAGGGTCGCTTGGTCCCATCAGTAGGTGATCGCTGGGACAGCACCGTCCCTACCCCCATATCAGACGCGTCGACCTCAACCAGACACTGCAGCGCGGGGTCGACCTGGGTCAGGACCCGGGAGGAGAACTCCGTCTTCAGTGCCTGAAACGCCGCAGCGACCTCTTCAGTCCAGCGGAAGGCATTCTTAGGTGACGTGAGACGGGTCAGCGGGGCAGCGATGGCACCAAAGTTGGGCACAAAACGGCGGTAGAAATTAGCGAACCCAAGGAATTGCTGGACCTGCTTCCTGGAGGTCGGCGTCGGCCATTCCACTACCGCTTTAACTTTAGCGGGGTCGGACGAGACCTGGTTATGTGAGATCACAAAGCCTAAAAAGGAGGTGGTCTTGGTGTAAAACTCACATTTTTCTGCCTTTACATACAACCTGTTTTCCAGCAGCCGTTGTAGGACCCACCTCACATGCACCTGGTGTTCTTCACGTGACCTGGAGAAGATAAGGATATCATCTAGATACACGAACACAAAGAGTCCCAGGAAATCACGCAGGACGTCATTAATTAGGCGCTGAAAAACAGCTGGGGCGTTAGTCAGACCAAAAGGCATTACCAGATATTCAAAGTGCCCGCTCGGCGTTCTGAATGCTGCCTTCCACTCATCCCCCTGCCTGATCCGGACGAGATGGTAGGCACTGCGAAGGTCCAATTTAGTGAACCAGGTCGCCCCCTGCAGGGAGTGGAAGGCAGTGTCCATCAGCGGCAGTGTGTACCGGTCCTTCTCTGTGATGTCATTCAATGCCCGGAAGTCGATACACGGGCGGAGGAACCCATCCTTCTTTGACACGAAGAAGAATCCGGCTCCGAGCGGAGACGAGGAGGGGCGGATGATACCTGCGCTGAGAGACTCTTTAATATAGCTGTCCATCGCCTCCCGCTCCGGCGCTGACAGGCTATAGAGACGACCTGACGGCAGGGGAGCCCCTGGACGGAGGTTAATGGCACAGTCATAGGGCCGATGAGGAGGAAGAGACATCGCCCTGGATTTGCTGAAGACCAGGCCCAGATCGTGGAACTCCGAGGGCACCAAGGTGAGATCCGGAGGCGCGGCGTCCTTGACCGGGGGAGGAGAAGACGGGGCGCAGGCTGCGGATTGTAAGCAGGTGCCCATACAGAATGAACTCCAGGCGGCGATCTTTCCAGTCCGCCAATCCAGGACAGGGTTGTGCAGGCGCAACCAGGGGTACCCAAGGATAACAGGCGTCACAGAGGAGGACAAGACGTAGAAGGTGAGTTCCTCTCGGTGGTTGCCCAAGATAATAACTGGGACAGGTTGCGTGCAATGAGTCACTTGGCCAAGAGGGGCACGGGAGAGGGTGATCAGGCTCAGCGGAGCGGGCAGAGGGTGACAGGGAATGCCCAATTGGGTTGCCAGGCTCTTTGAAATGAAGCTCTACTCTGCTCCTGAATCCACCAGTGCGTGTGTGAGATGCCCCGTGGCGTTGTGGCAAAAATGAATGGGCAAAGACAAACTAGTGAGGGGATTTGACCGGTTAGAGTCCGCGAGGCCCCCTACAGTGACTCGCGGACCTCCCCGTTTGGCTTCTCCGGGCAATGCTCCACGGAATGTTGGCCTCCTCCGCAATACATGCAGAGACCCAACTTCCAGCGGTGTTGTTTCTCCGCTAGAGGGAGCTTTGACCGGCCCACGACCATCGCCTCCGACTCCTCGGAGGCCTCCGGTGGAGGTGGCACCAGAGGGCGGTCTTGAGGCGTGCGGACGGAGCCTCCACGCGAGCGGCTGCTAAGCCTCCGCTCGGTAGACCGTTCACGCAGCCTATAGTCCAAACTAATGGCGGTAGAGATTAGCTCCGCCAATGTCTCCGGGAGATCCCGACCAGCCAATTCATCCCTCAGACCCGAGCTGAGGCTGCGGAGGAAGATGCCACAGAGGGTGGCTTCTCCCCAGCCCACCTCCTCCGCTGCAACCCGGAAGTCGATAGCATAGTCCGCTGCTGACCGGCTTCCCTGCTGGAGAGCAAGGAGCCGGTCAGTTAGGATGCTATCGCGCCGAGAATGATCAAAGACCTCCAGAAAGCTCTGCACGAACTGGCTATAGGAGAGGTTCGTGTAACTGGGCTTCGCCATTACGGCGTAAGCCCAGGTTAGCGCTCGCCCCTCCAAGAGATTTCCAATGTAGCCAATTCGGCTATGGTCTGAGGGAAAGTCCCCGGGAACGCGCAGAAACACTGACTCACACTGCATAATAAACCCCCGCGCCCCTCCAAGCTTTCCGCTGAAGCGGGCGGGAGTTGGAATTGGTGTGAGCCGGGTTGGCATTGCCGAGGAAGACTGACCGGGCATCGGAGCGGCAGGAGCTGGCCCGCCCTGGCGAGCCGAAGGGAACGCCTGCTGGGGGTCCAAGCGGTCTAACCGATGAGTGATGTTTACCAACTGGTTGAGAATCACCTGCTGTTGATGAGCTATTAAATCCACCCGAGCCTCGAGGGTGGAAAGTCGGCGTGTGAGCCCGCTGTCTGCTGGGCCACTTTGCTGGAGCTGTACTGACATAATGTCTGGCCCAGGAAACACGCACACAGGCTCAGGATAGATTTAACAGCTTTATTCAACAAGCAGGTGTGTATGAATGGATGTATACGGTATGGATATGTGCTGGGGTGAACGCCGATGCGCAGGCAGCAGAGCAGCGCGCCGTTCAGCCGGACAACCCTATGGAGAAAAGAGCAGAGGACAAGGGTAACGGGCACCACACCGAGACAGGGATAATCAGTGATAGTGTTGCTTACTTGCAGGGACAGGTGGCTGGCGTCGGCAGGTGATGAGCCCGGGAGACAGCATCCTGCAGGGCCTGCGCGGAGGTTGGAGATAATACGGCGATGACGGGGGGAATCTGCCGCCGGGAAGGTCCACCTGTGCACAGGGGTGAAAGCTTGGAAGACAAGGTAAGGAGTTCTTACGTGTAGAAGAATCTTGCTGGTGATCTGAGGTAGAATCACGAGCCTTGGAAGCGCTGACGAGAACAGACGGCTCCAGACTGCAGCAGAGGGCTGAGTGGGCTAAATAGCCCGCTGCTGACGAGGCGCAGGTGTGCGCGCAGCTGAAGCCGCTGATGAGCGGCGAGTCGTGACAATGGAGAAGTATAGAGAAGGTCAGAAGGAGTTGCACTGTGTCTTTGTGGATCTAGAGAAAGCATAAGATAGGGTGCAAAAGAGAGGAAGTGTGTTACTGTATGAGGAAGATAGGAGTTGCAGAGAAGTATGTAAGGGTGTTGCAGGACATATATGAGGACAGTGAGACGGTGGTGAAGTGCAGTGTAAGAGTGACGAATGGATTCAAGGTTGGGGTGGGATTACGTCAGGGATCGACTCTGAGCCCCTTCTTGTTTGCCATGGTGATGGACAGGCTGACAGACAAGGTCAGGCAACAGTGTCCATGGATCATGACGTTTGCAGATGACATTGTGATCTGCAGTGAGAGTAGGGAGCAGGTGGAAGAGAACCTGGAGATGTTGCGGTATGCTCTGGAGAGAAGTGAATGAAAGTCAGTAGAAGCAAGAAAGAATACATGAGTGTGGATGAGAGGGAGGCAGGTGCAACGGTGAAGATGGACGGAGTAGCGGTAGTGAAAGTAGATGAGTTTAAATACCTGGGGTTTATCATCCAAAGCAATGGAAAATGCACAAGAGAGGTGAAGAAGAGAGTGCAGCCAGGGTATAGTGAGTGGAGACAAGTGTCAGGGGTGATTTGTGACAGAAAGGTAGCAGCAAGAGTGAAAGGGAAGATTTACAAGACGGTAGTGAGACCTGCTATGATGTGTGGCTTGGAGACGGTGGCACTGACAAAAAGACAGGAGGTGGAGCTGAAGGTTGCAGAGTTAAGATGCTAAGATTTTCATTGGGAGTGACTAGGAGATTAGAAATGAGTATATCAGAGGGACAGCTCACGTTGAGTGGTCTGGAGACAAAGTAAGAGAGGCAAGGCTTAGATGGTTTGGACATGTGCAGAGGAGGGATAGTGGATATATTGGACAAAGGATGTTGAAGATGGAGCTGCCAGGCAGGAGGAAAAGAGGAAGACCACAGAGAAGATTCATGGATATAGTGAAGGAGGACATGGAGAGGGTTGGTGTTACAGAGGAAGATACAAGGGATAGGATGCGATGGAGGCAGATGATCCGCTGTGGCGACCCCTAAAGGGAGCAGCTGAAAGAAGAAGTTTAGTCCGTCCAATATGGACTGTATTTATCCCAAAGATAGACGTTGAAAATTGGGTTATATTTAGTCCGTATAATATGTACCACATTTAACCCAAAAATAGATGTTGAAAATTGGGCTGTGTTAAGTCCATCTACCAAGATCATATTCATCAGAAATAAAGTTGTTGAAAATTGGCCTAAAAAAAGTCCAATAATTGTGCTGTTTAGTCCACAAGATTTGACCCAAATTTATTCTCAGAATAGATTTTGGCATTTGGTGATGGTGGTGGGGTTTGTCTCTCAAAAGTCAAATATACTTTTACAACCAGTGGCAGTCTTTGCTAAAAAGCACTTAATAAAAATGCATATTTTTAACAGCTTTTTTGTTTGTTACATAATATCTGGAACAATCTGAAACCAGTGCTAGTGCTATTGTCATGGTCTGGGGGATGACCGTAGGGTTATGCCCACTCTTTGAGTTTATTTCTGTGTTTCTTTGTGCTTTTTGTTATTTGTAGCTAGGGTTTATGTTTTGTATCATCATTCCTGTCATCATTGGTTTGGAATTTATTTTGACAGCATTTTCTGTTCTTGTGCAGGTCCAAGTTGTGGTTTTATTTTTGTATTACTAGTGCATGCCCGTAGAAAGCAAGTATTCTTGTCTGAAAACAGATATCCCAATTAAGCTTTGCAGGCCCAAATGTTGGTTGTGTTTGAAAGTGGAATACAAAGAAGTGTAGCCTATATGTAGGTAATCACACATGTTAGACTCTGACAAATATAAAAGGGACTGAACACGAAGATTTATTTGACTGTGTGAATATTAATTACAGAATTATTGAAAATGAATGGGACATCCAGTATTAGTGACTCTTTAAGAACCCTTGTTTATTTGTTTGTCAGACTTATTTGTGTGTGATCTTTTATGACTTACTATATTCATAAGTGTATCTTGCACTTTGGAGAATGGGAGTTGTTCAGTCACCATTATAATTGTTTTAGTTTATATGTGTAGTTTATAGTCCATCATCAATAAACTCATGCAGTACTATAACAGAACACATTTACAAATATTTGAGACCCATTGTAGTGCAACCTTTTATATTTTAGCAATATTTTAAGTACAAAACACCCAACATTATTATACTCAGCAGGATGACCCATTTGGCTGCAACTGTTGCATCAGTGTTGCCCATTTGTCAGTAAATAAAAAATGATTTATTTCATTATTTGGGTAGTTTTTGTCACGGTCGTCATTTAGTCAAAGCGTGCCTATGTGTCCGCATTTGATATGCAATTGATCTGGCCATTCCAATCCACAATCCTGGTGGTATTATTATTAACTTTTACTTTTTAGATAGCCATGCACCATGTTGAACCTGCGGTGCCGCAAAGGACAGCGGTGGCACATGGGTGAAGCAGCAGTTGAGACTCCGTTCCTTTAATTGGGCAGGCTGGGCTTGGCTCCCTGGGAAGGACTGTGATATGTCCCCCCCCCCACCCTGCACCTGTGCACATTGTGTCCTCCACATATTGATGGCTGAAACACAAAACTTTCTGTCTGAAAAATGCACTTTGAGAAAACGAAAACTTTTTATTTTCTTGCAGTGTGCTATGCTATTTTTCCCCCCCCATCAGAATAATTTTCTGTCACAATAAAGGGCGGGACTGTCTTGCAAACAGATACCTCAGTGATTAAAACAGCTCAAGTCAGTGGCTCTTATGTGTGAGTGTCCCCTGTAAACTGGAGTGGGTAAAAGAGGATCAGACAAAATGAAGGAGCGGAAACAGCCAGTAAAATAAATAACAGTCTGTTAAATTAGGGATGGGTGTATTGATACTCAAGTATCGATACTTCGATACCAGCTGGTCAACACTTTGGAGTCGATTCTTTTTAAAATTTGCAATACCACTATGTTAATACAAAACGTGCAATTTGTTATCACTTCTGAGTTTTAGGCATTAAATTTATGTGTGAAAACTGGTGAAAAACCAGCCCAAGCATATTTTAGAGATGGTCTGCCGTGTCACATGATTATGGCAGCCTATCAGATGTCAGAGCCGAAGACTCACTTCTCACTGTGCAACCAAGCACTCACTCCCGTGCAGAATGAGCTCAGCAGCATTGGGGGCGGCAGAAGTATTACTTCTGAAATGTTACACAGTTCATCCAAATTCGATGGTGATATGAAGCAGCATAAAATTTGAAAAATAAACAAAATAAGCACTGAAGTTTGTAAAAATAGTGTAAAATGAAATAAATACATACTAAAAAAAACGCATTGTGAAAAAAATTACACATATATGCTGCTTGGTATTACCATAGAATTTGGATGAATGGTGAAACATTTCAGAAGTAAAAAAAATACTTGAATCCAGTTGAGAATCTTCACTAAATTAAGAAATTGAATTAATTTTGCATTCATTTTAAGTCTTAATTATTTTTATTATAATTAAAAAAATCATTTTATCTTGATTTATTTTGCTCATTGTTCTATTTTATTATCATTTTATAAGCATTTCTTTCAAGTGTTTATGTTCATGGGTTTTATTCATATTTCATATTGCCCTTGCAATAAAGTTAATGAAACCGCAATCATATGATTTTGGGCAAAAAGTATCAGTATCAGTACTGGTATCGAAGAAAAAGTCCCATAAATTAATGGTATTGTATCGAAAGGAAAAATGCTGATATCACCCATCCCATCCCTATGTTAAATGTACTGACCCCCTTGTTATCATCTGAATGAGAAAATCCTGGATTGGTATCCTCAAAGCTAATAATGTCTATGTTCTTGTTCCCAGAGCAAAAAGCTCCTGTGTGGTCTCCAGAGCAAACAGCCCCAATGTTACCTGCCTTTTGTTTTTCTGATTAAAGACAAGGATAGAAAGGATATGTTTTTACCTTTATATGTTTCAACTGTCCACTACAGTCTTCATCAGAAGTGCCAGCCAACTGCTGCGAAGTATCATTTATCAGCTGGCTTTCCTAGCTGGGGCCAGCCCAGTGGCTCTGACAGTTCTGCTGGGCTGGCCCCTGCAGCTTCTACTGTAGCCACAGCTGCCCAGGGGCAGACTGACGAAAATGTGGCTGGCAATCCATACAAACGGCCTCTGTGACCACTACCAAACATTTGTACACATTCACACCCAGTGTCATGGACACTGGAGGCAAGGTGGGTAAAGTGTCTTGCCCAGGAATACAATGGCAGGATGACTGGGGAGAGCGGGATTTGAACTGCCAACACTCCGGTTATTGGATGACCCGCTCTACCTCCTGAACCACTGCCGCCCACATTTCCCTCCTCCATTCCATTTTTGCTCAGCACCAAGCTGGACGGCAGGAAGTTCCATTTTTATATGGTCTTTGGCATGACCCGGCTGGAACTTGAACCCTGACCTCCTGGTTGTGGGGCAGATGCTCTACCTTTAGGCCACCACTCTGGTTTTCACGCAACATGCCACACTGCCATCTACAGAAGTTCTTTGATGACTCTGCGATCATCAGCCTCATCTCTGATGGGGATGACACAGAGTACAGAGGGCTTATACAGGACTTCGTGGACTGGTACCTGCAGAACTGCCTCCAGATCTATGCGGGGAAAACCAAGGAACTGGTGGCGCAATGCAACAGGTGTGGACAACCCCCCCACAGCACCGATAAACATCCAGGGAACAGACATGGAGATGATAACATCTTATAAGGACCTGGGTGTTCACCTGAACAATAAGCTGGACTGGTCACACAACACCAACATGCTCTACAAGAAGGGGCAGCGGAGGCTGTACCTCCTGAGGAGACTCAGGTCCTTTGGAGTGCAGGGGGCACTCCTGAAGACCTTCTACGATTTTGCAGTGGCATCAGCCATCACGTATGGAGTGGTCTGCTGGGGCAGTGGCATCACGGTAGCCATAAGGAAGAGAGCAAACAGGCTGATCAAAAAAGCCAGCTCTGTTCTGGGGTGCCGCCTCGACCCAGTTGAGAAGATAGGAGAGAGGAGGATGGTGGCTAAGCTGTCATTTCTGCTGGAGTCCGAGTCTCACCCCATGCAGGACACGCTGAATGCACTGAAGAACTCATTTAGCGGTAGGCTGTGCCATCCTACAGTGGTGTAAAAAAGTGTTTGCCCCCTTCCTGATTTCTCATTTTTTGTATGTTTGTCACACTTAAATGCTTTAGATCATCAAACAGATTTAAATATTAGACAAAGATAACACAAGTAAACACAAAATGCAGTTTTTAAATGAAGGTGTTTATTATTAAGGGAAACAAAAATCCAAACCTACATAGCCCTGTGTGAAAAAATGATTGCCCCTAAGCCTAATGACTGGTTGGGCCATCCTTAGCAGCAACAACTGCAATCAAGTGTTTGCGATAACTGGAAATGAGTCTTTTACAGCGCTGTGGAGGAATTTTGGTCCACTCATCTTTGCAGAATTGTTGAAATTCAGCCACATTGGAGGGTTTTCGAGCATGAACCACCTTTTAAAGGTCATGCCACAGCATCTCAATCAGATTCAGGTCAAGACTTTGATTAGGCCATTCCAAAGTCTTCATTTTGTGTTTCTTCAGCCATTCAGAGGTGGACTTGTTGGTGTGTTTTGGATCACTGTCCTGCTGCAGAACCCAAGTGTGCTTCAGCTTGAGGTCACGAACACATGGCCAGACATTCTCCTTCAGGATTTTTTGGTAAACAGCAGAATTCATGGTTCCATTTACCACAGCAAGTCTTTCAGGTCCTGAAGCAGCAAAACAGCTCCAGGACATCACACTACCACCACCATATTTTACTGTTGGTATGATGTTCTGTGATGATCAGGCAAGCGTGCTCCCCCTACCCTCCTGTTCCTGTTTCCCGCTCCGGAAGATTGGACACACCTGCGTGATTACATACCTGCTGCATCTGATGAGCCAGTGTATTTAAGATCCAGCATGTGAAGAGCTCATCGCTGGATCGTCTGGTTTGCTGCCACTTGCAGGTGTGTCTCCGCAGCTGATCACGCTTGCCTGACCAGGAAGATCAGGATGTCCACCCAGGTCGCTGCCTTCCCCCTGTCCCCTGGTTCTTGCTGGAGTTCCCTGCTGGACTCCGCTGCTCAAGTTGTAAGTGTGCTTTCCCGCATTATTCTCCCTTTGGAGAATCTGTACACTATAACCTCTGTCTGCTCTCTCCCGTAGGCTGCGTGCACTCCAGAAGGCACCTGTCTTGTGGAAATTGAAGTTGGCACTTTTGTGATTCGTTTTTCTTGAACTTTGCATTTTTATTTTCTGTGAGTTTTCAATAAATTTGTGAAACTTTTCATTGGAGTCTGAGTGATTGTTCTGGCAGCTCTACGTTTGAGTCTAACCCTGATCTGAATCATAACATGTTCCTTTTCTGAAATGCTGTTACTTTTACGCCAGATGTAATGGGACAAACACCTTCCAAAAAGTTCAGCTTTTGTCTCATCAGTCCACAGTATTTTCCCAAAAGTCTTGGGGATTATCAAGATGCTTTCTGGCAAAACCGAGATGAGCCTTTATGTTCTTTTTGCTCAGGAGTGGTTTTCCTCTTGGAACTCTGCCATGCAGGCCATTTTTGCCCAGTCTCTTTCTTATGGTGGAGTCATGAACACTGACCTTAACTGAGGCAAGTGAGGCCTGCAGTTTTTTTGGATGTTGTTGTGGGGTCTTTTGTGACCTCTTGGATGAGCCATTGCTGCACTTTTGGGGTAATTTTGGTTGGTCGGCCACTCCCGGGAAGGTTCACCACTGTTCTATGTTTTTGTCATTTGTGGATAATGGGCCTCACTGTGGTTCGTTGGAGTCCCAAAGCTTTAGAAATGGCTTTATAACCTTTACCAGGCTGATAGATCTCAGTTACTTTGTTTCTCATTTGTTCCTGAATTTCTTCTGACCGCAGCACGATGTCTAGCTTTTGAGGATCTTTTGGTCTACTTCACTTTGTCAGGCAGGTCCTATTTAAGTGATTTTTTGATTGAGAACAGGTGTGGAAGTAATCAGGCCTGGGTGTGGCTAGGGAAATTGAACTCAGCTTTCCAAAGATGTGATAAACCACAGTTAATTTATGTTTTAATGGGGGGGGGGGGTGTCACTTTTTCACACAGGGCCATGTAGGTTTGGATTTTTTTTACCCTTAATAATAAACACCTTCATTTAAAAAACTGCGTTTTGTGTTCACTTGTGTTATCTTTGTCTAATATGTAAATTTGTTTGATCTGAAACATTTAAGTGTGACAAACACACAAAAAAATGAGAAATCAGGAAACAAACACTTTTTCACACCACTATAGGTGCTCAAGGGAGAGGTTCCGCAGGTCCTTCCTACCTGCGGCTGTCAGACTTTACAATCTACCCTGTGCTCCTCATAGAGGCCGTATTAAATACCATAACTTTGCACAATAGGGATTGTCCCCTCCAATACACAACTTATACAATTACAATTACTGAGGGTGGCAGCAACACTGTTAATTCATCTGTGAAAAATACTATCTGGGTCTATATTTCTATTTTGCTGGGTAATTTAACTAACTAATGCTGTTAATACCATCTAATTGCATTGTTCCTGCACTGTGTATATATGCTGTGTACATATGTATAGTTACTGCTTTGCTATCCAATTATAATCTTATTTATTATTGCTCTGAGTGCTGCTGTCCCTTTGTGGCTGCAGTTCTGTAATTTCCCCATTGTGGGATTAATAAAGGCTTATCTTTATCTTATCTTGTATAGCACTTTTTATACAAAAAGTTGTACCGCAAAGTGTGTCATACACTGAATGTGACAATCTTTGGATTCACCAACTTTTCTGAGGAATCTTCATGAACACCAGGGTTTGCCTCTGCCATTTGCAACAATTAGCAGTATTTAGCAATCTTTAACAACTATTTGCGACATTGACGCAAGTGTTTGCAAGAGTGTTTGTGAAAGCAGCTGGCGAACATTAACAACTATTAACAAATGTTAGCAACAGCGTTTACAATGATTAGCAACTATTTACAACTCTTCTGCCACTGTTTGAAAATGTTTGAGACCTTTGCCAACTCCTGGTAAAATACCAGGTGAATGTTGGGTGAATCTTGGATCCAACCCGATAACACAGGGTGTGCAAACCCTCCCCAGCATTTATTTTCTCCTGAGCACTGTGGAAGACAGATGCCTGTAGAAGCTGGGGGGGGGGGGGGGGGGGGGCTGAAAAGTTCATAGTGGTCAAATTTGACCAAATGTGGCTTATTTTTCAACCGCTGGGGTCTAAGCACTGCAACACTGATGGAAGAAGTGTGTAGAACCAGGAGTCCACCTATATAGTGCAATTACTTAGCGTATACTTCAACTTCTTCAACTGGCTTTTCTTCTTTATGCTCTTCAGCAGAGGTTGAGCAACATAGTATCCAGCTGTTTTAACCTTAACTTTAACTTATTATAAAAAATGAACATGGACACCCAGCATAGACGTTAACACTACATAAGAACAGAACTACAATATACAGTACATGGGTTATTCCTATTTACTTATTGTAATGAGCCAGTTGCCCAACCAGACAAGCTTGTTTACATTTTCAGATGACAGAGCAGCTTGCTTCTTCTGAATCACATGCCCAGATAGTGAAAATAACCTCTCACATGGCACGGATGTCCTGCTACCAGTCCTGCCTGTTGTCAGTCAGTGCCCTCCATACATGTTTCGTACTTATGGAATGTTCAGTATATAATGTTGAGTAAACTAGAGACAGAGAATTATACTGCCACTCATCTGCAGACAGATGGACCCGAAGCTATAGGGCTGAAACGGAGTGTCTGTTGTTTACTTGTGCAATGGCTGTCGTAACAGGGCTAGCAGTGTAAACGATCATCATCCAGGCGAAGGTTTGGAGGAGGCTGTGACAAATATCCAGGTGAGAGCTGGATAACATTGTAAACTTAAACATGACAACATTTTGGGGATTTTACATGGCTATGATCCAGCTTGTTTGACTTTGCAATGTCTCTACGGTGCGTGGTACAGAAAGCGGCCAAGTCAAACTACCCCGTTTGCACTTGCGAATGGGGTAACCATGACTAATTGCAATTTAAAAAAAAAATAAAATGTCGGCATTAAACGGGGTGTTGCGCTAACCAGCGATTAACGACTTAACTCCTTCACCACTAAAACATATATACAGTTGACATAAGACATTTGACTGGAACATAAAAGCATGATGGGATAAAACCTCCATATCAGCTGTCGTAGGATTTTAACATCTACATGTATATCTACAGCATCAAATAAATCATCCATGTCACAACAAATATCCTTTCAACAAAATTTGAACCGATGTCATATAATATAAACATATATTAGGCTAGCTGGCATTAAGTGGGGATTCCAAATTATCTGTAGGTATGAATGTGAGAATAAATGGTTGTTTGTCTCTTTGTGGTGGTCCTGCGATTGATGAGTGAACTGTCCAGATTGTACCCTGCCTCTTGCCCACAGAAGATGGGATAACCCCACCCCACAACCCGAAAGAATCAAGAGGTAAAGGGAATGAATAATGAAATAATATAGACATATACTGTACATGTGACTAGAACTGAAGAGCGTCATGGCATAAAGCATACAAGTACTATGCAATCACAGAATTTATTAACATGTAAAGTTCACCATGTAATACTGAGACAGATTATACATATATTTAATTGTAAAATGTGTAATTTGTCCACCCATCTGTCCATCTTTACCCACTTATCTGGGTGCAGCTAGTTAACTAGTTATTCTAATTAAAAAGTGTATGTTTACTTACGACAGATCTCTGGAGTTCTCCATGCTACACAGACACCGGCCTCATTACAAGCTTGAGCGTAAGCTGCAACCGCTGAACAGAAACACTCACAGTCCCCTCCCGTGTCACACGCACAAGAGTCTTTCACACAGTTTTCGTAGAATCGACGAGGATCTACCTGTTCGGTCATGCAAAGTAGATTTTAGATTCTTAATATGTCTAATCTTATAGTTACTAGAACTTGTACATATTAGAAACAACCATCATTACCTTTCTATGGCAATCTTCGAATGTCTTTCCATTTATAATTCTACACTTCATTTTTGCCCAGTGATGTCGATGAGGTGTTGTTTCACAAGGGTTAACATTTGGTTCCACATCTGGGCAAGTACTTGGCACTTTCCAATTGTTTGCAAATTCTATTGGATTGGTGACCACCAATTCACCCTGAATGGTGAAGTCATTCTGTCCATCACCATCAAAATTTCCACACAGCCCACATACTTCTCCCTGTATAGAAAAGTCATTTCAACAATTATTTTGTTGACAAACAGGATTTAAGAACACTCCTTAATACTTTTTCAATCATGTTTCAGTACATCAGTATGAACGTATTACCAAACCCTTATATGTACACACGTGGACAAAATTGTTGGTACCTCTCTGTTAATGAAAGAAAAACCCACACTGGTCACAGAAATAACTTGAATCTGACAAAAGTGATAATAAATAAAAATTCTATGAAAATTAACCAATGAAAATCAGACAATGCTTTTGAAATATGGTTCAACAGAATTATTTAAAAAAAACAAACTCATGAAACAGGCCTGGACAAAAATGATGGTATCCTTAACTTAATATTTTGTTGCACAACCTTTTGAGGCAATCACTGTAATCAAACGATTTCTGTAACTGTCAGTGAGACTTCTGCACCTCTCAGCAGGTATTTTGGCCCACTCCTCATGAGCAAACTGCTCCAGTTGTCACAGGTTTGAAGGGTGCCTTCTCCAGACGGCATGTTTCAGCTCCTTCCACAGATGTTCAATAGGATTTAGATCAGGGCTCATAGAAGGCCACTTTAGAATAGTCCAATGTTTCGCTCTTAGCCATTCTTGGGTGTTTTTAGCTGTGTGTTTTGGGTCATTATCCTGTTGCAAGACCCGTGACCTGCGACTGAGACCAAGCTGTCTGACACTTAGCAGCACATTTCTCTCTAGAATACCTTGATAGTCTTGAGATTTCATTGTACCCTTCACAGATTCAAGACACCCTGTGCCAGATGCAGCAAAGCAGCCCCAGAACATAACAGAACCTCCTCCATCTTTCACAGTAGGGACAGTGTTCTTTTCTTGGTATGCTTCATTTTTGCGTCTGTGAACATAGAGCTGATGTGCCTTGCCAAAAAGTTCCAGTTTTGTCTCGTCTGGCCATAGGACATTCTCCCAGAAGCTTTGTGGCTTGTCAACATGCAGTTTGGCAAATTCCAGTCTGGCTTTTTACCTCCGCCAAGGAGGTTATGTTTTCATCGGTGTTGGTTTGTCTGTCTGTCTGTCTGTCTGTCTGTCTGTTTGTTAGCAACATAACTCAAAAAGTTATGGACGGATTTTCACAGATTGTCAGAAATGGGGTATCCTACAGATGATTAGATTTTGGTGGTGATCCGGATCACCGTCCAGAAGAAAACCACCATTACGGAAAATGCGATTTTTGTGAATAACTACTGAACCACTAATCCTATCATTGTCAATCCAATTGCTAGTCATATGTTTTCATGGTCAAGGAATCTGAAAACGTACACACAAACACTGTATGGGGGGAACTGTGGCGCTTAGCGGAGGTCTGCGCTCTCCGAGTGCTTTTCTAGTTCATGATTTGTTTTCAACAGTGGTGTCCTCCTTGGTCGTCTCCCATGAAGTCCACTTTGGCTCAAACAACGATGGATGGTGCGATCTGACACTGATGTACCTTGACCTTAGAGTTCACCATGAATGTGTTTAGATGTTGTTCTGGGCTCTTTTGTTACCATTCATATTATCTGTCTCCTCTTGCAGCCACGTCCAGGGAGGTTGGCTACAGTCCCGTGAATCTTAAATTTCTGAATAATATGTGCAACTGTAGTCACAGGAACATCAAGATGCTTGGAGATGGTCTTATAGCTTTTACCTTTAACATGCTTGTCTATAATTTTCTTTCTAATCTCCTGAGACAACTCTCTCCTTTGCTTCCTCTGGTCCATGTTTAGTGTGGTACACACAATGTCACCAAACAGCACAATGACTACTTGTCACCCTTTAAATAGGCCGACTGACTGATTACAAGTTTGTAGACACCTGTGATGTTAATTAGAGGACACATCTTGGTTGAACATGTCCCTATGGTCACATTATTTTCAATCTTTTCTAGGGGTACCATCATTTTTGTCCAGGCCTGTTTCATGAGTTTGTTTTTTAAAATAATTCTGTTGAACCACAATTCAAAAGCATTGTCTGATTTTCATTGGTTAATTTTCATAGAATTTTTATTTATTACTACTTTTGTCAGATTCAAGTTATTTCTGTGACCTTTGTGGGGTTTTTTTTTTCATTAACAGAGGGGTACCAACAATTTTGTCCACGGATACAGAATAGACGGATACAGAATAGATTAAACAAAAGTGCAAACTGGTATACACAATAAATATTATACCATCAAAGTGTCTGTTAATGCAACACTTAAAATGCAAAAAAAAAAAAAAAAATCAGTGCCACTTGGACTGTTCCACCTTACCCTCTTCAGTGTGGAACATTCCAATTCCTGTCCTGCCTGACTGCTGTGATGGAGAAATTTTTCCTCTTCTCTTAAAGGTACTTCTCACTAAAACATGTGTTTGTGGGTTTTAACCTCCAAAAATGCTTTCTATGGTTCATTTGATTATAGTAAAACTATTAAAATTTCTCGTTACTTAGTTTTTTGCGATTGCTTACGCACTAAAATTAAAACTGTCCCGCAATTAGCAAAACCTGACACTCGAGCAAAATACCAGCCCAGATTTACACAACTGTAAACATATTGTCAGCTTCACACTTTTTGCAAAACACTACACACAACTGCATACATCTGACACAGAAATACATCATGATGTCACTTCCTTGTGATTTCAAATCAAATGATTTCAAATAAACACGCCCATGAAAAAAAAATTGTTAAACATGGCCACCTGGTGTGCACACACACTGGTGCATAATTACAGACACACTGATCAGGTTTGTTACAAGCACTATAAAAAGGGCACAGGTCACAGGTCTTCAACAAAAAATGGATGGTGTCAGAAGAACAGAGAGCATGCGGACATGGGTCCTTACAACACTGACCTCATTCTTATATTTTTACACAGTATTATCGCAGCAGCAAACCAAAGGGACCAGATGCGATACATTGTTTTTTGGGATAATGCCTCTTTCATTCTGCTCTGGTCCAAAACTGGTTTCATCAACACACAGAATTTACAGTCCAATACCTTCCACCATAGTCCCCCTTTCATAACCCCATAGAGGAGTTCTTCTCAGCATGGCGGTGGAAGGTTTATGATCTCTGACCGTATGTCCAGATGCCCCTCATTCAAGCCATGGAGCAAGCCTGTGACCAAATTGATACAGCATCAATACAGCGGTGGAGTCGTCACTCCAGAAGATTCTTCCCACGTTGCCTTACACATAAAAACAGCCTGTGATGTTGATGAGGCCCTGTGGCCAGATCAATAGGCAGGGAGATGTTTTATTTCCAGTACTGAAGTGGATATGTTATGTTACTACTGTAAGCTTACAGTATAATGGTACATTCAGTAATACTGCATAAAAACTTGAAAATGTTTATGGCTGTTTAGCTGAAATGTTCAGTATTGACTGACTTGAATGCATGAAAAGAAATAAATATTTTCATTCATCTGCACAATTGGTGTCATGCAGTGTTGGTGAATTTATTTTTACACCTTCTCTGTGTAAATGCTAAAAGTGTTTTTGGCTGAGCACAGGGGTGTTTAAACTGATTCAAAAAGAGTCAGATCATATGATGGATGTGTTTATGTTATGACAAGAAAATAGGGTTTTTGTAAGAAATTGTGTAGTTTTGACTAAAGTGTTCCATTTTGTAAATGATCTGAGGTGATGTGCTACTTGGGTGTGGTACTGTGTTAACTGCGTGGAGTGTTTTGAAAAACGGGGTCCTGTTTTTCCAAAATTGTGCTTAAGCAACTGAAAAAAAAAAAAACTATAACACATCCGAGCTTCTGTTACAACCTATCACTGTGCTATTGGCTGTGATGTTGTTCCAGTCCATGTCTAGAGTTTCTAAGCTCAAGGCTAGTCAGCTTAGCAAGCGCATTTTATAAAATTCTTTAAATTCTAGTCACCTTACTAGACATTCCTGTTCCCACTTGGTTCTCTAATCCCCAACTGAGAATATACTATCTTGTGTCATTCGGGTTTATTTTATTTTTGCCTTGATATTTGGTAGATTGAACTGTTAAGCTGCATTCAAACCAAATGCGAACATGAGTAAAGTTAATGTAAACATGCGGAAAACATGTGAATTTGTGCATTCACACATCTGAGGGGTTTGGCAGCACTAGCTAGTCATCAGCCTTGAAATTCTGCCATCACCGGAGTTAAAGTATTAAAACTGGAGAGTAAACTAGTTTGAAAATGAGACTACCACTTACCTGAAAACAGATTGACCAGGGGCTCTGCAGCTCTGTCGGACTGTTGGAGTTATCCACCCACAGACTCCTGCCACAGATGTGCTAATGAGGGCTAGCAGGCTAGCAGTGTAAACAACCACCAGCCAGGTGAAGTTTTAGAATAATAATGGATTGCATTTATATAGCTCTTTTCATGATACCCAAAGCACTTTACAATGAGTCCATTATTCATTCACTCCACAGACAATGGCAGTAGTAAGCTACTGCTGTAGCCACAGCTGCCCTGGGGCAGACTGACAGAAACATGGCTGCCAATCCACGCCAACGGCCTCTCCAGTGACCACCTAACATTTATGCACATTCATACCCAGTGTCATGGACACTGGAGGCAAGGTGGGTAAAGTTTCTTGCCCAGGGACAATGCCCATCAGATAATGTAAACCTAAACATGACAGTGTTTTGGGAATTTCCACAGCAGGCAGGACACAGCTGCAAAACTTATAAAGGCAGCTCTGCCCATCTGCAACTTGCTCAGATGGCAAATTCATGTCTATTCGTGTGTTTGCATTGAGTTAACATATAATTGCGTTGCACAAAAAAACTGCATGTTCGCGTTTGGTCTGAAGGCACCTTTAGAATTAGCTTGGGTAGTCTGTAGGACTCTGTCTAACCATATTTCGCATACCTCAGCTGACAGAGGGCAGCTCACTAGATATCCTTGTTCATCTAACAATAAGATATAACTACAAAGGAATATTAGGGCCACATTAAAAAAAGTTTTGCATTTTGAGACTAAAGCCATAATAGTATTTTGAGGAAAAAAGGTTGAAATGTGGACAAACTGTTGTTTATAGTCAAACAGACTCAAGACTCAATTTACAGAAAATGCTGTGAATAGACGAGTTAGTGAAATTGTATTTCAGAATCGGGTCTAGTAAGGAGATCATTTCTCTTTTAGCACATGGATACAGTGTTGTAATATTAGGACTCTGAAAAGGCTGTGCCAAAAATGATGCCTGTTCAGAAGAAGAAGAAAAAAAAAAAACCCACAAACTTGGAAGACTTAGCAAACACCTTTTTTTCCTCAAAATACTCTTGATTTTTTTCTCAAAATTTTGACTTTTTTCTCAAAATACTATTTTGACTTTTTTTTTTTTTTTTTCAAAATTTCGACTTTATTCTCAAAATTTTTAATGTGGCCCTAATACTCCTTCACATGTAACCATATATGTTGTTCTTAGATTTAATTAGTTCACATCTGTGTATTATACTCTGACTGGGACCAAACAAGGTTAGCTGCCATTAGCAGTTAGCCATTCGCAATTGTTTTTGTACTCCAGGGATTGACTACTGAAACCACACATCCCTGTCCGATGCTTTATTTCATTCATTCTCTCAGATGATCTTACATTAGCTACGTCAGGCAGTGTTCACTACCAGAGCTAGGAGGTAGCCAGTGTAACAGCGTCTATTTAATATATAATTCCACTTGCCATAATTGTGATGTTTCCAGTTATAGGCAAATGTATATGAGGGAGGGGTTGCTGAAAAGTTCACAGTGGTCATATTTGACCAAATGTGGTTTATTTTTCAACCGCAATGATCTAGGTGCTGGAAGAAGTGTGTGGACCAAATTTGACCAAATGTTGAAAAATAAACCACATTTGGTCAAATTTGACCACTATGAACTTTTCAGCCTCCCCTCACATTTCATTGAGTCCAGGGTGCCCTCTCTCAGTAGTAGTAGGTAAATGCTCGCCATGGCTGTTCACTTTGAGAGACTAATGACAGACATGTCCGAGGTGAGTTGTTCAGCACAGCACTGCACTGTAATATTGTATTTCGATGCCTATTGTTTAACCATATGAATGCATGTGTATTCTGAGTTACGGAAAAGAGCAATGAACAATGAACTATATATTCTCCCTTCCTAAGTGTGGAAATGTGTAAAAGAATAACTTAATTCAGTCGGAACTAGTTTCCCTCCATGCTAAAGTAATGTACTGTTCCCTTGCATTGTGTGCTGTGTGCCGACTTCTTGTAACGAGCCGAGTTGACCAGTACATATTCGGTTCCTTATCAGGTAAATACATTATTATTATTGTTATCAATTTGTCAGGAGGTTCTTCTTCTTCTTCTTCTTCTTCTGGCTGCTCCCTTTAGGGGTTGGCACACCGGATCATCTAGCTCCATCTCACCCTATCCCTTGCATCTTCCTCTGTAACACCAATCCTCCTCATGTCCTCCTAGACTTCATCCATGAATCTTCTCTGTGGTCTTCCTCTTTTCCTCCTGCCTGGCAGCTCTATCTTCAACATCCTTTGTCAAATATATCCACTATCCCTCCTCTGCACATGTCCAAAACATTTCAGCCTTGCCTCTCTTACTTTGTCAGCAAACCACTCAACGTGAGTTGTCCCTCTGATATACTCATTTCTAATCTTGTCCCTCCTAGTCACTCCCAATGAAAATCTTAGCATCTTCTACTCTGCCACCTCCAGCTCTGTTTCCTGTCTTTTTGTCAGTGCTACTGTCTCCAAACCATACATCATCGCAGGTGTCACTACCGTCTTGTAAATCTTCCCTTTCACTTTTGCTGCTACGCTTCTGTCACAAATCACCCCAACACTCGTCTCCACCCACTCCATCCTGCCTGCACTCTCTTCTTCATCTTTCTTGTGCATTTTCCATTGCTTTGGATGGTTGACCCCAGGTATTTAAACTCATCTGCTTTCACTACCGCTACTCCTTCCATCTTCACCAATACACCTGCCTCCCTCTCATTCACACTCATGTATTCTGTCTTGCTTTTACTGACTTTCATTCCTCTTCTCTCCAGAGCATACCTCCACCTCTCCAGGTTCTCTTCCACCTGCTCCCTACTCTCACTACAGCTCGCAATGTCATCTGCAAACATCGTGGTCCGTGGAGACTCCTGCCTGACCTCATCTGTCAGCCTGTCCATCACCATGGCAAACAAGAAGTGGCTCAGAGCCAATCCCTGATGTAACCCCACCCCCACCTTGAACCCATCTGTCCCTCCTACAGGACACCTCACCACCATCTCGCTGTCCTCATACGTGTCCTGCACCACCCTTCCTTCTCTGCCATTTCTGACTTTCTCATACAGTAGCACTTCCTGTCTTGGCACCTTATCATATGCTTTCTCTAGATCCACAAAGTCACAGTGCAACTCCTTCGGACCTTCTCTATACTTCTCCATCAGCACTCTTAGAGCAAACATTGCATCTGTGGTAGTCTTTCTTGGTATGAAACCGTACTGCTGCTTACTGATTGTCACCTCTCTTCTTAAGCTGGCTTCAACAACTCTTTCCCATATCTTCATAACGTGGCTGATCAGCTTTATGCCTCTGTAGTTACTACAGCTCTGAGCATCACCTTTGATCTTGAAAATTGGTACCAAAACACTTCTTCTCCACTCCTCAGGCATCCCCTCACTCTCTAACATTGTGTTAAACAACCTGGTTAAAAAGTCCACTGCCATCGCTCCGAAACATCTCCATACCTCCACAGGTATGTCATCTAGACCAACCGCCTTCCCATTCTTCATCCTCTTCAAAGCTGCCCTCACTTCTGCCTTGCTAATCCTTGGGACTTCCTTGTTCACCATCTTTCCTTCATCCATCCTCCTCTCTCTCTCATTTTCTTTATTCATCAGGGGCCTCATGTACAAAGGGTACTTACGCACAAAAACATGGCGTACATCCTTTTCCACTGAAAATTTCAGATGTATAAAGAATGAAATGACGGTGGAAATATGCGCAGCCCCACGCCAACTTCATGGCTGGCGTATGTACGGTTCTACTGTTATTGGTCTGTTGGTGACACTTAGAGGTGATGTTGGGAGACTGATAATGACGTGAAAATTATTGTACACACCAGAGACACATGACGAACAAACATCCAAGTGCGTGCAATTAGATGAGTGGATATAAAAGCAAGCGCAAAGAAGTACAGAAAATGCCTCTAACAGCAATGGCATTAGCATTATTGGATATTGCAAATCACGCAGTGAGAAGAAAAAGAGTATTTAGAGACAGAGAAGATTTTCTGGCTCAGGATGATGACTGGCTTGTCAGCCGGTTTAGGCTTCCACAGGCAGTCCTTGTGGAAATGTGCTCAGGACTATGGCAACTCTTGGAGCACAACACGGCGAGAAGCTGTGCACTGCCCGTCAGAATCAGAATCAGATTTATTGCCATTGTTCATGTAGTACACAAACTAGGAATTTGTCTCGGTGCAATGCTGCAACATTAAACATGATAAGATAAAAGAATAAAAAACTATACATGCAATAAGTGCAGAATAAGAATGAGTAATACTAGTCAAAGCAGTTTTTAAATATATTAGCGAGCAGCAGATATTGTGGAGTACCACATAGTGCAGTCGGTAGTGCCAAAGAAAACAGTGATAATTGTAAAGAGACCGGTTGAGCTGCTGTACGTAGTGCACGAGAGTCAATAAGTCACTTAGTGTTCAGCAGTCTGATGGCAGAGGGGAAGAAGCTGTTCATGTGCCGGGAAGTTTTAGTCTGAATGGACCGAAGTCTTCTACCTGAGGGGAGAGGGGCAAACAGCACGTGACCAGGGTGTGAAGGATCGGCTATGATCCGGCCTGCACGTCTCCGGGACCTGGAGATGTACAGGTCCTGGAGAGATGGGAGCTTGCAGCCGATCACCTTCTCAGCAGTGTGCACGACGCGCTGCAGCCTTAGTCTGTCCTTGGCAGTGGCTCCTGCGTACCACACGGTTATGGAGGAGGTGAGGATGGACTCGATGATGGCTGTGTAGAACTGCACTAACATCTTGGTGGGTAGCTTGAGCTTCCTCAGCTGCCGCAGGAAGAACATCCTCTGCTGGGCCTTTTTGATGAGGGAGCTGATGGTCGGCTCCCATTTGAGGTCCTGGGTGATGGTGGTGCCCAAGAAGCGGAAGGAATCTGCAGTGGTGATGGGAGAGCCTGTGAGGGTGAGGGGGGGCAGAGGGGTTGTGATTTTCCTGAAGTCCACAATCATCTCCACTGTCTTCAGAGCGTTCAGCTGCAGGTTGTTGTGGCTGCACCACGACGCCAGCTGGGCCACCTCTCTCCTGTAGACGGACTCGTCGCCGTTGGAGATGAGCCTGATGAGGGTGGTGTCGTCCGCAAACTTGATCAGCTTAACAGACTGGTGGCTGGAGGTGCAGGAGTTGGTATAAAGGGAGAAGAGTAGGGGGGAAAGTACACAGCCCTGGGGTGATCCGGTGCTGATTCTGACAGAGTCTGAGACAGTCTTCCCCAGCTGCACATGCTGCCTCCAGTCCGTCAGGAAGTCGGTGATCCACCTGGAGAGGGAGTCAGGCACGCCGAGCAGGGACAGCTTGCCCTGGAGCAGAGCGGGGCGGATGGTGTTGAATGCAGAGCTGAAGTCCACAAACAGGATCCTGGCGTAGGTTCCCGGGGAGTCCAGGTGCTGCAGGATGGAGTGGAGGGCCAGGTTGACTGCGTCGTCCACAGACCTGTTGGCTCGGTAGGCAAACTGCAGTGGGTCCAGGAGGGGAGTGGTGATGGACTTGAGGTGGGGCAGGACCAGGCGCTCAAAGGACTTCATGACTACAGAGGTGAGTGCTACAGGTCTGTAGTCATTAAGTCCAGTGATCCGTGTCTTCTTGGGGACAGGGATGATGGTGGAGGATTTGAGGCAGGTCGGCACGTGGCATAGCTTAAGGGAGGTGTTAAAAATGTCTGTGAAGACAGGAGCCAGCTCTTTCACACAGTGTCTCAGGGTGGAGGGAGACACGCCGTCCGGACCGGGGGCCTTGCGCGGGTTCAGTCTGGAGAATTGTCTGTGCACATCCTGCTTGCTGATGACAAGGGCAGGGGGGGAAGAGGGGGGGACCGCTTTTGATGAAGTAGGGACCGAGGAGGCAGTGGAGCTGGGGGGAGGGGGGAGTTGGACACAGCTGACGAGGTGTCAAAACGGGCGTAATGTTGGGACAGTCTTTGACAAAGGGCTTTGTCATCCTGACCTTTAGAAGCCTGAGGCCGATAGTTGGTGATTTGCCTCAGTCCTCTCCACACAGAAGCCGAGTCGTTAGCAGTGAACTGTTGCTGGTGTCTCTCAGAATACACAGATTTAGCTCTCCTCAGCTCTCTGTTAAACCGATATTTAACCTCCCTGTAGCAGTCCCTGTCTCCACTTTTCAACGCTGCTTCCTTCTCCTTCCTGATCTGTCTGAGCTTAGCAGTGAACCAGGGCTTATCATTAGAGTAACTCACCCTGGTGTGCGATGGAAGAATGAATGAATGAATCCTCACAAAAGTGGATATATGAGTTCACAGTGTCCGTGTACTCATCCAGATCATGCGTGGCTCCTTTAAACATGCCCCAGTCAGTTATTTCCATGCACGTTTCCAGCTTCTCCTCAGCTTCACTGGTCCATTTCTTCGTAGTGGTCACAACAGGTTTAGTGAGCTTCAGTCTCTGTCTGTATGTGGGAATGAGGTGGACCATCACGTGATCAGATAGTCCGAGCGCAGCGCGGGGAACAGCGCACGTCCCAGTGCGGGTGCTGATAATCTGGGGTTTCTGGAAACAGGGGCATGCCAGAGTGAGCTGGCAGACCAATCGGGAATTTCCCAGTCAACCCTAAGCCGAGCTATGCCAGCTGTGTGGGATGGCATTATCCGGCTGTCACCCAGGTACATCATATTCCCATACAATGCAGTTGAACAGGTCAACATCAAAGCACAATTTGCAGTGACAGCCGGCTTTCCTAATGATTCTAATGAACAGCATTGTTGGGAACAAACTGCAAACTGGCACTGTGCAGATGGGTGGCTTCTTGGTGAGTAAATTCATGCAATTGTCCTAATAATAACCCACCTCATGCACAATGCACCTGTGTGCCCCCAAATACCATCCTGTCTTCAAGGCTTCATTACAACTCAGTGGTTTGAGTAAGTGACTTTCTTTTTTTGCTTTTGCTGAATAAACTACAGTTTCACAGCATTCTACCAAGCCCCCAATTGCCTCTGTGTGTACAGTAGTTATGTCAAACACATGCGTAAAGTTTGAAATGAGGAGTTCGTTTGCAAAAACAGATAAGTCCAATTGTTTTAATAATGAGAAAAACAGCTTTTCATCTGTTGGTTTATGTGTTAGTATTTACAATTCAGCTTCTAAAACATGGCCACTTGATATATGAGTATCTCAGACATAATAAAGCCAAAAACTGAACATCAACTCATTGTTATTCTTTGGCAATTTTTGAGTAGTACTTCTTGCTGCAAAAACAAATAAGTCCACAACACATACTTCTGCAAAAACAGACATGTCCCAAAAACCATGCTAGTTTGTCTGGTGAATGCATCACTGGGTCATCTTCCTCATCAAAATTATCCATATTTGACATAAAATGCAACAAAATTGTAAAATAAAAACCGGCAGGGAAATCACGCAAAGTGAGCAGACCCAAGTAGGGGTCTCTGCAGAACGCTGCCGCAGCAGATAGACACATAATTGGCTGGTCTCAGAATCTAGACACATGACTGGCTGATTCTTGCAGCACCATTGAGTCACGTCACCCAAATACCACGTGCTGATTTGTTGTGTGTGGAGTTATCTGGTTTTGTAAAAACAGGGTCCTGGCGTTTATCGACTTTTGGAAAAAAAAAAAAACAACATGAACTTCGTAGTGTATATAGCAGCAGATATATAGTGGATTTTTAGGAAAAACAACAATTTGAACTTCTATAAGTAGGTAATGTAATGTTGCAATGTTGTTTGCTGTACAGAGGGGAGTTTTCTTGGAAGTGGCGTTTATCGGTTTTTGCCAACGAACTCTTCAAATGCAACAGTGTCACCCTTTCCCCAGTGCACTTCATTCATTTACAATAGTAGTGTCAAAAACTCTCTGTGCACTTCTCCACAGCGTGTGGAGGAGGAGAAAAGGACAAATGGATTTACGCTCTGGGTAAACACCAAACACACATTTATTAACACAAAGTGAACATGCAACAAGACATAGACAGCTCGGGTACACTTCAGAGTCCTACACGTCACCCAACACACACTGGAGGAAATTCTGGGCGATCAGCCAAAGCGTAGCGGCTGTGCTGCACAGGGGGGAAACGCTGCGGAGGCGTAGCAGCACAGCGGCGAACAGAAACGCTAACAGAGGGTACTCACAGTGAGGGGGCAGTCCGAGTAATCACAGCGTTTCCAGCGAGCATACACAGACTTAGTCCTTCGGGTGATGTGACAGTTAGATGGTGGAGAAAAACCATCTAACCCGTAAAATGGTCCAGCAGTGTTTGTCTAGCAAAGAGCTGCTTTAATACAAACACCACTGGCCTCACAAATTGGGAACACCTGGGCGAAGTGCGGGAAGGATAATTACCAGGACTGGGAAAAGCTGATGGAAATGAGAGGGAGAGTGATGGGCATGGCTGGACCAACAGACTGTCAGCAGCATGGGAGAAAGTAGGTTACAGAGGCTGACTAACAGCTGCCGGTCAGGCAGTGGCTATGGGCATGGAAAGAGTACAAAATACACATAATGCACACATACAACAGAACCAAACCCCACAGAGAGATCAGGGCCGAGCCGGGGAAAGCCAAGCCGGCTCGGCTCATGACAAGTAGTGTGTGTAATCCATGTAAGTTGTATATAACTATAAAGGATGAGATTTACATTTTGGATGTAAAATATGTACTTGTTGAGTCTAATATATCTGCTTTCAACTGACAGTTGACTGTGGCTACACACTAAATAGGCTCATATTGTCTTCTTTTTCATGACTGTTTTCCTTTAATTCAACCATCTGATCCACCCGGCTGGTCACAAATTGATTGATTGATTGATCGTTTAAAATAACATTAAAAGATACAACATACATTTAAAAACAATGGGATGACACAAGAAAATGTGCACACTTATTTCCATTGTGGTCCCTAAAAAAGATCGCAGCTGGTCTCATACCTGAAACCTTTTGCTTTGAAATCTGGCACTTCACCAGTGAACTACACACAGTACAAATCACAGCGATGAGCTGATGCTTTTGAGGATGACTGCAGACGTCAGTCGAAACATGTCAAAGTTAAATAAACCTCTCCTTCCCATTCTTATGTGAATAAAAGAAACAGACTAATCTTATGGGACTGTGAGCAGGCTATTGGATTACCTGTATCCGGCGCTAATGCTGGAAGACAGCGTGCCAAACAAAATGTTTTTACGTGCCTCTACCTCATTCAGGTGCACCTCCAACTCACAGTCCATGAAATTCCATTAAATCCATTATTTTTGATCGTGGATACAGAAGAATCAAACGTGCAGGGATTGTATATATCTATTTGCATACCTATTTGCATCTAATTGTATATTCAAATGGGGGTGAGTTAAGGGAAGAGCCCGGTATTTCCTCACATGCGTTCAATTTCAAGCAGATTGGGATGTACAAAGGAAATATGCTTGGATTCCTGCATCTGCACTGTTCCATACATCTGTATTTTTTTTTTATTTTTTTTTTGCTTACGGCGTTTTCTTGATTTAAATGTATGTCATCTTTCAGTAGGAAATCCACGCAAGTCTTTGTACATGAGGCCCCAGCACTTCAAAGTACTCCTTCCACCTTCTCAACACACTCTCGTCTTTTGTTAGTACATTACCCTTTCTGTCCTTAATCAGCCTAACCTGCTGCACATCTTTTCCAGCTCGATCTCTCTGTCTAGCCAATCGATACAAGTCATTTTCCCCTTCCTTAGTGTTTAGGGATAAGGGATAAGGACCTGTACTTACTGTATATAGCGCTTTTTCTAGTCTCAAAGACCACTCAAAGCGCTTCACTAGTACTAACCCTCTATTCTAAGGGCCTATAGGAGACAGATATCTAGGGACAATTTAGAACAACCAATTAACCAAACATGCATGTCTTTGGATTTGGTTTAGCCTCTCATACAACTCTCTACAGTCATGTGACAAAATTAGGACACCCTGTATAAGCCTGTATGTGTTTTTTTAACACACACAGTGAGGGGTGTGGGGGTGAGGACACCCCCACATTCATTCCCACTTAAAATGGCTAAAATAAATGTTAAAAAATGCAAATAAAAACAAGAACAAGGTTAGACATAGAAATCTGAACATTTATTAATAAAGAACTGACTAGTTAATGGGGTGTCCTAATTTTTTCATGACTGTATATTTACATTGAGGAAGAGGAGAGAGGGAAGGCATGTTAGGAAGGAGAGAGAGAAAAGGAAAGGTAGAAGTGTGGAGGTGAGAATAGGGACATTAAATGTAGGGACTATGACAGGTAAAGGCAGAGTTTTTTTTTCCGGTTCCGCCGGACCGGCGGCGCCACACGAGTCGGCTGCCTGTTGCAACAGCCTTTTTTTTATCTTCCTTCTTCTTTCTACACCTTTCACTCTGTATATATATCACGGACGCACGGATCGCCCCGGGGGTCTCCCGGGTCGGCGGACGGAGCCACGGTTTGCAGCGGGAGACGTTACAGCGGGGAGGAGCTAGTGCTAGCTAGCACTTGGCCGCCGCCCGGTGCTAATGGGAAACGCGACATACCGGGAGCTGTAGCGAAAAGGACGCGGGTGCCGGGCTGGAGTTTAGGCGGCGTGAAAGAAATATAAGACAGAATGATAAAGAGCGATGGCAAGAACCAAGCAGACCGCCCATAAAATCTACTGGAGGAAGAAGCCCCCCAGGAGACAGCTAGCCACCAGGGCTGCTCGGAGAGGCGCTCTGGCCACCGGCAGAGTGAAGAGGCCTCGCCGTCACAGGCCCGTGGCTCTGAGAGAGATCCGTCGCTACCAGAAATCCACGGAGCTGCTCATCCGTAAGCTGCCCGTCCAGCGCCTGGTGAGGGAGATCGCTCAGGACTTCAAGACCGTCCTGCGTTTCCTGAGCTTCGCCGTCATGGCTCTGCAGGAGACCAGCGAGGCCCACCTGGTGGGTCTCTTCTTCGCTAAGGGGGTCACCATCATGCCCAAAGACTTCCAGCTGGCCCGCTGCATCCGCGGAGAGAGAGCTTAGACTTTCTGCTGCACATTCACCAGCCATAATGCTCTGCACTGTGTGTCTATATATATACATTTATAGTAATATGGACATATGTTTACTAGATGTTGTTTTTTCTTGCCTTCTGATTGTTGCTCTGAGTGTTGCTATCCCTGTGCTGTTGCAATCCTGGAATTTCCCCATTGTGGGACTAATAAAGGCTTATCTTATCTTATCTTATCTTAGAGTTGGCTGATATGATGGAGAGAAGAAAGGTAGATATAATGTGTGTTCAAGAAACCAGATGAAAGGGAACCAAGGCTAGGAGCATTTGAGGTGGATTTAAACTGCTCTACCATGGTGCAGATATTAAGAGAAATGGAGTAGGAGTAATTTTGAAGGAAGAGAATGTGAAGAGTTTTCAGGAGGAAAAGAGGGAGTCCAACAGAATCATAAGTTTGAAGCTAGAAGTCAAAGGTGTGATGTTGAATGTTGCCAGTGCGTATGCTCCACAAGTTGGATGTCAAGTAGAAGAGAAAGAGAAATTCTTAAGTAAGTTGGATGAAGTGGTACAGAGTGTTTCCAGTGGGGAGAGAGTGGTGATTGGAGCAGAATTTTATGGACATGTAGGTGAAGGGAACAGAAATGATGATGAGGTCCTGGGTAGGTATGCTCTTAAGGAGAGAAATGTGGAAAGACAGATGGTTGTGGATTTTGCTAAAAGGATGGATATGGCTATGGTGAACACATACTTCAAGACACATACTTTAAGAGAGAGCAACATAGGGTGACTTACAAGAGTGGAGGAAGGTGCACACAAGTGGACTACATCTTATGCAGAAAGAGAACTCTGAAAGAAATAGGAGACTGCAAGGTGGTGTCAGGGGAGAATGTAGCTAGACAGCATTGGATGGTAGTCTGTAGGATGACTTTGCAAAGCAAGAAGAGGAAAACATTGAAGGCAGAGCCAAAAATTAAGTGGGGGACGTTACAGAAGGAAGAAGGTTGCACAGAGTTCAGGAAGGAGTTGATGCAGGCTCTGGGTAGTAGGGAAGAATTATCAGATGAATGGGAAAGTACAAGAAAAGTATTGAGGGAAATGGAAAGGTATGTGGTGTATTCGGTGGATAGATGAAGGAAGACAATGAGACTTGGTGGTGGAATGATGAGGGACAGGAAAGTATTCAAAGGAAGAGGTTAGCAAAGAAAAAAATGGGATAGTCAGGGAGACGAAGAAAGTAGACAGAAGCATTTGGAATCTAGATGCATGGCAAAGAGAAAGGTAGCAAAGGAAAAGGCATATAGTGAGTTGTATGAGAGGCAAAACACTAAGAAAGGAGAAAAGGAGCTGTATCGACTGACTAGACAGAGAGATTGAGCTGGAAAGGATGTACAACAGGTTAGGTTGATTAAGAACAGAAATAGTAATGTACTAACAAAATGATGAGAGTGTGTTAAGAAGGTGGAAGCAGTACTTTAAAGAGCTGATGAATAAAGAAAATGGGGGGGTGGGCGGGATTGGATGAAGGAAAGATAGTGAACAAGGGAGTCCCGAGGATTAGCAAGGTGGAAGTGAGGGCAGCTTTGAAGAGGATGAAGAATGGAAAGGCGGTTGGTCCAGATGACATACCTGTGGAAGTATGGAGATGTTTAGGAGCAATGGCAGTGGACTTTTTAACCAGACTGTTTAACACAATCTTGGAGAGTGAGAGGATGCCTGAGGAGTGGAGAAGACATGTTTTGGTACTAGTTTTCAAGAACAAAGGTGATGCTCAAAGTTGTAGTAACTACAGAGGCATAAAGTTGATCAGCCACACTATGAAGATATGGGAAAGAGTTGTTGAACCAGGTTAAGAAGAGAGATGACAATCAGTGAGCAGCAGTATGGTTTCATGCCAAAAAAAGAGTCATCCAGTTGCAATGTTTGCTTTAAGAGTGTTGATGGAGAAGTATAGAGAAGGTCAGAAGAAGTTGCACTGTGATTTTGTGGATCTAGAGAAAGCATATGATAGGGAGCCAAGAGCTGAAGTGTGGTACTGTATGAGGAAGATAGGAGTTGCAGAGAAGTATGTAAGGGTGGTGCAGGACATGTGTGAGGACAGCGAGACGGTGGTGAGGTGTGCTGTAGGACTGACGGATGGATTCAAGGTGGAGGTGGGATTACATCAGGGATTGGCTCTGAGTCTCTTCTTGTTTGCCATGGAATTGGACAGGCTGACAGGCAACGTCAGGCAGGAGTCTCCATGGACCATGATGTTTGCAGATGGCATTGTGATCTGTAGTGAGAATAGGGAGCAGGTGGAAGAGAACCTGGAGAGGTGGAGGTATGCTCTGGAGAAAAGAGGAATGAAAGTCAATAGAAGCAAGGCAGAATATAGGAGTGTGAATGAGAGGGAGGCAGGCATAACAGTGAAGATGGAAGGAGTAGCGGTAGCTAAAGCCGATAAGTTTAAATACCTGGGGTCAACCATCCAAAGCAATGGAAAATGCACAAGAGAGGTGAAGAAGAGAGTGCAGGCAAGGTGGAATGGGTGGAGTCGAGTGTCAGGGGTAATTTGTGACAGAAGGGTAGCAGGAAGAGTGAAAGGGAAGATTTACAAGACGGTAGTGAGACCTGCAAAGATGTATGGTTTGGAGACAGTAGTACTGACAAAAAGACAGGAAATAGAGATGGAGGTGGCAGAGTAGAAGATGCTAAGACTTTCATTGGGAGTGACTAAGAGGGACAGGATTAGAAGTGAGTATATCAGAGAGACAGCTCAGGTTGAGAGGTTTGGAGACAAAGTAAGAGAGGCAAGGCTGAGATGTTTTGGATGTGTGCAGAGGAGGGAGAGTGGATATATTGGACAAAAGATGCTGAAGATGGAGCTGCCAGGCAGGAGGAAAAGAGGTAGACCACAGAGAAGATTCATGGATATAGTGAAGGAGGACATGGAGAGGGTTGGTGTTACAGAGAAAGATGCAAGGGATAGAGTGAGATGGAGACAGATGATCCGCTGTGGCGACCCCTAAAGGGAGCAGCCGAAAGAAGAAGATTAGCTTAGTTGAGCAATACCGGATGTCTTTTGGGAAATTTTGTATGTAACCTATTCATGCCACTAGACATCCGCGATCCCGGCTGGATCATCTACCAGCACTTGACCATTTGTCTCATTCTTAGAGGTTACTTTAGCTCATTTTGCTGTAGTTAATGCTGGGACCTGCATCAGTTAGTTTTTATTAGCAAAACTAGCCATTTAGTTATTCAGGGTTGTTTCTGTGTTTATTATACCCCTGGGCCCAGTCATATACATACATATCACTTAAACCCAGTGATGGACCCTCAGGCCAGCAAAGCCTTCTCTGAGGTCTTAAGGGACCTCCTCCAGCCGAACAAGCCAGCTGATTACTCCCACCAGGAGACTGTGGAAAAATTAAATTAACATTTCTGTCCCAAGCCCCTAGTTATTGCAGAGCAGTTTAGATTTCACAAAAGAAATCAAGAAGAAGGGGAATCCATTGCTCAATATGTGGCAGTACTAAAAAAACTGATTGACCATTGTCAGTTCATTGCATCCTTAAATGACACATTGTGTGACAGGCTCATTTGTGGGTTGAAGAGTGAAGCAATACTGAAGCGCCTACTCACAGAAGATAATCTGACCTTTAAGACAACTGTAGACATTGCATTATCGATGGAGCTAGCTACTAAAGAAGCTCTACAGCTTGGGGCTGCAGCAAGAGTGTACAGTGTATCAACCATGTGAGACAGACAGAGAGGTGGCACCAAGGAATGTTGACGTTGTGGATAACAGGATCACAATTCAGCAGAATGCTGGGTAAGGCGCTTACATGCCACCATTGTAACAAAAAGGGACACACAACGATTTTGCAAGACTAAACAAGAGGAACTAAACAGGGACACAAAAAGGCCAGAAAAAGGAAAAGCAGGTACTTGGCGCTCAATTCAATTCAATTCAATTCAATTCAACTTTATTTATATAGTGCCATTTCACAACAACAACAGTCATTTCATAGCACTTTCAACTGTAGGGGAAACCCCCACAACTGCAGAAAGACCCCAGCAATCAGGCGATCCCCTATGAGCAAGCGCTTGGTGATGGTGGAGAGGAAAAACTCCCTTTTAACAGGAAGAAACCTCCAGCAGAACCAGGCTCAGGGAGGGGCAGTCATCTGCTGTGACTGGCTGGGGGGTGAGGGGATAGAGAAGATGAAAAGAACAGACATGTAGAGAGCAAACAGCATGATGGGGACTCAATCTATGGGAGAGAACAAACAGATGTTAATGACCAGCAAAAAAAAAAAAAATTTCATTGAGAGTGAAGAAAGGAGTGAAGCCCAGTGAAATTATTGGAGGTCCCCCGGCTGTCTAAACCTAATAGCAGCATAACTAAGGGAGGGGTCAGAAACACATGATCCCTCCCTAATTGTAGGCTATATCAAAAAGGAAGGTTTTAACCCTATTCTTAAAAACAGAATAGGGTTATTCTATTGAGGTTACTCAATAGAACATGCTGTGCAGCGGGGTCAGATGAGCAGCAGTACCACAACCTCAACAGATGAGTCACCAGTCAAGGTTTTAAGTGTTACAGGAAGTATGGCAACCTATACTGCCATCTCACTGTTGGAAGGACAGCCAATCAAAATGGAAATCGATACTGGGGCAGCTGTTTCAATCATGTCAAGTAAACTGTTCAAGAGGAAATTAGGCCATATTTCACTGACTCCAGCAACAATCACCTTAAAAACCTATATAGATGAAACCGTCCCCTTGGCTAGACAGGCAGACGTCCTAGTTGAAGTGAATGGACAAAAAGTTGAGCTACCCCTTTATGTGGTCAAGGGTGACTTTCCAGCCTTGATGGGCAGACCATGGCTGGAAGTGATGCGCATGAACTGGAGACAGGTAAAGGCTTTGTCAGCTGAGGAAACAGGGTTATCAGCAGTGTTAAAGGATCATGCAGCTGTGTTAAAGGATGAGCTGGGGAGTATGAAGGAGATCACAGTCAAGCTTCAGATCAAACCTGATGCTAAACCACGTTTCATGAAGGCCAGAACTGTCCCTTGTGCTCTGAGGCCCAAAGTTGATGCTGAAATACAGCAACTAGTGACGATGGGGGTCATGGAACCAGTCCCACACAGTGAGTGGGCCACAGCTGTGGTTCCAGTGTTAAAGAAAGATCAATCAGTTCGCCTGTGTGGTGATTTCAAGGCTACTGTAAGCCCAGTGCTGGTTGCTGACCAATACCCCCTTACTGCAACTGAAGATCTGTTTACTGGATTGGCAGGTGGCAAGAAGTTCAGCAAGATTGATCTCAACCAGGCCTACCTACAGATGCATGTTGGGGGAAGAGTCCCAAAAGCTTCTCACTATTATCATCCACAGAAGCCTGTACAGATACCGCCGCCTTCCATTCAGTGCCACTTCAGCTCCAGCAGTGTTCCAGAGGGCCATGGACCAGATCTTGAGTGGTCTCTCTGGTGTACAGTGCTATTTCGACAATATCCAAGTTACAGGAAAGGATGATGATGAATATCTGGAGGGTTTCCACACGATACGGGCAGACCAAACACCAGACAGTGGCAAAGCAAGAGGCGGTGGAGTGATAATGTATGCTAACAACAACTGGTGCAGACCGGGACATATCATGTTAAACAACAACACTGCAGCAAAGACATCGAGTTGCTAGCTGTTAGCATGCGGCCTACCTATCTCCCGAGGGAATACTCACACGTGATCTGCATTGTTATTTATGCAAATCCGACGGCGAACGCTGGGACAGCGCGTGGCGTCATCCACTCAGTAACTGGCAGGCTGCTGACAGAACACCCAGATGCTCTTCTCCTCATCTCAGGCGATTTCAACCATGTTTCACTGTCTCCCATTCTACCCACGTTTACCCAGTATGTTACATGCCACACTAGAGACAATAAAACACTGGACTTATTCTACGCAAACGCTAAGGAGGCGTACACCTCATCACCACTCCCCCCACTCGGGAGATCGGATCACAACTTGGTTCATCTCCGGCCGGTGTACAAACCCCTAGTGCACAGACAACCTCCGGTCATGCGCACAGTGAAGTTATGGTCTGAGGAGGCAATGGACGCTCTAAAGGACTGTTTTGAAACCACTGCCTGGGAGCAGCTCTGCGATCCACATGGTGAGGACATCTATGGCCTCACTCACACCATCACGGACTACATCAGCTTCTGTGTGGACAACATCGTTCCCACCAAGACCATACGGTGTTGCTCAAACAACAAACCCTGGATCAACCCTGATATAAAAACACTTCTGAGACAGAAGAAGAGGATCTTCAGGTCGGGGAACAGGGAGATGCTGAAGTCTGTACAGAGGGAGCTGAGGAGAAAGATCAGAGAAGGCAAGGACAGCTTCAGGAAGAAGATGGAGGACAAGCTGCAACAGAGCGACATCGGTGGGGTCTGGAGAAACCTTAAAACCATCTCTGGGCTCCAGAATACCTCCCCCCAGGCCACGGGGGGCAGGGAGTGGGCGAACAATCTGAATCTGTTTTTCAATAGGTTGGACCAACCGCCCTCCCCCTCGACTGCACAACAACCACTGCTGCCTCTGAAGACCTCAAGTCCTGCTGCCCACTCCCCACTCCACCAACACCCCCCCACTCCCAACACACAGCCCCCCAACCTGACCCTCACTAAGATCCAGGTGAGGACGGAGCTGAGGAAGATCAAGGCGAGGAAGGCGTCGGGACCGGACGGCATCAGCGCAAAGCTCCTCAAGTCCTGTGCAGACCAGCTGTGTGGGATTGTGGAGTACATCTTCAACCTGAGCCTGAAGCTGCAGAGGGTACCACAGTTGTGGAAAACATCTTGTGTGGTACCTGTACCAAAGACTTCCCACCCCAAAGATCTGAACAGCTACAGACCAGTGGCCCTGACGTCCCACATGATGAAGACCCTGGAGAGACTGCTCCTTGCTCACCTCCGCCCCCTGGTGGGACCAGCAATGGATCCACTCCAGTTCGCCTACCAGCATGGCATTGGGGTGGAGGATGCGGTCATCTTCCTCCTTCACTGTTCTCTGTCCCACCTGGAGAAGCCCGGGAATGCGGTGAGGATCATGTTCTTTGACTTCTCCAGTGCTTTCAACACCATCCAACCGATGATCCTGAAGGACAAGCTGCTGTGCGCAGGGGTGGACCAGCACCGGTCATCATGGATCCTGGACCACCTCACAAACCGTCCACAGTTTGTGAGAACCCGGGACTGTGTGTCCGACACGATCATCGGTAGCACGGGGGCCCCCCAGGGAACGGTTTTTGGCTCCCTTCCTGTTCACCCTTTATACTGCGGACTTCTCACACAACACAACACACTGCCATCTACAGAAGTTCTCTGACGACTCTGCGATCATTGGCCTCATCTTCAATGGAGATGAAGCTGAGTACAGAGGGTTTATCCAGGACTTTGTGGACTGGTGCCATCGGAACTTCCTCCAGATGAACGCGAGGAAAACTAAGGAGCTGGTGGTGGACTGCCACAGGCAAGGACAAACCCTCACAGCACCAGTAAATATACAGGGAACAGACATCGAGATGGTGACATCCTACAAGTACCTGGGTGTTCATCTGAACAATAAACTGGACTGGTCACACAATACCGACGCACTCTACAAGAAGGGACAGCGCAGGCTGTTCCTACTGAGGAGGCTCAGGTCTTTTGGTGTACAAGGGGCGCTGCTGAAGTCATTCTATGACACGGTGGTGGCATCAGCCATCACTTTTGGAGTGGTCTGCTGGGGCAGTGGCATTATAGCAGCCGATAGGAAAAGACTGAACAAACTGATCAAGAAAGCTAGCTCTGTCCTGGGGAAACGCCTTGACCCAGTGGAGGAGATAGGAGAGAGAAGGATGGTGGCTAAACTGTCATCTCTGCTGGAGTCCGAGTTCCACCCTATGCAGGACATACTGAATGCACTGAGGACGTCATTTAGTAGCAGACTACATCATCCTAGGTGCACAACCGAGAGGCTTCGCAGGTCCTTCCTACCAACGGCTGTCAGACTGTACAACCTAAGCAGGGCTGCTCGCAGAGATAGCAAAAAGACGTGACAACCTAATAGTATTGAATGCAAAAGATGCAATAGACTTACACAATGGTCCCCTCCGGTATACAACTAGGAAAATACCGGTCGCTATGGAGGGTGACAATATGTATGGGTACATAATCATACCATGTAGGATAACTAAGTAGACGGTTATGCTGTTTCATTCCATCTAGCTACAATGCTCTGCACTGTGTGTGTTTATATATTTATATATTTATTCCATCTAGCGACAATGCTCCACACTGTGTGTGTTTATGCTCTACCAACTGAGCCACCACTCCGGTTAGAAGAAGAAGAAGCCAACTTTATAGACAGCCTAAGTCATGCCCCCTCTGCTTACACATATGGGACCTTAAATCAAAGCAATTCTCCATTGAAATAAATGGCAAGAGCAAAATTATCTTTTAATCCCGATCAAATTTTGCCACAAGTTACACATATGATGTCTGTCAATTTAAAAGATAATTTTCCATGTAATTAAAGTTGTCGGCTGTCATATAATAACAGAGTAATATTTAGTTGTTGTTTACACAATTAGTGGACAACAGCACCCATCATCCCACGTCACTAAACACGAGCCTGGCGGGAGATTACTAAAACTTCACCTCCTGTTTCCTGACCGATGACCTTTTACTGTAACAGTTAGACAACAACCTACACCGTTTTTTATGTGAAAAATTATCCTTTAAATTGACAAACATATGTGTAACTCGTGGCAAAATTCGATCGGGATCAAAAGATAATTTTGCTCATTGCCATTTATTACATGTATAGTTTATTTCTCTTATCCTATCATGTTTAATGTTGCAGCATTGTACCGAGACAAATTCCTAGTTTGTGTACTACATGAACAATGGCAATAAACCTGATTCTGATTCTGATTCATTTCAATGAAGAATTTTTCTGATTTAAGGTCCCATATGTGGAAGTAGATGGGGCGTGATTTAGGTTCTCTATTGTCATTCAATCCATACAGCCAATCATGTACAGTAGAATGAAATTATGTTTCTCCTATCTACAATGTTAATCACATCTAGAATCAGAGACTTTTCTTCCCCCATTCTATTATGCTGAGCACCAAGCTAGAAGGTGGGAAGTACAATTTTTATATGGTCTTAGATATAACCCAGGTGGGGCTTGAACCCACATCCCAGCTGTGGGGCAGATGCGCTACCACTAGGCCACTACTGCTGTTGTTTGAATTTTCTCTCCTTTGTAGATACAACACCCATTAAGGGATCCTGCTATACACCCTGCTGCGTTTGTTCATCAAAATATCTTAACTGGAACCTTTGGATTATTTTGTGATTTGACAAGTCACTAAAGGCGTGGGCTGTGATTTCTGAAACCCAAGTTTACAAGAGATGCACGTGTCAGTCAATCTCTTTCATTCCCTAAAAGAATTCCAGTCATCATCGCAAAACTCTTGACTCACACTGTGCTCTGGTTGCAGTATGATTTGAACAGTTGTCTTGCGATCCCATATCACCACCAGACCGATGCCAGACTCTATCACCAGATATAGGCCAACCCTCCTTATGCTGTAATAAATCAGAGGGCCATCTGAAGAAATGTCCTCCTCTTCATACTTTCCCTTTGATAGTTTTATTTCCCTTCGCTGGAAAAAAAAAAAAAAAATCAATACACTTTGCATCTACCATTTCGTTGTTCAAAACATTTGCAAATCTATTTACAAAGAATATTTTCAACACTCAAAGCTTCTCAGGTGTTAGGTTGTTTTTGGTCTTACCCCCAGCCGGATTCTGACAGTTTTGGAGCATGTGGTGCCTGTGGATCCACATGGAACATTTTCTGTCATAACTACAAAGTTGTCCTGCACCGTTTTGTTGCCACAATCATTCTTAAAAAAAAAAGAGAGGAGATTCATTAAATGCAAATTTATTGTATTATAGAGACTGTGAGCAAAATCAAAGTCCAGTTATTGTTAATAATTTAAAAATATTTGGAAAAAAAGCTATAATACAAAGTAAATGTTCAATATATCAACCTTGGTGCTATAAATATTTGTAACATGATAAGTTAAAGTTCAGACTATCCAAAGTTATTTAATTTTTTACATACAGTGCTTTACCTGAACTCTATATCAATTTAAATATCCTAATTTGCACTGTGTAAATGTATTAATACCTTCATAATTCCAATAGTCACACTAAAAAAATCTTCTGTATGTAGTTTCTAATAGCATTTAACAGAAATGTAGAATTTCAGTTGTGACCTATTTGCTTGAAAGTTTGTGAACCCTTTAGAATTTTCTATATTTCTGCATAAATATGACCTGAAACATCATCAGATTTTCACACAAGTTCTAAAAGTAGATAAAGAGAGCTCATTTATATAAACGTGACAAAAATATTTTACTTTGTCATTTATTTATTGAGGAAAATTATTCAATATTATTCAATATACATATCTGTGAGTGGCAAAAGTTTGTGAACCTTTGATTTCAGTGTCTGGTGTGACCCCCTTTTTCAGCCATAACTGCAACTAAACATTTCTGGTAATTGATGATAAGTCCTGCACATTGGCTTGGAGGAAAAGGAGCCAATATTACATATCTGTGAGTGACTAATCGTCAGACTAATTAATCGTCTGTTAACGCTTCGCCCCCAATAATGGTGACAAATTTTCTGATTGCAATTAACCGCAGTTAATGGCAGAAAGCGCAAACACTACTTTTTTAGCCTAGCTGCACTCCGTACCAAAGCTGCTCCGGGCACCATACAGACATCGTGATGTCAAACAAGCTGGATCACAGCCATGAAAATCCCCAAAACACTGTCATGTTTAAGTTTATAACGCTATCACTCAGAGCTCTCACCTGGATAACTGTCACCTGGATGTCAGTTGGTCTTCTTCTTTGGAAACTGGTGTTCAATAATTTTGTGCTACTTATCAAGACATGCTACTCTGTATCTCTGCACATGTGCAGACTTGTGTACATCAGCTCTGTTTCCACGCCCATCATTTTGTGCTACACTTGCGGGAGTGACTTTGTCTTCTGACCTATACATATACTGTATATATGAAGAATGCAATGTCTTCAAATTCTTCTGACTTGTAAACATTTACATGGCACACCTTCTTAACAATCTTGGATTGATTTATGGCTTATATCGCCCTCTTGTGGACAGTTTTAGGAAGAAGCATAGACATATTTTTTTCCTATATTTGATAAGATACGTACAGTAGTTTTACACCACAGCCGCAGAGTGCACTACTGACTAACTCCCACAAGATAAAAGGTGAGCTTCATTTCCCTCCTCCTTTTTAAACTCTTTGGTTCCAGTGTTCACCTGGTCTTCACATAATATTCTCCACTTTCTGATCAAAAATGAATCCCCATAGTTTTGATGGAAACTAATCAACAGAAAAGTAACTTACAATAAGTGGGTATTGGAAATTAAACAATAACTGAATGATATTGTCTATAGTTTATCCATCCGTCCATCCACCCATCCATCCGTCTGTCCATTTTCTATCGCTTTTCCGGAGGTCCAGGCCACGGAGGCAGCAGCTCAAGCGGAGAAGTTCAGGTTTTCCTTTCCCTGGCCACCTGCCAGAGACATAGAGACGTAGTCTCTCCAGCGTGTCCTGGGTCTGCCCCGGGGTCTCCTCCCAGTGGGACATGCCCAAAACACCTCAAGTGGGAGGCAGTCAGGAGGCTTCCTGATCAGATGCTCAAACCACCTCAACTGGCTGTTTTCGTTGTGGAGGAGCAATGGTTCTACTCTGAGTCCAGCAATCCTACAGAGAAAACTCATTTCAGCCACTTGCATCCGTGATCTCATTCTTTTGGTCATTACCCAAAGCTCATGACCATAAGTGAGAGCAGGAACGTAGACTGACCGGTAAATTGACAGCTTCGATTTAGAGCTCAGCTCCCTCTTCACCACAACAGATGGGTACAACATCCGCATCACTGCAGGTGCTGCTGTGATCCATCTGTCAATTTCTCACTCCATTCTCCCCTCACTTGTGAATGAGACCCTGAGATACTTAAACTTCTCCACTTGGGGCAGGAGCTTGTCTCAAACCTGGGTCAGACAATCCACTCTTTTCCGGCTAAGGACCATGGACTCGGACTTGGAAGTGCTGATTCTCATTCCAGCCGCTTCACACTCAGTAGCAAACTGTCCCAGTAAGACCTGTAGGTCATTGTTGGATGAAGCCAACAGGACAACATCATCTGCAAACAGCAAAGATGAGATCCTGTGGTCACCACACATGACACCATCTGTTCCTTGGCTGTGTCCAGATATCCTGTCCATAAAAATTATGAACAGGATTGGTGACAAACGGCAGCCCTGGCAGAGTCCAACTCTCAGTGGAAATGAATTTGACTGGGTGTTGGTGATACGAACCAAACTCTTGCAACAGTCATATAGGGACTGGATAGCTTGTAACAACAAGTCCGATGCCCCATCCTTCCAAAGCACTCCCCCACACGAAACCACGAGGGACGTGGTCGAATGCTTCCTCCAAGTCCACAAAACATAAGTGGACTGCTTGGGCAAACTCCCACAAACTCTCCAGGATTCTCGAGAGGGTAAAGAGTTGGTCATACAGTATGTGCCATGGCCAGGACAAAAACCACATTGCTCCTCCTGAATCCAAGGTTCAACCAACGGCCGGACTCCTCCAGTACCCTAGCATTGACCTTCCCAGAGAGGCTGAGGCATGTGATCCCCCTAAATTTGGAACACACCCTCTGGTCCCCCTTCTTGATGAGAGGAACCCCCACTTGGGTTTGCCATGCAAAAGGTACTGTCCCTGACTTCCACGCAATGTTGCAGAGGCGTGTCAACCATGACAGCCCTAAAACATCCAGAGCCTTGAGGTACTCAGGGCAAATCTCATCCACTCCCGGGGCCCGGCCACTAAAGAGTTTTTGTTAACCACTTCTGTGACCTCAGCCCCTTCGATGGGCGAGTCGTCCCCCTTGTCCTCAAGTTCTGCTTCCTCTGTGGAAGGCGTGTCACTGTGATTGAGGAGATCTTTGGAGTATTCCTTCCACTGCCTGATGATATCCCCAGTTAAAGTCAGCAGTGCTCCATCTGTACCATACACAGTGTGGACAGGGAGCCATTTCTTCCTCCTGAGTCACCGGACAGTTTACCAGAAGCTTTTCGAGGCCGACTGAAAGTCTTGTTCCATGGCATCACTGAGCTCCTCCCACACCCAAGTTTTTGCTTCAGCAGCCACCTGAGCTGCACTCCGTTTGGCCTGCCAGTACACCTCAGCTGCTTTGGGAGTTCCATTAGCCAACCATGCTCGATAGGACTCCTTCTTCAGCTTGATGCCCCCCGCCCTCCACCACCACTTGGTTTGTGGGTTGCCACCATGATATGCACCGATGACCTTGCGGCCGCAGCTCTTGGTGGCCGCTTCAACAATGGAGGTGGAGAACACGGCCCATTCAAACTCTGTCTCCAGACTCCCTTGGAATATGGTTGAAGTTCTTCTGGAGGTGGGAGTTGAAGACCTCTTGAACATGGGCCTTAGCCAGATATTCCCAGCACACCCTCACTATACATTTGGGTCTACCAGGTCTAAATGGCATCCTCCCCTGCCATTGGATCCAACTCACAACCAGGTGGTGATCAGTTGACAGCTCTGCACCTCTCTTTACCCGAGTGTCCAAGACATGTGGTCGCAGGTCCCGATCACAAAATCGATCATCAACCTGCAACCTAGGGTGTCCTGGTGCCAAGTGCACATATGGACACCCTTGTGCTTGAACATGGTGTTTGTTATGGACGAACTGTGGTTGGCATAGAAGTCCAATAACTGAACACCACTTGGGTTCAGATCGGGCAGGTCGTTCCTCCCAATCACACCCCTCCAGGTTTCACTGTCATTGCTCACATGTACATTGAAGTTCCCCTGTAGGACAATGGAGTTTCCAAGAGGCGCACTCTCCAGCACCCCAGTCAGAGAACTCCAAAAAGGGTGGGTGCTCTGAACCATCATTTGGTGCATAGGCACAAATGATGGTCAGGACCCATTTCCCAGCCTGAAGGCAAAGGGAAACAACCCTTTTGTCCACCAGATCAAACTCCAATATGGAGGCAGCAAGGTGGGGGATACAAGAATACCCACCCCTGCTCACCGCCTCTCACCCGTGGCAACTCCAGCATCGGCCAAGCTCCAGTCCCTCTCCAAGAAACTGGTTCCAGAACCAGAGCTGTGTGTTGATGTGAGCCTGACTATATCTAGCTGGTATCTCTCAACCTCATGCACCAGGTCAGGCTCCTTCCCCACCAGAGAGGTGACATTCCACATCCCAAAAGCAAGTTTAGGAAGCCTGGGATCAGATGGCCAAGGTCTTTGCTTTCGATTGCCATCTGATCCACATAGCAGTGCTAGTTTATTCAGATCAACAGCAATAAAGACTTTTAGTGAAAATAATGTGTCACATACAGAAATTTGAATTTTTTAAGTTTATGATAAATTTGGCAATCGGAGCAAAGAAATTAAGGAAAACAAAATAACTAAACTGAACATTATGGACTAATTAAACACATTAAACATTAATATGATCTTCAGAATATACACAAATCGTACCCATAAGCAACAGTAGCAGTTTTTGACAAAGTAGCATAAATCAATGGACTCTGCTGTCGAGTGGCGCTACTGGTAGCATTTTTTCTGATAGGGCAGCACAGATTGACAGAACACCAGCTAGCCAGCTGCTAGCTGACTGGCAGTTTAAAGAGCTATGTGCTATGGATGTAGCCGGCTGCTAGCAGCTGACACGGACAGACACTTGGCCTGTTTCATCCTCATAGCTTCAGGTCCAACTGTCTGCAGATGAATAGCAGTCTAAAATTCTCTAACTGTCAAGCTGTGTTCGTAATGTCCACTCACTCCCACACCCTGTTTTCGCGGTGCGGTTGGTGACAGTTGTTTGTTTATGTCGTGAATCCCCATGCGCTTTTACACAGCGCACAGAGGAGGAGAGACAGATTCAAGCGCAGGTTACACCACAGACAAATTTATTAAAGTAAGTCCCAAAGTGCAGACATACAAAAACGACAAGAGAGAAACACTTATAGCTTTACACGATGCAATGTGTAGTGGAGGAAACCATGGCGTGACATGGCAGAGACAATTAATAATCCAGCAATGAAACAAAGGACATGAACTGGCTACATACACAAACTGATGAACCAATGATTGGGAGCACCTGAACGCAGGAGCTGGGCAGTAATCACAGGACAAGGAACAGCTGAGTGTCAAGAGAGAGATTGCTGAGGCGTTGTCTGGCTGGCAGACTGACAGGCAACACCCACACCAAGTGCAGACTACCACATGCTGCCTGACAGCCTGTCAGTCAGAACCCAAGACAATACAACAACACAGAAAAGATTACAAAATAACACAGACCTGACAAAGGTAAACTAGACAATACACAGATGATGAAATAAGACACACAAAGGAGAGTCATGAAACTGAGCCAGGAGGACAAACTGGCCCGGTTCATGACAGTTTATGTTTACAATTTTTCTACCAAAAGGGAAATTGTGTTGGTTGTGACACATAAGGCCCATTGTTTTGAGTTCAGCTGCTTAAAAGCGGTGGATGTTTGCTAGAGGAGTAGAGTTGGATGCTGAGTTGTATCAGTATTGTAAGTAATGTTGCATTGATGTATAATAAACCTACAGGTAAAGAAAGCAACTATATTTGTCCACTTCCATGTTTATAACAGTATGAGAAACATGAAAAATTACCACCTTAAGGTACACTGTATCTGAATGGGGGGATGCAATTAATTGCATTATTAATAGCAATTAACTCAACACTTCAAACGATTAATCGCGATGAAACCTTTCTGTGCCCGACACCATTTATACAGTATCTCACAAAAGTGAGTACGCCCCTCACATTTTTGTAAATATTTTATTATATCTTTTCATGGGAAAACACTGAAGATATGACACTTTGATATAATGTAGTCAGTATACAGCTTGTATAACAGTGTAAATTTGCTGTCCCCTCAAAATAATTCAACACACAGCCATTAATATCTAAACCGCTGGCAACAAAAGTGAGTACACCCCTAGTGAAAATGTCCAAATTGGTCCCAAAGTGACAATATTTTGTGTGGCCACCATTATTTTCCAGCACTGCCTTAACTCTCTTGGGCATGGCATTCACTAGAGCTTCACAGGTTGCCACTGGAGTCCTCTTCCACTCCTCCATGACAATATCATGGTGTTAGAGTCCTTGCGCTCCTCCACCTTCCATTTGAGGATGCCCCACAGGCTAGTCCATCACCTTTACCCTCAGTTTCTTTAGCAAGGCAGTGGTCGTCTTGGATATGTGTTTGGGGACGTTTTCATGTTGGAATACTGCCCTGCGGCCCAGTTTCTGAAGGGAGGAGATCATGCTCTGCTTCAGTATGTCATAGTACATGTTGGCGTTCATGGTTCCCTCAATGAACTGTAGCTCCCCAGTGCCGGCAGCACTCATGCAGCCCCAAACCATGACACTCCCACCACCATGCTTGACTGCAGGCAAGACACACTTGTCTTTGTACTCCTCACCTGGTTGCCGCCACACATGCTTGACACCATCTGAATCAAATAAGTTTATCTTGGTCTCATCAGACCACAGGACATGGTCCCAGTAATCCATGTCCTTAGTCTGCTTGTCTTCAGTAAACTGTTTGCGGGCTTTCTTGTGCATCATTTTTAAAAGGGGCTTCCTTCTGGGACGACAGCCATGCAGACCAATTTGATGCAGTGTGTGGCATATGGTCTGAGCACTGATAGGCTAACCCCCCACCCCTTCAACCTCTGCAGCACTCATATGTCTATTTTCAAAAGACAACCTCTGGATATGGCACTGAGCACGTGCACTCAACTTCTTTGGTCGACCATGGTGAGGCCTGTTCTGAGTGGAACCTGTCCTGTTAAATCGCTGTTTGGTCTTGACCACCGTGCTGCAGCTCAGTTTCAGGGTGTTGGTGATCTAGCCTAGGCCTTCTTTATGTAAAGCAACAATTCTTTTTTTCAGATCCTCAGAGAGTTCTTTGCCATGAGGTGCCATGGTGAACTTCAAGTGACCGATATGAGAGAGTGTGGGAGCGGTAACACCAAATTTAACACACCTACTCCCCATTTACACCTGAGACCTTGTGACACTAATGAGTCACATGACACCGGGGAGGTAAAATGGCTAATTGGCATCAATTTGGACATTTTCACTAGAGGTGTACTCACTTTTGTTGCCAGCAGTTTAGACATTAATGGCTGTGCGTTGTTATTTTGAGGGGACAGCAAATTTACACTGTTATACAAGCTGTACACTGACTACATTGTATCAAAGTGTCATATCTTCAGTGTTGTCACATGAAAAGATATAATAAAATATTTACAAAAATGTGAGGGGTGTACTCACTTTTGTGAGATACTGTATACACTACTAGATACTGTATACACATACACATACATATATATTTTTTATTTAACCTTTATTTATACAGGGTAGCCCCACTGAGAGGCAACCTCTCTTTTTCAAGGACGCCCTGTTTACACTGACACAGTTACACATTCACAACAGGAAGCTGCCCAGTACAACCACAAACTGACCAGTGGCCACTGAGCATTTCCACTGGAGCAGTTGGGGTTAAGGGCCTTGCTCAAGGGCACCACAGTGGGGTTAAGGAGGGTGTATGTTATCTACTATGTTATCTGTCCCAACCAGATCTGATCTTGCCAGTCCAGGGATCGAACCTGTGACCCTACACTCACCAGTCCACACCCCTAACCATTAAGCCACCACTGCACACACACACACACACACACACACACACACACACACACACACACACACACACACACGCACACACATGTATGTATGCATATATATATATATATATATGTGTGTGTGTGTGTGTGTGTGTGTGCACACACACACACACACACACACACACAAATAAATACAAGTGGTGTTGGACGATTAAAATTTTTAATCCCGATTAAACTTTTGCAATGTTGAGTTAATCACAATTAAAAACGCATTAATCACGTGTTTTTCCACACAGATACAGTGTACCTTAAGTTGGTAATTTTTCAAGTTTGTCATACTGTTATGAACATGGGAGTGGACAAATATGGTTGCTGTCTTCATCTGCATGTTTATTAAAGCTCTCAACATATCCAAAATGACAAAAACTCTCCAGAATATTCTCCAGAAAATTCTCTAAAGTATTACTGCTTGTGCAAACAACAGAATGCCAAGGCTCAATAACGTCACTGAACAACAACCAGCCAACCAGCAGCTACAAAAGTAGCTTGTTCTTTCTTCCATAGCAAATCAATCAATCAATCAACTTTATTTATAAAGCACTTTAAAAAGCAACACTCACTACACAAAGTGCTGTACAACAAGGACACACATAAAAACATAAAAGAAAGGAGCAGGACACTAGCGCAAAAACAATATAAAACCATCAAGACAATATAAAACTTAGCACGAGTAGAAACCCCATTCAATAAAATCAATAAAATAAAAGGTCAGAGAAGCAAACATCCACCACTTTTAAGGAGCTCAACATAAAACCTTGTGTGTTACAACAGACACAATTTCCCTTTTAGCAGAATAATTGCAAACATAAACAAACAACTATCTCGCTCATGATGACACCCCACCATGCTGCAAAAATGGCAGGGGAGTGAATGGACATTATGAACACAGCTTGAGAATTTTTTAGACTGGTACTCACCAACAGTTCGACCCAAAGCTATGAGGATGAAAACAGGTGAATTTCTGTCCGTGTCAGCTGCTGGAGGTCAGCTTTAACCTTGCATGTAGTTAGTAGCTACTAGCTAGCTAGCTTCCACAGAAGAAGAACAACCCAACATCCAGGCAAAGTGTTGGAGGAGGCTGTAACAATTATCCAGGTGAGCGCACCAACAGATAACGTTGTAAACTTAAACATGACAGCACTTTGGGGATATCCATAGCTGTAATCCAGCTTGTTTGACTTAGCAATGTCTGCATGGTACACACAGTGTCTGTGGCCAGAATGGCTTTGGTATAGAGGGCCAAAAAGTACTGTTTGTGCTTTCTGCCATGAACCATGATCACAAAATTTGTCTCTGTTAAGGGGGCCAAAGCGTTAATGGGTGATTAACGCAATAACGCCAACACCACTAATATACAGCGGTGTGAAAAAGTATTTGCCCCTTTCTGATTTCTCATGTTTTTGTATGTTTGTCACACTTAAATGTTTCAGATCATCAAACAAATTTAAATACTAGACAGATAACACAAGTAAACACAAAATGCAGTTTTTAAATGAAGGTGTTTATTATTAAGGGGGGAAAAAATCCAAACCTACATGGCCCTGTGTGAAAAAGTGATTGCTGCCCCCCCCACACACACACACCGTTAAAACATAAATTAAATGTGGTTTATCACATCTTTGGAAAGCTGAGTTCAATTTCTCTAGCCACACCACAGCCTGATTACCACCACACCTGTTTTCAATCAAGAAATCACTTAATCGGACCTGCCTGACAAAGTGAAGTAGACCAAAAGATCCTCAAAGGCTAGACATCAAGCTGCGATCCAAAGAAATTCAGGAACAAATGAGAAACAAAGTAACTGAGATGTATCAGTCTGGAAAAGGTTATAAAGCCATTTCTAAAGCTTTGAGACTCCAGTAAACCACAGTGAGAGCCATCCATCCATCCATCCATCCATCCACCTTCTTCTGCTTAATCCTTTTCGGGTCGCGGGGGGGCTGGAGCCTATCCCAGTATCCATTATCCACAAATGGCGAAAACATGGAACAGTGGTGAACCTTCCCAGGAGTGGCCGACCAACCACAATTACCCCAAGAGCACAGCGACAACTCATCCAAGAGGTCACAAGAGATCCCTCAACAACATCCAAAGAACTGCAGGCCTCACTTGCCTCAGTTAAGGTCAGTGTTCATGACTCCACCATAAGAAAGAGACTGGGCAAAAATGGCCTGCATGGCAGAGTTCCAAGATGAAAACCACTGCTGAGCATAAAGGACCCAAAGGCTCATCTCTGTTTTGCCAGACAACATCTTGATGATCCCCAAGACTTTTGGGAAAATACTCTGTGGACCGATGAGACAAAAGTTGAACTTTTTGGAAGGTGTGTGTCCCATTACATCTGGCGTAAAAGTAACACAGCATTTCAGAAAAGGAACATCATATCAACAGTAAAATACGGTGGTGGTAGTGTGATGGTCTGAGGCCGTTTTGTTGCTTCAGGACCTGGAAGACTTGCTGTGGTAAATGGAACCTTGAATTCTGCTCTCTACCAAAAAATCCTGAAGGAGAATCTCCGGCAATCTGTTCGTGAACTCAAGTTGAAGCGCACTTGGGTTCTGCAGCAGGACAATGATCCAAAACACACCAGCAAGTCCACCTCTGAAGGACTTAAAAAAACCAAAATGAAGACTTTGGAGTGGCCTAGTCAAAGTCCTGTCCTGAATCCGATTGAGATGCTGTTGCATGACCTTAAAAAGGCAGTTCATGCTCAAAAAACCTCCAATGTGGCTGAATTACAACAATTCTGCGAAGATGAGTGGGCCAAAATTCCTCCACAGTGCTGTAAAAAGCTCACTGTGAGTTATCGCAAAGGCTTGATTGCAGTTGTTGCTGTTAAGGGTGGCCCAACCAGTTATTAAGTTAAGATAAGATAAGCCTTTATTAGTCCCACAATGGGGAAATTCCAGGATTGCAACAGCATAGGGATAGCAACACTCAGAGCAACAATCAGAAGGCAAGAAAAAACATCATCTAGTAAACATATGTCCATATTACTATAAATGTATATATATAGACACACAGTGCAGAGCATTATGGCTGGTGAATGTGCAGCAGAAAGTCTAAGCTCTCTCTCCGCGGATGCAGCGGGCCAGCTGGAAGTCTTTGGGCATGATGGTGACCCCCTTAGCGAAGAAGAGACCCACCAGGTGGGCCTCGCTGGTCTCCTGCAGAGCCGTGATGGCGAAGCTCAGGAAACGCAGGACGGTCTTGAAGTCCTGAGCGATCTCCCTCACCAGGCGCTGGACGGGCAGCTTACGGATGAGCAGCTCCGTGGATTTCTGGTAGCGACGGATCTCTCTCAGAGCCACGGGCCTGTGACGGCGAGGCCTCTTCACTCTGCCGGTGGCCAGAGCGCCTCTCCGAGCAGCCCTGGTGGCTAGCTGTCTCCTGGGGGGCTTCTTCCTCCAGTAGATTTTACGGGCGGTCTGCTTGGTTCTTGCCATCGCTCTTTATTATTCTGTCTTATATTTCTTTCATGCCGCCTAAACTCCAGCCCGGCACCCGCGTCCTTTTCGCTACAGCTCCCGGTATGTCGAGTTTCCCATTAGCACCGGGCGGCGGCCAAGTGCTAGCTAGCACTAGCTCCTCCCCGCTGTAACGTCTCCCGCTGCAAACCGTGGCTCCGTCCGCCGACCCGGGAGACCCCCGGGGCGATCCGTGCGTCCGTGATATATATACAGAGTGAAAGGTGTAGAAAGAAGAAGGAAGATAAAAAAAAAAAAAGGCTGTTGCAACAGCCTTTTTAAGTTTAGGGGGCAATCACTTTTTCACACAGGGCCATGTAGGTTTGGATTTTTGTTCCTGCTTAATATTAAACACCTTCATTTAAAAACTGCATTTTGTGTTTACTTGTGTTATCTTTGTCTAATATTTAAATTTGTTTGATGATCTGAAACATTTAAGTGTGACAAACATACAAAAAAAAATGAGAAATAAGGAAGGGGGCAAACACTTTTTCACACCACTGTGTGTGTGTGTGTGTGTGTGTGTGTGTGTGTGTGTGTGTGTGTGTATGATACGTCTTTTCCTTCATCTGACCATCTTTTCTATTTTTTAAATTTAAAAACGCTTGGCTTACTGCCACTTTTTTTCAGACAGTTATATCCGGCAGCACAGCAACTCAGCCTTGGCCAGGGGATCCCGGGTTTGATCCCAGCCCCCGATCAACAGTGATCTGTGTGGAGTTTGCATGTTCTCCCCGTGTCTGCGTGGATTTACTCCGGGATTTCTCCGGTTTCCTCCCACATGCCAAAAACATGCAAGTTAGGTTAATTGGCATCAAAACTGGGGATTCTAAATTGTCCTTAGGTATGATTGTGAGAGTGAAAGGTTGTCTGTCTCTCTGTGTTGGCCCTGCGATGGACTGGCGATCTATCCAGGGTGTACCCTGCTTCTCACCCAAAAATGCTGGGATAGGCTCCAGCCCCCCCGCGACCCAAAAAGGATTAAGCGGAAGAAGATGAATGAATGAATGAATGAGTTATATCCGGTTGATGGCATTTCACAATAAAAGCACATAACATAAACAACCATTCTTGCTCATCGGGCTGTAAAAGGTTACATAACCATCTCTGAAGCGTTTGGACTCCACCAGTTCACAGTAAGACACATTGTGTACAAAAGGAGGAAATTTAAGTCCAGTGTTACCCTCCCCAGGAATGGTCGACCAGCTATCACTATCACTCCAAGAGCAAGGCATGTAATAGTCGGCAAGGTCACAAAGGACTCAAGGGTAACTTCTAAACAACTGAATGCCTCTCTGGCATTGACTAACGTTAGTGTTCATGAGTCCACCATCAGGAGAACGCTGAACAACAATTATGTGCATGGCAGGGTTGCAAGGAAAAAGCCACTGCTCTCCAAAAAGTACATTGCTGCTCATCTGCAGTTTGCTGAAGATCATGTGGACAAGTCAGAAGGTTGTTGGAAAAATGTCTTGTGAATGGATGAGACCAAAATGAAACTGTTTGGTTTGAATAAGCAGCGTTATGTTTGGAAAAAGGAAAACATTGAATTCCAGCATAAGAACCTTATCCCATCTGTAAAATGTGATGGTGGCAGTATCATGGTTTGAGCCTGTTTTGCTGCATCTGGGCCAGGACGTCTTGCCATCATTGATGCAACAATGAATTCTGAATTATACCAGCAAATTCTAAAGGAAAGTGCTAGGACATCTGTCCATGAACTGAATCTCAAGAAAAAGTGGGTGATGCAGTAAGACAATGATCCTAAGCACACAAGTCATTCTGCCAAAGAATGGTTAAAGAAGAATAAAGTTAATGCTTTGAAATGACTGAGTCAAAGTCCTGATCTTAATCCAGTTGAGATGTTGCGGAATGACCTGAAGCAGTTTATGCGAGGACACCCACCAACATCCCAGAGTTGAAGCTGTTCTGTATGGAGGTATGCGCTAAAATTCCTCCAAGCCAATGTGCAGGACAGCTCAACAATTACCAGAAATGTTTAGTTGCAGTTATTGCTGCAAAAGGGGTCACACCAGATGCTGAAATCAAAGGTTCACAAACTTTTGCCACTCACAGATAGGTAATATTGGATCATTTTCTTCAATAAATAAATGATAAAGTAAAATATTTTGTCTCATTTATTAAACTGCGTTCTCTTTATCTACTTTTCAGATGTGTGAAAGTCTGATTATGTTTTAGGCCATATTTATGCAGAAATGCAGAAAATTCTAAAGGGTTCACAAACGTTCAAGCACAACTGTATATGAGAGATGATGCACACACATATCAATTACTGAGTGATCCTAGTGTCTATTTCAAAACTAGGTGAGGATGAGTAAACGGGCTGACTACAGACACAGACAGTCATTTGACCATTTGACAATAATTATTTACCATGACAGCAACATAGTCACATTCTCCTTGAAACCCAAAAGTTTGCTGATCAAATGTACTGTAGTGACCGCTTCCATAAATAACACAGGTTCCTGGACATTTTTTCTCTGTGCATTTCCATTTTCCACTTTTGCAGGTACTAGAAGTGATGTAAAAGGTTAAATTAAATTAATTCCATGGATTCAGACCCACAAAAACATTATATGTCACTCTCTATTATGTGTCTGATTTAAATGTCTTCATACCACTTGTTGCACTGTATAAGAATTTCTGTTCCATTTGCAAAGTGATCCCCATTGTGCTGGCATTGACAATGGTTTTCTTCCACACAAGACCCTTTACCATCATCAAAAAGGCCATCAGGACACCGACAACCAGGCTCACACTCTGTGGAATCCTGGGACGAAAGAAGGAATACAGTGGCAGATGAAAAAACATTACTGAAAAAAGTTTTTCATAAAAATAAGACACATGTAAAAACTAGATCAGGCTGTTTTATAGGAGTCTGAGAGTTCAGCTCAAACAGCTTACACAATCATCACTATCCAGATTTAAACAAGTTCGAGCACACTGCAGTCCAGGTTCTTGTATGCCCTCAGTAGAGCAGTTGAAGAATATTTTTGGAGAAGGGCATGCTGTGGCAACAGATAAAAAAGAAGCTTTAATATATAGTACAAATAATGAACTATGATTTTGTTGAGGGAGAAAATGATAATGGATAATAAACTGACGTATTGGACCATCTTTCCAAGAATGGCAGCGAAGGGCTCCATTGATGCACACACTAGAAAAATAAGAATATTTAGAAGAATAACAAAGAGGCCTAAAAGTACAGTTATGTAAGTCAAATAATGGAATGATTGCAGTCATGTCAATTCTTATTTTAGAGCAATGAATTTAAAGTCTTGAGCTGACTCACCAATGATCATCTTTGATGTTGATGGATTTGCCTGGTTTAATATAGCCTTCATTATGATAACAGGGACACTCTCTTATGGGGATGCAGATGCCATTTTCATTAAAGTAGTGACCTTCAGAGCAGGAGCAGCCATCCACAGGCAGAAAGTCAGAGTTGCAGCTCTGCTGATTTGATACTAGTGACCTACAAGTCAGCTGGCATCTCTGGTGTTTGTAAGAAAAGGTCTGAGATGCCGGGCAGCTCTTTGTGTATTTTTCTGTGTTATGGATAATACAGTTTTGATAAATTAATGAAAGAGAAGAGAGAACAGATGATCAAATTGTACCACAACATAGTTAAGATATCTTACCGCACACATTCTCTCTCCAGTCTGTTAAAAACACTCCTTTCACTGCACAAGCTCGTGCGTAGGAGGAGAGGACAGCACACAGGCAGTCCTCGTTTTTCTCACAGTTACAGGTGGCATAAGTACATCGCTGCAGAAGACATTAAAATGTTTTAGAGAAATAGAGTTCCATCAAATTCACCGAGGACATTTGGGGGTTGCTGTACCTTGTGGTATGCATCAGGATCCACCACTGAATGGCAGGGTGCAAATTTGCCTTCTGGTTTGAATAGCAAGGCACACCAGTATTTAGCATACTTCGCTGAGGAAAAAAATAAACAACAATCCATGTATTTAACATTGTATGAGAATGTATGGTTTACTTATTTTAAATGTTTCCATATAAATTACTTTCAAAATCAGCAAACTTAACAAACCATTGGCCATGCTGAGTGAGCACGGGTCATCAAGTCTTTCTTGTGTATCAGGGCACGTGGACCTCTTCTTCCATGAATTACAAAAAGGTGCTGCAGTTCCTTCCACAATCCCCTGAGAAGTCTTCATGTCATCATTGGAAACCATATTATAGTTGCCACATAAACCTAAAAAAACCCCAAAACATTTACTTGGACTTGTAGGAAGTTTTCACTTCCCACATTATGTTCCTGCTTGATTTTAAAAGAGGTTTTAATTTTCGACATACATTCTATTCTTGGAGAACTGTATGCAATAGATAGACTTCCATAAAACATCTAAGGCCATATAGATAGCCTAAGTCACACCCCCTCTACTTTCACACATGGGACCTTAAATTGGAAAAATTCTCCAATGAAATGAATGGTAAGAGCAAAATTATCTTTTGATCCCACTTTTGCCACAAGTTACACATATAATGTCTGTCAATTTAAAAGATAATTTTCCACATAAATAAAGTTGCTGGCTGTTGTTTAATAAAAGAGTAATAATGATATAACTTTACTGTCTGTCCCAGTCAGTGACAGAAATTCTTCTTAGATATTTAGTTTTTGTGAAACCGCCTAATGGACTACATCTCCCATCATTCCACACAATCATGGCGATTTTTCTCTCAAACCTCTCTTCTTGTTTTCTGATCAAAGAAAGAAGGATCCAAAGAGGAGAAAAACAACACATTTTGTATTTTGAGAGCTGCAGCTGATCCAGAGGACTGATAGTTACTTCACCCTGGGCACTCTTTGAAAACGTGATGTAAGGTACATGACTGTGTTTGTAGTCTTAATTTACATATTTTCACAACCTTATACCTTAACAGCCAGACAACAATCTACACCATTATTTACGTGGAAAGTTATCTTTTAAATTGACAAACATCATATGTGTAAGTTGTGGCAAAATTTGATCAGGCTTAAAAGATGATTTCTTTCTTGCCATTCATTTCAATGGAGATTTTTTTCTGATTTAAGGTCCCATGTGTGAAAGTAGAGAGGGCATGACTTAGGCTCTATTATAGCAGTGCAGTCCTTAATCAGGTGTCAGATGTGCGGGGCACATTTATGGGCGTTACTAAGTTCATTTCGCTATTACAGCAGCACAAAAACAAATTTTCCGCTGGGGTGCAAAGTAAAAAAAGGCTATCCTAATGCTCTTAATTATTCAGAGGTGTTTTTGGTGCGTAATGTGAAATAAACCAATCACTGTTTTTGCTCTCATTCTCTTTAATAAACAGGGGTGCAAGATCAAAGGCTTAATACTAACACGACACTGTTTAAATGGAAGGACAAATCTGTTTTGCACTGTGAACAATGCAGGTTTCTTCATAAAGTGAAAATGTATTAGAGAGCAAGGAGTTTTTAAAGAGCTTTTTAACCCTTTCCACACAGTCTTGCTCACAATGGGAAACTTGATCATAATTACACTCAGAGAGCTGTAAGCTACGATTCAGAGATTATGTCAGTCCTTCTCTTTGTCCATGATTTTGACAGAGTTATGAAATTTCCTTCAGTTATATTATCATTCCTCTAAACTTCTCTTTTAAACAGAGAAAGAGGAGCCACTCATCTTGGCCAAAATCTAGTAATCTGCTCTGCTGAATGCAAAATTGTTGTTTTAATTCAAAACAACTGTTGGAATATTTTAATTTTGAATCATTCTGTTAAAAGAATGGCAGTGAGTGAGATTAAAAAAAAATTGTAAAAACTGTTATTAGATTGTGGTGAATGCTTTGCGCACACCTATAGGCTCTTCTCCGGAGTCGTGATGACAGCTGTTTTCCTGGTATAGGGCAGACTGGTCCGGCTGTGGTCCAGTAATTAAAAAGAGGACTGAATCGTAAATGCACACATCGTTTTTTTCCTCTGTGCAGTGAAAAACTCTGCTGTACCTTCAAATAGTTAACTGCACTCATTTAACAGAAAACAATGGCTCAGTATGTGTTTTTTCATTAATTGGGACGTGCAAGCACAAACAAACAGGAAATATGATGATGTGATATAGTGGACAGAATACTTAGGCCCAAAGACGTTTGTCATTTAGAATCTTCAAACTGACAGCATCCTACTACATCTCTTCTGTGTGCTGCATCCACATGTTCCCTGTTCGTTCATTCATTCCTCTAAAAAATTACATATTATTGCCTGATCTATAGACTCCAACAGTAAATCTGCAATTAAAATGAAAATGTAGCTGTAATAAAAACTATTAAGTGTATCATCACATTATAATTAAAATGATGGGTTATTAGATTATAAATGTTACAGCTCTCTCCATTAAAATAAAAGAAAATCCCAGCACATGCTGTTTCCTTATGTGCTCCTGTCATTAGGAGCTGTGTGATTTCAAAACATATCGCTGAAATATCATTAAACAATGTGCTTTTAATGACAGACCTCCTTTTTTTCCTGATCAAAAGCAGATTGTCATAAAAAGCATCAAGATACCGATGCGCATGAGATTGTGTGCTGCTACACCTCTTTGAAATCAAGCTCCTCCTTCCAGCTGTGGAAGAAGTTTGATTAATTTTGCTCCTTACATATTTCTGATAGCATTTAATTTTAAAGGTCCCATTCACTGAAAAATTGTATTCTTGTAGGTTTTGACCTTCTGAAATGCATCTATCGGTCATGTGATTATCCAAAAAACATCAAAACATTGTAGTTTCTGTATCTGATTAAATGGTAAATGGCATTCACTTATATAGCGCTTTTTACTCGTCTCTGGATGACCAAAGCACTTTACAGTTCCTACTATCCACCCATTCACACACACATTCACACACTGATGGCAGCAGAGCTGCCATGCTCCAGTGCTGGCCTGACCCACCAGGAGCAACTGGGGGTTCAATGTCTTGCTCAAGGACACTTCAACACGCAGACTGCAGACAGAGTGAGAATCAAACCCCTGACCCTCCGATGAGTAGTTGGCCACACTACACCTGCACCACAGCTGCCCCGATTAGCTGTTTTAGCTCTTCTGGATTTGTTCTTCTATGTCAAGAAAAGGTAAAGCCCAGCCTCGATACATAATAATAAATAATAATACATCAGTCTTATATAGCGCTTTTCTAAATACTCAAAGACGCTTTACAAAGCAGCATAGGGACAAACATACAGAGAACAAGTAAACAGACAAGGTAGGTACACATAGGTAGAAGAGGCAGTCAGTTTTTATAGGTAGATTTGAAAAGATGGGTTTTGAGTTCACTTTTAAAAGAAGCAAGTGTGTTGGCAGACCGGCTGTGAAGGGGCAAGGAATTCCAGAGGGTTGGTGCGGCAATGGCGAATGATCTATCACCCAGGGTGCGGAATTTTGTCTTGGTGATGGGGGTAAGAAGGTGAGCGTCAGCAGAGCGGAGGAGATGAGTGGGAGAATGACGAGACAGAAGGTCCGTTAGGTATGAGGGGGCGAGGTTATGAAGAGCTTTATAGGTGATGAGGAGGATCTTGAAGTTGATGCGCTGTTGAATGGGGAGCCAGTGGAGCTGACGGAGGAGAGGAGTGATGTGGTCTCTGGAGCGGGAGTGAGTAAGTAGGCGGGCGGCTGAGTTTTGGACATACTGTAGTTTTTGGAGGATGGTGGAAGGAAGTCCATACAGAATGCTGTTACAGTAATCAAGTCTGGAGGTGATGAAGGCATGGATGAGTTTTTCAGCAGCAGAGGGTGAGAGGGTTGGACGGAGGCGTGCAATATTACGAAGATGAAAAAATGATGTTTTGGTGATATGGTTGATGTGAGATTTGAAGGAGAGGGTGAGGTCCATGATAATGCCGAGGTTTCTGGCCAGGGGGGAGGGGGTGACTGAGTGACCATCGATTTGGAATTAAAAGTTCTGGGAAGAGGGTAAAAGAGATTTTGGTCCAAAAATGATGATTTCTGTTTTATTGCTGTTTAGCTTGAGAAAGTTGTTAGTCATCCAGGTTTTTATGTCTGTAAGGCAGTTGGTGATGGTGGAGAGAATGGCGGGGGTGATGGATTTAAAGATGTACAGCTGGGTGTCGTCGGCGTAGCAGTGAAAGTGAAGACCATGTTGACGAATGATGTGACCAAGCGGAAGCATGTAGAGAGTGAAAAGGGTTGGACCGAGCACAGAGCCTTGAGGGACACCGTGTGAGACGGGGGTGGTGCGTGATTTATGATTGTTGATGGAGATGTACTGGAATCTCTCAGACAGGTAGGAGGTGAACCAAGAGAGGGCGGAGTCAGTGATGCCAATAGAAAGCAGACGACGGAGCAGGATGGAATGATTGATGGTATCGAAAGCAGCGCTGAGATCGAGGAGGAGAAGAATGGTGAGGGAGTCAGAGGCGAGCAGGAGGTCATTGGTGACCCTGAGGAGGGCGGTTTCAGTGCTGTGGTGAGAACGGAATCCAGATTGAAATGTTTCGTAGAGTTTGTTGGAGAGGAGGTGTTTCTTGAGTTGGGTGGCAACAGCTTTTTCCAATATTTTAGCCAGAAATGGGAGGTCGGAGATAGGTCTGAAATTGTTGGGGTCGTCAGAGTCCAGGCCAGGTTTCTTAAGGAGGTTGGGTGATGGCAGCAATCTTAAGTGATGGGGGGACAATGCCAGTGGTGAGGGAGGAGTTGATGGTGTCGATGATAAGGGGGCAAGAGGGGTGAGACAGGCTTTGATAAGGGGGGAGGGGATGGGGTCCAGGGGGCATGTAGATGATTTCATGCTGGAGAGTATTTCGGAAAGTTCATCAGTGGTTATGGGTGAGAAAAGGGAGAGCTGTTTATCTATGGGTGGAGAAAAAGTGGGTTCTGAGTCAGGGGTGATGGCTGGGGAGGAAGCAAGCTGGTTGTGAATGCTGTCAATTTTGGAATGGAAAAATGATAGAAAGCTATTGCATTTTTCAGGGGTGAAGGATGATGAAATGATGTCCTGGGGTTTGATGAGTTTGTTGATGGTGGAGAACAGAGTGCGGGGGTTGGAGGATCCAGAGTGAATGATGCTGGAGTAGTAGGCAGAGCGAGCTTCATTGAGTGAGGATTGATATAGGTGCATCAGTTCTATGTGAGCGAGGGTGTGTACAGTCAGACCAGTTTTGCAGCTCAGGCGTTCAAGCTTCAAGCTGCCGCAGTTGTTTTTTGAGTTTGTGAAGTTATAAGGTGTACCAGGGGGCCGAATGAATGAAAGTGACGGATTTTGTTTTCATGGGGGCCAGTTTGTTGAGGGATGTAGACAATGTGTTGTTGTAGATGTTTACTAAGTCCGTAGGGGTTGGGTTTACAGGGAAGGTGAGGTTGGAGAGAGTGTTAGATATGCATGTGGAGAGAGAAACTGAGCAGATGGACTTAAGATTCCTGAAGGTTATTGTTCGGTCTTGTTTGGGTTGAGGGGCCGGGATGTCAATGTCCAGTGTGATGGCGAGATGATCCGAGATGGTGAGGTCAGTGCTGGAGATGTTGTGAATGTGGAGACCAGTGGAGCAAACCAGATCCAGGACATGTCCACGTCTGTGGGTAGGGAAAGTTACGTGTTGGGTAAGTTTAGACACTTTAGTAAGTCCAGAAAATCGTTTGCGTATTTGCAGTCAGGGGAATCGATGTGGAGGTTGAAATCGCCAAGCAGTAGGACAGATGGTGAGGTTGCAGACAGTACTGTAATGAGTTCTGAAAGATCTGATAAAAAAGATGGATTTGGTTTGGGAGGGTGGTAAATAATTGCAATGAGGAGAGGTTTTGGGCCGGGGAGTTTAAAAGTCAGGTGTTCAAAAGAGGAAACGGCGGGTATGGAGAGAGGTCGTGGATTAAGGTCATGAAGATGAATAGCAGCAATGCCTCCTCCATGGCCTTCAGGGCATGGGTTGTCCAGGTATGAATATCCAGCAGGGGTGGTTTGGTTAAGTGCGACATAATCCAGGGGTTTTTGCCAAGTTTCAGTGAGACAGAGGAGATCCAGTTTATTATCATACATACATGCTACTGCCCTATTATTGGCCAGCATATTCATAAAATATTGTTATTTTCTTTAGATTTCAGTCACCGTAATAGACATCCCTGTTTCCACCTGCTGTTGATAAAACATCTCACATCATTCTAGTTTACTTTGTCGTATCTTTGCTGTGATGCTACGATCTATTTGCACTGGAGTGGCTAGGCGGTTGGTCAGTCTAATGGCATTATTAAAGCTCACCTCAGTTAGACCTCACCTCAGCACAATGCAGCTAGCTGAAGCTAGCAGTTTAGCCCCTCATTTGCAAATGTTTCTGTGCTTATTGTACTCTAGGGACTGTTTATATCCTATCGACCACTGAGACCACACACCCCTGCCCACCACTGATGCATTATTTCATTCATTTCTTGAGACAAATTTCCATTAGTTGGCTCAGGGTTGCTACCTATAAGCTAGAAGCTAGCCAGCTAAGATTAGCAATAGTGATATAAGATGGAAGGTGGAGTTAAAGGTGATATAGACAACATTTTAACAACAACTGGTTGGTAGAGACATGTGACATCAACCCAGTTACGCTACGGACCTCTTGCCACAATGTAGAGTAACATATTTCTGCTTTCCGGTCCTCTGGTGCTCCAGTTCTAGTTCCATTATGCCCATTACCTGGTGCTTTCTCGTCAAATAAGTTTTATCACTTGCACTTCACATTGTCCATCCATCCATCCATCTTCTTCCGCTTAATCCTTTTCGGGTCGCATGGGGGCTGGAGCCTATCCCAGCACCTTTGGGCGAGAGGCAGGGTCCACCCTGGACAGATCGCCAGTCCATCGCAGGGCCAACACAGATAGACAGACAACCATTCACTCCCACAATCATACCCAAGGACAATTTAGAATCCCCAGTTTGATCCATATTGAAAATAATGTGTGGGCAGATCATTTTTTCTTGACTGTATATAGTTTGTGTTTCACATTTTGATTGTTTTTGTAAGCATATTGTGCAACTTCATTTCATTCATTTGAATGACCAGTTAGCTTAGCATAGCACAGCTGTCATGTTGTTTATGTCTCTCCCATTCCAAATAAAACTGCATGGGCTGTAGTAGACCTGTGAAACTCACCACAACATGTCGGACTCCCAGTTGTTACCTGACTTGTTAGGGATCCAAACAGCTGTGGGAAACCTGTGGTGTATGTGAAATGGCGCAACACACTACACTGCGGTAGCACGCGTGCACGTGTGACGTCATGACACCGCAGGGTATATTAGACGAGTGCCCAGGGTCAGTCGTCCTCTTTGGCACTCCACCCTTCCATGCTCTGCCTGCACTGTGTACTGTATTGTTTGGCTAACGTTCAATGAAGCTAACCTCAACACGTGGACGTGTCCTTCCTTATTTCCAGACATAACATTGGCGATAAGGATAATGGAAACACTGTTGACACCTCTACCATCATTCCTCGCTCTGTCTGGTGAACCACCTCTTCCTTGGTCTCGTTGGTATGAGTCGTTTGAGACGTTTGTGTCCGCTATCGACTTAGCTAAAGCTAGCAAAGCTAGGCTATAAACCATGCTAATTCATAGCCTTGGCAGCGACGGACAACATGTTTTTTTGATGCTTGGACCTGTGGACACCTACGATGAGTGTGTCACTTTATTAGCTGGACATTTCGCCACCACAGAGAGCGTTTTGGTCCAAAGAATCAAGTTTCACCAGCGTTGACAGCGTGCGGGTGAGTCAGTCCAGCAGTATGTCACTGACCTCCGCTGTTTGGCTAGTACATGCAGGTTTGGACACCTGGAAGCTGAGATGGTACGAGACCAGTTAACAGAGCACACCACCAATCCGAAGCTGCGGGATAAGCTGCTAATGGCGCCGGATGACTTACCACTGGCCAGTGCGGTGGAAATGGCATCCCAGCTAGAAGCAGCGGCCCAGTTAGCAACGTAACTCGGAGCCTCCAGCCCATGCTCCCCTCATCCAGCTCTACTAGCACAGGTGTTACCCTGGCTGCTAAGCCTGCCAACCCCATGTCTTCTCACGAGGACCCCGAAGTGAACATCGCAGGATGACAAGGCACTACAGCACACCGACCATGTGGTAACTGTGGCTCTTCTTCACACCGGACACGTGCGCCTGCCTGCCCAGCCACAGGACAGAAGTGCCAACGCTGCGGTAAGCTAAACCATTTTGCCAGAGTGTGTTGCTTGGTTCCAGCAAGCCCACCATCTAGCTTGCCCAGTCGGCCCAGTCCAACTACCGTTCATTCTGTGGACTCCAGTAACACATCGTATAAGTGGTGCACAGTAGAACTGGACGGCGTCAGTCTACCACTGCTGCTGGACGCTGCTGCCACGAGGTCCCTGATGGATGAGGCCACAGTTAGGAAATTGTTGTGCCTTTGTAGATAATTGTTATCTTGTGCTTGTGTGTGCATTTGTTTATGCATAAAAAGGAGTTAGATCAGTGACCGTGACACACATTTTTCTTTACACTCCGGCTGTGTCTTGCTGTATGTCATCTTTTGATCAAAAGATTAAAATCACTTTTTGCTCACATTTGGTTTTTCTCCTCTCGTTTATTTAACTTGGCATTTAAGTTAGAATTTTGCTAACAGATATTTAAACATTAGACAGAACATGGCCAGCCACTAGGCTAGTCACCTTCCATACATATAGGCTGATTTTATGACTTGAATAAATACAACAAACAATTGTGTATCCTGTTATCACAATGCTGCAGGTGCCATCAACCATAATTACCCACAGAATATGGTGTATCCGTTTGCCATGAAAATGTTACACATTCCCTATCTAGTGTATCATATATCTACTGGGGGGGGGGGGGGCTGAAAAGTTCATAGAGGTCAAATTTGACCAAATGTAGTTTATTTTTCAACCGCAGGGATTCAAGCGCTGCAAGACCGATGGAAGAAGTGTGTGGACCGAAGGGGAGACTATGCTGAAAAATAAACCATATTTGCACAAATTTGACCACTATGAACTTTTCAGCCTCCCCCCCATATGTTACCAGCCTCCATAGTCTTGTCAAGCAGCTGCTCGGATGTAAATATTATCGTTATTTCTGTCATGTTGCTGGGCACGGGTGGGGGCCATGCCCAGTCTTCAGTGTAAGTTTAGTCTTTTTCTGTTTGTTTGCTCTTTGTTTATCTTGTCTTGTATTTATTTTCCTGTGCATGCCCGTGCATACCTGTGCATGCCCATAGAAACCAAGTATAAGCAAGTATTTCTGCATGCCCGTAGAAAGCAGGTGTAAGCAAGGGTGTAAGGAAGCACATCAGCGCTTGTTCAGTGATGCCTGCCTTTGATCTTTGATGGTGTCGTATTGCCAACACTCGGTCGGCGTCATTCCCAGTGAGAGTTGGACTCCGCCAGGGCTGCCCTTTGTCACCAATCCTGTTCATAATTTTTATGGACAGGATTTCTAGGCACAGCCAGGGAATGGAGGGTGTCATGCTTGGTGACCACAGGATCTCATCTCTGTTGTTTCCAGATGATGTTGTTCTGTTGGCTTCATCCAGCAATGACCTACAGCTCTTGCTGGTACCGTTTTCCGCTGAGTGTGAAGCGGCTGGGATGAGAATCAGCACCTCCAAGTCCGAGTCTATTGTCCTCAGCCGGAAAAAGGTGGATTGTCCTCTCTGGGTTGGGGACAGGCTCCTGCCCCAAGTGGAGGAATTTAAGTATCTTGGGGTCTTGTTCACGAGTGAGGGGAAAATGGAGCGAGAGATCGACAGACAGATTGGAGCAGCATCTGCAGTGATGCGGACGTTGTACCGGTCTGTTGTGGTGAAGGGGGAGCTGAGTTCTAAGGCAAAGCTGTCAATTTACCAGTCAATCTACATTCCTACTCTCACCTATGGTCACGAGTTTTGGGTAATGACCGAAAGAACGAGATCGCGGATACAAGCGGCTGAAATGAGCTTTCTCCGTAGGATTGCTGGACTCACCCTCAGAGATAGGGTGAGGAGCTCAGTCATCCGGGAGAGGCTCAGAGTAGAACCGCTGCTACTCCACATTGAAAGGAGTCAGTTGAGGTGGTATAGGCATCTGATTAGGATGCCTCCTGGATGCCTCCCACTTGAGGTGTTTCAGGCACGTCCCACTGGGAGGAGACCCCGGGGCAGACCCAGGACACGGTGGAGAGACTATGTCTCCCAGCTGGTCTGGGAACGCCTTGGTGTCCTCTCTGAAGAGCTGGAGCAGGTGGCGGGGGAGAGGGAAGTCTGGGCTTCTCTGCTTGAACTGCTGCCTCCGCGACCCGGACCTCCGGAAAAGCGGTAGAAGATGGATGGATGGATGGATGGATGGATGGTATCGTAGCGAGTCCTGTGATCTTTGATGATGTCATAGCGAGTCCTATGATCATGAGTGCTGACTGCCTTTGATCTTTGATGGCATAGCGAGTCCTATGGTGCCTACATGATCGTGAGTGATGCCTGCATCTATACAAAGATATAGAGTTGATGTCTGACTTTCTTGAATTATATATAGAGTGATAAATGGAGGCTTTATCTGAAGATAGAGTAGGAGGCGGCAATGCACTTGTAAGCTGGTTGTCAACCGCCAATGAAATCTAAAAGAAGAAGATATAGAGTGATGATAATCAAGTCAGTGGCGGTAATACACCTGTAAGCTGGTTGCCAACCGCCAATCAAATCTAAAAAAAGAAGATGCCTGCGTTTGATCTTTGATGATGTCATAGCGAGTCCTATGATCGTGAGTGATGCCTGCCTTTGATCTTTGATGTCCTATGATCGTGAGTGATGCCTGCCTTTGATTACACACAGAAACACACACAGATTTTCTTGAATCACTCTATACTATGGTGTCTATATGACATTATATAGACATCATGTAGACATCATAGGAACATCATAGGCGATTCTATGTTTTTTTAGTGAATCCTATGGTTGTGATGGACATCGTCACATCGTCACATCCATCATCACAGAGATTTCTTGAATTAAATATTGAGTGATGTGCAAAACTTACGATCTTGGCCGTAGTCACGGCCAAGATGTGTGGAATGTTGATATAGAGTGAGGTGATGATGTGGAGTGGAGTGCGATGAGACGAAGAGGAGTGATGTCTGGAGATGGAGTTGAGGTTCGATTGGATATGGCGATGATGGTGGAGGGACTGCAGCTCCGGACCAGATAGAGTGATGATATAGAGTGACGTACGAGGAGACAAAGAAGAGTGATGTCTGAAGATAGAGTTGAGGTTCGATTGGACACAGCAATGACGATAGAAGGACTACAGCTCCTGACCAGATAGAGTGAGGTGCGTGGCGGTGGTGCACCTGTGAACTGGTTGCCAACCGCCAATCAAATCTAAAAGAAGAAGAAGAAGCATTTGGTAGGTAGCAGAAGATGCTGAGAGGACACAGTCCAAGGGTGGATAATTTTTTCACCCATAAGGAGTTGTTCAGAACTCCTTATACAAAGATATAGAGTGATGATAATCAAGTCAGTGGTGGTATTGCACTTGTAAGCTGGTTGCCAACCGCCAATCAAATCTTAGAAGACTTACAACTTGGATGTTCTTCCTGCGGCAGCTGAGGAAGCTCAAGCTACCCACCAAGATGTTAGTGCAGTTCTACACAGCCATCATCGAGTCCATCCTCACCACCTCCATAACCGTGTGGTACGCAGGAGCCACTGCCAGGGACAGACTAAGGCTGCAGCACGTCGTGCGCACTGCTGAGAAGGTGATCGGCTGCAAGCTTCCATCTCTCCAGGATCTGTACATCTCCAGGACCCGGAGGCGTGCTGGCCGGATCATAGCCGATCCCTCACACCCTGGTCACGTACTGTTTGCCCCCCTCCCCTCTGGTAGAAGACTTCGGTCCATCCAGACTAAAACCTCCCGTCACATGAACAGCTTCTTCCCCTCTGCCATTAGACTGCTGAACACTAAGTGACTCTCGTGCACCATGTACAGCAGCTCAACCAGACTCATGTCAATCATCACTGTTTTCTTCCTGCATTACCGACTGCACTATATAGTTCTCCACAGTATCTGCTGCTGGCTAATATATATTTTAACTGTTGACCAGTATCACTTAATCTTATCCTACACTTTATTACATGTATAGTTTATTTCTCTTATCTTATCATGTTTAATGTTGCAGCATTGTACCGAGACAAATTCCTAGTTTGTGTACTACATGAACAATGGCAATAAACCTGATTCTGATTCTGATTCTGATTCTGACTTGCGCGTGGTGTCCTCAATTCTGCCCTTGAAAAGGGCAATTTATGACAGTAGATCGCTGCCCGTGTGAGACACCAACAGCTGTAAGTTTTTGCATTTTTTTTCCCCCCTTTCTCTCTCGTATTTCTTGTCCGTGTTTTTGGGAATGTCTGCCCACATGGACTATAGTGCTTTCGGGCTTGGCGAGACTTTGTGTTGGGCTGCGGTTCTTGTGGAAGATCTAATCTCAGACGCACGCTTTGCCCGCACCCCCGAGGAAGCCCTGAAGATTTTGGAGAGCGCGGTGGAGATTATTGAGCTATATCCCAGCATGCAGAGCTATCCAGAGCTCACGGGTCTCCTCATCTCTGTGCCTAACTTACAACATATGCTCCGTGGGTTGGTGAGAAGTCCTGCACCATCTGCACCAGCGGTGAACGAGCGTCTCCCGGTGCAGACACCTACAGCCTCTTGCCGCTCGCCAGTTGTGGAACGGACACGCCCAGCCTCTCACCGTCACCCAGCTGCAGTCCGCCAGAAGGACTTCTCCACCACAGCTGTGAATTCGGCTGTCGTCACCATGACTGTAGGGCCGGCTCTACCTGTAGTGGCATTGGTGCCCAGGCCACTACACAGATCAAGAGGAGATCTTCTGGGCCACCAGCAGCAGCAACCATCACAGCCTGGGAATTAAGGCAAGTAACTTTTCATTCTCCAACACCTAATGATGAATTATCTTGCTTTATTCCCGGTGTGTGTGTGTGTGTGGAGGGGGGGGGGTGCTCAGCAGCCGCCCTGTATTTTGGCTGAGCTCTCCCCCTCTGCTGTTGCTGTGTTTACCTCATCTCCTTCTCCAGTGTCTCCCTCTGTCTTTTCTGAGTATCCGCTGGTCCTGGGAAGGAGCCGCTGGACGACGAAGGAGCCTCTAGTCCTGGAGATTCCAGCTCCAACCCTGCAGCCACATTCTGGATGGGAGGAGAGCACCACCTGTACTCTGATTCCTGAGCAGACAGATGAGTGTCCCCTGGGTCCGGCGGTACGGGAGTCAGTGCCGTCAGTGAGCAAACCTCCAGCGTCAGCCACCACGCCAGGAATTCCACCAGCGTTGGTCGCCACGCCTGGAGGTCCTTTGGCTGCACCCACCATCATGCCTGCTGGGATCACCGCAGCAGAGTTGTCGGAGTCCTGGAAGGTGGTGAAGCTTGAGTCCAGGCAAGTACTCAGTTCTGCTTTAACACTTACAGATCTAGAGAATTCTTTTCTGGCTCATGGTGGGGAGAATCAGTTGTAGATGTCTTCTGCTCCTGAGTTCTCCTCGCCGGGCTCCACTGCTGCCGGTAATTCTCCAGTGTTTGTCTCTTCCTCCCTATCCGAGGTGGCCAAGTCGGAGGTGGAAAGTAGGGAGCACAGAGTCGAGATGCCCCAGCCTGGATCGTCGGAGTCCTGGACGGAGGTGAAGCTTGAGCTCAGGCAAGTTCTCTTTTTTGTCTTTAACTTATCTGTCTTAGAGAGATCTTGCCTTGCTCTTGGTAGGGAGAACCAAATGCAACCGTCAAATGTACCTGAGTCCTCCTCGCCGGGCTCCACTGCTGCCGATGACTCTGACCTGGTGATTGTTTTCTCTTGGTCTGAGCCTTCTCCTAAGGTCACTGTGGGCCCTCCACCTTTGCCTGAGGTCATCACGGGTCCTCCACCTTTGCCCCAGGTCGCCGTAGGTCCCCTACCTTCATCTGAGGTCACCGTGGGCCCTCCTTCCTTGCCCTCGTCTGGTGCCCTGCTGATTGATTGCCTCCTTTGCCTGGTTCTCTCGCAGGTCAGTTGGTTCTTCTTGGGTGCTATGCCTCTGTCCAAGGCCACTGCGAGGGCTACGCCTCATTCTGAGGCCACCGTGGGTGCTATGCCTCAGTCCGAGTCCACCGTGGGTGCTACGCCACAGTCCGAGTCCACCGTGGGTGCTACGCCACAGTCCGAGGCCACCGAGGGTGCTACGTTGTCCGAGGCCACTGTGGGTCCTCCGCCTCAGTCTGTCCCTAAGGTCACCAAAAGTCAGCTGTTGTTGCGTGAGGTCACCACTGATCAGCCATCCTCGTGGTCGGCCTTCCATGTCGCAGTCCCTGTGGTCCATAAGGGACCTGGTGTCATGGCGGCCACTGGGCCGTCATCAGCCCCGGCTGCGCACACACCTGCTTCCAATTCTCAGCAGGCCATAAAAGCTAGATCCACTGACAGCTCAGCACGGAGTTGTCTGTCATCACCACTGCGCAACACTCCATGCCTTCGACCTCGAATCAGAGCCTCAGCGCATCAATCCTCGTCACGTAAGCAACCTTCCTCCTTACCTTGTCAAAGTATTCTCCCCTGTGCACAGGTGGATCTCCCTGGTGGCAGACCTAACCCCCAAAGCAGCGGGGCTTCGCCTCCTCCTCCTCGGATCCTCTCCACCTCATCACGACGCCAAGTTCCCCGCTCACCTTCCCACACTCGCTCCCGGAGCAAGCAAGAGTCTTCTGGCAACACCTGCAAGGTTGCCAGGTCGCAGCGGGACTCGCTCAGCTCCAGCACTTCTCCAGCATCTCACTCACCCTCACATTCACACACCAACACACACACTGAGTTAATAAATAATTAACTGATCTACTCGTGTCTGTCGTCTGTCTCCTGGGTCAAGCATCATGTCACCTGGGTTCCAGCTGCAACCCCCGGTGGGCGGTGCAGGTCATGCCCTGCAGCTTGGTGCCTCAGGGACACTGGGAGACTGCCCGACAGGTCTTCTAGTGTAGTCTGTTGGTGTTGGGACTATGGGAGGCCACCCGACGGACTACATCTCCTGCTGTGGTGGCTCTGGAGTTTGGAGAGGCCACCTGATTTATTCCACCACAAGCTCCAGTAGCCTTGGGATTCTGGGAGACCCCCTGAACTGCCTCATCTGTTCATCCACTTCATTAGAGTTCTGTCACCACCGTTTTTTTGTTTGTTTGTTTTGTTTTCTCTGTGGGTCATGAGTGGTTTTTTTTTTCTTGTTTTGTCTTGGCCCCTCCGTGCCTGAGTTCCCCCTCATTTCCCCTGGGATGGGTTGTTTTTCTTGGTGGTGGTGTCTTCTTTGTGGGTGGTGGTGGTGGGGGTCTTTTCCTTTTTTGTTTGATACTGTCCTGTGGTGTATCAATGCCCACAGGACAGTATCAAACAAAAAATCAAACAATGCCCCCCCTCCCCCTCGGGGAGGGGGGGCATTGTCATGCTCTGTCTTCAGTGTAAGTTTAGTCTTTTTCTGTTTGTTTGTTCTTTGTTTATCTTGTATTTATTTTCCTGTGTTCATATTTTTGTCCTTTGCAGTCTTGGTATTATGAGTTTGTATTGTTATCCTCTCCTCAGTTCTCTCCTTAAGTTTATATCTAGTTCATCTTTTATTTCTATTCGGTCTTTATCTTAGGTTCAGGTTCAGGTTCAGGTTACTTTATTTGTACCCGTAGGTAGATTTGTTTTGCAGTCTGGTGACATCCATATTTACAAGCCACAGTTACAATCAACATAAACACAAACACAGGCACACATGAAGCCGACTATAAACATGATAAAAATACTTAAAAATACTTAAGGCTCCATCAATCAGGGTATAAAGACAAAGAGATGAGAGAAAAACCAGAGATAAGAGAGAAGGATCATATTAAAAAGTTAAAGACTAGTCAAAGAGGTTAAAAACTCAAAGGTTTAAAACCCAATAAAAGATTTAGAACCCAAATAAAATCCTACAAAAATAAGTAACTATAAAATGGAGTTAATAAATAGGTAACTAAATTATGTGCAATATATTGTTACAACTTGTTCAACTCTTTGACAGTAGCAGGAACAAAGCTGTTTTTGTAGCGCTGGGTTTTACTTTTTGGGACAGCAAACCTCCGTCTTGAGGGAAGAAGCTGAAAGTTGCAGTGCAAAGGGTGGGAGTCATCATTTAAAATGGAGGTAGCCATCCTCTGTACTTGTCTGGTGTACAGGGATGTCAGGCTCAGCTGTGACTCACCAAGCAAACAACTGGACCATCTAACTACCTGATCCAAGGATTTCCTCTGTTTCAGTTTTATCTGACCAAACCATGACACTAAAGAAAAGGATAAAACAGATTCAAGTAAAGCCCGATAAAACATTGTCATTATGGTTCGTCAGTTTGGAAGCGTGCAAGTTTCCTCAAGCAATGCAAATGTTGCTGACCCTTTTTGCACACCCTTTCACAGTTCTCTTCAAAGTTTAAATTATTGTCAATAATCGTCCCAAGATATTTGTAGGATTGTACACATTCGGTGGTCTGACCTTTTAGTACGGTGACTTTGTGCCTGGGAGTTTTCCTCCTAAAGTCAATAATCATATCTTTAGTTTTTGTTGTATTCAGCTGCAGGTAGGAATCCTCACACCAGTGAACAAAATCATCAACTACTGGGCCGTGGCCACTCTCACCATCCTGGAGGAGACTGACAACAACTGAATCATCAGCATACTTTACTTTCCAGGATATTCTTGTTCAATGATTTGTTTCCTGATTTTCATGTATTCGTGCTGTTTGTCTCTGTATTCCCTGGTTTTTTACTTGTTTAATAGTTATTTCATTACTGGTTGTTTCTGTATATTCTTTCCTTGTATCATTATTTAGTATCCCAGCCCATGTAGGCACTGTGACAGCTTGTGCGTCATTTCCAGGTGTCATCTCTTCGCGGGCTGTCACAGCTGCTTCCAATTTGGAAGTCATCCTCACTCGTGATCCCACAGCTGTTCTCATTTGTGTTGGCCTTATTTAAGACCGATGGCGAGACTTTGTCCTCACAGCGGTCTCTCATCTAAACGTTAATGCTACGTTACTTCTGACCATCAGACAGAATCCCCGTCTATTCGTTTCCTCCAGGTCTTCCCCGTTTCCCTGTAAATGTTCATGTCTGCTCTTTGTGTTTGTTATTAAATGTGCAAAACTTATAGCTTGCGCCTGGTGTCCTCAATTCTGCTCTTGAAAAGGGCAGTTTATTACAATTTCACTCCCATAAAGTTTGTTGAAAATAATTTCCTTCATCAGTGTATTTTTTTTGAAGAATATAAATGCTGCACCTCTCTGAACACTGTGTTGATGTATTATTTTTTTAAATGTTTGTTTTCATTAAAATACAGTTCACCTTTAAATGCGGCTTTTAGGAATTTAAAGAGACATGCACTGAAAAGGAGTCTTTCTGAGTAAGACTGCAAAAAAATGATTCACAATGAATAATTAAGTATTTAAAGGTAATTTGACCAAAATACTGTATGTCACAAACATTTCGTTAAGACCTGTGGGAGCTGTCAGCATGTGGCAAAAGTGCAGTGAATGGGACTTTTAAGTCATCCTAACACTCACCACTTGTCTTTGCTCTGTAGCTCGGGTCCAATGTTACATAGACCTGCATGACAGGCACATGCTGGATCTGAATTTGTAACCCAAAACTGGCCTGGAGCATAATATGGAAATTTGATGCATGGAATATGTTGATGTCTCCTGCAAATAAATAAAATAAATAATTAGATTTTTTTTTTAATTAGAATACAGTCTGCTAAATCTTCTGATGATATTACAGCTTAAAGTTTACACTAAAATGTTTTATTTGGAGCTTCTTATACACTGATGGACCCACCTGAAGAGTAGGGCAAACTGAAAGTCTGCGTGTTCTGTTTTACTTTGCCTTGAGAGGTGAATGTAAGCATCTGAATTCAAACATATTTGGTCATTAATGGTGGACAAATATTTTTCTATTTGTCATTAAACTACAAAAATGTTTCTCACGTTGTTTTTATCATTGTTAAAAAGGATTTTAACAGTCTTCAGAGATGTGTCAAATGCTTCACTTGCAGATGGAGTCAACTCCGCCAGGATGGTAAATTCTGGGATTGAATCATTCTAAAGAAATGCAAGCAAAAATAAAAATGTTATAAATTAGTATTGTCATATCAGCTTAATGTTAACCTTTTACAATTTAATTTATCACAAATTCACCTTGTTTTTCAAAAACTTGGCCAGAGTGTAGTGACAGTTTCCATGGAAAGTGTAGGTTTTCCCATCAAAGGTGGTTATATGTGAACCTTCTTCAACGGCACATGTCATGGGTGTTTCAAGACTACTACAATTCCATCTACCTTGAAAACACATACTGCACAACAAAGCAAATAATTTAAAACGCCAAAAGTTATTCAAGCAACATCAAATATATTTAGTTTAAACATCTAAACATACCATTCCTCTCGGTGCCCTCTGTACACCTCTCCGGAGTTATAGATTTTCCCGTGTTTGCACTGACAATTAGACTGAGCGATACAACCCCTCATGGAAATATCATCAAACACAGTTCCTGTAGTGGACAGTAAATATTTAAGTAAAATTATCTGTTAAATTGTAGAGTATAATGTAAAATTTTGAAGAGGACTAACCAGGAGGACAGAAGCAGCCGTCCATTTTGTGGTCTGCACACAATGAACTCTTGCCCAGACCAGAGCAAGCATCCATGCAGGGAGAACCACTCTCTTCATAAACCATGTTGTATGGGCACCGTTTTTCTATGAAAATATAGTAGCAAAACAAAATGCATTGATGGATGAGGTGGATATTTACTGTGGTATGAAAAAGTGTTTGCCCCCTTCCTGATTTCTCATGTTTTTGTGTATTTGTCACATTTAAATGTTTCAGATCATCAAACAAATTTAAATATTAGAGAAAGATAACACAAGTAGACACAAAATGCAGTTTTTAAATGAAGGTGTTTATTAGAAATGGTAAAAAAATCCAAACCTGCATGGCCCTGTGTGAAAAAGTGATTGTGCCCCCCCGTTAAAACGTAAATTAACTGTGGTTTATCTCATCTTTGGAAAGCTGAGTTCAATTTCTCTAGCCTCACCCAGACCTGATTACTGCCACACCTGTTCTCAATCAAGAAATCACTTAAATAGGACCTGCCTGACAAAGTGAAGTAGACCAAAAGATCCTCAAAAGCTAGACATCATGCTGTGATCCAAAAAAAATTCAGGAACAAATGAGAAACAAAGTAATTGAGATCTATCAGTCTGGAAAAGGATAAAAAGCAAGTTCTAAAGCTTTGGGACTCCAGTGAACCACAGTGAGACCCATTATCCACACATGGTGAAAACATGGAACAGTGGTGAACCTTCCCAGGAGTGGCCGGCCGACCAAAATTACCCCAAGAGCGCAGCGATGACTCATCCAAGAGGTCACAGAAGACCCCACAACAACATCCAAAGAACTGCAGGCCTCACTTGCCTCAGTTAAGGTCAGTGTTCATGACTCCACCATAAAAAAGAGACTGGGCGAAAATGGCCTGCATGGCAGAGTTCCAAGACGAAAACCATTGCTGAGCAAAAAGAACATAAAGGCTTGTCTCAATTTTGCCAGAAAACATCTAGATGATCCCCAAGACTTTTGGGGAAATACTCTGTGGACTGACGAGACAAAAGTTGAACTTTCTGGAAGGTGTGTCCCCCATTACATCCGGCATAAAAGTAACACAACATTTCAGAAAAGGAACATCATACCAACAGTAAAATATGGTGGTTGTAGTGTGATAGTCTGGGGCTGTTTTGCTGCTTCAGGACCTGGAAGACTTGCTGTGGTAAATGGAACCATGAATTCTGCTGTCTGGGTTCTGCAGCAGGACAATGATCCAAAACATACCAGCAAGTTCACCTCTGAATGACTTAAGTAAAACAAAATGAAGACTTTGGAGTGGCCTAGTCAAAGTCCTGACCTGAATCCAACTGGGATGCTGTGGCATGACCTTTAAAAGGCGGTTCATGCTAAAAAAAAACAACCCTCCAGTGTGGCTGAATTACAACAATTCTGCAAAGATGAGTGGGCCAAAATTCCTCCACAGCGCTGTAAAAGACTCATTGCCAGTTATCGCAAAGGCTTAATTGCAGTTGTTGCTGCTAAGGGTGGCCCAACCAGTTATTAGGTTTAGGGGGCAATCACTTTTTCACACAGGGCCATGTAGGTTTGGATTTTTTTCCCCTTCATAATAAACACCTTCATTTAAAAACTGCATTTTGTCTTTACTTGTGTTATCTTTGTCTATTATTTAAATTTGTTTGATGATCTGAAACATTTAAGTGTGACAAACATACATAAAAATGAGAAATCAGGAAGAGGGCAAACATTTTTTCACACCACTGTATGTAAAGAATTTGTGGCTAATCTTATTTGCACCTATGGCTTTTACTACTTTAGTTACACTGAAATGTCAGTATCGATTTAAGCTGAAAAAGGCTATTTTTGATTTAAACAATAGTGACAAAACGTTACCACAGAACTTAGGTGTCCTCCAGCTGGGAGGCTGTCCTCCTGCATGGGAACACTGTCGGGAAAACTCAGACAAGGTGCTGCAGACACAGAAATCATTTGACCTGTTGGCATAGCCACACATGTCCTGCACACAGGCCTGGATGTAAGGGTCAGGGATGATCAGATTGGTGCAGGAGCTCCAGGATTCTGGATGCAGGAACTGTTTACAGGTCGTTTGCTAAAGGGGAAAACAGACTAGTAATAGAGGCATAGTCACAGAAGTCTATCTGGGTATTTTTATTACTTCATTCCAATTGTTAAAGCTTGTCAAATAATATACTCACAAACTTTTTGCAGGACTCGGGCACATTCACAGATGCTGATGAGTCTTCATCCTCTTCAGAGGGGTCCTCACAATCATCATTTGGACGATGGACTTTGTGTTTGTTACCAAATTCAATGAAGCTGATGTTGCGACCTGAATATGATTATATTAACAGTGCCAAACATCAAAGCTAGATAATTAATGATAAAATTAATAAATACAGTGTAAATAACCATGCAGGTATCTACCATTATGAGTGAACTCATCGCGAACACCATTGAAGTCGCCACAAAGTCCACAGGTACGATTCATATATTCAGTAGCAACTTCCACCTAAAATGTAGCGTAAAGGGACAAAAGTGGTCTCACAACTTGGTACACCCTATATTTGCATGATTATGTTATCAAAACTGGTACAAGAATTACAGAATGTTTCATTTTAGTGATTCAACCTAACGTTCTAATGAAATGGGGAATTTTAAAAAAAAGATCATTTGAAGCAGCCCGTTGTTTTTGTTTTTTTCTAGAAAACTCTTCAATACCTCGTTAATAAACATGAAAATATCACAATAAACTAAAACGCATTTTTGGGTATTTCACAAAGGAGACAGTGGATTGACTCCCACTCTAAGGTTTGTCTTTAGTCAAAGTCAAAGTCTGCTTCTTTTAGATAGTGCAATCGCTTCATGCTTCATTTGATTACAGTCAATTCCCTTGGCTTTTGCCCACCTCAAGAGGTGGGCTTCAGCATGACACAGTATCTCATGTATAACCACAAGCAACAGTCATTCATTTCATGCATCTGCATGCTATCTGCAAAAGGTAGAGGTGTTGTAGCCCAGCTGTGCTAAAAATGTTTGTGCAGGATGGCCAGGGACATGAGAAGGGTGACCCTTAAATATTGCAGGGGTCAGCTGGTCCTAGTGAGAGTGTGGCCTTAATCATAACTGTATTGCGATTAAAACTTGCATAACTTGTCACAGTATGTATATATTAAGTTTTTACCATGACTGCATCTTCTTTGTTCCACTGAACTGCAATGCCAACTGTGGCTTGGAGCTTGATGTAGATTGAACTTTGTACCTTTACATGTATCCCATTTTTGAAGTAAGGCATTTTCACTCTGGGAGAAACAACACATTTTAATTGAATTCACAAATATCAGAATTTGTATAATACATCAGTATGTTCAATTCTTTACTCACGTTTCATCATCAACAGTAATCTGATTCTTGTACATGCGGATCGACAGGTCATTGATGGTGACTGCCACATAATTCACTGTATGGATCCCATCAATCTCTTTTCTATTCATGTGCACTGAGAACTCCTGGTTGGACTCATGGCAGTCAGAGACCAGGTTGTATTCACACATACTAGGAAAGTAGTACACATCACCATCAAATGTCTTGAAGTGCTCATTGCCCCATGTGCTGCAGATGTTTCTGACATGGTTCTGAACTGCAAAAGATTTTCATACAGAGAAGTGTGAGTTTTTAGACATTGTTTAACTACCACTGGAGAGAGTATTATGCATTTTTTTTTTGTATGACCAGAAAATATGAACTTACTTAAATTTTTACAAGGCATTCAGTTCTACCTAAAAAAAAGTCTGACTCTTACCCTTTCTGGTTTGAACTTCAGTGAGATTGGCAAAAGACCAAGCAAGGAAAATCAACCCCACAGATCTCCACCTCATCATTGCCGCTGTGGGCTTGCTGTCCCCCAAAGCAGGTATTGGTAAGTCTGTGGCTGAGAGCCCTTTATATTAAGATTCACACCCTCTTTCTGAGAGGGATGTTTGCCAAGCATTGCAAACATGTGCTGAATAAATGCCCAACACCTTTCACAAGTCTCATATTACTTATTCTTGCATCCTCCCTTGATCTTGATTGAGCAAATACTACTGCATCTAAAAAAAAACCAATGTGAACAAATTTAATAATTCAGTCAAAAAGTTAAACTTTCATATTTATCACACATAAAGTGAGCTATTTCAATTTGATGATTACAACTTTGGTTTTTGAATTAAATTCTGAAACATGATATTCTAATTTTAAAAAAATGCACTAGTATGTTTGCTTTAATATGTATTTCTGGATGATTCCAAAAAGAAGTTACAATAAATGTTTTTCAAGGATTTATTTTTGGCTTCACACAACAGAACTGTCATGAGTAGATTATGATTTTCTTTGTTATCTTTCATGTTCAGGATTTTGTTATGTGTTCTGCTTCTGATTTGAAACTCCTGCAGCTATCCAAGAACAAAAAAAGACGAGATAGATTTATTGTCTCAGTTAGCACCCATAATACCTTTGTGGTGATGGACTCTTTGTGTCATCTTAAAATACAGAGGAAAAAGTGAGCAAAGTGCACCAAAGCTAAATTGCTGTTAGCCTCTAACCAATACGATGAGGTTGTATTTACCATCCCAATCAGAGACTCGTAATCCCTCTTTGGTGATAACATAGTCAGTGCTGCATAAGGAACTCCCCCAATGCAGCTAACAAGTCACCAGTGTGAGTGATGATGTACAAAACCTACACAGACAGGTTTGTCTACATTTATCATGTCTATGTCCTCCCTGAGCCTATGCCTTTTCCCTTGTTTTCCTGAGTTTTGGTTTGTTTAATGTAATGTTTAATGTATAACATTAGTTTCTATTATTTTTCTGCCTCAGTGTTTTATTCTAGTATGTTTATTTCCAGCTCTGTGCTGCACCCTTGGTTAATTAAACTTTTAAAGTGTACCTTTCGAATGGGCGCATGCGCATGCAGCGACCGGCAGCTGGTGAAATAGTGCGTGTGTGTTTTTATATACATTTATACGTTTTTATAAAATCCTCTGTGTCGTTTCTGCCTTGGAGAGGTTGTGGAATATATGGTGAAGAGCTCCCTGGTATTTACAGTATGGATTTCCCATCCTTTCTCGCACTGCTGCTTTCTGTACTGTGGCTCTTTGTCTCTGAAGTAAACGCGTTCGGCTCCATGGCGGGCAGAATAGCGGGCAGAATACAATATTCCAGGGACATGTTGCTGCATTTAAACACGGCCGATTCAACAGCTGTGATTGAGCCTAAGCTGCAACTGCCGGACTTTATTCTGAGAGACGGACACAGCGGTGAAAAGAGAGGCGGCAGAAGGAAGCGCGGAAGGCGTGGAGGTGTGAAATTGCGCCTTAGGAGACGTCAGTTTGGTAACATTCCTCTTCCTTCAATAATTTTTGGGAATGCACAGTCTGTGAGAAACAAGGTGGATGAAATTCAAGGGAATGTACGCTACCAGAAGGACTTCAAGAACTGCTGCGTCATGGCTTTCACTGAATCTTGGCTTACTGCGCATGACCGAGATGCAGACCTGTGGATTGACGGCTTTGGAGCCCCGCTGCGCTCGGATCGGCAGGAAGAGGTAACGGGGAAACGTCAGGGGGGCGGAGTATGTTTATACATTAATAAGCAGTACTGCACATCTGTCACGGTCAGAGAGCGCATCTGTACACCCGATGTGGAGCTGCTGTCTGTGTCACTACGCCCCTTTTATTTGCCTCGCGAGTTCCCCCAACTTTTCATCACAACTGTGTACATTCATCCAAAGGCAGATGCTGACTCCGCCTCCAGAACCATCTTTGATGTGATCCAGCAGCTGCAATCAATTTCTCCAGAGGTGCCAAACTTCATTCTTGGGGATTTTAACCATGTTTCTTTAAAGAAGACACTTAAAAACTTTTATCAGTATGTCTCCTGCCCAACCAGGCGAAAAAAGACATTGGACCTGTGCTATGGATCCATAGAGAGGGCCTATAAATCACTCCCCCTTCCTCCTTTAGGATCCTCAGATCACAATTGTGTACATTTGCTGCCCACATATAAAACTGCTCTCAGAAGAGGCAAGGTAGAGATGAGAGACATAGATGTGTGGACAGAAGATTCAGAGCACAGCCTCCAGGAATGCTTTGACTGTACAGACTGGGAGATGTTCAAACTGGCCTGCAGGGATGATTTGGACTCTCTGGCTGAGCTCACATGCTCATACATGGCTTTCTGTCAAAATAAGATTGTTCCATGTAAACGTGTCAAAATATATCCCAACAACAAACCATGGGTTACTAAATCAGTTAAATCCTGCTTACAGAGGAAAGCACTTGCCTTTAAACAGGGGTCTGTTTCTGAGCTACAGGTTGCCACAAGGGAGCTGAAGTCCGAAATTTTAAGAGCAAAACAGAATTATAAATCAGAGTTGGAAAGCAAGATGGCAACAAAGAAACTTGGTTCAGCCTGGGCCAGTACGAAAACTATTGCAGGCCTTCAGAGCACAGAGCGCAGTAATCGTGTGTTTTTAGATGGTTTTAGTTCAGACACAGAGCTGGCTAATGCTCTTAATTGTTTTTATGGTCGTTTTGACTCCTTTGATTTCAGCACAGAAATCCAAGATTTGAAACAGAAACTCAAAGACAATCAGCACTTTAATATTGAGGTGCAGGATGTTAAAAGGGAGTTCTGCGCTGTAAAAGTGAACAAAAGTCAGGGCCCTGATAATATATGTGGGCGCTTGGTAAAGTCCTGTGCACATGAACTGAGTCCTATATTTCATTACATTTTCAATAAGTCCTTACAGACACAACATGTGCCTAAGATCTGGAAAGAAGCCGTGGTTGTTCCCGTTCCAAAATCCAGCTGTCCTAAAACGGTAAACAACTTTAGACCAGTTGCTTTGACTTCAATTTTAATGAAAATTTTTGAAAAACTGGTCAGATGTGAGGTCCTAAGGCAGACTGAACATGCATTGGATCCTCTGCAGTTTGCCTATAGGCCTCACAGAGGAGTGGAGGATGCCACTGTCACTATGTTTAACATGCTTTTTAAACATCTGGATTTTAATGGGACACATGCCAGGCTTTTATTTGTGGACTTTTCTTCCGCCTTTAATACAATCCAACCTCATATTTTAGTTGAAAGGCTCCTGCAACAATTTGATTTGAGCAATAATCTGGTGGGTTGGATTCTGTATTTCTTAACCAACAGGACGCAGAGAGTAAGGGTCAATGGTACATTGTCTGACCAAAAGTGCTCTTCTACTGGCTCTCCTCAGGGATGTGTGTTGTCACCACTACTCTTTATCCTGTACACAAACATGTGTCGGAGCAGACATGACAACAGACACATTATAAAGTATGCTGATGACTCAGTCATTGTCAGTCTCCTCCAGGATGGTGAGAGTGGCCACAGCCCAGTAGTTGATGATTTTGTTCACTGGTGTGAGGATTCCTACCTGCAGCTGAATATAACAAAAACGAAAGATATGATTATTGTCTTTAGGAGGAAAACTCCCAGGCACAAAGTCACCGTACTAAAAGGCCAGACCACCGAATGTGTACAATCGTACAAATATCTTGGGACGATTATTGATAGTAAGTTAAACTTTGAAGTGAACTGTGAAAGGGTGTGCAAAAAGGGTCAGCAAAATTTGCATTGTTTGAGGAAACTTGCACGCTTCCAAATTGACCGAACCATAATGACAATGTTTTATCGGGCTTTTATTGAATCTGCTTTAACCTTTTCTTTAGTGTCATGGTTTGGTCAGATAAAACTGAAACAGAGGAAATCCTTGGATCAGGTAGTTAGATGGTCCAGTCGTTTGCTTGGTGAGTCACAGCTGAGCCTGACATCCCTGTACACCAGACAAGTACAGAGGATGGCTGCCTCCATTTTAAATGATGACTCCCACCCTTTGCACTGCAACTTTCAGCTTCTTCCCTCCAGACGGAGGTTTGCTGTCCCAAAAAGTAAAACCCAGCGCTACAAAAACAGCTTTGTTGAGAGAGTTGAACAAGCTATAAAAATATATTGTACATATTTTATATTTACTTATTTTGTATGATGTCACTTGGGTTCTAAATCTTTTATTGGGTTTTAGACCTTTGAGTTTTTTAACCTCTGACTAGTTTTTAACTTTTAACTTTAATATGACCCTTCTCTCTTACCTCTGGTTTCTCCCTCATCTCTTTGTCTTTTTATACCCTGTTTGATGAAGCTTGAGTATTTTTATCATGTTTATAGTCAGCTTCATGTGTGCCTGTGTTTGTGTCTATGTTGAATGTAATTAGTGGCTTGTAAATATGGATGTCACCAGACTGCAAAACAAATCTACCTACGGGTACAAATAAAGTAACCTGAACCTGAACCTGAACCTTTCAGTCTGCACTTGGGTCCTTTATTCCTGACAAGAACATATTAAAGAGGCAGGAAATGATGTGAAGAGTAGAGGCATGCTATGGTAACCCATCAGGTCGCTGGACACCCGACACTAAGTATTAAATTGAAAAGTCACCTGCACTGGCAAAATTATGAGCTGATGTTAGTGGTTTTACTAGAGGTATAAACTAACTTCTGAACTGGGTGTCATTAAGTTAATCTTTAAGCAAAGTATGACCCCCATTTGCCATATGATTTACAGTCAGTCAAATGATTACACATCCAACAGAAAAGCTTACAAAAAATATTTCATCCTGGGGTGTTTGGTGGCTGGATCCTGCCCGAACAAGATCTGGCACCTCACACATTGGGACTAGAACCTCTTCAGTGGGCTCCCCAACCTCTTGTTTCATGATGAAAACATGTCAATAAGTTTTTGTCTATTCATGAATGTTTTCTATGTTATTAATCTTTATTTATTGCACAAAAAATCCCTCACCTGTTTTATCTGCATTTTGAATTGGATTTTAGAAAAGAGTGAGGGTGGTGGGCACTGGGCAGTTCAGTTCAGACAGACTGCATGGTTTGTTTAGCTTTCCGCATCATGGAGGAATGAAAGGAATTGCTAGGCAACGGGCAACTTAATTGAATTTCTTGAATAAACCAGTGAAATAGCCGGATTCTGAGGGGGGAAATCTTTTGGTGGATGTGGACGGCACCGTGACAACAGGAGGACAGGTAGCAGTGTGGTAGAAGTTAGCCTAACCACTCCTGTTGCTAGCAGAAAACAGTGGTGGATAGACTCTTTCTTTTGCTTTGTCAGTCTCCCGGCTTCATTATAAAAGGTCATAGAAGGAGGCAAAACTATTGAAGACCATAGTCTACCAAAGACCATAGGCCATAGACAAGGTTTTAGTAGTAGTAGTAGTAGATTAGTTTATTTGACAGTGCAATAGTCTCCATCTCCTGACTTAAACTCATCAGTGACCTTTTCTTTTAGTTGCATGGAATGCTTGTTTGTCTTCATGGTGTACAGGTGCATCTCAATAAATTAGAATATGATCAAAAAGTTAACTTATTTCAGTAATTAAATTCAAAAAGTGAAACTCATATATTATACAGTCATTAGACAGAGTTATACATTTCCGGTGTTTATTTCTTTTACTTTTGATGATTATGACTTACACGTTAGCTCATGAAAACCCAAAATTCAGTTTCTCAAAAAATTTGAATCTTACATAAGATTAAGTCGGCAGCTCAGTGGCACAGTGGTTAGCACAGTGGCAGCACAGCAAGAAGGTCACAGGATCGATTCCACCCCTGACCACTGGGGGTTTGATCCCACCCCCAGACCATCAGTGACCCTTCTGTGTGGAGTTTGCACGTTCTCCCCGTGTCTGTGTGGGTTTACTCTGCGTACTCTGGTTTCGTCCCACAGGCCAATGACATGCAGGTTAGGTTAATTGGCACCAACTGGGGATTCTAAATTGTCCTTACGTATGGATGTGAGAGTGAGTAGTTGTCTGTCTCTCTGTGTTGGTCCTGCGATGCACTGGCCATCTGTCCAGGGTGTACCCTGCCTCTCGCTCAAAGATGCTGGGATAGGCTCCAGCCCCCCGCGACCCGAAAAGGATTAAGTGGTAGAAGAAGGATGGATGGATGGATCAAGTGATAAAAGTGGATTTTTAATAGAAAAATTGCAGTGGCTCAGGAGGTAGAGCGGGTCGTCTAATAACCCGATGGCTGGCGGTTCGAATCCCGCTCTCCCCATATATCCTGCCGTTGTGTCCCTGGGCAAGACACTTCACCCGCATTGCCTCTAGTGCCCATAACACTGGGTATGAATGTGTATATATATATGTATAAAAATGTTCGGTGGTGGCCGGAAAGGCCCTTGGCGCAGATTGGCTGCCATGTTTCCGTCAGCCTGCCCCAGAGCAGCTGTGGCTGCAGAAGTAGCTTGCCACTACCATTGTCTGTCTGGAGTGAATGAATAATGTACCTATTTGTAAAGCGTCTTTAAGTATATATGATAAAGCACTATATAAAACCGATGCATTATTATTATAGAAATATTGGCCTACTGAAAAGTATGTCCATGTATGCACTCAGTACTTGGTCAGGGCTCCTTTAGCATGAATTACTTCATCAGTGTGGATGAGGTAAATAAACTAGCTAAATATTTGATTTTTTCTTCTAATTTCATGATTGACAGAAGAAATTTTTAGATTCAGAATCAACTTTACTTTAAATAATGAGGAACGTCAGAAGCAGGTACTGTGTCACTAAATTTTTTCCTGGGGCTAAAGTGTCAGACATTGAGGCTCTTACCCCTGACCTATTAAATGAATACCCCCACGCTAAAACTGTCATTGTGCATGTTGGATGCAGCAACATCCCAGATGAAGCATCTGAGATCTTAAAGAGAGACTTCAGAAGCCTTCTGTCCACTCTTATGAACTGTGGCAGATGTGTGTTTATTTCTGGGCCTTTGGCTCCTTTTAGAAGAGGTTGCAATTATTTTATCAGAACTCTCAGCCTTAATACCTGGTTGTGTTCTACATGTCCTACTTTAAACATTGGTTTTGTAGAAAATTTCAACCTGTTTTGTAACCGCCCATCATTTATGAGGCCAGATGGCATCCATCCAAATACACTCGGTGCATGTGTTTTAAGGGACAATCTGTTCTATTCCACTCAGCGTTTTTTAGTACAGTGACTGAATTCTGGTGTGTTAACTTACCTCGAAGTTCCTGGGTCTGCCAACCAGCCCTTTTTTGCTTCCACTTCTCATATTAATCCTATTAATCCAAATAATTCTCACTGTTTAGATCAGTCTTCAATTCATAACCCCATAGAGATTGTGTCTGTCTCCCGTTACCCAAAACATTATAACCCAAGACAAATACAACATAACTTGATAAATACACGCCTCTCTGCAGCTCCTCTTCATCCGCCACCTCTCAACTTAGCCCCTGTCTTCCCCATCAGAGAATCTTTGTCTACCCCCACCAAAGTTAATAAAAATATAATGTATAAGCCTCCCAAAGTGATTAAACAAAAAGGTGGTAAAACTCAAATTAAACATGAAGTCTCTAAATTTAATGATTTGGCCTCTGTTCCTCCTCATAATTTAAAAATTAAATGTGGTTTGTTAAACATTAGGTCTCTAACTCCCAAGTCTCTGCTAGTCCATGATCTGTTAATTGATCATCAGATTGATTTAATATCCCTTACAGAGACTTGATTAGGGCAAGAGGATTATGTTGGTTTAAATGAATCAACTCCCTCTGGTTATCTAAACTATCAAAATCCCAGAAGTTCTGGTCATGGAGGAGGAGTAGCGACAATTTACCATTCTAAATTACTAGTTAATGTAAAGCAAAAAACATGTTTTAGATCCTTTGAGGGCCTGGTCCTCAATATTGGGCATGTTTGCAGTCTTAGCTTATACCCAATTTTCTTTGCCATAGTTCAGGTTCAGGTTAATTTATTTGTATCCATAGGTAGATTTGTTTTGCAGTCAGGTGACATCCTTTTAGACACATATTTACAAACCACAATTACATTAAACATGAACACAAACAAAGGCACACATGAAGCTGACTATAAACATGATAAAAGTACTCAAGGCTCCACCCATCAGGACATAAGAGAAAGAGATAAGAGAAAAAACAAAGAGATAAGAGAGAAGGGTCATATTAAAAAAGTTAAAAACTAAGTCAAAGAGATTAAAAACTCAATAAAAGTCTAAAACTCAATAAAAGATTTAAAACCCAAATAAAAAACCCTACATAAATAAATAAATATAAAATAAAAATTAATAAATAGATAACTAAATTATGTGCAATATATTGCTACATCTTGTTCAACTCTGACAGCAGCAGGAAAAAAGCTGTTTTTGTAGAGCTGGGTTTTACATTTTGGGACAACTGTCACGCCGCGCCGCTCATCAACGGCGCCACCTGCTCACACACCTGTCAGTCATCAGCGGCGAGGGATATAAGCCGCGTCGCCCTGAGCTTCAGTCTGAAGCCGTAGACTTCATTTCCCTTCCATGGGCTTCTACCACATTCTCTTCAGCATCCTCGTCACCGGTAAGAAAATCACTTACCTCATCTCTCCAGTCTGCTCCCCTGTGCACAGGTGGATTCCTCGGCGGCGGACAATCCCGTCCCTCGTCTCTCCTCGCTGCTGCACCGAGCCCTGCAGGTGGCTGTCTCCCGGGCTTCCATCCTTGAAGCGCCAGTCATCTGTCCTAACAAGTAAGCTTCTCTCCCTCGCCTATTCTCCTCCCGTGTTGGTGTGTGCTCATCACCCTGTGTCTGATTTCTCCCATAGGGTTGCCGGCTGAACGGTCTCCTGCCTCTGGGTCCGAAGCAGACGCCACCACCAACACATTAACATTCCGCAGACACGCACCCAAACATCCCTGTTGTTAATAAACAGTTTGAACTACTCTGAGCCTGTGTGTGTGCGTCTCCTGAGCCGAACGTTATGTCAGTACGGCTTCAGCAGAGCGGCTCGGCAGACGGCGGGATCGCACACCGGTTTACCATCCTCGAGGCTCGGGTGGATCAGATTGTTTATCAGCAACAGGTGGTTCTTAATCAATTATTAGAATTAACTAACCGATTGAACCGCTTGGACCCCCAACAGCCGTTCCTCCCGACTCGCCAGGGTGGCGCGGCTCCTGCTGTTCCAGCGGCCGTCCAGCCGGCTCCAGTGGCACCGGTTCGGCTCACACCGATTCCGACCCCTGCCCGCTTTAGCGGTAAGCTCGGCGGAGCGCGGGGGTTCATTATGCAGTGTGAGTCCGTGTTCCACCGTGTGCCCGGAGATTTTCCCTCGGATCACAGCCGAATTGGTTACATAGGGAATCTTCTGGAGGGGCGTGCGTTAACTTGGACCTACGCCGTAATGGCGAGGCCCAGTTATGCCACCCTCACCTATGATCAATTTGTGAGGCGCTTTCTGGAGGTCTTTGACCATTCTCAAACCGAAACGGTCCAGGTTGATCGGCTTCTCGCTCTCCAGCAGGGAAGCCGGTCGGCAGCGGACCACTCGGTCGACTTCCGGGTAGCGGCGGAGGAATTGGGCTGGGAGGAACGCTCCCTCTGTGGCCTGTTCCTCCGCAGCCTCAATAGTGATCTGAGGGATGAACTGGCTGGTCGGGATATCCCTGGGACGCTAGCGGAGCTGACGTCCTTAGCGGTAAGTTTGGATAACAGGCTGCGCGAGCGCTCCTCGGGGCGGAAGTCTTCTTCTTCTCGCCCTCGTGGAGCCTCGCCGCACCTGTTCCAAGCTCGCCCCCTGGCGGCGCCGCCAACATCGTGCCCCAAGGAGTCAGAGCCGATGGTGACGGGCTGGACTAAACTTTCCCCTGTGGAGAAACAACGCCGCCGTGAGTTGGGCCTCTGCATGTATTGCGGAGGCGACCAACACACCGTGGAGCGTTGTCCACGGAAAGCCAGTCGGTGGGGTCCGCGAGTCACTGTTGGAAGCCTCGCGGACGTCAATCGGTTAGGATCACTCACCCAATTGAAGCTGCCCATCCGTTTCTGCCATAACCCCACTGGGCACCTCACCCACGCACTGGTGGATTCGGGCGCAGAAGGCAGCTTCATTTCACAAAGCCTGGCAACCCGATTGGGCATCCGCTGCCAGGCACTCAACACTCCCATCTCCCTAGTCCACCTCTCCCGTGCCACCCTTGGGAGAGTGACACATCAAACTGTCCCCCTACCGGTCATCATCTCGGGAAACCACCGGGAGGAGATGACCTTTTACGTCCTTCCCAACTCTGTGTCGCCCGTCATCCTGGGGTATCCCTGGCTCCGCCTTCACAATCCGGTCCTGGATTGGAGATCAGCTGGGGTATCGGCATGGAGTACATTTTGCCTGGGCACCTGCCTCCAGTCCGCTGCCTGCTCGCCGTCCGCTCCTCCCCCTGCGACGGACGCTGCACCCCCGGACCTGTCCCTGGTGCCTCCGGAGTTTCACGACCTGGGTATGGTGTTCAGTAAAGCAAAAGCTATGTCTCTTCCCCCTCATCGGCCCTACGACTGTGCCATCAACCTCCGCCAGGGGGCGCCGTTACCTTCTGGTCGGCTCTACAGCCTGTCAGCGCCGGAGAAGGAGACGATGAACACATATCTGAAGGAGTCATTAAACGCCGGGATAATCCGCCCATCATCGTCACCCGTGGGGGCAGGGTTCTTCTTCGTGGGAAAAAAGGATGGGTCCCTCCGCCCTTGTATCAACTACCGGGCCCTCAATAATATCACGGAGAAGGACCGTTACACCCTGCCTCTCATGGACACTGCTTTCCACTCCCTCCAGGGGTCGACCTGGTTCACCAAGCTGGACCTACGCAGCGCTTACCACCTCGTCCGGATCCGGGAGGGAGATGAGTGGAAAACGGCCTTCCGTACCCCGAACGGCCACTTTGAATACCTGGTGATGCCGTTCGGGTTGACCAACGCTCCTGCAGTCTTCCAGCGCCTCATTAATGACGTCCTCCGGGACTTCATTGGCCTTTTCGTGTTCGTCTACCTGGACGATATTCTCATCTTCTCCAAGTCCAGGGATGAGCACCAGGTCCACGTGAGGCGGGTCCTCCAAAGGCTGCTGGAGAATCGTCTGTACGTAAAGGCAGAAAAGTGTGAATTTTACGCCAGGAGTACGTCCTTCCTGGGGTTCATCATCGCCCACGATAAGGTGCTCCCTGACCCAGAGAAGGTAAAGGCGGTGGTGGAATGGCCTACACCTGCATCCCGGAAGCAGGTGCAGCAATTTGTTGGCTTCGCCAATTTCTACCGCCGCTTTGTCCCCAACTTCAGTACCATCGTTGGACCACTGACCCGCCTCACGTCCCCGAAGGTCCCGTTCCGGTGGACCGAAGAGGTCGCTGCCACCTTTGAGGCGCTGAAGGCAGAATTCTCCTCCTCCCGGGTCCTTCGCCAGGTCGACCCCGCGCTGCAGTGCATCGTCGAGGTAGACGCTTCGGACACGGGAGTGGGAGCAGTGCTGTCCCAGCGGTCACCGGACGATGGCGCCAAACGACCGTGCGCCTTCTTCTCCCGGCGCTTGTCCCCGGCGGAGAGGAACTACGATGTGGGGGACAGAGAGCTCTTGGCCATCAAGCTCGCCCTGCAGGAGTGGCGCCACTGGCTAGAGGGGGCGAACCTGCCGTTTGTGGTCCTTACGGACCACAAGAACTTGGAGTATTTACGATCTGCCAAGCGCCTGAACGCCCGCCAGGCGCGCTGGTCTCTGTTCTTCGCCAGGTTCCAATTTTCTATCACCTTCAGGCCTGGCTCTATGAACGGCCTGCCTGACGCCCTCTCTAGGCAGTTCACTCCCGTGGAATCGGAGGAGACGCCCCACTCCATCCTGCCCAGGTCGTGCGTCGTGGGAGCCATCTCGTGGGATATCGAGGCAAAGATCCGGAAGGCACAGGAGGTGGAACCTGATCCTGGCGGCGGACCGGAGGGAAGACTGTTCGTCCCATCTGCGGTCCGAGGAGAGGTCATCTACTGGCTCCACACCTCCCAGCTCACCTGTCATCCCGGCACCTCCCGGATGATCAGCCTCCTCCAACGGTCTTTTTGGTGGCCAGGCCTGCGGAGGGATGCAGCCCGCTACGCCCGGGCTTGCCCAGTCTGTGCCACCAGCAAGTCAGGAAATGCCCCTCCAGCGGGTCTGCTCCAGCCTCTGCCCGTCCCCGGCAGGCCCTGGTCGCATATCGCTCTGGATTTCGTCACCGGACTCCCCGTTTCCAGCTCCTTTAACACCATCCTGACCATCGTGGACCGTTTCTCCAAGGCGGCACACTTCGTCCCCCTGCGAGGTCTCCCTACCGCCCTGGAGACGGCGGGCCTCCTCATCCAACACGTGGTCAGGCTGCACGGGATTCCGGTGGACGTGGTCTCGGACCGGGGTCCCCAATTTTCATCCGAGGTTTGGAGGTCCTTTTGCAATGCCATCGGAGCCAAGGTGAGCCTCTCCTCCGGCCATCACCCCCAGTCTAACGGGCAGTGTGAGAGGATCAATCAGGAGCTGGAGGCTGCGCTCCGCTGTGTTGCAAGATCCAAGCCGACGTCATGGAGCAACCATCTCGCCTGGGTGGAGTACGCCCACAACACCGCCCGCTCTTCTGCAACGGGGATGTCCCCCTTCAAGGCGTCCCTGGGTTACGACCCCCCGCTGCTTCCAGCGCAGGAGAGCGAGGTAACTGTCCCGTCAGTTAGGGCGCACGTGAGGCAGTTCCGCTCCACCTGGGCCGCCGCGCGTCATGCGCTTTTACGCACAGCGGAGCGCAACAGGACCGTGGCGGACCGGCGTAGAAGACCTGCCCCGGCGTACAGAGTTGGGCAACTTGTCTACGTTTCCACCCAGGACGTCACCCTAAAAGGCGAGAGGAGAAAGCTGGCACAGCGCTTCATGGGTCCCTTTCCCATCACCCGGATCATCAACCCGGTGGCTGTGCGCGTGGCTATTCCCCCCTCCCTCCGCATCCATCCCACTTTCCACGTGTCGAAGGTGAAGCTGGCAGTTACCGACCCCCTTTGCCCTCCTCCTGCAGCGCAACCCGCACCCCGGATGGTTGGTGGCCATCCGGCCTGGTCCGTCTCCTCCATCCTGGACTCCCGGCGCCGGGGTCGTGGGTTGCAATACTTGGTGGACTGGGAGGGCTATGGGCCCGAGCATCGACAGTGGGTGCCCCCGTCGTTTGTTTTGGACCCATCGTTCATCGCGGACTTCCACCGAGCGCACCCGGATAAGCCATCGCCAGGAGGCGCTGCTAGAGGGGGGAGTACTGTCACGCCGCGCCGCTCATCAACGGCGCCACCTGCTCACACACCTGTCAGTCATCAGCGGCGAGGGATATAAGCCGCGTCGCCCTGAGCTTCAGTCTGAAGCCGTAGACTTCATTTCCCTTCCATGGGCTTCTACCACATTCTCTTCAGCATCCTCGTCACCGGTAAGAAAATCACTTACCTCATCTCTCCAGTCTGCTCCCCTGTGCACAGGTGGATTCCTCGGCGGCGGACAATCCCGTCCCTCGTCTCTCCTCGCTGCTGCACCGAGCCCTGCAGGTGGCTGTCTCCCGGGCTTCCATCCTTGAAGCGCCAGTCATCTGTCCTAACAAGTAAGCTTCTCTCCCTCGCCTATTCTCCTCCCGTGTTGGTGAGTGCTCATCACCCTGTGTCTGATTTCTCCCATAGGGTTGCCGGCTGAACGGTCTCCTGCCTCTGGGTCCGAAGCAGACGCCACCACCAACACATTAACATTCCGCAGACACGCACCCAAACATCCCTGTTGTTAATAAACAGTTTGAACTACTCTGAGCCTGTGTGTGTGCGTCTCCTGAGCCGAACGTTATGTCAACAACAAACTTCCGTGTGGAGGGAAGAAGCTGAAAGTGGCAGTGCAAAGCGTGGGAGTCATCATTTAAAATGGAGGTAGCAATCCTCTGTACCTGTCTGGTGTACAGGGATGTCAGGCTCAGCTGTCACTCACCAAGCAAACGACTGGACCATCTAACTCCCTGGTCTAAGGATTTCCTCTGTTTCAGTTTTATCTGACCAAACCATGACACTAAAGAAAAGGATAAAACAGATTCAATAAAAGCCCGATTAAACATTGTCATTATGGTTCGGTCAATTTGGAAGTGTGCAAGTTTCCTTAAACAATGCAAATGTTGCTGACCCTTTTTGCACACCCTTTCACAGTTCTCTTCAAAGTTTAAATTACTATCAATAATTGTCCCAAGATATGTGTATGATTGCACACATTCAATGGTCTGGCCTTTTAGTACAGTGAGTTTGTGCCTGGGAGTTTTCCTCCTAAAGTCAATAATCATATCTTTAGTTTTTGTCGTATTCAGCTGCAGGTAGGAATCCTCACACCAGTGAACAAAATCATCAGCTACTGGGCCGTGGCCACTCTCACCATCCTGAAGGAGACTGACAATAACTGAATCATCAGCATACTTTATAATAAGATAAGATAAGATAAGCCTTTATTAGTCCCACAATTGGGAAATTCCAGGATTGCAACAGCACAGGGATAGCAACACTCAGAGCAATAATTTAGAAGATAAGGAAAATAAGAGCAGTGAATATACATATGTACACATAAATATATAAATATATATACGCACAGTGCGGAGCATTGAAGGTAGATGGAATAAACAGCATAACCGTCTATTTAGTTACCCTACATGGTATGAATATGTCCCCTTACATATTGTCACCCCCCATAGCGACTGATATTGTCCTAGTTGTATACTGGAGGGGACAATTTGTGTAAGTCTGCTGCATCTTTTGCATTCAATACTATTAGGTTGTCACATTTTTTTGCTATCTCTGCGAGCAGCCCTGCTTAGGTTATACAGTCTGACAGCCGTAGGTAGGAAGGACCTGTGAAACCTCTCAGTCGTGCACCTAGGATGATGTAGTCTACTGCTAAATGAGCTCCTCAGTGCGTTCAGCATGTCCTGCATGGGGTGGGACTCGGACTCCAGCAGAGATGACAGTTTAGCCACCATCCTTCTCTCTCCCATCTCCTCCACTGGGTCAAGGCGTTTCCCCAGGACAGAGCTAGCTTTCTTGATTAGTTTGTTCAGTCTCTTCCTGTCGGCTGCTGTAATGCCGTTGCCCCAGCAGACCACTCCAAAAGTGATGGCTGATGCCACCACCGTGTTGTAGAATGTCTTCAAGAGCACCCCTTGTACACCAAAAGACCTGAGCCTCCTCAGTAGGAACAGCCTGTGCTGTCCCTTCTTGTAGAGTGCGTCAGTATTGTGTGACCAGTCCAGTTTATTGTTCAGATGAACACCCAGGTACTTGTAGGATGTCACCATCTCAATGTCTGTTCCCTGGATGTTTACTGGTGCTGTGAGGGGTTGTCCTTGCCTGCGGCAATCCACCACCAGCTCATTAGTTTTCCTTGCGTTGATCTGGAGGCAGTTCCTATGGCACCAGTCCACGAAGTCCTGGATAAGTCCTCTGTACTCAGCTTCATCTCCGTTGGAGATGAGGCCAACGATCGCAGAGTCATCAGAGAACTTCTGTAGATGGCAGTGTGTTGTGTTGTGTGAGAAGTCCGCAAAAACCATTCCCTGGGGGGGCCCCCGTGCTACCGTTGATCGTGTCGGACACACAATCCCGGATTCTCACAAACTGTGGCCGGTTAGTGAGGAAGTCCAGGATCCATGATGACAGGTGCTGGTCCACCCCTGTGCACAGCAGCTTGTCCTTCAGGATCATCGGTTGGATGATGTTGAAAGCACTGGAGAAGTCAAAGAACATGATCCTCACCGCGTTCCCGGGTTTCTCCAGGTGGGACAGGGAAAGGTGATGGAGGAAGATCACTGCATCCTCCACCCCAATGCCATGCTGGTAGGCAAACTGGAGTGGATCCATCGCTGGTCCCACCAGGGGGCGGAGGTGAGCAAGGTGCAGTCTCTCCAGGGTCTTCATCATGTGAGACGTCAGGGCCACTGGTCTGTAGCTGTTCAGGTCTTTGGGGTGGGAAGTCTTTGGTACAGGTACCACACAAGATGTTTTCCACAGCTGTGGTACCCTCCCCAGCTTCAGGCTCAGGTTGAAGATGTGCTCCACAATCCCACACAGCTGGTCTGCGCAGGACTTGAGGAGCTTCGCGCTGATGCAGTCCAGTCCCGAGGCCTTCCTCGCCTTGATCTTCCTCAGTTCCGTCCTCACCTGGGTCTTAGTGAGGGTCAGGTTGGGGGGCTGTGTGCTGGGAGTGGGGGGGTGTTGGTGGAGTGAGGTGTGGACAGCAGGTCTCGATGACTTTAGAGGCAGCAGTGGTTGGTGTGCAGTCGAGGGGGAGGGCGGTTGGTCAAACCTATTAAAAAACAGGTTCAGATTGTTTGCCCACTCCCTGCTCCCATGGCCTGGGAGGAGGTATTCTGGATCCCAGAGATAGTTTTAAGGTTTCTCCATAATGTGTCTGTTGTCATGTCTGCTCCGACACATGTTTGTGTACAGGATGAAGAGTAGTGGTGACAACACACACGCCTGAGGAGAGCCAGTAGAAGAACACTTTTGGTCAGACAATATACCATTGACCCTTACTCTCTGTGTCCTGTTTGTTAAAAAATCCAGAATCCAACCCACCAGATTATTACTCAAATCAAATTGTTGCAGGAGCCTTTCAACTAAAATATGAGGTTGGATTGTATTAAAAGCAGAAGAAAAGTCCACAAATAAAAGCCTGGCGTGTGTCCCATTAAAATCCACATGTTTAAAAAGCATGCTAAACAGAGTGACAGTGGCATCCTCCACTCCTCTGTGAGGCTTATAGGCAAACTGCAAAGGATCCAATGCATGCTCAGTCTGCTTTAGGACCTCAAATCTGACCAGTTTTTCAAAAATTTTCATTAAAATTGAAGTCAAGGCAACTGATCTAAAATCATTTACTGTTTTAGGACAGCCGGATTTTGGAACAGGGACAACCACAGCATCTTTCCAGACCTTAGGCACATGTGTCTTTAAGGACTTATTAAAAATGTAGTGAAACACAGGACTCAGTTCATGTGCACAGGACTTTACCACGTGCCCACATATATTATCAGGGCCCTGACTTTTGTTCACTTTTACAGCACAGAACTCCCTTTTAACATCTTGCAACTCAATATTAAAGTGCTGATTGTCTTTGAGTTTCTGTTTCATATCTTGGGTTTCTGTGCTAAAATCAAAAGAATCAAAACGACCATAAAAACAATTAAGATCATTAGCCAGCTCTGTGTCTGAATTAAAGCCATCTAAAAACACACGATTACTACGCTCTGTGCTCTGAAGGCCTGCAATAGTTTTCATACTAGCCCAGGCTGAACCAAGCTTCTTTGCTGCCATCTTGCTTTCCAATTCTGATTTATAATTCTGTTTGCTCTTAAAACTTCGGACTTCAGCTCTTTTGCGGCAACCTGCAGCTCAGAAACAACCCCCTGTTTAAAGGCAAGTGCTTTCCTCTGTAAGCAGGATTTAACTGATTTAGTAACCCATGGCTTATTGTTGGGATGTACACTCACCGGCCACTTTATTAGGTACACCATGCGAGTAACGGGTTGGACCCCCTTTTGCCTTCAGAACTGCCTCAATTCTTCGTGGCATAGATTCAACAAGGTGCTGGAAGCATTCCTCAGAGAGTTTGGTCCATATTGACATGATGGCATCACACAGTTGGCGCAGATTTGTCGGCTGCACATCCATGATGCGAATCTCCCGTTCCACCACATCCCAAAGATGCTCTATTGGATTGAGATCTGGTGACTGTGGAGGCCATTTGAGTACAGTGAACTCATTGTCATGTTCAAGAAACCAGTCTGAGATGATTCCAGCTTTATGACATGGCGCATTATCCTGCTGAAAGTAGCCATCAGAAGTTGGGTACATTGTGGTCATAAAGGGATGGACATGGTCAGCAACAATACTCAGGTAGGCTGTAGCGTTGCAACGATGCTCAATTGGTACCAAGGGGCCCAAAGAGTGCCAAGAAAATATTCCCCACACCATTACACCACCACCACCAGCCTGAACCATTGATACAAGGCAGGATGGATCCATGCTTTCATGTTGTTGACGCCAAATTCTGACCCTACCATCCGAATGTCGCAGCAGAAATCGAGACTCATCAGACCAGGCAACGTTTTTCCAATCTTCTATTGTCCAATTTCGATGAGCTTGTGCAAATTGTAGCCTCAGTTTCCTGTTCTTAGCTGAAAGGAGTGGCACCCGGCGTGGTCTTCTGCTGCTGTAGCCCATCTGCCTCAAAGTTCGACGTACTGTGCGTTCAGAGATGCTCTTCTGCCTACCTTGGTTGTAACGGGTGGTTATTTGAGTCACTGTTGCCTTTCTATCAGCTCGAACCAGTCTGGCCATTCTCCTCTGACCTCTGGCATCAACAAGGCATTTCCGCCCACAGAACTGCCGCTCACTGGATATTTTTTCTTTTTCGGACCATTCTCTGTAAACCCTAGAGATGGTTGTGCGTGAAAATCCCAGTAGATCAGCAGTTTCTGAAATACTCAGACCAGCCCTTCTGGCACCAACAACCATGCCACGTTCAAAGTCACTCAAATCACCTTTCTTCCCCATACTGATGCTCGGTTTGAACTGCAGGAGATTGTCTTGACCATGTCTACATGCCTAAATGCACTGAGTTGCCGCCATGTGATTGGCTGATTAGAAATTAAGTGTTAACGAGCAGTTGGACAGGTGTACCTAATAAAGTGGCCGGTGAGTGTATTTTGACACGTTTACGTGGAACGATCATATCCCTGCAAAAAGCCATGTAAGAGCATGTGACGTCCACCAAAGAGTCCAAATCATCCCCGCAGGACAGTGTGAACACCTCCCAGTCCGTACAGTTAAAACATTCCTGGAGGCAGAGCACTGAATCATCTGTCCAGACCTTTATGTCACTGGTCTTTGTCTCCTCTCTTTTGAGAGCAGTTTTATATGTGGACAGCAAATGTACACAGTTGTGATCTGAGGATCCTAAAGGAGGAAGGGGAAGAGATTGAGAGGCCCCTCTATAGATCCGTAGCACAGGACCAATATCTTTTCTCGCCTGGTTGGGCAGGAGACGTACTGATGAAAGTTCTTCTTTAGAGACACATGGTAAAAATCCCCAAGGATACAATTTGGAGCCTCTGGGGAAATCGACTGCAACCGCTGTACCACATCAAAGACGGTGCTGGAGGCAGAGGCAGCAACGGCTCCAGCGGGCTATTTACGTGACACAGGTAATTGGAAAATGCTGTGTCTCACTAATCTCTCTATCGAAGATATTGAAGATTTGTTTATCTTCGTAATATTGGTGATCGGGATTTTTCTGATTGGGACTGGAATTGTCCTGGTTTACTGCAAATTGCTGAAGATGGATTCAACCTATCAAAATGCTGACCAGGCGAGGTGCATCCATCAAATTGAAAAACTGGAGAAGACCCTGATAGCGACTACTGGAGAACTGTCTCGTAAGGTGGATTACATCATGATTTCGCTTAGGTCTTTCCACGACGGATTTAAAGCCCCGCAATGAAGGACTATTACTGAATCTACAGAAGAAATATAAGCCTTCTCTGTGATCAGTCCTATTTGGCTCATTCCCCATGAAAATTCCTCCTGGCTGTCTGCAAACTGTGTTTTCAAAATCATCGAGCACAAGGCCTTGGACAGTCAGCTGCACTGCGCCAGATAAGGACTGGGCGCCAGCCAGACAAAACATCTTCTGCCAAGTGTCCTTGGGTCTCTCTTATTATTATTAACACTGCTCAACACCGCACACACACTGATCCAAGAACTGAATAAAGATACACTGCTCTCTTGTGTCTCGTGAATCCTGTGTAGCGAATGTATGTGCAATGAGAGCTTTTTTTTTCCTTGAACTCTTAATATTGATTAATTATGTAACCAGTATTTTGAATCAATGATTTTTTTGCTCCTTCCTATTGTATTATCCTTATGCTACCTGTACCCTCCTGCTCACAGGCGCGTTTCAGATGCGCCGCGGCACGGAAATGCAGGTTCATTACTGTGTCAAGTCAAATTCTCTCGTATGTTATCAGTGATCTGTTAATGTACTTGGCAATAAATCTTTTTCTGATTTCTGATTCTGATCCACTCTCGGGTGAATGCACACAGTCGTTATGAAAAGTTGGGGGAACTCGCGGGGCAGATAAAAGGGGCGTAGCGATACGGACAGAAGCTCCACATCTGGTGTACAGATGTGCTCTCTGACCGTGACAGATGTACAGTACTGTTTATTAATATACAAACATACGCCACCTCCCTGACATTTCCCCGTTACCTCTTCCTGCCGATCCAAGTGAAGTGGGGCTCCAAAACCATCAATACACAGGTCCGGGTCCCGGTCATGATCTGTAAGCCACGTCTCCGTGTAAGCCATGACACAGCAGTTCTTTAAATCCTTCTGATATCAGACATTTCCTTGAATTTCATCCACTTTATTTCTCAGGGATTGTACATTCCCCATAATAATGGAAGGAAGAGGAATGCAGTTAAGCTGACGTCTCCACAGGTTTAATCTTACGCCGCCACACTTTCTGCATTTCCTCCTCTTGTCTCTCTTTTCATTGCTGTGTCCATGAAAGTCTCTTAAAAAAAAGTCCGGCAGTTGCGGCACAAACTCAAACACAGGCGCTGGATTATAAGATAAGATAAGCCTTTATTAGTCCCACAATGGGGGAATTCCAGGATTGCAACAGCACAGGGATAGCAACACTCAGAGCAATAATTAAGAAGATAAGGAAAATAAGAGCAGTGAATATACATTTCTACACATAAATATATAAATATATATACACAGTGCGGAGCATTGTAGCTAGATGGAATAAACAGCATAACCGTCTACTTAGTTATCCTACATAGTATGAATATGTACCCATACATATTGTCATCCTCCGTAGCGACTGATATTGTCCTAGTTGTATACTGGAGGGGACCATTTGTGTAAGTCTATTGCGTCTTTAGCATTCAATACTATTAGGTCGTCATGTTGGTTTTTTTTGCTATCTCTGCGAGCAGCCCTGCTTAGGTTATACAGTCTGACAGCCGTAGGTAGGAAGGACCTGCAAAACCTCTCGGTTGTGCACCTAGGATGATGTAGTCTACTGCTAAATGAGCTCCTCAGTGCGTTCAGTATGTTCTGCATAGGGTGGGACGCGGACTCCAGCAGAGATGACAGTTTAGCCACCATCCTTCTCTCTCCTATCTCCTCCACTGGGTCAAGGCGTTGCCCTAGGACAGAGCTAGCTTTCTTGATTAGTTTGTTCAGTCTCTTCCTATTGGCTGCTGTAATGCCACTGCCCCAGCAGACCACTCCAAAAGTGATGGCTGATGCCACCACCGTATCGTGGAATGACTTCAGCGCGCTGTACACCAAAAGACCTGAGTCTCCTCAGTAAGAACAGCCTGCGCTGTCCCATCTTGTAGAGTGCATCAATATTGTGTGACCAGTCTAGTTTATTGTTCAGATGAACACCCAGGTACTTGTAGGATGTTACCATCTCAATGTCAGTTCCCTGTATGTTTACTGGTGCTGTGAGGGGTTGTCCTTGCCTGCGGCAGTCCACCACCAGCTCCTTAGTTTTCCTCGCGTTGATCTGGAGGCAGTTCCGATGGCACCGGTCCACAAAGTCCTGGATAAGCACACAGTCCCGGGTTCTCACAAACTGTGGCCGGTTTGTGAGGTAGTCCAGGATCCATGATGACAGGTGCTGGTCCACCCCTGCGCACAGCAGCTTGTCCTTCAGGATCATCGGTTAGGTGGTGTTGAAAGCACTGGAGAAGTCAAAGAACATGATCCTCACCGCATTCCCGGGCTTCTCCAGGTGGGGCAGAGAACGGTGAAGGAGGAAGATCACCGCATCCTCCACCCCAATGCCATGCTGGTAGGCAAACTGGAGTGGATCCATCGCTGGTCCCACCAGGGGGCGGAGGTGAGCAAGGAGCAGTCTCAACAGGGTCTTCATCATGTGAGACGTCAGGGCCACTGGTCTGTAGCTGTTCAGATCTTTGGGGTGGGAAGTCTTTGGTACAGGTACCACACAAGATGTTTTCCACAGCTGTGGTACCCTCCCCAGCTTCAGGCTCAGGTTGAAGATGTACTCCACAATCCCACACAGCTGGTCTGCACAGGACTTGAGGAGCTTTGCGCTGATGCTGTCTGGTCCCGACGCCTTCCTCGCCTTGATCTTCCTCAGCTCCGTCCTCACCTGGGTCTTAGTGAGGGTCAGGTTGGGGGGCTGTGTGTTGGGAGTGGGGGGGGGGTGATGGTGGAGTGGGGAGTGGGCAGCAGGACTTGAGGTCTTCAGAGGCAGCAGTGGTTGTTGTGCAGTTGGGGGGGGGGGGAGGGCGGTTGGTCAAACCTATTGAAAAACAGGTTCAGATTGTTCGCCCACTCCCTGCCCCCCGTGGCCTGGGGGGAGGTATTCTGGAGCCCAGAGATGGTTTTAAGGTTTCTCCAGACCCCACCGATGTCGCTCTGTTGCAGCTTGTCCTCCATCTTCTTCCTGAAGCTGTCCTTGCCTTCTCTGATCTTCCTCCTCAGCTCCTTCTGTACGGACTTCAGCATCTCCCTGTTCCCCGACCTGAAGATCCTCTTCTTCTCTCTCAGAAGTGTTTTTATCTCAGGGTTGATCCAGGGTTTGTTGTTTGAGCAACACCGTATGGTCTTGGTGGGTACAGTGTTGTCCACACAGAAGCTGATGTTGTCCATGATGGTGTGAGTGAGGCCATCGATGTCCTCACCATGTGGATCGCAGAGCTGCTCCCAGGCAGTGATTTCAAAACAGTCCTTTAGAGCGTCCATTGCCTCCTCAGGCCATAACTTCACTGTGCGCATGATCGGAGGTTGTCTGTGCACTAGGGGTTTGTACACCGGCCGGAGATGAACCAAGTTGTGATCCAATCTCCCGAGTGGGGGGAGTGGTGATGAGGTGTACGCCTCCTTAGTGTTTGCGTAGAATAAATCAAGTGTTTTATTGTCTCTAGTGTGGCATGTGACATACTGGGTGAATGAGGGTAGAATGGGAGACAGTGAAACATGGTTGAAGTCGCCTGAGATGAGGAGAAGAGCATCTGGGTGTTCTGTCTGCAGCCTGCCAGTTACTGAGTAGATGACGTCACGCGCTGTCCCAGCGTTCGCCGTCGGATTTGCATAAATAACAATGCAGATCACATGTGAGTATTCCCTCGGGAGATAGGTAGGCCGCATGCTAACAGCTAGCAACTCGATGTCTTTGCTGCAGTGTTGTTGTTTAACAGTGATATGCCCTGGTCTGCACCAGTTGTTATTAACATACATTATCACTCCACCGCCCCTTGCCTTGACACTGTCTGGTGTTCGGTCTGCCCGTATCGTGTGGAAACCCTTCAGTTCAATGCTAGCATCTGCTGCTAGTTCAGTTAGCCACGTCTCAGCAAATAACAAAAGGCAGCACTCCCGGTATATGCTCTCGTAGCGGGAGATAGCCGCTAGCTCATCTACCTTTCCTAATATCGGTCGTACATTCCTCATAACAACGGATGGGAGGGTGGGTCTGTACGTTTTATTCCTTGCCCGCCGTCTTACACCAGCACGACACCCATGTCGTTTTCACCTTATTTCTCCCGGTATGTCGAGTTTTTTCGTTAGCACCGAGTGGTGGTTGAGTGCTAACAGCTGATCCCTGTTGTACCATCTCCTGCTATAAACAGTGGCTCCGTCCACCGGCTCGGGAGACATTTGGGGCGATCTGTGTGTCCGTGATGTATAAGGTGTGTAAGGTGTTGCCGGATCAGAAAGTTGTCACTGGATCAGAAAGTTAGAGGAAGAAAAAACTCAGAATTGAGCCACTGTTGCAAAAAGGCAGCCGACTCGTGTGGCGCCGGAAGTAGAAAAAATTCCCGCTATATCTGTTGTCTGCATGTTGAAGTGTCCTTGAGCAAGACACTGAACCCCCAGTTGCTCCTAGTGGGTCAGGCCAGCACCTTGCATGGCAGCTCCGCTGCCATCAGTGTATGAATATGTGGGTGGATGGCAGGATCTGGAAAGTGCTTTGGTCATCAGAGACGAGGAAAAAGAGCTGTATAAGTGAACACCATTTATGCCTCCTCTGCACATGTCCAAACCATCTCAGCCTTGCCTCTCTTACTTTGTCTCCAAACCACTCAACCTAAGCTGCCCCTCTGATATACTCATTTCCTGTCCTTCCTAGTTACTCCCAGTGAGAATCTTAGCATCTTCAGCTCTGCCTCCAGTCTTTTTGTCACTGCCACTGTCTCCAAATCATTCATCACAACAAGTCTCACTAAGGTCTTGTAAATAAGGTAAAAAGGGGGAAAAAAAAAGATCAAATGCAGTCTCAGGACTGCTGATCTTGGCAAGTGTGAAGTAAGTCAGCCATGGGGTCATGATAGGAGGGGGAAAGAATGGCAGGGCCACTTCATGTGTGGGAGACCACAGGATTTCCCCATTTCTTGACCTCCAGGGAGAGGTGTGATCTTCCATTGCTTCCTCATTCTCATCCACATTCATACCACTCTTTTATATCAATCCCAGCACACCAAACCCATTTTTATGGTGTTGAGGTTTTTATTGCCATGCATTTTGCAAGGAAAAAGAACCATGCTGCCACTGAAACTTTATGTGATGAAGCTCTGCTGCCCCTGGTGGCTAGATTCATTAGGCATTCATGGGGAAAGCATTGCAATATGTCAGGATTACAGTATATCAAAAATATGTGGTTCTAATGGGAGTTACTGGGACCACATTAGGCCTGAGGGTATAAAGAGTGCAGGCATATATGCAAATCTCCTATTCTATACACCTTGCAATAGAGGGGCTCATGGAATTTTAGAAATAAACCTAAAAAACAAATCCTGGCCAAGTTTCATACAATTACCCATATATTGAGAATTAAAAAAAGCAAAATATACACGTTTGGCCCCAGGGTGTCTTGAGAACTAAATGTGAGACTGTGGTGAACACACAGGGGACCTGTTGGACCAGTTTTGTGACTCACATTTTAGGTCAGAACAAAGGCAGGAATCTTAGCCTTGGTATGCAAGGCTGGAGACTGTGGGGGGTCAATTAAGGGATTAAGGAAAGGATGCATGGGAGACAGTGGAAGTGATATCCTGGAGAGAAATGCATTGTGACTGTCGTTATTATGCAAGGTGGTGAAATGCATTGTGACTGTCTTTATTATGCAAGGAGGTCTGTGTGACATGTGATCTATGAGGTGTGAAGTCCCTGATATTTAAGGACGAGAGTTTACTGTTTCATTCTCTTTTTTCTCTGCTTTGAAATGATGGAGATGTGAATAAAGCTGACTCTGAGAAAGAACTCTGCCTCGTCATTTTCACATCTTCCACAAGACTACAAATACCAATTGGCTCGGCCTCTGATGAATTACAGTATGCTAGCCACTTTATGAAGGGGGGGCTGAAAAGTTCATAAGCTGACTAAGAAGGAGTTATGTCTTTGAGGATCAAGAAGAGAGTTTCTATACCACAGGGACCCAAGCACTGCAACACTGATGTTGAAATGTTACTGCATCATGGTCAGCCTATGAACTTTTCAGCCCCCTCGGTCCCCGTAAAGGGGGTGAATATTGGAAATTACATTAAAAAAAATCTACTAGAAACACTGCATTACACATTTTAGTTAAATGAGATTACTTTGTAGAAATCTGCTGTGCTTTAAAAAGACACTGCAAAAAAATCAAGGTTCTTTTCTTAACATGCCTGTAACATGTTTTTTTTTTTTTAATTACAATGCATATTAAGTCTTGTGAGTGGTCCAGCTTAGAAAAATCCTTTACGCTTCAAGATTTTTTGAGCAATTCGTTTTCCCTAAGGTCTTTTCCTCTTAATAATTTCATGAGCGCCACTTTCAAACTTTTTTGCCAGACATTTTGGCTGAGCTAATTACTTCTTACCTCTCGCTGGCACTTGCATAGTCACATGTCAAAACAATTCCTCTGATAGGCTATCGTTACATGGTACCCACATGAGGCACTTGTAAATTATACCAATCAGTAGCCACACATACTGTAAATATCAAGTCATGAACATAGAATTTTACCAATTAACAACAATGTGATCTTTTTCATTGGCTCATGATAGGCCCTGATCTTCGTAGGTCCCTGGGCTTCAGCCCAGCCTAGCCCATTCATTAAGGCAGCCTTGAATATGGGACAACGCACATCCCAAACATATTTAGCCCAATAAAAGGGACATCCTGGCTAAAACGGGACGGTTGGCAGCCCTACTCTGACATACTGCCATTAAACGAAGCCACGTCTTGTTCACGTAGCATGACTGTGTCAGCCATAGTTGCCTTTAAAATGTTTTAGAAATAAAGTTGGACTGGATTGGATGACTGGAAGGTCATACCGGAAGAAGGTCATGTAGACTAGAAGTGCTACATTAAACGGTGCATTGAAACCTAAATTTTGAATCGATGAATTTTTGTAATCAAATTACTCAAATTATTTGAGTCATTGTTACAGCCCTAATCTAGATAACTCCTCCAAGAGCAAACACTGCTTTGTACTCCCTTCCTCCCTTAAAAATGGGCCAAATGGGAGAGCTGCTTGATTTTCCTACCTGAAACGGTACACACTGCTAAATCACTCTGGACGGTACACAGGAACAAATTATAATGGATCTCAAAAATTTTTAATTGGAGGGCAAGAGGTCTTGGCAGGGAGGCATGGGAGAATGGTATGAGGGAATTTCCATAAACAGTGCCTCCAAAAAGTTTTGACCCCCTTCAATGTTTCTCCCTTTGATGCTTTTAAAAATGGATTTATGGTCAGTAAAATTTTGATAAATAAATAAATAAAAATAAATAAATATTTAATGACAGTAATGTCAATGTACATTAAGCAAAAATAAGTAATTGCATAAACATTCATCCCATTTAAAGCATTTAAAGCAAATAACCCAAAGAGAGGACTAACTAATTAGTGTATTAGTCTCAAAGTTAGTGAAATGGAGTTCACCTGAGTGCTGTCTCAAGTGATTGTAGTATAAAGACAACACTTTCTGGAAGATCCAGCCATTGCTTAATCAGTATTTCAGAGATCCAACCCTAACGTGGGATTGTCAACATCTCTGAAATCCTTATTGACATAATTTTATTTACAATCCAACACTTGTCTAAACTTTGCAAGTGAATAGAGAACACTTTAGAGGACAGATATTAATACAACCAAAACAATCAGCTATATTTTTGTGTGCTTTATTAATCCCCAGAGGAAAATTCAGAGCATCCACTTGGATGTAATGTAATGTAATGTACTTCATTTATATAGCCCTTTAAAACAACCCATAGGTGACCAAAATGCTTTACAGAAAAAAAAACAGCATTAAAAACACACACAGCATTAAAAACAAATAATATAAACAAAGAAATAAGAATAAATACCTGAAAATAAAAATAAGAATAAAATAAAAACAAATACCAAGATAAATATCACCACTACTGGATATTAAAAGCCATCCTAAACAAATATGTTTTAAGTTCTGATTTAAAAAGGGCCAGGTCAGAGATAGCATGTAGGTCAGGGGGGAGATTATTCCAGAGCCTGGGGGTGACAACAGGAAAGGCTCGGTCACCCCAGTGTTTATACCTTGACCTGGGCACATCCAGCAAAAGCTGATTGGATGACCTTAAAGCCCTGCCTTGGTCAGGGACAGTCAAAATCTCAGATAGATAAACCGAAGCAAGGCCATTAAGAGCTTTAAAAACAAAAAGCAAAAGTTTAAAATTAATTCTAAAATGGACTGGAAGCCAATGAAGTGAGAAAAGGATCGGAGTAATGTGCCCTTGCCTAGTTGTGTTGGTCAAAAGATGGGCCGCTGCATTTTGCACAATTTGAAGGTGGCCGAGAGAAAACAGAGATGCCAACATAAAGTGCATTGCAGTAATCAAGTCGAAGTGATTAAAGCATGGATGGCTATCTCATGATCATGACGGCTCAGGAAACGCTTGGCTTTGGATAACAGACGTAATTGATAAAAGCTCATGTTGACTACACTGTCAATCTGTTTATCACAGCATCAGTAAACATCCAGGGAACAGACATTGAGATGGTGACATCCTACAAGTACCTGGGTGTTCATCTGAACAATAAACTGGACTGGTCACACAATACCGATGCACTCTACAAGAAGGGACAGCGCAGGCTGTTCCTACTGAGGAGGCTCAGGTCTTTTGGTGTACAAGGGGTGCTCTTGAAGACATTCTACAACACGGTGGTGGCATCAGCCATCATTTTTGGAGTGGTATGCTGGGGCAACGGCATTACAGCAGCCGATAGGAAGAGACTGAACAAACTAATCAAGAAAGCTAGCTCTGTCCTGGGGCAACGCCTTGACCCAGTGGAGGAAATAGGAGAGAGAAGGATGGTGGCTAAACTGTCATCTCTGCTGGAGTCCGAGTCCCACCCCATGCAGGACATACTGAACGCACTGAGGAGCTCATTTAGCAGCAGACTACATCATCCTAGATGCGTGACCGAGAGGTTTCGCAGGTCCTTCCTACCTACGGCTGTCAGACTCTATAACCTAAGCAGGGCTGCTCGCAGAGATAGCAAAAAAAAAAAAAAAAAAAAACGTGACGACCTAATAGTATTGAATGCAAAAGACGCAACAGACTTACACACATGGTCCCCTCCAGTATACAACTAGGACAATATCAGTCGCTATGGAGAGTGACAATATGTATGGGTACATATTCATACCATGAAGGGTGACTAAATAGACGGTTATGCTGTTTATTCCATCTAGCTACAATGCTCCGCACTGTGTATATATATTTATATACTGTATTTATGTGTACATATGTATATTCACTGCTCTTATTTTCTTATCTTCTAAATTATTGCTCTGAGTGTTGCTATCCCTGTGCTGTTGCAATCCTGGAATTTCCCCATTGTGGGACTAATAAAGGCTTATCTTATCTTATCTTAAAAATCACCCTCAAATTTCGGACAGCTGAACTGAGCCTTAAAGAGAGGGTACCAAAGCCAGCCGTTACAGTATCCCCAAACATTATACATTCTGTTTTTTCTTCATTTAAGTGGAGAAAATTTTGGCTTAACCACAACTTAATGTCAGTGATGCAGTCCAATAGAACACTTTGTGAGTTCATTTGTTCTGGGTTCAAAGATAAATAAAGCTACAAATCGTCCGCATAACAGTGGAAAGATATGTTGTGCCTGGCTATTATTGACCCGAGTGGCAGCATATATAATGAAAACAGGAAAGGGCCAAAGATAGAGTCCTGTGGGACCCCACAGAAGAGAGAGGCACTAGAAGAATACATGTCACCAATCATTACAGAAAAAGTTCTGTTAGATAGGTAGGATTCAAACCACTTAAATGCAGTGCCATGGATGCCAACATGGTGATTCAGGCGTGACAAAAAGATAGTATGGTCCACAGTGTCAAAGGCTGCTGTAAGATCTAGCAGCACTAAGACAATGGGGCATTTGGCATCAGCAGACATCAGAATATCATTGTGCACCTTTAGCAGGGCAGACTCAGTGCTGTGACGAGATCTAAACCCAGACTGAAACTTCTCAAAAATAGAGTTGTCTTCTAAAAAAAATTGCAACTGTATAAAATCAGCTTTTTCTAAAATCTTAGATAGGGGCCTAACCACAGCATGTTTAAAAGCAGGTGGGATAAATCCTGAACTAAGGCAGGAATTAATAAAAACCAAAAGACCAGGCCCTACAGTATTAAAAACCCTTTTCAGTATTCCAGCGGGAAACATCCAGTGAGCAATTTGTTGGCTTCAGAGACTTCACTATGTCAGTAAGTGATGATAAAGAGACCAACTCAAACTGTTCAAGCACAGTAGAGTAACCCGGGACAACAGACAAGCTCCCATTAAAACTGTTATTAATAGCTCATCTGACAGAGTCCACGTTACCAACAAAAAAGTGAAGAAAAGTCTCATGTTATAAACGAAACATCTGTTACAGTCAGAGAGCGTGGGTTTATAAAAGAGTTAATTGTGTTAAACAGCACTCTAGGACAGTGACTGCTGCTGGAAATAATATCAGAGAGATACTGAAATGTTGCCTTTTGCACGGTCCTCTGGTAATCAGCAAGACAGTCCCTAAAAATTCCCAGAGACAATGTAACTTGTCCTTTTTCCATCTCCGTTCAGCCTGCCTGACCCATTGTCTAATGGCATGGGTAGTGTCGTTTAGCCAAGGATCTGTTTTCGGTTTAGCCGATTTAAGCCGAAATGGGGCAATAGAGTCCAAAATCCCAGAGCAGGTGGTATGAAAGGAGGAAAGAATATTATCTGGATGGGAAGGGGAAACGAGTCCATTCGAGGCAAAAAACTGTGAATCCCTAAAAGCAGCAGAAAACTCCTCTGGCGTTGAAGAAGTGATGATGCGATGCCAGCATGATGCAGCCACAGGCTTGCTGGGTGATGAAGGGGGTCAACAATTCAAAACTAATGGGGAAATGATCTGAGATGACAGACTCAGAAATTTCTTTGAGAGAGATTGAGAGCCCAAAAGAGATAACAAGGTCCAGAGTGTGACCAAGACCATAACCCTAACCCTAACCCTCCCACATGCCAAAGACATGCAAGTTAGGCTAATTGGCATCAAACTGGGGATTCTAAATTGTCCTTAGGTATGACTGTGAGAGTGAATGGTTGTCTGTCTCTCTGTGTTGGCTCTGCGATGGACTGGCGATCTGTCCAGGGTGTACCCTGCCTCTCGCCCAAAGATGCTGGAATAGGATCCAGCCCTCCCACGACTCGAAAAGGATTAAGTGGAAGAAGATGGATGGATGGATGAATTGAAATTGAATTAAAATACCAATATAAAAACAGCCCAGTTTAATGACTGATTCAGACCCCCTGTGTGTAAAACTGTAATTGAAATAAGTAAACCCTCAGTTGTTTTGAACAAAACATGTGACAGAAATTTGATTATCACCTCTGTCAACTTGTGGAAAAAGTATATTATAGGGGAACTTTAAAGAAACAAGAACTGAAGAAGGATGCTTAAGCTTTGTGGAAAATGGTGCTGCAATATTCAAACCTTGAGGCGCTTTGACCAAACTGTCACAAACATTTCACTATCACCTTTGAGAACAGTGTCAATATGTGGGGGAAAGTGCATAAGTTGTCCTGTTTATGTTAAATGTTATTTTTAACATATTTAATTAAAATCTCTAAATTAGGTTAGAGAATGTAACACTAACTATATGTAATCTGAATGAATTTTTCAGTGAATTTAGAAAATGAACCATATATGGGCAGCTGGTGATGCAGTGGTTAGCACAGTGGCAGCACAGAAAGAAGGTCATGGGATCGATTCCACCCCCTGACCATCGGTGACCCTTCTGTGTGGAGTTTGCACGTTCTCCCCATGTTTGTGTGGGTGTACTCCGGTTTCCTCCCACAGGCCAAAAACATGCATTAGGTTAATTGGAGACTCTCAAGTGGCCCTAGGTGGGAATGGTGAAGGGACTGGCGCCGTACCATGGCTGCCTCATCCATCCATCTGGTCAAGTTGGAAACCCCATGATCTCAAATTGTAAATATCGAGCAACAAACATGTTTAATATTTGCGATTCCAACAGAGCAAACCAGGGTTGTGCTCATTCTGTTTCTATTTTTGTTCTTCACTGCAAAACAGAACAGCCAGTGAAGCCATTGCTAATCCTTCATATCTGTCTAAATTTAGAGGTCACATTTGAATATAACGTGATCGTGTTCGATCACACGAGATTCGGTGAGACTTGAGTCATCATCATCTCTGGGTGAAATCAGTACAAATGGGAGGTATGTGGTCTGTCATCTCACTGAATTATTTAGTGTGTGTATTTGAAGGATTACAATATTTTAAAAATCATCCTACACTGTCCTTATAGCTGAAGTCTCCCACATTTTGAGAATTGCTCATGATTTAAAAATCCTCTCATGTGTGGCCAGCCTAAACTGAAGGCTAGCAGACATTCTCTCTCAGTACCTGACACACTGACCTTGAAGTCAGTCAAAAATCCTCGCTGCTATATCCACCTGGGTATCATGGCCAAAATATAACAAAATAAACCACAATGACAGTGAGTGAGAAATATTATTGACTGTGGATTAATGAGCTGGGGACACTGATGTCTAGTGGGGTGACTACAATTTATAGAGATGACCTAAAAAAAAAAAACTGTGGTTGGGTTGTTACCTAATGCACAATCTAAGCTAGTTGCAATGAAGCGATGTGAGTTCTGAGGTTCGATAGCCCTCTTCTGAGGAAATGATGTGCCAGACTAGCCAGAGGGACAGGTCTGTAAAAGGACTGTGACCTTACGATGAGACAAGTCCATAGAAGAGAACAGAAAACCCAAATGAAGCGTTTCAGGCAGGTTTGTAGTACAGACCGGTAGTTAGTAAAAATGCTACTCACCCTCCATGGTGTCTTCTGTAGCTATAGGCACATAGATAACTGCACTTTAAGTTGAAACTGGGGAAGACTCCATCATGTTAAGAGGTGAGTTAGTTTAGTGAGGTTAGAATAGTATCCAGGTCTTCATTAAAATGGATGTTTTGTGCTCCTCGTCAGCCGTGATGATTTTCAGGTGGTATTAATTTTTTCCTCATAAACCCTGTTGCATCCTCTCGGAAAATGTCTGGTATGTTTATGCATTTTTACCTCTGCCAAGGGAGGAGGTAATGTTTTCGGTAGCGCTGGTTGGTTGGTTGGTTGGTTGGTTGGTTTGTCTGTTACCAACAAAACTCAAAAAGTTATGAACGAATTTTGATGAAATTTTCAGGAAAGGTGTGTAATGGCACGGGGAGCAGATGATTCAGTTTTGTTGATAATCTGACAGTGTATACCTCCACCAAGGGCTTTGTTTTTGTGCATTATACAAAAACTACTGAATGGATTTGGATGAAAGTTTCACTAGAGGTGGTTCTAGGCCTACAGACGAACCCATTACATTTTGGTAATGATCGAAGAATGCATACCTCCACCAAGGCTCTTATCTTCTCACAGAGTGTTTCCAACAATACTCCAAAATTACTGGATGCATATGGATGAAATTTTCACCAGAGGTGCTTCTTGAGCTAAAAAGGAATCCATTACATTTTGGTGAGGATCCAAGAATGCATACCTCTGCCAAGGCTGTTATCTTCTCACACAGTGTTAGCAACAATACTCAAAAAGTATTGAATGGATTTGGATGAAATTTTCACCAGAGGTGGTTCTTGGGCAACAGACAAATCCATTACATTTGGGTGATGATCTGAGAATGCATACCTCAGCCAAGGCACTTCACAGTGTGTTAGAAGAAGAAGAAGAAGAAGAAGCCAACTTTATTGTCATTCAGTCTATACAGTCTATTCAGTCTATTCCTCCTTTTTTGATGGGTATTAAGGTCATGTCTTACAACTGTCGTGGCCTTAAATTGGGGCAAAATGCTGGGGAGAAAGCTCGCCGGTTAGTTATTGACAATCTATTGAACAATTGTGATATTTTGTGCCTTCAGGAGACGTTTCTTTCAAAACAAGACTTGGATCGTTTGAACTGTCTTAACCCTGATTTCCATGGTGCTGGGGAGTCTACAACTGACCTCAGCAAGGGAATTATCAGGGGGAGGATACCTGGAGGTGTGGCTATTCTCTGGAGAAAGAAGCTGGACTCCTTGATAAAAGTGGTCCGACTTGGTGTAGATTGGTGTATTGGTGTGCAGTTTAATTGTAATGATAAGGAATTCCTTATTATCAATGTATATACGCCATTTGAATGTCAACAGAATGAGGATGAATATTTAAATAAGCTTGCCTTTATCAATTCTTATATGCAAGACTATAATAATACCTGTATTTTTATTATGGGGGACTTGAATGCAGACATATCTGACACTGACTCCTTATTTGCAAAACATATGTATCATTTTTGCTATGAGAACAACTTAATCTTGTCAAGTAAGGTACTAATGCCTCCTGATAGTTATACCTATATAAGTGAGGCTTGGCACACTACGTCCTGGCTCGATCATTGCATCAGCACGGGTGATGCACATGCTTCTTTGGGTGGCATGAGTATTTATTATGGGTTAGCAATGTCTGATCATATACCGTTTGAGATGATAATTAATGTTGACTGTCTACCTGCACTTTATCAAAATGTCAGTCAGGATGAGGTGGGAAAATTAGACTGGGACACTCTTTCTGAGGAAGAAATTGAAGAATATTGTGGTCGTACAGATAAATCCTTGAGTAAAATATGTCTTCCTAGAGATGCTGTAATGTGCAGCGATGTGAACTGCAGCATTATTGAACATAAGAAGGACCTTTGTAGTCTGTACAATGCTATAGTTAACTCCCTGTATAAGGACAGCAAGCCTTATTACAAGAAAATACGTAAAACACATAAGGTTAGACCTGGCTGGAATGAGGCCGTAGCTGTGCCTTATTCTGAAGCTCGGGAAGCATATAAAGCATGGGTGGTGGCTGGGAGACCCAGACAAGGGCCAGAATTTGAGATGAAGAAATGTACAAATGCTAAGTTTAAGTATGCTATTCGTCATATCTCTAAAAATGAGCAGCTTATGAGAAGTAATTCCCTGGCCAAGAAATTGTTAGATAAGAATGTCACAGAATTTTGGAAGGAGCTTAGACGGATTAGTAACAGTAAAACGCCTTTGGCCTGTACTTTGGAAGGCATTTCAGGTACAGAAAATATTGTGGATCTTTGGCGGCAACACTTTTACTCATTATTTAATTCAACTAAGGATGAAACTTACAAGGTAGGGAAAGTAGAAAGGGACGATTCGCTCCTGATTGACACTCATGCAGTGATCAAAGCCATTAGAGAGCTATCAGATAACAAAGCGAGTGGTTTACACTGTATTTCTGCTGAGCATCTTAAATACGCTAGCTCAAGAATTGCTCCTCTTCTTGCAATCTGTTTCACCAGCTTCATGATTCATGGGATGTTACCAGAATCATTATTGTCTGTTGTGTTGGTACCAGTCATTAAAGATAAAGCTGGCAAGCTGTGTAGCCTGGATAATTACAGACCCATAGCTTTAGCCAATATAATATCTAAAGTACTGGAAAAAAATCATGTTTGAAAAATTAAATGTATTCATCAGATCTACTGATCATCAATTTGGATTCAAACCCCATCATGAAACAGATCTGTGCATATATGCCTTAAAAGAAATTATAAATAAGTACAGAAATCAAAATTCTTCAGTTTTTCTGTGCTTTATTGACGCCTCCAAGGCGTTTGATCGTGTTAATCACAGGATACTGTTTAGAAAAATGATTGACAGGGGGGTTCCCAAGTACTTAGTACGTATCCTGATTTACTGGTACGCACATCAGAAGATGCTGGTGAAATGGGGGAAGAGTCATTCATCACCATTTGGTGTGAGCAGTGGTGTCAGACAGGGCAGTATATTGTCCCCTATTCTATTTAATCTTTACATGGATGAGTTGTCAAAGCAACTGAATGCCTGTAAAACTGGGTGTTTAATAGGGAATAAGTTAGTGAATCATTTTATGTATGCTGATGATCTAGTTATTCTCAGTCCAAGTAGTGCTGGTCTTCAGGAGTTATTAAGAGTGTGTAGTGCTTATGGAGAGGAAAATGACATAAAATATAATACAAATAAGAGTTGTGTGCTGATCTGCCGCACTAAAGAAGATTTGTTAATGAAATTCCCTGTCTTTGAATTGGCAGGCAGGGAATTAATTGTCAGGGATAAAATTAAATATCTGGGACATGTTATTAATGATAGAATGACTGATGATGATGATATTTTCAGACAACGCTGCAAAATCTACATGCAAGCAAATATTCTTGCACGCAGATTTGGTTTTTGTTCAGATGAGGTGAAACTGGTTCTTTTTAAAACCTATTGTACACCTTTATACACTGCTCATTTATGGATAAATTATAGGAAACTAAGTATGCAGAAATTACAGGTTGCCTACAATGATGCCTTAAGAATTTTACTTAAAAAGCCTCGATGGTGCAGTGCCTCCGAGTTATTTGTCTCATCACGTGTAAATACTCTGCATGCAGTAATAAGGAATTTTATGTATAAATTCATCTGTCGGCTTGATGTATCTAGAAATGAAATCATTCAAGTCATGTCTAGCATTAAGCTCAGTTCTATTCGTTGTCAGTCACAGTTTAGAAGGCACTGGTACAGTAGTCTTTTTAAGTCTTTTTAAAGTCTGTACTGTCTTTGTACTTCTTTAAGCAGTTATGTCTTAGTGTTTCTTGTAACTTTTTGATTGTTTCAACTGTCTTGTTTTTTTACTTTACTTGTTTATTTTTCTCTTGATGGACCTTGAGTCTGCAATAAAGTCTTTGATTGATTGATTGATTGATTGATTGATTATACAGCCAATCATGTACAGCAGTCCCTCCAGGATTTTGCAACGTTGCGATCGCGTCAATTCACACAAAATCAGCCAATCAGTGCAACAATTATGCAACCCTGCAACTTTGTCCAATCACCGCAACTTTCCCGCAATTTTGGCCAATCCGTCAACTTCTTTGATTTGAGCGATAATCTGGTGGGTTGGATTCTGGATTTCTTAACCACCAGGACACAGAGAGTAAGGGTCAATGGTACATTGTCTGACCAAAAGTGCTCTTCTACTGGCTCTCCTCAGGGGGGGGTGTTGTCACCACTACTCTTCATCCTGTACACAAACATGTGTCGGAGCAGACATGACAACAGACACATTATAAAGTATGCTGATGATTCAGTTATTGTCAGTCTCCTCCAGGATGGTGAGAGTGGCCACGGCCCAGTAGTTGATGATTTTGTTCACTGGCGTGAGGATCCTACCTGCAGCTGAATACGACAAAAACTAAAGATATGATTATTGACTTTAGTATGAAAACTCCCAGGCACAAAGTCACCGTACTAAAAGGCCAGACCACTGAATGTGTACAATCCTACAAATATCTTGGGACGATTATTGATAGCAATTTAAACTTTGAAGAGAACTGTGAAAGGGTGTGCAAAAAGGGTCAGCAACATTTGCATTGTTTAAGGAAACTTGCACGCTTCCAAACTGACCAAACCATAATGACAATGTTTTATCGGGCTTTTATTGAATCTGTTTTATACTTTTCTTTAGTGTCATGGTTTGGTCAGATAAAACTGAAACAGAGGAAATCGTTGGATCAGGTAGTTAGATGGTCCAGTTGTTTGCTTGGTGAGTCACAGCTGAGCCTGACATCCCTGTACACCAGACAGGTACAGAGGATTGCTACCTCCATTTTAAATGATGACTCCCACCCTTTTCACTGCCAATTTCAGCTTCTTCCCTCAAGATGGAGGTCTGCTGTCCCAAAAAGTAAAACCCAGCGCTATAAAAACAGCTTTGTTCCTGCTGCTGTCAAAGAGCTGAACAAGTTGTAACAATATATTGCACATAATTTAGGTACCTATTTATTAACTCCATTTTATATTTACTTATTTTTGTAGGATTTTTATTTGGGTTCTAAATCTTTTATTGGGTTTTAGACCTTTGAGTTTTTAACCGCTTTGACTAGTCTTTAACTTTTTAATATGACCCTTCTCTCTTATCTCTGGTTTTTCTCTCATCTCTTTTTCTTTATATCCTGATTGATGGAGCCTTGAGTATTTTTATCATGGTTATAGTCAGCTTCATGCCTGTGTTTGTGTTTATGTTAAATGTAATTGTGGTTTGTAAATATGGATGTCACCAGACTGCAAAATAAATCTGCCTACGGGTACAAATAAAGTAACCTGAACCTGAACCTGAACTTCTGCCAATTTCACCAGATTTTGTCTCTCATTGGCACCCAAACGCTCATTCTAACCAAACAAATGCGTTACTGCACTATTCACTTCCGTGTTTACAGTGAGTATTAACCAAACACATCAGCAAAAACAGAGTGTGTGACTTAAAAAAAAAAACACTCACCGGCGAGCTTTCCAACACCGTCCCTTCCTCCGTCTCCCCAGCCTGCCGGTGGACGTCTAGCCACATTTCCGTCCTGACTGAGTGTACAAAGCTCTGGATTTGTGTTGAAAAATGTCCACCTGCCCGTGGACGTCTAGCCACATTTCCGTCCTGACTGAGTGTACAAAGCTCTGGATTTGTGTTGAAAAATGTCCACCTGTCCCAAAAGCACCCCGTTGCGGGAGCACGCGTGAGGTCAGACGCCATAAAACCACAAACAAAGCCAGCAAATCTAACACTACAGCCAGTGTTTGAACATTTTATACATCCGTAGAAGTCAATTCATTTCTACATCTTGTCAATGAGCTTCAAAGCTGTGAATCTCTGGTCTGGGCACGGACAAACACCCCCCCGCCCCCTTCTCCCTTGCCCGCCGTAAATGAAAGATGTGTGTCAAGACACGCAGCAAACAGACAGGTAGGAGTTAGACACGGAAAGAGAGAGAATATTGCCTGTAATTTTTTTTTTTTTAAGAAAAATACAGTCTCCAATAGACAATACAGAGCAACAGAATAAATATTTTATTTTTCCTCTCCGCTCAGTACCAAGTGGTTGGAGACTGCAGGGAGTTTTCAAATGAAGGTGCTGCCAGTAATTTCCAAATCTCTGCTTTTTAACATGCATTCAATGCAATTCAGCAGTTGTAATGGATATTGTGTTAAAGTCTGTATTTGCTGTTGCACAAGAGTTTTTCTGTATAGCAGAAGTTTCTGCTTAATTTATAAATCACTGCAATAGGAAATTTTTGACAATCCTGTAATTTTTTTTGTATTGTTATATAGAATATCACTGCAGTAAACTGGAAAAAAACATCTGCATTAAAATTTGTAATTCTTCCCACAACTTTTAGTGCAAAAAAAATTCTCAAATTATCGCAACTTTTATCACAACTTTTTACAAAAGCTCCCACGAATTCAGGCATTTTGGGCCGCAACAATCATAAAAACATCCCGCGAAATCCTGAAATAGTAGAACAAAATTACATTTCTCCTAGCTACAATGTTAATTACATGTAGGATCAGAGGGGTCGCTGCCATAAACAACTTCTCCTTCCCCCATTCTATTACACTGAGCACCAAGCTAGAAGGCGGGAAGTACCATTTTTTATATGGTCTTTGGTATGACCTGGCTGGGACTTGAACCCCCAACCTCCCAGTTGTGGGACAGATGCTCTATCAACTAGGCCACCTAGCAACAACACTCTGGTTAGCAGCAATACTCCAATACTAATGGACAGACTTTGATGCAATTTTCACCAGAAGTGGCTCTAGGCCTACACACAAACCCATTACATTTTGGAGGTGATCCATGACAGACAGAAAGAGACTTGGCGGAGGTATGCACTCTGAGTACTTTTCTAGTTATTATTTTTTTTCCTGTTGCCTATTGAAACTAACTGCCATATTTCAATTGAAAACTGTGTTTCTTCCTCTCCCCTGGTAAACCTGTACATCATTTTTGGCTGCCATAACTTCTCGTGTTTAGTTTGAAAGTTTGAATCTTTCTGAAAATTGTTTTCATACTCAAAATGAACCGGACCAAGGTTCAGTTTGATCCAGACCAAGACCACCTCTTTTTGCTGGACCAAATTTCAGCTCTTTGGTCTGGACCGTGGTTTGGGGGAGGTTTCACATCGAAAATTTGGATCCAAATCAAAATGAAAAATCCAAAAGTATATGGACCAAATGGACTAGGTATGCAAGCATCATAACTATTTGGTTGCAATATTATATAAAAAATTGCTTTTGCAAGTACTTTTATATTTCTGTCATTTTCCATTTCATATTTTAATCATTATTTTTAAAAGCCCATAACATACCTCTTTTCCACAAGTTGATTCAGTTCCAGAGGTATAATAAATGAAATGTGTGTGACATGCTTTGGTCAAAACACCACAAGATAATGTTATTGTCTGATTACATCAATATCAGAAACGTGCCTTACATTTCAGCAGCTCAAGTGCTTTACATACTGTATAAGATGAAAAACAAGTCCTAGAAACCCACATATAACAATTATGAAGCAAATGGGGATTTTCTGATCATGATCTTTTTGTCCCCAATTCTGATTCAAGTCACATAAGATTGAGGATTAAGTTGGGTTAAGGATCGGGCAGAGTCTTAACTGCCATCTTTGCACAGTTCCCACGAGCCTCCTGGAAACAGTCACATCAAGCATGCCAAAAGGAAATTTTGAAGTGATCTACAAGAACAGTGGGTCTACTCACTAATGAGTCCTTTTTTTGGACATTTTTAGGTCTGTTTTTTTTTTTTTTTTTTTGGTGGGGGTGTGTGTGCTATGGTCTTAAACTTTTGATCAGCTGATGAACAGCCTAATCTCTAGTTTTTGTCTTTTGCTCCTGTTTCTTCTGTTTCTTACGATCCACCAGCATGAAATGGGAATACTCGTAATTTTTGCCCCCATCTTAAGATTTTGTTCAGGAGTGTATTTCTGTGGGCAACATCACAAACTTTGTAAAAGCACATATTGATTTTGACAGATTACAGAATAAAAAATATCAGAAATACTTGATCGTTCATGTGGAAGTAACAGCTTATGAATTCTTTTAATGAAGTGAAATATTTTTATATTAGTAATAATACAATTAAATATGGTACATGAACTATCTTTATTCATTTTGGTTAATAAATTTGTTATGTCTTAACAAAGTGAGACTTGAGCCATACTGTGCCAAGCAACGAATTGAACTTTATTGAGAGTTTGCCTCAATATACACACTGACCGTAGCCCGCCTGACGTCACCACGTCAACTGCCTGGCAGCAGCTATGGCAAGCCCCAAGGGCCAAAGCCCCACACATTATCCCCCCCTTTACAAAGCATGAGAACATAAACCAAAATACCCCCCCCCAAAAAAAAAAAATAGCAAGAGAACCCCTTTTTCAACATAAAACATTCAGTAAACCACACACAAACTAATAAAACCTACTGGACTAAATGGACACCTGGGTTGACTACCAGCATGTCCCCCGTGTTGGGATGAATTATTCTGCCACCCAAGACCAACAAGCATCAGCTAAGGCTAAGCCTACAACAAAGTCATCAAGGTGTCTGGGCCTCTGACGCGTCCTAGCCGAGCACCTCACAGGCGGAGGACCTGCTCCAGGCTCCATCGGCTGCACCTGAGTGTCCCCCAAGACCCCATCAGTCAAGTCGCAACCCTCATCAGTCTCATCCGCTGCAGCTCCCGAACCCTGGGCCAACAACAACTTCCTGAGGCAGCTGAAATGCCACCGTGACCTGTCCAAGAGCCAGAACGTGTCCGAGCCCAGCCACTTCACAATCTGCAGTGGTCCTGTCCAGAAAGGTTGCAGCTTATGCGTACGGTTGGGGTGCTTGATCCTGACCCAGTCTGACACATCGAGTCCGTGAGCCCTCGCACTGTGCTTTTTGTCGAAACGTTGTTTCATTATCTGCTGCTGAGCAACGACCCGGTCTTGTGATGGTTCTGTGTCCACCGGAGGAGAGGCCGCGGGAGCCGCAGCTGGTCCAAAGGCAGATGTAATTCACGCCCCAGCATGAGCACCCCTTGCCGGGGAGCACCCTGTCATGGCGTGGGCTGTCACCCTATAGAGGAGGAGCATGTTCTGAAGGCCGTCAGAGAATGTGAAGCCGTTCGCCAGATGGGCCTGCAGACCATTTTTCAGTGTTTTATTGAAGCGTTCCACACCCCCATTAGCGTGTGGATGATAGAACGTGGTCCTAATGTGCTCCACGCCCCTTTCTCCCCAAACTTCCTCAAACCCCCCAGAGGTGAATTGGGGCCTGTTGTCCGGCTTGATAGTGTCCAGAACCTCCCACCTGGCGAACAGCGATGAGGGGAAGCCAGTGACCACGTCCGTTGTGACCAAACCAGAGGGCAACACTTCTGGCCATTTTGAAAACAGATCATAAGCCACCAGTAGAAAACGGCTGTTTGTGGGGGCTGTGTGTAGTTCGCCACAGATGTCCAAGTGGACGTGTTTCCAAGGGCTCTTTGGGTATTGTAACAGGCGCAGAGGTGAAGGAGGTGGCACTCCGGTCTTCCCACCTTCCAAGCACAGTACACAGTTTCTTAACCATAGTCTCAATGTCCCTGTCAATGCCGGGCCACCAAACCGAATCTCTGCAATGTTGATTCACCCTGACCACCCCAGATGGTCCTCATGAAGCATAGCCAAGACGCGTGATCTCAGCGGCACCAGAATCAATGTGCAGTGTCCTCTCGCCACACACACATCATTCCAGCAACTCAGTTCATCCCCAAACCCGTGAAAAGGTGCCAAGTCACCCTGCAATTTTGTGAGCCAACCCCCTCTGATGATAGAGCAAAGTTGCGACAACACCGGGCCCCGTTCTGACTCCACCTGGAGTTCCTGGACTGACACCATGTTCTGGAGAGGCTCGTGGAACATATTGATCAGATCCGCCTCCAAAGAATTGTTGTCGTTTGGCTGTTGCACAGGACAGGAGGTCTGCCACTATGTTCTCTTTGCCAGGGGTAAACTGAGTAGTGAAGTTGTAGGCCCACTGCCGCTCTTTCCACCTGTGGATCCACATGATCCTGTGTCCCAAACCAGTCGTCTCCAGCAGCGTCATCAGCGCCTGGTGGTCTGTGCGTAGGGTAAAATGGCGTCCATAGAGGTAGATGTGCCACCGTTCGCAAACACATGTGAGCGCCTCTCTCTCACCCACGGTGTACTTCTGTTCAAGCTGACGTGAGAGACCCCAACGCAAATGCTACTGGGAGTTCCGTACCATTTTGCACTTGAGACCTAACTGCCCCCACTGCTGAACCAGGCGTGTTACAAGTTACAAAAGTGGGCCACTTGGGGTTTACAATGTGCCAACACCAGCAGGGAGGTGAGCTGAGATTTCAGTTTAGCGACCGCCGCTGAGCAGGCCAGGGTCCATTGCCACGGAGCGTCTTGCTTCAGGAGAGCTTGGAGAGGTTCAATAGTCTCTGAATAATGGGAAATGAAACACCCATAGAAGTTCACTATGCCCAGAAACAAGGAAATTTGCGCAGGCGTTGTGGGGTCAGGAAGACGCAGGACTGCCTCCACGTTCGAGTGCAGGGCGCTCAGGCCCTCAGCTGATAGCTGAAACCCAACAAACTCAATCGATTCTGCTGCAAAGATGCACTTTTCTCTGTTCAGTGTAACCCCATGTTCCAGCAGCACCTCCATTACTCGTTCCAAGTGTTCATCATGTGCCACCCGTGATGCGCCGTGAACCACGATGTTGTCCAGGTACACCACCACACCCCTGAGGCCAGCAAGGATCATAGACATGATTTTTTGACAACAGCTTGGTGCCAAACTCAAGCCAAAAGGCATGCGGGTGTACCTAAAAATGCCCATGTGGGTCACGAACACCATCAGGTTGTGGCTGGCTGGGTATAGGGGCCCTTTTTTTTTTTTCTTGTTACTTATTTGTACCCGTAGGTAGACTTGGTTTGCAGTCTGGTGACAAGCCACCGGCTGCTGGTCGCTGCGTGCGCAAGCGCCCTAAACCTACATGTTTTTGGTGTGCGGGAGGAAACCGGAGAAATCCCGGAGTAAACCCGCGCAACACGGGGAGAACATGCAAACTCCACACAGCTCACTGTTGGTCGGGGGCTGGGATCGAACCCACGATCTCATGATCCCCGCGATCCCCCGGCCGAGGGTAAAACTGTGCTGCCACAGTGCTAAACCACTGCACCACCGTGTACAGCAGTGGTATCTACAGAAGCACTTGTAGATAACCTTGGCGGAGGTCCAGTTTCGAAAACACTGTGGAGCCACTGAACATTGCAGTGAGTTCCTCCATCATGGGCAGTGGGTATTTATTTGTCAGGGATGATCACTTTATTAACCATCCTGAGGTCGATGCACGGTCGGATGCTGCCTGTCTTCTTCTTGGCCACTACGAGATCCATGGCAAGGCATCCACTTTCTCGATAATGCCGGCTTTAAGCAACATATTTAATTCCACTGTAACATTGTCCCTCAGGGCGAGGGGAAGCCACCACAGTGGTTGGATTTTGGGCATCACACCAGGGTCAGTGATCAGGTGGTGGTTGAAAGCCTTCATGCAACGCAAGCCTGCAAACAACGCTGGCCAGCGAACATGCCACTCGAGAGAAACAGTCCACACCTTTGAGCTCGCTGGGTCCGTGATGGAGAATCCAAACTCTCCCAATAAGTCAATACCCAACAAGTCAGCATGGCGCGAAACCTGGAAGGTAAACGCAGGAATATTCCTTGACCCACACACTACTGAGAAACTGACCGCACCCACCATGCCAATCTTAGTGTGCCCATAGCCAGACATTTTCACAGCACCCGCCTTAATAGGTTTATTTGGGAAAAGTTTTCTTACCGTGGACAGGCTTAGTATAGATTTACCAGTGCCCGAATCCACCATGAGCGGCACATCAACGCCGTTGAGCTGTAAAACGTACCACTTCAGCGGCCAATTCTCGGCATCTGCTACACACACCAAAACGATGCCCACGAATCCTGAGTCCATTGGCTTGCTGGCGTTGGTGCAAACCCTAGCCAGGTGATTAGCATGACTGCAGTTGTAGCACTTTTTCACTTTAGTGGGGGAAGTGGACGAGCCTGCCCGGTGGCGAGGGGAGTTACAGCCGCCACACAGTTCCCGAGTTTCTGCTCCTGCCCATGCCGCGATCCACCGCTTTTTGGGGGTCCCCCCCGAGGAATTAGCTGAGTTGCTAGTGGCCTGACGTGGAGAGGACGCTTGGGCGGCTAGGTTTTCCTTAGCCAGTACTTGCAAACCTAGCTTGGTAGCGGACTCGATTTGGCTAGTCATCTGCATTACTTGGCTCAATGTGAAGTCATCCTTAGTTAGCAGTAATTTCTCCTTTAGCCACTCGTTGCTCGTGCTATATGCTAGCTTATCACAGATTAGCTTTTCTTCAACAGGCCCAAAGGCGCACGTGCTCGCCAGGTTACGGAGCTCCATAAGAAAGTGCTGAGTGGACTCACCCGCTTGCTGACAGTGGTCAAAGAATCTGTATCTTCATGCCATGATGTTACACTGTTCAACAAAAAATTTGTCCATCCTGCCCAAGCACTCGTCCAAAGAGTCCATGCTACCCATCTCGTGAAACACACGCTGACCTTCCTTACCGAGGCAGTGGAATAGCATGCTCTTCCGTCTCTTTTCATCGGCACCGCCCAAGCCAGCAGTGACGATGTAGTTATCAAATGCCTCCAACCAGCGGCGCCACGGTGTAGCTGGCACACCCGGTGACTCTAAGAACGGAGGAGGTGGTCTTGTGCACGTGCCCATGGTTTAATCCGACGTTGCCAAATGTTATGTCTTAACAAAGCGAGACGTGAGCCATACTGTGCCAAGCAACGAACTGAACTTTGAGAGTTTGCCTCAATATACACACTGGCCATTGTTATAATAAATAAACAGTGAAGATTAGTTAGTTAGATACTACACAAAGTGCTTGCATATACATCAGTTACTTGCAAATACGCAGGCTCTGCACTCATGCACACACACACAAGCTTTACAGGGGAGTCTCTGTTCCTGCTTCAATATATGGGCATGATGAGAGACAGGAACCAAAAGGATAGAAGCCATGAAAGCAAGGAGACCCTGGGAGCCATCTGGATGCCAAGAGGACAGTTTGGGCAATGGACATGTATTGTTGGAAAGTTACTAGGAATCTCCCAGTAACTTGCCTATATGTAGCTGTGAATTCTTTTGTGCTGGGTCTTTCACCAGAGGACAGGGTGAAGGACCCACGGCCGTGTGCTCTGACTCTCTGCGTGTTTTAATAAAAAGATAAACTGAGGAATAGTATTTCTTCTGTGATTATTGATTGGTTATCTTAAAAGATTCTGCTAACTGTCCAAAATTAATTCTTTACAGTTTTGGTGGCGGACGCGGGCAGTTAGCCAACTTTACTGACAACGGACATCGGGACACAAGCTTTTGTCTGGGTGTCGTGGACAGGCCAGGGCCCTACTGATCAGAAGGTGAGCAGAACCTCTTCTAAAAATCTCTGTAGGATTGTCTGTGACATTCAGTCAAAGTAAGCCTTTTGTCCTGTTTTTCAAATTTTATTGAAAAAGCTTAACAAAAAGAAAATGTTATATTTTGTGGCTATTTTTTATAATTGTAAAAACACACAGGGAGTCAAAATTATGCATGCATTTACATGTTAGAGACAGATTAAAGAGCCACTTTTTATAGAGCAATAAGAAGAAAGTACTATATATTACAAAAATCTCAATTTTAATCAGCGAGTGAGTAACAAAAACATAAAGTACTATATATTGCAAGAATATCAATTTTAATCAATGATTGAGTAATATGTGGATGCTAATTATGGGAATTTAAGGAAAACATCTTAAGTCAAAAACTAGGTCTTAGGTCATCTTAGGTCAAACTCAAAAACTAGTGATATCTACAATATGAGCACCTCCTTTCTCAAAATGCACAGCAAAATATTAATCAAACCACTGACTCATCTCATTAATCTCTCCATTAGGTCTAGTACATTTCCATCTGGCTGGAAAAAAGCTGTCATCATACCAGTTCATAAATCAGGCAGTAAAGACGATATATGCAATTACCGCCCAATCTCTATCTTACCAGTCCTATCTAAGGTTCTTGAAAAAGTTGTAGCTACACAGCTGATAGACTACTTACAAGACAGTCAACTTCTTCAGTAAAGACGATATATGCAATTACCGCCCAATCTCTATCTTACCAGTCCTATCTAAGGTTCTTGAAAAAGTTGTAGCTACACAGCTGATAGACTACTTACAAGACAGTCAACTTCTTCATCCACATCAATTTGGTTTTAGACCAGGATACTCAACAGAAACAGCAAATTGTTGCCTTATTGAAAACGTCAAACAGTCCTTGGACAGGGGTAATGTGGTAGGAGCTGTTTTTCTAGATCTCAAAAAGGCTTTCGATACTGTAAACCACAGTTTGCTTTTATCCAAAATGGTATCTTTTAACTTCTCCCCAAATACATTAGAATGGTTTGCATCTTATCTCCAGAATAGAGAACAGTGTGTAAAAGTTCACCAGGATAAATCCTCATTTTTAAACAACCGCATGGGTATCCCACAAGGGTCCATTCTTGGTCCTTTACTTTTCAGCATTTTTATTAATGACTTGCCGTTACACTGCTCAGCTGCAACATGCCAACTTTATGCAGATGATGCAGTTATTTACACAGCTGCCAAGACTCCAGCACAGGCTGCAGATGTACTGTCTACAAGTATGGTTGATGTCCAAGAGTGGCTCCTCAAGAACCATCTATTGCTGAACCTTCAGAAAACAGTCTCAATGTGCTTTTCAATCAAAAAATGTAACCTGCAACATTTTAAAGTTAATATACATGATCATGACATCAGTTTAGCTACAGAATTCAAATACCTTGGCATTGTACTAGATCCTCAACTCAAATTTAATCTTCATATAAAGAAAATTTCAAAAACAGTAAAAAAAAATCTGAACTGCTTTAAATTAATTAGATATTACATACCTTACGAAGCAGCTGCACTGTATATGCATTCTATGGTTTTTTCTCATATATCATACTGTTTGACAGTCTGGGCTCAAGCAGCCCCTTCCACAATAAGACATATAGGTTCATTATATAATCAAACCCTAAAAATCTTGGACAAAAAGCCTATTAGGTGGCATCACTGTAATGTTTTAAAAAAATACAACCTATTGAGTTTTGAGAGCTTCATTGACCTCTGTCTTCTGAAATTAACGTTCAAATGTTTCCATAAATCAGCACCCGAGCCACTTGCTGGTTTCGTCCAAAGACAGGACAGCAGCAGAGCCACCAGGAGTTCTGTTAACAATAACTGTAAAATATTCCACCGCAGAACCACATTTGGACAAACAGCTTTCTCTATAAAGGGCAGTCACATCTGGAACACAATGCCAAATGAAATTAAAATAATAACGGACTTTAAAACATTCACTAAAAATGTTAAAAACTGGCTGAAAAATAAACAAGAATGTACTCATGTATGAATTATTTGTCTGCAAAGTGAGAGTGAATGAAGGGAAGGAATAAATGTGTTTGTTTATAGTGAGTGACGGAGGGAGGAAGGCCTGAAATAGGCAAATGTGAGTTATGTTATATGTGTTAAATGTGAGTCAGGCTGTTATATTTGTGTATTTATAATATTTATGTTAAAGGTGAGTCAGGCTGTTATATTTGTGTATTTATAATATTTATAATATTTATAATTGTGTATTTATAATTTTTCTGCATTGATGTATGTGGTTATTGTGTATATTTTTATCTTGATTCTTTTTTCTAAAGCCCATCCAGGGACAAGAGTTGCAAATTAGCTAATAGCTATACACTCTATGTGCAACACATCAGATTGATTGTCTTTGATTAATTGTCTATGTTTATTGCACTGTCCCTGTCAAATAAACTAATCTACTACTAAGTAAAAATAAATAGTGAGTGAATTGTGCCACCATAAGGAATACAGGTACATCTCAAAAAATTAGAATATCATGAAAAAGTTCAATATTTTTTGTCACTCATTTCAGAAAGTGAAATCCATATATTAAATACATTCATGACACAGACAGTGATATATTTCAAGTGTTTATTTTAATTTTGATGATTTCGGCTTACAGCCTATGGAAACCCCAAATTCAGTTTCTCAAAAAATTAGAATATTACATAAAATTAATTTTAAAAAATTGTTTTTTAATAGAAATGTTGGCCCACTGAAAAGTATGTCCATGTACACACTTATACTTGGTCAGGGCAAATTTTGGATTAATTACAGTATCAATGTGGCGTGGCATGGAGGTGATCAGCCTGTGGCACTGCCGAGGTGTTATGAAGGCCCAGGTTGCTTTGATAGTGACCTTCAGCTCATCTGCATTGTTGGGTCTGGTGTATTTCATCTTCCTCTTGACAATACTCTATAGATTCTCTATGGGGTTTAGGTCAGGAGAGTTTGCTGGCCAATCAAGCACAGAGTGTCACGGTGGCCCTCACAAGCCACCATAAGACGCCAGCAGTCACCGGTGAGTTGCAGTGATGTTTATTGGGGAGTGAAGGAACAGGGAAAAATACACACGACAGTGCAGGTAGGATAATCACAAGGAACTTACAATCAGACGGTGAGAACTTCACGGGGATTAACAGGAGGTATAACAGGAGGTATAACAATCGGTAGCTTACCGGGAAGTATAACCGACCGAAGTATAACAGAAGGTATCTCAACAGGAAGTATAACAGAGACTGCTGCATCGGGGTGCATTCAGCGCCCGCTTTTAACACCGGTCACTAATGACCCCGAATGCAGCACAGCTGTGGACTTTGACAGCAGGGAGCTCCACCGGGCGCTGTCACAATAAGAGCCGAGGAGCTAGAAGGAACCCACTGCTGTCAAAGCCTGGAAATGATGATATAGGATCCGAGTGCGGACGGAACCGGCACTCGGATTGTAACAGTACCTCACCCTCGAGGCCGAGCTCCCGAACGGCCAAATAACACCCAAGCCCCCCACCCCTAGGGTGGGTGGATGGGACGCCGGCAGGAGGGAGAGAGTCAAACAAGAAAAAAAACCACATAGTACTCCATAACGAGTGGATAACGCAAAGACAGGACCCAAAAGGCAATACACGCATCCACAGTTACAAAACAGAACATGGGTATTGGACCAAGGGGAAGAAAAACACAAATTACAGGCTAAGGGGAAAAAGGGTGAGATACAAAATCACAGATATCAGGCCCCCCCGCACATCCCAAGAGTTACAGACATGACCACAATGAAAAAACCCGGGATGACTGCAGTCCTGGCTCTGAGGCATGGAGGCTGAAAGTTCGGGGGGGCCACCCAGCACCAAACGGCCACAATGCAGGAAGGGGGAAAAAGGACAGTTCGGGCGGCCTACCCCAGTCCCATGCCCGGAAACAGTAAATTTCAGGCGGCCGGACCAGGTCACCAAACAGGGGGTCCAATGGGTCTGGTGGCCGGCCCAGAGAGCCAAATGGGCGCGGCAGTCCTTCAGGCGGCCGACCCGCATCGCTTGCCCACCAGAACCGTAGGGGGGAAGTGGCCGGCGGTCTCGCTGGAGAAGGAGAAGACAAGGGAGAACTGGGCGGAGCGTTCGGAACCCCAGCGGCCCCAGGTGGAGATGGGTTGCGCTCTTCAGGAGAGCGAGGAGGGTGACGATGGTGATGATAGTTAAGATGGAGATGAGCCCGTCCAGTATCCGGTGGCAGGGGATCTGCAGCTCCCTCACCGAACCTGGAAACTGCTGGTGCCGCACCCTCGTCAGACCCCGATTGGGTCGCGGTTGCTCCCGCGAAGGACCCCAATTGGGTCTCGGTTGCGTCCGCGTCGGACCCCGATTGGGTAGGCACCGCACCAGGACCGACCTCCAACCCCGAACCCGGAACCTCTGGCACAGCGGGCGAATTCAGATCCGTGCCGACGACCCTGGGAGAAGGCTCGGGAGAGAGAAAAGAACCGGGATCAGGATCACCGGCAGCGCCAGAACCCGGCGAGACATGCTCGGATGTAGCGGGTGGCCGCACCCGGCTCGCCTCCCCAAGAGACAGGCAAAAATGCTCTAAGATGGAGTAAAGAAAGACAAAACAGAGCACTTGCCTGATCTCGAGTTCTGACGCCGTCCAGGACTTCGACGATCCGGGCTCTGACGGCAGGAGGTCGTCTTCAGGCTCCCACTCAGCTACAGCGGGCTCCGCAGCTGGCATGATGGTGCATGCAGCTCCTGGATCCTCCGGCACCGAAGCCCACGCCGATGGCCCGCACGGTGTGGTGGCAGGGGACCCTTGACCCGCTGGACCGGACCGCTCGTCCTTGGAGACCCGGGGACGCTTCCTCGTCGGCGCAGGTTCCACGCTGCAGTCCACCCTCCTCCTCCGCCCACGACGTGGCTGCGGAACCGGAACCAGGCTCTCCAGAACCGCAGGCCCCCTCCTCATCCAGCGACGTTGGCCTGGCGTCGAGGACCACTCAGCGGAGGGAGACACAGAGGATGCGGGGTTAATAATTTCAGCCACAGCAGGTGGTGGGAGCTCGGGGAGCTGCGAACCCCGAACTCCACCTCCAGGAGTCTGACAGAGCAAATCACAATAACAAGAGTGTGAATGAACTTGGACTTGCCTGTCTCCTGAAGGCTGAGTGGTGCCTGCTGTGGTTGACGTTGCTTCTCCCTTTCCCTGCCGGATGGTGACAGAGGACCCCCTGGGAGGACGATGGGGAGCCGCTCGAGAAGGTTCCGGGACGGGACTCGCCGAAACGGGACTCCTGAGACACACAGCAGCCGGGATAGGCGACGAGGAGGAGGGGGCGACAGCCGTGATGAGCCGGGCATGGGACGCTGACAGGAGAGTGGAAGAAGATGGCCCGGGGGGAGAAACTGCGGGAATTCCCCTCTGACGAAGCGCAGGGGTGGCAGCTGTGGGGGGGGGTTGAGCCCTTGCAGCGGCCCAGAACAGGATCTGGACGGGGTTCTCGCTGAGGTTGACCGGGCGGATGAACAGCGGAGCGAGCAGCTGTCGCTCGGCCTCGGATCTTAACAGCAGTCAGCTGCAGCTCCTCCGGGGGAATTCCAAGTGACGTCATGCCCGATGGGGAAAGACCTCTGGATGGTGCGAACTCCCGGGCCGGAATGGAGGCAGGAGTGGGATCCCGAAGCAAGGGGTGACATCTCCTCCTCTTTGGCTTCCTGCCGGGATTTCCCTCCAACCCACGGAGTATCTCACGCTGTACGGCGATGTCTTTTCTCCTTGCGCTGACTTCGGGGTGGTTGGTGTAGCAAGGAAGATCGTCCAGGAGAACCTCAGCGTAGTCTAGGTGCCAGCGAATTTGGTTTGGGTCGTCGTAGAGGCTAGCGGTGAAGAGCGTCCCGTCGACGTACTCCAGGGCGCTGGCTAGCTCATTACCCAGGCGCCGAGCGCGGCTCCTGGGAGACGGCATGCTCCCAGAGTTGACACCCAGACTGGGAAGAACAAAGTCCAATACTGCAAAAACTCATGGTGAACGGAGTCTCGGCGCGACGCCCCTCTCCGGACGTTCTGGCAGCAGTCTACTGTCACGGTGGCTCTCACGAGCCACCATAAGATGTCAGCAGTCACTGGTGAGTTGCAGTGATGTTTATTGGGGAGTGAAGGAACAGGGAAAAATACACACGACAGTGCAGGTAGGATAATCACAAGGAACTTACAATCAGACGGTGAGAACTTCACGGGGATAAACAGGAGGTATAATAGGAGGTATAACAATCGGTAGCTTACCGGGAAGTATAACCGACCGAAGTATAACAGAAGGTATCTCAACAGGAAGTATAACAGAGACTGCTGCATCGGGGTGCGTTCAGCGCCCGCTTTTAACACCGGTCACTAATGACCCCGAATGCAGCACAGCTGTGGACTTTGACAGCAGGGAGCTCCACCGGGCGCTGTCACAATAAGAGCCCGAGGAGCTAGAAGGAACCCACTGCTGTCAAAGCCTGGAAATGATGATATAGGATCCGAGTGCGGACGGAACCGGCACTCAGGTTGTAACACAGAGATGCCATGGTCATTAAACCAGGTTTTGATGCTTTTGGCAGTGTGGGTGAGTGCCAAGTCCTGCTGGAAAATGAAATCAGCTTTTCCATAAAGCTTTTCAGCAGAGAGCATGAAGTGATCTAAAATTTCCTAGTAGACGACTGGGCTGACATTGATCTTGATAAACACAGTGGACCAACACCAGCAGAAGACGTCTGTTAAGATAAAAGTAAATTTTGCATTTCATTTGGAAATCAAAGTCCCAGAGTCTGGAGAAAGAGTGGAGAGGCACAGAATCTAAGTTTCTTGAGGTTTAGGTTGACGTTTCCACAGTCAGTGATGATTTGAGGAACCACATCATAAGCTGGTGTTTTTCCACTGTGTTTTATCAAGACCAAAGTCAGCTCAGTCATCTACTATGACATTTTAGATCACTTCATGCTTCCCTCTGCTGACAAGCTTTATGGAAAAACTGATTTCATTTTCCAGCAGGACTTGGTACCCCCCTACACTGCCAAAAGTATCAAAACCTGGTTTAATGACCATGGCATCATTGTGCTGGATTGGCCAGCAAACTCTCCTGACCTAAACCCCATAGAGAATCTATGGAGTATTGTCAAGAGGAAGATGAGAGACACCAGACCCAACAATGCAGACGAGCTGAAGCAACCTGGACCTTCATAACACCTCAGCAGTGCCACAGGCTGATCACCTCCATGCCACGCCACATTGATACAGTAATTAATCCAAAATTTGCCCTGACCAAGTATTGAGTGTGTACATGGACATACTTTTCAGTGGGCCAACATTTCTATTAAAAAACTATTTTTTAAAATTAATTTTATGTAATATTCAAATTTTTTGAGAAACTGAATTTGGTGTTTTCATTGGCTGTAAGCCATAATCATCAAAATTAAAATAAATAAACACTTGAAATATATCACTCTCTGTGTCATGAATGTATTTAATGTACGGGTTTCACTTTCTGAAATGAGTGACAAAAAATACTGAACTGAATTGAACTGAACTGAGAAATTGTGTTTAAAGCATGATAAAAGTTACTGAGAGGAAATTGTTTGAAGTAACAGCGTTGAACTGAGCACAAAGTTAAAATTGTAAGATTATTCTTGCATGAATAAAGCTTAGTTTGGGGGAGATGGCTCTCCAGTTTCTTTGAAAAAAAAAACAACACACAAACCGTGGTCAATAGGCTTTGTGGCCACATTGCACGTTCACATTTACGCGTGACTGAAATGGCCACGTGGCATTCCCGTTGCATGAGAACTGCACATGTGCAGATTGGGCAGTGCAAACACCATTTTGAAGGTCACCAGGGTGCGTTATCCTGGGCGCCATCTTGGAGCTGGGGCAGCTAGACCACCTTCAAGTAACGTCACTGTGTCTCTTCCTCCTTGAGTGCAGAAGGAACTGCATCCATCTTGTCAGCTATAAGAATTACACTTTTTCATAAATTTACCCCCACATTAGACAAAGTATGAATCTATTAAGCTGATTTATAACCCAGTCGAGCTTCCATATTAACTTTAAAGCAATCCATATTATTCAGAGTAACCTAAATTTAAAACCAATTTAAAGTTTCTATGCCAAAAGCAGCGAAGGCAGGTGAAATGCAGGATTAGGGATATTTGCCAGGGTTACACAAATTAATGCCCCAACTGTGTTTGAGTATCAGCACACTCCATTTTGGACTCTGGTCCAGAATGAATGGTGCTCCAATGGTTGCTAATGTTTTTCATCAATAAATCTGCTTAAAACTTTTACTCTGCCTGATTTTTGAATCCTTAAGAGGAACTTTTTCCAGTGAAAACCAGGAACCCAATATCTCTCTGACTGAAGGGAGAACCGCTCTAAAGACCGTGCACAGCATAAGAAAGTCCTCCCACACCGGCTCAATAGTGGGCTTAAAGCAGTAAGGCAACAGAGAGGCTACCCCAATCAGCAGGAGAGTGAAGCGGTTCAACTTTAATCTGTGCAGAGGAAAGAGTGTATAGATTTATTCCTAATTTCAAAAGAGAATATGTTGTTGTGAAAATCCTAGGTTGAGAATATATAAAAATAGAGGTAATTCAAACAGTACTGAAGAAAAAAGGGAAAAAAATAAGAAGAGAAATGAATGTTGGAGATTGTTATTGTGTGTGTATGGTGAAGTTTGTATGCTGCGAGTGGACAGAAATGAAGAAGGAAGTTTGGTTTGAGAGGAAAATTGAAGGCTGATGAATGTGGAAGTTTTGTGCAGGGTATGAAAGAAAATGTTATGGATTGACCGAAGCGCAGGAGTGGTTGGAAGAAGGGAAGAAAAAAACGCAAGACTGAGACTGAGACTGTAGACGCTGCAACGGTGAGACGAAAAATAATCAGCATGACAAAAATGGGATAAAAAGTGCTGTATAATGGTTGGTCTGTTTCTCCATTAATCCAAGACAATGATGGTGGCTGTGGTCCTGGGCTGGATCCATCTCCCTACCCCAGCAACCACGTGTGTTCCTCCCCGACCAGCTGCAGTCACCCCCTCCGCCTCATCACTAAAGACTAACTAACTAACCTGCACTTATATAGCGCTTTTCTAGTCACAAAGACCACTCAAAGCGCTTTCATTAATACTAACCCTCTATTCTAAGGGCCTATAGGAAACAAATATCTAGGGACAATTTAGAACAGCCAATTAACCTAACATGCATGTTTTTGGCATGTGGGAGGAAACCGGAGAAATCCCGGAGTAAACCCACGCAACACGGGGAGAACATGCAAACTCCACACAGATCACTGTTGGTCGGGGGCTGGGATCGAACCCACGATCCCACGATCCCCACAATCCCCCGGCCAAGGATAAACTGTGCTGCCGCAGTGCTAACCACTGCGCCACCGTGCAGCCCCCTCCTCCATCCGAGACTACAGCAAAGAAAGAATTAAAAAAAGAAGGGATATCGAGAGATGGGACAAATGACCGCACGTAAGTAAAATATGCTATATTGTTTTTCCATTTCCCAAATATGAGGTCTTAAATTTGATCAAACGGCATTATTTTAAATAACTATGGCATAAAATACACCGAAAATTGGATTTCAAATGGGCGCTGTGATCTGCTATCAAAATTGTATATGTCTCTGTACTGAGCTGAGACTCTCCCACCTTGCAGAACATTATGACACATTTCAACAACTTGAGTTTAAAAATGTATGTGTAAAAAGCAATAAAAATTACTCTAGCTAAATTTCACAGTATAGTGTGGAAATAAAGATTACTTTTCCCCTTGTAGCTGCACTGGTTCCCTGAATAAAGGCTGCGTTTCATACTGATGTTTTTCCAAAGCTTTATTCAATCACTCATTTTGTTCTGGTGTGGACATGAGCAACCAACAATGATACGAAGCCACTGATGGAAATATAACAGTGAAAACTACAAAAAAAAAAAAAAAACACAAAAAATTACCACTAAAGCTCTTCCCTTCCAGCCCATAGACAGTCCCCCTACCAAGCAATACCTGGATCCCAAACATGCTAGCATAATGGCAAACACATTAATAAAGTCCAATAAAATGTCCATATGCATCACAATGTTCAGACAGGCATTGCAGAAATAAATTATACAATTACAAATAATAAACACAAACCGTTTTGCGCCTCTTGAACCATGTGCAGGTATGATGATAATCCCAGGGCATTTCTGACTGCCTTTATTCCCTTCTAACCCATAATGCCTCAGTCACGCCCTTTTATCCCAGTCATGTGACCCGCAACCCTCACATAAAAAACTTTATTAACAAAGTGTAAATAAACTGGTTGTCCTTAAAATCAAATTTTAACTCCTTTTAACCATCCATCCATCTTCTTCCGCTTAATCCTTTTGGGTCGCGGGGGTGGGGGGGCTGGAGCCTATCCCAGCATCTTTGGGCGAGAGGCAGGGTACACGCTGGACAGATCACCAGTCCATCGCAGGGCCAACACAGAGAGACAGACAACCATTCACTCTCAGAGTCATACCTAAGGACAATTTAGAATCCCCAGTTTGATGCCAATTAACCTAACTTGCATGTTTTTGGCATGTGGGAGGAAACCAGACAAATCCCAGAGTAAACCCACGCAGACACGGGGAAAACATGCAAAACTCCACACAAATATTTATCACACATTTTAACAACAATTTTAACAGCCAAATAAATTATAAAATCACACCTACAAACTTCCCCTCATGGATCGTCACCTTATCGTGGTGAGGGGTTTGCGTGCCCTAGTGATCCCAGGAGCTATGTTGTCCGGGGTAATTTGCCTCTGTCACCCAAGACAAACTGGTCCTGGGTGAAGGGCCGGACTAGGAACGATCCAACAGACTCTCATGATGAATACTACAGCAAGGATTCAGTGTACCCCACCCGGTATGGGGTTACCGGGTCCCCACCCTGGAGCCAGGCCTGGGGGAGGAGCTCGATGGCTAGCGTCTGGTGGCCGGGTTTCCGCCCATGGGACCTGGCCAGGCTCAGCCTGAAGGAGTTACATGGGTCTGCCCTCCAGTGGGCTCACCACCTGCAGGAGGGATCATGGGGGTCCGGTGCTATGTGGATCAGGTGGTGGTCAAAGGCAGAGACCTTGGCAATCTGATCCCAGGCTTCCTAAACTGGCTTTTGGGATGTGGAATGTCACCCCTCTGGTGGGGAAGGAGCCTGAGCTGGTACATGAGGTTGAGAGATACCGGCTAGATATAGTTGGCCTCACCTCAACACACAGCTCCGGTTCCGGAACCAGTCTCCTGGAGAGGGGCTGGAGCTTGGCCTACTCTGGAGTTGCCGCGGGCGAGAGGTGATGAGCAGGGGTGGGTATTCTTGTATCCCCCACCTTGCTGCCTCTATACTGGAGTTTTCCCCAGTGGACGAAAGGGTTGTTTCCCTGCGCCTTCGGGTTGGGAAATGGGTTTTGACCATCATCTGTGCCTATGCACCAAGTGATGGTTCAGAGTACCCACCTCTTTTGGAGTCTGTGACTGGGGTGCTGGAGAGTGCTCCTCTTGGAGACTCCATTGTCCTACTGGGGGACTTCAATGCGCACGTGGGCAATGACAGTGAAACTTGGAAGGGGTTGATTGAGAGGAATGGCCTGCCCGATCTGAACCCGAGTGGTGTTCAGTTATTGGACTTCTGTGCTAACCACAGTTTGTCCATAACGAACACCATGTTCAAGCATAAGGGTGTCCATATGTGCACCTGGCACCAGGACACCCTAGGTCACAGGTCGATGATCGATTTTGTTATCGTGTCATCAAACCTGCGACCGTATGTCTTGGACACTCAGGTAAAGAGAGGTGCAAAGCTGTCAACTGATCACCACCTGGTGGTGAGTTGGATCCAATGGCAGGGGAGGATGCCATTCAGACATGGTAGACCAAAATGTATAGTGAAGGTGTGCTGGGAACGTCTGGCTGAGGACCCTGTCCGGGAGGTCTTCAACTCCCACCTCCAGAAGAACTTCAACCACATTCCGAGGGAGTCTGGAGACATGGAATCTGAATGGGCCATGTTCTCCACCTCCATTGTTGAAGCAGCAGCCCAAAGCTGAGGCCGCAAGGTTGTCGGGGCATCTCGTGGTGGCAACCCCTGAACTAAGTGGTGGACACCAGTGGTGAGGGGGGCCATTAAGCTGAAGAAGGACTCACTCAACCTGGTCACAGCTGGTCCATGTTCAGTGATATCAGACCTGTGTAGAAGAGCTACACAGCATTTTACATCCACAGTTCCTACTGATTGGCAATCTCCAGATCAATAATGCATTACAGGCAATTGAATAGATCTGATCCAAATTATGAACAAACATTTTTTGCAAATCCATCCTCCAGATTGGTCATAAAAAACTTGTACTGGTTTACAAGGGGATATGTGGGAGTGTCCATTGTCTTATCTGATGAGAATTAATTTGGCTCGAGAAATACCCATTACGGCGCCTACAGGTGATACAATAAGCAATAACACTGCTATAAAAGACTCCATTTTCATAAAGAACACAGACGAGAGAGAGGTCATTGAAATTGTTAAATCGTTTAAAAGTAAAACATCTACGGACTGTGATGGTATTGACATGCTCTTAGTCAAAACTATTATTATTAGTAGTAGATTAGTTTATTTGACAGGGACAGTGCAATAAACATAGACAATTAATCAAAGACAATCAATCTGATGTGTTGCACATAGAGTGTATAGCTATTAGCTAATTTGCAACTCTTGTCCCTGGATGGGCTTTAGAAAAAAGAATCAAGATAAAAATATACACAATAACCACATACATCAATGCAGAAAAATTATAAATACACAATTATAAATATTATAAATATTATAAATACACAAATATAGCAGCCTGACTCACATTTAACATAAATATTATAAATATTATAAATACACAAATATAACAGCCTGACTCACATTTAACACATATAACATAACTCACATTTGCCTATTTCAGGCCTTCCTCCCTCCGTCACTCACTATAAACAAACACATTTATCCCTTCCCTTCATTCACTCTCACTTTGCAGACAATTAATTCATACATGAGTACATTCTTGTTTATTTTTCAGCCAGTTTTTAACATTTTTAGTGAATGTTTTAAAGTCTGTTATTATTTTAATTTCATTTGGCATTGTGTTCCAGATGTGACTGCCCTTTATAGAGAAAGCTGTTTGTCCAAATGTGGTTCTGCGGTGGAATATTTTACAGTTATTGTTAACAGAACTCCTGGTGGCTCTGCTGCTGTCCTGTCTTTGGACGAAACCAGCAAGTGGCTCGGGTGCTGATTTATGGAAACATTTGAACGTTAATTTCAGAAGACAGAGGTCAATGAAGCTCTCAGAACTCAATAGGTTGTATTTTTTTAAAACATTACAGTGATGCCACCTAATGGGCTTTTTGTCCAAGATTTTTAGGGTTTGATTATATAATGAACCTATATGTCTTATTGTGGAAGGGGCTGCTTGAGCCCAGACTGTCAAACAGTATGATATATGAGAAAAAACCATAGAATGCATATATAGTGCAGCTGCTTCGTAAGGTATGTAATATCTAATTAATTTAAAGCAGTTCAGATTTTTTTTTACTGTTTTTGAAATTTTCTTTATATGAAGATTAAATTTGAGTTGAGGATCTAGTACAATGCCAAGGTATTTGAATTCTGTAGCTAAACTGATGTCATGATCATGTATATTAACTTTAAAATGTTGCAGGTTACATTTTTTGATTGAAAAGCACATTGAGACTGTTTTCTGAAGGTTCAGCAATAGATGGTTCTTGAGGAGCCACTCTTGGACATCAACCATACTTGTAGACAGTACATCTGCAGCCTGTGCTGGAGTCTTGGCAGCTGTGTAAATAACTGCATCATCTGCATAAAGTTGGCATGTTGCAGCTGAGCAGTGTAACGGCAGGTCATTAATAAAAATGCTGAAAAGTAAAGGACCAAGAATGGACCCTTGTGGGATACCCATGCGGTTGTTTAAAAATGAGGATTTATCCTGGTGAACTTTTACACACTGTTCTCTATTCTGGAGATAAGATGCAAACCATTCTAATGTATTTGGGGAGAAGTTAAAAGATACCATTTTGGATAAAAGCAAACTGTGGTTTACAGTATCGAAAGCCTTTTTGAGATCTAGAAAAACAGCTCCTACCACATTACCCCTGTCCAAGGACTGTTTGACGTTTTCAATAAGGCAACAATTTGCTGTTTCTGTTGAGTATCCTGGTCTAAAACCAAATTGATGTGGATGAAGAAGTTGACTGTCTTGTAAGTAGTCTATCAGCTGTGTAGCTACAACTTTTTCAAGAACCTTAGACAGGACTGGTAAGATAGAGATTGGGCGGTAATTGCATATATCGTCTTTACTGCCTGATTTATGAACTGGTATGACGACAGCTTTTTTCCAGCCAGATGGAAATGTACTAGACCTAATGGAGAGATTAATGAGATGAGTCAGTGGTTTGATTAATATTTTGCTGTGCATTTTGAGAAAGGAGGTGCTCATATTGTAGATATCATTAGTTTTTGAGTTTGACAGTGTTTTAACAATACCAGCAATTAACTTCTCATTTACCTCATCGATGTGAAAAGTATCTGTTGGAAGTATGGAATTTGTGTTGTTGAGCACATTTGGCAGCACAAAAATTTTTGTTAAGTCTTCCACAGAGCCCACAAAGTGTGAATTAAATTCATTTGCCAAAGTAGCCTTGTCACTGACGGTCTTGCCATTGATTCTAAGTTCCTTTACCCCCTTCTGATCGTTTTTTTTATTAGTTAAGTTATTTAAATGCCTCCATAGGGAACTGTTGTTACCCTTTGCATGATCTATCAGTTTATTGAAATAAGATATTTTTGATTTTCGCAGCTCATGTACCACTTTATTTCTTAAACTTTTGTACACAAGGTGATCATTTTGTAGTTTGGAGGTTAGTGATGTTTTCAGTGCAGAGTCTCGCCTCTTCATAAGTTTTCTTATTTCATTATTTAACCATGGTAGGCTAATCTTCTGTTGTCTACTTTTAATTTGCTTTGAAAATTTTTCTATAGACTTTGTGATTGTTGCAGTTATAAAATTACAACAATCATCTACTTCACATGTTGACATGAGCTGCTCCCAATTTTGATTCTCTGAGTAATGTTCAAACTCCTCATTTTTTGATTTGGGGATAATAAAATTTGATTTGTCAATATCGACTCCCCCAAAATACTGTAGTCGCTTTTTAGTGAGTTTTCTGACAGCAAGAACCATGTTATGATCTGAGAGACCAGTTACAAGATTATAGGTTCTGGTTATTCGTTCTGGTTTATTAGTAAATACCATGTCAATAAGTGTTCTGGATTGTTTGGTTATCCTGATGGGTCCTTTGATGATTTGCTGGTAATTAAATTTAGTCATGAGGCTTTTCAGTTTTTGTTTGTCTTTTTTATCAGACCAGTTGATATTAAAGTCACCATGAATTATTGTTTCTCTGTTCTTCTCAAGTTGTTTAACCAGATCACTTAATTCATTATAAAAGGAAGAGTTGTGTGACGGTGGGTTGTACACTACTGCAATGTTGAAATTCATTACCGGAGAGAGACATACATTAACAGCTAAACATTCAAGTGAAGTATTCAAATCAACCAGTTGACATTTATATTTCTCTTTGATGTAAATTAAAACACCTCCTCCCCTCCCTACCTGCCTGTCTTTTCTAAAACACTGATAGCCCACAATATCGATCATATTAGTGTCTATGTTCCTGTGTAGCCAGCTTTCTGAGAGACAAAGGTAGTCCAGATTTGAGTCCAACAGCAACACCGAAATCTCATCTCTTTTGGGGATTATGCTCCGTATGTTTAAATGACCGCCGAGGATCCCCTTTGGTTTAGCCTTGGTGTCCCAAAGAACTCGTGCATGATTAACAGTTTGGAAAAATAAATGTTGTTTTTGCTTTTGTACAGCTCGGTTTTGTGCTAACCCAGTGGTCTGCTGTTTAATAGTGGCAGGTCCAGGGTTAAGGTGAATATCTCCTGCCAGAAGTAGCAGAACTAACAGAACTTTAATTGTATATCCTCTGCCATATTGTGATTTTTGCTTAACAGCCATGTTTGCCTTAATTTGGAAGTTTTTGCTCAGGGCTTTTAAAGACCACATAGAGTGTAGGGTGAGATGACCAAGCCCAAATCCATACAGATAAAACTTTTTAACTTCACCTTTGGTTGAGTTTGTCGGAAAATCCTTCTTGTTGCAGGTCCAGACACACAAAGACAAAACGAAGAGGAAGTAGAGAAGTAGAGAAGGCTTATTAGTGGTGCCCATCAGCCCACTTTTTAATCCGGTGGCAGCCACCTTCAGTCTTTCTTGGAAAGAAGGAAAAAGAAAATCTGTGGATAGTAAAATAAATTCTGCTTATATCGCCAGAATCTGATCCGATCGTCCTCGAATCCAGCTGGGCCTCAGCTAGCCAACTAGCCCCTTCCGTTGCTGGTCTCGTTGCTCATAGTCGCCGTAACTGGTCTCCCGTCCCGCTCCTCCAACCGAGTCTCGTCACACACCGCCGCTGCCACCGAGCTCCGCTGAGGTCACGGTAAGTCCTCCGCTAGGCACCGCCACCTACCGTCGTCTGCCTGGGTGAAATCTCTGCTGAGCCCCGTCAACAAATAGCCGCTTGCCTGGTAGTATCTCCGCTGGGCCTCGCAGCTGGGCTTCGATTCAGGCTGGTGTTAGGTGGAATGACTGGCGCCAGCATTAAGCTAACTAGCGTTAGCTTAGCAATCGCTTCGGGTAGTCTCGTCGCACACCGCCGCTGCAGTCACGGTAAGTCCTCCGCTGGGCACCGCCGCCTACCGCCGTCTGCCTGGGTGAAATCTCTGCTGAGCCCCGTCAAACAAATAGCCGCCTGCCTGGTAGTATCTCCGCTGGGCCTCGCAGCTGGGCTTTGATTCAGGCTGGTGTTAGGTGGAATTGAATGCTTAGTGAAACCACTGACGTATATCTGTAACCTGTCTCTCCAAACAGGTATATTTCCCAATGCAATGAAAATAGCTAAAGTAATTCCGATATACAAGACGGGTGACAGAGGAGAATTCTCAAACTATAGACCAATTTCACTATTGCCGCAATTTTCCAAGATACTTGAAAAAATATTCTATGAGAGAATTGACAACTTCATACTGAAGAATAATTTATTGTGTGAGCAGCAATATGGGTTCAGACACAAGAGGACAACTGCATTTGCTCTAATGGAATTTATAGAAAAAATATCAACTGCCATTGAAAATAAAGAGTATTCAGTTGGGGTATTCCTGGATCTTAAAAAAGCATTTGATACAGTGGATCATAATTTATTATTAAAGAAACTACAAAATTGTGGTATTAGAGGGGTAGCACTGTCCTGGTTAAGTAGTTACTTAAAGAATAGATATCAGTATGTATGTGTTGGTAACAAAAACTCACAGTTACTGAAGGTTACTTGTGGAGTCCCACAGGGTTCAGTTTTGGGGCCATTATTATTCAATATGTATATAAATGATATATGTAAAGTTTCAGAAAAAATGGACTTAATATTGTTTGCCGATGACACTAATCTATTATGCAGTGGAAACAATTTGGACCAACTTCTGGATACACTCGGAAAGGAATTAGGAAAGCTTAAACTGTGGTTTGATTCAAACAAATTAACGCTCAATTTAAGTAAGACAAAATTTATAGTCTTTAACAACCATCACAACAACTCAGTATCTAAACTCAGTGTAAATGGTGTAGAGATTGAAAGGGTATCTGAAACTAAATTTCTTGGAGTAATAATTGATAATATACTGTGTTGGAAGTCACATATTAATTATATTAAAGGTAAAATATCCAAATCAATTGCAATATTACACAGAGTGAAATATTTGCTGAATCAACCCACACTATATACCTTGTATCATTCATTAATACTCCCATACATGACATATTGTAATGAAGTATGGGGAAATACATATAAAACAAACATATATCCACTCTTTATGCTTCAGAAGAGAGCTATTAGAATAATAAACAAAGCAGCTAACAGGGAACCAACAAACCCACTTTTTCTTAAATTAAAAGCTCTCAAGTTGAAAGAACTGGTTGACTTTAAAACTGCAATAATAATGTCTAAAGTGAAGAATCTATCACTGCCCGCAAATATCCAAAAGTTGTTCCAAATAAGGGAGAAACAATATCATTTTAGAGGAACATGTATATTTCAAAAACCTTCAGTGAGAACTACCACCAAGCAACACTGTGTTTCAGTGCAAGGAGCCAGATTATGGAACGATTTTGGACCTGAATTAAAATCATGTACAACGCTTGGACAATTTAAACAAAAACTAAAGGAAGAAATACTCCAAACATATATACAAGATGACATGTAAACTCACATAGGGATTGTCATATCCAGCCTGTGTTGTGTTGTAGCTTAGTTTTTTTTCTGTCACATTTTGTCTTAGCTTCGTTTTTGAATTGTAATCGCTCTTGTCTTGTTTTTTTTTTTCTTTTGAATTCTTGGATGGAATATGGGTGGGCAATATAAGCTGCGGCTTCAGCCATCACCCATTTCGGATAACTTATGTTGAATTGTATAATCAGAGGAGTTATTGTCTAATTTGACCTTGTTGGATTTTCTTTCCCCCTTTGTTATATTATTCAGTTTCTTTTAACCTGTACTATCCAAAATAAAGATTCATTCATTCATTCATTCAGGATAAGAGACATTTTAAACAATGGGGGGGTTCCACACATCTCACTGGTCAAACCCAAACACATGTATTGGAAAAATGTTGGCCATTTTGTCACCTCTGCTGAGGAATATACCCCATCCATGGGAAGCCAACATCTGACCTTAAGCTAGAATATTCTCCTAAATTAGAAACATATGCATTGTCAATTAAATGGGTAACAACAGCACAAAAGGCTGTGCACAATTGACACCCAGAAATCTCCTACTTGACCAGTCTCAATATTAACAGAAGAGGATGAGCAAATTTGAAGTTCAAATTCCAAATTATTATAGAAAAAGATAAAACAGATGTTGGTCTAATAACAGGAAGCAAAATATGTCACTATAGACGATATAAAAGACAATATCCTCTCAAAAAGAAGCTCAAAAAGGTGTTAAACAGGTCATAAAAAAGCTAAAAGCAGCAGATGTCACAGTATCATGCTCAGCCTCCCCATTCCTGTGGGAAACATCTTGATGGTGCAGGACCTGCAGGAATGAGCAAAGCTATAATTCTTCGTGTTGATATTGAAATTGTAATACTGAATGTTTATTATAACCAGCAGCGAACGCTGAACTCCACACCGTAGCCCGCCTGACGTCACCACGTCAACTGCCTGGCAGCAGCTATGGCAAGCTCCAAGGCCCAAATTCCCACACAACAAAAGTGTCTTTTATGATTATACTTAATTTATAAGCATTGTAATGATCTTTAAAATAATATGGGAAGAAACATCCAAATTACTCACAGAGGTTACACAGTTAAATTTTTTTGCTTCCAGAAACCATGTTCAGCAGCTCTGGTGCAGTCTGTGTCTCCTCCACTTGCATGTTAACTGTAGGGAGCCCTCTCTCCATTCAGGCAGCTCAAGTCAAGAGTGCAATTGCCGAAGTGCATAAGTAAAAATGCTGCATACTAGCAGCTGCTTGAGAGTACTTAAAAAGTAAGTGCACATTACGGTTAATGCACACGAAATCTGTACAAATTCCAACCGGAGTATTTTAAAGCTTTGCTAGAGAAATGCTAGTAACATTGTTCTTGGTGATGAAAGTGTTGCAGGATCCCTCAAAATACAGGCGCATCTCAGTAAATCAGAATATCATATACAGTGCATCTGCAAAGTATTCACAGCGCTTCACTTTTTCCAAATTTTGTTATGTTACAGCCTTATTCCAGAATGGATTAAATTAATTTTTCCCTCAAAATTCCACACACAATACCCCATAATGACAACATGAAAAAGTTTTGTTGAGATTTTTGTAAATGTATTACAAATAAAAAATTAAGAAACCACATGCACATTAGTATTCACAGCCTTTGCTATGAAGCCAAAAATTGAGCTCAGGTGCATCCTGTTTCCACTGATCATCCTTGAGATGTTTCTACAGCTTAATTACAGTACACATGTGGTAAATTCAGTTGATTGAACATGATTTGGAAAGACACACACCTGTCTATATTGTCAGGTTTCACCAGGCAAAGACCCAATCGCAACACGGATGGAGACTCAGTTTGTGAACGATTATCTTTATTACAGTAATTTATAATAGTTAAGTAGTGCAATGGGGAATCTGGCAACCCTGCGGGAAGGAACAGAGACAAGGGGTTAGAATGCTGATTAATTGTTAATGGCTGTTTAAATTGGTTCTTGCTTACAGGCTCATCCACAGTGATGGCGGGGACAGTGCGGAAATTCCTCCAAGCTGGGAGACTGGTTGGTAAAGGTGAGGTGTCAGAGGAGCAGCTGGAGAAGCACCTAGTAGGGAAGAGGAAAGTAGGTTGGCCAGGCCTGGGAGAAGGGGACAAAGGAGTCAGGACAATGAACACAACGCTGGTAAGTCCACTTACGTGGTTGAGGGGAGAAGGGGAGGGAGAAGTGCACAATCCAATGGTCCAAATCCAAGAGTCCAAATCCAAGTCAATCCAAATCCAAAGGTCAGAGCACGGCAGACAGGCAGGGCAAACAAAGTCCAAAACATCAGTCAGGCAGCAGGGTCTAAAGGGAGCAGAGGTCAAAAACACAGCAGGCAGAATAAAGTGAGATTATACAGGTGAGAGTGAGGTCAGGCTGTAAGTCTTGCGTGACCAGGCAGGGAAGTGCCAATTTAAGAGAGAGGGAGAGGCACTCAGAGCAGACAGAACCCTCACAGTACTCCCCCACCACCACCACCACGAATGCCTCCTGGCGTAACCTGGGGTTTGTCAGGATGGCAGTGGTAAAAATCAGTGATGAGGGAGTCATCCATTATAAAGGATCTCAGGATTCACGATCACTCCTCCGGACCATACCCTTTCCAGTCAACCAAAAATTGGATCCCACGTCCCCTGCGATGGGCATCCAGTGTGCATGCCACTACATAGACCAACCCCCCATCAATGATCTTAGGTGGTGGAGGTGGTTTGGACGGGGGGCAGAGCGAACTGGTGAACACTGGCTTGATATGAGAGACGTGGAAAGAGGAATGGGCACGGAGCGCAGCAGCTAAGTTCGGCTTGACAGATGAGGGGTTGATGATAGCTGAGATAGTGAACGGGCCGATGAACCGAGGGGCCAACTTCCTGGAGTCAGTTCTAAGGGGAAAGTTTTGACCCACTCGGTACACCGGAACAGGACGCCTGCGCTTATTCACCCACCTGGAGTTCTCCTCCGCCAGTTGCAGCAGCACCGCCTTGGTGTCTCTCCAGAAGTGCTTACAGCACGCAATGTGAGCTGCGATGGACGGGACTACTATTGTAACCTAGGGAGGCATCGAAAGGGGAGAACCCAGTAGCAGCGGAGGTGGCCAAATTGTGGGCATATTCCACCCACGGAAGGAAGGTGCCCCATGCTGAGGGGTCTGAAGCCGTGACACAGCACAGCATAGCCTCCATCTCCTGGTTTGCCTGTTCACATTGCCCATTGCTCTGGGGGTGATATCTGGAGGAGATTCTGACCATGGCCCCGACGAGTCTTACAGAACGCCCCCACACCCTGGAAACAAATTGGGGACTACGATCAGACACAGTATCTGCAGGGATGCTATGCAGTCTGACAACATGCCGAGACAGGAGTTGGGCTGTTTCCAAGGCCGACAGGAGTTTCTTTAAGGGCAGAAAGTGCACAGCCTTTGAGAACCTGTCTATGATGGTGAGAATGACAGAGTGCTCATTGGATGGGGGCAACCCCTTAACAAAATCCAAGGCAATATTAGACCAGGGCCGGCTAAGAATGGGAGGGACTGAGCCTCTCTCATGCATTGCTTGATCTCCCAAGAGACCACCACCATTCTCTCAGGCAGGATGGTCTCTTCACCTGACCCGACGGAGTCAACTGTGAATTGACTGTAAAGGGCATCGGGCTTAATTTTCTTTGACCCCGGCCTGTAGGTGATAGTAAAGCAAAACCTCCTAAAAAACAGAGCCCATCTGGCTTGGCGAGGATTGAGCTGTTTAGCAGAGCGGATATATTCTAAATTCTTATAATCAGTCCAAACAATGAAGGGCAAAGTAGAGCTCTCCAGCCAGTGATGCCACTCCTCTATGGCCAATTTCACCGCAAGCAACTCTCGGTCGCCAATGTCATAATTTCTATCGGCTGGGAACAAGCACCGAGAGAAATATGCACAGGGGTGTAACTTATTGCCATCGGCCAAGCACTGCGAGAGGACAGCTCCTACCCCAATATCAGATGCGTCTACCTCCACAATAAACTGATGGGCAGGGTTAGGCTGGAGTAGAATGGGGAACTCATTGAAATGGCGCTTTAACAGGGAGAAGGCCTCACTTGCTTCAGGTGTCAAGCAGAAAGGGAGCTTGGTGGAGGTGAGGGTGGTGAGTGGATGGGTGATGGAACTATAATTTCTCACGAAGCACTGGTAAAAATTGGCAAAAACCCAGGAATTGTTGGAGCTGTTTCCGGTTGAAGGGAACAGGCCAGTCAACAACAACTTTGACTTTCTTGGGGTCAGGTTCAGTCTGGCACTTGGAAATTATGAACCGTAAAAAAGTGGTTGTGGTGGTGTGAAACTCACACTTTTCTGCCTTTACATACAGCTGGTTCTCCAATAGGCACTGCAAGACTACCCGACCATGTACCCTGTGCTCAGCAAGCTAACGAGAAAATATTAGGATGTTATCTAGATAGACAAAGACGAATGAGCCCAAAAAATCTCGAAAGGCGTCACTAATCATACGTTGAAATACTGCGGAGGGGTTGGCGAGATCAGAGGGCATGACGCAGTACTCATAGTGACCGCTGGTGGTGTGGAACCCCATATTCCACTCATCACCCCCCCCCCCCCCGTATACAAATAAGGTGATAGGTGTTCTGGAGATCTAACTTGGTGTAAATAGTGGACCTCTGGAGTTGGTCAAATGCTGAATTGATTAGAGGGATAGCATATTTGTCCTTAATGGTGATGTTATTCAATTCCCAGTAATCAATATGGGAATGCAATGTCATGAGCCGAGCCTGCTTGGTTTCCCCCGGCTCTGCCCTGATCTCTCTGTGGGTTCTGGCTGCACGTCGTGTATTTTCTCATCCTTAGCCACTGCCTGACCGGCAGCTGTTAGCCAGCCTCTGATCTTTTTCCCACGTTGCTGACAGTCTGTCGGTCCTACCACGCCTCCTCGCTCTCAGGCAAGTACTCTCTCTGGTTTTTCTGATCACAGTGTTGGAGAGATCTTGCCTGGCTCTAGGTGGGGAGAGTCAGGTGCAGCGCACAGCTGCATCTGAACTTCCCTCACTGGGCTCCGCCTCTGCCGGCGACCCTAACAACCCTGTTTCTTCTCCCGCTTCTGAGCCACTTTCTAGGGTCGCCGGAGAAGAACCACCATCTCCAGGGGTCCTCATGGAGCCGACCTCACCGCCTGATGACGTTGCGGGTCCAGCTTCTTGGAGGTCTGAGGTCGTCGTGTGGTCTCCTCCGCAGGCCGCATCACCCTGGGTCCAGCAAGCTGGCTTTGGACCCTCGTGGGAGCTGCGTCCCAGGATTAGCCCAACATGGGTGCTGCGCTCCTGCCTATCATGGACACCATGCTCTGGGTCAGGGTCCACCGCGGGTGCAGCGGAGCCGGCCCGGTCAGGGGCCACCATGGACATGGCAGACCCTCAGCCGGAGGTCACCATGGACGCAGTTAGGCTCCCACCCACTGGAGCCCATCGTGGGTGCAGTGGAGCCAGCCCAGTCAGTGGCCACCGTGGGCACAGTTAGGCTCCCGCTGCAGTCCATCGTGGGTGCAGATTAGCCGGCCCGGTCAGGTGCCAACGGGTGCCACCGAGGAGCAACCGAAGGACGCCATGGAGCTTCCCTCTCTCCGGTCCGGGTACTCATCGGTCAGCCTTCCGGTGGGCAGGCCACCTCCTGCTTCACCCTTTCAGTCCTTGTGGCTGAGCAACATTGGCCGACCACCAGAAGAATTGACTCCTTGGGTCAGGTGGCCCACGTTTCCCCGCAGGCCGCCGGACGCCGTCCACCGGACCTTCTGCTGGGCCTGGGACTCTGGGCGGCCTCCTGAGCCCCAACACCCGTGGACTTGGGGGCGGTTAATCATGGACCCTGGGCGGGGTATTGTGTTCCCTCCTTCCTGTTCCCCCTTCTGCCCACCCGGGTTCGTGTTTGTTGTTATTGCAATGGTTGGGGGGGGGGGCTTCTTGATGTTGCCGTGGGTGTCTGGGGTTCCACCTCTTGGGGGGGGGGGGGTTGTCATGAGCTGAGCCGGCTTGGTTTCCCCCGGCTAGGCCCTGATCTCTCTGTGGGTTCTGGCTCCACTGTTTATATGCATGTCATGTATTTTCTCATCCTTAGCCACTGCCTCACCGGCAGCTGTTAGCCAGCCTCTGATCTTTTTCCCATGCTGCTGACAGTCTGTCGGTCCTACCACGCCTCCTCGCTCTCAGTAATTCCACCAGCTGTTCCCTATCCCGGTAATTATCCTCGCCCAGGTGCTGCCTATTTGTGAGGCCAGCGGTGTTTGTATAAAAGCAGCCTTCTGCTGGACAAACACCACTGGTTCATTGTACGAGTCACACTCTCAGCTTCCGTGGTGTGACCGTCACGTCATTGAAGGATATCTGGATTGCGCTCACTGGGAGTATTGGACCTTCAGGACTGTTTTACTTGTGAGTAAACTGTTTGTGTTTCTCTCTGTGGTTCACTGCTACGCTGAACCAGAAGCGTTTCTTCCTTTGCAGTGTTCTGCTACACTTCTGATGGTGTTTCTCTCCGCAGCAAACTGCTACACTTAGGCTGTGGCCCAGTTTACGTTCCCCTGAGTAGTTTAACATTCTGTTGTCCTCCCTGCCCTCCGAGCGCTTCCTCATTGCATTTTGACTAACGTATTCGTCTGTACCTGAACTGTTTGTCAATAAATGTGTGTTTGGTGAAACCTTGTGGTTAAATCCTCATTTCTCCTTCCCTCCTCCATGCGCAAATGGAAGAGCACACGGAGGGTTTATGACATGCAATGAACCATTCTTCTTACCCACGAAATAAACCTGGCACCCATAGCAGATGAAGAGGGATGGATGATCCCAGCATTCAATGACTCCTTGATGTACTTATCCATCACTTCTCTCTCGGAGGCAGATAAATTGTATAGGTGGCTGGAGGGTGATCGAGCCCCTGGCTGAAACTTGATGGCGCAATCATATGGCTGATGAGGGGGCAGGGACATGGCCTTCACTTTACTGAAAACTGGGGCTAGGTCATGATAATTAGGGATGGATGATACCAGCATTTTTCCTTTCGATACAATATCATTAATTAATGGGACTTTTCTTTGATACTGATACCGATACTTTTTGACCAAAATCACATGATTACAGTTTCATTAACAACTTCATTGCAAGGGCAATATGAAATATGAATTAAACTCATGAACATAAATACTTGAAAGAAATGCTTATAAAATGATAATAAAACAGAACAATGAGCAAAGTAAATAAAAATGAAATGGTTTTTTTTCAATTATAATAAAAATAATTATGACTTAAAATGAATGCCAAATTAATTCAGTTTCTTAATTTGGTGAAGATTCTCAACTGGATTAAAGTGTTTTTTACTTCTGAAATGTTTCACCATTCATCCAAATTCTATGGTAATTGTGATGATCAGGAAAGCATGCTCCCCCTCCCCTCCTGTTCCTGTCTTCTCGGTTCCGGAGGATCAGATACACCTGTGTGATTACACACCTGCTGCATCCTGATGACCCAGCATATTTAAGAGCGAGCGTGTGGAGAACCCATCGCTGGATCATTAAGTTTGCAACCACGAAATGTCTAAGCCTTGTACATTATTATCTTTTGGTTACCCTGTGTCTTTACTCCCTTGTCCTTCTGTCTCTCAGGTTTGCTGCCACCCATCAGTGTGTACTCCGGAGCTGATCCCGTTCGCCTGACCAAGGACAAATGCCGGACGTCCACCCAGGTCACCGTCTTCCTCCTGTTCCCCTGGTCCACACAGGAATTCCCTGCCGGACTCCTCTGCTCACAGAGTAAGAGTGCTCTCCCATTATTATTCTCCCCTTCGGGAGATTCTGTCCCTAATAATCTCTGTCTGCTCTTTTCCCATAGGCTACACGCGCTCCAGCAGGCACCGGTTTTGAGTCAATTTAAGTGTGCGTTTTTGTGTTGTGTTTTTCTTCAGTTGTGCTTCTTTATTTAGAGTTGTGTGTTAGTTTTAGTTTTCACAATAAACTGGTGAACTTTTACAACAGAGTCTGAGTGTTCATTCTGGCAGCGTTTGAGCCTCACTTGCACTGAATCATGACAGAACAATCCAGCCAGGATCGAGGCTCAGTGGGCACTCAGCAAGTCGAACAATCAGCGCTCTTGCACTTGGATGCCATGGACCGTCAGGTCATGTTTCTTTTGGAACAATTACAAACCATCACCCAGCAACTGGTGACTGTTACCGAGCATCTGTGTCAGCTTCCTGGTGTGGCGCCTCCTCCTGCTCCAGCTGCCCTGGCAGTCCATGCCATTTGCAGGAGCATTTCCATTCCTACACCTGTCCCCTATGGGGTGGGAGGTGGGGGTTACAAAGGGTTCCTGCTGCACTGCCGGCTGTATTTCCAGCTGGTGGAGGGGGAGTATAGGGAGGATTCGGCAAAGATTCACTTCATGACGTTGTTGTTACGGGACTGGGCGCTCAAGTGGGCACAGTCCATCTTGAGCAGCCGGGACAGGCCCCTTTATTCGTTTGAGCGGTTTGTACGAGAGTTCTCTGAGGCTTTCAGCCATTCAGAGAGCGAGGGGAACATAGTTAGCCAGCTGATGGGACATCGGCGGAGAGATCAGTCTGTGGCCGATTTCCCTGTTGAATTCCGGGTCATTGAGGCGGATTCCGGATGGAATGACGTTGCTCTTTGCAGCGCTTTCCTCTGGGGCCTGAATTCCCATCTCCGTGACGAGCTGGCTATCCGTGCATCCCCCTCCTCTTTGGATGAGCTTATTGTGCAGGCTGTGGCCCTCGAGAACCGGTTTAGGGAGCGAGCGAGCGAGCAGAAAGCCACTGCCTCTCTGTTTGCTCCCCGTCCGGCTGCCCCTCCCTCTGGCGCAGCTCCGCTGGCCTCCTCCAAGCCGATGGCCCTCGGTAGGTCCCATGTGATTCTGGAGGAGCGTTGGCATTGAGAGAGGGTGGGGGTGTGTATGTATTGTGGGGTCACAGGCCATGCAGTCTCGAAATGCCCCATGAGACCAAAAGATCTGGCCAGTCAGTATCTGTGGGGGGTCTGGCAGGAGACTGCTCACAAAATCCTCCCGACTGTTTTAAACTCCCTGCCCTCATTCAGTTACTGGGGGCCAAGTTCAAAACCTCCACCCTGGTTGATTCTGGGGTGGAGCAAATTTTAATTCAACAGGCAATGGTCCGAAAATTACAGATACCCAACAGGAATGTCCCGACACCCTTGACTGTCTCGGCGGTCTCAGGCAGCAGTTTCGCAGTGATTACCAAATAGACTGAACTCATTTCGGTCATTCTGTCTGGTAATCGCCGCAAGACTATTCAGTTTTATGTCCTGCTTCAATTGACCACCACCATGATTCTGGGGTCTATGTGGCTCCGCATTTATAACCTAATTATAAACTGGAGTCAGGGCTCTATTTCATCCTGGAGCCCTTTCTGTCTCATCGTGTCTCCGATCGGCCGCATGCTAACCCTCCCTCCCGATCTCCTCCCCTTCAGCTGAGCCGGCGGATCTCAGCTCCGTACCCGAGGTCTATCAAGACTTAGGGGAGGTCTTTAGCAAGTCCAGGGCCCTATCATTACCACCTCTCCGGGGCTACGACTGCGCTATCGTCCTCCTCCCAGACACACGGCTGCTATCCAGCCGGCTCTACAGTTTATCTGGGCCAGAGAGGGAGGCGATGGAGGCCTACATTAAAGACTCCCTCAGCACCGGCATTATTTATCCATTGTCCGCCCCTCTTGGTGCTGGGTTCTTTTTAGTAGGGAAAAAGAACAGGTCACTGTGGCCATGTATTGATTACCGTGAGCTTAACGAGATTACCCGTAAGGATAAGTATCCACTGGCCCTTATCAAATCAGCATTTAAGCTACTCCAGTGGGTGCGTTTTTTCACCAAGCTCGACCTCCGTAGTGCATACCACTTGGTCCGCATTTGTGAGGGAGATGAATGGAAGACAGCATTTACAACACCTCTGGGCCATTTTGAGTATTTGGTCATGCCATTTGGGCTGACCAACGTCCCTGCGGTCTTCCAGCAGTTAATCAATGACGTCTTGCGAGATATGGTGGACCAGATTGTTTTCGTGTGTCTGGACGATTTTCTGATTTTTTTCTGGCATGCTGGAGGAGCACGTAGTCAATGTTTGGTTCGTCCTGCAGTGACTGGTGGAGAATAAGCTTTTTGTGAATGCGGAGAAATGTGAATTTTCCACTCGCTCAACTTCGTTCCTGGGGTTCATCATCACCAAAGGCGTGGTAAAGGCCAATCCGGCAAAAATTAAGGCGGTAGTAGACTGGTCTACCCCCCCAGTCCAGGAAGGACCTCCAACACTTTCTGGGCTTTGCCAACTTCTACCGCCAATTTATCCGTGATTACAGTAAGGTGGCGCAACTGCTTATGCAGTTAACATTGACCAAAAGCCTGTTCAAGTGGTCCGAGGCCGCTGAACAAGCTTTTGTGACTCTGAAAGGCCTCACCAATGCGCGCATCCTGGCGCAGGTGGGTCCCGCGGCACAGTTCAACTGTGGACGGCTGTGGGTGGTGGGAGCCCACGATGGTGGCTATCTAGAACTCTGGGACAGTTCCAGAAGACACCCCAATGAACTGCGGCGTGTGGAGAGTGGAAAACGCCCGTACAGCCCACCTTCGGTGAGGAAGAGGCAGAGGTGCTCTTAGAGTGGGCTGCCAGATGGACACTCCAGAGGGGGTCGTTAGTGGGACTATTGGGGGTCGGGTTACCAGTATGTTGTTCTGCTTTATGTTATTGTCATCTCTGTTCATTAGGTTTTGGAAAAAAAAAAAGGCAAGAGAACTGATTTAAGTATCGGGTAGCCCGAGAGTAGTCTCCCTGTGTATGTGTGTGCTTTTAATTGAGTTAAGGTGTTATGTGTGAGATGCAAATTAACCAGCACAGACCGTGTTTGTATTGTTGGTTTAAGGGTGCTGGGATGGAGGGGGGCGGGGGGGGGGGGTTCATTGGACCGCGTTTCAGTTCATGCACTGATTGTTCATATGTCTGTTGTTTGAAGTATTTGAAATTGTATAGCTCATGGGGATTAATTTATTTTGTGGCCCTTTAAGTGTAAGAACTGTAACACTTTATATGGCGGTGTAATCCGCAGGGAATGTTTTGTTTGTGTGTATGGATAGTTTTATATATATAGTCATGTATTTATGTTTAGAGTGTGAGTCATGTTGTAAAATGTTGGGAGGGTTCAACTGGTATGCCTGCGATTTTTTCGGGGGAGGGGTTCAGGTTCAGGTTACTTTATTTGTACCCGTAGGTAGATTTGTTTTGCAGTCTGGTGACATCCATATTTACAAGCCACAGTTATAATCAACATAAACACAAACACAGGCACACATGAAGCTGACTATAAACATGATAAAAATACTTAAAAATACTTAAGGATACTTAAGGCTCCATCAATCAGGGCATAAAGACAAAGAGATGAGAGAAAAACCAGAGAGAAGAGAGAAAGGTCATATTAAAAAGTTAAAGACTAGTCAAAGAGGTTAAAAACTCAAAGGTCTAAAACCCAATGAAAGATTTAGAACCCAAATAAAATCCTACAAACATAAGTAAATATAAAATGGAGTTAATAAATAGGTACCTAAATTATGTGCAATATATTGTTACAATTTGTTCAACTCTTTGACAGCAGCAGGAACAAAGCTGTTTTTGTAGCGCTGGGTTTTACTTTTTGGGACAGCAAACCTCCGTCTTGAGGGAAGAAGCTGAAAGTTGCAGTGCAAAGGGTGGGAGTCATCATTTAAAATGGAGGTAGCCATCCTCTGTACTTGTCTGGTGTACAGAGATGTCAGGCTCAGCTGTGACTCACCAAGCAAACGACTGGACCATCTAACTACCTGATCCAAGGATTTCCTCTGTTTCAGTTTTATCTGACCAAACCATGACACTAAAGAAAAGGATAAAACAGATTCAATAAAAGCCCGATAAAACATTGTCATTATGGTTCGGTCAATTTGGAAGCGTGCAAGTTTCCTCAAGCAATGCAAATGTTTCTGACCCTTTTTGCACACCCTTTCACAGTTCTCTTCAAAGTTTAAATTATTGTCAATAATCGTCCCAAGATATTTGTAGGATTGTACACATTCGGTGGTCTGACTTTTTAGTATGGTGACTTTGTGCCTGGGAGTTTTCCTCCTAAAGTCAATAATCATATCTTCAGTTTTTGTCGTATTCAGCTGCAGGTAAGAATCCTCACACCAGTGAACAAAATCATCAACTACTGGGCCGTGGCCACTCTCACCATCCTGGAGGAGACTGACATTAACTGAATCATAAGCATACTTTATAATGTGTCTGTTGTCGTGTCTGCTCAGACACATGTTTGTGTACAGGATGAAGAGTAGTGGTGACAACACACACCCCTGAGGAGAGCCAGTAGAAGAGCACTTTAGGTCAGACAATGTACCATTGACCCTTACTCTCTGCGTCCTGTTGGTTAAGAAATACAGAATCCAACCCACCAGATTATTGCTCAAATCAAATTGTTGCAGGAGCCTTTCAACTAAAATATGAGGTTTGATTGTATTAAAGGTGGAGGAAAAGTCCACAAATAAAAGCCTGGCATGTGTCCCATTAAAATCCAGATGTTTAAAAAGCATGTTAAACAGAGTGACAGTGGCATCCTCCACTCCTCTGTGAGGCCTATAGGCAAACTGCAGAGGATCCAATGCATGCTCAGACTGCTTTAGGACCTCACATCTGACCAGTTTTTCAAAAATTTTCATTAAAATTGAAGTCAAAGCAACTGGTCTAAAGTCATTTACCGTTTTAGGACAGCTGGATTTTGGAACGGGAACAACCACGGCATCTTTCCAGATCTTAGGCACATGTTGTGTCTGTAAGGACTTATTGAAAATGTAATGAAGTACAGGACTCAGTTCATGTGCACAGAACTTTACCAAGCACCCACATATATTATCAGGGCCCTGACTTTTGTTCACTTTTATAGCGCAGAACTCCCTTTTAATATCCTGCACCTCAATATTAAAGTGCTGATTGTCTTTGAGTTTCTGTTTCAAATCTTGGGTTTCTGTGCTAAAATCAAAGGAGTCAAAATGACCATAAAAACAATTAAGAGCATTAGCCAGCTCTATGTCTGAATTAAAACCATCTAAAAACACACGATTACTGCTCTCTGTGCTCTGAAGGCCTGCAATAGTTTTCATACTGGCCCAGGCTGAACCAAGTTTCTTTGTTGCCATCTTGCTTTCCAACTCTGATTTATAATTCTGTTTTGCTCTTAAAATTTCGGACGTCAGCTCTTTTGTGGCAACCTGTAGCTCAGAAACAGACCCCTGTTTAAAGGCAAGTGCTTTCCTCTGTTAGCAGGATTTAACTGATTTTGTAACCCATGGCTTGTTGTTGGGATATATTTTGACACGTTTACATGGAACGATCATATTTTTACAGAAAGCCATGTATGAGCATGTCACATCCACCAAAGAGTCCAAATCATCCCCGCAGGACAGTGTGAAAACCTCCCGGTCCGTACGGTTAAAGCATTCCTGGAGGCAGTACTCTGAATCCTCTGTCCACACCTCTATGTCTCTGGTCTCCACCTTGCCTCTTCTGAGAGCAGTTTTATATGTAGGCAGCAAATGTACACAGTTGTGATCTGAGGATCCTAAAGGAGGAAGGGGGAGTGATTTATAGGCCCTCTCTATGGATCCATAGCACAGGTCCAATGTCTTTTTTCGCCTGGTTGGGCAGGAGACATACTGATAAAAGTTTTTAAGTGTCTTCTTTAAAGAAACATGGTTAAAATCCCCAAGAATAAAGTTTGGCACCTCTGGAGAAATTGACTGCAGCCGCTGCACCACATCAAACACGGTGCTGGAGGCGGAGTCAGCGTCTGCCCTCGGGTGGATGTACACAGTGGTGATGAAAAGTTGGGGGAACTTGCGAGGCAAATAAAAGGGACGTAGCGATACGGACAGCAACTCCACATCGGGTGTACAGATGCGCTCTCTGACCGTGACAGATGTGCAGTACTGCTTATTAATATATAAACATACACCGCCCCCCTGACGTTTTCCCGTTACCTCTTCCTGCCAATCCGAGCGAAGTGGGGCTCCAAAGCCGTCAATCCACAGGTCCACGTCCCGGTCATGCACAGTAAGCCAAGACTCCTTGTAAGCCATGACACAGCAGTTCTTAAAGTCCTTCTGGTAGCGCACATTCCCTTGAATTTCATCCACTTTGTTCCTCAGAGACTGTACGTTCCCAAAAATCATGGAAGGAAGAGGAATGTTACCAAACTGACGTTTCCTCAGGCGTAGTTTCACACCTCCACGCTTTCTGCGCTTCCTTCTCTTGTCTCTCTTTTCATCGCTGTGTCCATGAACGTCTCTCAAAATAAAGTCCGGCAGTTGCGGCACAGACTCACTCACAGACGCTGCATCATCCGTGTTTAAATGCAGCAACATGTGCCTGGAGTATTGTATTCTCCACGGCATGATCACGATCGCGCTCACCTCACAGACACAGAGCCGGCGGAAAAACAGCAGCAGTGCAAAAATGGGGAGGAAATCCATATTGATGGAACCAGGGAGGTCTTCGCCATACAGTCCACAAACATTCCAGGACAGAAACGACACAGAGAATTTCGTTAAAAACACATTAAAGTGCGTAAAAACAGACACACAGACGACAGACTTTTTTCACCAGCTGCCAGTCGCTGCGTGCGCATGCGCCCAATATTATATTTTTGCTGGGTGAACCAATTATGGCGGAGCTCTGGGTATAGGGGGAGGTGACGCCCCGTCCACGGCGGGAGATACTCCTTCCCTTTGCTGTGGACTTCTAACTTGTGCGGAGAGCCTCCTGTTGTCCCTTTGTTATAATAATAAAGTCTCTAAACTAGCACCTCGCCTCCTCCTCATTTCCAGACATAACACTTAGTTCTTTTTAAAACTTACTGTACACTTCTATACACTGCTCATTTATGGGCAAATTATAGGAAACAAAGCATGCACAGATTACAGGTTGCATGCAATGATGCCTTAAAAATTTTACTTAAAAAGTTTTGATGGTGTAGTGCTTCTGAGTAATTTGTGTCATCACGTGTTAATACACTCCAAGCTGTAATCAGGAATCTTATGTATAAATTCATTTGTCGTCTTGATGCATCTGGAAATGAAATCATCCAGGTTATGTCTAACATCAGGCTCAGTTCTATCTGCTGTCAGTCTCAGTTTAGAAGGCATTGGTACAGTTGTCTTTTTAAAGTTTGTACTGTGGAGGTAAAATTAAGTTCAGGCGAGATGCGACGAGCTGAAGGTTTCAGAGTTTTATTCCTCCATCATCAGACACACTGTAGCGCTGTGCGCTGTGGCTGTGTGTCCTGTGTGTGCATGTGTGTGTGCTGTGTGTGCTCCGTGAGGCATGTAAAGTCAGCTCTTTTATACAGACAAGAGAGATTGCATGGCACATTTGCATATTGTTATACATATCAGTCAATACATACCAATCGCGTGATTAACTGGCGCCGGATTTCCTCTCCTTATTCCAGGGATGTATAACAATAGTCATTGTTCTGATTGTCTCCTAGGGGCTCTGTCCGTATGCAAATTGTTCTGCTTGTCCCCCCAGGGATTCTCTGTTCGTATGCAATCCCTGCTGAGCATGAATATTATCAGTCTGCATTGTGCTGGGTGCCCACACGGCTCCCCCCAGAACGCCCAGAAGGGGCTGTGACCCCCCCACCCCCCAACCCGGTCGTTTGGCTCCAGCTCCGGTAGAACTGTCGGAGGGCATGTCAGTCCATGGGAGGGACGGGGGAGGGGTGGAAAGGGCAGTGTGCTCCACTCTGAGTTCCAGCACGTTGAATGGCCGTGGATCGTGGGAGCACAGGTCGGTGTGCAGTCGTGTGTAATGGAACCAGATGGCGATCGGCCGGCTTTAGGGAGTGAGGCGCGGGAAAAGCTCTGTGCAGGAGGAGGGGGAGGGGGTGGGAGTAAGCGAGTGCCGGCCCGGGACGTCAAAGGTGTCTGGGCCGCGCAAAAATTGCGTGTGGATCCGCAATGGTGAGGGACTTTCCCAGTAAACATTTTGTCTGACTCCTCCCGCAGCTCGATCCAACGAGGATGTGGGGAAAGCGAGCGGCCAAATTCCCTGAGGATGCGTAGTGGCTGTGATAAACTGAAGCTGTGTCAGGGACGCGGCAGTTTGGCTTTAGGTGCGGGAAGCAGCCCTAAAGTCATCGGGGAAAGCAATCTGCTAAATTCCCGATGTGCGCCACGGCTGAGAAACCCATACAAAGTCCTGTATGCGGGCTGCGCGTCTGCTCCAGGTGCGCGAGCAGCCCTGAAGGTTCCGAGGGTAGCAATCGGCCGTTTTTCTCGGGCATGTGCAGCGGCAGAGGACGCTGTATCAGTCTGTTGAGCCGGTTTGTCCCTGGTACGTGGCGCGCGCCTGGCGCAGTGACCACATAGCTGGCAGTTGCGCTGTCCTCGTAATCCTGCGGAGTGCGTGCAGGTCTTCTATGCGCGGGAGGTCCGCTGTCCAGAGTTTAGTCAGAGTTGGGGAGCTCGGTGGAAATCAATGCAGCTGGCATCGATGATTGTCCCCATTCAGGCTGCTTCCTTCGTTCGCTCGTGTCATTCATGGTGCATTTTGGTCCCAGCGCTGTGCTCCAGTGAGGATGAAGAGGTTGCAGGTGTTTTCTGGTCCTCTGGGATCCACAGCGCAGTGAGAGGGAGCAGACGGTCATTCTCCCTTGTCAGGTCACCAGTGTGGAGGTAAAAGATCAGGCGAGGAGTGCACCATGACACGTGCTGAGGCTTTCCCAGTCGGGGTCATCTCCGGGGTGATCGCCTCGTGTTCCATTCTTCGTCAAGGGTCACCAGTGTGGAGGTGACCAGAATACAGTACTGTATAATACAGTACTGTATTTGCATTTTTTTATTGTTTTGTATTTTTATTATGACGGACTATGATTCTGGAATAAAGCTTGATTAATTAATTTATTTTATTTTTACACTATTATTTTACAAGCTTAAATAGTGCTTATTTTGTTTATTTTTCATGGTAAATGGCATTCACTTATATAGCGCTTTTTCTCACCTCTGGATACCCAAAGCGCTTTACAGATCCTGCTAGCTACACATCTACGCACACATTCACACACTGATGGCGGCAGAGCAGCCATACACACACAGGGGCTCGCCTGGCCACTAGGAGCAAGTGGTTCATATTTTATGCTGCTTGATATCACTATAGAATTTGGATGAATGGTGCCGCCCACGACGCTGTTGAGCTTCCGCTCCACTGGCTGCTTGGCTGCATAGTGCGCAGTGAGTCTTCGGCTCTGACGTCTGATAGACTGCTGTAATCATGTGACACGGCACAGCTCAAAAACATGCCTGGGTTGGTTTTTCACTGGTTTTCACACAAAAATTTAATGCCTAAAACTCTCAGAAGTGAAAACAAATTGCACGTTTTGTATTAACATAGTGGTATCGCAATATTTTAAAAAGTATCGTCTCCAAAGTATCAACCAGTTGGTATCGAAGTATTAATACTTGGATATCGATACACCTATCCCTAATGATAATCAGGAGGAACTGAGGATAAGTTTGGCACCTCTGGCACGGGAGAATGGGTCTCGATAGACTGGGAACAAGCGACGGAGCAGAGACAGGCAAATAAGCAGAAAGAGCTCCATGAAATTACCACCCCTTTTTGCCAATCAATTGCTGTTATGAACTGGGGTGGACTTCCATCCCAGCTTCATGGCACGGTGGCTACCCTGTCTGGAGTGTGTTTTGATTCTCTTTTTTCTGTCAGGCACCACCTTGGGAGCCTTGAGGTCTTCCGGCTCTTTGACAGCTTGCAGCCACGCCCCCTCTCCAGCCAGGTTTTGCCAGCTGGCTGTCATTATTGTTTCACGCATGCACACATGCACATACATGCACAGTCACATGTTTTCCCCTCATGACGCACACCAGCATTCACTCCCGTCATTATGTGTGGCAATATTTTAGGCCTGTAGCCACGGGATTGAACTTCCGGATTATTGTTGGACCTGTGTATGCTTCACAGTGTTATCCTGTCGTTTGATGCATGCATGACTAGACGCCCTGCCTTCTTATGGTACTGCTTCCCCCTGCATGACATCTTACTCCTCTTTTGCTGTTTTGCAGGCTGGCTCTGGGATTCCCTCCACGGATGTCTCGGTCTCCGGCTCCAGTGAGTGTTCCTGTGCCTGCAGCTTCCGGTCCTGTCGTGGAAGTGCTCGGGTGTCGGAGCTGAGGAGCGTCTCATGAGCTTCCCAGAGCCTCCTTGCCTTTTTGGTATTTTCTGTTGTTGCTGAACTGTTTGCCTTTTGTTTTGCACAATAAATTGCACACAACGTCTCCTGTGAGTGGACATGGAGGAGACATGGAGGAGACATGGCTGTGGACATGGAGGAGGATGACAGCTCGCTGTCAGCAGCAGTCTACATCCAGACCCGGGAGTGTTTTCATTGTATTTCAGTTAATAATGATAAACCTTGTCTGTCTCCTGGAGGAGAGCCTCAGGTTAGGCAGTCACCTGAGTGTTCTCCTTCTGCTGCTGTAATTAAAGTCTCACCTATCCCCTCCGTGTCTCCTCCCTTTTTTCCCGAGAGCCCACCAGAACCAAGCCACCTGAGAGTGGAGGAGCTTGTGGCTCTGGAGGATCATGGTCCAGAGCCAGCACAGAGTGGACCCTCAGCCGCCATGCCAGAGAGACTACCTGCGTAGGGGAATTCGCCTGGGGGAACTAGGATTGCCACCACCACCATGCCTGCTGCAGCAGAGTTAGCTCCCGAACTGGATCACCTAGAGGCTGGGCCCAAGATGTCGTTATCGGGATCATCGGAGTCCTGGACGGCAGTGGAGCTTGGGTCCAGGCAAGTGCTCTCTTTTGTCACTCTCCCTACTGAGTTGGTGCAATCTTGCCTGGCTCTTGGTGAGGAGAGTCGGGTGCAGTCCTTGGCTGTATCTGACCTCGCCTCACCGGGCTCCGCCGCTGCCGCCGACCCTAACCACTGTTCCTTTCCTGTCACCCCTGAGCTCCTTCCTAGGGTTGCTGGAGAGGATCCACCATTACCAGGAGATTCCGCAGATGACGATGAGGGTCCAGCTTCCCCGATGTAGGCCGACGTGGATGCAGCACCTCCCGAGCCGATTGAGTCATTGCACCCTGGATCGTCGGAGTCCTGGACGGCAGTAGAGTCTGAGTCTAGGAAAGTGGTCTCATTTATTTCTCCTTTCCCTGTTTCTGAGCATCCTTGTCTGGCAATTGGTGAGGAGGGCCGGGTGCAGCCGCCTGCCGCACCTGAGCCTGCCTTGCCGGACTCCGCAGCTGCTGGTAGCCCTGACCCCTTTTCCGCTATCTCTGAGCTTACTCCAAGGATCGTCAGGGAGGAGTCAGCACCGCCAAAGGCCGCCGATGATCTAGATCCACCACCGGAGGTTCCAGCTACCCCCGCTGTCAGCTGCTCCACCGTGGGTGCAGCAGAACTCCAGCCGGGGTCCACCGCAGGTGCAGCAGAGCACCAGCTGGGGTCCACCACGGGTGCAGCAGGGCTCGAGCTGGGGTCCACCGCGGGTGCAGCGGAGCTCCAGCCGGGGTCCACCGTGGGTGCAGCATTGTCCTGGACCGGGACCACCGCGTGTGCAGCGTTGTCCCAGACCGGGACCATCTTGGGTGCAGCTGTCCCCCAGCTCGGGGCCATGGGGGGGCTCCTCCCTTGTCTCTGGATAATGACACTGGGCCTCCCCTTCCTTGGCCTCCTTGTCCTACATTGGGTCTTTCCATGGGGAGGTCGCGTCCCGGGTCGCCTCTTTTGAGCTGGTGGCTCAAGGATCCTGGTTGTCCCCCCAACGAGCTGTGCCATGGGGGGAAGTGGCCCAGTTTTCCTGGTCAGCCACCAGACCCGCTTGCCCAGGCGGTCCGTCTGGTCCTGGACTTAGACAGACCATCTGACCGGCACCCTTTCTTCACCTCGTGGACCTGGGACTTTGGTCGGCTTCCTGAACCTTTGGACTTTTGGGTTTTAGGGGGGTTGTTCTGGGTTTTAGGGTTGGGGAGGTTCATTTTTGTTTTCCCGTTGGTGTTTGGGTTCTTTATTTCCCTCCTGACCTGTTTTCCCCCACTGCCCACCCTGGTTTGTTTGAGGGTTCCTCCGGGAAGGGGGTCCCTTTTTTCTTTTTTGATGTTACTGGGGTGTCTGGCATCCACCCCTTGGGAGGGGGGGCTCTATCTTGAACTGGGGTGGACTTCCATCCCAGCTTCATGGCATGGTGGCTGCCCTGTCTGTAGTGTGTTTTGATTCTCTTTTTTCCATCAGGCACCTCCTTGGGAGTCTTGAGGTCTTCTGGCTCTTTGACAGCTCGTAGTCACGCCCCCTCTCCAGCTAAGTTTTGCCGGCTTGCTGTCATTATTGTTTCATGCACACACACATGTACATACACGCACACACTCACATGCTTTCCCCTCATTACGCACACCGGCGTTCACTCCCGTCATTATGTGTGGCATTATTTTAGGCCTGTAGCCATGGGAACGAACTGCCGGATTATTGTTGGACCTGTGTATGCTTCACAGTGTTATCCTGTTGTTTGATCCATGCATGACTAGATGCCCTGCCTGCTTATGGTACTGCTTCCCCCTGCATGACGTCTTTGTTCTCTTTTTCTGTTTTGCAGGCTGGTTCTGGGATTCCCTCCATGGACTTCTCAGTCTCTGGCTCCAGTGAGTATTCCTGTGCCCGCCGCGGCCAGTCCTGTTGTGGAAGCGCTCGGGTGTCCATGCTGCCCTCCTCCGCTATCAGTTCTGCCTGAAGCTCTTTGGGTCCCCTGGGCTGACTCACCGTCAAGCTGAGGAGCTTCTTGTGAGCTTCTCAGAGCCTCCTCGCCTTTTTGGTAGTTTCTGTTGTTGCTGAACTGTTTGCCTTTTGTTTTGCACAATAAATTGCACACAACGTCTCCTGTGAGTGGATCCGGTTCCGGTTCCGTCGGACCGGCGGCGCCACACGAGTTGGCTGCCTTTTGCAACTGCCTTTTTCTTATCTTCCTTTTTCTTTCTACACCTTTCACTCTATATATATATCACGGACACACAGATTGCCCCAAGGGTCTCCCGAGTCGGTGGACGGAGCCACTGTTTGCAGCGGGGGACGATACAGCAGGGAAGAGCTAGCTAGCTGGCTAGCTAGCTCCAACCGCCACCCGGTGCTAACGGAGAAGCTCGACATGCCGAGTAACTGTGGCAAAAACGATGCGGGTGCCGGGCTGGAGTTTAGGCGGCGTGCAAGAAATATAAGACAGAATAATAAAAAGCGATGGCAAGAACCAAGCAGACTGCCCGTAAATCTACTGGAGGAAAAAGCCCCCCAGGAAGCAGCTAGCCACCAAGGCTGCTTGAAAAAAGCGCTCCGGCCACTGGCGGAGTGAAGAAGCCTCACCGTTACAGGCCCGGTACCGTGGCTCTGAGAGCGATCCGTCGCTACCAGAAATCCACGGAACTGCTCATCCGTAGGCTTCCCTTACAGCGCCTGGTGAGGGAGATCGCTCAGGACTTCAAGACCGACCTGCGTTTCCAGAGCTCTGCCGTCATGGCTCTGCAGGAGGCCAGCGAGGCCTACCTGGTGGGTCTCTTTGTGGACACCAACCTGTGCGCCATCCACGCCAAGAGGGTCACCACCATCATGCCCAAAGACATCCAGCTGGCCCGCCGCACCCACGGAAGGAGAGAGAGCTTAGACTTTCTGCTGCACATTCACCAACCACAATGCTCCGCACTGTGTGTCTATATATATATATATATTTATAGTAATATGTACATATGTATACTAGCTGTTCTTGTTTTTTTCTTGCCTTCTGATTGTTGCTCTGAGTGTTGCTATCCCTGTGCTGTTGCAATCCTGGAATTTCCCCACTGTGGGACTAATAAAGGCTTATCTTATCTTATCTTATCTTATTTTATCTTATCTTATTTGTCTCTTTCCTCTGTGCGCTGCGTAAAAGCACACGAGGAGGTTCATAACAATGACAGGATTATGGAGTCTCAACCAGGAGAACCCAAGCACAATGGGGGAGGTGGATGCTGGGATAACCAGGAAGGCTAAGTGTTTATGATGGTTGCCCGATGCTAGCAGGGTAAGAGGGACAGTCTGTTTAGTGACTTCGCACAAGGGATCACCAGAGAGAGTAATTACTTGTAGGGGCTGGGGTAATCTGGTGCACAGTATTTTAAACTGGGTTGCCAGATGTTCAGAAATGAAGCTCTGCTCAGCTCTGGAGTCAATGAGAGCAGAGCCCACATACTCAGCGGACTTGAGCAACAGCTGAATGGGCAAAGTGACATGGTTTAAAGGGGGGTTGGAATTTGCGCCCATCAGTCCCCCACAGCAACTGACGGACTGAATCTTTTGACTTCGCTGGGCAACAGGCAACAACGTGACCAGTGCTGTCGCATTACAGAGAAAGCCCTGCCTCATAGCGCTGCTGCTGCTCTGCGGGAACGAGCTTCGACCAACCCACCAGCATTGGCTCAGGTGCATCGGAGGAGGAGGCAGACGGAGGAAGTGCAAGCAAAGAAGGCCAGGAAGAAACAGCAAGAGAAGCTGAGGGGGGAACAAACTGGCGCTCCCTAGACTGTTGGCGAAGTCTGTTGTCCAGTTTGACAACGAGGGAGATTAGTTTGTCTAAGGACCAAGGCTCATCTCGGAGTTGGGCCAGCTCATCGCGCAATATGGTGTTTAAACTGTGGGTGAAAACTGCGGAGAGAGCAACATCATCCCACCTTGATTCCGCCACAAGTGCACAGAACTCTACAGTGTGCTCCACTGCCATCCTATCCCCTTGACTGAACATCATGAGCCTTGCGGAAGCGCTTCCCTTCCAGTCCATGTGGTCAAACACCTGCAGAAAATCATTTGTGTAGCATTCATAAGTGTAGGACTATACTCAGGACCCTGAATTAGACACCCATCTAATAGACCCACTAGGTAACTGATATTACTGCAGTCGGTGAGGAAGACACTTGGGACGCTATGAAACACTAGCTGACACTGGAACAGAAACCCATGAGCCCTCCCCAACTGACCACTAAAACGGGATGGTGTAGAAAACAGCGGAGAACGGCCCGGACAGTCACTCGGAGGCACCGCTGCAGAAGGCGAAGAAGTAGAAGAGTGAGGTGCTGCACCGTCTTCTCCAATTTGGCGATGCGCTCCATATGCTTAGCCAATTCATTCAGCATGACCTGGTTTTGTTGAGCAGTTTGTTCTCGTTGTTGCTTAAGTGCATTTAATTGGGCCAACAATGTGTCCATCCTTGTTGCTGGGTCTGAATGCTCGTCGGATACTGTCAGGTTTCACCAGGCAAAGACTTAAACGCAACACTGATAGAGACTGAGTTTGATAACAGTTATCTTTATTACATCCATCAATCCATTTTCTGCCGCTTTTCCAGAGGTCCGGGTCGCGGAGGCAGCAGTTCAAGCAGAGAAGCCCAGACTTCCCTCTCCCCAGCCACCTGCTTCAGCTCTTCAGAGAGGATACCAAGGCGTTACCAGGCCAGCTGGGAGACATAGTCTCTCCAGCGAGTCCTGGGTCTGCCCCAGGGTTTTCTCCCACTGGGACATGCCCAAAACACCTCAAGTGGGTGGCGTCCAGGAGGCATCCTGATCAGATGCCCATACCACCTCAACTGGCTCCTTTCAATGTGGAGGAGAAGTGGTTCTACTCTGAGCCTCTCCCGGATGACTGAGCTCCTCATCCTATCTCTGAGGGTGAGTCCAGCAGTCCTACGAAGAAAGCTCAGTTCAGCCGCTTGTATCCACGATTGACTGGTAAATCGACAGCTTTGCCTTAGAGCTTAGCTCCCTCTTCACCACAACAGACCGGTACAAGGTCCGCATCACTGCAGATGCTGCTCCAATCCGTCTGTCAATCTCTCGCTCCATTCTCCCCTCACTTGTGAATATGACCCCAAGATACTTAAACTTCTCCACTTGGGGCAGGAGCTAGTCCCCAACTCAGAGAGGACAATCTACCTTTTTCTGGCTGAGGACCATGGACTCTGACTTGGAGGTACTGATTCTCATCCCAGCCGCTTCACATTCAGAATCAGAATCAGAATCAGAATCAGAATCAGCTTTATTGGCCAAGTATGCACAACACATACAAGGAATTTGACTTTGGCTAAAAACTTGCTCTCGTTGTTCAGGTGGAGGATTTAAATAAGGATTCAATGACAAACAGAGTATGTACAGTAAATTACAGTCTGTCCACGTTTCTATAAAAGGATGCAAATATATACAGGAATATATGCAGTTATTTACTCGGACTAACCACACTTTGCAGAAATATATGAAAAAATATACAATCACACAGTATTTCAATGTGGACTCAGATTCAGTGATATAATGTGAATGAAGTAAAAAGCAGTGTGAGAGTTATGTGCAATGTAATAATGGATGAAAAGTCATGAGTACAGCAAACAGGTAGGACTAGGTGAATGTTAGGAGTTCATCAGAGTGATGGCTTGAGAAAAGAAACTGTTCCTGTGACGGGTGGTTTTGACCTTCAGTGATCTGTAACGATGACCAGAAGATAGAAGTTCAAACAGTTTGTGGCCGGGGTGTGATGGGTCAGCACAGATGTTTCCCGCCCGTTTCCTGGTTATGGACCGATATAAGTTCTCAATGGAGGGTAGGTCGGTACCAATGATCCTCTCCGCAGACTTAATGATCCGCTGCAGTCTGGTCTTGTCCTGTTTAGTGGCAGATCCAAACCAGACAGTGATGGAAAAGCAGAGGACAGATTGGATGATGGCGGTGTAGAAGACAACCAGCAGCTCCTGAGGCAGATCAAACTTCTTGAGCTGACGCAGAAAAAACAACCTCTGCTGGGCCTTTTTCCGGACAGCACCAAATTCAGCACCAAATCATCCCAGAAAGACCTTTAGGTCATTGCTGGATGAGGCCAGCAGGACTGCATCATCTGGAAATAACAGAGATGAGATCCTGTGGTCACAAAGCATGACACCCTCCGTTCCTTGGCTGCACCTAGAAATCCTGTCCATAAAAATTATGAACAGGATTGGAGACAAAGGTCAGCCCTGGCGGAGTTCAACTCTCACTGAGAATGAGTCCGAGCGAGTGTTGGCAATACAAACCAAACTCTCACAACGGTCGTACAGAGACCAATAGCCCGATACCCCGTACTCCCGAAGCACCCCCCACAAAAAACCATGAGGGACGAGGTCAAATGCTTCCTCCAAGTCCACAAAACACATGTACACTGGTTGGGCAAACTCCCACAAACCATCAAGGGTTCTCGAGAGCGTAAAGAGCTGGTCCGATGTGCCACGACCAGGATGAAAACCACATTGCTCCTCCTGAATCCGAGGTTCAACCAGCGGCCGGACTCTCCTCTCCAGTGCCTTAGCATAGACCTTCCCAGGGAGGCTGAGGAGTGTGATCCCTCTAAAGTTGGAGCACACCCTCCGGTCCCCTTTTTTGAAGAGAGGAACCACCACTTTGGTTTGCCATGCCAAAGGCACTGCCCCCGACCTCCACGCAATGTTGCAGAGGTGTGTCAACCATGACAGCCCTACAACATCCAGGGCCTCTAGGTACTCAGGACGAATCTCATCCACCCCCGGGGCCCGGCCACCAAAGAGATTTTTAACCACCTTGGTGATCTCAGCCCTTGTGATAGGCGAGTCGTCCCCCTCATCCACAAGCCCTGCTTCCTCTGTGGAAGGCGTGTCAGTGGGATTGAGGAGATCCTCGAAGTATTCCGCCTGATGACATCCCCAGTCGAAGTCAGCAGTGCCCCATCCACACCATACACAGTGTGGACAGGGAGCTGCTTCCCCCTCCTGAGCTGCCAGACAGTTTGCCAGAATCTCTTCGAGGCCAACCGAAGGCCTTATTCCATGGCCTCACCGAACTCCTCCCATACCCACATTTTTTCTTCAGCAACTGTCATGGTTTGCCCCTCAGGGCAGAGAAAGACCCACCCACTGGACTGTGAAGTTGTGAGATTTATTGGAAACAGAAAGTGCACAAACAACTCAAAAATATGAGAGGAATAACCCGTTGATGAGACAAAAAACAGAGCACGTTTACACTTATGTTTAGGAGTGAATATAGATGGCACAAGAGTCGACAGAGTCAACAGGGTCAAGACCGTGGCAAGGACAGGAAAACACAGCTGTCATGCGGTGATCCTCGCGGATCACCATAAGACGCCAAGAGTCCACCGGCGAGTTTTGCAATGATGGTGATTTATTAACAAGACACAAGACGTAACACAAGACTACGAGAGACTGTGGAGAAGACACACTAAACATAGAGCACGGGACCGTAAGGATAACCCCAGCCACTTACGATCTAAAACATGACATGACATGAGCAAGCATAAGCACGAGAATACACACACGAACCTGACATGACGAGAACGATGAATGTCTGACGAGGTTTAGACGAATGTACGACGATACTCCTGCAATCCTACTGCCGTCAGCGTCCGCCTAATAAAGCCGAACGCTAACGAGCAGTAATGACAGCCAGCTGACCAACCTTGACAGCCGGAAACCCCACTGAGCGCCTTCACAATAAGAGCCCGGTGGAGCCAGAATATAACCCACAGCTGTCAAAGCCAGCAGCGAGCTATGCATAGCCCGACCGAGGACAAGTCCGGCGCTCGGGTCATAGCAGTACCCCCCCTCCGAGGGCGGGTTTCCAGAACGCCCTTAGACCCCCCCCCCCCAACCCCCTTCAGGGTGGGCGGCTGGGGGCAGGTCTGGAGGGAGAGAGAGACCAAACCCAGAATCAGTACAATAAGAGCACAATCAATACCAGGCAAGGGAAAAAAAAAACAAAACAACTAACACAGCACAATGACAAAAAAATATACCAAATACTCAGATCAGATTAAATGCCCAAATAAAAATTACAGCAAACAGCACAGTACAGCAAGAGAAAATTAAATCTTTGCCCACGTTTCACAAGAAAATGGCTTCTCACCTGTGTGAATGCTCAAGTGTATTTTCAAAATAGCCATGTACAGTAAACAGAACAACTACTGGCTCACCCCTAACTACACACAAAACAAAATAAGGCAACTGCAGGACATAACCACAAATACCCACAGATACCCAAATAACCATTACAAAAACACACAGGATAGCAAGAAAAAAAAAAAAAGAACAATTACTGGGGCAGATCATCACCAGAAAATGATCACTACCCCCCCCCCCCCCCGACAGTTTATGCCGATCGGCGGAGACCAGGCACCACAGGAACAGTTCAGGTGGTCTCCCTGCTTCCAACGGCCGACAGGCAGTCATGGGGTGCAGGACATGACTGGGCGGCTCATGACCGGGCGGCTCACCACAGTCCAAAGCCCAGCACGTCCACTCCTCTGGTGGCCGAACCAGGTCGCCCAGCAAAACACATAACATGTCGGGTGGCCGACCCAAGGCGCCGAACCGGCGAAGCAGTTCCTCAGGCGGCCAACCCGCGTCCCTCAGCCACTGGTACCGGGGGAAAACAGCCTGCAGCGGCCTCCCTGGCGGGAACAAAACTCAGGAGAGCCCGGGTGAGTGAAAAGGGACCCTCACGGCCCCCAACAATGATGCGCAGGGGCGATGACTCACAAGAGGGACTGGAAGGCAAGGATGGGCCCGTACTGGGTCAGGCGGTGAAGGGTCTGCAGCGTCTCCGTCCGTCTCCGTCTGTGGACCACACCGGCGCTGCACCTCCGCTGAACCCCGATTGGGTCTCGGCTGCACCCACGTCGGACCCCAATTGGGCCAGAACCGTACCTGCGGTAGACCCCGATTGGGTCTTGGGTGCACCCACGTCGGACCCCGATTGGGCCACAGCAGCCTCCACCATGGACCCCGACTGTGTCTCGGCCGCACCCATGTCGGACCCCAATTGGGCCACAGCAGCCTCCACCACGGACCCCGACTGGGTCTGTGCAGCACCGCTGAACCTGGAACTTCCACATCAGTGACTCCGACTGGCGCCGTTCCGGCGACACTGCAACGAAGCTCACACAAAACAGGAAAACCGGGATTAATTCAATTCAATTCAATTCAACTTTATTTATATAGCGCCATTTCACAACAACAGTCATCTCATAGCACTATCAACTGTAGGGGGGAACCCCCACAGTTGCAGAAAGACCCCAGCAATTACTGGTCATTAATATCACCAGTAGCAACAGAACCCAGCGAGACGAGCTTGGGCGCAGCAGGCGGCTGCTCCTCACTCGCCTCCCCGAGAGGCAGGCACAAATGCTCCAAAACAGGGGACAGAGACACAAGAGGGAGCACTTGCCTGCACTCGGGTTCTGTTGCTGCCCAGGACTCGGTCAATCCAGGTTCAGGGCGGCGACTCTCGTCCGCAGGCTCCAACTCAGCTGCGTTGGACTCCGCAGCTGGCAAGATGACATCTGCAGCCTGAGGTTCCTCCTGCGCTGATGTCCACGCCGATGACCCATATGGCGTGGGGGCAGGGGACACTCGACCTGCTGACTCAGACCGTTCCGGCGAGGAAACCCGGGGACGCTTCTCCGTCGGCACAGGTTCCGGGCCGCAGTCCGCTCTCCTCCTCTGTCCACGACGTGGCTGCTGGGCTGGATGCAGGCTTTCCAGCCGCGCAGGCCCCCTCCTCCTCCCGCGACGTAGACCTGGCATCGCGGGCCACTCGGCAGGGGGAGACACAGAGGCAGCAGGTTTAGGAATAACAGTTACAGCAGGTGGCGGAAGCTCGGGGGGCTGCAAACCCCGAGCTCTGGCCCCAGGAGTCAGACAAGGCAGATCATAATAATGGCAGGAAGAAATAACTTACACTTGCCTGTATCCTGGAGAGAAGATGGTGCCTGCTGCAGCGGGTGGAGTTCTCCTTTTATCCCTCCGGGAGGAAATGGCAGGCTCCTCGGCGCCACGAGGAGGAGCCGCTCGGGATGGATTGCTGACAGGCCTCGCCGAAGCACGACTCACAGTTCTCCTAGCCGCTGGGGATGACGTCAAAGAGGAGGACACGGCAGCCGGGGCGACACGGGCACAAGGAGCTGACAGCGCAGCTGAAACAGATGGCCCATGGGCGGCAACTGCGAGGATTCCCTTCTGTCGTGACGTAAATGCTGTGGCCTGCAGGGAGGCTGGGTCTCTCCGGCGACCCGGAGATGAATTCGGACGGGATTCTCGTTGGGGCTTGGTAGGAGCATGGCTATGGGGCCTACTGGCCAATGGAGTGGCGAAGGGCCCAGGAACACATGACACTGGGACTGGGCGGGCGACAGGTACTGGATACCAATCCACAGCTCCCCTGCCGGGCTTTCCCTCCAGCCTATGGATCTCCACTCTCGCCAGGGACGCTGTCCTCGCGGGAGGTGGAGGGGTTTCCTGGAGCGCCTTCTCCCTCAATGTGCGCTGTGCAAAAATCCATGATAACCTCTTCCTCCCTTCCGGAATATAGGTAAGATGGTAACAGTGCACAGCCCGCTGGGCGAGGCATAAGTGATAATCGGCCGCTTCAGTGGGCATGAGACGGGCAGCTTCCACCAGATAGCCGTCAATCTCCTCCAGCCACTCCGAGCAATAATCACACTCGCTGGCGGGCATCTCCCTACCAAGTCCAACTACAGGGAAAAAAAACTCCACACAATGGCAAAACTCACAGAAGAAAGGCGTCTCGGTGTGGCGTCTCCGTTTAGACGTCTGTGGCAGGAGTATACTGTCATGCGGTGATCCTCACAGATCACCATAAGACGCCAAGAGTCCACCGGTGAGTTTTGCAATGATGGGGATTTATTAACAAGACACAAGACGTAACACAAGACTACGAGAGACTGTGGAGAAGATACACTAAACATAGAGCATGGGACCGTAAGGCTAACCCCAGCCACTTACGATCTAAAACATGACAGGACATGAGCAAGCATACAGTGGGGCAAAAAAGTATTTAGTCAGCCACCAATTGTGCAAGTTCTCCCACTTAAAAGATGAGAGAGGTCTCCAATTTTCATCATAGGTATACCTCAATTATGAGAGACAAAATGAGAAAAAAAAATCCAGAAAATCACACTGAAGGATTTTTAATGAATTAATTGGCAAATTCCTCAGTAAAATAAGTATTTGGTCACCTACAAACAAGCAAGATTTCTGGCTCTCACAGACCTGTAACTTCTTTTTTAAGAGGCTCCTCTGTCCTGCACTCATTACCTGTATTAATGGCACCTGTTTGAACTCGTTATCAGTATAAAAGACACCTGTCCACAACCTCAAACAGTCAGACTCCAAACTCCACTATGGCCAAGACCAAAGAGCTGTCAAAGGACACCAGAAACAAAATTGTAGACCTGCACCAGGCTGGGATGACTGAATCTGCAATAGGTAAGCAGCTTGGTGTGAAGAAATCAACTGTGGGAGCAATTATTAGAAAATGGAAGACATACAAGACCACTGATAATCTCCCTCGATCTGGGGCTCCACGCAAGATCTCACCCTGTGGGGTCAAAATTATCACAAGAACGATGAGCAAAAATCCCAGAACCACATGGGGGACCTAGTGAATGACCTGCAGAGAGCTGGGACCAAAGTAACAAAGGCTACATCAGAAACACACTACGCCGCCAGGGACTCAAATCCTGCAGCGCCAGACGTGTCCCCCTGCTTAAGCCAGTACATGTCCAGACCCGTCTGAAGTATGCTAGAGAGCATTTGGATGATCCAGAAGAGGATTGGGAGAATGTCATATGGTCAGATGAAACCAAAATAGAACTTTTTGGTAAAAACTCAACTTGTCGTGTTTGGAGGAGAAAGAACACCATACCTTCTGTGAAGCTTGGGGGTGGAAGCATCATACTTTGGGGCTGTTTTTTTGCAAAGGGACCAGGACGACTGATCCGTGTAAAGGAAAGAATGAATGGGGCCATGTATCGTGAGATTTTTAGTGAAAACCTCCTTCCACCAGCAAGGGCATTGAAGATGAAACGTGGCTGGGTCTTTCAGCATGACAGTGATCCCAAACACACCGCCCGGGCAACGAAGGAGTGGCTTTGTAAGAAGCATTTCAAGGTCCTGGAGTGGCCTAGCCAGTCTCCAGATCTCAACCCCATAGAAAATCTTTGGAGGGAGTTGAAAGTCCGTGTTACCCAGCGACAGCCCCAAAACATCACTGCTCTAGAAGAGATCTGCATGGAGGAATGGGCCAAAATACCAGCAACAGTGTGTGAAAACCTTGTGAAAACTTACAGAAAACGTTTGACCTCTGTCATTGCCAACAAAGGGTATATAACAAAGTACTGAGATGAACTTTTGTTATTGACCAAATACTTATTTTACTGAGGAATTTACCAATTAATTCATTAAAAATCCTTCAATGTGATTTTCTGGATTTTTTTTTTCTTATTTTGTCTCTCATAGTTAAGGTATACCTATGATGAAAATTGGAGACCTCTCTCATCTTTTAAGTGGGAGAACTTGCACAATTGGTGGCTGACTAAATACTTTTTTACCCCACTGTAAGCACGAGAATAAACACACAAACCTGACATGACGAGAACGATGAATGTCTGACGAGGTTTAGACGAATGTACGACGATACTCCTGCAATCCAACTGCCATCAGCGCCCGCCTAATAAAGCCGAACGCTAACGAGCAGTAATGACAGCCAGCTGACCAACCTTGACAGCCGGAAACCCCACCGAGCGCCTTCACGATAAGAGCCCGGTGAAGCCAGAATATAACCCACAGCTGTCAAAGCCGGCAGCGAGCTATGCGTAGCCCGAGCGCGGACAAGACCGGCGCTCGGGTCATAATAACAGCGGTCTTAAATAGTGCATAACATAATATGCCGCAGGTGTGGATATCAGAGCGGGCAGGAGAAAACACTGATAGATAATCTGGGGCAGCTGTGAGAAATGAGAGAGAAGCGACTGGACTTGACAGCTGACAGGGCGACGCCCACACAAAGCACCAACCCGGAAACACCACCTGTCAGCTGTCAACCCTGGGAAAGAACACCACAGTAAGAATATAAAGAATAACATCAACAAATACAGATTGATAAATAATTGCAAATGGTACAGAGCATGAGTGTAACAAAACTGAAACATAACAGAAAATAGAAAACAGTATGGGAATACCAAAACTCAAAAAGGGCACAAAATAATACAACAAGTAAATATAAATACAGAGAAAAAAGCCACAAGACTGAGCATGGTGGAAACTTCCAGTGCTCAGCTTGTGACAGCAACCATCAGAGCTGCACACCGCTTGGTCTGCCAGTATACCTCAGCTGCTTCGGGAGTCCCACAAGCCATCCAAGCTTGATTGGACTCCTTCTTCAGCTTAATGGCCCCCCTCAACACTGGTGTCCACCACTTGGTTCAGGGGTTGCCACCACAAGATGCCCTGGCGACCTTGCGGCCGCAGCTCTAGGCAGCTGCTTCAGCAATGGAGGTGGAGAACGTGGCCCATTCAGACTCCATGTCTCCAGACTCCCTTGGAATGTGGTTGAAGTTCTTCCGGAGGTGGGAGTTAAAGACCTCTCGGACAGGGGCCTCAGCCAAACATCTTTATTACAGTAATTTATAATAGGGAAGTAGTGCAGCGGGGAATCTGGCAACCCTGTGGGAAGGAACAGAGACAAGGGGTTAGAATGCTGATTAATTGTTAATGGCTGTTTATATTGGTTCTTGCTTACAGGCTCATCTACAGTAATGCTGGGACAGTGTGGAAATTCTTCCAAGCTGGGAGACTGGTTGGCAGAGGTGAGGCGTCAGAGGAGCAGCTGGAGAAGCACTGAGTGGGAAAGAGGGAAGTAGGCTGGCCAGGTCTGGGAGAAGGGGCCAAAGGAGTCAGGACAGTGAACACAATGTTGGTAAGTCGACTTGCGTGGTTGAGGAGAGAAGGGGAGGGAGATGTGCACAATCCAATGGTCCTAATCCAAGCGTCCAAATCCAAGTCAATCCAAATCCTAATCCAAGGGTTGGGCAGGCAGCAGGGTCTAAAGGGAGCAGAGGTCAAAAACACAGCAGGAAGGATAAAGTGAGATTATACAGGCGAGAATGAGGTCAGGCTGTAAATCTTATACGACCAGGCAGAGAAATGGGAGAACCTCATAAAGGGCAGCCCAAATTGGCAGCAGGTGTGATCGGGGCTGCAGGGGAGTGCCAATTAAAGAGTGAGGGAGAGGCGCTCAGAGCAGATAGAACCCTTCCATATATAAGGTCCCACAGTTGACAGTGCATGTCAGAGCACAAACCAAGCATGAAATCAAAGGAATTGTCTGTAGACCTCTGAGACAGGTTTGTTTCGAGGCTCAAATCTGGAGAAGGGTACAGAAAATTTTCTGCTGCTTTGAAGGTCCCAGTGAGCACGGTGGCCTCCATCATACATAAATGGAAGAAGTTCGCAACCACCAGGACTCTTCCTAGAGCTGGCAGGCCATCTAAATTGAGCGATTGGGGAGAAAGGCCTTAGTCAGGGAGGTGACCAAGAACCCAATGGTCACTCTTTCAGAACTCCAGCATTCCTTTGTGGAAGAGGGGAACCTTCCAGAAGGACAACCATCTCTTCAGCAATCCATCAATCAGGTCTGAATGGTCAAGTGGCCAGACGGAAGCCACTCCTTAGTAAAAGATACATGACAGCCTGCCTGGAGTTTGCCAAAAGGCACCTGAAGGACTCTCAGACCATGAGAAACAAAATTCTCTGGTCCGATGAGACAAAGACTGAACTCTTTGGCGTGAATGCCAAGCGTCATGTTTAGAAGAAACCAGGCACTGCTCCTCACCAGGCCAATACCATCCCTACAGTGAAGCATGGTGGTGGCAGCATCATGCTGTGGGGATATTTTTCAGCCGCAGGAACTGGGAGGCTAGTCAGGATAGAGGGAAAGATGAATGCAGCAATATACAGACATCCTGGATGAAAACCTGCTCCAGAGCACTCTAGCTCTTAGACTGGGGTGATGGTTTATCTTTCAGCAAGACAACGACCCTAAGCACACAGCCAAGATATCAAAGGACAACTCTGTGAGTAACCTTGAGTGGCCCAGCCAGAGCCCAGACTTGAATCCAATTGAACTTCTCTGGAGAGATCTGAAAATGGCTGTCCACCGATGCTTACCATCCAATTTGATGGAGCTTGAAAGGTGTTGCAAAGAGGAATGGGCGAAACTGCCCAAAGATAGGTGTGCCAAGCTTGTGGCATCATATTTAAAAGGACTTGAGGCTGCAATTGCTGCCAGAGGTGCATAAACAAAGTATTGAGCAAAGGCTGTGAATACTTATGTACATGTGATTTCTTAGTTTTTTATTTTAATAAATTTGCAAAAATATCAAAAAACTTTTTTCACATTGTCATTATGGGGTATTATATGTAGAATTTTGAGGAAAAAATGAATCCATTTTGGAATAAGGCTGTAGCATAACAAAATGTGGTAAAAGTGAAGCACTATGAATACTTTCTGGATGCACTGCAAAGGTTAACTTATTTTAGTAATTCAATTCAAAAAGTGACTCATATATTGTATATTCACTGCGTTCAGAATGATATATTTCAAGTGCTTATTTCTTTTAATTTTGATGGTTATGGCTTACAGCTAATGAAAATCCAAAATTCAGTTTCTCAAAAAAAAAAAATACATTATATAAATCTGTGTGTCTGTCTGTCTGTCACGATCATAGGACATCATAGGACGGCTTATGATGTCTGCCTGATGTCCTATGATGATCCTATGATCTCAGGCTACATAGGACTCACAATTCCGTCATATAGGCGATACCGTCATATAGACAATAGGACTGCCTACCTATGATGTAGTGTCCTATGATGCCTGCCGCTGGAGAAGACCCTTCACCAGCATAGGGTACAACAGACAAGGGATGCACAGACAGACAGGAAACGTGTGGCGGTGCGCCATGCATGTGCTGAGTCACCTGAAGCCCCAAATGCCCGCAAAGCGAGCAACGCCGCACGCCAGGCAAGGCACAGACAAGGTGAGACCCAGGAGATGCGGAACAGTCGGCTGGCCGCCAACGCTGCACGCCAGGTAAGGCACAGAGAAGCTGAGACTGAATACGACACACTACTTTAAACCACACCCATTCGAAGCAGGGAATTGGGAAATCTCACTCAGTAAGGCAGAAGGCACTCTATAAATTCAAGAAATCTCTGTCAGTGATGCCTGTGGCATGACTGTGAACAACACAGCCGTCTCAGACAGGAGGAGACCCTTCAGCAACGGGCATGCAGAAATACTTGCTTATACTTGATTTCTACGGGCATGCACAGGTATGTACTAGTAAGATCAGTTTTAAAAAGCGGATTTTTTAATAGAAATGTTGGCCGACGGAAAAGTATGTCCACGTACACACTCAATACATTTGGCAGTGTGGGCAGGTGCCAAGTACTGCTGGAAAATGAAATCGGCATCTCCATAAAGCTTGTTGACAGAGGGAAGCATAAAGTGCTCTGAAATTTCCTGGTAGACGACTGTGCTGACTTTGGACTTGATAAAACACGATGGACCAACACCAGCAGATGGCATGGCTCCCCAAACCATCACTGACTATGGAAACTTCACACTGGACCTCAAGCAACTTGGATTCTGTATATCTCCACTCTTCCTCCAGACTCTGGGATCTTGATTTCCAAAGGACAGACAGGACTTGGCTGTTGCTCTTTATTGACACAGAGAGCTACCAATGGGAACAGAACAAATGTGTCAGCTTTGTCAATACAGCCTTCTCACAAAACACATCAAAGTAGACACACTGTTGTCTTAATGAAAACAGAAACCTGACACACAGTAAACACAGATGCTCTAATACATCTAAAATGATGACACTGTATATCCGTATGTGAAAAGGAACCTTCAAACTTAACATCCTATTACTACATCATAGCTACAGCCTTGTTAACCCTTTATTGGGCAAAGACCCATATTTGGTAACTTCAGGAGGCATAATATATTGTAATACTATAATAATAATAACAATAATAATAACAACAAAAATAATAACAATCATTGAAACAATCTTCTAAGGTTCTTTCTACATGCCAATAATGGTCTAGGGTTGAAACTTTGAATTTTCAAGTATTTCAATGAGTGCCCTATAAAGGGCGACAGAGAAAAACACCCTAAAGAATAACTTCTGTGTAATGATTCAGTTTGTATTTTGGTGAGTTTGCACATGTTACATCTCTAATTATAAAGGAAATGGGCATTGTCAGGTTGTGGGGATGTAACAGCTTCATTGCTGGTACTAAATGTGAACTCTCCATCTGGACTAAAATTAATGAAAAAATAGATCATAAGTCTGTGAGTTGAAGTTCAAGCACAACTCTGCTTCACATTAAAATAATGATCAGAGTTGAGTTTACCACAGAATAGTTCATAGGAAATAAAAATTCATTTTGGCCAGAACTGAAAACCTTTAAGATACTTAAAATGGTTCCATACAGAGGAGAAATTAGAGACAGAAGCTCTTAAGTTTAGATGGTCAGTATTTTTTTTTTCAATATTCTGAATAGATACAGATACAGATACAAAAACTTTATTAATCTCCAAGGGGCAATTCAGTTTCTACAGTCCACCGGCCACTATTCACACACACATTCAAACAGCACAGTTTGCGGGAATTAATGAAGCACCCTTTAACCGCCAGGACCAAATAGTCCTGAGTGTGTAAGCACTCAAGACATACTACAGAACAGAAATGGGAAGGGCTTTATGCAAAAACAGTGCAAGAATAAATAAGTCTAAATACAAACTAAAACCAGAGTTTAAAAGCAAAAAAGCTAGAGGCACCCAAAGAGCTGATAAAAACAACATTAAGAATAATAAGTATCTAAAAATAAATGCAATCACTAAAAGGTTAAATAGAAGCATAAATAGCACAAGTACTCTGGTTAACAGTAGTATTGCACATGAACAGTGACATTCTGCTAAAGAACTGTAATTAGAATGCAGCCCCAGACCACAACCCACTACAACCACCAGAGGACTCACTAGAGGTCCCCCACAGACACACCACATTTGGTCAATCTGTGCTATCAGTGAGGGGAACCAAGATTTTGAACAATATACCACCTGCAATCAGAGAACGTACCACACTAAACACTTGTAAAAATTGTCTCTTAAACAATACAACATTCAAACAACATTTGAATGTTTTGTTTTGTAGCTCCTTAACTCTTGCACTTTTGCATATCCACTTTGTATAGTTTATTGCAGATGTTCTTCTCGTGTTTTTGTGACCCACCAGGGGACTACAGATGCAAATTAGCAGTATTGCTAAATCTGACATATTTACATTTGTATTAATGTTTATTAGTATGGAATGCCAGTTTCCCAAAAGCCAGTTTAGGAAGCTTGGGAAAAAAGAAAAAGGGGATCGGAGGGTGTGCTCCAACTTTAGAGGGATCGCACTCCTCAGCCTCCCTGGGAGGGTCTATGCCAAAGTACTGGAGAGGAGAGTCCGGCCGTTGGTCGAACCTCAGATTCAAGAGGAACAATGTGGTTTTCGTCCTGGCCATGGCACATTGGACCAGCTCTTTACCCTCTTGAGAATCCTCGAGGATTCGTGGAAGTTTGCCCAACCAGTTTACATGTGTTTTGTGGACTTGGAGAAGGCATTCAACCTCGTCCCTTGTGGTTTTTTGTGGGGGGTGCTTCAGGAGTATGGGGTATCGGGCTTGTTGTTACGAGCTATTCGGTCTCTGTACAACCGTTGTGAGAGTTTGGTTTGTATTGCCAACACTCGATCAGACTCATTCCCAGTGAGAGTTTTACTCCGCCAGGGCTGCCCTTTGTCACTGATCCTGTTCATAATTTTTATGGCGCAGCCAGGGAATGGAGGGTGTCATGCTTTGTGACCACAGGATCTCATCTCAGTTGTTTGCAGATGATGTTGTCCTGCTGGCTTCATCCAGCAATGACCTACAGTTCTTACTGGGACGGTTTGCCGCTGAGTGTGAAGTGGCTGGGATGAGAATCAGTACCTCCAAGTCCGAGTCCATGGTCCTCAGCAGGAAAAAGGTGGATTGTCCTCTTCGGGTTGGGGATAGGCTCCTGCCCCAAGTGGAGGAGTTTAAGTATCTTGGGGTCTTATTCATGAGTGAGGGGAAAATGGAGCGAGAGATTGACAGATGGATCGGAGCAGCATCTGCAGTGATGCGGACGTTGTACCGGTCTGTTGTGGTGAAGAGGGAGTTGAGTTCTAAAGCAAAGCTGTCGATTTACCAGTCAATCTACATGTTCCTACCCTCATCTATGGTCACGAGCTTTGGGTAATGACCGAAAGAACGAGATCACGGATACAAGCGGCTGAAATGAGCTTTCTTCGTAGGATCACTGGACTCACCCTTAGAGATAGGGTGAGGAGCTCAGTCATCCGGGAGAGGCTCAGAGTAGAACCGCTGCTCCTCCACATTGAAAGGAGCCAGTTGAGGTGGTATGGGCATCTGATCAGGATGCCTCCTGGACGCCTCCCACTTGAGGTGTTTTGGGCATGTCCCACTGGGAGGAGACCCCGGGGCAGACCCAGGACTCACTGGAGAGACTATGTCTCCCAACTGGTCTGGGGACGCCTTGGTATCCTCTCTGAAGAGCTGGAGCAGGTGGCTAGGGAGAGGGAAGTTTGGGCTTCTCTGCTTGAACTGCTGCCTCCGCGACCCAGACCTCCGGAAAAGCGGTAGAAGATGAATGGATGGAGTATGTAATGCCCCTTTCAAATAAACATTAAACTTAAACTTAAATGAGAGAAAGAGAAAGACTATCTGATTTTTTGATTTTGATTTTGTGTACTTTGTTGATCCCCAGAGGGGAAATTCAAGGCATCCACCTGGATGGATGAAGCGGCCACAGATGCATGTTTACATTAACTTTACATGTATTTGTGTATTCATGTTTGGTCTGAGCACACCTCATCACTGAAAGCAATGTCTTTGTCTTATTATTTTTTACATTTTTTTCTAGTGTGCTTTGCACTGGAGGAATATTTCAGTTTTTTGTAAAAAAAATTTCTGTTTTGTTACAGCCTGCGTTGCACTCTGACACATAACCTTAGACTCTACTGCCAATACTTGGGTATCATTTCAAATGCGTAACAATAAGCCGTTTGGTCAGAATCATCATGGGACAGCAACGCTAATGTGTCTGATTAAACAACAAGTTATTACATTTTCAGAATTAAAGTTTGTTCATTTAAATTATGTAAATTTGTTGAATAAAGCTATTGTTAAATAGTAATGTAATAATATAAATATTACTGTTCCTAATCAAAACAATCAAAGGGCGTCATGGCAAACAAAATTATCTTTCTAAATAAACATTGCATGATACTCCTAATAGACACACCTTCCATCTTCATAAACTGAGCTCATGTGAAATGTGTTATATTTGCCCTTGGAGGAGCTCCCATCATACAAAAAAATCACTTTTTTTTTTTTAAATTCCAAATCCCAGACTAAGTTTTGAAGGTTTTATAATAGTTTAACATGCTGCAATATATCAGCAGGTTAAACTGGAAATACAACCTGCTATACTAGAAGAGAACTAGACTAGAAAGCACTCAGAGTGCAATCTCCACCAAAGTAGCTTATTTTCTCTACCATACTTTATTTTCTCCTCCAACAACTTCTTTGAAAAGACAATTTAACTCATAAAAGTGTTGTGATGTAATTGTCATAAATTGTCATAAAGTCATAGTAGTCATGGGTTGGTGAGGGCAGGAGAAAATCAGACCCAGCTGCAGGCATTGGAGATGATGAACTTAGTGTTATTAACAAAAAAGAGACAAGCATTTCACAAAGACCAGAAAAATGAAACAAAACTGAAACTGTAAATACAAAACTGCTGGAGGGCAAAAAGGTAAAACAACTTACAAACCAGGAGCCATGGTAACATGACTAGACTTACTGTAACATGAGTTGACACAAAAAAATGAGACGTTGACACAGACTGACACTCAGGGGACAAAGCCTTATTTGGCTCAAGGATTTGATGAAAAACAGACAGCAGACTAAGGCTTGCAGTCCGCTCATACTTACATGGCTGTTTATACAAACTTTTTTTCCTCCTTCATTTATTAAAACAAGTTGCATCCACACAACACTGCTTTAAAAAAAAAAACCTGTCCAGACGAAAATGCATATGCCTTTCTGACACCACCGTTCCTCAATACAACTGGTGAGCAACTCTACATTTACTCGTGCATCTCATTAAATTAGTATTATTATGATTTTTAATTCAATTTCAGAAACAATAAATATTCTCAAAATTAAATTTAAAAAGGCTTAAATATTTATCTGTGCATGCAATTGACCTTGAGTATACCCTTTGGAATTATACTGCCAAAACAAAATCTTTTTCATAATATTCTAACGGTATATGGAAACATGCAGTGGTTATTACCTTGGAAAAAAAGAAAATTATAGTACTTTATTGTGACCAGAGGAGCTTGGCAGCACTCAGTCTGATGCTGCTAGCCAAAACCTCCTTTTCCAGTCCATGTGCAAACATTGTTGCAGGAGTCTGTAAAAATCTTCACCCTGGAAGGAGTTCTTCAAAAAGTAGTGCCCCCAAACGCCATCTTCTTCTTTTGAGTTTAATTGACAGAAGGCAACCAACATTATGGTGCACTACCACCACCTGGTGTGTGTGTGTGTGTGTGTGTGTGTGTGTGTGTGTGTGTTTGTGTGTGTGTGTGTGTGTGTGTGTGTGTGTGAACCACTGAACTATTAAAAAGCTAAAAATACTTATGTACATTTGGAGAGGAACTTAATAGGCTTCAGGTAATCAAGGATTAGGGAACAGCTGATGAAATCACACTGGTGGGAAGAATGATATTGAAGAGGGAAACAAGGCGCCCAGGCACACAGAAACACTTATCTATATATTAAAAAAGCAAACCTGAATACTGCATGCCCTATTAGCAAGTAGAAAAGAGTGAGGCCACCGGAAGTAGTGTGGTGGCCATCTTCCCACAGCCAAAACAGAGCCAGAAGTCCAATAACTATGAGTCAATGTTGCTTCATTTCTGCCTTTAACTCTCAAAGTGAAACAAAGTTTAACTTTAAAGTTTGGAGTTCGGAGTTTAACAAACTCCGGATACAGCTTTGCAAATAGAAATTCACACACTGGTTGCTAAATTTGCACATTGCTCACTTGCACAGTGTACATAGTCTCACCCCTTCTCATGTCCATATTATCTCTGCTGCTAAATTATCATTGTACAGTCTACTGGGTATTATCATTGCAGAGAAATTCTCACACTGGGTACTAATTTGTACATTGCTCATTTGCACACTGTACATAGGCTTATGTCATCTCAGGTTCATATCATCTCTGTTATTAATATACCATTAATATATATGTTATTAATATACCATTGTGCATTATAGTCATCCAGTATTTCAATGCGCACGTGGGCAACAACAGTGAAACCTGGAAGGGGGTGATTGGGAGGAACGGCCTGCCCAATCTGAACCCAAGTGGTGTTCAGTTATTAGACTTCTGTGCTAACCACAGTTTGTCCATAACGAACACCATGTTCAAGCATAAAGGTGTTCATATATGCACCTGGCACCAGGACACCATAGGTCGCAGATCGATGATCAATTTTGTTATCGTGTCATCAGACCTGCGACCATAGGTCTTGGACACTCGGGTAAAGAGAGGTGGCGAGCTGTCAGCTGATCACCACCTGGTGGTGAGTTGGATCCGATGGCAGGGGACGATACCATTCAGACCTGGTAGACCCAAACGTATAGTGAGGATGTGCTGGGAACGTCTGGCTGAGGCCCCTGTCCGGGAGATCTTCAACTCCCACCTCCGGAAGAACTTCAACCACATTCCGAGGGAGTCTGGAGACATGGAATCTGAATGGGCCATGTTCTCCACCTCCATTGTTGAAGCAGCAGCCCAGAGCTGCAGTCGCAAGGTTGTGGGGCATCTCGTGGTGGCAACCCCCAAACCAAGTGGTGCACACCAGTGGTGAGGGGGGCCATTAAGCTGAAGAAGGAGTCCTATCAGGCTTGGTTGGCTTGTGGAACTCCCGAAGTAGCTGAGGTGTGCCGGCAGGCCAAGCGGAGTGCAGCTCGGGTGGTTGCTGAAGCAAAAACCCTGGTATGGGAGTTCGGTGAGGCCATGGAACAAGACTTTCGGTCAGCCTCGAAGAGATTCTGGCGGCTCAGGAGGGGGAAGCAGCTCCCTGTCCACACTGTGTATGGTGCGGCTGGGGCGCTGTTGACTTCGACTGGGGATGTCGTCGGGTGGTGGAAAGAATACTTTGACGATCTCCTCAATCCCACTGATATGCCTTCCACAGAGGAAGCAGGGCTTGTGGACGAGGGGGATGACTCACCTATCACAGGGGCTGAGGTCGCCAAGGTGGTTAAAAATCTCCTTGGTGGCCGGGCCCCGGGGGTGGACAAGATTCACCCTGAGTGCCCCAAGGCCCTGGATGTTGTAGGACTGTCATGGTTGACACGCCTCTGCAACATTGCATGGAGATTGGGGGCAGTGCCTTGGCATGGCAAACTGGGGTGGTGGTTCCTCTTTTCAAAAAAGGGGACCGGAGGGTGTGCTCCAACTTTAGAGGGATCACACTCTTCAGCCTTCTTGGGAAGGTCTATGCCAAGGTACTGGAGAGGAGAGTCCGGCTGTTGGTCGAACCTTGGATTCAGGAGGAGCAATGTGGTTTTCGTCCTGGCTGTGGCACATCGGACCAGCTTTTTACCCTCTCGAGAATTCTTGAGGGTTCGTGAGAGTTTGCCCAACCAGTATACATGCGTTTTGTGGACTTGGAGAAGGTATTTGACCTCGTCCCTCGTGGATTTTTGTGGGGGGTGCTTTGGGAGTATGGGGTATCAGGCTTGTTGTTATGAGCTATTCGGTCTCTGTACGACCGTTGTGAGAGTTTGGTTCGTATTGCCAACACTTGATTGGACTCATTCCCAGTGAGAGTTTTACTCCGCTAGGGCTGCCCTTTGTCACCGATCCTGTTCATAATTTTTGTGGACAGGATTTCTAGGCACAGCCAGGGAATGGGGGGTGTCATGCTTTGTGACCACAGGATCTCATCTCAGTTGTTTGCAGATGATGTTGTCCTGTTGGCTTCATCCAGCAATGACCTACAGTTCTTGCTGGGACGGTTTGCCACTGAGTGTGAAGTGGCCTGGGATGAGAATCAGCACCTCCAAGTCCGAGTCCATGGTCCTCAGCCGGAAAACGGTGGATTGTCCTCTCCAGGTTGGGGATAGGCTCCTGCCCCAAGTGGAGGAGTTTAAGTATCTCGGGGTCTTATTCACGAGTGAGGGGAGAATGGAGCGAGAGATTGACAGACGGATCAGAGCAGCATCTGCAGTGATGCCGACATTGTACCAGTCTGTTGTGGTGAAGAGGGAGCTGAGTTCTAAGGCAAAGCTGTCGATTTACCAGTCAATCTACACGTTCCTACTCTCACCTATGGTCACAAGCTTTGGGTAATGACCGAAAAAACGAGATTGCGATACAAGCGGCTGAAATGAGCTTTCTCCATAGGATTGTTGGACTCAGAGGAGCTCAGTCATCCGGGAGAGGAGGCTCAGAGTAGAATCGCTGCTCCTCCACATTGAAAGGAGCCAGTTGAGGTGGTATGGGCATCTGATCAGGATGCCTCCTGGACGCCTCCCACTTGAGGTGTTTTGGGCATGTCCCACTGGGAGGAGACCCCGGGGCAGACCCAGGACTCACTGGAGAGACTATGTCTCCCAACTGGTCTGGGGACGCCTTGGTATCCTCTCTGAAGAGCTGGAGCAGGTGGCTAGGGAGAGGGAAGTCTGGGCTTCTCTGCTTGAACTGCTGCCTCCGCGACCCAGACCTCCGGAAAAGCGGTAGAAGATGAATGGATGGAGTATGTAATGCCCCTTTCAAATAAACATTAAACTTAAACTTAAATGAGAGAAAGAGAAAGACTATCTGATTTTTTGATTTTGATTTTGTGTACTTTGTTGATCCCCAGAGGGGAAATTCAAGGCATCCACCTGGATGGATGAAGCGGCCACAGATGCATGTTTACATTAACTTTACATGTATTTGTGTATTCATGTTTGGTCTGAGCACACCTCATCACTGAAAGCAATGTCTTTGTCTTATTATTTTTTACATTTTTTTCTAGTGTGCTTTGCACTGGAGGAATATTTCAGTTTTTTGTAAAAAAAATTTCTGTTTTGTTACAGCCTGCGTTGCACTCTGACACATAACCTTAGACTCTACTGCCAATACTTGGGTATCATTTCAAATGCGTAACAATAAGCCGTTTGGTCAGAATCATCATGGGACAGCAACGCTAATGTGTCTGATTAAACAACAAGTTATTACATTTTCAGAATTAAAGTTTGTTCATTTAAATTATGTAAATTTGTTGAATAAAGCTATTGTTAAATAGTAATGTAATAATATAAATATTACTGTTCCTAATCAAAACAATCAAAGGGCGTCATGGCAAACAAAATTATCTTTCTAAATAAACATTGCATGATACTCCTAATAGACACACCTTCCATCTTCATAAACTGAGCTCATGTGAAATGTGTTATATTTGCCCTTGGAGGAGCTCCCATCATACAAAAAAATCACTTTTTTTTTTTAAATTCCAAATCCCAGACTAAGTTTTGAAGGTTTTATAATAGTTTAACATGCTGCAATATATCAGCAGGTTAAACTGGAAATACAACCTGCTATACTAGAAGAGAACTAGACTAGAAAGCACTCAGAGTGCAATCTCCACCAAAGTAGCTTATTTTCTCTACCATACTTTATTTTCTCCTCCAACAACTTCTTTGAAAAGACAATTTAACTCATAAAAGTGTTGTGATGTAATTGTCATAAATTGTCATAAAGTCATAGTAGTCATGGGTTGGTGAGGGCAGGAGAAAATCAGACCCAGCTGCAGGCATTGGAGATGATGAACTTAGTGTTATTAACAAAAAAGAGACAAGCATTTCACAAAGACCAGAAAAATGAAACAAAACTGAAACTGTAAATACAAAACTGCTGGAGGGCAAAAAGGTAAAACAACTTACAAACCAGGAGCCATGGTAACATGACTAGACTTACTGTAACATGAGTTGACACAAAAAAATGAGACGTTGACACAGACTGACACTCAGGGGACAAAGCCTTATTTGGCTCAAGGATTTGATGAAAAACAGACAGCAGACTAAGGCTTGCAGTCCGCTCATACTTACATGGCTGTTTATACAAACTTTTTTTCCTCCTTCATTTATTAAAACAAGTTGCATCCACACAACACTGCTTTAAAAAAAAAAAACCTGTCCAGACGAAAATGCATATGCCTTTCTGACACCACCGTTCCTCAATACAACTGGTGAGCAACTCTACATTTACTCGTGCATCTCATTAAATTAGTATTATTATGATTTTTAATTCAATTTCAGAAACAATAAATATTCTCAAAATTAAATTAAAAAAGGCTTAAATATTTATCTGTGCATGCAATTGACCTTGAGTATACCCTTTGGAATTATACTGCCAAAACAAAATCTTTTTCATAATATTCTAACGGTATATGGAAACATGCAGTGGTTATTACCTTGGAAAAAAAGAAAATTATAGTACTTTATTGTGACCAGAGGAGCTTGGCAGCACTCAGTCTGATGCTGCTAGCCAAAACCTCCTTTTCCAGTCCATGTGCAAACATTGTTGCAGGAGTCTGTAAAAATCTTCACCCTGGAAGGAGTTCTTCAAAAAGTAGTGCCCCCAAACGCCATCTTCTTCTTTTGAGTTTAATTGACAGAAGGCAACCAACATTATGGTGCACTACCACCACCTGGTGTGTGTGTGTGTGTGTGTGTGTGTGTGTGTGTGTGTTTGTGTGTGTGTGTGTGTGTGTGTGTGTGTGTGAACCACTGAACTATTAAAAAGCTAAAAATACTTATGTACATTTGGAGAGGAACTTAATAGGCTTCAGGTAATCAAGGATTAGGGAACAGCTGATGAAATCACACTGGTGGGAAGAATGATATTGAAGAGGGAAACAAGGCGCCCAGGCACACAGAAACACTTATCTATATATTAAAAAAGCAAACCTGAATACTGCATGCCCTATTAGCAAGTAGAAAAGAGTGAGGCCACCGGAAGTAGTGTGGTGGCCATCTTCCCACAGCCAAAACAGAGCCAGAAGTCCAATAACTATGAGTCAATGTTGCTTCATTTCTGCCTTTAACTCTCAAAGTGAAACAAAGTTTAACTTTAAAGTTTGGAGTTCGGAGTTTAACAAACTCCGGATACAGCTTTGCAAATAGAAATTCACACACTGGTTGCTAAATTTGCACATTGCTCACTTGCACAGTGTACATAGTCTCACCCCTTCTCATGTCCATATTATCTCTGCTGCTAAATTATCATTGTACAGTCTACTGGGTATTATCATTGCAGAGAAATTCTCACACTGGGTACTAATTTGTACATTGCTCATTTGCACACTGTACATAGGCTTATGTCATCTCAGGTTCATATCATCTCTGTTATTAATATACCATTAATATATATGTTATTAATATACCATTGTGCATTATAGTCATCCAGTATTTCAATGCGCACGTGGGCAACAACAGTGAAACCTGGAAGGGGGTGATTGGGAGGAACGGCCTGCCCAATCTGAACCCAAGTGGTGTTCAGTTATTAGACTTCTGTGCTAACCACAGTTTGTCCATAACGAACACCATGTTCAAGCATAAGGGTGTTCATATATGCACCTGGCACCAGGACACCATAGGTCGCAGATCGATGATCAATTTTGTTATCGTGTCATCAGACCTGCGACCATAGGTCTTGGACACTCGGGTAAAGAGAGGTGGCGAGCTGTCAGCTGATCACCACCTGGTGGTGAGTTGGATCCGATGGCAGGGGACGATACCATTCAGACCTGGTAGACCCAAACGTATAGTGAGGATGTGCTGGGAACGTCTGGCTGAGGCCCCTGTCCGGGAGATCTTCAACTCCCACCTCCGGAAGAACTTCAACCACATTCCGAGGGAGTCTGGAGACATGGAATCTGAATGGGCCATGTTCTCCACCTCCATTGTTGAAGCAGCAGCCCAGAGCTGCAGTCGCAAGGTTGTGGGGCATCTCGTGGTGGCAACCCCCAAACCAAGTGGTGCACACCAGTGGTGAGGGGGGCCATTAAGCTGAAGAAGGAGTCCTATCAGGCTTGGTTGGCTTGTGGAACTCCCGAAGTAGCTGAGGTGTGCCGGCAGGCCAAGCGGAGTGCAGCTCGGGTGGTTGCTGAAGCAAAAACCCTGGTATGGGAGTTCGGTGAGGCCATGGAACAAGACTTTCGGTCAGCCTCGAAGAGATTCTGGCGGCTCAGGAGGGGGAAGCAGCTCCCTGTCCACACTGTGTATGGTGCGGCTGGGGCGCTGTTGACTTCGACTGGGGATGTCGTCGGGTGGTGGAAAGAATACTTTGACGATCTCCTCAATCCCACTGATATGCCTTCCACAGAGGAAGCAGGGCTTGTGGACGAGGGGGATGACTCACCTATCACAGGGGCTGAGGTCGCCAAGGTGGTTAAAAATCTCCTTGGTGGCCGGGCCCCGGGGGTGGACAAGATTCACCCTGAGTGCCCCAAGGCCCTGGATGTTGTAGGACTGTCATGGTTGACACGCCTCTGCAACATTGCATGGAGATTGGGGGCAGTGCCTTGGCATGGCAAACTGGGGTGGTGGTTCCTCTTTTCAAAAAAGGGGACCGGAGGGTGTGCTCCAACTTTAGAGGGATCACACTCTTCAGCCTTCTTGGGAAGGTCTATGCCAAGGTACTGGAGAGGAGAGTCCGGCTGTTGGTCGAACCTTGGATTCAGGAGGAGCAATGTGGTTTTCGTCCTGGCTGTGGCACATCGGACCAGCTTTTTACCCTCTCGAGAATTCTTGAGGGTTCGTGAGAGTTTGCCCAACCAGTATACATGCGTTTTGTGGACTTGGAGAAGGTATTTGACCTCGTCCCTCGTGGATTTTTGTGGGGGGTGCTTTGGGAGTATGGGGTATCGGGCTTGTTGTTATGAGCTATTCGGTCTCTGTACGACCGTTGTGAGAGTTTGGTTCGTATTGCCAACACTTGATTGGACTCATTCCCAGTGAGAGTTTTACTCCGCTAGGGCTGCCCTTTGTCACTGATCCTGTTCATAATTTTTGTGGACAGGATTTCTAGGCACAGCCAGGGAATGGAGGGTGTCATGCTTTGTGACCACAGGATCTCATCTCAGTTGTTTGCAGATGATGTTGTCCTGTTGGCTTCATCCAGCAATGACCTACAGTTCTTGCTGGGACGGTTTGCCACTGAGTGTGAAGTGGCCTGGGATGAGAATCAGCACCTCCAAGTCCGAGTCCATGGTCCTCAGCCGGAAAACGGTGGATTGTCCTCTCCAGGTTGGGGATAGGCTCCTGCCCCAAGTGGAGGAGTTTAAGTATCTCGGGGTCTTATTCACGAGTGAGGGGAGAATGGAGCGAGAGATTGACAGACGGATCAGAGCAGCATCTGCAGTGATGCCGACATTGTACCAGTCTGTTGTGGTGAAGAGGGAGCTGAGTTCTAAGGCAAAGCTGTCGATTTACCAGTCAATCTACACGTTCCTACTCTCACCTATGGTCACAAGCTTTGGGTAATGACCGAAAAAACGAGATCGCGATACAAGCGGCTGAAATGAGCTTTCTCCATAGGATTGTTGGACTCAGAGGAGCTCAGTCATCCGGGAGAGGAGGCTCAGAGTAGAACCGCTGCTCCTCCACATTGAAAGGAGCCAGTTGAGGTGGTATGGGCATCTGATCAGGATGCCTCCTGGATGCCTCCCACTTGAGGTGTTTCGGGTACGTCCCACTGGGAGGAGACCCCGGGGCAAACCCAGGACTTGCTGGAGAGACTATGTCTCCCAGCTGGTCTGGGAACGCCTTGGTATCCTCTCTGAAGAGCTGGAGCAGGTGGCTGGAGAGAGGGAAGTCTGGGCTTCTCTGCTTGAACTGCTGTCTCCGCGACCCAGACCTCCAGAAAAGCGTTAGAAGATGGATGGATGGATAGATGTATGGATGTAAAGCTGTTGTACATGGAGGTGAGCCAGACTATGGAACACAGAAAACAAGGAGATGAGCAGGCACTGGCGGTGAGCACACAATGGCAGTCTTAGAGCAGGAGGCAAAAAAAAAGAGCAAGATGAAGAGAGTCTACATTCCTACACCAATCAGCTGTTGTGCAGCCCACTTTTAGTGTGGGGAGTAATTAACAACAGGCTGTTCATGAGGCATGGCTGCAGGAAATTAGACGAGATGATTAGCAGGTAGACGTGTGTGAATGCATGCTCATTCCGTAAGATCATTGCAACAATTTATGAAAAACAAACACAGTCCAACAAAGAAAATAGAGCTGGTTCAGCTCTTAATATTCTTTTCAGTCCAGTATAAACAGGGGGAGACAAATAAAATCCAAGTCACAAAAAGCAAATCAATTTCTTAGCAAAACAACTACTTTTAATTATTGTCACACTATTATTTTGAAGTATAAAAAAGAAAGTCAGTCACTTGCACTGAGGAGCTCATTTAGCAGCAGACTACATCATCCCAGGTGCACAACCGAGAGGTTTCGTAGGTCCTTCCTACCAACGGCTGTCAGACTGTACAACCTAAGCAGGGCTGCTCGCAGAGATAGCAAAAAGACGTAACAAATTAATAGTTTTTTTGAATGCAAAAGATGCAATAGACTTACACAATGGTCCTCTCCGGCATACAACTAGGAAAATACCGGTCACTATGGAGGGTGAGAATATGTATGGGCACATAATCATACCATGTAGGATAACTAAATAGACGGTTATGCTGTTTCATCCCACCTAGCAACAATGCTCTGCACTGTGTGTGTTTATATATTTACATATTTATTCCATCTAGCTACAATGCTCAGCACTGGGTGTGTTTATATTTATATATCTATATATTTATTCCATCTAGCTACAATGCTCTGCACTGTGTTTTTATATATCTACATATTATTCCATCTAGCTACATTGCTCCGCACTGTGTTTTTATATATCTACATATTATTCCATCTAGCTACATTGCTCCGCACTGTGTGTGTTTATATACTTGCATATTTATTCCACCTAGCTGCAATGCTCCGTACTGTGGGTGTTTATATATTCACATATTTATTCCATCTAGCTACAATGCTCTGCACTGTGTGTTCATATATTCATATATTTATTCCATCCAGCTACAATGCTCTGCACTGTGTGTCTGTGTGTGTGTGTGTATATATATATTTTATAGTAATATGTACATATGTATATTAGCTGCTCTTGCTTGCTTGTTTTTTTTCTTGCCTTCTGATTGTTGCTCTGAGTGTTGCTATCCCTGTGCTGTTGCAATCCTGGAATTTCCCCGTTGTGGGACTAATAAAGGCTTATCTTATCTTATTAAAGGAACTTTTTCAAATTATCCCAGTCCATGAAATGAAAAACAAATTAATCAAACTGTGTGTTTTCCAGAGCCAACACAAAATTCTGGCCTGAATGGTGAGTTAGATGCTTATATATGTCTTACTGTAGATATCGGACTGAATACTGAAGGTGGCTGTGGACTGGCATGCTGGAGGCTTTTTTTCCTACGCTCAGGACAAGCAGCAGCAGGCCCAGAGTGGCCCATAGGGAGAGTGGGGAGGATTTCCTGTGGGCTGCTTCACTCATTGTCCAGCGTTCTAGTCAGAAGGAAAATTAATTAACGTGAATATCATTATAATCTGATAGTCTGTGGCAGGCCCGCCGTTATGACTATCTGGATGTTTTTGGAATAGCCTGAAGTTTCCTGACTTACCCTGCAGAGCATCCCTCAGTATTTGGTGCCAGTAATGATGGGTCCACTGAAAGATAGACTGACTGCATTTCACAAGGCCAGGGACTCTGGAAGTTGTGTTCATATTTTGATGGTTAACAAGTAAGGGTAGAAATGGATATAAGAGGCTATTTTTTCCAGAAAGAAAAATGAGTCAGAAGGCACAGGTGAGGGGAGACGAGGCAGCGGAGGAGTCTGTTCTTTTGCAGCTGCTGCAGCAGAGAGGCCATGAGATTTCCAGGCCAGTTCGCCACGTGATGTCATCACCTACGGTGAGTCACCACGTTCAAACATCACAGATATGACCATAGATCTATCATGCTGTAACATGCACATACATGCTGTTCAGAGTAATGTCAATAGTAATATATTATTAAAGTAATATGTAATAGTAGTTTATACAGTATCATGTTAGTTCAGTGCCAGTAACGATATCAGAAAAAAAAAATGAACATGTGAGTGCATTTTGTGTAATTTCCCCATAAAGTTTTTGTCCTGTTCAAATATGGCTTGGCTGGGAGATCCAGACAAGGGCCAGAATTTGAGATGAAGAAATGTATAGATGCAAAGTTTAAGTATGCTATTTGTCATATTTCTAAAAATGAGCAGCTAATGAGAAGTAATTCCTTTGCCAAGAAATGGTTAGATAAGAATGTCACAGATTTTTGGAAGGAGCTTAGACGGATTAGTAACAGTAAAATGTCTTTGCCCTGTACCTTGGAAGGCATTTCAGGTACAGAAGATATTGTGGATCTATGGCGGCAGCATTTTTACTCATTATTTAATTCAACTAAGGATGAAACTTATAAGGTAGGGAAAGTAGAAAGGGACGATTCGCTCCTGATTGACACTCATGCAGTGACCAAAGCCATTAGAGAGCTATCAGATAACATAGCAAGTGGTTTAGACTGTATTTCTGCTGAACATTTTAAATATGCTAGCTCAAGAATTGCTCCTCTTCTTGCAATCTGTTTCACCAGCTTCATGATTCATGGGATGCTACCAGAATCTTTATTGTCTGTTGTGTTGGTACCAGTCATTAAAGATAAAGCTGGCAAGCTGTGTAGCCTGGATAATTACAGGCCCATAGCTATAGCCAATATAATATCTAAAGTACTGGAAAGAATCATGTTTGAAAAATTAAATGTATTCATCAAATCTACTGATCATCAATTTGGATTCAAACCCCGTCATGGAACAGATCTGTGCATATATGCTTTAAAAGAAATTATAAATAAGTACAGAAATCAAAATTCTTCAGTTTTTCTGTGTTTTATTGACGCCTCCAAGGCGTTTGATCGTGTTAATCACAGGATATTGTTTAGGAAAATGATTGACAGGGGGGTTCCCAAGTACTTAGTACGTATCCTGATTTACTGGTACGCACATCAGAAGATGCTGGTGAAATGGGGGAAGAGTCATTCATCCCCATTTGGTGTGAGCAGTGGTGTCAGACAGGGCAGTATATTGTCCCCTATTCTATTTAATCTTTATATGGATGAGTTGTCAAAACAACTGAATGCCTGTAAAACTGGGTGTTTAATAGGGAATAAGTTTCTGAATCATTTTATGTATGCTGATGATCTAGTTCTTCTCAGTCCAAGTAGTGCTGGTCTTCAGGAGTTATTAAGAGTGTGTACTGCTTATGGAGAGGAAAATGACATAAAATATAATACAAATAAGAGTTGTGTGCTGATTTGCCGCACTAAAGAAGATTTGTTAATGAAATTCCCTGTCTTTGAATTGGCAGGCAGGGAGTTAATTGTCAGGGATAAAATTAAATATCTGGGACATTTTATTAATGATAGAATGACTGATGATGATGATATTTTCAGACAACGCTGCAAAATCTACATGCAAGCAAATATTCTTGCACGCAGATTTGGTTTTTGTTCAGATGAGGTGAAACTGGTTCTTTTTAAAACCTATTGTACACCTTTATACACTGCTCATTTATGGATAAATTATAGGAAACAAAGTATGCAGAAATTACAGTTTGCTTACAATGATGCCTTAAGAATTTTACTTAAAAAGCCTCGATGGTGTAGTGCTTCCGAGTTATTTGTCTCATCACGTGTAAATACACTGCATGCAGTAATAAGGAATCTTATGTATAAATTCATCTGTCGGCTTGATGTATCTAGAAATGAAATCATTCAAGTCATGTCTAGCATTAAGCTCAGTTCTATTCGCTGTCAGTCACAGTTTAGAAGGCACTGGTACAGTTGTCTTTTTAAGTCTTTTTAAAGTCTGTACTGTCTTTGCACTTCTCTTAGTAGTTGTGTCTTAGTGTTTTCTGTAACTTTTTGATTGTTTCTCTTATTAACTGTTTTTTCAACTGTCTTGTTTTTTTTTTACTTTTTTTTGATGGACCTTGAGTCTGGAATAAAGTCTTTGATTGATTGATTGATTGACTGAAATATACGCATGGTGAAAGATAATGATACTTATAAGTTAAGGTACTATGTTTTTCCATGTTCTTTGTGTATTAATGAAACTTACAGTACTGGCCTATAGGAAACCCAGATGTTCAGAACTATAGTGTTGACATTGTGGATTAAAAGAAAAACAGAGGTCTGTCAGGTAACTCAAAATTCAGTTGATGAACATACTTGAATCAGTTTTGTGTACAGCAGCAAATTTCATATTCATAAACCCAAGGTGCTAATTAAAAGAGCCTATCCCTTAAAAAACAACAACTAAAAAATAAATATTCGGTTAAAGTTGTCTAATGTTTTGTTTCCTTAAATTTGTTATGCTGTGGAGAAAGGAGGCAGGCAAGGCAACGAGCTGGACGACACAGAAACTTTATTCATTCTCCAACATAATTTACAGCAAAAGAGAGTCCCGGGTCTCTGTGCATTCCTCTTTTATATCTTTATTCCCATGCATTGAGACCCAGCTCTTCCAACCATACACATTGTTGTATGAACAAATAATTGTGTGGCACATTAACATAACATAATGCCGGTGGTGCTCCAACACTTTTCTTCTCTCCGCAGCTCCGGCACCTCTTACTCTCCCCGGGGGGCGCAGAGAACCAACAGTCCCGTCTGATACCCCCGGTGACACCTCCTCCTTTGGTCCATTGTCCTCCTCTTCCCTCTGCCCTCTCTGGGTGGAGAACCGCCCACCCCATGCCCCCACAATGCCACTGAACTGAACTTATTTTCCAGTTTACCATTTACCTTTCAGTTTCTCATTTATTTGACATATGATTTACAGAGGTGAACTATTGTTCAAGTTCTATATTCTTGTCAAAACTGGGGAGCTTGGTGGCGCAGTGGATAGCGCTGTGGCAACACAGTAAGAAGGTCACGGGATTGATTCCACCCCGACCATCGTCGGTTTGATCCCACCCCCTGACCATCGGTGACCCTTCTGTGTGGAGTTTGCATGTTTTTCCCGTGTCTGCATGGGTTTACCCTGGGTACTCCGGTTTCCTCCCACAGGCCAAAAAAATATGCAAGTTAGGTTAATTGGAGACTCTAAAGTGGACCTAGGTGTGAATGTGTGTGTGAATGGTGAAGGGATTGGCGCCATAACGTGGCTGCCTCATCCGTCAAGGCGAATGCCCTTTAATTTCCCTCTGGGGATTAATAAAAGTATTCAAAAACATGTCTGCAATAAAAATTATTGGATAGAAGTAGAACTTTTGCTCCAATTTTCAAGCATAAAAAGAAAAAGGGGTTTGGGGGGGCTGGTCTTGGGCATGAAGGTGTATGTGTCAGTGACTGAGTAGGAAGTTGGTAAGAGCCCAGGATGAGGTTTTGCAAAAGTGAGCCTTCGCATTGAAGTGCCATTTATTATATTTGATAAAATCCTATTAAAAATTCCTGGTGGTTCTGCATCTGATGCGTCAACATCATTCATCTGATGCATCAGCATCATTTCTGTGAGGGCACAGCTGGAAAATTTTGTGGAGAGGGTGTAAGGGATCCTTTGCATTGTTCAGGACCCTGTTCCTACAACAGCTTTTTATCTATTTTATGAACAAAGAAAACCATCATTACCTTTTCAGTTGTCTTCCCAATCCTCTTCATGGCCTTTTTATCTGCCTCACTGCAGCCTGAATACCATGTTGATATGCCATATACCAGCATACTCTCTAATCTAATGTAAAATGTGGTGAGGATACTGGCGTGACTTGAGGCCTGTTTGAGTGTCCTCAGAAAATGCAGTCTCTGCTGGGCCCACTTCACTAGCCCAGTGGCATTGTCTAACCAGGATAATTCATTGATGATCTGTATTTTGAGGAACTTCATGCTGACCACTCTCTCCACTGCACAGCCATTGATGCTTCAGCTTGGTGTTTAAACTTGAGCCACACTACGTGTGTATTAAATGGTGTTATGCACAACTTCCAACTATTAAGAAGAAATATTGAGTCAGACCATGGTATAAAAGGGAATAATTCTGTAGCTGCTGTATAGTACCTTTACTAGAATAGGGACCTTAAAGGGGACATAATATGCACTTTTTCCACATGTTGATACAGTTCCAAGAGATCTTAATGAAATGTCTGTAGCATGCTTTGGCCAAAATACATTGGACTTTAATTATTTCAGTACCATTTTCAACCAATTTTAACTAGGCTTCCTCAGATTGACTGATTCCAGTGCATTGTGGTGTTTGGACGTGGTGGCTCGCCGTAGGTGATGTCATCACGTGGCAAACTGGCTGTGGCACAATATGGTGCCACCCTTCTGTATATAGTTCAATTGTGTATTGAATAAAGGAGAGTGCAGTTCATGCCCGCTGTCTGTGCCTCATTCCCAGACATAACAATTGCAGATGAGGATAAACCCTAATAACTCCGTCATGGAAGTGTGCACAGATCCAACTGCAACCATTCTTCACTCTACCAGCTGAGGCGCCGATTCTCTGGCCCAGCTGGCATAAGAGGTTTCTGAATTATATCGTTACTACCGGCTTGAACGACACTAACGACGAGAGGCTAAGGGGGATGCTAACCTGCTATCTTGGTGCCAAAGGACAATGTTTGCTTGACTCTCTGGGCCCTAGGGACACATACAAAGACTATGTTGCCGCGATGGACATGTTTTACGCAGCCTATAACAATGTAACGGCACAGAGAATGACCTTCTTCCGGCGTCGCCAGAGTGAGGGTGAGTCAGTCCAGCATTATGTAACAGACCTCTGGGAGCTAGCAAGTACCTGTGATTTCGGAGAGAAGATGGAAGAGATAGTGTGTGATAAGCTAGCAGAGAGTACTAACAACTGGAGGCTGCGGTATAGGCTGTTTTCAACAGCAGGCAAGTTAACACTGGACAAGACTGTGAAATGGGCGTCCCAGATGGAGGCAGAGGACGAGCTATTATCACAGCTAACGCTGCCTAGCCAACAAGTGCCTTGCCCGACCCTGCGAACACAGGTCGCCACTGTCACCATCCAGCACCCCGGCCCCACACCTCCCCACTGCAACCAAAAGAAAAAGGGTAGGAAACAGGACAATGAAGGTGAGCATCCACACTGCAGTGGTTATGGTTCATCATTTTTTCCCTTGTCCTGCCAGGCAGCTAGGTGAGCAGAACAGAAATCTGCTTCCCTGCTTCCCTTATTGTGCCAAACAGATTTACTTTGCCAAAAAGAGCTTTATACGGTACATATACAGTGGTGTGAAAAAGTGTTTACCCTCTTCCTGATTTCTCTTTTTTTTTTTGTATGTTTGTCACACTTAAGTATTTCAGATCATCAAACAAATTTGAATATTAGACAAAGATAATACAAGTAAACACAAAATGCAGTTTTTAAATGAAGCTGTTTATTATTAAGGGGGAAAAAAAATCTAAACCTACATGGCCCTGTGTGAAAAACTGATTGCTCCCTAAACCTAATAACTGGTTGGGCCACCCTCAGCAGCAACAACTGTAATCAAGCATTTGCGATATCTAGCAATGAGTCTTTTACAGCACTGTGGAGGAATTTTGGCCCACTTATCTTTGCAGAATTGTTGTAATTCAGCCACATTGGAGGGCTTTCAAGCATGAAGCACCTTTTTAAGGTCATGCCACAGCATTTCAATCGGATTCAGATCAAGACTTTGACTAGGCCACGCCAAAGTCTTTATTTTGTTTTTCTTAAGCTATTCAGATGTGGACTTGCTGGTGTGTTTTGGATCATTGTCCTGCTGCAGAACCCAAGTGCGCTTCAGCTTGAGTTTATGAACAGATGACCGGACATTCTCCTTCAGGATTTTTTGGTAGACAGCAGAATCCACGGTTCCATTTACCACAGCAAGTCTTCCAGGTCCTGAAGCAGCAAAACAGCGCCAGACCATCACACTACCACTGTCATATAATGTGAACATTTATATGTGTGGTGTGTCTTTAAAGACTGTGGTGACGTAACAGGTCAGTGTTGAACTTCACCGAGTGAATATGAAAATGGCGATATGTTAATGTTGCTGCCTGTTAGTGTTTCCTGCACCGAGTTTTAATAGAGAACTTTGTTGAAACCACTATTCGTGTGGACCTCAGTTCTTTACATGGTGTCAGAAGTGCTTGACGGACGCTTTGCTTCAGTAAGATGGCCAAGTTTAATCCCCCGGAAAATTTTTCTTTTGATCGTCCAAACGAATGGGCGGACTGGAAGCAGCGCTTTCTGCGTTTCCGGATGGCTACAAAACTGAGTAAAGAGGACAACGAAGTTCAGGTCAGTTCGCTGATTTACGCCATGGGCCCTGAAGCTGAAAACATCTTTAAATCATTCTCCTTTACGGAGGAAACGGATCAAAAGAAGTTTGACGTTGTGTTAGGGAAATACGACGAGTACTTCTGTCCTAAACGGAACGTGATCCACGAGCACACTTGTTTTCACCAGAAGATGCAGCGGCCTGGTGAGAAAGCGGAAATGTTTATCAGAGCCCTTTATGAGATGTCAGAACACTGTGACTTTGGTGTAAACAGAGACGAACATGTCCGTGACCGAATTGTTGTGGGCATCCTCGATAAAGAACTGTCACGTAGATTGCAGATAATGGCTGATCTAACACTTGCCCAAACTATTCAAACAGTTCGCCAGTCCGCGGAGGTTGCCCTCCAGGTTCACCAGCAGGGGGAAGCATACGCTACGGTGCAGGAGATCCAGGGAAAAGCAGCAGGCAGAGGAAGGTCAAAATGGAGACCTAAGAGGAAAGAAAGTGGAGAGCAAAGAGACTCATGGTGTGGAAGATGTGGAAAATTAAAACACAGAGATCCTGAAAAGTGCCCAGCCATGAAGTCAACATGCAACAAGTGTAAAAAGGTGGGTCACTGGGAAAAGAAATGTCACAGTAAATCAGTCAGAGAAGTCACTCAAGGGACAGTTTCCCAGACACCATTTTTTTGGGGCGCAGTCACAAAAACAGACAGAAACGATGACCCATGGACCATACAGTTTACAACTGGAACAACACCAGTCAATTTTAAAATTGATACGGGTGCAGATGCAAACATTATGGGAGAAAAGACATTTAACAAACTAGTTCCTAAGAAGAAATTAGAGCCATCTAATGTCACACTGTGCAGCCCGGGTGGTCAGTTGGACTGTATAGGAAAATTTCAAGCCTTCACAGAATACAAGGAAAAACCATATACTCTTCCTGTGTATGTCATCAGTGGCAATAATGCAAACAATTTGCTGGGCAGAGATACAGCAATGTCAATGGGGCTTGTGAAGCGTGTCGAAGAAGTTCACAAAGCATTTGGTGAGCATGGAACACTTAAAACAGAACCAGTTAAAATCCTGTTAAAAGAGAACGCTGAGCCATACACAGTGCACACTGCCCGTCGTGTCCCTTTGCCACTTTTGCAGAAGGTTAAGGAGGAATTGCAGTGTATGGAGGAGAATAATGTGATTGAAGCTGTGATTGAGCCTACAGATTGATGTGCACCAATGATGCCAGTCCCAAGGAAAAATGGAAAAGTGCGGATCTGTGTCGATTTAAAGAGGTTAAATGAAGCTGTACGAAGAGAGAGGTATGTTCTTCCTACTGCAGAGGAAATCACTGCAAAACTTAGTGGAGCAACCACATTCACATCATTAGATGCTGCCTCTGGGTTTTGGCAGATTCCTCTCCATCCAGAAAGCAGTAAATTGACAACCTTTATCACACCCTTTGGGAGATATGCCTTCAAACGTCTTCCATTTGGGATCACAAGCGCTCCTGAAATTTTTTCAGCGCAAAATGACAGAAACCCTCAACGGCCTGGAAGGCGTGGCTATCTTTATGGATGACATACTGGTGTACGGCGACACTCCTGAACAGCACGACCAGCGTCTCAGCAAGGTACTGGAAAGGATCGAGTCAGCCGGATTTAAACTGAACAGAGAAAAATGTAAGTTTAGACAAAACAAGCTTCACTTCTTGGGCCAAGAAATCGACAAATCAGGCGTGAGACCCGACCCTGATAAAGTCAAGGCAATCCGCGAGCTCCCTCCACCACAGAACGTGCATGACCTCAAGCGTGTCCTGGGCATGTTTAACTACCTAGGGAAATACATCTCAAATCTGTCGACAGTGGGCCAGCCACTATATGAACTGTTGAAATCCAAGTCAGTGTGGATGTGGGACCATTCTCAGCAGGAGGCATTTCAGCGCATCAAAGACATTCTGTCTACTTCTCCAGTTCTGAAATTCTATGATGTGAACCGACCTACTGCTGTATCAGCCGATGCCAGCAGCTATAGTATAGGTGGAGTACTGCTGCAACTGCATGATGGAAACTGGAAACCTGTGGCATACTGCTCACGTCGTCTGTCAGAGACCGAGACTAGACATGCACAGATAGAGAAGGAGTGTTTGGCGAGTGTCTGGGCATGTGAGAGATTTGAGAAGTATCTCTGCGGTCTGGAAGACTTTAAATTGGTCACAGATCACAAACCCTTGGTGCCACTCATGAACAAAAAGGACCTGGATAATGTGCCAATACGGTGCCAAAGGCTACTCATGAGACTTATGAGGTTCAAACCGATAGCCGAATATGCTCCGGGAAAGACCTTGGCAGTGGCTGATACACTCTCAAGAAGTCCACTACAGTGCGTAGAAAACGAGACTGATACTCACTCTGATGTGGCGTGTTACATAGCAGCAGTCATTGATAACTTGCCAGCTACTCCACATAAAATAGACACCATAAAGACCGCTACAGCAGCTGACTGTAACCTACAGTTGGTGTTGCAGTACATCAAGTCAGGATGGCCAGAATACATAGGCAATGTCCCAGCAGCTATCAGAGACTATTTTCCCATCAAAAATGAACTGTCTGAATGCGATGGAATTATCACCAGAGGAAGCCGCATGCCGATTCCAGATGTGCTCAGAGCAGACATCTTGGATCAAATACATGATGGACATCAAGGTCTGACAAAATGTAGAGAGCGGGCCTGCACATCTGTGTGGTGGCCTGGCATCTCATCTGAAATCAAACGCAAAGTCCATTCCTGTCAGGTGTGTCGTGAGATGAGACCAGCTCAGCGAAAAGAGCCTCTCTTGTCAACCCCTCTATCTGATTGGCCCTGGAAGAGACTTGCTGTTGACCTGTGTGAGCATAACAAGCACACTTACCTTGTTGTGTCAGACTATTTTTCTCGGTTCCTCGAGATAACTGCCAGTAACCACTGCTTCTCAGGTGATCTTAAAGCTGAAGGCAGTGTTCGCGAGGTTTGGTTGTCCAGATGTGGTTGTATCTGACAATGGGCCTCAATTCTCATGCCAAGAGTTTAAAAAGTTTGCAAGGGAGTTTGACTTTTTGCACATTACCTCAAGTCCACACAACCCTCAAGGGAACGGACATGCAGAGAGAGGAGTTCAAACAGCAAAAAGAATCTTAAAGCAGCAAGACCCTCTGCTCGCCCTCATGTGCTTTCGGTCAACGCCCGGCACCACCACAGGCATAAGTCCCGCAGAGCTACTTATGGGTCAAAAGATCAAAACAACTCTTCCTACACTGGAAGTGAATCTTCAGCCCCGATGGCCTGATCTAGAAGTCGTCAGGAATAAGGATGCAATGGAGAAACAGAAACAAGCATTCTACTTTAATCAGCGCCATGAAGCTAAACCCCTACCTTCGTTAAAGCCAGGAGATTCAGTCCTCACAAAACTGGACCATCAGAAATCCTGGAAAACACCCGCTGTTGTCACTGGAGAAAGCAGCACACCTCGCTCCTTTCTTATTGAAACACCCCAGGGAGCAACTTTGTGACGCAACCGCCGTCACCTGCAACATGCTCCTGAAACAGCCAGAGAGATACACTCTTCAGCTCCAAATGACCTGCAGCCAGAGATCGTCGAACAGCAGCCTGAAACTGCAGCTGCCGCTGACACTATTTTACCAGTATCCAGTGTCAAACCGCCAAACCCAAAGCATGGACTGTTGTTTACCCGGTCTGGTAGATTGAGCAAACCAGTGCAAAGACTAGATTTGTAAGAGAAAAAAAAAAGAGAGAAGAAAAATCACGTGTTCACTGTGATAAGTGTGGCTATTTGGTTCAGTAATTAAGCCATGGGCTGTGGGGAAGGGTGGAATGGAAATGGAAAAAATGTTTGAATTGAAAATTGTTTTGTTCTGAAAAAAAAAAAAACTAAAAAAGGGGGAGATGTCATATAATGTGAACATTTATATGTGTGGTGTGTCTTTAAAGACTGTGGTGATGTCACAGGTCAGAGTTGAACTTCACCGAGTGAATATGAAAATGGCGATATGTTAATGTTGCTGCCTGTTAGTGTTTCCTGCACCAAGTTTTAATAGAGAACTTTGTTGAAACCACTATTCATGTGGACCTCAGTTCTTTACAACCACCACCATGTTTTACTGTTAGTATGATGTTCCTTTTCTGAAATGTTGTGTTACTTGACGTCATTTTGTGGTAAACTGGCAATGGCGTGATATGGCACCACCCTTCTATATATAGTTCAGTTGTGTATTGAATAAAGGAGGGTGCAGTTCATGCTCGCTGTCCGCGCTTCATTCTCAGACATAGCATGCATGTTTCTTGAAATGCTCTTGAGCCCCAATTCAACCCACTCTACTTCCTTTGTCACTGCCGAGATGTTTGGTTGAGGTGAAGCAGGTGCCTTTTTGAGGCTATTGTTATCTGTTAGCTCTTAGCCCCTGTGGCGAAGATAAACTGCATGTTCTGTAAATTGGCTGAATGCTCAGAATGTAAGACCCAAAATAAAGTATTGTTGAGGACAGGGGTGTTTGGTGTGAGTGAAACAACCCTGAATCAGTGGCTAGCTAACTCTGAACACTAGGTGGGCTAATCTATCACCCTTTCCCTATTGAGCCAATCTCAAAGGTGGTAGACAGGCCAACCTCAGCTGGCAAGCCAGAGACCTAGCAGGCTGATGTGCTGGCCCCTATGTTCAGAATACATGAAAATAAATCAAAATGACATGAGACATATTATCAACTGTGGATTAATGAGCCAGGTTAAACAGGAATGTCTCGTGGGGTGACTCGTATTGAAAGAAAACTGCAATAAAAATAGCAGTCACCAAGCTAACTCTGGAGCACATATACAGTATCTCACAAAAGTGAGTACACCCCTCACATTTTTGTAAATATTTTAATATATCTTTTCATGGGACAACACTGAAGATATGACACTTTGATACAATGTAAAGTAGTCAGTGTACAGCTTGTATAACTGTGTAAATTTGCTGTCCCCTCAAAATAACTCAACACACAACCATTAATGTCAAAACCGCTGGCAACAAAAGTGAGTACACCCCTTGTGAAAATGTCCAAATTGTGCCCAAAGTGTCAATATGTTGTGTGGTCACCATTATTTTCTAGCACTGCCTTAACTCTCTTGGGCATGGAGCTCACTAGAGCTTCACAGGTTGCCACTGGAATCCTCTTCCACTTCTCCATGACGACATCATGGTGTTAGAGTCCTTGCGCTTCTCCATCTTCCGTTTGAGGATGCCCCACAGATGCTCAGTAGGGTTTAGGTGTGGAGACATGCTTGACAAGTCCATCACCTTTACCCTCAGTTTCTTTAGCAAGGCAGTGGTAATCTTGGAGGTGTTGAAATACTGCCCTGTGGCCCAGTTTCTGAAAGGAGGAGATCACGCTCTGCTTCAGTATGTCACAGTACATGTTGGCATTCATTGTTCACTCAATGAACTGCAGCTCCCCAGTGCCGGTACCACTCATGCAGACCCAAACCATGACACTCCCACCACCATGCTTAACTGTAGGCAAGACACATTGTCTTTGTACTTCTCGCCTGGTTGCCACCACACACACTTGATACCATCTGAATCAAATAAGTTTATCTTGATCTCATCAGACCACAGCACATGGTTCCAATAATCCATGTCCTTAGTCTGCTTATCTTCAGTAAACTGTTTGTGGGCTTTCTTGTGCATCATCTTTAAAATGGGCTTCCTTCTGGGACAACAGCCACGCAGACCAATTTGATGCAGTGTGCGGCATATGGTCTGAGCACTGACAGAATGATCCCCCACCGCTTCAAACCTCTGAAGCAATGCTGACAACACTTATACATCTATTTTCAAAAAACAACCTCTGGATATGATGCTGAGCATGTGCACTCAACTTCTTTGGTTGACCATGGCGAGGCCTGTTCTGAGTGGAACCTGTCCTGTTAAACCACCGTCTGGTCTTGGCCACCATGCTGCAGCTCAGTTTCAGGGTGATGGCAGTCTTCTTATAGCCTTGGCCATCTTTATGTAGAGCAACAATTCTTTTATTTTTAGATCCTCAGAGAGTTCTTTGTCATGAGGTGCCATGTTGAACTTCCAGTGACCAGTATGAGAGAGTATGAGAGCGATAACACCAAATTTAACACACCTGCTCCCCATTCACACCTGAGACCTTGTAACACTAACGAGTCAGATGACACTGGGGAGGGAAACTGGCTAATTCGGCACAATCTGGACATTTTCACTAGGGGTGTACTCACTTTTGTTGCCAGCGGTTTAGACATTAATGGCTGTGTGTTGAGTTATTTTAAGGGGACAGCAAATTTACACTGTTATACAAGCTGTACGCTGACTACATTGTATCAAAGTGTCATATCTTCAGTATTGTCCCCTGAAAAGATATAATAAAATATTTACAAAAATGTGAGGGGCATACTCACTTTTGTGAGATACTGTAGTAGCGCTGTCAGTGTGGGTTTAGATGCTCATGGGGTTCCTCCTCTCACCATTGTAGAAATGAGGGGTAGTGTTATTCCAGTGAGCTCTGCTTCTGACATCACAGCTGATGCAAAATTAAAACCACTCATTTAGTAAGAGGTACTGAGGCCAAGGTAGTCCCTAATCAAGTGACAGATGTTTTTTTTTCCATTGGCAGTCACTCCAGACACCTAAATAGATGTGCAAAAGCACGAAAAAGTGAAAATTTCACCATATATCCCCTTTACATCCCTACCTTAGTGTATATGTACATAGATGTAGTCAGTAATTTGATGGTGCACAACCAAAATCCAGCTCTGGCACCAGTCACTTTCAGAAAGGGGTCAGAAGGTAAAGCTCTTTAATACTTTAATGCTGCTCTTTAATAATACTTTGCTTGCCAATTTGGTTGACACTCTTGGTTGCACAGATAGAGTATTGGACTCTGATGTGAGAGGATGTAAGTTCATTCCCTGTCAGATGTTACTGGTGTTTCTATTGTGTTCATGTAAACATAACCAAGAACCAGAACTTTACAAAAGTAACCCAACCAAAAAAAAACAAAATAAAAACGTGCTATGAAAAAAATGAGACATGGACTGCTGTGCTTCATTTTATTTGATAAGTTGATAAATATTTTAACAACCACCATTACTTTATAAGAGATGTAATGATGTTTTAAAACAGTATGGAAACAAACATATGAACTTCAGTTACGGTATTCTTATAGAAGTGAGAGACTTCGCTTCCTGCGACCAAGCTGTCCTGCAGCTCTGGTGCAGTCTGTGTAACTACAGCCGCAGTCCTCCACATGCATGTAAGTGTAAGGGACCCTCTCTCCATTCAGGCAGAGCAAGCTGACAGTGCGATTGCTGGAGCGTGTCTCCTTACAGCAGGAGCAAGAATGCTGCATAGCAGCAGCTGCCTGAGAGTATCTAAAGAGGACACATTACTGTTAATACACACTAAATCTGTGCAAAACACAACCTGAATAATTTGGGGACTTACTACAGGAATGCTAGTAACAACATACTTACTTGGTGAAAGTGTTACAGGATCCTTCACAATATGGCATCTCTACCTCGTGGTCAGTCTGACATTGTTGGAATGTAATAAGAGTTTTCATGGACGCTAACTTGCAGGCCTTCTCTTTCTCCACACCTTTATTAGAAATACATAATTAGCTTGTTTTCATTAAAGTAACATTGACTAAAAATAAATTAAAATATCATACTTACAGGTTTTACAGCAGCCAGTAGCTGAAGTTTGAATTGTGTCCTGAGGAGGAAAATATATACAGCAGGGAAAATAAATATTGAACACGTCAACATTTTTCTCAATAAACATATTTCTGATCAAGCCATTGACCTGAGATTTTCACCAGATATCTTACTGAAAGTCCTTAATGAGATAGAGTTTGTAGTGTTTATTGAGCAGTCTCTGACTGTGAGTTCTGAGTGGGGTAAATGAGACTGGACATCCCGGCAGATAAGCACATCTGTCGCAAGGTCTGTGGTGGACTTTTGCCAGTCGGTGCATCGTGACATGCACTACACAAAGAGCAGAGATAAATAAACCTATCATCTGGTCAGTCACTGCAACAGATACTGGAGTCAGTTTGTCTTGGCCTGTCCTTGCCACTGATAATACCTCTATCCGCCAAGAATGTGTCGCTAGTCCAGCAAAAGCTAGCGGTACTCAAATACTTTACAAGCAGTTTCATGAAATGGTCAGTCAGAGAGCAACTCATACCGGCTCGAACGTCACCCGGGTTAACAAGGTCAGGAGTTCCTGGCAGCGGAAGGCAATTACAGAGCTGTGTGGAGGAATCTGATCAGACCTAAATGAAACAGTCATTGTCGCCCACGACAGACTGCTATGATGATGATCAGTAACAACCCGAGTAATCCATACATACAAAGAAATCAAGGCAACTGTGTTCACAAAACAAGTTATATTTAATAAAGTGGAATGACTCAGGGAATAAGTATTGAACACATGAAGAAAAAGAGGTGCAAAAAGGCATAGAAAGCAAAAAAAAAAAAAAGCTGAAATCCATCAGAATTTAGGAAGCCATCCCATCCCCCATCGGTGCAAATTAATTTCAGTTGCTTAAGTCCAGTTGCTTAAGTCCTGACTGATAGCCTTTAAAAAGGTCTGTGAATATCAAAGAACTCATGATGGGTAGAAGCAAAGAGCTCTCTCTAGATTGTTGCAACCTTATTGTTGCAAAACATACAGTAATGATGGCATTGGTTACAGGTGCATTTCTAAACTATTGAATGTTCCAGTGAACACTGTTGGAGCCATCATTCAGAAGTGGAAAGAATATCATTTTACCATAAACCGGCCATGACCAGGAGCTTCTTGCAAGATTTCTGACAGAGGAGTCAGAAGAATTATCAGAAGAGTTATCCAAGAGCCAAAGCCCACTGGTGGAGAGCTCCAGAAAGACCTGGAGTTAGCAGGTACTGCTGTTTCAAAGAAAAAGATAAGCAATGCACTCAACTGACATGGGCTCTATGCCCGCTCACTTTGCAAGACTCCATTGCTGAAGAAAAAACATGTTGAAGCTTGTTTAAAGTTTGCTGCACAATATTTGGGCAAGCTAGTAAAATACTGGGAGACTATGATCTGGTCAGATGAGACCAAAATTGAACTTTTTGAATGCCACAACACACAGCATGTTTGGAGGAGAAATGGCACTGCACATCAGCCCAAAAACACCATACCAACAGTGAAGTTTGGAGGTGGGAGCATTATGGTGTGGGGGTGTTTTTCAGCACATGGTACAGGCAGACATAATATAACTGAAGGAAAGATGAATTGACAAATGTATAGAGACATCATTGATAAGAACTTGTTGCCATTTGCCAAGATGCTGAAGGAGAAACAAGGGTGGACATTTCAGCAAGACAATGATCCCAAACACACAGCCAAGAAACTCTCAACTGGTTCCAGAGAAGGAAATTAAAACTGCTAGAATGGCCCAGTCAGTCACCTAACCTGAATTCAATTGAAAATCTATGGAGCAAACTGAAGATCAGAGTTCATAGAAGACACCCACGGAACCTTCAAGATTTGAAGACAGTTTGTGTGGAAGAATGGGCTAAAATCACTCCTGAGCAATGCCTGCGCCTAGTTTCTTCATACAGGTGGCAACTGGAAGCTGTTATTACCAACAAAGGCTTTTCTACTAAATATTAAATGAATTTCACCAAGCGTGTTCAATACTTATTCACTGTGTCACTCCACTGTATTAAATCTAGCTTGTTTTGTGAACACAGTTGCCTTGACTTCTTTGTATGTATGGATTACTTGGGTTGTTACTGGTATCTGGTGACATCTCAGGTCAATCGCTTCATCAGAAATATGTTTAATGAGAAAAATGTTGACATGTTCAATACTTATTTTCCGTGCTGAACATCAACAAAATTTTTAGGTTTTTTTTCAACATTAAAAATTCATACTTACTGGTTGGCAGTTCCTCTCTTCGAATGGCGGGCATACAATGTGCGAGCTGACTGTTGTTAGAGTCTCACCACTCTTAACACAGGTGTATTGCTCACATTTATTGTCATATGGTGACCAGGTTTCACCTTGCTGGAGAGTGGTAAGATGGATACAAACAAACAAGAAAACACATTAAACTGAGGACACACTAATTCTAACTTGTGGAGTCAAGGCCAGTAGAAATGTATCCAACTCACCGCCAAAAGCTCCTTTGTTCCATTAAGATTGAGGACACATTGTGTTTGCACACACTTCCCACAGCATTCATCTGAATCACTTTCCACATATTCATATCCCTGAAGGGGGAAATTGTGTTGTCAAAATGTGTGTAGTATGGTACATTATATCTCTACTGCAAAACATTTACATTATGTTTGTGAATGTATGTAACTTATATTACCATGCCACAATGTTGTTCACATTGCTGAAACACACATCTTATTTTAAATAGTCCAGAATTGGGGTCAACTTCATTGGTACAGGTGCATTCCTGACATGGAGGCCCAGGAACTGGAGATCCAGGCTAGCAAAATTATAAAACTGGTTTATACTTGTGCTTTCAGACAAACAGACAAAAAGATGGTATAATGACAAGCTATAATCAACTGTTTGTTGTTTTGGGTTTTTTTTACCTGGTATTCACTATCTTTGTGAGCACAAACTCTTCTAGGCTCTAGTAAGAGTAAGACAGTACAATTAGAACAAGGTAAACTGCATTAAAACATTTACTGCAGTAACATATTTTTCATTAAGTGATTCTATGAGCTCACCACATGTATGTTCTGGACAGCATTTTCCATCTGGAACACTGACAACTGGCTTATATCCAACTGGACAGCTCATGCTGTTGACTGGACAAGTGCTCATTTGGCATTCTGTCAGTAATATTACTCAATTATTATTTAAAAATGACAATAGCAACAAATGTAAAAATGTTTAAACTGGTATGTGCTTTATGAAGTCTTACGGCAGATATAAGCAGAACAGCAGGGGTCAGATGGATTTGTCTGGTTAACAAGGACAAACCCTGGACCAGAGCAGTCTGCTTTGGTTTGTTGTGCGCACACCTTAGGCCTGCAAACTACAGTCTTGGTGAATTCCTCACAGATGCAGTCCTGACACATGTACTCAAACTTCTCATCAAACTGAAAGAAGAAATGTCAACACTGAATTATCAGTTTCTTGCAAGTGGACAAAATTTTGGGTTTTAAATGAATATGAAATATAAACTTGTCTCACCTCACGAGGAATGCCCTCAGGGTCAAGACATCCTGAAGAAAAATTAAATATCCAGTTGGATTTTGTCATTGATAAAATACAATTAGTTAAATATAAACACTTACTACATGCACTCACCGCACTTTTCCACACATATTCCAGATTCTTTATTAAAGAGTTTCATTCCATTAGGACAAAAGCAGCCCTCAGTCGTGAAGTTCAAGGTTGGTTCATTGGGGCTAAAAAAAAAAGTAAAAACAAATTAAAAGATAGCCTCCTTAATAAAAACACAGTGCACTCAAATTAGCACTATAAACTCACTATTGCAATTTTTCAATATTACCAAGGATTCAAAGATGCTAACTTGCACACTAAACTGTAAAATTAATACCTTTTTTGGTGAAAACTTACTTGTCTTCACAGGTTGGCTGTTCAGCAGGACCACATGGCCTATAAACTTTATCTGATGGACAGTCACTGGCTATGAAGAGAAGTATAAATTTTTTCTTTAAATTTAACATATTGCTACATTGCTCTTCTCGACTCCAAACAAAGGTCAAAGCTTGCTTACCACACAGAGTAGTGTAGTTCCTCCAGTGGAGGCAAACTCCAGCCTGAGCACAAGCAGCAGCATAAGTCTGCAAGCTTGTGCACGCCACTGCTGGGTTGGAAACATGGCAACTATCAAAAACACAACCTCTGTAGAAATTTTCTGGAGACACGAAAGGATGGCATGCCATAAAAGGGCTGTAAAACAGACAAAGATGAGTTGTTTGAACAACAATTTGTCAGTGGTATGACAAGCAATTTCACCCACAAAAACTGTTCAGAAATCATTTACTTCTGATTGAGCATGTCACACATGGAGTCTGGCTTGCATGGAGTTGAGGATGGAGGTGGTTCAGATACCCTGATAGGTAGTGCTGGTGGTATTGGGCAGTTTGGTTTGTAAATGTCTTTTACCACCCAAGAGTCTGCCATAGCAGAACAACTTTCTACCAGTTGGCCTCCCGGCAACATGCAGTCATCAGCCTGATTATTGTTGCATGTACCTGACAGTGGTTATAAAACAGTTTTTGCTGTATTATATATCAAAATAATGATTAAGCAATGTGGATATAGGAGAGACATCTTACCACAATGGCCTCGTGTGTTTCTTCCAAAGTACTGATATGGAAGCTCCACACCAAAACCAGTAATGCCAAATGTGATGACCACTTGTAGGTGAGGGATCTCAAAAATCAAATTAAGGCCAGTATTAATAATCTTAACACCTTGTTGTGAGTAAGGCAGTTTCAGACTTTCTCCCTTATTTAGTGCCTAGAGGATAAAAAAATCAAATATTAAAAAAACAGATAAACACATGGAAAGGGAGAGAGATAGAGAGAGCAAGAGATTACCTCCAAGTCTACTGCTCCATTAGGGTTATGATTTAAGAGTGTTATTACTAGTAACCCATATGACACTGTTAGTGATCGGGGACAAGAAACATCTTTAGTGGGATCACAAAACACATTGTCAATATGAATCTTTAGGTTAAATATTGGCTTAATTTCTTCCATCAAAACATAGGTACAGTTTCCTTGATAACTGTAGTATAATCCATCAAATGTGATATAATGAGGGTCTCCCCAACCTTCACAGAAACCTGGAAAAAGAAATGAAAATAAAATAAAAAGTTGAAAAAAATATAATGGATATAAAAGACAAATAAGAACAATATCTTTCTAAATAACAGAGAAACATACAATCACAAGCATAATGTTGGCAGCAGTAGTTCTCATCATATACAAGAACCGGTTTCTTTCCATTTGCACAAGTTATGCTCTGAAGTGGTGGACATTCATATGGAACTATTTCAACTATATTATTTTCAATGCATTTAGCCATGATGCAGTGGCACAGCCAGAAAGTTTCATTTTGCTGCAAGGAAAAAAAAAGACAGAAAAGGTAGAAGAGCAGCATAACTACGTGGAAATTTCAATTAAATAATGTTGACAAACATACAGCCATCAAAACATTACTTTTGGAGAAATATGTTTTCTTCTTTAAAGGGGCCTTATTATGCTGCTGACACAACTGCCAGGGGTGTTTATGGAAGGTTCTGTGACACCAGTTAAAACTACCGCAGGGTGTAGCAAGGTGTACTAGACAGTATTTTGATAAAAATAAATATTTAAAAAATACATCAACAAAATGCTTAGAAAGGTGCAGAATTAAAGTATTTATATTCTTCAAATAGATAGCTAGACAGATAGATAAAAAAGTACTTAAAAAAAAATTGTACAGGTCCAAAATAGTCATAATAGTTACATTTGAGCTGTTGTTGGATGACAAAACTCCGGTGGTTGGTAACACATATATATAAACACAAGATATGACATGGCTAACATTTTTTATGGCAAACAGAGGTATAACAATGTCCATGTAATATATAATTCCACTTGCCATAATTGTAGTTTTTCCAATTATAGGCAACTGTATAGCTCATTGACTCAAGGGCACCCTCTCCCTGAAGAAGTAGGTAAATGCTGTGGTGACTGTTCAATTTGTCAGTCTAATGAGAGACATGCCCAAAGTGAGTCGTAATGCACAAGAGTGCATTGTAATATTGAGTTTTAATGTACAGTGGGGCAAGAAAGTATTTAGTCAGCCACCAATAGTGCAAGTTCTCCCACTTAAAAGTTGAGGGAGGTCTCCAATTTTCATCATAGGTATACCTCAACTATGAGAGACAAAATGAGAAAAAAAATCCAGAAAATCACATTGAAGGATTTTTAATGAATTAATTGGTAAATTCCACAGTAAAATAAGTATTTGGTCACCTACAAACAAGCAAGATTTCTGGCTTTCACAGACCTGTAACTTCTTCTTTAAGAGGCTCCTCTGTCCTCCACTCGTTACTTGTATTAATGGCACCTGTTTGAACTCGTTATCAGTATAAAAGACACCTGTCCACAACCTCAAACAGTCAGACTCCAAACTCCACTATGGCCAAGACCAAAGAGCTGTCAAAGGACACCAGAAACAAAATTGTAGACCTGCACCAGGCTGGGAAGACTGAATCTGCAATAGGTAAGCAGCTTGGTGTGAAGAAATCAACTGTGGGAGCAATTATTAGAAAATGGAAGACATACAAGACCACTGATAATCTCCCTCGATCTGGGGCTTCACGCAAGATCTCACCCCGTGGGGTCAAAATTATCACGAGAACGGTGAGCAAAAATCCCAGAGCCACATGGGGGGACCTAGTGAATGACCTGCAGAGAGCTGGGACCAAAGTAACAAAGGCTACATCAGAAACACACTACGCCGCCAGGGACTCAAATCCTGCAGTGCCAGACGTGTCCCCCTGCTTAAGCCAGTACATGTCCAGGCCCGTCTGAAGTTTGCTAGAGAGCATTTGGATGATCCAGAAGAGGATTGGGAGAATGTCATATGGTCAGATGAAACCAAAATAGAACTTTTTGGTAAAAACTCAACTTGTCGTGTTTGGAGGAGAAAGAACACCATACCTACTGTGAAGCTTGGGGGTGGAAACATCATACTTTGGGGCTGTTTTTCTGCAAAGGGACCAGGACAACTGATCCGTGTAAAGGAAAGAATGAATGGGGCCATGTATCGTGAGATTTTGAGTGAAAACCTCCTTCCACCAGCAAGGGCATTGAAGATGAAACGTGGCTGGGTCTTTCAGCATGACAATGATCCCAAACACACCACCTGGGCAACGAAGGAATGGCTTCGTAAGAAGCATTTCAAGATCCTGGAGCAGCCTAGCCAGTCTCCAGATCTCAACCCCATAGAAAATCTTTGGAGGGAGTTGAAAGTCCGTGTTGCCCAGCAACAGCCCCAAAACATCACTGCTCTAGAGGAGATCTGCATGGAGGAATGGGCCAAAATACCAGCAACAGTGTGTGAAAACCTTGTGAAAATTTACAGAAAACATTTGCCCTCTGTCATTGCCAACAAAGGGTATATAACAAAGTATTGAGATGAACTTTTGTTATTGACCAAATACTTATTTTACCGAGGAATTTACCAATTAATACATTAAAAATCCTTCAGTGTGATTTTCTGGATTTTTTTTTTCTTATTTTGTCTCTCATAGTTGAGGTATACCTATGATGAAAACTGGACACCTCTCTCATCTTTTAAGTGGGAGAACTTGCACAATTGGTGGCTGACTAAATACTTTTTTACCCCACTGTATGTATATGAATGTATGTGTGTTATGTCTATATGCTACCTCTGTAGCATATAGACCTCTGTACCTCTGTTAAGTGTAGAAATGTGTAAAGACTAGCTATTTGACTGTAGCTATTTGAGCTCAGAGGCTTAGTGGAAAAGTCAGATTTCTTCCCCAAGGAGTGGGTGTGCTTGACTATCCCCAGGACAGGTCTTTTTCAAGTCTGTTAAGTGATGCTTGAAACAAATTGTTTCAAGCAGCTCTCTCTAGTTTCTGTGGGAGACAAGTGTGCAGACAGACTTTGAGCTATTTGACTTTGCAGACTACACAATGTCACAGTAATCCTAAATGACCTATTGACATAAAGGGAAAACCACAAAAAGCACAATAGGGGATCTTTACTAGTAAATTCAATGCATGTGCTAGATAAAGAAAGCTTCTTACTGTTGCATTAAATTGAGGGCATGTAGGTACAGAAGGTGGAAGTGTAGTTTCAGGGGGAGTAGTGGAAGGTTTGACAACACTCTCACTTGTTGGATGGACCGTTGAGCCAGTAATAACAATTGGTGTGGTTTTTGTTTGTGTAGCAGTTGTGTTCTGAGATGTAGAAGGTTGAGTTGCTGTGGTTGCTGGAAAGTGAGTTGGTGTTATGGTTGTAGGAGACCAAGTTGCTGTGGCTGTCTGAGGGTGAGTTTGTGTTGTTGTAATTGTCAGAGGTTTAATTGTGGTTGTTGGAGACTGAGTTGGTTTGGTTGTCTGGGGCAGAGTTGTCTCAGTTGTTACAGTAGGAGGCCAAGTATGTGTAGTTGTGGTTTTCAGAGGTTGAGTTGATGCAGTTGTCAGTGCGTGAGTTGCTTCAAGTGTTGTAGTAGGAGGATGAGTGTGTGTAGCTGTGGTTGTGGTTATCTGAGGTTGAGTTGGTGTGCTTCTTGTTATCAGAGGTTGAGTGTGTGTAGTTTTAGTTGTTATTAAAGGCTGAGTTAGTGTGGTCATGGTTTTGATTGTTGAGGGTTGAGTTTGTGTGGTTGTCAGTTCCGAAGGCTGAAATTGTGTCGTTGTCAGAGGTTGGGTTTGTGTGGTGATGGTCGTCAGAGGTTTAGTTGTTGTGGCTGTTAGAGGCAGAGTTGTCTCAGTTGACGTAGTTGGATGTTCGGTATGTGTAGTTGTGAGTTTTGGAGATTGAGTCGATATGGTTGTACTTATCTGAGGTTGAGTTGGTGTGCTTGTGGCTGTTGGAGGTTCAGTTGTTTCAGTTTTTGTAGTGAGAGGTTTAGTATATGTAGTTTTTGGTGGTTGAGTTGATGTGGTTGTAATTGTATGAGGCTGAGTTGATGTGCCTCTGGTTGTTGGAGGTTGAGTTGTCTCAGTTTTAGTAGGAGGCTGAGTGGGTGTAGTTTTGGTTGTTAAAGGTTGAGTTTGTGCTGTAGTGGTTTGAGGAGTTTTAGTTGTTATGGTTGTTGGAGGCTGGATTGTCTCAGTTGTTGTCGTTGGATGTTCAGTATATGTAGTTGTGGGTGTTGGAGGTTGAGTCGATGTAGCTGTCTGAGGTTGAGTTGATGTGCCTCTGGTTGTTGGAGGTTGAGTTGTCTCAGTTGTAGTAGGAGGCTGAGTGTGTGTAGTTTTGGTTGTTAAAGGTTGAGTTTGTGTTGTTGTGGCTTGAGGAGGTTTAGTTGATATGGTTGTGGGAGGCTGAATTGTCTCAGTTGTTGTCGTTGGATGTATAGCATGTGTAGTTGTGTGTGTTGGAGGTTGAGTCGATGTGGTTGTAGTTTTCTGAGGTTGAGTTGGTGTGCCTGTGGCTTGTGGAGTTTGAGTTGTTTTAGTTGTTGTAGTGAGAGGTCCAGTAAGTGTAGTTTTTGGTGGTTGAGTCGATGTTGTTGTGATCGTATGAGGCTGAGTTGATGTGCCTGTTGTTGTCGGAGGTTGAGTTGTCTCCGTTGTAGTAGGAGGCTGAGTGTGTGTAGTTTTGGTTGTTAAAGGTTGAGTTTGGGTGGTTGTCATTTCCAAAGGTTGAGTTGGTGTTGTTGTCAGAGGTTGGGTTTGTGTCGCTGAGGTTTGAGGAGTTTTAGTTGTTATGGTTGCTGGAGGCTGGATTGTCTCAGTTGTTGTCGTTGGATGTTCAGTATATGTAGTTGTGGGTGTCGGAGGTTGAGTCGATGTAGTTGTCTGAGGTTGAGTTGATGTGCCTCTGGTTGTTGGAAGCTGAGTTGTTTCAGTTTTAGTAGGAGGCTGAGTGTGTGTAGTTTTGGTTGTTAAAGGTTGAGTTTGTGTGGTTGTGGTTTCAGGAGGTTTAGTTGTTATGGCTGTGGGAGGCTGAATTGTCTCAGTTGTTGTCGTTGGATGTTCAGTATGTGCAGTTGTGGGTGTTGGCGGTTGAGTCGATGTAGTTGTCTGAGGTTGAGTTTGTGTGCCTGTGGCTGTTGGAGGTTGAGTTGTTTCAGTTATTGTAGTGACAGGTTTAGTATATGTAGTTTTTGGTGGTTGAGTTGATGTGGTTGTAATTGTATGTGGCTGAGTTGATGTGCCTCTGGTTGTTGGATGTTGAGTTGTCTCAGTTGTAGTAGGAGGCTGAGTGTGTGTAGGTTTGGTTGTTAAAGGTTGAGTTTGTGTTGTTGTGGTTTGAGGAGGTTTAGTTGATGTGGTTGTGGGAGGCTGAATTGTCTCAGTTGTTGTCGTTGGATGTATATGTGTAGTTGTGTGTGTTGGAGGTTGAGTCGATGTGGTTGTAGTTTTCTGAGGTTGAGTTGGTGTGCCTGTGGCTTGTGGAGTTTGAGGTGTTTCAGATGTTGTAGTGAGAGGTCCAGTAAGTGTAGTTTTTGGTGGTTGAGTTGATGTTGTTGTGATTGTATGAGGCTGAGTTGATGTGCCTGTTGCTGTCGGAGGTTGAGTTGTCTCCGTTGTAGTAGGAGGCTGAGTGTGTGTAGTTTTGGTTGTTAAAGGTTGAGTTTGTGTGGTTGTCATTTCCAAAGGTTGAGTTGGTGTTGTTGACAGAGGTTGGGTTTGTGTCGCTGAGGTTTGAGGAGTTTTAGTTGTTATGGTTGTTGGAGGCTGGATTGTCTCAGTTGTTGTAATTGGATGTTCAGTATATGTAGTTGTGGGTGTCGGAGGTTGAGTCGATGTAGTTGTCTGAGGTTGAGTTGGTGTTCCTGTGGCTGTTGGAGGTTGAGTTGTTTCAGTTATTGTAGTGACAGGTTTAGTATATGTAGTTTTTGGTGGTTGAGTTGATGTGGTTATAGTTGTCTGAGGTTGAGTTGGTGTGCCTGTTGCTGTTGGAGGTTGAGTTGTTTCAGTTGTTGGAGTAAGAGGTTCAGTATGCGTAGTTCTTGATGGTTGAGTTGATGTGGTTGTGATTGTATGAGGCTTAGTTGATGTGCCTCTGGTTGTTGGAGGTTGAGCTGTCTCAGTTGTAGTAGGAGGCTGAGTCTGTGTAGTTTTGGTTGTTAAAGGTTGAGTTTGTGTGGTTGTGGATTCAGGAGGTTTAATTGTTATGGTTGTGGGAGGCTGAATTGTCTCAGTTGTTGTCGTTGGATGTTCAGTATGTGCAGTTGTGGGTGTTGGAGGTTGAGTCGATGTAGTTGTCTGAGGTTGAGTTGGTGTTCCTGTGGCTGTTGCAGGTTGAGTTGTTTGAGTTATTGTAGTGACAGGTTTAGTATATGTAGTTTTTGGTGGTTGAGTTGATGTGGTTATAGTTGTCTGAGGTTGAGTTGGTGTGCCTGTTGCTGTTGGAGGTTGAATTGTTTCAGTTGTTGAAGTAAGAGGTTCAGTATGCGTAGTTCTTGATGGTTGAGTTGATGTGGTTGTGATTGTATGAGGCTGAGTTGATGTGCCTCTGGTTGTTGGAGGTTGAGTTTTCTCAGTTGTAGTAGGAGGCTGAGTGTGTGTAGTTTTGGTTGTTAAAGGTTGAGCTTGTGTGGTTGTCATTTCCAAAGGTTGAGTTGTTGTTGTTGTTGTCAGAAGTTGGGTTTGTGTCGCTGAGGTTTGAGGAGTTTTAGTTGTTATGGTTGTTGGAGGCTGGATTGTCTCAGTTGTTGTCGTTGGATGTTCAGTATATGTAGTTGTGGATGTTGGAGGTTGAGTCGATGTAGTTGTCTGAGGTTGAGTTGATGTGCCTCTGGTTGTTGGAGGTTGAGTTGTCTCGGTTTTAGTAGGAGGCTGAGTGTGTGTAGTTTTGGTTGTTAAAGGTTGAGTTTTTGTGGTTGTGGTTTCAGCAGGTTTAGTTGTTATGGTTGTGGGAGGCTGAATTGTCTCAGTTGTTGTCGTTGGATGTTCAGTATGTGCAGTTGTGGGTGTTGGAGGTTGAGTCGATGTAGTTGTCTGAGGTTGAGTTTGTGTGCCTGTTGCTGTTGGAGATTGTGTTGTTTCAGTTTTTGTAGTGAGAGGTTTAGTATATGTAGTTTTTGGTGGTTGAGTTGATGTGGTTGTAATTGTATGAGGCTGAGTTGATGTGCCTCTTGTTGTTGGAAGCTGAGTTGTTTCAGTTTTAGTAGGAGGCTGAGTGTGTGTAGTTTTGGTTGTTAAAGGTTGAGTTTGTGTGGTTGTGGTTTCAGGAGGTTTAGTTGTTATGGCTGTGGGAGGCTGAATTGTCTCAGTTGTTGTCGTTGGATGTTCAGTATGTGCAGTTGTGGGTGTTGGCGGTTGCGTCGATGTAGTTGTCTGAGGTTGAGTTTGTGTGCCTGTGGCTGTTGGAGGTTGAGTTGTTTCAGTTATTGTAGTGACAGGTTTAGTATATGTAGTTTTTGGTGGTTGAGTTGATGTGGTTATAGTTGTCTGAGGTTGAGTTGGTGTGCCTGTTGCTGTTGGAGGTTGAGTTGTTTCAGTTTTTGGAGTAAGAGGTTCAGTATGTGTAGTTCTTGATGGTTGAGTTGATGTGGTTGTGATTGTATGAGGCTTAGTTGATGTGCCTCTGGTTGTTGGAGGTTGAGTTGTCTCAGTTGTAGTAGGAGGTTGAGTGTGTGTAGTTTTGGTTGTTAAAGGTTGAGTTTGTGTGGTTGTCATTTCCAAAGGTTGAGTTGGTGTTGTTGTCAGAGGTTGGGTTTGTGTCGCTGAGGTTTGAGGAGTTTTAGTTGTTATGGTTGTTGGAGGCTGGATTGTCTCAGTTGTTGTCATTGGATGTTCAGTATATGTAGTTGTGGGTGTCGGAGGTTGAGTCGATGTAGTTGTCTGAGGTTGAGTTGGTGTTCCTGTGGCTGTTGGAGGTTGAGTTGTTTCAGTTATTGTAGTGACAGGTTTAGTATATGTAGTTTTTGGTGGTTGAGTTGATGTGGTTATAGTTGTCTGAGGTTGAGTTGGTGTGCCTGTTGCTGTTGGAGGTTGAGTTGTTTCAGTTGTTGGAGTAAGAGGTTCAGTATGCGTAGTTCTTGATGGTTGAGTTGATGTGGTTGTTATTGTATGAGGCTTAGTTGATGTGCCTCTGGTTGTTGGAGGTTGAGTTGTCTCAGTTGTAGTAGGAGGCTGAGTGTGTGTAGTTTTAGTTGTTAAAGGTTGAGTTTGTGTGGTTGTGGATTCAGGAGGTTTAGTTGTTATGGTTGTGGGAGGCTGAATTGTCTCAGTTGTTGTCGTTGGAAGTTCAGTATGTGCAGTTGTGGGTGTTGGAGGTTGAGTCGATGTAGTGGTTTGAGTTTGAGTTTGTGTGCCTGTGGCTGTTGGAGGTTGAGTTGTTTCAGTTTTTGTAGTGAGAGGTTTAGTATATGTAGTTTTTGGTGGTTGAGTTGATGTGGTTGTAATTGTATGTGGCTGAGTTGATGTGCCTCTGGTTGTTGGATGTTGAGTTGTCTCAGTTGTAGTAGGAGGCTGAGTGTGTGTAGTTTTGGTTGTTAAAGGTTGAGTTTGTGTTGTTGTGGTTTGAGGAGGTTTAGTTGATGTGGTTGTGGGAGGCTGAATTGTCTCAGTTGTTGTCGTTGGATGTATAGCATGTGTAGTTGTGTGTGTTGGAGGTTGAGTCGATGTGGTTGTAGTTTTCTGAGGTTGAGTTGGTGTGCCTGTGGCTTGTGGAGTTTGAGGTGTTTCAGATGTTGTAGTGAGAGGTCCAGTAAGTGTAGTTTTTGGTGGTTGAGTTGATGTTGTTGTGATTGTATGAGGCTGAGTTGATGTGCCTGTTGCTGTCGGAGGTTGAGTTGTCTCCGTTGTAGTAGGAGGCTGAGTGTGTGTAGTTTTGGTTGTTAAAGGTTGAGTTTGTGTGGTTGTCATTTCCAAAGGTTGAGTTGGTGTTGTTGTCAGAGGTTGGATTTGTGTCACTGAGGTTTGAGGAGTTTTAGTTGTTATGGTTGTGGAAGGCTGAATTGTCTCAGTTGTTGTCGTTGGATGTTCAGTATGTGCAGTTGTGGGTGTTGGAGGTTGAGTCGATGTAGTTGTCTGAGGTTGAGTTGGTGTTCCTGTGGCTGTTGCAGGTTGAGTTGTTTGAGTTATTGTAGTGACAGGTTTAGTATATGTAGTTTTTGGTGGTTGAGTTGATGTGGTTATAGTTGTCTGAGGTTGAGTTGGTGTGCCTGTTGCTGTTGGAGGTTGAGTTGTTTCAGTTGTTGAAGTAAGAGGTTCAGTATGCGTAGTTCTTGATGGTTGAGTTGATGTGGTTGTGATTGTATGAGGCTGAGTTGATGTGCCTCTGGTTGTTGGAGGTTGAGTTTTCTCAGTTGTAGTAGGAGGCTGAGTGTGTGTAGTTTTGGTTGTTAAAGGTTGAGCTTGTGTGGTTGTCATTTCCAAAGGTTGAGTTGTTGTTGTTGTCAGAAGTTGGGTTTGTGTCGCTGAGGTTTGAGGAGTTTTAGTTGTTATGGTTGTTGGAGGCTGGATTGTCTCAGTTGTTGTCGTTGGATGTTCAGTATATGTAGTTGTGGATGATGGTGGTTGAGTCGATGTAGTTGTCTGAGGTTGAGTTGATGTGCCTCTGGTTGTTGGAGGTTGAGTTGTCTCGGTTTTAGTAGGAGGCTGAGTGTGTGTAGTTTTGGTTGTTAAAGGTTGAGTTTTTGTGGTTGTGGTTTCAGCAGGTTTAGTTGTTATGGTTGTGGGAGGCTGAATTGTCTCAGTTGTTGTCGTTGGATGTTCAGTATGTGCAGTTGTGGGTGTTGGCGGTTGAGTCGATGTAGTTGTCTGAGGTTGAGTTTGTGTGCCTGTGGCTGTTGGAGGTTGAGTTGTTTCAGTTATTGTAGTGACAGGTTTAGTATATGTAGTTTTTGGTGGTTGAGTTGGTGTGGTTATAGTTGTCTGAGGTTGAGTTGGTGTGCCTGTTGCTGTTGGAGATTGAGTTGTTTCAGTTTTTGGAGTAAGAGGTTCAGTATGCGTAGTTCTTGATGGTTGAGTTGATGTGGTTGTGATTGTATGAGGCTTAGTTGATGTGCCTCTGGTTGTTGGAGGTTGAGTTGTCTCAGTTGTAGTAGGAGGCTGAGTGTGTGTAGTTTTGGTTGTTAAAGGTTGAGTTTGTGTGGTTGTGGTTTCATGAGGTTTAGTTGTTATGGTCGTGGGAGGCTGAATTGTCTCAGTTGTTGTCGTTGGAAGTTCAGTATATGCAGTTGTGGGTGTTGGAGGTTGAGTCGATGTAGTGGTTTGAGGTTGAGTTTGTGTGCCTGTGGCTGTTGGAGGTTGAGTTGTTTCAGTTTTTGTAGTGAGAGGTTTAGTATATGTAGTTTTTGGTGGTTGAGTTGATGTGGTTGTAATTGTATGTGGCTGAGTTGATGTGCCTCTGGTTGTTGGATGTTGAGTTGTCTCAGATGTAGTAGGAGGCTGAGTGTGTGTAGTTTTGGTTGTTAAAGGTTGAGTTTGTGTTGTTGTGGTTTGAGGAGGTTTAGTTGATGTGGTTGTGGGAGGCTGAATTGTCTCAGTTGTTGTCGTTGGATGTATAATATGTGTAGTTGTGTGTGTTGGAGGTTGAGTCGGTGTAGTTGTAGTTTTCTGAGGTTGAGTTGGTGTGCCTGTGGCTTGTGGAGTTTGAGTTGTTTTAGTTGTTGTAGTGAGAGGTTCAGTAAGTGTAGTTTTTGGTGGTTGAGTTGATGTTGTTGTGATTGTATGAGGCTGAGTTGATGTGCCTGTTGTTGTCGGTGGTTGAGTGGTCTCCGTTGTAGTAGGAGGCTGAGTGTGTGTAGTTTTGGTTGTTAAAGGTTGAGTTTGTGTGGTTGTCATTTCCAAAGATTGAGTTGGTGTTGTTGTCAGAGGTTGGGTTTGTGTCGCTGAGGTTTGAGGAGTTTTAGTTGTTATGGTTGTTGGAGGCTGGATTGTCTCAGTTGTTGTCGTTGGATGTTCAGTATATGTAGTTGTGGGTGTTGGAGGTTGAGTTGATGTAGTTGTCTGAGGTTGAGTTGGTGTTCCTGTGGCTGTTGGAGGTTGAGTTGTTTCAGTTATTGTAGTGACAGGTTTAGTATATGTAGTTTTTGGTGGTTGAGTTGATGTGGTTATAGTTGTCTGAGGTTGAGTTGGTGTGCCTGTTGCTGTTGGAGGTTGAGTTGTTTCAGTTGTTGGAGTAAGAGGTTCAGTATGCGTAGTTCTTGATGGTTGAGTTGATGTGGTTGTGATTGTATGAGGCTGAGTTGATGTGCCTCTGGTTGTTGGAGGTTGAGTTGTCTCAGCTGTAGTAGGAGGCTGAGGGTGTGTAGTTTTGGTTGTTAAAGGTTGAGTTTGTGTGGTTGTCATTTCCAAAGGTTGAGTTGTTGTTGTTGTCAGAGGTTGGGTTTGTGTCGCTGAGGTTTGAGGAGTTTTAGTTGTTATGGTTGTTGGAGGCTGGATTGTCTCAGTTGTTGTCGTTGGATGTTCAGTATATGTAGTTGTGGGTGTTGGAGGTTGAGTCGATGTAGTTGTCTGAGGTTGAGTTTGTGTGCCTCTGGTTGTTGGAGTTTGAGTTGTCTCAGTTTTAGTAGGAGGCTGAGTGTGTGTAGTTTTGGTTGTTAAAGGTTGAGTTTGTGTGGTTGTGGTTTCAGGAGGTTTAGTTGTTATGGTTGTGGGAGGCTGAATTGTCTCAGTTGTTATAGTTGGATGTTCAGTATGTGCAGTTGTGGGTGTTGGAGGTTGAGTCGATGTAGTTGTCTGAGGTTGAGTTTGTGTGCCTGTTGCTGTTGGAGATAGTGTTGTTTCAGTTTTTGTAGTGAGAGGTTTAGTATATGTAGTTTTTGGTGGTTGAGTTGATGTGGTTGTAATTGTATGAGGCTGAGTTGATGTGCCTCTGGTTGTTGGAGGTTTAGTTGTCTCAGCTGTAGTAGGAGGCTGACTGTGTGTAGTTTTGGTTGTTAAAGGTTGAGTTTGTGTTGTTGTGGTTTGAGGAGGTTTAGTTGATGTGGTTGTGGGAGGCTGAATTGTCTCAGTTGTTGTCGTTGGATGTATAGCATGTGTAGTTGTGTGTGTTGGAGGTTGAGTCGATGTGGTTGTAGTTTTCTGAGGTTGAGTTGGTGTGCCTGTGGCTTTTGGAGTTTGAGTTGTTTTAGTTGTTGTAGTGAGAGGTTCAGTAAGTGTAGTTTTTGGTGGTTGAGTTGATGTTGTTGTGATTGTATGAGGCGGAGTTGATGTGCCTGTTGTTGTCGGTGGTTGAGTTGTCTCCGTTGTAGTAGGAGGCTGAGTGTGTGTAGTTTTGGTTGATAAAGGTTGAGTTTGTGTGGTTGTCATTTCCAAAGGTTGAGTTGGTGTTGTTGTCAGAGGTTGGGTTTGTGTCGCTGAGGTTTGAGGAGTTTTAGTTGTTAAGGTTGTTGGAGGCTGGATTGTCTCAGTTGTTGTCGTTGGATGTTCAGTATATGTAGTTGTGGGTGTCGGAGGTTGAGTCGATGTAGTTGCCTGAGGTTGAGTTGGTGTGCCTCTGGTTGTTGGAGGGTGAGTTGTTTCAGTTATTGTAGTGACAGGTTTAGTATATGTAGTTTTTGGTGGTTGAGTTGATGTGGTTGTAATTGTATGAGGCTGAGTTGATGTGCCTCCGGTTGTTGGAGGGTGAGTTGTTTCAGTTGTAGTAGGAGGCTGAGTGTGTGTAGTTTTGGTTGTTAAAGGTTGAGTTTGTGTTGTTGTGATTTGAGGTTTAGTTGATATGGTTGTGGGAGGCTGAATTGTCTCAGTTGTTGTCGTTGGATGTTCAGTATATGTAGTTGTGGGTGTCGGAGGTTGAGTCGATGTAGTTGCCTGAGGTTGAGTTGGTGTGCCTCTGGTTGTTGGAGGGTGAGTTGTTTCAGTTATTGTAGTGACAGGTTTAGTATATGTAGTTTTTGGTGGTTGAGTTGATGTGGTTGTAATTGTATGAGGCTGAGTTGATGTGCCTCCGGTTGTTGGAGGGTGAGTTGTCTCAGCTGTAGTAGGAAGCTGAGTGTGTGTAGTTTTGGTTGTTAAAGGTTGAGTTTGTGTTGTTGTGATTTGAGGTTTAGTTGATATGGTTGTGGGAGGCTGAATTGTCTCAGTTGTTGTCGTTGGATGTTCAGTATATGTAGTTGTGGGTGTCGGAGGTTGAGTCGATGTAGTTGCCTGAGGTTGAGTTGGTGTGCCTCTGGTTGTTGGAGGGTGAGTTGTTTCAGTTATTGTAGTGACAGGTTTAGTATATGTAGTTTTTGGTGGTTGAGTTGATGTGGTTGTAATTGTATGAGGCTGAGTTGATGTGCCTCCGGTTGTTGGAGGGTGAGTTGTCTCAGCTGTAGTAGGAAGCTGAGTGTGTGTAGTTTTGGTTGTTAAAGGTTGAGTTTGTGTTGTTGTGATTTGAGGTTTAGTTGATATGGTTGTGGGAGGCTGAATTGTCTCAGTTGTTGTCGTTGGATGTTCAGTATATGTAGTTGTGGGTGTCGGAGGTTGAGTCGATGTAGTTGTCTGAGGTTGAGTTGGTGTTCCTGTGGCTGTTGGAGGTTGAGTTGTTTCAGTTATTGTAGTGAGTGGTTTAGTATATGTAGTTTTTGGTGGTTGAGTTGATGTGGTTGTAGTTGTCTGAGGTTGAGTTGGTGTGCCTGTTGCTGTTGGAGGTTGAGTTGTTTCAGTTGTTGGAGTATGAGGTTCAGTATGCGTAGTTCTTGATGGTTGAGTTGAAGTGGTTGTGATTGTATGAGGCTTAGTTGATGTGCCTCTGGTTGTTGGAGGTTGAGTTGTCTCAGTTTTAGTAGGAGGCTGAGTGTGTGTAGTTTTTGTTGTTAAAGGTTGAGTTTGTGTGGTTGTGGATTCAGGAGGTTTAATTGTTGTTGTTGTGGGAGGCTGAATTGTCTCAGTTGTTGTCGTTGGATGTTCAGTATGTGCAGTTGTGGGTGTTGGAGGTTGAGTCGATGTAGTTGTCTGAGGTTGAGTGTGTGTGCCTGTTGCTGTTGGAGGTTGAGTTGTTTCAGTTTTTGTAATGACAGGTTTAGTATATGTAGTTTTTGGTGGTTGAGTTGATGTGGTTGTAATTGTATGAGGCTGAGTTGATGTGCCTCTGGTTGTTGGAGGTTTAGTTGTCTCAGCTGTAGTAGGAGGCTGAGTGTGTGTAGTTTTGGTTGTTAAAGGTTGAGTTTGCGTTGTTGTGGTTTGAGGAGGTTTAGTTGATATGGTTGTGGGAGGCTGAATTGTCTCAGTTGTTGTCGTTGGATGTATAGCATGTGTAGTTGTGTGTGTTGGAGGTTGAGTCGATGTGGTTGTAGTTTTCTGAGGTTGAGTTGGTGTGCCTGTGGCTTGTGGAGTTTGAGATGTTTCAGTTGTTGTAGTGAGAGGTCCAGTAAGTGTAGTTTTTGGCGGTTGAGTTGATGTTGTTGTGATTGTATGAGGCTGAGTTGATGTGCCTGTTGTTGTCGGAGGTTGAGTTGTCTCCGTTGTAGTAGGAGGCTGAGTGTGTGTAGTTTTGGTTGTTAAAGGTTGAGTTTGTGTGGTTGTCATTTCCAAAGGCTGAGTTGGTGTTGTTGTCAAAGGTTGGGTTTGTGTCATTGAGGTTTGAGGAGTTTTAGTTGTTATGGTTGTTGGAGGCTGGATTGTCTCAGTTGTCGTCGTTGGATGTTCAGTATATGTAGTTGTGGGTGTCGGAGGTTGAGTCGATGTAGTTGTCTGAGGTTGAATTGGTGTTCCTGTGGCTGTTGGAGGTTGAGCTGTTTCAGTTATTGTAGTGAGTGGTTTAGTATATGTAGTTTTTGGTGGTTGAGTTGATGTGGTTGTAGTTGTCTGAGGTTGAGTTGGTGTTGGTGTGCCTGTTGCTGTTGGAGGTTGAGTTGTTTCAGTTGTTGGAGTAAGAGGTTCAGTATGCGTAGTTCTTGATGGTTGAGTTGAAGTGGTTGTGATTGTATGAGGCTTAGTTGATGTGCCTCTGGTTGTTGGAGGTTGAGTTGTCTCAGTTGTAGTAGGAGGCTGAGTGTGTGTAGTTTTTGTTGTTAAAGGTTGAGTTTGTGTGGTTGTGGATTCAGGAGGTTTAATTGTTGTGGTTGTGGGAGGCTTAATTGTCTCAGTTGTTGTCGTTGGATGTTCAGTATGTGCAGTTGTGGGTGTTGGAGGTTGAGTCGATGTAGTTGTCTGAGGTTGAGTTTGTGTGCCTGTTGCTGTTGGAGATTGTGTTGTTTCAGTTTTTGTAGTGAGAGGTTTAGTATATGTAGTTTTTGGTGGTTGAGTTGATGTGGTTGTAATTGTATGAGGCTGAGTTGATGTGCCTCTGGTTGTTGGAGGGTGAGTTGTCTCAGTTGTAGTAGGAGGCTGAGTGTGTGTAGTTTTGGTTGTTAAAGGTTGAGTTTGTGTTGTTGTGATTTGAGGTTTAGTTGATATGGTTGTGGGAGGCTGAATTGTCTCAGTTATTGTCGTTGGATGTATAGTATGTGTAGTTGTGTGTGTTGGAGGTTGAGTCGATGTGGTTGTAGTTTTCTGAGGTTGAGTCGGTGTGCCTGTGGCTTGTGGAGTTTTAGTTGTTTTAGTTGTAGTGAGAGGTTCAGTAAGTGTAGTTTTTGGTGGTTGAGTTGATGTTGTTGTGATTGTATGAGGCTGAGTTGATGTGCCTGTTGTTGTCGGAGGTTGAGTTGTCTCCGTTGTAGTAGGAGGCTGAATGTGTGTAGTTTTGGTTGTTAAAGGTTGAGTTTGTGTGGTTGTCATTTCCAAAGGTTGAGTTGGTGTTGTTGTCAGATGTTGGGTTTGTGTCATTGAGGTTTGAGGAGTTTTAGTAGTTATGGTCGTTGGAGGCTGGATTGTCTCAGTTGTTGTCGTTGGATGTTCAGTATGTGCAGTTGTGGGTGTTGGAGGTTGAGTCGATGTAGTTGTCTGAGGTTGAGTTTGTGTGCCTGTGGCTGTTGGAGGTTGAGTTGTTTCAGTTTTTGTAGTGAGAGGTTTAGTATATGTAGTTTTTGGTGGTTGAGTTGATGTGGTTGTAATTGTATGAGGCTGAGTTGATGTGCCTCTGGTTGATGGAGGTTGAGTTGTCTCAGTTGTAGTAGGAGGCTGAGTGTGTGTAGTTTTGGTTATTAAAGGTTGAGTTGCTGTTGTTGTCAGAGGTTGAGTTTGTGTCGCTGAGGTTTGAGGAGTTTTAGTTGTTATGGTTGTTGGAGGCTGGATTGTCTCAGTTGTCGTTGGATGTTCAGTATATGTAGTTGTGGGTGTCGGAGGTTGAGTCGATGTAGTTTTCTTAGGTTGAGTTGATGTGCCTCTGGTTGTTGGAGGTTGAGTTGTCTCAGTTTTAGTAGGAGGCTGAGTGTGTGTAGTTTTGGTTGTTAAAGGTTGAGTTTGTGTGGTTGAAGTTTCAGGAGGTTTAGTTGTTATGGTTGTGGGAGGCTGAATTGTCTCAGTTGTTGTTGTTGGAAGTTCAGTATGTGCAGTTGTGGGTGTTGGAGGTTGAGTCGATGTAGTGGTTTGAGGTTGAGTTTGTGTGCCTGTGGCTGTTGGAGGTTGAGTTGTTTCAGTTTTTGTAGTGACAGGTTTAGTATATGTAGTTTTTGGTGGTTGAGTTGATGTGGTTGTAATTGTATGAGGCTGAGTTGATGTGCCTGTTGTTGTTGGAGGTTGAGTTGTCTCCGTTGTAGTAGGAGGCTGAGTGTGTGCAGTTTTGGTTGTTAAAGGTTGAGTTTGTGTGGTTGTCATTTCCAAAGGTTGAGTTGGTGTTGTTGTCAGAGGTTGGGTTTGTGTCGCTGAGGTTTGAGGAGTTTTAGTAGTTATGGTTGTTGGAGGCTGGATTGTCTCAGTTGTTGTCGTTGGATGTTCAGTATATGTAGTTGTGGGTGTTGGAGGTTGAGTCGATGTAGTTGTCTGAGGTTGAGTTGGTGTTCCTGTGGCTGTTGGAGGTTGAGTTGTTTCAGTTATTGTCGTGAGTGGTTTAGTATATGTAGTTTTTGGTGGTTGAGTTGATTTGGTTGTAGTTGTCTGAGTTTGAGTTGGTGGGCCTGTTGCTGTTGGAGGTTGAGTTGTTTCAGTTGTTGGAGTAAGAGGTTCAGTATGCGTAGTTCTTGATGGTTGAGTTGATGTGGTTGTGATTGTATGAGGCTTAGTTGATGTGCCTCTGGTTGTTGGAGGTCGAGTTGTCTCAGTTTTAGTAGGAGGCTGAGTGTGTGTAGTTTTTGTTGTTAAAGGTTGAGTTTGTGTTGTTGTAGTTTCAGGAGGTTTAGTTGTTATCGTTGTTGGAGGCTGTATTGTCTCAGTTTTTGTCGTTGGATGTTCAGTATGTGTAGTTGTCTGTGTTTGAGGTTGAGTCGATGTGGTTGTAGTTGTCTGAGATTGAGTTGGTGTGCCTGTGGTGGTTGGAGGTTGAGTTTTTTTGGTTGTTGTTGTGGAAGGTTCAGTAAGTGTAGTTTTTGGTCGTTGAGTTGACGTGGTTGTGATTGTATGAGGCTGAGTTGATGTGCCTCTGGTTGTTGGAGGTTGAGTTTTCTCAGTTGTAGGAGGTTCAGTATGTGTCGTTTTGGTTATTAAAGATTGAGTTTGTGTGGTGTTAGTTTCAGGAGGTTTAGTTGTTATGGTTGTGGGAGGCTGAATTGTCTCAGTTGTTGTCGTTGGATGTATTGTATGTGTAGTTGTGTGTGTTGGAGGTTGAGTCGATGTGGTTGTCATTTTCTGAGGTTTCGTTGGTGTGCCTGTGGTTGTTGGAGGTTGAGTTTTTTCAGTTGTTGTAGTGAGAGATTCAGTAAGTGTTGTTTTTGGTGGTTGAGTTGATGTGGTTGTGATTGTATGAGGCTTAGTTGATGTGCCTGTTGTTGTCGGAGGTTGAGTTGTCTTAGCTGTAGTAGGAGGCTTAGTGTGTGTAGTTTTGGTTGTTGAAGGTTGAGTTTGTGTGGTTGTCATTTCCAAAGGCTGAGTTGGTGTTTTTGTCAGAGGTTTGGTTTGTGTAGTTTTCGTTTGAGGAGTTTTCGTTGTTATGGTTGTTGGAGGATGAATTGTCTCAGTTGTTGTCGATGGATGTTCAGTATGTGTAGTTGTGGGTGTTGGTGGTTGAGTTTTTGTGGCTGTCGTTGTCTGAGTTTGAGTGGGTGTCCCTGTGGCTTTTTGAGGTTGAGTTGTTTCAGTAGTAGTTGGTGGTGGTGTTTGTGTAGTTGTGGTTGTTGGAGGTTGAAATGATGTGATTGTTGAAATCTGAGGTTGAGTTGGTGTGCTTGTGCCATTTGGAGGTTGAGTTGTCCAAGATATTGTAAAGGGTGATTCAGTGTGTGTAGTTTTAGTTGTCAAAGTGTGAGTTTGTGTAGTCATGGGTTTGATTGTTTGAGTTTGCGTGGTTGTCATTTCTGAATGCTGAGTCTGTGTCGTTGTCAGAGGTTGACTTTGTGTCGTTGCGGTTTCAGGGGAAGTAGTAGGTTTGATTAAACTACCAGTTGTTGGATGGACTGTGGTGCCAGTTATAATAATTGGTGGCGTGGTTGTCTGCTCTGCAGTTGTGTTTTGAGGTTTAGAAGGTTGAGTTGCTGTGGTTGTTGGAAATTGATTAGGTGTTATGGTTGTAGGAGACCAAGTTGCTTTGGTTGTCTGAGGGTAAGTTTGTGTGGGTGTAGTTGTTGCAAGTTTAAGTGTGGTTGTTGGAGGCTGAGCATGTGTGGTTGTCTGAGGCAGAGTTGTCTCAGTGGTCACAGTTGGAGGCCAAGTATGTGTAGCTGTGGTTTTCGGAAGTTCAGTTGTCTCAGTTGTTATCACTGGTGGGTGAGTTGGTGTGGTTGGTGTTGTCAGAGGTTCACATTCTTCCACACATATCTGATTCTCCTCATCAAATATTGGCTTGTCTTCTGGGCATACTGGGTAACATCCTGGAAAATTGCCATTATATAACTTCCTTAATTATCAAGGTATATATGATGAAATGTCCTAAAAAAAAATTTCTGCCATTAGCGTTTACCTTCAAGGTTGGGTATTGGATTGATACAAATTCCATCTGGATTCAAGCAGGTCTTGTAACAAGGTGTGTGGCAAGGATTGTAGTGCCACTTGCAATCATCTGGACTGTTGTAGTAATCACAGAAGACAGCTAGGAAAACATATAACAAGTGTGTCATATTTAGATAATGGACATGAATTTTATATGTGAAAAGTGAACTCAAACCCAACCACTGAATGCAAGTGCATTCACAAATATTTACAATAGATTTAACCCCCGCCCCCTCAATTTTACATTTTTAGATGTTTGCAAAAAGTAAATCAGACACTGTTTTTTGTGTTTCCCCCTTCAAAATTTCCATGTTATTCCTTTGAGTAAAGTTGTAGTGAGTTTTTTTGTATTGTTTAATGATTTAGATAAACCAAACTATGCGTTCAGTGTGATGATCAGGTGAGCGTGCTCCCCCTCCCCTCCTATTCCTGTCTTCTCAGCTCCGGAGGATCAGACACACCTGCGTGATTACACACCTAAATATGCTGGGTCCTGATGACCCAGCATATTTAAGAGCCAGCATGTGGAGAAACCATTGCCGGATCGTTAGGTTTGCAACCACAAAGACGTCTAAGCCTAGTTTGTATAATCCTTTGGTTGACCTGTGTCTTACTCCCCTGTCCTTCTGTTGCTCAGGTTTGCTGCCACCCGTAGGTGTGTGCTCCGGAGCTGATCACGCTCGCCTGACCAAGAAGAATGCCGGACGTCCACCCAAGTCACCGTCTTCCCCCTGTTCCCCTGGTCCACACAGGAGTTCCCTGCCAGACTCCTCCACTCACAGAGTAAGAGTGCTCTCCCATTATTATTCTCCCCTTTGGGAGATTCTGTCCCTAATAATCTCTGTCTACTCTTTGCCCGTAGGCTACGTGCACTCCAGCAGGCGTCGGTTTTGTGTCTATTTAAGTGTGTATTTTTGTGTTGCATTTTTCCTCAGTCGTGCTTCTTTAGAGTTGTGTGTTAGTTTTATTTTTACAATAAACTGGTGAACTTTTACAACAGAGTTTGAGTGTTCATTCTGGCAGCTTTGCATTTGAGCCTCACTTGCCCTGAATCATGACATTCAGAATACTTTCTTAATAATCTAAGATGAGACTCTGCTGCTTGCAAAGGTCTATCTAATTCTATATGTTAATGCTTCATACAACCTTTTCTGACACAAAGGCTAACATCAAGACCCAAAGTCATCAGAGCATTGAGGTTTGAACCGGAACATGTCCAACTCTGTGGCATTATGAGGTAGATTGACTAGTTCCTTCCTTAAATATTTACCTTCCTTAAATGAAATTGGTAACTCTTTTTACTGCTGTGTGAGTCGTAAGAGAGCATAGGTGCCTATTTCACCCAAAACAAGAACCGGTTTCTTTCAGCTCTGAAGGCTAGTTTCTAACGACTGATTCAACACAGTTTAGACGCCTCCCACTTGAGGTGTTTCGGGCACGTCCCACTGGGAGGAGACCCCGGGGCAGACCCAGGACTCACTGGAGAGACTATGTCTCCCAGCTGGTCTGGGAACGCCTTGGTATCCTCTCTGAAGAGCTGGAGCAGGTTGCTGGGGAGAGGGAAGTCTGGGCTTCTCTGCTTGAACTGCTGCCTCCGTGACCCGGACCTCCGGAAAAGCGGTAGAAGATGGATGGATGGATGGATGATTCAACACACCCCTTCATAATCAGTGTCAGAAAAAGTTCTAAATCATATTTTGTTCAAAAAGTACATTAATTTACTTACGACAGATCTCTGGAGTTCTCCATGCTACACAGACACCAGCCTCGTTACAAGCTTGAGCGTAAGCTGCAACAGCTGAACAGAAACACTCACAGTCCCCTCCCGTGTCACACGCACAAGAGTCCTTCACACAGTTTTCATAGAATAGATGAGGATCCACCTGTTCAGTCATTCAAAGTGGAATTTAAATTCTTTTGAATGTGTTTAATATACTATCAGTAGAAATTGGACATTAGAAATGACCACCTTTACCTTATTGTGGCATTCTTGGAATGTCTTTCCAGTTATAATGCTACATGTTATTTTTGCCCAGTGATGTCGATTAGGTGTTACAACACAAGGGTCAACATTTGTTTCCACATCTGGGCAAGTGCTTGACACTTTCCAGCTGTTTGCAAATTCTATTGGACTGCTGACTACCAGTTCACCCTGGATGGTGAAGTCATTCTGTCCGTCACCATCAAAATTTCCACACAGCCCACATACCTCGCCCTGTATAGATGAGAGTTATTTGAACAGTTAATATGTTGACAAACAGAAGATCCTTGTGTATTTACTTCATATTTCAAAAACACTCAAGGTTTTTTTTTTCTCAACCTTTTTTCAGCACATTGCTATGATTGTTTGTACAAACTCTTACAAGTGTATAAGAAAGCTACAGAGCAGATTAAACAAAAGTGCAAACTGGAAAATATCACTTAATGCCACTTAATGTAGTCTGTATTGCAAAAAAAAAAAAAAAAAAAAAAAAAAATTGTGGTCACCATCTGAAAAACTGGGACTCACACTGTGGTGGGGTTCCAGTAGGATACGGACAGTTGTTTTGCGATCCCACATTACTACCAGACCGATGTCAGACTCTACGACTAGATATAAACCAACCCTCCTAATTCTGTATGAAATCAGAGAGCCATTTGTAGAAATGTCCTCCTCTTCATATTTCCCCTTTGATAGTTTTATTTCCTTTTGCTGTAATGGGAAAAATAAATAAATAAATACACGTTGCATGTTACATTTCATTGTTAAAATCTGCCTACAAAGAGTATTTTGACAGTCAAAACTTCTCTGGTATTTGATTGTTTTTGGTCTTACCCCCAGCTGGATTCTGACAGTTTTGGAGCATGTGGTGCCTGTGGATCCACATGGAACATTTTCTGTGATAACTCCAAAGTTGTCCTGTGTTGTTTTATTGCCACATTTGTTCTTGTAAAAAAAAAGAGATTCATTAAATGTTTTCCATGTTTATTCTTTAATACAGGCCATTTGACCAGTCAAGCCTCATCTCAAATTGTTAATATTTTAAGACTTTTGCAAAATATTAAAGCACAAAATAAATGGCATTCACTTATATAGCACTTTTCTTCTCATCTAGGATGACCAAAGCACTTTACAGATCCTGCTATCCACCCATTCACACACACATTTACACACTGATGGCAGCAGAGCTGCCATACACACAGGCGCTAACCAAGCCACCAGGAGCAACTGGGGGTTCAGTGTCTTGCTCAAGGACACCTCAACAAGCGGACAGCAGACAGAGTAGGAATTGAACCCATGACCCGCTGATCAGTAGTCGGTCACACTACACCTGTGCCACCATCGCCCCAATGTTCAATTGATCAACTTTAATAGTATAAAGATATGAGAAATAATAAAAATTTAATTTTACTGTCTTTCAATTTTTTTAATCTTTTATTTTCTATTTTTCCATCCATTTTCTACTGTTTTTCAAGAGGTCCAGATTGCAGAGGCAGCAGATCAAGCAGAGAAGCCCAGACTTCCCTCTCCCCAGCAACCTGGGACACTCCAACATTCCCAGACCAGCTCAGAGACATTCTCTCCAGTGCAATCTGTATCTTCCCTGTGGTCTCCTCCCAGTGGAACATGCTCGAAACACCTCAAGTGGGAGGCGTCCAGGAGACATCCTGATCAGATGCCCATATCATCTCAACTGGTTTCTTTAGATGTGGCTCTACTCTGAGCCTCTTCTCTACTCTGAGCCTCTTCTGCATAACTGAGCTCCTCACCCTATCTCTTAGGGTTAGTCCACCAACCCTGTGGAGAAAGTTTATTTCAGCTGCTTGTATCTTTGATCTCATTCTTTCGGTCATTACCCAAAGCTCATGACCATATGTGAGTGTAGGGATGTAGACTGACTGGTAAATCGACAACTTTGCCTTAGAGCTCAGCTCCCTGCAGATGCTGCTCTGATCCATTTATCATTAGCCACGGTAACATGGGCAAAATTTCTTCAATCTGATTACAATTCAGATCAGAACGTTACTGTTTACATGGATCCTGAAAAAGTTGATCCGATTAAGACGTGCGTTTCCATGTGTCACATGTTTGAACAGAAGAAATCATTTTGACATGCGCACGTCGACATTTCGACATTCCGAAAATAGTAGAAGAAGAAGCAACTTCCGGTGTTTTCCGCTAGCTGCTGTAAAGGCAGAAATACATCACGTTGATGTGTGGCTGACGTACAGATATGCGCAGTAAACAAATTTTCTGCCTAACCTTCGGAATAAGAGCTTTCATGCGCACCATTCTGATTAACAATGGGCATAACCCACCCCTCTCAATCGGAATGAAATTTTGATCCGAATGAGCATGATCGGGTCAGAATATTCAGATTGGCATGTTTACATGAAGCATTGTTATTCCGATCAGGCTTTTATTCCAGTTACTTGTGTCCATGTAAACATGGTCACAGTCCCGCTCCATTCTCCCCTCACTTGTGAATAAGACCCTGAGATACTTAATCTCCTCCACTTGGGGCTCTTTTCCAGCTGAGGACCATGGACTTGGACTTGGAGCTGTGGATTCTCATTCTGGCTGCACGCAGTAGAAAACTGCTCCAGTAAGACCTGTAGGTCATTGCTTAATGAAGCCATCAGAACAACATCATCTGCACACAGCAGAGACAACATCCTGTGGTCACCAAACATGATACCCTCTGTTCCTTGGGTGCAGCTAGATATCCTGTCCATAAAAATTATGAATAAGACCAGCAACAAAGGGCAGCCCTTGTATAGGGACCAGATAGCTCATAGCAACAAGCCAGATACCCCGTACTCCCGAAGCACCCCTATAAGATACCATGAGAGACACAGTCGAATGGTTTCTCCAAGTTCACAAAACACATGTAGACTGCTTGGGCAAACTCCCACAAACCCTCAAAGATCCTTGAGAGGTTGAAAAGTTGGTCCAATGTGCCACAACCAGGACGAAAACCACATTGCTCCTCCTGAATCCGAGGTTCGACCAACAGTTAAACTCTCCTCTCCAGTACCTTGGCATAGACCTTACTGAGGAGGCTGAGGAATGTGATCCTTCTAAAGTTGGAATACATCCTCTGGTCCCCTTTCTTAATGAGAGGAACCACCACTCTAGCTTGCCATGCCAAGGGCCCAACCTCCATACAATGTTGGAAAGGCGTGTCAACCATGACAGCCCTACAACATCAAGAGCCTTGAGGTACTCAGGTCGAATCTCATCCACCCCTGGGGCCCAGCCACCAAAGAGGTTTTTAACCACTTTGGCAACCTCACCCCCTGTGATGGGCGAGTCATTCCCCTCATCTTCAAGCTCTGCTTCCTCTGTGGAAGGTGTGTCAGTGGAATTGAGGAGATCCTTGAAGTATTCCTTCCACCGCCCGATGATGTCCCCAGCTGAAGTCAGCAGCACCCCATCCGCACCACATACAGTGTGGACAAGTTGCTGTTTCCCCCTCCTGAGTCATTGGACAGTTTGCCAGAATTTCCTTGAGGCCGAATGAAAGTCTTATTCCATGGTCTCACTGAACTTCTCCCACACCCAAATTTTTACTTAAGCAACCACTCAAGCTGCACTCTACTCGGCCTGCCAGTACACCTCAGCTGCTTTGGGAGTCCTGCAAGCCAACCAAGCTCGATACAACAATCTTCAGCTCGATGGCCAGCCTCATCACTGGTCTCCAGCACTTGGTTGAGGGGTTGCCACCATGAGATGCACCAATGACCTTGCAGCCACAGGTCTGGGCAGTTGCTTCAACAATGGAGGTGGAGAACATGGCCCATTAAGACTCCATGTTCCCAAACTCCCTCAGACTGTGGCCAGAGTTCTTCCAGAGGTGGGAGTGGAAAATTTCTCCAACAGGGGCCTGATCCAGACATTCCCAGTACACCCTCACTACACGTTTAGGTCTACTGGGACTGAACGGCATCCTCTCCCGCCATCAGATCCAACTCACCACCAGGGGATGATCATTTGACAGCTCTGCTCTTCTCTTTACCCAAGTGTCCAAGGCATACAGTCGCAGGTCTGATGACATAATAAAACTGATCATCAACCTGTGACCTAGAGTGTCCTGGTGCCAAGCTCACATATGGACACCCTTATTGAACATGGTGTTTGTTATGGACAAACTGTGGTTAGCACAAAAGTCCAACAATTGAACACCACTCAGGTTCAGATCGGGCAGGTCGTTCCTCCCAATCACACCCTTCCGGGTTTCACTGTCATTGCCCATGTGTGTACTGAAGTCCCCCAGAAAGACAATGGAGTCTCCAAGAGGAGCATTTTCCAACACACCAGTCAGAAAGGGTGGGTACTCTGAACCATCATTTGGTCCATAAGCCCAAATGATGATCAGGACCTGTTTCTCAACCCAAAGGCGAAGGGAAACAATCCTTTTGTCCACCAGAGCAAACTCCAATATAGATGCAGCAAGGCGGGGGGATACAAGAATACTCCAGAGTAGGCCAAGCTTCAGGCCCCCTCCAGGAAACTAGCTCCAGAATCGGAGCTGTGCATTAAGGTCAGCTCAACTGTACAATATCTAGCCAGTATCTCTCAACCTTGTGCACAAGCTCAAGCTCCTTCCCCACCAGAGCAGTGACATTACCTTTAATTTTATATTTTAAATGAAAGTGCTTTAACTTTACTCTTCATCATTTTATCCACATAAATGTCTGATTTCAGAGTATGCAAATGTATTCACACCTTCAAAATTCCCACAGTCAAAAAATTCTGTCTGAAATATATTACAGCTTCTGCTAGCATTTTCATAGAAGTGTAAAAGTAAAGTTGCAAATCACTATATGAGCAAGGCAGATTATTATATTAATAAGTGATCTTAGTGTTTCAAAGACAGTGGAAGACGATGGTTGATTTTGGACACAGTCATTTGAATGATTTGAAATTAGCTATTTACCTTGACAGCAATATAGGCACACTCTCCTTGAAACGCATAAGTTTGCTGATCAAATGTACTGTAGTGGCCACTTCCATAAATAACACAGGTTCCTGGACATTTATTCATTGTGCAAACCCATTTTCCACTTTTGCAGGTACTAGAAGTGACAAAAAAGGTTAAAAATATTTTTAAATTAATTGAGGCCCGCATGAACCTTATTAGATAGACTGTATCTAGATTAAATGTGTTCATACCAGGTGTTGCACTGGTTAGGAATTTGTGTTTCTTGGGCAAAGAGATAGCCATCATGCTGGCATGGACATTGGTCTTCTTTCACACAAGAACCTTTACCATCATCAAGGAGGCCATCGGGACACCGGCAGCCAGACTCACACTCTGTGAAATCCTGGAAAGAAAGAAGGCATGCAGTGGCAGAAGATGAAACATTACTGAAATTGGGTTTTTTTTTTTTTAAATATACAGACACTAGGGCTGTCATATCCGGCTCTAGGGAGCCGGGCAATCAGAGCCAGGGACAAGCCAGTGAGTCGTGATATTTTATTCAGGGTAAAGGGGAAGGGATGAGGAGAGCACAGATACTCATGCAGACGTACACTCACAGGTTGCACAGCGCAGAGGTAAGCAGCTCGTACCGGACGTGGGGGTAACAAGACGTACATCCTCACAGCGGGATACAAACACAGGAATGCTGCAAGAGGAGTATAAGCTGACACCAGACGAAGGGGCTTCAGCTTAGCAATGTGTTTATGTCGCAGCCCCGAGTCATCGAGGCTGCTCCTATTTATCCTCATTGGCAGCGCCCCAGCTGATGAAGACTAATTGGCCCCAGCTGTCCATAATGCTGCCAGCTGGGGGCCAGCTGAGACGCTGCTCAATGGGAAGCAGGGATGAGGGAAAACATGGGCTGAGTGCCGAGACGGCATCTCAACCCATGGTGACAGAGCCCCTCCCTCAAGGTCGGGCTCCTGAACGACCAGGAACATCCCAGCTCCCCCCCCCCCCCCCCCCACCTAGGGTGGGAGGAAGGGAGGCGGACCGGAGGGGAAGAAGCCAAGGGAAGGACAACACCAATGGGGCAATGTAGGGTAGCGGGAAAGAAAAACCCAAATACAATACTGACAAAACAGAATAATTAACCCAGGTACAGATGGGGAGAAGAACTGGGTCAGCACGCCGGTTACATACTACCCAGAGAGTACCAACCATGCGTGACCCAGAGCAAGGAAAAAAGAACCACCAAAAAGGTACAGGGCAAAAATGCTGAGTACGGTTAAATAAAAGGGAACCTATACACAGCGCTAATTTAAGTACATACACACAGTCACCAAGAAAAGTGAGGGTGACTGGAACAAATAGACAATTACAGAGCATGGTGTTACGGAAAACAAGGCACATGACTCTAATGAACAAACAGGACATAAGAGAAATACTGAGTGCAGGCAAAGAAAAACCCACACACACGAATATATAAATACCCAGTCACCTAAAGAAATTAAAGTGACTGGAATAAATGGATAACTGCAGAGCATGGTGTTACGGAAAACAAAACATAACTCTACAATACAAAAAACGAGGCTAAAAACATGGCACAAAAAGTAAAATGCTGAGCATGCGCGATGGAAAACAGCACTATAAAAACGAATCCACCAACAGGACAACACATTACACCCGAGTGACCTTAATAACAAAAGAAAAAGTGACACCCGAGGTGCATGGCAGGCAGAGTCCAAAAATGGCCGAGATGGCTCCGGAGATCTCCCCGCCCATCGTCCAGCTGGCGAATCAGGGGAAGAGAAGTGTTCGGACGGCGAACTCTGGACCCAGATCCCAGGAATCCAGTCCACCGGCAGCCGAACCAGGCTGCCCAGAGGGAAACAGACCAGTAGGGGGAACCAGATCACCGAACCGAAAGTTCGGTGGGTCGGGTCGTCGACCCGCATCACTCAACCACCAGGACCGTTGAGACGGGCGAAGGATCAGAGCGGATCCCGGTGGAAGAGGCTCAGGGGAGAGCCGATGACGAGGGCGGCGGGCGTCAGGCCGCAGGAAAACGGCCACCTCCTCACCGGACCTGGACAATACTGGGGCAGCACCCACGTCGGACCCCGATCGGGCCTCAGGCGAACCCACGTTGGACCCCGACTGGGTCTCGGGCGAACCCACGTTGAATACTGCACCAGAACCGACCTCCAACGTTGAACCCGGACCCTCCAGCACCACGAGGAACAGCAACTCCTTGCCGGTGACCCTGGAAGAAGGCTCAGAAGAGAAAACAGAACCGGGATCAGGATCACCGGCAGCGCCAGAACCCGGCGAGACGAGCTCAGACGCAGCGGACGGCTGCACCCGGCTCGTCTCCCCTGGAGATAGGCTGAAGTGCTCGGGGATAAAAAGAGAGAAAAGAAAGGAGAGCACTCGCCTGATCTCGGGTTCTGACGCCGTCCAGGACTGCGAAGATCCAGGATCCGTCGTCAGGAGGTCGTTGTCAGGCTCCCATCTAGCCGCGTCGGGCCCCGCAGCCAGCACGATGGTCAGCGCAGCTTGAGATCCCTCCAGCTCAGGTAACCCCGCCGACGATCCACTCGGCGTGAAGCCAGAAGAATCTCGTCCCGCCGGACCGAACCGCTCCTCCGTGGAGACCCGGGGACGCTCAGTCGTCGGCGTAGACTCCACGCAGCAGTCAGTCCCCCTCCTCCGTCCGCAATGTAGCTGCGGAACCACAGGCCCTCTCCATATCCCACCACGTTGACCCGGAGCCGGGGACCGCTCGGCGGAGAGAGACACAGAGGATGCGGGATTAGGCATACAGGTTACAGCAGGTGGGGAGAGTTCAGGGAGCTGCGAACCCTGAACTTCTCCAGGGATGTGACAGAGCAAATCATTAAGCAGGTGTGAAAAAACAATGACTTGCCTGCCCCCTGGAGGTTGAGTATCGCCTGCTGTAGTGGATTCTGCTTCTTCCTCTCCCCGCCCGGCGATAACGGAGGACCCCCCGGGAATTCGTCTGAGGGTCGCTCGCGTTGTCTGCAGCAGAGAGCTCACCAGGCCGGGATTCCAGGCACACACAGCGGTCAGGAAGCGCGTCGAGGAGGAGGGGGAAACAGCCGGGGTGAGCCAGCCCGAATGTCCAGGAATGACAGCGGGGGAACGAGGCTCAGGGGACGAGGCTGTAGAATCTCCACACTGACGAGGCGAAGGGATGACAGCTGCGTGGGAGGAACGGTCCTGACGATGACCCAGAACTGGATCCGGACGAGGTTCGTGCAGAGGTGACTCGGCGATGTGATGACGACTACTCCCAGGGGACGAAGCGAGGGGGAAACCCAGGATTCGCCGCTCCAGATCGGAGATCGAGACGAGGAAGGCGTCGAGCACGGGAAAGCTTCGTAGCCCTGAAGTCCTCACCATCAATCTCACTGCCGCCGCCACATGCCTGAAGGTGGTGACAGGAAACACAGTAGAGCTCGCGACAGCCACTCGACCCCGGACATAACTGCTGTCAGCTGCGGCTCCTTGAAGGGAATCCCGAGTGACGTGGCGCAGGTCGGGGGAAGTCCTCTGGTTGGCGCGAACTCCCGGACTGGAATGACGGCAGGAACGGGACTCCGAAGCGGGGAAAGACGTCGCCCACTTCGACTCCCTGCCGGGATTTCCATCCACCCCGTGGAGCTTCTCTCGCTGTGTACCTGCAGCGTCTATCCTGGCACTGTCCTCCAGATGGTATAGAGAGTGAGGGTGACAGTCCAGGAGTTCCTCAGCACGGCCCGGATGCCAGCGTCTCGCGTTGGAGGCGTCGTGCAGGGTGAAGAATGTCCCGTCGACAGCCTCCGAGATGGACCTTAGCTCGTCGCCCTGGCGCCGGAAGTGACTCCTGGGAAACGGCATGCTAGCAGCGCTGACACTCTGACAGAAAGGTACATTTCCACAGCGACTCACGGCCGCCGGCAACTCTTCTGGCTGCGACATACTGTCATATCCGGCTCTAGGGAGCCGGGCAATCAGAGCCAGGGACAAGCCAGTGAGTCGTGATATTTTATTCAGGGTAAAGGGGAAGGGATGAGGAGAGCACAGATACTCATGCAGAGGTACACTCACAGGTTGCACAGCGCAGAGGTAAGCAGCTCGTACCGGACGTGGGGGTAACAAGACGTACATCCTCACAGCGGGATACAAACACAGGAATGCTGCAAGAGGAGTATAAGCTGACACCAGACGAAGGGGCTTCAGCTTAGCAATGTGTTTATGTCGTAGCCCCGAGTCATCGAGGCTGCTCCTATTTATCCTCATTGGCAGCGCCCCAGCTGATGAAGACTAATTGGCCCCAGCTGTCCATAATGCTGCCAGCTGGGGGCCAGCTGAGACGCTGCTCAATGGGAAGCAGGGATGAGGGAAAACATGGGCTGAGTGCCGAGACGGCATCTCAACCCATGGTGACAAGGGCTGGGCGATCAATGCAAAAAACCCTGATGTTCAGGACCTCTCACTGACGTAATTTTGGTTTATATGTTTTTTTTTTAACTTTACCACTTTGAGCACCATGTCCACTTGTGTACTGTCCCCTGATATATGTGGATGCAAAATAAATGCTTTATTAAATTCAGTATGAAATATTAGTGCTTTGTGATAGTGAAAACATAACAATAATCAGCTGGCATTTAAGTGAATCTCTCAGGTCTCTCAATAGAGTGGAGTACTGCAGATGGCGCACTTACTGAGTACCAATAGCAGTAAATGATGAAATGTTATTATTCACTCTATAAGTATGAGCCCTGTGGCCTTTTTTGTGTTGTGCAACAGTGGGGTACTGGTACAAAGTATTAATTTAAATTTCACAATTACTGCTACCAGTGCAGCAATGGGGTGCTGGAAGATGAAGATTGTGTGTGTGTGTGTGTGTGGGGGGGGGGGGGGGGGGGGGTTGACATCTTTGGCATCATTTGGTCCTTGGGAAAAACAGTGGACTCTCACAGTCCTCCTTATAATTACATATGTTCAGATGTAAATCATAATGATGGTCCAGCACTGTGGGGACACTTTTGCTATCTCTGACTGCTCTGTCTCTTACTGATATACTATTTAGATTATTATATTATTATATAATTGAGTTAATCATAAATAACAATTATCCATGAAATAATTGAATAATAGAGAACATTCATAAAGGAATTCAATAATATTTTAAACACTTCCTTTCAAGGTACATAGGAAAAAATACTCAACAACAGAAACCAAGATAAAGTGTTAAATCAGCCATGATGTTGATTTGAAATCACATCACCCATTCTGAACATGCACATGCAAAAGTAGCTTAAATAAGTCTGAGAGTTCAGGCGCCTTTCGGCTGCCGCGTCATTAGGGAGCGCTTAACATGAGCGGACCTTAATGTCAAGTAAAATTCCTCATATGTGTAAAAAGCATACTTGGCAATAAAGTTCATTCTGATTCTGATTCTGAGAGTTCAACTCAAACAGCTTACACAATCACTACTGTCTGGATTTAAACAAGTTGGAGTACACTGTAGTCCAAGCTCTCCTGTGCCCTCAGCAGAACAGTTGAAGAATACTTTTGGAGAAGGGCAACCTGTGGCAATAGCAAAGAAACTTTAGTAATAAATAATACAAATAATCAACTAATTACTTTGGGTGGGGGAAAATCAAGGAAAATAGAAACTGACTTGTTGACCGAGCTCTCCAAGAATGGCAGTGAAGCATTCCATTGGTGCACCGACTAGAAAAATAAAAATAATAAGAAGCATAACATAGAGGCTTAAAAGTACAGTTATGTAAATCAAGTATTGCATAAATAGGGTTGTGCTAATGTTTACTTTAAGAAGTCTTGAGCTGACTCACCAGTGATCATCTCTGATGTTGATGGATTTGCCTGCTTTAATATAGACATCATTATGATAACAGGGACACTCTTCCATGGGGACACAGATGCCATTTTCATTAAGATAGAGACCCTCAGAGCAGGAGCAGCCATCCACAGGCAGAAAGTCAGAGTTGCAGCTCTGCTGATTTGATCCTAGTGACCTACAAGTCAGCTGGCATCTCTGGTGTTTGTAAGAAAAGGTCTGAGATGCCGGGCAGGTTTTTGTGTATTTATCTGTGTTATGGATAATACAATTTGTTATGCATTTATTTAAATGAATTAATGAAAGAGAAGACAGAACAGATGATCAATCCGTTGTATCACAACATAAAGAAAGATATCTTACCGCACACATTCTCTCTCCAGTCTGTTAAAAACACTCCTTTCACTGCACAAGCTCGTGCATAGGAGGAGAGGACGGCACACAGGCAGTCCTCGTTTTTCTCACAGTTACAGGCGGCATAAGTACATCGCTGCAGAAGACATTAAATTATTTAAAGAAATATAGTTCCAACAAAGTAGCAGAGGAAACAGAAACAGTTTGCCGTACCTTGTGGTACATCTCAGGATCCACCACTGAATGGCACAGTGAAAAATTACTATTTGGATCCAACAGGAAGGCACACCAGTGTTTCGCATACAACTCTGAGAAAGAAAAACAGCAATCCATGTATTTTAAAATACCATCAGAATGTACAGTTTACTTAATTAACATGTTTTCATATGAATTAGTATCAAAATCAGAAAACCTCACAAACCATTTTCCACACTGAGCGAGCATGGGTGTTCAAGTCTTTCTTTTCTGTCAGGACACATGAGGTTCGCTTTCCAGGAATTACCAAAAGATGCTGCAGTTCCTTCCACAATCCCCTGAGGAGTCTTCATGTCATCAGATAAGACCATATTGTAGTTGCCACATAAACCTGAAGAAACCAGATATTGACTTCAACTTGTTATGAGAATTTTATATTTCATGCATTGTGGTTGTGTTTGTTTTGCAAAATTCTTCTTGCAAATGATGAATATTTCTACATACTGTACATTCTGTTCTTGGATAACAGAAGGAACTTCCATAAAAGATACATTCTATATGCAACCTCAGAGTCTGGATCACTGTCTTAGTTGGAGTGAAGCTGTCTGGATTTACACTTGTCAATACCCTCTTTCCTTAGGATCTTCACAGTCCCCCGAAACAGAATATGAGATAGTTCACGTCAAGGTGTTATGCATTAATAAACTTAATAGTAACTGCATTAATTTTTCTTTACCAACATTCTGTTGCTGGTTGATCCTTTTGTAAAAATTTTATTAAAACTGAAACATCTGTGTGTGCAACCTTTTCCAAGGCAGCAAATTTTTTTCCTTCACACCTGAATCAGGAAGTGCAGAAGATTAGCAAGAAGGAAATGAGGAGAGCTATGAAGAGGATAAAGTGTGGAAAGGTGGCTGGTCGAGATGACATACCTGTGGAGGTATGGAGATGTTTAGGAGAGATAGCAATGGGCTTTTCAACCAGATTGTTTAACACAACCTTGGAGAGTGAAAGGATGCCTGAGAAATGCAAAAGTGCTGTGGTACTGATTTTCAAGAGCTGTAGTAGCTACAGAGGCAAAACGTTGATCAGCCACACTATGAAGATGTGAGAAAAGAGTTGTTGAAGCTAGGTTAAGAAGAGACGTAACAATCGGTGAGCAGAAGTATGGTTTCATGCCAAGAAAGAATATTACAGATGCAATGTTTGCTTTAAAAGTGTTGATGGAGATGTGTAGAGAAGGTCAAGAGTTGTGCTGTGTCATTGTGGCTCTAGAGAATGCATATCATAGGGGGCCAAGGAAGTGTGGTACTGTATGAGAAAGGACTAGCAGAGAAGTATGTGAAGGTGGTGCAGGATCTGTTTGAGGACAGTGAGACAGTGGTGAGGTGGGCTTTAGGAGTGATGAATAGATTGAAGGTGGGGGTGGGATTACATCAGGGATCGGCTCTGAGCTCCTTCTTGTTTGCTGTGATGGTGGACAGACTAAGAGGCAGGAGTCTTCGAGGAATGTGATTTTTGCGGACAACATTGTGCTCTGTGGTGAGGGTAGGGAGCAGGTGGAAGAGAACCTGGAGAAGTGGAGGTATGTTCTGGAGAGAAGAGTAAAAGTCATTAGAAGCAAGACAGAATACATGTGGGGATGAGAGGAAGACAGCTGTAGTGGTAAAGATGCAAGGAGTAGAGGTAGTGAAAGTAGATGAGTTTAAATACCTGGAGTCAACCATCCAATGCAATGGAGGATGCACAAGACAGATGAAGAAGAGAGCACAGGCAGGGTGAGCAGGTGGTGGAGACAAGTGTCAGTGGTCATTTGTGATAGGATAGCATCTACGTATAGTGAAAAGGAAGAGTTACAAGATGGTAGTGAGACCTGCTATGATGCATGGTTTGGAGACGGTGATGCTGACAAAAAGATAGGAGGTGGAGCTGGAAGTGAGTTGAAGATGCTAAGATTCTCATTGGAAGTGACTAGGAAGAGCAGGATTAGAAATGAGTATACCAGAGGGACAGCTCAGGTTGAGACTGAGATGGTTTGGACATGTGCGGAGGAGGGATAGTGGATATATTGGACAAAGGATGTTGAAGATGGAGCTGCTAGGCAGGAGGAAAAGAAGAAGACCACAGAGAAGATTTATGACTGTCGTGAAGGAGGAGAAGGTTTGTGCGAGAGAGGAAGATGCAAGGGATGTGGTGAGATAGAGGTAAACAACCCATTGTGAGCAGCCCCTAAAGGGAGCAGCAGGAAGAAGAAGAAGAAGAAGAAGAAGAAGAAGAAGAAGAAGAAGAAGAAGCCTGTTTAGGGAGAAAACAACAGCAGCTATACATATCATCACTCTATATATAATTCAAGAAATCTCTGTGTCTGTGTGTGTATCTATCACGATTATAGAACTCGCTAAAAGATCATAAGACTCGCTAAAGGATCATAGGACTCGCTATGACATCATCAAAGATCAAAAGACTTGCTATGACATCATCAAAGATCAAAGGCAGGCATCACTGAACGAGTGGTGACGTCAAAGCTCAAAGGCAGGTTTCACCATGGTTACTGTTGCCATGGTAACAGTAACTTTCTACGGGCATGCAGAAATGCTTGCTTATACTTGCTTTCTAAGGGCATGCAGAAATACTTGCTTATACTTGGTTTCTATGGGCATGCACTGGTATGCATTAGTATTATAAAATGTTGAACTTGCCCCATCTGCCAGTGGTAAGCAAAGTTTTATTTTTCATGTATAATGACATGTTTTAGCCACTGTCATTTTTGTCATTTAATCTGTAGTCCCATAGTATATTTCACAGATAATGCTGTTGATGTTTTTCAACCAGGGTGCCCTGGTATGTTCAGGTTTTTGTGGGAAACTATCTAATTTTGCTTGTTAACTGGCCCCAAAAAATGCAATTAAACTGCCATTGTTGTGCATAGCTGCATGGGTGCCTACAGAACCCATGCACAACAATGGCAAATTATTTGAAATTTTTGGACCAATTAACATGCAAAATTAGATAGCTTCCCACGGAAACCTGAACATACCAGGACACCCTGGTTGAAAAACACTGTGCTAAGTATAACATCACAATCATGAGGTGAGAGCAGTGTATAATATTCCAAGCAACAATTACCCATTGATAAACAGTCTAATTGTGTTCACACAACCTATTAAACTTTGTTTATTTGGCCCAAATTTGACTACATCGGTTTCAGGATGTAGCGCCAAAGACTGCTAATCATCTAACTTTTTGCAGAAATAACTGCAATTTAACACCAATGTCTTGAAAGTTGAAGTGACTTTTTCACTTGTGTGAATTCTTTTTACAGTTTTTTCCAGCCTTGTGAAGAAAGCATTAAGGTTGGACAGACATCTGAGAAAAAGAAAACCTGTCTGAAAATTGATTTCAAACAGAAATTTTTTCATCCTGTGACTCCCCTCCCTTCCCTGTCCTAAGCCACTTCCTATCCAAACTGAACATCTATGATGCGCATATAGGCTTTTGCAGAGCAGCCCATATCAAAACCTCTGGCAAAGAGACAAAACTTGTGATGGGGCAAAGAAACCATCAAGAGGTAAAACTTTCTGCAGGCTGAACCGTCCTAAGAAAATATGCCAGCCTAAAACTCACCACGTGTCTTTTCCTTGTATCCCTGGTCCAGTGTTACATAGACCTGCATCACAGGCACATGTTGGATCTGAACTTGCAACCCGAAATTGGTCTGGAGCAAAATGTGGAAAGACGATGCACGGAATATTCTGATGTCTCCTAGAAATAAATAAAGTAAAAATAAACAATAAAACAATTGGCATGTTTATTTATTTAAACATTTTACTTACATGTTTATTTATTGGGACAAATGCATTAAACATTGCTTCATGAAACATACAAAATACAGGTGCATCTCAATAAATTAGAATGTCATCAAAAAGTTGATTTGCCTCCACTGAGCATTTTGCCCTGGTTTGATGGAACCTCAGACCTCACTCTATCCAGCGCTGTCTTAGTGCCATTAACTGTCCGGCTGAAAGCCATTACAATGGTTTTTTTTTCTTCCATCAAAATGAAACAAGCGTGTGTTTTTTTCCGCAAATGGTATCAAAAAGGCTTCGGGTCTGGACGGAAGACCCTCTGGGTCCGGATGCCGACCAGGGTCCGCCATTTGAGAAGCCCAGCTCTATGGGATCAGCAGAATTTGCAGGCCAATCAAGCACAATAATACCATGGCCAGTAAACCAGGTATTGGTACTTTTGGCAGTGTGGGCAGGTGCCAAGTCCTGTTGGAAAACGAAATCAACATCTCCATAAAACTTGTCAGCAGAGAGTACCATGAAGTGCTCAAAAATTTCCTGGTAGACAGCTGCACTGAATTTGGACTTAATAAAACACATTGGACCAACACCAGCAGATGACATGACTCCCCAAATCATCAGTGACTGTGGAAACTTCACACTGGACCTCAAGCAAGTTGGATTCTGTGCCTCTCCACTCTTTCTCCAGACTCTGGGACTCTGATTTCCAAATGACAGGACTTGGCAACTGATTTGAGAGTCATGTCATCTACTGGTGTTTGTCCACTGTGTTTTATCAAGTCCAAACTCAGCGGAGTCATCTACCAGGAAATTTTAGAGCTCCTCATGCTTCTCTCTTATGACAAGCTTTATGGAGATGCTGATTTCATTTTCCAGCAGGATTTGGCACCTGCCCACACTGCCAAATGTACCAATACCTGGTTTATTGACCATGGTATCAGTGTGTTTGATTGGCCAACAAACTCTCCTGACCTAAACCCCATAGAGAATCTGTGGTGTATTGCCAAGAGGAAGATGAAAGACACCAGATCCAACAATTCTGACGAACTGAAGGCCGCTATCAAAGCAACCTGAGCTTCTATAACACCTCAGCAGTGCCAGAGGCTGATCGCTTCCATGACACGCCACATTGATGCAGTAACTAAAGGAGTCCCAACCAAGATTTGAGTGCATACATGGACATTCTTTTCGACTGGCTAGGATTTATATTTAAAATCAATTTTTTAAAATTACTTTTATGTAATATTCTATTTTTTTTTTTGAGAAACTGAATTTGGGGTTATCATTAGCCGTAAGCCATAATCATCAACATTAAAAGAAATTAACACTTGAGATATACACTCACCGGCCACTTTATTAGGTACACCTGTCCAACTGCTCGTTAACACTTAATTTCTAATCAGCCAATCACATGGCGGCAACTCAGTGCATTTAGGCATGTAGACATGGTCAAGACAATCTCCTGCAGTTCAAACCGAGCATCAGTATGGGGAAGAAAGGTGATTTGAGTGACTTTGAACGTGGCATGGTTGTTGGTGCCAGAAGGGCTGGACTGAGTATTTCAGAAACTGCTGATCTACTGGGATTTTCACGCACAACCATCTCTAGGGTTTACAGAGAATGGTCCGAAAAAGAAAAAATATCCAGTGAGCGGCAGTTCTGTGGGCGGAAATGCCTTGTTGATGCCAGAGGTCAGAGGAGAATGGCCAGACTGGTTCGAGCTGATAGAAAGGCAACAGTGACTCAAATAACCACCCGTTACAACCAAGGTAGGCAGAAGAGCATCTCTGAACGCACAGTACGTCGAACTTTGAGGCAGATGGGCTACAGCAGCAGAAGACCACGCCGGGTGCCACTCCTTTCAGCTAAGAACAGGAAACTGAGGCTACAATTTGCACAAGCTCATCGAAATTGGACAATAGAAGATTGGAAAAACGTTGCCTGGTCTGATGAGTCTCGATTTCTGCTGCGACATTCGGATGGTAGGGTCAGAATTTGGCGTCAACAACATGAAAGCATGGATCCATCCTGCCTTGTATCAATGGTTCAGGCTGGTGGTGGTGGTGTAATGGTGTGGGGAATATTTTCTTGGCACTCTTTGGGCCCCTTGGTACCAATTGAGCATCGTTGCAACGCTACAGCCTACCTGAGTATTGTTGCTGACCATGTCCATCCCTTTATGACCACAATGTACCCAACTTCTGATGGCTACTTTCAGCAGGATAATGCGCCATGTCATAAAGCTGGAATCATCTCAGACTGGTTTCTTGAACATGACAATGAGTTCACTGTACTCAAATGGCCTCCACAGTCACCAGATCTCAATCCAATAGAGCATCTTTGGGATGTGGTGGAACGGGAGATTCGCATCATGGATGTGCAGCCGACAAATCTGCGCCCAACTGTGTGATGCCATCATGTCAATATGGACCAAACTCTCTGAGGAATGCTTCCAGCACCTTGTTGAATCTATGCCACGAAGAATTGAGGCAGTTCTGAAGGCAAAAGGGGGTCCAACCAGTTACTAGCATGGTGTACCTAATAAAGTGGCCGGTGAGTGTATCACACTGTGTGTAATAAATCTATATAATATAAATGAGTTTCATTTTTTACATTGAATTACTGAAATAAATCAACTTTTCTTTGACATTCTAATTTATTGTGATGCACCTGTAGATGCCAGGCACACAGGCTTCTAGCCAAGGCTAATTTGTAACCTCTGTCCCTGGTTAGGCTTCCATAATTTAAAACAATTATAACAGAAAATTTTGTTTAAAATGCTACAACCATTAAAAACATACAGTAAAATATTGGACTTCATGATAGAAATCAGCATAGGTAGAGAGACATAAAAACATTTATAACATTTTAGGTTTGAAATGTGTGCCTGTGCGTCAGTGTATGTATGCATACATGCTTGTGTTTATTTTTGTAGTTAGCATTCACAGACTTGCTTCAGCTTCAGCCATTTCTATATATGCAAGTTAAAAACCTTGAGTTCTGTCAATTTCTTGAGTTCAGTTGACAATGCATTCCATAGTTTTATACCTCTCACGGAAAAAGATGATTGGCCAAAGGTTGTTCTGCATTTTTCTGCCAGTTTCCACTTACTGTGTAGTGTTGTTATTAGGACTCTTTATGGTGTAACACAGGTGGTGACGTCACCTGGAGTATAAGAGGGCTGTGTGGCAGAGGGGCGGTCTCTTTGACCACCTCTTTGCCTAGCGGGAGCGTCTGTTAGTAAAACTGTGAGTCATACAATAAAGTCCTGTTCAGTTCACCACTCGCCTCATTATTGTGCCACGTTTTACAGACAAAACATTTGGCGACGAGGATAAAAGTATGGATGCGGGCATGTCGTCTTTTCAGCCGTTTTTGGAGACTCCGGGGGAGCCTCCGGTGCCTTGGTCAAGGTTGCTTTGATGACGTGGTTGAGCGAATGGCGTGACATTTTTACACGCCTACAAACGTCATCATCAGGAGGGTCCAGTTTTGACAGTGCCTCAAGCGGGCTGGCGAGTAAGTGCAGCACTACATTGCAGACCTACGGCAGCTGGCTGGGGACTGCCAGTTTGGGGAGTTGGAGGAAGAAATGGTCCGCGACCAGCTGGCGGAGCACACGCTGTGTTTGTCAGCTCGCTCCAGATTGCTTACACACTCCAGTGAATTAACTTTAGCCATGGCTGTGGAGATAGCCCAGCAGTGTGAAGCGGCGGACAAGTAATCACATGACCTCGGTGAGTGAGCTACGCTACGCCGCCATGACTCACAATCGACGATGCAGGCTGTGGATTTGGACAGCAAAGACAGCGAGCAAGAGGAATGCGCTGCAGCTGTAAAGATGAGGTCCACCCAGGGATCACCCAAATGTTTGGGTTGTGGGTCCACTAAACACCGGTACAAGGCTAGAGAGTGTCCAGCAAGAGGTAACCGCTGTGGCAAGTGTGGACTCCTGCATCATTTTGCCAGGGCCTGTAATAGGTTCGAGCGAGGGGAGCGGCGACGTAAAGCTGACGCCCCTGCTCCAACTCCCACGGTTATCCACATCGTTTCCCCAGACACCGACGGCTGTACGTATTGTGTGGTGGAACTGGACGGAGTGGAGGTACCACTGTTGGTTGACACAGACACAGTGAGGTCGGTGTTGAATTGGCCCACCGTGAGGAGTTTCTTCCCATATCATCAGCTGAGAGGTCATTTAGAGCCGTTGTGCGGCTATGAAGGACGGAGGCTGCCCATCATGGGTTCGGTGGAGCTGACGGCCCGTTATAAATCATCGGTGGCCGTTAACCTGAAGTTTACTGTGACTGGTGGTGGCGAGAATGTGATGGGCTGCGACCTCTTCTATGGACTGTGGTTTTCCATCAACGGCGTTGAAGAGGAGTGGTCGGGCTGTAGTTTATGGAACCGACCGATGCCAGTGGTGATGGATGATGCAATATGGGACGAACCTTGGCCTAGTAATCTGGAAAGCGAACAGGACCAACCCCATCCAGGGCCATCGCTGGATGGTTCCTGCGCCAGAGCCCAAGTTGCCCCAGCTGAGGGAACTAGGCGGCACCGTGGGACACCAGTGATGGCGGACGGAGCCGAGTGGCTGACTCGTTCTGCTTCTGGAGTTCGGCTGGGAGGTACCGAGAAGCAGGGGGTCACAACAGCTTCGCCGGCGTCTAAACTCAAAACGAGCCAGGCAGGACCGACTGACACGGTTAAATGACAGGCCACACAGGAACACTGGAAGCCAAGCAGGGCTCCTCTAGGGGTTGCTGATTTGGATCAACCCAGAGAGAAGGCCCGATTGAGAGGAGCCCACACTAAGCGGAGGAGACAGGAGGACCAGGGGCGGCTACAGGTGGTGGCTGCTCGGGAGGACAGTTACCTGCAGCTGACAGATGGTACGGAGAGACACCCCAATGAGCTGTGGCGTGTTCATGAGGAAGATGAGGCACTTCGGTACGGGAATGGGTCATCCCCGGGTGCCTAAAAGAGATGACGCTCTGGTCGGGACCTGCCTGACGGGTCTCCGGGGGGGGGGGCTCTCCATGGTGTGTGACTGATAAGTTAAAGGGGGCAATGTGTTTAATATATGTTATTGCTGATTGCTCGAGTTAATGTGTTCTGCATGTTGTTTATGTGTGAATTGCTGAAATATTAATGTGTGTATCGTTCAGGCTACGTAGTCAATATATTTCTTGCGCCGAGTTGCTACGTGAGTTGCCAATGACAAAAAAAAAAGAAAACCAAGTAATGTTTGTGTCGATGTGTTTGGAGCATATATTACTGTGTGGTTGGCCCAGGTTATGGGGTGGTTTTGTTGGGTGTGTTAATAGTAGGGCATGAATGTAAATATTGACCGGTTGGTTGTTGAATTGTGGTTTTACCTGTATGTATATATGTTTATGGGTTATTTTACATTACATAAGGAACACGGCAGCTTTTTATTTCATGGACTATATATATTGATAAAGATGGCAGAATAATCTGTCTAGCCATGTGGAGGTGAGACAGTAGTCCACCTGTCCCCCTCAAGTTTTAGTTGTTTGTGTGCATGGATAGGCTAAATTATCTTGTTTATTGTTAGTATGTGATTCGGGCTATAAGTTTGGAAGGCTCTGAATGGTGTGTGTGCGTTTTGGACTTTTCTACGGGGGGGTAGTGTTGTTATTAGGACTCTTTGTGGTGTGACACGGGTGGTGACGTCACCCAGAGTATAAGAGGGCTGCGTGGCAGAGGGGCGGTCTCTTTGACCACCTCTCTGCCTAGCGGGAGTGTCTGTTAGTAATACTGTGAGTCATAAAATAAAGTCCTGTTCAGTTCACTGCTCGCCTCATTATTGCGCCACGTTTTATGGACATAACATACTGCTCCTCGGGTTCTAATTCCACTGTGTTTTTTATTAACCAGTTGAGAAAATATTTCTGGTGCAAGGTTGTTCACGCACTTAAAAATCTATTTTATAAATGAAAAGTTAACAAAACTATCAAAATTCAGTAAATGATATTTCTGTTGGCTGAGACAATGATGCCAACTGACAGATTTCTGATTCATTGTTTTTTAATGCCTGTTTATATAATGATCATAATGGTGTTATTGTTGTTTGTTTGGCATGGCCCCAAGCAGTTATACAATAAGATAAGGGAGAGAAGATGATAGTATGCATAAACTGGTGTGCTGCTTTAAGAAGTATATCTGATTATATTAAATAAAAACAATTGTTTTGACAGTTCTGAAAACTTTCTTAACATGACCATCAAATTTAAGGTGATAATCTAAAGTAACACCTAAAAATGTAAATTCAGTGCTCTCTAATCTCCTTTCACCAAAACTCTGAATTGTTCATCGACTTTTCTTTTTATGGAAAAACACATTGAGACTGTCTCATTATAGTTCAAAGTCATTTTCTGATGATGTGACAGAGTTTGCACAAATATGTTTTATTTATAGCTTCTTATACACTGATGGACCCACCTGGGTAGTATGGCAAACTGACAGTCTGCATGTTCTGCTTTACTATGCCACCAGAGGTGAACACCAGCGCCTGAATAAAAACATATTTGGTCATTAATAATGAACAATACTGATCATTTTTATTCATTACTTAAATGACAAAAATGCTTATCTCACATTGTTTCTATCACTGTTCAAAATTATTTTAACAATCTTCAGACAAGTGTCAAACTCTTCATTTGCACATGGCATCAATTGGACCTGGATGGTAAACTTTGGGCTTGAATCATCCTAAAGGAATGCAAGCACAAAAAAACTATATTATTTTTATTTCAGCTTAACGTTTACCTTTTACGATTAAATTTATTACAAAATTCACCTTGTTTTCCACCTTGGCCAGAGTGTAGTAACAGTCTCCATGGAAAGTGTAGGCTTTCCCATCAAAGGTGGTTATATGCGAACCTTCTTCAACGGCACATGTCGAAGGTGTTTGAAGGCTCTTACAAGCCCATCTACCTTCAAAACATGTACTGCAAACCAAAACACTTAGCATAAGACAACAAAACACATTTAACCAATGGAAATTATATTTTTTGCTTTAACATCATAACATACCATTCCTCTCGGTCTCCTCTGTACACCTCACCAGAGTTATAGTTATATTTTCCATGTTTGCACTGACATTCAGACTGATTAATACAACCCCTCACAGAAATATCATCAATCACAGTTCCTGGAGTGGACAGTGAATATTTAAGTAAAATTTTCTTTTAAACTGTAGAGTACAATGTACGTAGAGCTTTGAACAGGACTAACCAGGAGGACAGAAGCAGCCGTCCATTTTGTGGTCTGCGCACAGTGAACTCGTGTCCAGAAGTGAGCAAGTGTCCATGCAGGGAGAACCACTCTCTTCATAAACCATGTTGAATGGGCACTGTTTTTCTATGACAATATAGTAGTGGAACAATATGCATTGATGGATGAGGTGGATATTTACAGTATCTAAAGAATTTGTGTCTGATTATCTTATTTTCACCTATGGCTTTTATTACATTAGTTACACTGAAATATTTCTACCTGTTGTAGGCTTAAAAAAGTCAATTTTCCATTTAACTGTGCTGATTTCAGAGTATAACTATGACTACTTTCTTAACTCAATATTGCATAAAACAAGAAAAAAGAGAAGACAAAACGTTACCACAGAACTGAGGCATCCTCCAGCTGGGAGGCTGTCCTCCTGCATGAGAACACTGTCGGGAGAACTCGGACAGGGTGCTGCAGACACAGAAGTCATTTGAACTGTTGCCACAGCCACACATGTCCTGCACACAGGCCTGGATGTAAGGCTCAGGGTGGATCAGATTGGTGCAGGAGCTCCAGGATTCTGAATGCAGGAACTGTTCACAGGTCGTTTGCTAAAAGGGGGAAAACAGACTAGTAATAGAGGCATAGTCACATAAGTCTATCTGGGTATTTATATTACTTCATTCCAATTGTTAAAGCTTGTCAAATAATATACTCACAAACTTTTTGCAGGAATCGGGCACATTCACAGACGCCGATGAGTCTTCATCCTCTTCATAGGGGTCCTCACAATCATCATTTGGACGATGGACTTTGTGTTTGTTACCAAATTCAATGGGGCCGATTTTGCGACCTGAATATGATTAACAGTGCCACACTTCAAAGCTAGGTAATTAATGATAAAATGAATAAATAAAGTGTGAATAACCATGCAGGTATATACCATTATCAGTGAACTCATTGTAGAAGGGAACACTATTGAAGTCGCCACAAAGTCCACAGGTACGATTCGCATACTCACGATCAACTTTCACCTAAAAATGTACAGATAAGGGATAAGTGCTTGTTACACACTTTATTTACACAATTATGTATCAAAACCGGTACAAGAGTTACAGAATGTGTCAATTTAGCAATCCAACTTAATGTTCTTAAATGAAATGGTGATTCAAAGAATTTTATTTTGAAGCAGTCAGTTGGTTTTCTAAACCACAGAAACCCTCATACATGCATTTATCACATCCTGACTCAACTACTGCAATAGCATTCTTTATGGCTCATCATCCAATGTCCTCCAGAAACTGTCCTCCAGAACCTTCACTGGCTCCCAATCTCACAATGCATGCAGTTCAAAGTCCTTCTCCTCACCTTTAAAGCCCTCCACCACCAGGCCCCTTTCTATCTCACCGATCTGTTGTACCCTCCCCCACCCACTGCCTTCGTTCCTCTGACGCAAACCTCCTCTTTCCACCACACAGAACCAAGCACAGATCCTGGGAGAACAAAGCCTTTTCCATCGCGACCCTTTCCCTCTGGAACTCTCTCCCCTAACAGATCCATGACTGCAGAGACTTAAACTATTTCAAATCATTACTCAACACCCACCTGTTCAGACTTGCTTTTTTCTAATTTTAATCCTTAATTTTTTTTTTAAATGAAAAGTGTCTTTCAGTGCAAATAAAATGTGTTGTTATTATTATTTATATACATTATTTATATTATTTATAAATTGATTAATTATAATAATATATATAAATAAATAAATAATATAAATAAATTTATATTATTTAATTTAATTTAATTTTAATTATTATTATTACTAAAAAGCGCTTCAACACCTCATTAATAAACATAAAGATATCACTAATAAAATGCATTTTGGTATATTTCAGAAAGGAGACTTAATCATAACTGTATTATACTACACTTGTCATAGCCCGCCATACGCATTTTTAATTTTTACCATGATGGCATCTTCTCTGTTCCACATGACCGTGATGCCCAATTTGGCCTGGAGTTTGATGTAGACTGAATTTTGTTCCACTTGCACTCCAGCATTGTAGTAAGGTATTTTGACTCTGGAAAAAAAAACAAAAAACATTTTTAGTGATATCAAACATATCAGCATTTGTATATCAGGATGCCCAATTCTTTACTCACAGTTCACCATTCACATTAATCAGGCCCTTGCTCATGTGGATCATTAGATCATTGATGGTGACTGTCACGTAGCTCACTGTAGGGATCCCATCATTCTCTTTTCTCTTCATGTGCACTGAGAACTCCTGGTAGGACTCATGGCAGTCAGAGACCAGGTTGTATTCACACATACCAGGAAACTGGTACACATCACCATCAAATGTCTTGAAGTGCTCTCTGCCCCATGTGCTGCAGATGCTGCTGACATGGTTTTGAACTGCAAAAGATTTTCATAGAGAGAAGCGTCAGTTATTAGATAACACACAACTAACACTGGAGAGAGTATTATGCATTTTCTGTTGGTATGTGCAGAAAATATGAATTTAGCTAATTTAGTTTTTAAAAGCCATTCAATGCTATCTAAAAAAAAAAAAGCTGAGTCTTACCCAGTCTGGTTTGGACTTCAGTGAGATTGGCAAAGAACAAAGCAAGGAAAAACAACCCCACAGATCTCCACCTCATCATTGCCACTGTGGGCTTGCTGTCCCCAAAAGCAGGTATTGGTAAGTCTGTGGCTGAGAGCCTTTTATATTAGGATTCATATCCTCTTTCTGAGAGGGATGTTTGCCAACCATTGCAAATATGTGCTGAATCTTAATCCTGAATCTTTTGACATTTGATTTACTGAACATAACAAAGAGGCAGAAAATAAGTTGAAGGGCAGGGGAGAGATCACTCTGTCCAGGATGCAAACAAGGATCACGTGAGTGACACGCTCTTCATCTGTAGGCCACTCAACAGTAAATCACTTTTAGGAAATAACATGCACCGGAAAAATGTAAATCAAGAGTTCATGTCAGTGATTTTAACAAAAGTATATTTAAAAAAAATCTGAATTTGGGATCATTAAGTGAAATTTTAGAAAGTACGCATGATTCTGTCTGCCATCTGCTTCAGTCAAATGAATCATTAAACTTGCTACAGCAGAATTTATACTACAAATTTCATTACAGGGTGTCTGGTGGCCTAACAGTGTGAGGCTCATACATCACACCATCTTGCTCAACTCAAGATTTTTGGTTCAAGACCAGACTGATCTGTCCTACTCTTCACCTAATTTCTTGTCTGTCTCTCAACTATACATGTCTTGTAAAAGCTGTATATGTTTGTGCTATTCCCCAGACTTAAACTCATCAGTGACCTTTTGGACCTATTTTTTTCTTCAAGGTGTTATTGTAGCCAGGACTACATATTAACCAGTGAGAGACATCCCAGATGGCAGCTTGGTAATACAGTGGTTAGTACTGTCACCTCACAGTGAAATGGTCCCGGGTTTGAACCCAAGAACTGACCAGCTGGGGGCCTATTTGTGTGGAGTTTGCATGTACTCCCTGTGTCTGTGTGGATTTTCACCGGGTACTACAGTTTCCTTCCTCCAGCTCCACCTCCTTTTTTGTCAGCACCACCATCTCCAAACCATACATCATAGCAGGTCTCCCTACTCTCTTGAAAATCCTTCCTTTTATTCTTGCTGCTGTCTTTCTATCACAAATCACCCCTGACACTCATCTCCACCCATTCCACCCTGCCTGCACTCTCTTCTTCTCCTTTTTTGTGCATTTCCCATTGCTTTGGATGGTTGACCCCAGGTATTTAAACTCATTTACCTTCACTACCTCTACTTCTTGCGTCTTTACCGTTACACCCGCCTCCCTCTCATTCACACTCATGTATGCTGTTTTGCTTCTACTGACTTTCATTCCTCTTCTCTCCAGAGCATACCTCCACCTCTCCCACCAGCTCCTTACTCTCACCACAAATCACAATGTCATCTGCAAACATCATGGTCCACGGACACTCCTGCCTGACCTTGTCTGTCAGCCTTTTCCTCACCATGGCAAATGAGAAGGAGCTCAGTGTTGATCCCTGCTGTAACCCCACCCCCACCTTGAATCCATCTGTCATGGATGGGCTGCACGGTGGCGCAGTGGTTAGCATTGCGGCAGCACAGTTTACCCTTGGCCGGGGGATTGTGGGGATCGTGGGATCGTGGGTTCGATCCCAGCCCCCGACCAACAGTGATCTGTGTGGAGTTTGCATGTTCTCCCCGTGTTGCGTGGGTTTACTCCGGGATTTCTCCGGTTTCCTCCCACATGCCAAAAACATGCATGTTAGGTTAATTGGCTGTTCTAAATTGTCCCTAGATATCTGTTTCCTATAGGCCCTTACAATAGAGGGTTAGTATTAATGAAAGCGCTTTGAGTGGTCTTTGTGACTAGAAAAGCGCTATATAAGTGCAGGTTAGTTAGTTAGTTAGTTAGTCATGCCTACAGCACACCACACCACCGTCTCACTGCCCTTATACATGTCCTGCTCCACCCTCACATCCTTCTCTGCCACCCCTGACTTTCTCATACAGTACCACACCTTCTCTCTTGGCACCCTATCATATACTTTCACTAGATCCACAAACACACTGTGCAACTCCTTCTGACCTTCTCTATACTTCTCAATCAACATGCTTAAAGGGCTGATGACACAATTTTGACATTTTTTAGCATGTTGTGTAAACCCAAAAGTCATTGTCGATGATCAATATAATATTTACAACTGCGCCTGCATAAACTAGTTATCATCAAAAAACCGCAGCTGCTGACTGGACTGTGGTGCTGCCCACCGAATTAAGGGCCACACCCTCATGATGTAAGCAACAGAACAGACTCCAGTGTTGTTGACTGGAATGACAGCAGCTTTGTAGCTCACAGTTCCTCTGGTTTATTGTTTAAATTTTATGGCTGTGCCTTCGCGTTGTGTCACAGGCTTAGATAAACAGCAGGCCATGAAAGACTCACATCACACGCTTCAGCTCTAACTGTCATAAGCCTCCTCGTGCGCTTTTACACAGGAGGAGGGCACGAGGAGGAGAAAGATGAATAGATTTACATGCAGCTTTGACCTACTTTCTGTGATCGCATGCTGACTCTCGCCGGTCCGGCCACGTCCCCTCTCTCATTATCATCAGCTGATTCAAACTCCCACTGATCATGTTTCCCGGTCCTCGCCCAGGTGCTTCTCATGACACCATCACCAGTCTGATGACTGGCAAACGGCTGCGAAGTACACGCACTGCTGGTCAATAGTATTGTCATCTGTGCTGTTTGTCTGCTAGTATTTTCAGCACTCTCATGATGTGTTAGTCACTCCATGTTCGCCGTGGTTCTCGTGCGTCCTTGAAGCGATGTCGGCTCTGGAGCGCACCTGTGGCTAACACATCTCCTCTCATTCTTTCTCTGGGCGATGCCAGCCCCCAAACGCTATCAGTAAGTGTGTTTGTGTTTTTTGTACGTCTTCTCCTTTTTGGGAATTGTCTTTCTTTCTGTATTAAATGTGCTGTGGTGAACCCTGCACGTAAGTCCTCGTTATTTCATCCTCCCTCTCCATGCCCTGCGTAAGAGTGCATGGAGGGTTATGATGATCGGATTTACGTGCAGAATTCACCACAGCACATGTATTGAACATAAGAATGATGACAACAGTTCCCAAAAAGGTGAAGACTTACAAAAATAAACAGAAACACTTACAATTGGCGTTTGGGGCTGACATCGCCCAGCAAACATGGAGAGGAGATGTGCTAACCACGGTTGCTCCCCAGGGCAGACATCGCTTCAAGGTGTGCAACAGAACCATAGCTGTGTGGAGTGGCTAACACGTCGTGATAGTGTTGGCAAGATTGGCTGGCTGACAACACGGCAGATGATGCACACAAACCATGAACAGCTGACTGTCAAAGAGAGAGGGTGCGTGGTCGGACACACAAATCTTGGACAGTGCCCACCTGAAAGTGGCTCAAAACGCACATAAAACACATGTACAAAACAAAAACAACAAGAACTCAAAATATAATCCATAACAAACCCGATGCCTGAGCCACAGAGAATACACTACTATGATTTTATTGAAAAATCGGGTTTAAATAAATTATATTTATGAACAAATAAGTTGTTGCAATATCTGTAACAAAAGAATAACACTTGGTGTTCCTCTGCCGTGTGTTTGTTGCTGCTGCTGCTGCGGGCATGTGTGCCTCTCCACTGTTGCTTTCTGAGTGTGACTCGCTTGGCACGATGCTCACTTGGCACGGCTCAAACCTATACGGTCTGATGCCCCCAGATTCTTCACTGTCATCCCATTCTTCAGAACTATAATCGTCTGAAGATTGGACAACACAAACCAATTCCAGACCACATGTGCTGGAACCATTGTTGATGTTTTCTACCGCTTCCATCCTGTGTGTACAATGGGCAGCCAAGCGCTGTCTTCTGTCGATGACGTTACAATATGGCCGGGGGGGGGGTTCAGCCACTGACGCAATTGGTGATGTGGCGCTCATGAAAACGTTGGATATTTGCGTGAAAAAAAGCCTGTTTGACTTAGAACTGTACAGACCAACCTATTTCGTCATATTGTATTATGTGTTGAAAAATTAGATGAAGTCAAAAACGTGTCATCAGCCCTTTAAAGCAAAAATTGCATCTGTAGTAAATAAGGACCTGTACTTATATAGCGCTTTTCTAGTCTCAAAGACCACTCAAAGCGCTTCACTAGCACTAACCCTCTACTCTAAGGGCCTATAGGATACAGATATCTAGGGACAATTTAGAACCACCAATTAACCTAACATGCATGTCTTTGGATTGTGGGAGGAAACCGGAGCCCCCTGAGTAAACCCACGCAGCACAGGGAGAACTAATAATAATGTATCAGATTTAAATAGCGCTTTTCATTGGATACATTATTCATTCACTCCACAGACAATGGTAGTGGTAAGCTACTACTGTAGCCACAGCTGCTCTGGGACAGACTGACGGAAACGTGGCTGCCAAGCCGGGCCAACGGCCTCTTCGACCACTACTGAACATTTACACACATGGACAAAATTGTTGGTACCCCTCTGTTATGAAAGAAAAACCCACAATGGTCACAAAAATAACTTGAATCCGACAAAAGTGGTAATAAATAAAAATTCTATGAAAATTAACCAGTGAAAATCAGACAATGCTTTTGAATTGTGGTTCAACAGAATTACTTTAAAAAACAAACTCATGAAACAGGCCTGGACAAAAATGATGGTATCCCTAGAAAAGATTGAAAATAATGTGACCATAGGGACGTGTTCAACCAAGATGTGTCCTCTAATTACATCACAGGTGTCTACAAACTTGTAATCAGTCAGTCAGCCAATTTAAAGGGTGACAAGTAGTCACTGTGCTGTTTGGTGACATGGTGTGTACAACACTAAACATGGACCAGAGGAAGCAAAGGAGAAAGTTGTCTCAGGAGATTAGAAAGAAAATTATAGACAAGCATGTTAAAGGTAAAGGCTATAAGACCATCTCCAAGCAGCTTGATGTTCCTATGACTACAGTTGCACACATTATTCAGAAATTTAAGATCCAAGGGACTGTAGCCAACCTCCCTGGACGTGGCCGCAGGAGGAAACTTGATGAAAAATGGAAGAGACGGATAATACGAATGGTACCAAAAGAGCCCAGAACAACCTCTAAACACATTCATGGTGAACTCCAAGGTCAAGGTACATCAGTGTCAGATCGCACCATCCGTCATTGTTTGAGCCAAAGTGGACTTCATGGGAGACGACCAAGGAGGTGCTCCAATGTGCTGCTCAGTGTCAGACAGGTTGGTCTCGGTCGCAGGCCATGGGTCTTGCAACAGGATAATGACCCAAAACACACAGCTAAACACCCAAGAATAGCTAAGAGCGAAACATTGGACTATTCTAAAGTGGCCTTCTATGAGCCCTGATCTAAATCCTATTGAATATCTGTGGAAGGAGCTGAAACATGCCATCTGGAGAAGGCACCCTTCACACCTGAGACAACTGGAGCAGTTTGCTCATGAGGAGTGGGCCAAAATACCTGCTGAGAGGTGCAGAAGTCTCACTGACAGTTACAGAAATCGTTTCACTGCAGTGATTGTCTCAAAAGGTTGTGCAAAAAAATATTAAGTTAAGGGTACCATAATTTTTGTCCAGGCCTGTTTCATGAGTTTGTTTTTTAAAATAATTCTGTTGAACCACAATTCAAAAGCACTGTCTGATTTTCATTGGTTAATTTTCATAGAATTTTTATTTATTACCACTTTTGTCAGATTCAAGTTATTTCTGTGACCATTGTGGGTTTTTCTTTCATTAACAGAAGGGTACCAGCAATTTTGTCCACGGCTGTATATACATTCATGCCCAGTGTCATGGACACTGGAGGCAAGGAGGGTAAAGTTTCTTCCCCCAGGGACGCAATGGTGTCTGATGTCTGTGGAGACCAGGATTCAAACTGCCAACCCTCTGGTTATTAAATGACCTGCTCTATCTCCCGAGCCACTGCCGCCCAAGTAGTACTCTTTCTTGGCATGAAACCGTACTGCTGCTCATTGATTGTCACCTCTCCTCTTCACCCAGCTTCAACAACTCTTTCCCATAGCTTCCTAGTATGGCTGCTCAACTTTATGCCTTTGTAGTTACGACAGCTCTGAGCATCACTCTTGTTCTTGAAAACTGGTACCAAAACTTCTTCTCCACTCCTGAGGCATCCTTTCACTCTCCAAGATTGTTTTAAACAATCTGGTCAAAAAGTCCACTGCCATCTCTCCTAAACATCTCCATACCGCCACAAGTACTGTATGTCATCTGGACCAACTGCCTTTCCATTCTTCATCCTCTTCAAAGCTCCCCTCACTTCCACCTTGCTAATCCTGAAGACTTCCTTGTTCACCATCTTTCCTTTATCCATCCTCCCCTCGCTCTCATTTTCTTTATTCATCAGCTCCTCAAAGTACTCTGTCCACCTTCTCAGCACACTCTTGCCAGTCGTTAGTACATTACCATTTCTGTCCTTAATCAACCTAACCTGCTGCACATCCTTTCCAGGTCAATCTAACCAATCGATACAATTCCTTTTCTCCTTCTTTAGTGTCCAGCCTCTCATACAACTCACTATATGCCTTTTTCTTTGCCTTTGCCACCTCTCTCTTTGCCATGAGCCTAGATTCCAAATACTCCTGTCTACTTTCTTCATCTCCCTGACTATCCCACTTTTGCTTTGTAAACCTCTTCTGTTGAATACTTTCCTGCACTTCCTCATTCCACCACCAAGCCTCCTTGTTTTCCTTCTTCTGTCCAGATGATACACCACATATCTTTCTACCCGTTTCCCTCAATACTTTTGCTGTGCTTTCCCAGTCATCTGGTAATTCTTCCCTACCACCCAGAGCCTGTATCAACTCCTTCCTGAACTCTGTGCAACGTTCTTCTTTCTGTAACTTCCCCCACTTAATCTTTGGCTCTGACTTCACTCTCTTCCTCTACTTGCTTTCCAAAGTTATCCTACAGACTACTATCTGATGCTGCCTACATTCTCCCCCGCCATCACCTTACAGTCTCCTATCGCTTTCAGATTTCTCCTTCTGCATAAGATCAATCAATCAATCACAGCTTTATTTATATAGCACTTTTCATGCAAAAAGTTATCACACAAAGTGCTTCACACATTGAAATAAACCACAATTAAACCCCTTCCCACACACACACACATACACACACACAAAGAAACTTTTGTTTGTGTGAGACTTATGGCTGAGCACCGAGGATCCAGGTATGGAAGCACCATCACTAGGTAGCCATCACCAGCAGGGAAAGTTCCAAGTCTACAGCTACAGAGACACCACCTTTGAGACTGCCCCAGTCCAACCCGAGGGGTCGACACTGCAGGTGTGGTGCTGCAGTGTACAATCTCCTTAGCTGGGTAAACCAGGCAAGGGTGTAACTTTGTTTCAAACATTGGGGGGTTGAGATCTCTGCTTGTATAAGGGTTTTTTTTTTAATCTTTTTATTACAGGACTGTCAGCACATCAGTACAGGCAGTTGTCTCCAATATCCTCTTTTTTGTTTTTAAAGGAAAAGGATTTTTTTAAAGTAAAAATGACAGTGTATGTATCCTAGTGTGAAGGAAAAGTGCAAAATTATTAACTTTGATAAAAGGGCAAGGCTAATTTACCTAATTAATTATTATTAATTAGGTAAATTTTATATATTTTTTTATATTGCACTGTATATTAATTATTATTAATATACAGTGCAAAGTTAGGCACTGTATAGGCTCCTCTTGGCAAAGTAAATCTGTTTTGGCACAGTAGGGTGACAGATCCCTGTTCTGTTTGCCTAGCTGCCTGACAGGACAAAAAAAAAAAAAAAAAATTATTTCCCTGATTTACCAAATATATTTTCAGCCTTGTAATAGTGTATGCCACTTTGAAGAAGCAGGCCTACTTAATACCTATTATGTGTTGATTATTTCAGCACTGGCAGAAATCAAGTTTTGACTATTGCTACCTGGTCATGTGTGCCTCTTGTGCCTCCTCTCTCTATCTTGTCATCAGTGCCGTCTCTCTCTCCCTCTGGACACCTGTGCTGATTCTCTGGTTACCTTTACCTTCTTCTTCTTCTTCTTCTTTGAGATTTGACTGGCGGTTGGCAACCAGCTTACAGGTGCATTACCACCACGTACTTCACTCTATACCATCGCTGTATATCTTTGTATCAGGAGTTCTTATAAGGACCTCCTCTCTCCTCTCCTTCTTGGTTCACCCTGCTGCTGTCACATTCTTGCTCAGTTTGTAAGGATCCCTGTTTGCTCTGTTGTGTCTGTCTCCCTCTCTCCCTGCTAATTAGCACTCTCCCTGCAGCCCTGATCATCACCTGCTGCTAATTAGAGGAGCCTTTATAAGGGATACTCTCCCAATGTTCTGCCTAGTTGCGTCAAACCATACAACCCGCTACCCCTGAAGCGCCCGATCTGTCTTTAGTTCCCCCTGAGTACCATGACTTAGGGCCTGTATTTAGCAAGGTGAAGGCTTGTCCCCCAGAGGACACTTTGAATACTGCATTATGCCCTTCGGCCTCACCAACACCCCCGCTGTTTTCCAACGCCTCATTAACGATGTATTATGGGACTTTCTGCAGAGCACAGAGTACATGTTCAGGTGGTCCTCCAGCGCCTGCTAGAAAATCAGCACTATGCAAAACCTAATAGTATTGAATGCAAAAGACGCAATAGACTTACACAATGGTCCCCTCCGGTATACAACTAGGAAAATACCGGTAGCTACGGAGGGTGACAATATGTATGGGTACATAATCATACCATGTAGGATAACTAAGTAGATGGTTATGCTGTTTCATTCCATCTAGCTGCAATGCTCCACACTGTGTGTGTTTGTTTGTGTATTTATATATTTGTTTGTATATTTATATATTTATTCCATCTAGCGACAATGCTCCACACTGTGTGTTTATATATTTACATATTTATTACATCTAGCTACAGTGCTCCGCACTGTGTGTTTATATATTTACATATTTATTCCATTTAGCTACGGTGCTCCGCACTGTGTGTGTTTATGTGTTTGCATATTTGTTCCATCTAGCTATAATGCTCCGCACTGTGTGTTTATATATTTGCATGTTTGTTCCATCTAGCTGCAATGCTCCGCACTGTGTGTTTATATATTCATATATTTATTCCATCTTGCTACAACGCTCCACGCTGTGTGTGTGTTTATATATTCACATATTTATTCCATCTAGCTACAAGGATCCGCACTGTGTGTGTTTATATGTTCATATATTTAGTCCATCTAGCTACAATGCTCCGCACTGTGTTTATATATCTATATATTTATTCCATCTAGCTGCAATGCTCCGCATCGTGTGTCTATATATTTATGTTGATATGTACATATGTATACTCGCTGCTCTTGTTTTTTTTGTTGTTGTTTTTTTTTTCTTGCCTTCTGATTGTTGCTCTGAGTGTTGCTATCACTGTGCTGTTGCAATCCTGGAATTTCCCCGTTGTGGGACTAATAAAGGCTTATCTTATCTTATCTTATCTAAAAGCAGAGAAATTTGAACTCCACATCCCCACTATCACCTTTTTGGGATTCAATATCTCCAAGGGCCAGACTGAACCTGACCAAAAAAAGATTGAGGCTGTTATGGACTGGCCCGTCCTCTCGACCCGGAAGCAGCTTCAGCAGTTCCTTGGTTTCACAAACTTCTACTGGAGCTTTGTGAGGAACTACAGCTCCATCGCCCACCCACTCACCTCCCTTATGTCCACCAAGAGTCCTTTTTGATGGATTCCAGAAGCAAACAAGGCCTTCTCGCAGCTGAAAACATGTTTCACCTAATCTCCCATTCTACTCCAGCCTGATTTGGCTCACCAGTTTGTAGTGGGGGTAGATGCCTCCGACATTGGGGTGGGAGCCACTCTCTCGAAGTGCTTGGCCGCTGATGATAAACTGCATCCTTGTGCGTATTTCTCTCGGTGCTTGTCTCCAACCAAGAGAAATTATGACATCGATGACCGGGAGCTGCTTGCGGTGAAGATGGCCCTGGAGGAGTGACATCACTGGCTGGAGGGAGCTACCCTACCTTTTGTGGTTTGGACCGACCACAAGAATCTTGAATACATCAAATCGGCCAAATGACTCAAACCACGTCAAGCCAGATGGGCCCTGTTCTTCATGAAATTTCACTTCACCTTCACGTACAGACCTGGCTCCAAGAACCAGAAACCCGACGCCCTCTCCCACCAGTTCATGGCCAAGCCTTCAGTCTCAAAGGAGGAGACCATCCTGCCTGACAAGGTCACTGTAGGGGCACTCTCTTGGGAGATCGAGCGGCGAGTCAGGGAGGCACAGGTCACTGACCCATACCCTGGGGAAGGGGGGGGCGGGGTACCGGGCCGCCTATTCATCCCAGCAGCCGTGAAAGGAGAAGTTATTCATTGGATCCACACGGCCAAGTTCTCCTGCCACCCTAGGGTCACCAGGACCCTCTCCGCCCTCCGCCGCGCCTTTTGGTGGCCCTTCATGAACAAAGACATCTGAGAATACATGCTTTGGCCCTTGGATCACGGACGTGCATTTGGACATTCTTGGATTTGTGCACAACATCACTCCCTACAAGTAAGTCGACTTACCACCATGCATATATCACAACTCCCTGCACCATCTCTTCTGCACTCAGGCCTGGCCAGCCTGTCACCGGCTCTTCACCGTGGCACCTCTGCATTCTCACCGCTGACAACCAGCTCCTCAGCCTGGAGACTCTTCACCCTGTTCCAACAGTTTTCCCCGGATGGCCCTGTAAGCATACTCAGTATTACATTTTCCTCATTTTCCATTCAGTGTTACTCATCTCCATCTCTGCTCCCCCCTACAGGGTTTCCAGATTCTCGCCACACATATTCATCACCATTATTGCACAATTATTGTAATAAAGATTATTGTCACTTTACTTATCAACTCCATCCGTGTTGCTCTTGGGTCTAAGCCAGCAAACCATGTCACAGTTAATGTTCAATTGATTTAAAAGAGGTACGTCATGGAAAATTTTGGAGGATGTAATTCATGCTAGATTTTCCAACACCAAAAACTTGGAAAGATGTAAAATATTCTTTACCCCTTCTTCCCTTTAATAGCATCTTAACAGTGCAATCAGTATTAAGTGAGGTTAATGTAGCCACTGAATGAGGTTTAATCACCATTATTCTGAGCTCATTTTATTTTGTTATTAATAAACTGTGGAGATTAACACATTTATTCTGACAGGACTAATGTTTTTTTTCATGAATTTATGATGTCACCACTTGCCACCATGTGGCTATTTCTTACCAAGCAGCTGAACTAAGGACACTACTGTGATTTAGTCAGCTAGCATATGACAAGGGTAAAAGTTATTGTGCCTGCAGAGGCATTATGCTCTGCACTGGGTGTGTTTATATATTTGCATATTTATTCCATCTAGCTACAATGCTCAGCACTGGGTGTGTTTATATATTTATATATCTACATATTATTCCATCTAGCTACATTGCTCCGCACTGTGTGTGTTTATATACTTGCATATTTATTCCACCTAGCTGCAATGCTCCGTACTGTGGGTGTTTATATATTTACATATTTATTCCATCTAGCTACAATGCTCTGCACTGTGTGTTCATATATTCATATATTTATTCCATCCAGCTACAATGCTCTGCACTGTGTGTCTGTGTGTGTGTGTATATATATATATTTTATAGTAATACGTACATATGTTTATTAGCTGCTCTTGCTTGCTTGTTTTTTTTCTTGCCTTCTGATTGTTGCTCTGAGTGTTGCTATCCCTGTGCTGTTGCAATCCTGGAATTTCCCCGTTGTGGGACTAATAAAGGCTTATCTTATCTTATCTTATCTTATTATGAACGCAGTGCACCACATCTACTGTATGTTTCATTCATAAAAGGATAGTAAATCTGAGTAGATTTATGACTAAATCATGCTGGCATTAAAAACTTACTCTGGATTCATTATCTAGAAATTTAATTTTTTACAGTAACATTCAGTTTTCAAATTTAGGGTTCACATATCCCCCCACCCCCCAAAAAAAGCTAAATAACAAATTTACCTTTACCAAATTTACCAGAAAAAACATGCAAATTTAGGAGAAACTAGTATAAATTCACAAGAAAAAAAGTAGCAACTTAATGATAATCAAAAAAATTGTAAAAAAAAAAAATAAATAAATAAAATTAAAAAAAAATAGAAAAGTAAATGACTTTGCAAATATGTAAGGAAAAAGGCTGATTTTCCATGACAAAAATTGCAAATTTGAGAAAAATGCTACATTTATGTGAGAAACTAATTTTATTTTTCCCATTGTCCTGTCAAGCAGCTAGGTAAGCAGAACAGAAATCTGCTTCTCTTATTGTGCCAAACAGATTTACTTTGCCAAAAGGCACTTTATACAGCACATACTGTATCTATGTACAGTATATTATTTATAGATTCCTCTTGTAATAACTTTTAATACTTTATTTAAATTGTTTTACCCATGATAGACCCGAGGGTGTGGGGGGGTGGGGAGAGAGAAAAGAGAGACACACAACTGAAACAAACAGAAGACAAACTGTTTCTTCTTCTGATACTGTAAGTTCTCATCACGAGTCTGGTATCTGCACCTGTAAAAGAACATGCACCACATTTCAAATTATTATGCAAATAGGATTTTATTGTCATAAATATTCATTTTTTTGTTTTTCAATTAAACTCATGGATGGTATTGTGTCTCAGGGCTTTTTGGATCACTGATATCAATCTCAGACACCTGGCATAATTTTTTTGCCAGGTGAGTCCAATTAAAGGAAAACTACTTAAGAAGGATGTTCCATATTATTAAGCAAGCCACAGGTTTCAAGCAATATGGGAAAGAAAAAGGATCTCTGCTGCCGAAAAGCATTAAATAGTGCAATGCCTTTGGCAAGGTATGAAAACATTAGATGTTTCACAAAAACGTAAGCGTGATCATCATACTGTGAAGAAATTTGTGGCTGATTCAGAGCACAGATGGGTTCATGCAGAGAAAGGCATAATAAGGAAGGTTTCTGCCAGACAAATTCACTGGATTAAGAGAGCAGCTGCTAAAATACCATTACAAAGCAGCAAACAGGTATTTGAAGCTGCTGGTGCCTCTGGAGTACCACAAACCTCAAAGTGTAAGATCCTCCAGAGGCTTGCAGTTGTGCATAAACCCACCATTTGACCACCCCTAATCAGTGCGCACAAGCAGAAACAGTTGCAGTGGGTCCAGAATAGGATTGGGTTCAAAAGATAGATACAACGATATGGATCAATCCATGTTTGACTGAGCCGATATCAATCCACAAAATCCACGGATCAATCTTTTAACCCTCTGAGTGTGAGAATTTGCGTGCCCCTAGTGGCAGAGCACGGTGCTGCACCTGTCATCTCACTCTGACATGATCGGCTCCATTCAGGATTTGTACTGATTTGTACTGATCTGCCAGTTTCAGAAGGTGGCAGACATCAGTTGGAGGACTTAATGGATGACACGTAATACACCAAAGAAGAAGAACTGACATGATTGCTTGACCCAGGAGACAGACACTGACACGAGTAGACCGTTTAGACAATTATTTATTAAATCAAGAGTGTAATGTGTGTGAAGGTGTGAGTGAGTGCGATGCTGAGGAACCGCTGGAGCTGAGTGAATCCCGCCACGACCTGGCAACCCTGGAAACACACAAGCACAGGTGGATTAGTGCTGTTCACAGTATGGAGGTGTAATAACAAGTACTGCTTACTTGCAGGTGATGCTGGGAGATTCTTGCTGGCTCTGCGGCTCACTGTGGCTCGGTGAGCGTGATGCTGGGTGCTGTGGTGAGGTGGAGGAGTTCCGAGGAGGAGGAGGAGAGGCTCCGTTACTTGGGGAGACAAGTCCACCGCCAGGGAGGTCAACCTGTGCACAGGGGATAATACTTTGACAAGGTAAGATATCTTGGTTCTTATGTGACGAGGCTTGACGAGGATGCGTCGTGGATGCTCTGGCTCGAGGATGAATCCGTGACGCATCGCGTGGCGAAGAAGGCAGACAACTCCGTGCTGTGCCATCAGCGACGCCGGCTTTTAAGGCCTGCTGGTGATTGGCGGCAGGTGTGTGCGCAGCTGTGGCTGATGACAGCCCAGCAGCCGCCATGACAGTACTCACCCCTCTAGAGGTGCCTCCAGGCACCTGCCCAATCTTACCTGGATGCGCCCGATGGAAATCGCGGATGAGTTGTTTATCCAAAATCAACGCTGGGCGAATCCAGGAATGGTACTCAGGACTAAACCCCTCCCAGTCCACCAAATACTGAAGACCCCGGCCCCGCCGACGGACATCCAAGATGGCAGTAACCCCCCAAGCCGGGTGGTCGTCGATCATCCTCGGGAGGGGGGGGGGGGGGGCGCCACGGGGGGGCGGGCACAAGGGGTCGGAGATGTAGGGCTTCACGTGGGAGACATGGAAAGAGGGGCAGATGCGCATGGAAGGGGGGAGAGCTAGGCGCACAATCACTGGGTTAATGATCCGAGAAATCACATATGGACCGATGAAACGCTTAGTCAACTTGCGTTTCTCGGCCGGCACACTGATATTTTTCGTGGATAGCCAAACCCGCTGACCCACCTGATAATCCGGAGCAGGTCTCCTATGACGGTTGGCCACCTGGATATTGCGTTCCGCGGTCTTGAGGAGAGCTTTGCGGGTGATGGTCCAGATCCAGCGGCAACGCTTGGCATGGGCCTGCACAGAGGGGATCAGCCACCTCCTTCTCCTCTTCCGGGAACAGCGGGGGGTCATACCCCAAAGATGCCTTGAATGGAGACACTCCCGTTGCTGAGGACACCATGGCATTGTGTGTGTACTCAATCCAGGGCAGGAACGCACTCCAGGACGAGGAACAAGACGAGATAACCCAGCGGAGCGCAGCCTCCAGCTCCTGGTTGGCTCGTCCACACCGACCATTACTCTGTGGGTGATACCCCGAGGAAAGACTCGCCGTGGCCCCCAACGTTGTGCAGAACGCCTTCCAGACCTGGGAAACGAATTGTGGGCCTCGATCCGAGACGATGTCTGCAGGGATGCCGTGAAGGCGGACCACATGCTGAACTAGAAGGTCCACCATCTCCCAGGCCGAAGGCAGCCCCTGGAGTGGTACAAAATGGGCAGCCTTGGAAAAGCGACCACGGTGAAATGGTCCAAATGGGGCAGGCCTGTCACAAAATCCAGAGCCACATGGGACCAGGGGCAAGAAGGGACCGGTAGAGGATGGAGAAGACCTGCCGGGGGGGAAGATGACGATTTCCCGGTGGCGCACTGAGGGCAGGCCCGGACATAGTTGGTAACTTCCCTCCTCAGCCCTGGCCACCAGAAGGCTCTCTGGAGCAGGTTGACAATGCAGGAGATTCCCAGGTGGCACGCCAACTTGGAGGTGTGACCCCACTGGATAACTTCACCCCTGACCAACGAGGGGACGAACAAATGGCCCGGGGTTGGGCTCATTCTCCTGTGCCTTCCTGACTCTGTCCCGGATCTCCCACATGAGGGTGCCACCACACATGACGCTGGCAGGATGGTCTCGTCATGGTCCCCAGACGACTCTACCTCGAACTGCCTGGAGAGGGCATCCGGCTTGGTGTTCTTGCTCCCTGGCCGGTAGGTGATGGTAAAGTTAAACTGCCCAAAGAAGAGAGACCAGCGAGCCTGGCGGGAGTTTAGCCGCTTGGCCGTCCGGAGATACTCCAGGTTCTTATGATCTGTCCAGACAATGAATGGCTGGGCAGCCCCCTCCAGCCAGTGCCTCCACTCCTCCAGGGCGAGCTTGACAACCAGCAACTCCCTGTCCCCGATGCCGTAGTTCCTCTCAGCGGGCGTCAGCCGGTGGGAGAAGAAAGCGCACGGGCGAATCACCCCGTCCACGGGGGAGTGCTGGGAAAGGACCGCCCCAACTCCAGAGTCCGAGGCGTCCACCTCCACCAAGCACTGCAGGTCCGGGTCCACCTGGGTCAAAATGCGGGCAGGGGCGAACTCCTCCTTCAGCTTCCCGAACGCCGCGGCAGCCTCCTCGCTCCAGCGGAAGGGGGTCTTGGGGGACGTAAGGCTGTTCAGGGGGCGAGCGATGATCCCAAACTTTGGCACAAACCGACGGTAAAAGTTGGCAAAGCCCAAAAACCCCTGTAATTGCTTCCTGGACGTAGGAGTGGGCCAATTCACCACCGCCTTGACCTTGGCCAGATCCGGGAGCACTTGGTTATGGGCGATGATAAATCCCAAAAAGGACGTTGAATTCATGTGGAATTTGCACCTCTTGGCCTTGACGAACAGCTGGTTCTCCAGGAGGCGCTGCAGGACCCATCGAACATGCACCTGGTGCTCCTCCAATGTGCGTGAAAAGATCAGGATGTCGTCCAAATACACGAACACGAAGGAGTTCAGAAAGTCCCGGAGGACGTCATTGATCAAACGCTGGAAAATGGCCAGAGCGTTGGTTAACCCAAACGGCATCACAAGGTATTCAAAGTGGCCGCTTGGGGTCCGGAAAGCCGTCTTCCATTCGTCGCCCTCCCTGACGCGCACCAGATGATAGGCGTTGCGAAGGTCCAGCTTCGTGAACCATGACGCCCCCTGGAGGGAGTCAAAGGCCGAGTTCATCAAGGGCAGTGCATACTTGTCCTTAATGGTGATCTCATTAAGGCCCCGGAAGTTGATGCAGGGGTGCAGGGAACCGTCCTTCTTTCCCACAAAAAAGAATCCTGCCCCCACTGCCAAAGAGGATGGATGGATGATTCCGGAGCTGAGGGACTCCTTAATGTACGTGTCCATGGCCTCCCACTCCGGAGCGACAGGCTGTATAATTGACTGGCTGGTAGTTGGGCCCCCGCCCGGAGGTTGATCGCACAGTCGTAGGGCCGGTGGGGGGGGGGGGGGAGACAGCGCCCGTGACTTACTAAATACCATTCCCAGATCGTGGTAGACCTCTGGTACTCTGGATAGATCCGGGGGCGGGAGCGTGGGAGGGGTCACCAAGACAGAGGGGGCACACGCTGCAGACTGGAGACAGGCGCTGAGGCAAAAGTAGCTCCACGCTGTGATGTTCCCCGCCTGCCAATCAAATGTGGGGTTGTGAAGGCGTAGCCATGGATAACCCAGGATAACAGGCGATGTGGAGATGGGCAGCACCCAGAACCAGATATCCTCCCGATGGTTCCCAGAGGTAATCACCGAAACAGGGGCCGTCTGGCGGGAAACAGTGGTGAGAAGGGTCTTAGACAGCGTGATAAGGTTGACAGGCGGGTGGAGGGGTTGATAGCTGAGGCCCAGATGGGTTGCCAGGTCTTCAGAAATGAAGCTTTGCTCAGCCCCAGAGTCAATAAGAGCATGTGTTGTATGTTCCCTGTGTTTGTAGATTAGTCTAATGGCTATGAGACAACGGGTGAGGGGCTTTTTCTGGAAGAAGGCAGACAACTCCGTGCTGTGCCATCAGCGACGCCGGCTTTTAAGGCCTGCTGGTGATTGGCGGCAGGTGTGTGCGCAGCCGGGGCTGATGACGGCCCAGCGGCCGCCATGACAAGAACTCCTCATTTCCTTTTCCTGTTTTTAGCATTTTAGCCCAGAAAGCTAATATGGCTGCAATCAGTCATCGTCACTGTCACTTTGTTGGCTTTGTACGTGGAAAATAGCCATGAGATACAAGTGAAATTTATGTGGGATAATCATAAGACTTTGTAGATGTAGTAGAGACCATAATTGACTGACAGAACGCAAAATAACGACCACGATGGGTGAAAACGCAGCGACCATGCCAGCCAGCCAGCCAGCCCCCCTTTGTCAAAAGTGAGTGTGGAATTTCTGTTTTTTTCTTAATGTACTGATTTCTTGTTCATATATTTTGAAGATAAGATGATGAGGTACCTCTGTACAAAAAAATGGTGTCAAAAGACTGAACCATTCTTTGTGTAAATACGTCCAAAGTCCAGATTTGACTGAGTTATGGAATTTAAAGAGGTGCCGCGACATTATGCAAATTTGATGCAAAAATTTATTCCTATCTGAAACTTTGGATCATATTTTACATCTTTCTAATTGACAGTAAGCCATTAGCTCTTACCACTTTCAATTATAGCCTTGGAAATCTGAACTATCTTACTGACAAAAAATATTTACCACTCTTGACCACTAGGGTTATGTCGCAATTCGGCGACAGACACACTCAAAAGGTTAATATAATGCTTTTACGTCAACATCTGCTGAGTCTGATTGGGTCGAAACCAGGTCAGTGAGCAAGGAACTGTGGACAAGAACCAGAAACACCAGCAGTGCTAACGGAGCTAACAGCTAACAAGCTAACAGATATGCTAGTTCTTCTTCTGTGGTATTAAAACGGTTCTCATCTGGCAAGAGTTCCCTGTGGCACGTGAGCACGTCTTTACTTCCGTGTTTACATGCGCGGAGTTATTGACGTGCGTGTCTCTTAATTCATCAACAAATGTCACCGTAAAGACTGTCCTCAACAGCTTCCTAATATTTTTCATAAAGCGGGGATAAATGGCTTTGTACTACGTGTAGTGCTGTGTTGGAACATAAAGTTAACAATTGATAAACTGAAAACGAAGACTGTCTGAAACCCGTAAAGAGAGAGGGAGACTTGGAGCTGCTGAAATTGTAAGTAAAATATCATTTGTTTGTTTTAATATTTGTGTTGTAGATTAATAATTCATCCAGCATGATGGTGTTTTCTTTTAAAAACTCTGGATACAGTAGTTAACTGTTGGTTAAGAGCTGTGAATAAATGCAGAATAAAGGCATACACACGTGGACAAAATTGTTGGTACCCCTCTGTTAATGAAAGAAAAACCCACAATGGTCACAGAAATAACTTGAATCTGACAAAAGTGGTAATACTGTAAATAAAAATTCTATGAAAATTAACCAATGAAGATCAGACAGTGCTTTTGAATTGTAGTTCAATAGAATTATTTTACAAAAACAAACTCATGAAACAGGCCTGGACAAAAATTATGGTACCCTTAACTTAATATTTTGTTGCGCAACCTTTTGAGGCAATCACTGCAATCAAATGATTTCTGTAACTGTCAATGAGACTTCTGCACCTCTCAGCAGGTATTTTGGCCCACTCCTCATGAGCAAACTGCTCCAGTTGTCTCAGGTTTGAAGGGTGCCTTCTCCAGACGGCATGTTTCAGCTCCTTCCACAGATGTTCAATAGGATTTAGATCAGGGCTCATAGAAGGCCACTTTAGAATAGTCCAATGTTTCGCTCTTAGCCATTCTTGGGTGGTTTTAGCTGTGTTTTGGGTCATTATCCTGTAGCAAGACCCATGACCTGCGACTGAGACCAAGCTGTCTGACACTGGGCAGCACATTTTTCTCTAGAATACCTTGATAGTCTTGAGATTTCATTGTACCCTGCACAGATTCAAGACACCCTGTGTCAGATGCAGCAAAGCAGTCCCAGAACATAACAGAACCTCCTCCACGTTTCACAGTAGGGACAGTGTTCTTTTCTTGGTATGCTTCATTTTTGCATCTGTAAACATAGAGCTGACATGCCTTGCCAAAAAGTTCCAGTTTTGTCTCATCTGTCCATAAGACATTCTCCCAGAAGCCGACCCACGTTGGCCTCCACCGGGGTGGCCAGACTCACGTTGTCATCATCCTCGGGCACCCCAGGTAGCAGCGAATCCTCTCCGGCAACCCTAGGAAGGAGCTCAGGGGAGATGGTAGAGGAAAGATGGTTAGGGCCGCCGGCAGTGGCAGAGCCCGGCAAGGGGAGTCCAGATGCAGCTGAGGGCTGCACTCAACTCTCCTCCCCAAGAGCCAGGCAAGATCTTTCAAACACTGACATGAGAATTACAGGAGAGATTACTTACCTGCACTCGAGCTCCACCGCCACCCAGGACTCCGTCGATCGAGATGACGACACCGGTCCAACCTCGAGGCAATCCGGCACAGGTTCTTCCTCTGCTGCGGCAACCTCCGCAACTGGTTGGGTGATGGTGACAGTCCTAGGACCCCCAGATGAGGACTCCCAACACTGGTGACTGATCCAGCGGGGAAGCTGGGGGCTCAGTCTGTGCTGGCATTGGTCTGACCTCCTCCAGGGACATGAGCTCCTCCATTGTCCGGCAGCTAGGTCCAGGAGCCAGCGGACACTCAGGGAAAAATGGTGGCGATACGAAGAGAATAGGAATAAATTCAGCCATTGCAGCTGGAGGGGAGAGTCCAGCAGACTGCTGAGACTGGGCCTCCCCCTCGGGAGACAGACAAGGTTCATCATCATGAGATAGAAAAGAATGACAAAACACTTGCCTGACCTCCCAGTCTCTGGTGTAAACAGCTGCTGATGGGAGCCAGTCGTCTATCTCCGTGCCTATATTGGGTTTGCCTCCCCTTGTGGAAGGTGGAGGAGCTGTCTCCATGGTGGCAGAGGTAGATGAAGCAGGTGGTGGATTAGCGGAACCCTTATGGTAAGCCCTCCAGGAACGGCAGCGACGGGAGGAGACAGGCGGCGGGAGCTCCAACTCCCCTGGTGACAGTCTCTCCAGCATCTGGGATCCATCTCCCGGCATAGATGATGGCATGGTCAAATCAGAAGAGACAGATGGGCAGTCAAGGTCACCAGCTGACACCCCCTCAGGAGTCAGGCAAGCAGTTTCAAATGACAGTAAAAGTGACTGAATAAGAACTTGAATAAGTACATGAATTCCTGGGAGGTAATGACGTCAGCTGTCGTCTCCGGATGGGGGAGGTGTGGCAACTCCATGGTCAGAGCCCACTCCTCCTCGGGCTGAAGCTCCGGTTCCAATGGAGAATTATCCTCCAACCTCCTGGCCAACTCCAGGAGGAGCCACGGTTTCGCCTCCAGAAGGAGATCAGTCTCTGCCAGAAGAACCAGTCTACATTCCTCTAGCTCCTCCGGAGATGGTGCGAGCCACGGCTCGAACCAAGGAGGCGGGGCTGTGGTCGGAGGGACCAGAGGGACCGGAGGGACCGGAGGCTTCTTTCGGCGAGGCTTCTTTCTCCTCGTGGGCGGTTTGGGCAGCAGATAGTCCGGAATTCTCAGCACATCACTGAGCTGCAAGTCATAAGAGTGGAGAACCTCCGGAGTGTCCGGAAAAGAAGGCAGTGTAGCCGCGGGGGGGCTCAAACGGCAAGAGCTCCTCATCCGACCCCTCGCATGGCACAGTGAAGATATCCCGGAGAATCTCTGTTACCTCCGGATGGTTCCAAAGGCTGTCTCGATCCATCACCTTTAGCGCCATGTCCCAAGCCTGTCGAGCCATCTCAGAGGAACAGGGCTCCAGTGTCCACGAAAGAATCTCTTCCAGGAAGCACAGCGAGCACAGCTCCCTCTCCAATAACTCAGCCATGGCGCCCGGGAAACAGGTGAGTGGAAAAAAGAAAAAATAGTCAAAAAGAAAACAGATGTATGGGTGCACCCACTAAATCCTACCCTGGCTGGTCCATTTTGTCATAAGCCTCCTTGTGCACTTTTACGCAGCGCAATGAGGAGGGGAGGGAAGAACGGATTTACGCGCTGGGTTGCACCACCACACATTTATTGAACAAAAAGGTAAACAAAATTCCAACTGTACAGAAACAACAAAACAGCACAGGGCACACGAGGAGTCCTTCAGAACACTCACAGTCACTGGGTGAGAATACTGGGAAAATAACACATCCAATACTCACAAGCTGGAGCAGTCCAAGTAAGTCCCAAGGTGGCCTGGCAAAAAACCCTCGTGCATGACTGTACATCTCACAGACAATTCAACGGACCAGCAATGCTTGACTGGTGAACGCCACTAAAGTACAATCATTGCTGGTTCCACAAATTGGAGACACCTGGGCGAGGCGTGGGAAAGACAATCACCGGAGTAGAATCAGCTGGCTGTCAAGAGGGAGGGGTCATGGTCGGACCGGCGAATGTTAGACAACGCCCACCTGAAAGTAGGTCAAAGAAGGTGCCTAACATCCGCCGGCCAGAGTGGTGGCTATGGACATGGAAAAGAAAAGACCAAAGACAAAAACACCACAAGAACTAAAAAGATAGCACAATACATAAATACCCCGACACCCAAGCCACAGAGAACGGCCAGAACCAAGCCTAAAGGAAAACACCGGCTCGGTTCTTGACAGGTCACCATGTCCCAACAAGGCTGCAATGTCAGCAAGAAGGTTGCGGAGTCATATTTTGGGCCGGAATCATGGGGAGAGAGCTGGTAGGCCCCTTTAGGGCCCCTGACGATGTGAAAATGACCTCAGCAAAGTATACAGAGTTTCTGACTGACCACTTTCTTCCATGGTACAAAAAGAAGAACCGTGCCTTCCAAAGAAAAATTATCTGCATGCATGACAAAGCACCATCTCATGCTGTAAATTACACCTCTGTGTCATTGGCTGCTATTGGCATAAAAGGAGAGAAACTCATGATGTGGCCCCATCCTCCCCTGACCTCAACCCTATTGAGAACCTATGGAGCATCCTCAAGCAAAAGATCTATGAGGGTGGGAGGCAGTTCACATCAAAACAGCAGCTGTAGGAGACTATTTTGACATCTTGCAAAGAAATTCAAGCAGAAACTCTCCAAAAACTCACAAGTTCAATGGATGTAAGAAATGTGAAGGTTATATCAAAGAGTCCTATGTAACTTGGCCTGTTAAGATGTTTTTGATTGAAATAGCTTTTGATTTCAGTAAATTCAAAATCAAATTTGCAGCATTTACTAATTCTGCAAATTCAACAAATGGCCATTTTCAGTTCTTTACAACCAATAAAATGTTTTGAAACTCTGTTGTGCATAATAATTTGGAACGTGCATTTTGAGTTTTTTTATTTTTGCAAAAAAAAAAAAAATTGTTATCATTGGGAGGTTTGTTCAGTATGCTCTAACCGCTGATGACTTGAAAATTACACTGATTGTCATTTACATCAACTATTTAGGAAAATCAGAGACAAATATCATTTGCATAATAATTTGGAAGGCGGTGCATTTTGTGTGTGTGCATGTGTGTGCATGCATATGTATGAGAGAGGGCTTAAAGTGAGTGTGTGTTTGTGAGTGGTTTGCCAGATACAAAGAGGGCAACAGGTCACAGCAACCCCCCCCCCCCCCCCACTTCCTCCCGGAAACCCTGAGCAAGCAAGACAGTGCCACCAGCTCCTACAGGGCACAAATGCCCCGAAGCCAGCAAGCCCCAGGACAGCCACGCAACCGCCCCAGGAGGGACAGCCAAAGAAGGCCGGCGCAGTGCGCTCCCGCCCCTGCACCAACCCGCCCCTGTCCCTCCAATGGGGCCAACGCCAGTCCCCAGGCACCAGAGGGCCAACTCCCCCGCCCCCCCCGCCCCGGCTGAAAACTGGCCTGCGCAACCCGGACACCTCCCCCCCCCACAGCAGGCCCATACCCACCCCAGCACCCCCAACCCACGCCCCCAGGCCTCCATGCCCAGGAAAGGTGGCAGAAAGGTGCAGGGACCCCCCCCCCCCCCCCCCCCAATCCAAGGGAGTTCACGAGGCCAGGAGGTACAGGAGGTGCCATTCCCTTAGTCCAGCACCCCCCACCAGCACAAACACTCACTCTCACGCACTCACACCCTCATGCTCTCACACGCACTCACTCGTACTCACACGCACTCACTCACTCACTCTCACTCACCCTCTCACTCACCCTCTCCTTCACACAATCTTACACTCGCACTCCCACACTCAGACTCATTCACTCTCACCCACTCCCATACTTATTCAGTCTTGCTCCCATTCCCACTTGCCCTCACAATTGCTTGCACTCACACATGCTTCCTTCCACTCACGCTCACTCATACATACACTCTCATTCATGTTCTGACTCACTCATATTTACTTGTGCTTTCTCTTACACACTCACACTTATTCACCTTTAAAATTTGGGGTGACCACAGTGCAGATGCAGTGGGCATGAATGTGCACCAATGCTCGGCAGCCACCTGGGATGCCGCCGGTGTGGACCAGCAGCCACACCCCCGCCAACCCACCCCAGGACAGCTGCAGCCACAGAAGCAGCCCACTGCCACCAATGTCAGCCCAGAGCAAGTGGCCAATGGACCTGCCGCAAGCGCCCAAAAATGCTACCTAACCACACAAATCTGACCCACCACCACCATCACTACTCATCACTCCCTCACTCTCACTTACTCACTTGCACTCACTTGCTCACTCACTGTCTCTCTTGCTCACTCCCTTTCTCGCACCTATTCACTCGCGGTAGCACCTTGGGATGATGATAACATCATGGGCCCCAGGTCATCAGCCATGTCCTGGGCCCCGGCAGAAGGAGGGCAGAGTGGTGAAGTGGTGGCTCAGTTGGTAGAGCATCCGCCCCACACCCGGGAGGCAGGGGTTCAAATCCCGGCCGGGTCATGCCGAAGACCATATAAAAGTGGAACTTCCTGCCGTCCAGCTTGGTGCTCAGCAATAAATGGAATGGAGGAGGGAACTCTGTGGCGGCGCCTTGCATGGCAGCGGCCCTCTGATTCTGCACTTGGGGTGTGTCTGCTGTACATCATTGGTTGTACGGTTGATTGACAATAAGGGTGATTTAAGTTAATTTAATTTAATATTTATGTGGTGTCATTGGGTGCAGGTGTATGAACTACCAAAGTGCAGTTAAAATTGGGGGGGGGGGGATAGTGTGACTTGCTGTCCACTTCTATGGGCAGCAGAGCTCCCATCCCCCTGTCATAACCCGAGTGTCGGTTCTGGCCACACTCGGGTCTCATATCTTTTTTCCCTGGCTTTGGCAGCTGAGGATTCCTTCCAGCTCCTCGGGCTCTTATTGTGAAGGCGCCCGGGGAAGCTCCCTGCTGTCAAAGTCAGCTGCTGCTCCACTGTCATTAGGAGCAGCTGTGCCGCGTTGGGGTCATTAGCCGCCAGAGATATAAGCGGGTGCTAAATGTCCTCCAACGCGGCAGTCTCTGTTATGTTCACCTGTTATGTTCAGCTACGTTCTGTTCAGCTACGTTCTGATTGTGCTCCTGTTATGCTCAGGTATGTTCCTTAGCCACTGTATGTGTTCTGTGTGTGTTCAGCCTTCTCTACAATAAATTACCACTGCAAACTCACTGGTGACTGAGGCGTCTTGTGACGGTCCGTGAGGGCCGTCGTGACAGTAGACTGCCGCCAAACGCCCGGAGAGGAGGCGTTGTTTGAGACGCCATTCACCGTGCAGTTTGCAGTAGTGGACTGTTTATTCCTACCTGTCTGAGTGTCTGCAGCGGGGAGTATGTCGTCATCCAGGGGCCGTTGTCGGCGCCTTGGCAGGCAGCAAGCGGAGGTTCTGAAGGAGGTAGACTACACCATCTTCACCGCTACGCTGTTGGACGCTCCCAGCGACGTTCGTAGAGACCTGGACCTAGCCGAGGAGATTCTGGATTCTCTTCCCCGCTTCACTAATCATCCAGAGGTAAGCGTGAGGAGAGATGACATCGCCACCCAGCGTGAGATACTCCGAGGGCTGGAGGGAAATCCTGGCAGGAAGCTGAAGCGGAGGAGACGTCGCCCCTCGCTTCGGGATCCCGCTCCTGCCTCCGTTCCGGCCCGGGAGTTCGCTCCATCCGGAGGTCTTTTCCCATCGGGCATGTCGTCACTCGGGCTTCCCCCAGAGGAGCTGCAGCTGACAGCAGACAAGATCTGGGACCGGGTGGCTGCTGCTTGCTCCGCTAGGAATCCTCCAGCGTGTATGAAGCATGTGGTGGCGGCGGTCAGACTGGTGGAGAGGAATCCAGCGCTGCGTGAGTTTCCTGAGTTCGCTGACTTGCTTGCCGCTGTTTCTGCTCAGGAACGGCGATTTCCGGACCTCACCTTCGCCTCACCCCCTACAAGGAACCGTCATCACTCCGGCTTCCAACCTCGGCTAGAGCCCCGTCTGGATGCTGTTCCGGGTCGCCGCAAGGACTCCACCCCCCACACAGCTGTCACTCCTGCGCCTCATCAGAGGGGAATTCCCGCAGCCTCGTCTTCTCCCGGGCCCTCGCCTGCTGTCCCGTCAGCGCTCCTTGCCCGACTGACCCCGGCTGTCGCCCCCTCCTCCTCGTCGCCTATCCTGGCTGCTGTGTGTCACGGGAGCTCCGTTTCGGCGAGCCCCATCCCGGATCCGCCTCGAGTGGCCTCATCTCGTCTCCCCAGAGGGCCCTCTGTCGCCATCCAGCGGGGAAAGGAAGGAATGACGATCCCCACAGCGGGAACCATCTTACCCTTAGGGGAAAGGCAAGTGCATGATAATTTCTCTCCTTCTGACATTGTTTTGCCTTGTCTGACTCCTAGGGGTGGAGTTCGGGGTATGCAGCCCCCCGAGCTCCCTCCACCCGCTGTGGATTAAAGTGTTAACCCTGCTTCCTCTGTGTCTCCCTCCGCTGAGCGGTCCTCGACGTCAGGCCAACGTCGCTGGATGAGGAGGGGGCCTGCGGTTCTGGAGAGCCTGGTTCTGGTTCCGCAGCCACGCCATGGGCGGAGGAGGAGAGCGGAATGCAGCGTGGAGCCATCGCGGATGAAGAAGCGTCCCCGGGGTTCCACGGAGGAGCGGTCCGGTCCAGCAGGGCGAGATTCTCCTGCCACCACGCCGTGCGGGCCACCGGCGTGGACATCGGTGCCAGAGGACTCTCTTGCTGCATGCACCATCATGCCAGCTGCGGAGCCCGACGCAGCTGAGTGGGAGCCTGAGGACGACCTCCTGACTTCTGAGCCCGGATCATCGCAGTCCTGGACGGCATCAGAACCCGAGCTCAGGCAAGTGCTCTGTTTTATCTTCCTTCTTCACCTTTTAGAGCACTTTTGCCTGTCTCAAGGGGAGATGAGCCGGGTGCAGCCGGCCGCTGCATCCAAGCTTATCTCGCCGGGTTCTGGCGCTACCGGTGATCCTGATCCCGGGTTTTCTCTCTTGTGAGTCTTCTCCCAGGGTCGCCGGCGAGGGGCTGTTCTCGCCTGCTGCGCCAGAGGTTCCGGTTTCGGGGTTGGAGGTCGAGTCTGGTGCCACGCCGACTGGGTCCACCGGGAGTGCTGTTCCGGTCCAGTTGGGGTCCACCGGGAGTGCTCCGGAGGCCCAATCGGGGTCCACCGTGGGTTTGGTTCCGGAGGCCCAATCGGGGTCCACCGTGGGTGCTGCACCAGCCAGTCCTAGATTTGGTGAGGGAGCTGCGGATCCCCGGCCACCGGATGCTGGACAGGCTCGTTTCCTTCGTCACCCTCATCTCCACCGTCATCCTCCTCGTCTCCCTGAGGAGCGCTACCCATCTCCACCTGGGGCTGTTGGGGTCCCGAATGCTCCGCCCGGTTCCCCCTCGTCTCTCCCCTTTTCGGCGGGACCGCCGGCTGCTTCTTCCCAGCAGTTCTGGTGGGCTGGTGTTGCGGGGCGGCCGCCTGAAGGACTGTCTCGTCAGTTTGGTTCTCCGGGCCGGCCCCCCGACCTATTTGTCTTCCTGTGTGGCGACCTGCTCCGGCCGCCTGAAACTCTCTTCTCCCGAGCATGGGACTGGGGTAGGCTGCCCGAACTGTCCTCTTTTCCCCTCCTTGTTCTGTGGTCTCTTGTTGCCGGACGACTCCCCGAACCTTTTGCCCCCATCCCTCCGGGTCTGGACTGCACCCTTCCTGGGTTCCTGATCTCGTCTGTGGGACTGTTGGGGTGTGTGTGGGGGGGGGGGGATTGTTTTGTGTTTTTGTGGCTCACCAGGTTGTTTCTGAGTTTGGGGGGGGGGGGGGGTTCTTCCACCTTATGTCACTCTATTTGCCAAAAGGTATATTGCCTATTTTGAACTTATTGTGGTTGCCCACATTTTTGGGGATTATGGTTTGTTTTCTCCCCCTACCTTTATAGCCTTGTTGGTTGTTTGTCTCTCTCCCTCCTGCCAGCGCCCCATCCACCCACCCTAGGGGGGTGGGGGTGGGGGGCTTGGGTGTTACTCAGGCCGCTCAGAGCTCGGCCTTGAGGGGAAGGTACTGTCATAACCCGAGTGTCGGTTCTGGCCACACTCGGGTCTCATATCTTTTTTCCCTGGCTTTGGCAGCTGAGGATTCCTTCCAGCTCCTCGGGCTCTTATTGTGAAGGCGCCCCGGGAAGCTCCCTGCTGTCAAAGTCAGCTGCTGCTCCGCTGTCATTAGGAGCAGCTGTGCCGCGTTGGGGTCATTAGCCGCCAGAGATATAAGCGGGTGCTAAATGTCCTCCAACGCGGCAGTCTCTGTTATGTTCACCTGTTATGTTCAGCTACGTTCTGTTCAGCTACGTTCTGATTGTGCTCCTGTTATGCTCAGGTATGTTCCCTTAAGACTTCACCCAGCCACTGTATGTGTTCTGTGTGTGTTCAGCCTTCTCTACAATAAATTACCACTGCAAACTCACTGGTGACTGAGGCGTCTTGTGACGGTCCGTGAGGGCCGTCGTGACACCCCCCAAGCATTCAGTGTGCTTACTGCTGCTTACTACTCCTGTGGGGTGAGGACTGGGTGGTCATCACCATGCATAGAACCAATCAGGTTAACCAGTGCATCCCAACATTGCCGGTTTTGGGCCAGCTCCTTTGCATCCTCAACAGGGACTACCGGAAGACTCTCACCACCACATCGAACCATCTGGTGCATGGCTTGTCCCAAGGTCTTTTCCACCCTGAGGCCCTGTGGTCGAACATGAGGATGGCTTTTGTCGGGTGTTCTGGTGGGAGGTGGAGGACATTGCCAAACCAGCGGATATGACACTATGTAATAAGGTGGGATGCTGCAGGCTGATGTGTGTGGGCTCGGAGCGCGTCATTAGAAGTGCGCTGGGGCCACCTGATGTTCTCGATGGTTCTGAGGGTCCGACTGTCAAACCCATCCACTCTCAAGTCCAGAGTCTTATTCAGTGGCCATGTCTCTAACCCACAGAGTAGGCTGGAGAGGACTGACGCATTGTATATGCAGAGCTTCGTCTTTCGGGAGATTGAACAATTGAACAATGGTGCCTCAGTGTCTACAGTGTGATTAAAATTGAGGTGAGGGCAGCCCCACGGTGCAGTAGTAGACAGAGGGATCCTCTTCACCGGCGCGGTACAGCACACCCCCACCCCAAAACACTAAGTGTATCCAATAAGATGTATGATCCACCCAGAATTGGGGGGGGATAAGATTGGGAGGGGGCGGTCCCAGAGAGAGCCCCCCCCCCCCAAGAAGCCAGCTCCCAAACTGGCTCCGGAAGCCACCCACCGGACCCAGATCCCATCCCAGGGTGAGGGGTGTCAGGCCGTGCAACCCAGGATCCGCCAATGTTGTACCCCAGCACTCTAGCACTACAGGGATGATGGGGCAGCCACACTCACTCTCCCACATCTTGCACCCACCCTGTATGCACGTACACAAACATATATAATAGTAATAATATGGTGATCCACATGTCAAGCGACATCCCAAAGCACCCCCCACGAGCCCACCCGCCATCCACCCCAGCCAGACATCGCCAGCAGTAGGCTACCCCTGCAGCCACAGCCGCCTCGGGGCAAACCGATGGAAACGCGACTGCCAACCCACACCAACGGCCCCCCGATTGCCACCGAACACCAGCACACGTCCACAGCTTGTGCCACAGACACTGGAGGCAGTATGGGCAAAGCGCCCCATCCCAGGACCCAACGACAGGGCAGCCAGGGAGAGCGGAAACCGAACCGCTATGCCCCTGGCCACCAGACAACCCGCCCCACCCCCCGCTGACCAACGATGTCTTCCCCTCACATACGTACACACCCTTCACAACCATGTGTCCACTCATAGGTACTTGCCCCCCCACACACACATGCCTACCCTAAAGTGTACACACACATACAGTACATACCATCACATATGTCCACCTACACCCACACACACCCTCACATATTTACACACAACGCACATACCCACACATTCACACACACATGCACACATCCATATCCACATCCACACATACCACACATATACATGCAAACCCACACACACCCACACTCGCGCACACCTGCACATACACTTGCATACACACACTGACACACACCCACGTGCATGCATGCCCACAGACACACGCAGGCCCTGGAGGATGGGGGAACACTCCGCAAGCCCCCCACCCCGGGACATAGTCACCAGTCCCCGAAGTGCTGGCAGGGCCCCGTGGAGGAACGTGTGGGGACACGCCCGGGCCGGCCAGTGCCGCAGGCATGCACCGGACCCTGGCCCAGAGGGGGAGATGGCCCGACAGCACCAGGGGCCCAAGACCAGACCCAGCCCCACCCGGAAGACAAAGCAGGTCAGCCCGGGGCCACGGCCCACCCCGCAGCACCCCCCAGGCCAGACACACAGCCACCCCAGGACAGGTGCCCAGGACACAGGCTCCAGTGGGTCACAGAAAATTCCCCGCGGTCAGGGTGCAGCCAGCTACCAGAGGTGCCAAGGAGAGCGAGTCACCGCCCACCACCCCTCAAGTTATAGAATCAATAAGCGGGGACCAGAGAGAATTGAATTCAGCCAATTGGTTTTTAGAGGTGGCCGGCATTCTCTCTAGACTAATATAATCTAATAGGCAGTTCTTATAGTGGTAAATTATTTCTTGATTTCCAGTTCAAGATGATAGTTTTCTTGGCGATGCATAAAGCAGTGAGAACCAGGTGTGACAGTTTTACCTCTATAGTTATGTAGTGTTAACCCTTTTGGTTCCAATCCATAAAATCCTTTTGTGCTGAAGAAAATTGTTTCAACTCAAAAGTCTGGTCATGAACTTCTTCTATCACCCAAGGACCAGAGCTGTAACACTATCCATTGGCCATAAAGTGGAAGTTAATCCCTTCTCCAGGACTTAGTTATTCTCCCTTTTCTGCTCTTTGGCAAAGGAATGCCCCAAATGACAGATTTATGGCTGAAATAATCCAGACTTGGGAGTCAGGATTCCTCGTTAACCAACCAGACAGTTTTACAGTGTCATCTGGTGGATGATGCAGGAATAATTAATATTTTTTCTCTCTCTCTGGAATGGAATCTCTGCAGTTGTCAACAATAAATTAATTCATATTCTTTCTCTCAAGACAGCATCCACTACTGAAGACAAGGTTAAACTCTGGAATGGACAATTGTGGTTTCAAATGCTTTTACTGATATGATTTGATATGATTTATTTTCAGGAAGAAATTAATTTTTGCATGCTTGCAATCACAAATTAATTACAGTCAGCAACATATGTGTCTTAAGAGGGGTCTCACTTCTCATATCAAATGTCTCTCCCCCTCCTCTTTCTGCTGGGAGACCCATAGAGCCCTAAACTTTGAAATGACCAATGGGCTTCCAGGCTTTAGTGCATTTCCTTTTTTAGGCCATTTATGGCTTGTGCTAAACAAATGAAGCTCAAATGTAATTGGTTCAGCTCAGTTTTCATGAAAGCCAGTGAAATTCGCCCCCCCCCCCCGAAAAAAAAAAAACTTTCCCTTTGTTTTTAGTTTTGGGGCAGTGGTCAAGCTGTAAGGAGCAGACTTCTCTCCTCTCCCATATTTTTTCTATCTTCCAAGTAAGGCCCAGAGCCTGTCATGATCTGTGAATTTTTTTCTTTTTTTTAAAGTTCACTTTTTCTTATTTTGATCTTTTTCTTTAAATTACTTTGCAAAAAGATTTTGTTTGATTTTTTTTTTTTTTTAGCTTAAACCAATTCATTCCAGCCACAATACATCGGAAGAAATGGATCTGTGGCATGTTCTTGTCCCAATTTGACTCTCTGATGGGACTTTGTACAATAAATAAACTCCTTCTTCAGTGCATAAGAGAAGACCCCAGCCAGCCTGCTGAAGAACCAGCCCCTTTGTGATCTCAGGAGTAGGCCATAACCATGGTAAAGAGCCCGTCTGCCAGTCTTCCAACAGAACCCATGCCGGTCCAGTTGAAACAGAATCCAATGGACCACCTGCTACCCACTGGAACACAATGATTCTGCTTGGCTGACAGTCTGTTGTTTAATTTAAACAGCTCTTCAGAATATTCTTGGTATAAGTTCTTTAAACTTAATTCCATACAAACCTCCATCAGAATTTCAAAATGCATTTTGTCCTTTCATTAATTTATGTTCTTTTTCAGAGTAACACCAATTTTCAATTTTTATAAACAGTTGAATCATTTTTTTCATAAAATTTCATCCACTTTTCTTAACCAATGCAATTTTATGGTTTTCCAATTTCCAGTATACTGACAAGTTAAACTATGGTTTCTTTGGTTCCACAAATGATTGATTCACAGGTTATGCTCAGTAACTCAATAACTGTCTATGATGCCCATGATACATGCTGAATTCTTTGTTTTAAAGTCATCCAAATGTGTTAACCTATTCTGACATTTCTTATTAAACTACTGAAAAACATATGGGAGTTATTGTTTGATTTCATGTCCATCTTCTTGATTATCAACAGACAAGAACTCACAAGGTTTTTTTTTAGACTGATTCATAAGTGGTACAAATAAAGAATTGTTAATAAAATTGTCCATTATCTGGACTGGTGCCCTATGAGGATATGAACGTAATGAAAGAAAATCGTCATTTCCTTTCATCGTCACACGAGTAGGCTGCCTTTTTGCAACAGCGGATCAATTTCTGCCTATTTCTATTTACTATCTGGCTCTCTTGCCAATCTTTCTGATCCAGCGTCACCTTTATTCCATCCAAACACGTAGATCGCCCAAATGTCTCCTAAGCCAGCGGACGGAGCCACTGTTTCTTGCAGGAGGCAGTACAATAGAGACCAGCTGTTAGCACTTAACTGGCTCACGATGCTAACGCAAAAACTCGACATACTGGGAGAAATAAGACGGAAACAGCGTGGATGTTGAGCTGGAGTAAGACGGCGGGCGAGGAATATAAGGTACAGACCCGTCCTCCCGTCCGTTATTATGGGTAATGTTCAATCGCTACTCAGTAAGACTGATGAGCTAGCGGCTATCTCCCGTTACGAGAGCGTCTTCAGAGAGATTTGCTTGATGTTGTATACCGAGACACAGCTAACAGAACTAGCAACAGATGCTAATATCGAACTGGAGGGTTTCCACGCAATACGGGCAGACCAGACACCAGACAGTGGGAAGACAAGGGGTGGAGGAGTGATAATGTACTGTATGTCAATAACAACTGGTGCAGACCGGGACATATCACGCTTAAGGAACAGCACTGTAGCAAAGACATCGAGTTGCTAGCTGTTAGCATGCGGCCTACATATCTCCGGAGAGAATACTCACACGTGATCTGCATTGTTATTTATGCAAATCCGATGGCAAATGCTGGGACAGCGCGTGATGTCATCCACTCAGTAACTGGCAGGCTGCAGACAGAACACCCAGATGCTCTTCTCCTCATCTCAGGTGATTTCAACCGTATTTCACTGTCCCCCATTCTACCCACGCTCACCCAGTATGTCACATGCCACACTAGAGACAATAAAACACTGGACTTATTTTATGCAAATACTAAGGAGGCGTTCAGCTCATCACCACTCCCCCCACTCGGGAGATCGGATCACAACTTGGTTCATCTCCTGCCGGTGTACAAATCCCTAGTACACAGACAACCTCCGGCCATGCGCACGGTGAAGTTATGGTCTGAGGAGGCAATGGACGCGCTAAAGGACTGTTTTGATCCACATGGTGGGGACATCGATGGCCTCACTCACACCATCACGGACTACATCGGCTTCTGTGTGGACAACACTGTACCTACCAAGACCATACGGTGTTGCTCGAACAACAAACCCTGGATCAACCCTGAGATAAAAACACGTCTGAGAGAGAAGAAGAGGATCTTCAGGTCGGGGAACAGGCAGATGCTGAAGTCCGTACAGAGGGAGCTGAGGAGGAAGATCAGAGAAGGCAAGGACAGCTTCAGGGAGAAGATGGAGGACAAGCTGCAACAAAGCGACATTGGTGGGGTCTGAAGAAACCTTAAAACCATCTCTGGGCTCCAGAATACCTCCCCCCAGGCCACGGGGGGCAGGGAGTGGGCGAACAATCTGAATCTGTTTTTTAATAGGTTTGACCAGTCGCCCTCCCCCCCGACTGCACAACAACCACTGCTGCCTCTAAAGTCATCGAGACCTGCTGTCCACACCCCACTCCACCAACAAAAGATCTGAACGGCTACAGACCAGTGGCCCTGACGTCTCACATGATGAAGACCTTGGAGAGACTGCTCTTTGCTCACCTCCACCCCCTGGTGGAACCAGCGATGGATCCACTCCAGTTCACCCACCAGCATGGCATTGGGGTGGAGGATGCAGTGATCTTCCTCCTTCACCGTTCTCTGTCCTGCCTGGAGAAGCCCGGGAATGCGGTGAGGATCATGTTCTTTGACTTCTCCAGTGCTTTCAACACCATCCAACCGATGATCCTGAAGGACAAGCTGCTGTGCGCATGGGTGGACCAGCACCTGTCATCATGGATCCTGGACTACCTCACTAACCGGCCACAGTTTGTGAGAACCCGAGATTGTGTGTCTGACACCATCATCGGTAGCACGGGGGCCCCCCAGGAAATGGTTTTGACTCCCTTCCTGTTCACCCTTTATACTGCAGACTTCTCACACAACACAACACACTGCCATCCACAGAAGTTCTCTGACGACTCTGCGATCATCGGCCTCATCTCCAACGGAGATGAAGCTGAGTACAGAGGACTTATCCAGGACTTCGTGGACTGGTGCCATCGGAACTGCCTCCAGATTAACGCGAGGAAAACTAAGGAGCTGGTGGTGGACTGCCGCAGGCAAGGACAACCCCTCACAGCACCAGTAAACATACAGGGAACAGACATTGAGATGGTGACATCCTACAAGTACTTTGGTGTTCATCTGAACAATAAACTAGACTGGTCACACAATACCGACGCACTCTACAAGAAGGGACAGCGCAGGCTGTTCCTACTGAGGAGGCTCAGGTCTTTTGGTGTACAAGGGGCACTGCTGAAGACATTCTACAACACGGTGGTGGCATCAGCCATCACTTTTGGTGTGGTCTGCTGGGGCAATGGCATTACAGCAGCCGATAGGAAGAGACTGAATAAACTGATCAAGAAAGCTAGATCTGTCCTGGGGCAACGCCTTGACCCAGTGGAGGAGATAGGAGAGAGAAGGGTAGTGGCTAAACTGTCATCTCTGCTGGAGTCCGAGTCCCACCCTATGCAGGACATATTGAATGCACTGAGGAACTCGTTTAGCAGTAGACTACATCATCCGAGGTGCGCAACCGAGAGGTTTCGCAGGTCCTTCCTACCTACGGCTGTCAGACTGTATAACCTAAGCAGGGCTGCTCGCAGAGATAGCAAAAAAAAAGTGATGACCTAATAGTATTGAATGCAAAAGACGTAACAGACTTACACAAATGGTCCCCTCCAGTATACAACTAGGACAACATCAGTCACTATGGAGGGTGACAATATGTATGGGTACATATTCATACTATGTAGGATAACTAAGTAGACGGTGATGCTGTTTATTCCATCTTGCTACAATGCTCCACACTTTGTATATATATTTATATATTTATGTGTACATATGTATATCCACTGCTCTTATTTATATTTTTCTTATCTTCTTAATTATTGCTCTGAGTGTTGCTATCCCTGTGCTGTTGCAATCCTGGAATTTCCCCATTGTGGGACTAATAAAGGCTTATCTTATCTTATCTGATCTTATCTTATTCCTACTCACATTCATATGTACATTAATACTTGTACCAACAATAAAACACCTACAAACCCATTAATCAAAATCCACTACACTTTATAATGGTGCCGCCGTTTGAGGCTGCCAGAATCTAGAGATGGACATGAATTCTGATTTCACAAGCTGTGTGGGTATAGCCAAATATGATCTTGTGCACGGTAAAACTTTGTTTGTTTTTTCTCTGTATCTAACTGGCTGCTCAACCAGTGTTTAACCCCACTTATCTGCCCAGCCAGGTCTCTGTGTGAGGAACGCAAAAGGGAGGAGGTGATTCACCCCCCTTACTTACCCCCACTCAGCCAGGTCTGTACTTTGAAGAAGTGCAAAGGGGAGGGGTTGCCGATCCCCCACTCAAACTGCTCTTACTCCCCAGATTGTTTGTTTAAGCATGCTAAAGTTGAAAAAGTGTTGACATACGCTAAATTAATTAAAATAAGGCCTGAAAAGACGGAAGCGCGATGAAATTCGATCCTTTTTTGCTTTGTTTTGCTTTGTTAATTTAACTTGCTTGGCAAGAATTCCCGGTGGGATAAACTGAATTAACCTGATTTTTTTTTTAAATAAACCTTGTGTAAAGCAGTGGAATTAGTTACTTCAAGCTGAACAACAGTAAGGAAAGTTACTGAGAGGAAATTGTTGAGGCAATAGCGCCGAATTGTACACAAAGTTAAAATTGTAAGATTGTTCTTGCATGGGTGAAAACTGAATTAAAGTAGTAGTAGATTAGTTTATTTGACAGGGACAGTGCAATAAACATAGACAATTAATCAAAGACAATCAATCTGATGTGTTGCACATAGAGTGTATAGCTATTAGCTAATTTGCAACTCTTGTCCCTGGATGGGCTTTAGAAAAAAGAATCAAGTAAAGATGGGAAAAAAAAAAAAATATACACAATAACCACATACATCAATGCAGAAAAATTATAAATACACAATTATAAATATTATAAATACACAAATATAACAGCCTGACTCACATTTAACATAAATATTATAAATATTATAAATACACAAATATAACAGCCTGACTCACATTTAACACATATAACATAACTCACATTTGCCTATTTCAGGCCTTCCTCCCTCCGTCACTCACTATAAACAAACACATTTATTCCTTCCCTTCATTCACTCTCACTTTGCAGACAATTAATTCATACATGAGTACATTCTTGTTTATTTTTCAGCCAGTTTTTAACATTTTTAGTGAATGTTTTAAAGTCCGTTATTATTTTAATTTCATTTGGCATTGTGTTCCAGATGTGACTGCCCTTTATAGAGAAAGCTGTTTGTCCAAATGTGGTTCTGCGGTGGAATATTTTACAGTTATTGTTAACAGAACTCCTGGTGGCTCTGCTGCTGTCCTGTCTTTGGACGAAACCAGCAAGTGGCTCGGGTGCTGATTTATGGAAACATTTGAACGTTAATTTCAGAAGACAGAGGTCAATGAAGCTCTCAAAACTCAATAGGTTGTATTTTTTTAAAACATCACAGTGATGCCACCTAATGGGCTTTTTGTCCAAGATTTTTAGGGTTTGATTATATAATGAACCTATACTGTATGTCTTATTGTGGAAGGGGCTGCTTGAGCCCAGACTGTCAAACAGTATGATATATGAGAAAAAACCATAGAATGCATATACAGTGCAGCTGCTTCGTAAGGTATGTAATATCTAATTAATTTAAAGCAGTTCAGATTTTTTTTTACTGTTTTTGAAATTTTCTTTATATGAAGATTAAATTTGAGTTGAGGATCTAGTACAATGCCAAGGTATTTGAATTCTGTAGCTAAATTGATGTCATGATCATGTATATTAACTTTAAAATGTTGCAGGTTACATTTTTTGATTGAAAAGCACATTGAGACTGTTTTCTGAAGGTTCAGCAATAAATGGTTCTTGAGGAGCCACTCTTGGACATCAACCATACTTGTAGACAGTACATCTGCAGCCTGTGCTGGAGTCTTGGCAGCTGTGTAAATAACTGCATCATCTGCATAAAGTTGGCATGTTGCAGCTGAGCAGTGTAACGGCAAGTCATTAATAAAAATGCTGAAAAGTAAAGGACCAAGAATGGACCCTTGTGGGATACCCATGCGGTTGTTTAAAAATGAGGATTTATCCTGGTGAACTTTTACACACTGTTCTCTATTCTGGAGATAAGATGCAAACCATTCTAATGTATTTGGGGAGAAGTTAAAAGATACCATTTTGGATAAAAGCAAAGTGTGGTTTACAGTATCGAAAGCCTTTTTGAGATCTAGAAAAACAGCTCCTACCACATTACCCCTGTCCAAGGACTGTTTGACGTTTTCAATAAGGCAACAATTTGCTGTTTCTGTTGAGTATCCTGGTCTAAAACCAAATTGATGTGGATGAAGAAGTTGACTGTCTTGTAAGTAGTCTATCAGCTGTGTAGCTACAACTTTTTCAAGAACCTTAGATAGGACTGGTAAGATAGAGATTGGGCGGTAATTGCATATATCGTCTTTACTGCCTGATTTATGAACTGGTATGACGACAGCTTTTTTCCAGCCAGATGGAAATGTACTAGACCTAATGGAGAGATTAATGAGATGGGTCAGTGGTTTGATTAATATTTTGCTGTGCATTTTGAGAAAGGAGGTGCTCATATTGTAGATATCATTAGTTTTTGAGTTTGACAGTGTTTTAACAATACCAGCAATTAACTTCTCATTTACCTCATCGATGTGAAAAGAATCTGTTGGAAGTATGGAATTTGTGTTGTTGAGCACATTTGGCAGCACAAAAATTTTTGTTAAGTCTTCCACAGAGCCCACAAAGTGTGAATTAAATTCATTTGCCAAAGTAGCCTTGTCACTGACGGTCTTGCCATTGATTCTAAGTTCCTTTACCCCCTTCTGATCGTTTTTTTTATTAGTTAAGTTATTTAAATGCCTCCATAGGGAACTGTTGTTACCCTTTGCATGATCTATCAGTTTATTGTAATAAGATATTTTTGATTTTCGCAGCTCATGTACCACTTTATTTCTTAAACTATTGTACACAAGGTGATCATTTTGTAGTTTGGAGGTTAGTGATGTTTTCAGTGCATAGTCTCGCCTCTTCATAAGTTTTCTTATTTCATTATTTAACCATGGTAGGCTAATCTTCTGTTGTCTACTTTTAATTTGCTTTGAAAATTTTTCTATAGACTTTGTGATTGTTGCAGTTATAAAATTACAACAATCATCTACTTCACATGTTGACATGAGCTGCTCCCAATTTTGATTCTCTGAGTAATGTTCAAACTCCTCATTTTTTGATTTGGGGATAATAAAATTTGATTTGTCAATATCGACTCCCCCAAAATACTGTAGTCGCTTTTTAGTAAGTTTCCTGACAGCAAGAACCATGTTATGATCTGAGAGACCAGTTACAAGATTATAGGTTCTGGTTATTCGTTCTGGTTTATTAGTAAATACCATGTCAATAAGTGTTCTGGATTGTTTGGTTATCCTGGTGGGTCCTTTGATGATTTGCTGGTAATTAAATTTAGTCATGAGGCTTTTCAGTTTTTGTTTGTCTTTTTTATCAGACCAGTTGATATTAAAGTCACCATGAACTATTGTTTCTCTGTTCTTCTCAAGTTGTTTAACCAGATCACTTAATTCATTATAAAAGGAAGAGTTGTGTGACGGTGGGTTGTACACAACTGCAATGTTGAAATTCATTACCGGAGAGAGACATACATTAACAGCTAAACATTCAAGTGAAGTATTCAAATCAACCAGTTGACATTTATATTTCTCTTTGATGTAAATTAAAACACCTCCTCCCCTCCCTACCCGCCTGTCTTTTCTAAAACACTGGTAGCCCGCAATATCGATCATATTAGTGTCTATGTTCCTGTGTAGCCAGCTTTCTGAGAGACAAAGATAGTCCAGATTTGAGTCCAACAGCAACACCGAAATCTCATCTCTTTTGGGGATTATGCTCCGTATGTTTAAATGACCGCCGAGGATCCCCTTTGGTTTAGCTTTGGTGTCCCAAAGAACTCGTGCATGATTAACAGTTTGGAAAAATAAATGTTTTTGCTTTTGTACAGCTTGGTTTTGTGCTAACCCAGTGGTCTGCTGTTTAATAGTGGCAGGTCCAGGGTTAAGGTGAATATCTCCTGCCAGAAGTAGCAGAACTAACAGAACTTTAATTGTATATCCTCTGCCATATTGTGATTTTTGCTTAACAGCCATGTTTGCCTTAATTTGGAAGTTTTTGCTCAGGGCTTTTAAAGACCACATAGAGTGTAGGGTGAGATGTCCAAGCCCAAATCCATACAGATAAAACTTTTTAACTTCACCTTTGGTTGAGTTTGTCGGAAAATCCTTCTTGTTGCAGGTCCAGACACACAAAGACAAAACGAAGAGGAAGTAGATAAGTAGAGAAGGCTTATTAGTGGTGCCCATCAGCCCACTTTTTAATCCGGTGGCAGCCATCTTCAGTCTTTCTTGGAAAGAAGGAAAAAGAAAATCTGTGGATAGTAAAATAAATTCTGCTTATATCGCCAGAATCTGATCCGATCGTCCTCGAATCCAGCTGGGCCTCAGCTAGCCAACTAGCCCCTTCCGTTGCTGGTCTCGTTGCTCATAGCCGCCGTAACTGGTCTCCTGTCCCGCTCCTCCAACCGAGTCTCGTTGCACACCGCCGCTGCCACCGAGCTCCGCTGAGGTCACGGTAAGTCCTCCGCTAGGCACCGCCACCTACCGTCGTCTGCCTGGGTGAAATCTCTGCTGAGCCCCGTCAACAAATAGCCGCTTGCCTGGTAGTATCTCCGCTGGGCCTCGCAGCTGGGCTTCGATTCAGGCTGGTGTAAGGTGGAATGACTGGCGCCAGCATTAAGCTAACTAGCGTTAGCTTAGCAATCGCTTCGGGTAGTCTCGTCGCACACCGCCGCTGCAGTCACGGTAAGTCCTCCGCTCAAGAGAGACAAACCCTCCTGTTTTCTTAAAGAAACAAAGCAAGGCATGGTCAGTGGGCCGCGTTCACATCCCGGGTGACCCAATTGCCACGTGCACATTCCATTCTGCTTATGGGAGGTGCACATGTGCAGACTAAGCAGTGCAACTGCCATTTTACAAATTGCCATTGTGAGTAATCCTGGCATCCATTTTGGAGCTGAGACAGACCGCCCCAAGCGACATCACTGTGTCTCCTCCTCCTTGAGTGCAGAAGGAACTGCCTCCTTCTTGTGGTCAACCATAAGAACTGCATCCTTTAATAAAATTACATCTAAAACTTTTAATCTGTTAAGCCCATTTCTAACCAAATCGAGCTTCCAAACTAACTTTAAAGCAATCCATATTATTCAGAATAACCTAAATTTAAAACCAATTTAAAGTTTCTATGCCAAAAGCAGCGAAAAAGAAACTTGCTGGCTATTGAAGGTTTATTGTCACTGGTGGACTAGATTGGCCCAATTTAAATGAATACCAGAAGGGCATGAAGCATACGCTTTGTATTTAATCACTTATTTTAACCACACATTTTAATCTTTAAAGTTAAAAGTGCATATATTTACACACACACACACACACACACACATATATATATATATATATATATATATATATATATATATATATATAGAGAGAGAGAGAGAGAGAGAGAGAGAGAGAGAGAGAATTTTTGCAATGAGTTGTTATATACCTGAGTCTTTCCATCTGTATAACGTTCATCATGTCCATCAGCCATTGACTAAAAGATGGAGAGGAAGTGGCTTTCCACTCCTTCGAAATAAGTCTCTTGGCAACAGTCATGCCCAATATCAATGACTGTTGTATAGATTTGCAAAAACACTGAGTAAGTTGGGAACAGCCGAAGATAGCGAGAATTGCATCCAAGGGAAGAGTGATTTGATAAGCCGTAGAATACCAATCAAACACTCTAGACCATAAGTCAAAAAGCAAGGGACAGAACCAAAAAGCATGGGACAATGTATCCACTGACATTTGACATCTGTCACACATTGATGAAATAGAAGGATAAATCTTATTCAGTCGGTGCTTTGAATAATGAAGGCGGTGAACCACTTTATATTGTATCAGCTGGTGTCTACTATTGACCGAGCAATCCTTAACTGCTGACAGACTTCTGTCCCAAATGCCTCCAGACAGTTCAACTCCCAACTCCTCCTCCCAAGCTGTCCTGATCGTCTCGGAAGAAACAGTGGAAATACTGTCAAACATATTCACAAATTTAGAGACTAGGTGCCTGGAGAGAGGGGGGGTCTTAATAAGATCAAAGAAGACATGTTTTCCCGGAACTGCACCGGATTCATAAACTATGGATTGAACATAATGTCTGATTTGTAGATATCGAAAAAAAATGTGAATGAGGAAGACCAAATTTTTCTCTAAGCAAATTAAATGACGCTAAACTCCCCTTAATATACAAGTCCCCAATGAATACCGAACCCCACTCCTTCCAGACGTAGAAAGTTTTATCTGACCATAGGGGTAAAAATGAATGGTTATAGCAAATTGGTGTATCTGCTGAGGTCTCTGGTAAATGCAAGAATGCCCGTACCTGATTTAAAATTTTAACCGAATTTCTTATTGTAAAGCTTAAACATTTCAGAATTTTCAAGTCATCCAATTTATTGAACAGCAGGGCGGGCAAAGAAGAGTTAGTGACAGAGTCAGATTCCATGTGCAACTACAAGGGGGTCTCAAATGCCACATTATCCACGGCAGCATGTGACCAAAACATTAATGATCTGACATTGGCGGCCCAGTAATAATGATTGAACGATGGCAGGCCCAGCCCACCTTCCAGTTTAGGTTTTTGCAAGTGGGATTTAGAAATCCGATGATTTTTATAGTTCCAAACATAAGATAAGATAATTGTATCCAATTCCTTGAAAAATGCTGATGTAAGAAATATAGGAAGGTTTTTGACAGAGATAAAGAAATCTAAGGAGAGAGACCATCTTGATTGAGTTTATTCAACCAATCACAGACAAAGGTAGGATTTTCCAGTTGTCTACATGTTGCTTGAGGTCTGCAATAAACTCACCAAAATTTAATTCAAATATCAATTTAGGATTTTTAGGTATAATTAGGCCAAGGTATTTAATATGATCATTAACTATTCTAAAAGGTGCATTTTTCAGAAAACCTGGTGTAAAAACATCTGAAAGAGGCATAAATTCACTCTTAGACCAGTTTATAGTGTAGCCTGACAGTCTACCGAAAGAAATAATCAGGTCCAGGAGAGGGGAAATAGATTTTTCTGAATTGTCTAAATATAATATCACGTCGTCCACAAACAAACTGATGAGGGATTCAACTCCTCTAACCTTCAGGCCTACAATATTCGGATTATTTCTTATGCTTAAGGCGAGGGGTTCAAGTGCAACTGCAAAAAGGGTTGGTGATAAAGGGCAGCCCTGCTGAACTGAATGGTGTAGAAAGAATGGAGTTGACCTGTCACCATTTGTTAACACAGAACACATTGGATTGTCATATATCAATTTCACTTAAGCTATAAAAGAGTCACCGAACCCAAATCTTGTTAATGACTCCAACGTATAGGTCCACTCTGTATTGATATGTGAAGTTTATATGGAGTCACCACTAGAGGGCAGTATGACCCCGGCCATGACCTGACTATAAAAGGAGATGTACATGTGCCACTATGTGGTTAGTTGTTAGTTGCACTTGAAGTGACAAGTAAAAAGTCCTAACTGACACCCGGTGTGTGCGCCTCGTCATTACATGTTCCAGGAGAACATTACATGGTACCAGGAGTAAATTACATGATACCAGGATATAAAACTACGAACCGACGGCGAAGATGAACGCTCTTCGACAGCCGGACGAGTTAAAGTTGACCGGTAACGTCAACGAGAACTGGAAAGTATTCAAACAGAGTTTTGAACTTTATTCGCTTGCTATCGGTCTCCGTGACGAGGAGAGGAAAATAGCATTACTGCTAACAGTAGCAGGGCGAGCGGCGCTAAATGTGTTTAACACATTCATCTTCACGGAAGAAGAAAAAGGCAACTTCGACGCCGTGATGAAGAAATTTGACGATTATTGCACACCGAGAAAGAATGAAACGTACGAGAGGTATGTGTTCAGAAAAAGACTTCAGAAAGAGTCAGAGTCCATCGAGCTGTATGTCACAGACCTACGGTTGAAATGTCAGTCATGCAACTTTGGAACATTAAGTGAGTCAATGATACGGGACCAAATTGTAATAGGGGTCCAAGACAACAAATTGCGGATGCAATTACTGAAAGAGACTAACTTAACGCTGGAGAAAGCGATACAGATTTGCCAAGCATCTGAGAGTACAAAGGCACAATTAAAGACTTTTAGCAGCAAGGAAAAAGAGACTGCTGAGGTTGGTGCAGTGCAGCGCGCGAAGCCGAAAGGAACGTTGCAGGCAAGAAAAAGGGAGGCAAACCCAGAGCGCGCGCGCGGGAACTGCGAGCGGTGTGGAAGGCAACACGCGCTGAAACAGTGTCCAGCACTCGGGAAGGAATGTCGCAAGTGTGGCGGAAAAAATCACTTCGCAAAGACCTGCTTCTCAAAGAGGAGGGTGCAACTTGTGGAGAAAAAGAGCGACAGCGAGGAGGATCAGTTTTACGTGGACGCCATCGAGGGAGAGACGAGCGCTGACGAATGGATAGTGTGCCTGGAGATGAATGGCACGGACATGTCACTGAAGCTCGACACAGGTGCGCAGGTAAACATCCTGCCAATGAAAGATTTTAAAAGACTGAAAAACAAGCCGAAAATAAGAAATAAAAAGATTAATCTGAGAACATATGACGATAAGCCAATACCCACTAAAGGAATGTGCAGGGTTACACTGTCAAACAAAGGTAAAACAGTGAATGCATTGTTTGTACTTGTTGATGGAAATAGACAAGCAATTTTGGGTTTAAAAACATGCGATCAGCTAGGTCTGATCAAAAGGGTGAATGTCATTGATACAGACAAAGTGACAACACGAGAAAATACAGAGGCTACAACAAGTAAGCACAAACACACTGACTGGGTGAAAGAATACAAAGAGGTGTTCAAAGGAATAGGCCGCCTACCAGGCAAACAAAAAATTAGGCTGAAAGAGAATGCAGAGCCAGTCATACATGCAGCAAGAAAAGTGCCAATAGCTCTTAAAAAGAGGCTGAGAGAAACACTAGACTCACTGATAGCAGACGGAGTGGTCAGAAAAATAGAAGAACCAACTGAATGGGTTAACTCACTAGTTATAGTGGAGAAGCCAAATGGAGATTTGAGATTGTGCATAGATCCAAAAGATCTAAATAAAGTAATACAGCGGGAGCATTACAGGCTACCAACAAAATCTGACATAACCAGCACAATGAGTGGAGCAAATTACTTCACAAAATTAGATGCCAAATCTGGGTTTTACCAAATAGTGCTCGACGAGGAAAGCGCTAAATTGTGCACATTTAATACGCCATTCGGAAGGCATTGCTTTCTAAGAATGCCGTTCGGGATTAGCTCAGCCCCTGAAATTTTCCATAGAACTGTGCAGCAATTGTTTGACAGAATAGAAGGGGTGGGAGTTTTTCTTGATGACGTGGTAGTCTGGGGAAAAACAAAAGAGGAGCACGACGAAAGGTTGGCAAGAGTTCTCACACAGGCGCAAAAGTCAGGTATGAAACTGAATAAGAGTAAGTGCCAATTCGGGGTACGGGAGATTACATACCTGGGAGAAAAATTATCTGGGGCAGGCGTGCAACCAGATCCGGAAAAAGTGCGGGCCATAGCAGAGCTGCCAGTACCGCAGGACAAAAATGACTTGCAAAGAGCCCTAGGACTAGTCAATTACATGGGAAAATTTATCCCAAATTTATCAGCTAACACAATAGCTCTTAGAAGCTTGTTAGAGACCAATACAATGTGGCAGTGGATGGCAGAGCATGCCAGAGAATGGGAGTGGCTCAAAAGCAGTCTAATAAAGGAGCCAGTGTTAAAATTCTATGATCAGGACAAACTGCTAAAAGTGTCCACAGATGCGTCCAAAGCCGGCCTAGGAGCTGTGCTATTGCAAAAACACGACACAGAGTGGTATCCAGTCGCATACGCATCGCGCACCATGACAAGCGCAGAAAAAAATTACGCGCAAATAGAGAAAGAGACTCTAGGTGCAGTGTTTGGATGTGAGAAGTTTCATGAATATGTGTATGGACGGTCAGTAATACTAGAAACAGACCACAAACCACTGATTGCGGTCTCACAGAAGCCACCGGGTGACGCACCACCGCGCATCCAGCGTCTAATGTTAAGATTACAGAAATATGACTTGAAATTTGAGTTTACACCAGGCAAGCAACTAATTATAGCCGATGCGCTGAGTAGGGCTAGCTTGAGCAACACCAGCAGCACAACAGAGGAAGCTGTGCAAATACATGTAGACTCTATTAAGGCACACATGCCAGTGTCAGATGCAAAATGGACGAAGATAGTGAAAGAAACACAAAAAGATGAGAAACTAAAAAGAGTAATGGAACAGATACATCAGCCAGGACAGGTTATGATTGACAAGCCTTACCAACACTTTAAAGGTGAACTGTCTGTGTTAGATGGGGTTCTGTTAAAGGGTACAAGGATAGTCATACCTACCTCCATGAGATCAGAAATGGTTAAATTAGTGCATGAGGGGCATTTGGGTATTGAAAAGTGCAAAAGACGTGCACGTGATGTTTTGTATTGGCCCAACATGCACAAGGACATTGAGGCATATGTGCAGCGCTGTGACATTTGCCAGCGCCACAGGTATCAACAGCCAAAGGAGCCTATGAGGCCCCATGAGAAGCCTCAAGGGCCATGGAGAAAAGTGGGCATGGATCTATTTCAGCTTAAGGGCAAGGACTATCTGTTAGTCATGGACTATCATTCCACCTACCCAGAGTTTGCAGGGTTGAGTGACACAACAGCAGAAAAGGTGATTGCACATACAAAGACAATGTTCGCACGCCATGGAATTCCAATGACTGTTGTGAGTGATAACGGACCACAATTCACGAGTCAGTGCTTCAAAGACTTTGCAGACACATATGGCTTCAAGCACGTGACCTCAAGCCCTCTGTACCCACAGTCGAATGGGTTAGCAGAGAAAGGGGTGCAAATTGTGAAGCGCATACTGAAAAAGGCTGCAGACAATGCAGAAGACCCACATCTGGCGATCCTGAATTACCGAGCATCACCACTGGAGAATGGACTGTCCCCAGCAGAAATGCTCATGAACAGAAAACTCAGAACGCGACTTCCATCAGCATCTCAAGTGATGGAAAAGAGAGATGTGAGGCGTGATGAGAGGCAAACTGAACTGTACAACAGAACAGCACGACCTCTGAGACCACTTGCACATGAGGACATAGTGCGAGTGAGATGTGATGGAGAATGGGGACCGCTGGCAAAAGTGGTTAAAGAAACAACTCCCAGATCATATGAAGTCATCACAGAGCATGGGAAAACAATGAGGCGAAACCGACGTCACTTACTGAAAGTGCCTCAGACAAAAATGAGAGTCACAGACAGTGAAATAAGCGACGTGCTAATCTCCAGCCAAACCGAACAACCAGAAATGGCTGAGAACCAAAACTTAGAGACAGACAATAACGAACAGACTGAGGTGACACAAATCAGAAGATCACAAAGGCAAATTGTGAAACCGAAAAGATTGATTGAGGAAATGTAAGGAGTACTGAAAAAAAAAAAAAATGTGTTGATGATGAATTGTAAACAGAGGAAAAAAATGTGTTGATGTTGAATTGTAAACAGAGAAAAAATTGAACTTGTGATTCAGTGTACAAGGTTGAAAAAAAAAATGTAAATAGAAATGGAGTTTATTTTGTATATAAAAATTTGAGAAAAAGTTTATAGTTGGACATGACCTTTACTAGGAAAAAAAAGGGAGATGTATTGATATGTGAAGTTTATATGGAGTCACCACTAGAGGGCAGTATGACCCCGGCCATGACCTGACTATAAAAGGAGATGTACATGTGCCACTATGTGGTTAGTTGTTAGTTGCACTTGAAGTGACAAGTAAAAAGTCCTAACTGACACCCGGTGTGTGCGCCTCGTCATTACATGTTCCAGGAGAACATTACACACTCAACCTGATCAAAAGCTTTTTGTGCATCCAGTGAAAAAATTGCCGCTCCTTTAACTTTACTGTGATCAGCATAAATGGTGTTAAGAAGTCGTCTTACATTAAAAAATGAAAATCTCCCCGGTATGAACCCTGGTTGATCAGAATGGATAATTTATGAAAGATATTTATTTAGCTGAATAGCCAGCAATTTAGTAATTACCTTCCAATCAAAATTCTGAAGTGAAATGGGTCTGTAACTGGTTGGGTCCGTCTTGTCTTTCCCTTTCTTTAAGATTAATATGATGTTGGCCTCATTTAATGTTTTAGGTGGGGCCTTGTTTGCCTTTGACTCATATGTCATTCTAAGTAGAAGAGGAGCAAGAATATCACAAAACTTTTTATAAAATTCACAACCAAAACCATCAGGTCCTGCTGCTTTACCCGATGGAAATGATTTAATGGCAGATTTTATCTCATCCAATGTGAAATCGGAATCTAAATCTTTCCTAGTTATATCTGTAAGTTTGGGTAATACAAGAGAATGTATTACCCAAACGCTGGGACAGCGCGTGACGTCATCCATTCAGTAACCAGCAGGCTGCAGACAGAACACCCAGATGCTCTTCTCCTCATCTCAGGCGATTTCAACCACGTTTCACTGTCTCCCATCCTACCCACGTTCACCCAGTATGTCACATGCCACACTAGAGACAATAAAACACTGGACTTATTCTACGCAAACACTAAAGAGGCGTACACCTCATCACAACTCCCCCCACTCGGGAGATTGGATCACAACTTGGTTCATCTCCAGCCGGTGTACAAACCCCTAGTGCACAGACAACTTCCGGCCATGCGCACAGTGGAGTTATGGTCTGAGGAGACAATGGACACTCTAAAGGGCTGTTTTGAAGCCACCGCCTGGAAGCAGCTCTGCGATCCACATGGTGAGGACATCGATGGCCTCACTCACACCTTCACAGACTGCCTCAGCTTCTGTGTGGACAAATCCGTTCCCACCAAGACCATACGGTGTTGCTCAAACAATAAACCCTGGATCAACCCTGAGATAAAAACACTTCTGAGAGAGAAGAAGAGGATCTTCAGGTCGGGGAACAGGGAGATGTTGAAGTCCGTACAGAGGGAGCTGAGGAGAAAGATCAGAGAAGGCAAGGACAGCTTCAGGAAGAAGATGGAGGACAAGCTGCAACAGAGCGACATCAGCGGGGTCTGGAGAAACCTCAAAACCATCTCTGGGCTCCAGAATACCTCCCCCCAGGCCACGGGGGGCAGGGAGTGGGTGAACAACCTGAATCTGTTTTTCAATAGGTTTGACCAACCGCCCTCCCCCCTGACTGCACAACAACCACTGCTGCCTCTAAAGAAATCAAGTCCTGCTGCCCACTCCCCACTCCACCAACACCCCCCCACTCCCAACACACAGCCCCCCATCCTGACCCTGACCAGGACCCAGGTGAGGACGGAGCTGAGGAAGATCAAGGCGAGGAAGGCGTCGGGACCGGATGGCATCAGCGCAAAGCTCCTCAAGTCCTGTGCAGACCAGCTGTGTGGGATTGTGACATACATCTTCAACCTGAGCCTGAAGCTGGGGAGGGTACCACAGCTGTGGAAAACATCTTGTGTGGTACCTGTACCAAAAACTTCCCACCCCAAAGACCTGAACAGCTACAGACCGGTGGCCTTGACGTCCCACTTGATGAAGACCCTGGAGAGACTGCTCCTTGCTCACCTCCGCCCCCTGGTGGAACCAGCGATGGATCCACTCCAGTTCGCCTACCAGCATGGCATTGGGGTGGAGGATGCGGTGATCTTCCTCCTTCACCGTTCTCTGTCCCACCTGGAGAAGCCCGGGAATATGGTGAGGATCATGTTCTTTGACTTCTCCAGTGCTTTCAACACCATCCAACCGATGATCCTGAAGGACAAGCTGCTGCGCGCAGGGGTGGACCAGTACCTGTCATCATGGATCCTGGACTACCTCACGAACCGGCCTCAGTTTGTGAGAACCCGGGACTGTGTGTCCGACATGATCATCGGTAGCACGGGGGCCCCCCAGCGAACGGTGCTGGCTCCCTTCCTGTTCACTCTTTATACTGCGGACTTCTCACACAACACAACACACTGCCATCTACAGAAGTTCTCTGATGACTCTGCGATCGTTGGCCTCATCTCCAATGGAGATGAAGCTGAGTACAGAGGGCTTATCCAGGACTTTGTGGATTGGTGCCATCGGAACTGCCTCCAGATCAACGCGAGGAAAAACTAAGGAGCTGGTGGTGGACTGCCGCAGGCATGGGCAACCCCTCACAGCACCAGTAAATATACAGGGAACAGACATCGAGATGGTGACATCCTATAAGTACCTGGGTGTTCATCTGAACAATAAACTAGACTGGTCACACAATACTGACGCACTCTACAAGAAGGGACAGCGCAGGCTGTTCCTGCTGAGGAGACTCAGGTCTTTTGGTGTACAAGGGGCGCTGCTGAAGACATTCTATGACACGGTGGTGGCATCAGCCATCACTTTTGGAGTGGTCTGCTGGGGCAGTGGTATAACTGCAGCCGATAGGAAGAGACTGAACAAACTGATCAAGAAAGCTAGCTCTGTCCTGGGGCAGCGCCTTGATCCGGTGGAGGAGATAGGAGAGAGAAGGACAGTGGTTAAACTGTCATCTCTGCTGGAGTCCGAGTTTCACCCTATGCAGGACATACTGAATGCACTGAGGAGCTCATTTAGTAGCAGACTACATCATCCCAGGTGCACAACCGAGAGGTTTCGTAGGTCCTTCCTACCAACGGCTGTCAGACTGTACAACCTAAGCAGGGCTGCTCGCAGAGATAGCAAAAAGACGTAACAAACTAATAGTTTTTTGAATGCAAAAGATGGGCTGCACGTGGCGCAGTGGTTTAGCACTGTGGCAGCACAGTTTTACCCTCGGCCGGGGGATCGCGGGGATCATGAGATCGTGGGTTCGATCCCAGCCCCCGACCAACAGTGAGCTGTGTGGAGTTTGCATGTTCTCCCCATGTTGCGCGGGTTTACTCCGGGATTTCTCCGGTTTCCTCCCGCACACCAAAAACATGTAGGTTTAGGGCGCTCGTGCACGCAGCGACCAGCAGCCAGTGGCTTGTCACCAGACTGCAAACCAAGTCTACCTATGGGTACAAATAAGTAACAAAAAAAAAAAAAAAAAAAGATGCAATAGACTTACACAATGGTCCCCTTCGGCATACAACTAGGAAAATACCGGTCACTATGGAGGGTGAGAATATGTATGGGCACATAATCATACCATGTAGGATAACTAAGTAGACGGTTGTGCTGTTTCATCCCATCTAGCAACAATGCTCTGCACTGTGTGTGTTTATATATTTACATATTTATTCCATCTAGCTACAATGCTCCGCACTGGGTGTGTTTATATTTATATATCTATATATTTATTCCATCTAGCTACAATGCTCCGCACTGTGTGTGTTTATATATTTACATATTTATTCCACCTAGCTGCAATGCTCCATACTGTGGGTGTTTATATATTTACATATTTATTCCATCTAGCTACAATGCTCCGCACTGTTTATATATTCATATATTTATTCCATCCAGCTACAATGCTCTGCACTGTGTGTCTGTGTGTGTGTATATATATATTTTATAGTAATATGTACATATGTATATTAGCTGCTCTTGCTTGCTTGTTTTTTTTCTTGCCTTCTGATTGTTGCTCTGAGTGTTGCTATCCCTGTGCTGTTGCAATCCTGGAATTTCCCCGTTGTGGGACTAATAAAGGCTTATCTTATCTTATCTTATCTAGAATCAAAAAAATCATTTAAATCAGAGTGAGAGGGGGAACATTTGGAACTATAAAGTTCACTATAAAATTCTTTAAAACAACCATTTATATCTTTGGGGTTGGTTAATAATGTACCTGTCTTTGATTTAATACAATGAATAGACCTTGATGCCTGAACACCTTTAAGCTGTCGTGCTAGAAGCTCTTCAGGCTTATCTCCCAGTTCAAAGTGCTTCTGTTTTAGTTTTAAGAGGAGCTTATTTACCTGACCACCCAAGATACAGTTATATTCATATTTGAGTTTCATAATCTTATTATAATCTTCCATGGAATTTGAAGCCTGATACGCCATTTCAAGGGTGGGGAGGATGTTTTCAATCTCTTTTAAGCGCCCCACCGTTTCTTTTTTAACACCAGATTCGTAAGAAATTATATACCCACGAACAACCACTTTGGGCGTTTCCCAGAGGATGGCGTCTGTCACCTCACCATTGTCATTTATTTCCATGAAATCTTTTAACTGAGTGGAAATATAATTAGTGAATTTTTCATCTGAAAGTAATGATGGATTGAAACGCCAAGAATAAATTTGTTTAGAAAAGGGGAATTTCAAGGAAATTGTCACAGGGCTATGATCTGAGATCAGAATATTATGGTATTTTGAATTAGTAGCATAAGAAATCAGCTGAGAGTCCACCAAGAGATAATCTATTCTGCTGTATGATTTATGAACATGGGAGTAAAATGAGAAGTCTTTCTGAGTGGGATGTTGGATTCTCCAAATATCGACCAAATTTTTAGATTTGAGCAAGTTATTTAGGACCTGTACTGAAGCTATATTTGGGGAAGGGCGAGAAGACAGCCTGTCCAAATAAGGATCCAAGTAACAATTTAAATCACCACCGATTATTATATTTGAACTGCCATCATCTGGGAGCAGCTCAAAAATATTCTTGAAAAAATTTGGATCATCTACAGTGGGGCAAAAAAGTATTTAGTCAGCCACCAATTGTGCAAGTTCTCCCACTTAAAAGATGAGAGAGGTCTCCAATTTTCATCATAGATATACCTCAACTATGAGAGACAAAATGAGAAAAAAAAAATCCAGAAAATCACATTGAAGGATTTTTAATGAATTAATTGGTAAATTCCACAGTAAAATAAGTATTTGGTCACCTACAAACAAGCAAGATTTCTGGCTAACACAGACCTGTAACTTCTTCTTTAAGAGGCTCCTCTGTCCTCCACTCGTTACCTGTATTAATGGCACCTGTTTGAACTCGTTATCAGTATAAAAGACACCTGTCCACAACCTCAAACAGTCAGACTCCAAACTCCACTATGGCCAAGACCAAAGAGCTGTCAAAGGACACCAGAAACAAAATTGTAGACCTGCACCAGGCTGGGAAGACTAAATCTGCAATAGGTAAGCAGCTTGGTGTGAAGAAATCAACTGTGGGAGCAATTATTAGAAAATGGAAGACATACAAGACCACTGATAATCTCCCTCGATCTAGGGCTCCATGCAAGATCTCACCCCGTGTGGTCAAAATTATCACGAGAACGGTGAGCAAAAATCCCAGAACCACATGGGGGGACCTAGTGAATGACCTGCAGAGAGCTGGGACCAAAGTAACAAAGGCTACAACAGAAACACACTACGCCGCCAGGGACTCAAATCCTGCAGTGCCAGACGTGTCCCCCTGCTTAAGCCAGTACATGTCCAGGCCCGTCTGAAGTTTGCTAGAGAGCATTTGGATGATCCAGAAGAGGATTGGGAGAATGTCATATGGTCAGATGAAACCAAAATAGAACTTTTTGGTAAAAACTCAACTTGTCGTGTTTGGAGGAGAAAGAACAACATACCTACTGTGAAGCATGGGTGTGGAAACATCATACTTTGGGGCTGTTTTTCTGCAAAGGGACCAGGACGACTGATACGTGTAAAGGAAAGAATGAATGGGGCCATGTATCGTGAGATTTTGAGTGAAAACCTCCTTCCACCAGCAAGGGCATTGAAGATGAAACATGGCTGGGTCTTTCAGCATGACAATGATCCCAAACACACCGCCCGGGCAACGAAGGAGTGGCTTCGTAAGAAGCATTTCAAGGTCCTGGAGTGGCCTAGCCAGTCTCCAGATCTCAACCCCATAGAAAATCTTTGGAGGGAGTTGAAAGTCTGTGTTGCCCAGCAACAGCCCCAAAACATCACTGCTCTAGAGGAGATCTGCATGGAGGAATGGGCCAAAATACCAGCAACAGTGTGTGAAAACCTTGTGAAAACTTACAGAAAATGTTTGACCTCTGTCATTGTCAACAAAGGGTATATAACAAAGTATTGAGATGAACTTTTGTTTTTGACCAAATACTTATTTTACCGAGGAATTTACCAATTAATTCATTAAAAATCCTTCAATGTGATTTTCGGGATTTTTTTTTTCTCATTTTGTCTCTCATAGTTGAGGTATAACTATGATGAAAATTGGAGACCTCTCTCATCTTTTAAGTGGGAGAACTTGCACAATTGGTGGCTGACTAAATACTTTTTTACCCCACTGTATATTTGGACCATAAATGTTTAAAAACGTCAATGGAAATGAATTTATAGTACCCGACACCCTGATGTATCTACCATGGGGGTCTGTTGGCATGGACATAAATTGAAATGGGAGTGCAAATAAAAATAAGGATAAATGATGACACCCAGCAATCTTACATACAGAAAAGTATAGCATTAATACTCATAGTACCAAGTTCAATGCGGTAGTGTAGATGCAGACAGTGACAGACTGGACTGCACATGATCAGTGTTGCAATGACAGACAGCAGCAGATATGGTATTTGTGCAAATGGTTGCAGTAAAGTACAGAGACATACAGCAGCAAATGTATTACTGTTGGTGTGCCAACAGCTGAGGTAGTTATTGTGCAAGTGAGTGCATTACGGTCCGGGGGGGTGGGGGGTGGATAGAGTTCAGGGTCCTGATGGCCTGATGAACAAAGCTGTTTAGCAGTCTTGTGGAGCAGCCCTGGAGGCTCCAGTACCTTTTCCCTGAGGGCAGGGGGATGAAAAGGGAGTGTGAGGGGTGGGAGGTGTCACCTGCAATGTTGATGGCTCTGAGGGTGAGGCGGGTGAGGTAGATGTCCGTGGGGGGGGGGGGGGGCAGAGGGGCACCGATGATCTTGCTGGCTGCTTTTAATGTGTGTTGTAGTGTCTTCCAGCAGGAGGGGGTACAGCTTCCATACCACACCGTGATGCAGCTGGTGAAGATGCTCTCAACAATGCCCCGGTAGAATGAGCACATGATGGGGAGTGGGACTCGTGCTCTCCTCAGTTTGTGGATGAAATGGAACAGAGTTTGATCCTTCTTGGCCAGTGATGTAGTGTTGTTGGACCAGGTGAGGTCCTCAGAGATGTGCACCCCAAGGAACTTGGTACTGCTCACCCTCTCCACAGCTGCTCCATCGATGATCACAGGGGGATGTTGTGTGTGCCCCTCCTGAAGTCGACCACAATCACCTTGGTTTTTCCCACATACAGGAAGAGGTTATTGTCTTTATACCACTGGACCAGCTGGCTCACCTCATTTTTGTAGTTGGCCTCCTCGTTGTTGGTGATGAGGCCCACCACCATCGTATCATCCAAAAAACTGATGATGTGGTTGGTGTTGTAGGATGGTACACTGTCATGGGTCAGCAGGGTGAAGAGCAGCGGGCTGAGCACGCACCCTTGTGGGGCCCCTATGCTCAGTGTGATGGTCTTGGATATGTTGCTGCCAACCTGCACATTCTGTGGCCTCCCTGTGAGAAAGACCAGGGCCCAGTTACAAAGAGAGATTTTGAGTCTCAAGTGTCTGAGTTTGTGTATTAGGTGCTGGGGATGATTGTGCTGAATGCTGAACTGAAGTCCAAGAACAGCATTTGCATGTAGGAGTTCTTTGAGTCCAGGTGGGTGAGGGCTGGATGGAGACCAGCAGCGATGGCATCCTCTGTGGCTTTGTTTGACCTCTATGCAAACTGAGATGGGTCATGGGAGGGAGGGAAGATGGACTTGATGTTCTGCATGACTAGCTGCTCGAAGCACTTCATTTTGATGGGGTCAGTGCTACGGGCCGGTGTTCATTGTAGCTGGATGGAGTGGGCTTCTTTGGGACTGGTATTATGGTGGGAGTTTTGAAACATGTGGGGACTACAGCTTGAGTCAGGGAGATGTTGAAGATGTCAGCAAGGACATTCTTGAGCTCCTCTGCACAGTCCTTCAGAACGCGACCCGGTATGTTATCTGGACCAGCTGCCTTGCATGGGTTGATCCTTTTCATGATAGCCGAATCCAGACTCATGGCCTGCTTGTCTGGAGGAGGAGTGGTCTTATGTGCTGATGCGCTGTTTTGTGCTTCAAAGTGGCCAAAGAAGTCATTTAGGTTGTTAAGCAATATGATGTCACTCACAGAGGTCTGATGTGGAGGTTTGTAGTTGGTGAGGGTCTGTATGTCACACCAGAGGGAACGTGTAGCTCTGGTGTTGCTGAAGTGGCCGGATATTTTCTTGCTGTACTGCCGTTTTGCCTCCTTGATGCCATGGGACAGGTTGGCCCTAGCTGTTGTTAGTCCTGCAGTGTCACCGGCCATGAAGGTTGCGTCCTGAACCCTCAGGAGCCTGTGGACCTCTGCTGTCATCCTTGGCTTTTGATTGGCACGAACAGTGATGGTTTTGCAGTGAGTAACATCATCAATGCATTTAGTAATGTATGCTCTAACTACTTCAGTGTACTCCTCTAGGTTTGTGTGTCCATTGTGAGTGGCTGCGTGCTTGAAAGTGTCCCAGTCTGTACTGCTGAAGCAGTCTTTCAGAGCATCAGAGGCTCCCTCTGGCCACACATGTACCTGCTTTTTTATTGGTCTGATTGTTTTCACTCTGTCCTGAGGAAGAACAACCTGGACCAGAAGCTGCTGCTGGCCTTCTATCACTGCTCAGTGGAGAGTGTGCTTACCTACTGTCTGGGTGTGTGGTGCGCCGGCTCCACAGCCGAGAACAGGAAGACTGTGCAGAAGGTCAACAACACCGCCCAACAAATTATCAGCAGCCATCAGCCCTCCCTGGAAGTCATCTCCAGAGCCTTCTGTCTCAGAAGGATCAAGGCCATCACAGGAGACCCCTCATATCCCACCCACCACCTGTTTGACCTGCTTCTCTCTGGAAAATGGTTCAGATCGATCAGATTCCACACCTCCAGACTGACAAACAGTTTCTTCCCCTGGGCCATCCGAACTGCAGACAATCAGACGCCCCACCCCCTCCCTCTGAACGCTCACATGCACAGAACTGAGGACCTTTTATCACTATAACTCACCTGTTATTGCACTCCTCACTTTCATGTATATTGACCTATCCTGAAATCACGACTGTACATATTTTCCATAATCCTTGGGCCATTTTATTCTATTATGTGTTCTGCACTCCGCACTCCTATGTACATAGTTCCACCCGCGAAGCCACTACCATACCTGTGTATATACCAATGGGCTAGTTATTACTTTTACTTTTACCTTTACCACAGTTGTATGGTTAATCGTGTGTTCTGGAACTGTTTTATTTCAAATTCTTCTCACTTACTTTATTGCACAGTAGCCTGGTGGAGCACCCCACAATTTTGTTATGCTGTACAACTGTACAATAACAATAAAGCCTATTCTAATCTATTCTAAAAGTTTGTAAAAGTTCATAAAAGTTGGTGTGCGCTGGCTTAAAAAAAACCTGCTCACAAATGTAATTTCACCAACATTTGGACTAATTTCTCTGATTTTTCAAAAGGTCTGTAAAAGTAGGTGTGATGGCGGCACTTATTGTGAAGTGCAGTGCGGTGACGCCGACTTCCTGTCGCGTCACTGCACTGCCCTATATAGCAGGGTGGGCCACCATGGGCACACTCTCTTATGCCGGATGATCCCGCTGGGTGCTTGCCGTGTGCTGTTACACCATCTGTTCAATAAAGCAGTGTTCAACGTTATCACTCTCTTCGCCTCATTAATCACCAGGTTTGTGAACACAGCATTTGGCGACTGAGGATTAACTCATGCTTTACACCACTCCATCCCTTTCTCGAGCACCCGGGCGAGCCACCAGTGCCATGGCCGCATTGGTTGGAGGCCTATCAAACGTACGTTACGATGTTGGACCTCGGGAAGCTCGATAAGGTGAGGGCACGTGTGCTTCTCACCCATAACCCGGGTATTGAAGGCCGGAGGGTCCTACGGACGCTCAGCACGTTGGACTCGTATGAGAATGTCATCGAGCTGCTAGCTAAATGTTTCTCCACACCAGACAGCATGACTGTTCGGAGAATTTGCTTTTGCCAGAGACGCCAGCGGGTCGGTGAGCCTATCCACCAATATGTCATTGATTTGAAGCAGTTAGCTAGCGAGTGTCATTTTGGGCTGCTTGAAGATGAGATGGTACATGACCAACTAGCAGAGCACATGTGCAACGCTGCGCTGCATGCTAGGCTAGTAATGGTGCCTAATGACTTGACATTAGCTACAGCCGTCAAGCTAGCTCTCTGGTTGGAGGCCTTCGATAAGCTAGCTATGGAGCTAAATTGGCACCAGATACAGAAGCCGTGGGAGCCACCCAGCTCAGCTAGTGTTGCGGACCCTGATAGCAAGGATAGCTTGGATGAAGATTATTGGGAAACCAATGCTGCCAGCCGGAGGTCTGCCCCTGAAAACTCCCGTTGCTGGGGTTGTGGGTCTGCAATGCACCACCGTAAAGCAATAGAGTGCCCGGCAAGAGGAAGACTTTGTAGTAGATGAGGACACTTGAATCACTATGCCAGGGTGTGCCATTTGTCTTACCCGGGGAACCCACGGGATAAATCACCCCGCCCGCCACCAATGGGCAATGCTGGGAGTGAATGGTATGAAGTGCTAACGGACACCCTCGCTTTCAAGTCGGCCAGTTCTCGCTCAGTGTCGGTACCCATGCCAATGAATGACACCATGCTAGCTCCAGATGCCTCCTGTACTTGGCCGCAGTTGGGTGGGGGGTCTGCAGCTATGACGGTGAACACTACAACATTTATAGAAGAACACACGGCCAAACCGACAAGCATGGAGTTACCGCTTGCTCAGCAGCAGCTCATCAGGCCGAGTAAGATTCCTTTTCAAGTTATGGACTTGGTTCGGGTTCAGGGTGATTAACAACCACAGCGAAGATGGGCCAAACGACAGCCAGCAAAACATCAAGCACGTCTGCGGGTAGTGGCAAAGTTGGGAGCGGTGTGTTTCCAGTTGTCCAACAGCTCGATGAGGCATGGCAACCAGCTATGGCGTGTCCAGGAGGACACTCCAGGTGGTGAGACTGGACGGGAGTCGGTGATGGTGGTGTGGGATCTAGGCTCCATCGTCCAGAAGATCAGCCATTGCTCTGGAGGCTTGCTGCCTCCAGGGGCGCACCTGCTGAGGGGCTGCCCCCCCCCCGTTCCACTTTTCCCACACAAGAGACTGTGCGGTAGCACTTTGTTTATAGTTCTAGTGTTGTTATGTGTTTAAATTTGTAGTTTAGGAGCACGGCAACCTTTCCGGTTCCGGCTCTGCCGGACCGGCGGCGCCACACGAGTCGGCTGCCTGTTGCAACAGCCTTTTTTTTTTTATCTTCCTTCTTCTTTCTACACCTTTCACTCTGTATATATATCATGGATGCACGGATCGCCCCGGGGGTCTCCCGGGTCGGCGGACGGAGCCACGGTTTGCAGCGGGAGACGTTACAGCGGGGAGGAGCTAGTGCTAGCTAGCACTTGGCCGCCGCCCAGTGCTAATGGGAAACTCGACATACCGGGAGCTGTAGCGAAAACGAAGCGGGTGCCGGGCTGGAGTTTAGGCGGCGTGAAAGAAATATAAGACAGAATAATAAAGAGCGATGGCAAGAACCAAGCAGACCGCCCGTAAAATCTACTGGAGGAAGAAGCCCCCCAGGAGACAGCTAGCCACCAGGGCTGCTCGGAGAGGCGCTCTGGCCACCGGCAGAGTGAAGAGGCCTCGCCGTCACAGGTCCGTGGCTCTGAGAGAGATCCGTCGCTACCAGAAATCCACGGAGCTGCTCATCCGTAAGCTGCCCGTCCAGCGCCTGGTGAGGGAGATCGCTCAGGACTTCAAGACCGTCCTGCGTTTCCTGAGTTTCGCCGTCATGGCTCTGCAGGAGACCAGCGAGACCCACCTGGTGGTCTCTTCTTCGCTAAGGGGGTCACCATCATGCCCAAAGACTTCCAGCTGGCCCGCTGCATCCGCGGAGAGAGAGCTTAGACTTTCTGCTGTACATCCACCAGCCATAATGCTCTGCACTGTGTGTCTATATATATACATTTATAGTAATATGGACATATGTTTACTAGATGTTGTTTTTTCTTGCCTTCTGATTGTTGCTCTGAGTGTTGCTGTCCCTGTGCTGTTGCAATCCTGGAATTTCCCCATTGTGGGACTAATAAAGGCTTATCTTATCTTATCTTATAAAGGACATTTTGTCATGATTCCAAGCGCAGGTCAGAGCCCTGCTCGGGTCTCTTGGTTTTGCTGGTGATTTTCTGTATATGTATTCTTGCTGTTCATTCATTATAGTTTGTGCTTTTGTTTTTATCTGTCACCATTGTTTACTTCTCTGTACTTTTATTTTGACAGCACCATGTGTTACTTCCATGTGTCAAATCTGCTCACGGTCTGTCACAGCTGTTTAGCTGTCTTTGATTACTTTCTCACTTATTTGTCCACACCTGATCCACATTTGGTTTCTCCCCAGCTGCCTATATAAGGTCGCTTGCTTGAGTCATTCCTCGCAGCAACCTTCTCTGTGCTCAGAGAGGAATCCCCATTTGATTCCTGTTTATTTCTCAGCCTCGTCTGTGTATTTGTAAATTACCCTTCGTGGTTATTTTTTGTGTTCATAATTATTAAATGTGCAAACTCACAGCTGGTAATTGGTGCCTTATTTCTGCCCCGGAAAGGGACGCTTATGACAGTAGGTCGCAGCCAGTAGGTGTCAGCGGCTGTGGGTTTTGCCATTTGTTTTTCCTTTTTTCCATAGCTCTATTTTCCCCCTTTTCTAGGTGTCCGCTTTTGCTGGAATGGCAACGATTGGGAGAGGGTACCCTATGGGCCTGAGGTAGGAGCTCTGTCAGGCCTTAATGGAGATTGATGATCTTCTAGCCATAGCTCGTAAATATTCCACCCCCGAAGGACACTCTGTGGTACCTAAACCTCACGGAGGCAGCCATGCTGCGTCATCCTCGCCTCTCGGAGCATGCCAGAGGAAGAGAGAGGATATCCCTGGTGATGGCTCTGCAGCAGGAGAACCGTGAGTTGGTGAAGAGTTCCACCAGGAAGCCTAGGTCTGCACCGACGGGAAGGCGTTCCCGGCCCTCGGTCCAATTGGCTCCTCACCAGGCTCCAGCTCTGGCTCCAGCTCATGCTCCACCTGCTCCAAGACACCGCCTTCCTGCGCTGACCTCCACCCCTCCCCGAGACGTACCGAACCAGATGGAGGAGAGTCATTGGGTGCAAATGCCGCAAACCTCCCGCCATTATACAGCTACAGGCCACCGGAGGAACTCCTCCGCCTCTCAGCCAGTAGCTTCCTCATCACTGTGTCAAAAAGGTACCACAGCAGCTTCCTCCTCTAGGTTTTCCTCGCCGGCTGTCTCGTCAGCTCCCTCTCCCTGGGTCACCGCTGCAGTCCCCTCCTTCTCCACAGTGCCTCCTCTTGCTGCTGAGAGCCCAGCTGTCTCTTCCCCAGTTTCGCCCGTCATCAAGGCTGCAGGGGCGGCTCCTCCATGTTCTCCAGGGGGACCCACAACCACTGCAGCCACAGAGAGTGATGACACTGGGCTTGCTGCAGCAGAAATCACCGTGCCCCGGGAACACAGGTAAGTGCTTTTTCATTCTTTATCACCAATATATGTATTACCTTGCCTGATTCTCAGTGGTGAGGCTCAGTCATTGCAGTCCACTGAATCCTCACCGCCTGCTGCAGATAATGTTCCTTTACCTGCTCCATACATGTCTCCTCCAATTTCCTCTGAGTGTCTGCCGATCCCAGGATCGAGCCGCCGGACGATGGAGGAGCCTGCGGTCCTGGAGGACCTGACCCCATTTCCACAGCCATGGCCCAGATGGGGGGGAGACCTGAAGCCCGCACCGACGACTGAGCATCCCCTGGCTTCAGCTACACAGGATGCCGCACCAGCGGTGAGACGACCTCCAGTTGTCATGCCGGACAAGCCACCTGCATCGGTTGCTTTTCCTGGAGGTTCTGGGACTGCACTAACCACCATGCCTGCTGTTGAGGCCATAGTAGCAGAGCCGAAGTTGGACCTCAAGAGGACCTGGCATGAGATGTCCCCACCTGGATCGACGGAGTCCTGGACAGCGGTGGAGTTTGAGCTCAGGCAAGTGCTCTTCCTTGTTTTCACTTTTTCTGTTTTGGAGAGATCTTGCCTGGCTCTTAGTGGGGAGGGCCAAGTGCAGCCGTCAGCTGCACCTGAGCTCACCTCACCGGGCTCCACTGCTGCCGGTGAGCCTGATTCTTTCTCTGACCATCTTGTTGGAGCCTTTCCTCAGGGTCATCGAGGGTCATCCAACATTGCCAGAGGTCTCCATTGGTCCAGCCTCATCACCCAAGGTCTCCATGGGTGCTGCCCCTTCAGCTGAGGTCTTCACGTGTGCAGCTGCACCCCAGTGTGGGTCCACTGAGGGTACGGCTATGCCCCAACCCGGGGCCACCGAGGGTGGTGCTGCTACACCTCAGTCCAGGGCCACCGAGGGTGTTGCTACACCTCAGTCCAGGGCCACTGAGGGTGCTGCTATGCCTCAGTCAGGGACCACTGCTATGCCCCAGCCCGGGGCCACTGAGGGTGCTGCTAAGCTCCAGTCCGGGGCCACCGAGGGTGTTGCTATGCCCCAGTCCAGGGACACTGAGGGTGCTATTACACCCCAGTTCGGGGATGCCGAGGGTGCTGCGCCTATGCTCAAGGTTGCCGCGGGTCCTCTTCATCGGGTTCCCATCTCATAGCTTCTGTGGTCCACGGTAAGCTCTGGTTCCAACTGACGCCTCTGGGGGGGGGGGATGGAGGGGTGCTTGGTGCTCCGAGGCCCGTTGGCCCAGAGATGCGGGGAGACCACCCAACAACTCTCTTGTTTGCTTGGGTGGCTTCGAAATTTAGGAAGGCCACCCGATAAACTCTCCTCCGTCTTGGTGGCTCTGGAGACCTTTTAGGCCACCTGACCTTTTCCACCTGATGATCGGGTGGAGCTGGGACTTTGGAAGGTCACCTGAACTGTTCCTTCATTCACCCAGTATTGCCAGGGGTTCTTAGCATTTTGTTTGGTTAGTGCTGTGGGTCATGTGTGGGGTTTTTTTTGTTTTGTTTTGGGTTTTTTTTTGTTCTTGTGTCTCTCCCTCCAGGCCTGGATCCCCCCACCACCCTCCCGGGGTCTGTTTTTTCGGGGTTATTCCTGTTGGGGGTGGGGGGTGTATTTTTCGTCCCTTTTTTGATGTTACGTTAGGGTGTCTTGGATCCACCCCTTAAGATAGCGGCACTGTCATGATTCCGAGCACGAGTCAGAGCCGTGCTCGGGTCTCTAGGTTTTGCTGGTGATTTTCTGTATATGTATTTGTTCTTGCTGTTCATTCATTATGGTTTGTGCTTTTGTTTTTGTCTGTCACCATTGTTTACTCCTCTGTACTTTTATTTTGACAACGCCATGTGTTGCTTCCATGTGTCAAATCTGTTTGCGGCCTGTCACAGCTGTTTAGTTGTCTTTGATTACTTTCTCACTCATTTGTCCACACCTGATCCACATTTAGTTTCTCCCCATCTGCCTATTTAAGGTCGCTTGCTTGATTCATTCCTCGCAGCAACCTTCTCTGTACTCAGGCAAGAATCCCCATTTGATTCCTGTTTATTTCTGCTCAGTTCTCAGCCTCGCCTGTCTATATGTAAGTTACCCTTCGTGGTTATTTTTTGTGTCTCCTGTAAGTTACCCTTCGTGGTTATTATTCGTGTTCATTATTAGTAAATGTGTAAACTCACAGCTGGTAATTGGTACCTTATTTCTGCTCCAGAAAGGGCTGCTTATGATGCATTTTAGTTTAATTCAGTGGCAGCATAATCCAACCTGCCGTGCGGGTTGTGTGGTAGTCCACCCACCATCCCTGTTGTTTTGTGTTGAATTTGTTAGGTCTTTAGCAATTTCAATTTAGTGTGTGATTCGGGTAGCAAATTGGCGTGGGTTTTTTTTTTTTTTTTTTTGTTACTTATTTGTACCCGTAGGTAGATTTGGTTTGCAGTCTGGTGACAAGCCACCGGCTGCCGGTCGCTGCGTGCGCGAGCGCCCTAAACCTACATGTTTTTGGTATGCGGGAGGAAACCGGAGAAATCCCGGAGTAAACCCACGCAACACGGGGAGAACATGCAAACTCCACACAGCTCACTGTTGGTCGGGGGCTGGGATCGAACCCACGATCTCATGATCCCCACGATCCCCCAGCCGAGGGTAGACTGTGCTGCCGCAGTGCTAAACCACTGCGCCACCATGCGTTGTTTGAGTGGGTTTCGGACTTTATAAAGGGGGGAGAGAATGTGATGGCGGCACTTATTGTGCCGCCATCCCACCCCTATATAGCGGGGTGGGCTGCCATGGGCACACTCTTTTATGCCAGATGATCCTGCTGGGTGCTTGCCATGAACTGTTACACCATCTGTTCAATAAAGCAGTGTTCAGCGTTACCACTCTCTTTGCCTCATTCATCACCAGGTTTGTGGACATAACAGTAGGTACAAATGCTATCCACCTTATTCCTGAGGGTGCTGCTGTAGAAACGATTATGGGGGCAACTTCCGCTTTCGGGCTGAAGTAGTGTTAAATCAGTCAGCAAGAGTGGAGTAGTGGAGCATTTAAAATAGCGTTTTTAAAAGTTTTTCAAATTCATTTTAATAGTCCACATACGTGTTTTGCAGTCAAGTGGCAGCTAATTTCAGCGCTGATAGTTTTTTTAATCTTTTGGCATTGTTCTGGTACTTGTTGCTAGTGTTTGTGGTTGTGCCATAGAATGGATAAATGGAGGCTCCTCACAAATAAGCACAGCTAAATCTGTGGCTTCAACAACAATGTGTAGATCATGCACGGAAAACTAAAAAGGACTGTTGTGTTATGACTCGCCGCTCATCAGCGGCGCCAGCCGCGCGCACACCTGCTCCTCGTCAGCGGCAAGGTATTTAATCCACTCTGCCCTGGGCTTCGGCCTGAAGCCGTCTCTCTACTTCGGCCCCTTTGCTACTACGGATCTTAAACCGACTAGCGAAGATATCCTGGGTAAGCTCCCCTTACCTCTCTCCTCTAGCTTTCCCCTGTGCACAGGTGGACATTCCCGGCGGCGGACTTCATCACCTCGCCGTTGGCTCTACGCTGCTGCCACAGGTACCGCAGGTCGCTGTCTCCCGGGCTCCGCCCTTGTCGACGCCAGTCACCTGTCACAACCAAGTAAGCCAGCTACCATCATTATTCCCTGTATTGGTGTGGTGCCCGTTACCCTTCTCCCTCTGCTGTCTCCCACAGGGTTGTCCGGCTGTACGGCCTCCTGCCCCCGTGCCTGACGCAGACGCCACCACCAATACATTCTTATTCCACAGACACGCAGCCATACACTTCCCTGTTGCTAATAAAGCTGTTAAATCTATCCTGAGCCTGCGTGTGTGTCTCCTGGGCCGTGCATTATGTCATGTTGGTGTGATTGGTGGTACAGGACAGACACACGAGCACCAGGTATGTTTTCACTTGTATGAATGTCACAGATCTGATGCTTATATATGTCACCAGATGCAAGGCTGCATGAAGTAAAATAAAGAATAATAACAGTTTGCTTCCTAAGGCTTAACGATTTAAGAAAGCTATCAAATAGTTTTGGGGGTTTTTTTTGCATTCGTTGCACTGCCTTGGAATGATATGGACTTGATATTAGCAGCTTCAGCATGCGTTAATGTTTAAATTATCACAAAATATAGATCAATAAAATTTTGAACAACTGTCAGAAAATGTCTGTACATAATAAGTTAAATAACAAGCATTTATTTGATGACAGCAGCATGAGCATTTTAATTTTGGGGTAAAGCTGTCTGTTTTACCCCGACACTATAACACCCAAGCTTGGTATTGTGGTTCTTTGTGGCTCTGACTAGATTCTGTGTCTGCTCTGAGGTAAATTAAGATTATGTCCAACATCTTTTAAAAAAAATGCAACCGACTTTATTGCGGTGGAGACATTGATATACTGTATCTCAGAGCTTTTATTCGTTTACAGCGTTAGCATCTTAGCAGCGGCGCTAATTAACGGAGCTACTGTCTGTGAGGCCACTTTTTAAGGTCACCTTCTCATCCCTTGATAGTCGTGGGAAGTGGTATGATTATATTTACTCTTTTTGAGGTGCAAAAGGCCGTGTTCCTGCATTTTTGATGCCAAAGTCATTGCTTTTTAACAAGGAAAAGTGTCCCGTTTCAGTGACAACTCCATATTCTAAACTAGTACCGGTAGTTGCACACATAATTCACGCAAGGCATCATGGGGGCTAGGAAAAAGGTGGATAGTGTGAGCTTGGGTTCATACTATCCACGAAAGATTGGAAAGAACATGTGGAGCCACAAAAGTTGGCAGTGAGAACAGCTCTAACTTTAAATGGGTTTATAATATGCTTTTAGTTGATATATACAGTATATATATACGTATATACAGTATATACAGTATATATATACATACATACATACACACACATACTTTATATTCAGTATTGAAGTGGCCATACAGGAAAAACAACAGGCTGGAGGAGGTGACAAAAAAAAAATACTGGAAGAAGCATTGCAACTTGTTATTTATCAATTTATTTATTTATTTAGTGTTCCCTTTATTGCAAATGGACCCTTAAACACGAACAAACTCAAAAGATAGAGTGTTGAAGTGATGAATCTTGTTATACTAGGTGCTAAATCACCATACAGTGATAATAAGCCATCAATAGCTCAGTGCCCCTCATGGATTGTCACATTATCATGATGGGGGTTTGCGTGCCCTAGTGATCTCAGGACCTATGTTGTTCGAGGCAATTTGCCTCTGGTAGGGTCACCCAAGATAAACTGGTCCTGGGTGAAGGGCCAGACTAAGAACGATTCAACAGACTCTCATGATGAATGTTAGAACAAGGATTCAGTCTACCCCGTCCGGAATCGGGTTACCGGAGCCCCACCTTGAGCCAGGCCTGGGGGAGGGGCTTGATGGCTATAGCCTGGTGGCCGGGTTTCTGCCCATAGGACCCATCCGTGCTCATCCTGAAGGAGTTACATGGGTCCGCCCTCCAGTGGGCTCACCACCTGCACGAGGGACCATGGGGGTCCAGTGCTATGTGGATCAAAGGCAGAAACCTTGGCAGTCTGATCCCAGGTTTCCTAAACTGGCTTCTGGGACATGGAACATCACCTCTCTGGTGGGGAAGGAGCCTGAGCTGGTGCATGAGGTTGAGAGATACCGGCTAGATATAGTCGGCCTCACCTCAACACACAGCTCTGGTTCTGGAACCAGTCTCGTGGAGAGAGGCTGGAGCTGGGCCTGTTCTGGAGTTGCCCTGGGTGAGAGGCAACGAGCAGGGGTGGGTATTCTTGTATCGCCCCACCTTGTTGCCTCTATATTGGAGTGTTCCCTGGTGGATGAAAGGGTTGTTTCCCTGTACCTTTGGGTTGGGAAACGGGTCCTGACCATCATTTGTGCCTATGCACCAAGTGATGGTTCAGAGTACCCACCCTTTTTGGAGTCTCTGACTGGGGTGCTGAAGGGTGCTCCTCTTGGAGACTTCATTGTCCTACTGGGGGACTTCAATGCGCACGTGGGCAATGACAGTGAAACCTGGAGGGGGATTATTGGGAGGAACGGCCTGCCTGATCTGAACCAGAGTGATGTTCAGTTATTGGACTTCTGTGCTAACCACAGTTTCTCCATAACGAACACAGTGTTCAAGGATAAGGGTGTCCATATGTGCACCTGGCACCAGGACACCCTAGGTCGCAGGTCAATAATCGATTTTGTTATTGTATCATCAGACCTGCGACCGTATTTCTTGGACACTTGGGTAAAGACAGTTGCAGAGCTATCAACTGATCACCACCTGGTGATGAGTTGGATCCGAAGGCAGGGGAGGATGCCATTCAGACCTGATAGACCCAAACGTATAGTGAGGGTGTGCTGGGAACGTGTGGCTAAAGCCTCTGTCCGGAAGGTCTTCAACTCCCACCTCCGGAAGAACTTCAACCGCATTCTGAGAGAGTCTGGAGATGTGGAGTCTGAATGGGCCATGTTTTCCACCTCCATTGTTGAAGCGACTGCCCAGAGCTGTGGCCACAAGGCCGTTGGTGGATCTCATGGTGGCAACCCCTGAACCAAGCGGTGGATACCAGTGGTGAGGGGGGCCATTAAGCTGAAAAAGGAGTCCTATCAAGCTTTGTTGGCTTGTGGGACTCCCGAAGCAGCTGAGGTGTACTGGCAGGCCAAGCGGAGTGCAGCTTGGGTGGTTGCTGAAGCAAAAACTTGGGTGTGGGAGGAGTTCGGTGAAGCCATGGAGCAAGACTTTCAGTTAGCCTTGAAGAGATTCTGGCAAACTGTCCAGCAGCTCAGGAGGGGGAAGCAGCTTCCTGTCCACACTATGTATGGTGTGGATTGGGCACTGCTGACTTCAGGGATATCGTCGGGTGGTGGAAGGAATGCTTCAAGGATCTCCTTAATCCCACTGACACGCCTTCCACAGAGGAAGCAGGGCTTGTGGACGCGGGGGACGACTCGCCCATCACAGGGGCTGAGGTTGCCAAGGTGGTTAAAAAGCTCCTTGATGGCCGGGCCCCAGGGGTGGATGAGATTCACCCTGAGCACCTCAAGGCCCTGGATGTTGTAGAGCTGTCATGGTTGACAAGCCTCTGCAACACTGTGTGGAGATTGGGGACAATGCCTTTGGCATGGCAAATCGGGGTGGTGGTTCCTCTCTTCAAGAAAGGGGACCGGAGGGTATGTTCCAACTTTAGACGGATCACAATCCTCAGCCTCCCTAGGAAGGTCTATGCCAAGGTACTGGAGAGGAGAGTCTGGCCATTGGTTGAACCCTCAGATTCAGGAGGAGCAATGTGGTTTTCATCCTGGCCTTGGCACATTGGACCAACTCTTTACCCTCTCGAGAGTCCTCGAGGGTTCGTGGGAGTTTGCCCAACCAGTTTACATGTGTTTTTTGGATTTGGAAAAGGCATTTGACAGTGTCACTCGTGGTTTTTTTTTTTTTTTTTTTTTTTTTTGGGGGGGGGGGGGTGCTTCGGGAGTATGGGGTATCAGGCTTGTTGTTACGAGCTATCCAGTCTCTATATGACTGCTGTGAGAGTTTGGTTCGTATTGTCAGCACTCAATCGGACTCATTCCCAGTGAGAGTTGGACTCTGCCAGGACTGCCCTTTGTACCAGTTCGGTTCATAATTTTTATGGGCAGGATTTCTAGGCACAGCCAAGGATCAGCGGGTGTAATGCTTGGTGACCATTCATCCAGCAATGACCTACAGGTCTTACTGGGATGGTTTGTCACTGATTGTGAAGCGGCTGGAATGAGAATCAGCACCTCCAAGTCCGAGTCCATAGTCCTCAGCCAGAAAAAGGTGGATTGTCCTCTCCGGGTTGGGGACAAGCTCCTGCCCCAAGTGGAGGAGTTTAAGTATCTCGGGGTCTTATTCACGAGTGAGGGCAGAATGGTGCGAGAGATTGACAGACAAATCGGCGCAGAATCTGCAGTGATCCAGACGTTGTACCGATCCATTGTAGTAAAGAGGGAGCTAAGCTCTACGGCAAAGCTGTGTCATGTATGCTGCATTATTGCGCAGCGTGCAAATAAATTGATACGAGCCCAAACGCAGGTGAAGTGAATGTCTTTATTAACAAAGGAACACAAACGCAAAAATGTTCAATAAAGGGCAGTCAAACACAAAGTACGGATGAAAAAGCTCAGTTGGCAGGAGGAGGAGGAGCCCCACACGCTCCCAGATGGGACTGGAGCGGAGAGGAAGGGCAGTTAATAATAATAAGGAGGAAAACTTACAAAAGGTGTCGGAGCACAACTGGCTCTGGGAAAAGCAACACCTGAGTAATCCAATAAGAAGAGGAACCAACAAGATCCAGGACATCAACGTTGACTGAGTGTAGAGTTGACTTTAGACTTTAGACTAACGCCGCCACACCAAGTGCTCCCACTGCCACATATAAATACCCCGTGGACTAATGAGCGGCAAGTGGAAGCAGGTGGGGCGGCAGCCCTCAGTGCATGAGTGCGTGTCACCGTATGTGAGTAAGAATGAATGTGTGTGTGTGTGTGTGTGTGTGTGTGTGTCCCATTTACACAGGATGCATGTGAAGCGCCTAGTGCAGTAGTATAGTAATGTAGAGATGTTTGTAGATAGTGCATGTTGCATGGCATATGTTGCATGTTGCTTTCTGCTTGCTGCTCTGCTTACAGCTACCGCCATCAGCTAGCCCCCATCGGGAGTGAAAAGAGGAGCCAAGTGCGTAAGTCTCCTGCTGCTGGTACATAGCCTCTCCACCACCAAGACCCCTGCAGTGCCTCCTCGTGGCCACACATGGTAACTGGGTACCCTGCAGTCCCAGGCTAAACTGGAAGGGATCTCGGAGCAGCAGGGGGCCCCAGAGATGCGGCGTATAGGCCCACCCTGTGTGGACACGCCCTGACGCCCGTCAACCCCTGCCCCAACTATGGGTAAATAGCCACTGCCTTGTGGGTAATCTATTAAGGTGAAGGTTAAGGGAGCAACCCCTGACAGAAAAGCAATGTGCTGGTGGTGCGCAAAAGGCGGGACTTAAAAGACCAAGGACCCGGCAGCCTCCTGCAGCCATATTGATGGACTGGTCATCATGGGCTTACCCACACCACCGGATTTACCTCATCATCATGAAGACAGTGCTATTGGGAAGAGCGCGGCACTCTAAATAATTCAATGTGCAGGTGTCCACCTCTGACCTTGGTGGGCCTTACCTTCCTGGACATCTGGTTGAAGTCTGGCGGCGACAGGGTGTGTGGCGATGGGAGCAGGTATGAATGTTACTGGGAGCTCCTAGCTATAACCCTGCACATCAGCAGCACAGGGCTATTATGGTCGCTAACAGCTGGGGTGGCAGCTGTTTTTGGCAGACCCCTGTGTGATTGAGCAGCCCTATTTAGGACAGCACTGCTCACCCCAACTGGGGAGGGGCCTAGAAAAAGTGGCCTAAAAACTGCCCACCCATCTTTCACCTGAACAGGTTACCGCGCCTGTTGGGTCATTCCACCTCTGCGGTCGAAACAATAAAAAGAGAACATGCAACCTAAAACTGGCAACATGGAATGTAAGGACACTCCTGGATCGAGGTTCTGATAGACCCCATAGGAGAACAGCTCTGGTTGCTGCTGAACTGAGTCACTACAACATTGATAATTCTGCACTGAGCGAGACCAGGCTCCTAGATGAGGGCTCTTTAACAGAGGAAGGGATGGGCTACACATTCTTCTGGAGGGGTTACCCCTCAGGAGAACAACATCTGCATAGTGTAGGACTGGCCATCAAAAACACCCTTCTACCAAGACTCAGTGAAACACCTGTTGGCATTAGTGAGAGACTGATGACACTCCGTATCCCCCTGGTTAAGAATCGCTTTGCTACACTTTTTAGTGCCTATGCACCGACCCTGCCATCGGAGAATGAGACCAAGGATTCCTTCTACCAGTTACTGGACGAAACACTTCGCCGGATCCCCAAGAATGACAAGATCTTCTTACTTGGAGATTTTAACGCCAGAGTGGGTCAAAACAATCAGATATGGAGTGGAGTGCTTGGCAGACACGGAGTTGGCCAGGCTAATGCAAATGGAGTGAGATTGCTCACTCTCTGCTCTGAGCATAACCTGACCATAACCAACACCATCTTCCAGCAAAAGGCCAAATACAAAACATCATGGATGCACCCTCAATCTAAACACTGGCACCTGATTGATTACATCATTGTGAGGCGCAGTGACACCAGAGATGTCCACATCACCCGTGCCATGAGAGGTGCAGAATGCTGGACAGATCACCAGCTGATCGTGGCCATGGTCCACATGCAAGTGTGCCCCCCCTTGCGACTACAAGGGCCCAAAAGGAGGAAACTTGATTGCTCCCGTCTGGCAAATCTGGATGTAAGAAATGACTTTCGTCGCTCCCTGGTTGAGAAACTGGGGGGGTGGAGCATTTCCTGAGTCTGCCTGAGAAGACCATGGACCAGAAGTGGGACTTCATCAGCTCGGCTCTTTGTGAGGCAGCAGCCCAAATGATTGGCTATAAGAGAAAGAACCACCAAGACTGGTTTGATGACAACTCGGACACCATCCACGACTTGTTGGAGGACAAGCACAGAGCACATCAGGCAACCTTAAGGAACCCCTCATCCATTATCATCAGGCATCAGTGGCAGAGAGCTCAGCGGGATGTACAAAGGGCTACTCGGACAATGCAGAACGAGTGGTGGACAAAAAATGCACATGAAATCCAGGCCTTTGCCGATAAAAATGACAAAGGGGGAGGTTATGTGATCATCGGCGTTGGTTTGTCTGTTTGTCTGTTTGTCTGTTTGTTTGTCTGTTTCTCTGTTTGTTTGTCTGTTTGTTAGCAAGATAACTCAAAAAGTTACGGACGGATTTTCATGAAATTTTCACAGCTTGTCAGAAATGGGGTATCCTACAGATGATTAGATTTTGGTGGTGATCTGGATCACCGTCCACAAGAAAACCGCCATTACGCAAAATGCCATTTTTGTGAAGAACTACTAAACCACTAATCCTATCATTGTCAATCCAATTGCTGTGAATCCAATTGCTAGTCATATGTTTTCACAGTCAAGGAATCTGAAAACGTACACACAAACACTGTATGGGGGGAACTGTGGCCACCATTACGGAAAAGGCCATTTTCAAGAATAACTACTGAACCACTAATCCTACCATTGTCAATCCAATTGCTAGTCATATGTTTTCATGGTCAAGGAATCTGAAAACGTACACACAAACACTGTATGGGGGGAACTGTAGCACTAAACCGCCATTACGGAAAATGCCATTTTCGTCAATAACTACTGAACCACTAATCCTATCATTGTGAATCCAATTGCTTGTCATATGTTTTCATGGTCAAGGAATCTGAAAACGTACACACAAACACTGTATGGGGGGGAACTGTAGCGCCATTATGGAAAATGCCATTTTCGTCAATAACTACTGAACCACTAATCCTATCATTGTGAATCCAATTGCTTGTCATATATTTTCATGGTCAAGGAATCTGAAAACATACACACAAACACTGTATGGGGGGAACTGTGGCCGCCATTACGGAAAATGCCATTTTCGTGAATAACTACTGAACCACTGCTTGTCATATGTTTTCATGATCAAGGAATCTGAAGACTGTATGGGGGGAACCGTGGCGCTTGGCGGAGGTCTGCGCTCTCCGAGTGCTTTTCTAGTTTTTATAATGCTGTCAAGAAGATTTACGGCCCAACAAATCGCTGCATCACTCCCCTGAAAACAGCAGATGGGCTGAGAATCCTAAAGGATCAGCCTAACATCTTGCTGAGATGGGCTGAACACTGTAGTACCCTGCTTAACCAGGACTCAGATGCAGACCCCACTGTTCTCGATGACTTGCCTACACTTCCTCCGATGCAAGACCTTGATCAGCCCCCAACCTTCCTGGAGGTTCTATCAGCTACCCGCTCTCTCAAAAACAACAAGTCCCCTGGTAATGACAACATCCCTGCCGAGCTGTTGAAACAAGGAGGCTACTTATGTACAAAAACCCTGCACAAATACATCACCAAGGTCTGGGCCGATGATAACATCCCACAACAATGGAGAGATGCCACAATTGTCACCATTTATAAAAACAAGAGTGACAAGGCTGTCTGCGGCAACAGCAGGGGTATTTCGCTCCTTGCTGTTGCTGGTAAGGTCCTGGCGAAGGTGATGCTTCACAGGCTGATCAACAACATCACAGAATCAGTGCTGCCTGAATCGCAATGCGGTTTCAGGAAGGGCAGGAGCTCGGTGGACATGATTTTCACAGCTCGGCAGCTGCAGGAGAAATGTTGGGAGCAGCACCAGGACCTGTTCATGGCCTTTGTCGATCTCTCCAAAGCTTTCGACACTGTCCATAGAGAACTCCTATGGGAAGTTCTTCTTAAGTTTGGCTGCCCCAGTAAGTTTGTCAATATCCTCCGCCAATTTCATGATGGTATGACTGCTTGGCTGACTATAGGAGAACAGGAATCTCCTTCCTTCCCCGTTTGTACAGGGGTTAGGCAGGGGTGTGTATTAGCACCAGTACTTTTTAACATCTTCCTGCTCTGTGTCACCCAGCTTCTCCACAAGGAGATTGAGGACAGCAGCGGTGTAACAGTGGACTTCCGTCTAGATGGCAACCTTTTTAATATAAGGAGGCTCCAGGCAACCACCAAACTGCAAAGGGTGAGAGTCATTGAGCTACAGTATGCAGATGACTGTGCTCTGGTATCTCATAGCCCACAAGATCTGCAGTCTGTTCTTACTGCTGCGGTGAGAGCGTACAGCAGGATGGGACTGACGGTGAACACCATCAAAACAGAGGTCGTCTGCCAATGGAGCACCAATATCCCATCTACTCCACCTACCTTCACTGTTGCTGGTGAACAGCTGTCTGTTGTTCCATCTTTCAAGTACCTGGGGAGCATCCTCTCTGTAGACAACACCATTGACAGTGAGGTCCAGAACAGGATCAGGCAGGCATCAGCTTCTTTTGGGAGACTCCGGCGTTGAGTCTTCCAGAACAAGAACCTCCATCTCCAAACGAAGATCTCTGTTTACCAGGCAGTCTGTGTCACTACTCTCCTCTACAGCTGTGAGTCCTGGGTGACGTACAGCCGCCACATTAGGGATCTAGAGCGGTTCCATATAAGCTGCCTTCAGCACATCCTGGGAATCACCTGGCATGACCATGTGCCTCATTCTGAGATACTCTTTAAGACCAGCTGTAGGAGTATTGAAGCAACGATCAACCAGCACCAGCTACACTGGCTGGGACATGTGGTGAGGATGCCCCCAAACCGGCTGCCTCGCAGGGTGTTATATGGCCAGCTACACCATGGTCAACGTTCTGCTGGAGGGCAGAAGAAGCGCTACAAGGACCAGCTAAAGATGGCCCTAAAGAAGTGCAGGATCAGACCTGAGGCTCTGGAGGAGGCTGCTGCTGACCGGAACACCTGGCGACAGCAGTGCCTTGTGGGGACCCGTATGATGGAGGAGGACAGAACAGCCAGGAGACAGGAGAGAAGACTGAGGAGGAATGCACCTGCAGCCCCTGCTGCCACTACTACAACTTTTACATGCCCTACCTGCAACAGGACATGTGGGTCCAGGACAGGACTACACAGCCATCAAAGGACTCACCGATAGAAGTGGACGTCATCATCGGACTCGATGGACAACCGCAAGCAAGCAAAGCAAGTGTGCATGTGTGTGCATGAGTGCATGTGAGTAAGAAAACAGAGAAGAGGACAAATAATAATAACAGACAAGAAGTGGATGCTGGCAGAGGGAGAGGCGTGGCAGTAGGCTGGAAGGGAGCCCAGGCTCAGGGGCTCCACTAACCTGCCAGATGGGAATAATTAACAACAATCAGGGAACTACAGCCATCAAATCAAATCAAATCAAATCAAATCAAATCAAACTTTATTGTCATATTGCTGTACATACAACTGTAGTGCAGGCAAGATGAAATTGTGTTTCTCTTGGCATCCATATAAATAGAAGCAGCATGATTTAAGACACACTCCCACATAGCTTCACCCCCCACCCCCACCCCCCATCCATTCACATATCCCTGAGACATACTTGGGAAAAAACTAACTATAATATACAAATAATATACAAAATATCCGTAGGTGCAGTAGTGTGTATGAGAGATTCCGGGTCAACTGTTCAGCATCCTGACAGCTTGTGGAAGGAAGCTGTTGATCAGTCTGGTGGTTCTGCCTCTGATGCTCCGGAATCGTTTACCAGATGGAAGAAGTTCAAAGTGTTTATGCAGAGGGTGAGAACGGTCCTTGACAATGTTCAGTGCCCTGCTCCTACAACGGTTCTGAAAAAGTTCTTGGACAGAGGGGAGGGAGACTCCAATTACCCTCTCAGCCCCCTTGACTATCCTCTACGGGGCTTTTTTGTCTGACATACTGCAGCTGGAGTACCATGTAGCAATGCAGTACGTCAGAACACTCTCCACCACACCTCTGTAGAAGGTCCTGAGGATGCAGATGGGGAGAGAGGCCTGTTTGAGTTTCCTCAAGAAGTGCAGTCTCTGCTGAGCCCGCTTCCTGATCCCCAAGGAATTCTTGCTCCAGGTCAGGTCCTGCGAGATCTGCACTCCGAGGAACTTGATGTTCTCCACTCTCTCCACTAAACGGCCGCCGATGCTGAGGGGGACGTGCTCAAGCTGTGACCGCCGGAAGTCGATAATCATCTCCTTCGTTTTGTCCACGTTGAGCACCAGATTGTTCTCCCTGCACCAGCCCTCCAGGTCTCTCACTTCTTCCCTGTACATTGATTCCTCATCCCTCTGAATAAGTCCCACCACCGTGGTGTCGTCTGCAAACTTAATAATCTGGTTCCCCTCGTGTCTGGATACACAGTCATGTGTTAGAAGTGTAAACAACAGTGGACTGAGTACACAGCCTTGAGGGGATCCGGTGCTCAGCGTGACAGAGTTGGAGATGTTGTTTCCAACCCGGACAGACTGAGGTCTCTCAGTCAGGAAATCCAGGATCCAGAGACATGTGGCGGTGTTCAGACCGAGAAGGAGTAATTTCTCCATCAGTCTCTGGGGAATAATGGTGTTGAATGCTGAACTGAAATCAATGTACAGGAGTCTGGCGTAGGTGTCTTTCTGGTCCAGGTGGGTGATGACAGAGTGTAGGGTGGTGACTATAGCATCCTCCGTGGAGCGGTTTGAACGATATGCAAACTGGAGCGGGTCGTGTGATGCAGGGAGGCAGGCTGTAATGTGTGGTTTGACAAGCCGTTCAAAACACTTCATCACAATTGGTGTCAGTGCAACAGGATGATAGTCATTCAAACAGGACACAACTGGTTTCTTTGCCACCGGTACAATGATAGAGGTCTTGAAGCATCTGGGAACGATGGCCTGACTCAGGGAGATGTTATAAATGTCAGTCAGGACACCCGCCAACTCGCTCGCGCAGTCTCGGAACACACATCCCGGAATGTTGTCCGGACCTGCAGCTTTGCGTGGGTTGACTCTGGTTAGGGTCCTCCGTGTGTCCGCTGTGTTGATGGTAAAAGCTGGTCCGACCGATGGTGGGGGTGGGCCAGCCCTCCCTCTGATTGTCGAGTTTGATGCTTCAAAACGTGCAAAGAAGTCGTTAAGCCTGTCTGGAAGCGAAGCGTCGTCATCATCGACCCCCTGCCTAGACTTATAGCCCGTCAGTGTCCGAACTCCCTGCCACATCTGCTTGGTGTTCCTAGTTTCACAGAGGTGTCCCTGGATTTTCTCCGCATAGGCGCGCTTTGCCACCTTAATTCCCTTTGAGAGCGCAGACCTGGCTGAGCGGAGGGCGATCCTGTCCTTCGCTCTGAAGGCTGCATCTCTGGCTGTAAGCAGCGAGCGCACCTCTGCAGTCATCCAGGGCTTATGGTTACCCCGCATAGTGATGGTCTTCACTGTAGTGACATCCTCTGTGCACTTCGCGATGTAGCTGGTGACTGTATCAGCATACTCCTTCACATCTATCTGCTATTTTGAAGACCTCCCAGTCTGTGTGCAGAAAACAGTCTTTCAGTGCAGAGGTTGCATTCTCTGGCCAGATTTTAATTTGTTCCACTGCTAGCCTGCTGCGCTTCAATAAAGGTTTGTAGGCAGGCAGCAGCATCACGGATATGTGATCAGAAAGGCCGAGATGGGGGCGGGGTATCGCCTTATATGCATCTGTGTTTGTGTACACTAAGTCCAACATATTCTCTCCTCTGGTCTTAAAGTCTACACATTGTTTAAACTTGGGGAGCACAGTCTTTAGGCTGGTGTGGTTAAAATCCCCCACAACCACCACAAAACTGTCCGGGTGTGAAGTTTGGATTTCACTAATCGCATTCACTAATCGCAATCACTTTATCTAAATCCAGAACCCTCAGCACAGGAGCTCCCCAAGGCTGTGTTAGTTCACCATTTTTGTTCACCTTGTACACTGATGAGTGCAGAAGTGTCTGTCCAGGCAATCAAATTCTTAAATTTTCTGATGACACTGCTATTTTATAACTACTTCAAAAGACTCATGATCTGTCAAGCTATTTTATAGAAATTCAGAGGTTTGTCAAATGGTGTGATGACAGTCATCTCATTTTGAATACTGATAAAACAAAGGAGATGGTGTTTGACCCTCGGGGAGTTGGTGACCACAGGCCTGTGGTCATCCACAACCACACTATAACACAGGTTAGTTCCTATAAATATTTGGGAGTATTTATTGACAATTCATTAACCTGGAGCACACATATTGATTACCTCTGCAGTAGACTACAACAGCGGCTGCATTTCTTGCGTAGATTAAGAATACATGGTGTTGATAAAAGGATTATGTTAATATTTTATCAGGCTGTGTTGGAGAGCTGTATTAGATACAGCATTACAGCTTGGTTTGGCAACCTCTCTGTGAAACTTAAGAACAGAGTGTTGCGTTTAATTCATACAGCATGGAAAGTTATTGGAGTTAAAGAGTATTTACCCATGCAGATCTTACACGACCAGGCAGCCTGTAGACAAGCTCAAAAAATAATCAGTGACATGAGCCATGTACTAAACAGTGAATATGTGTGGCTGCCCTCAGGGAGGAGATACAGAGTCCCCAGGTGCAGGTTCAATAGATACAAGAACTCATTTATCCCGAAAAACTTTTAAACTCAGATAAATAGGTCAGGGACACTGATAACTCCTGTTCTTAATGACTGCTGTTATATATTTATGTATGTATGTACTTGTATTATTTATTGGGTTTTATTTCATTCATCATGTACTACATCCATTGTGTATGTGTGTATTGTGTGGTTGCAGCACGGGTGACAAGCCCAAGACAAATTTCCCCTTTAGGGACAATAAAGTTTATCTTATCTTATCTTATCTTATCTTATCTTATCTTATTGTGCAGTTCCCCGAGTGCCTTCTTAGCATTAGCTTTAGCATTAGCGCTCGGCGCTATGTAAACACCAGCTACAAACATGTTGCTGAATTCCCTCGGCAAATAATATGGCCGACAATTTACAATAAGGAACTCCGCCAACGGAGAGCAGTGTTTAGACACTAACGTGGCATTGACGCACCAGTTCTTGTTAACATAGATGCATAGCCCCCCCCCCCCCCGGCTCTTACCGGAGCTCGCCGTTTCCCTGTCGGCACGGAACATCGCCATATCTTCCAGTTGAATGGCCTCGTCAGGGATGTTGTGGTGGAGCCATGTCTCAGTGAAAACAAACACACAGCAGTCTCTCCACTCTCTCCGGGTTTCTCTCAGCAGACGCAGCTCGTCCAGCTTATTTTCGAGGAAGCGGACGTTAGAGAGAATGAGCCATGGTACCGCTGGTCTGGAGGGTTAGCCTTTAGCCTAGCATGGATCCCGGACCTTTTTCCACACTTTTGCTTGCGTTCGCTCCGCTTACGCCTCCTCCTCTCTCGGGTAGCTTCCAGCGGGGACTCCGCCAGAATTCCATGCTGGCGTAGAATGTCCAAATCACAACCGATCGCCGCGATTCTTGCAGCGTGCAGTACCTTGATGATTAATAAGGTCTCACGGTTGTAAGTTTTACAGAATGTACGTCTGGGAAGATCAAAACACTCAAAACTCTCGCACTCGCTGATGCCAAGAGGGGCTGCTGCGTCCGTGCGCGCTGCCGCCATCTAGTATAACGCCGTTCCATAAATCATGGAGCGGCGTTGAGACACCAACCCCGTTCATGACAGAGCCCCCCTCAAGGGGTGGATGCCAGACACCCACTGTACCATCAAAACAACACATAAGGAAAACCTGCCCCCACCCAGAAAACCATCACCACTAACCAGGGTGGGAAGTGGGGGAAACAGGTCAAGGGGGATTAAACAAGCAAGAAAAAATAAAACTACAAAACAGAGCTAAAACACAAAACACCCAACCCCAAACCAAAAGCTAACCCCCAAGACCCAAGAGTCCCAAAGTTCAGGGGGCCGACCAAAGTCCCAGGGCCAGCAGGCAGCCTGCAGTACAGCATCAGGCGGCCTGCCAGAGAAAATGGGCCACCTGACCAAGAGACCCAGTCCTTCAGGTGGCCGGCTGGCATGGTTGAACCACCAGAACCAGAGGGGTGGACAAGGCGGTGGCCTACCGACCGGAAGGCTGAGAGGAGGGTGGCCAGACAGGAGAAGGGGAACCCCTGTGGTTACTGGTGGTGGAGGAGGATGGACCACGATGGTGCCCAGCAGAAGAAGAAGGAACACCCAGCAGGCTTCAGTAAGGAAAGAGGAGACCTTGGTGTCCTCAGACTGGCCAGCTGCACCCTCGGTGGCCCCGGCTTGGGACTGGAGCTTGGTCACACCTGCGGTGGACCTAGGCTAACCATGGGTGCACCCACGGTGGCCCCGGCCCAGGACAAGGTTGCACCAGCGGTGGCCCCAGCCTGGGACCTCATTGCTCCTGCAGTGAGCCCCGGCTGGGCCTTTGTTGCACCCATGGAGGACCCCGATCGGGACATGGTTGAACCCATGATGGAACCCGGCTGGGCCCCTGCTGCACCCGCGGTGGACCCCGACCGGGCCATGATTGCACCCTCGATGGAACCTGGCTGGGCCCCTGCTGCACCCATGGTGGGACCCAGCTGGGCCACTGCTGACTCCAATGCTGCCTTGACTATGGGCCAGCCAACCCGCATGAGCACCCGAGCCAGGAGGCAATCAATCCCGGGCACCCTGGGCTGGAGCAGAGTACCCATGACGACCTCCTCAGTGGAGAATGCAGGACCCCTGGTGACCTCCAGCAGCGAGCCTGGATCCACAGACTCGTCCGGCAACAATGGACTTTCTCCGACGACCCTAGACAACGGCTCAGGAATAGCAAAGGGAGAAAGAGGGTCAGGGTCGCCGGCAGTGGCAGAGCCCGGCGAGGCGAGCTCACATGCAGTGTGCGGCTGCAGCTGGCTCTCCTCACCTAGAGCTAGGCAAAAATGCTCTAATATGGAAAGGAGAAAGACAAAGGAGAGCACTTGCCATAGCTCGAGCTCCGCCACTGTCCAGGACTCCAACGATCCAGGCGATGTTCTCAAGGACTTAGCCTTTTGGAGGTTCAGCTCAGGCGCTGACTCTGCTGCGGCGGCCTCTGCAGCAGGCGTGATGGTCTCAGTAGTCCTTATTACCCCAGCTGTCGTGACCCACGCTGGTGGCTCCTCCGGCATGGCGGCTGAGGTCTGGCTCACCATTGCTGCGGGAGAATGATCCTCCCAGACCTCTGGCGTCTCCTGGTCCCGACGGTCCAGCTTCGAGTGGGTGGAGGTGATGGGTGGAGAACACATAGAAAAGGGTGAAAAAAACAACACGCACTTCACCGCTGGGCTCTATTATGGTGGTGGCGTACTGTCATGTATGCTGCGTTATTGTGCAGCGCACAAATGAATTGATACGAGCCCAAACGCAGATGAAGTAAACGTGTTTATTAACAAAGGAACACAAACACAAAAATGTTCAATGAAGGGCAGTCAAACACAAAGTATGGATGAACAAGCTCAGTTGGCAGGAGGAGGAGGAGCCCCACGCGCTCTCAGATGGGACTGGAGCAGAGAGGAAGGGCAGTTAATAATAATAAGGAGGAAGACTTACAAAAAGCGTCGGAGCACAAAAGAGGAGACCCTTAAAATTTAAGATAAAATTTAGAGTGCTGTATTTTCCTTAATGAGATATTTTAAAAAGTTTAGGAATATGAAATGCATCTATTCTTTCATTCATCTATTTGGTGTTTATTTCTTATGTATTTGTTTAGCTACTCTTGTGCAGCTGTGGTACTTTAACAGTGGATAGAAGATCTGAAAACAATCTGCAGGGAAAATAATTTCTTTTAACATGGATATTTAAGAATAGCCTTCAGAGTGACTTAAAGTGGTAAAACTTGCCTTTTAATTGAATTTTATAATTATAAAAATCATGACATTTTAACAATACAGAACAGTTTAAGGTTAACTTGAATTTTGTGGGGATGACAATCAATATTTAAGTACATTTATATTTAAGGACCGGTGGTCGTAATTGATTTTGTTTGTACTTGATAAATGTTCAGAGCTGCTAACATTTTGATGAACACTGAAACATACATAAATTTCACTCTAACAGCTGACAAACAAATCCATTGTGATCACATTTCATGAATGACTAATACAATGTAAAAACCAAATCTGAATTGAGAAAAGCTATTCATTTCTCAGATCAGCTAAAGCCTACCAAGCAGCACATTTATTCAGCAGAAGTAAGCTTTAACTCATATTAGCAAACTAGCAACCAGCTAACTGCAGACAACAATTCACCAGCTAAATCAATAATATGATATATACCTCCTTTTGGACAGAGGAGTTTGTTCTTTTATTTGACAACCAATTTAAAATGGTTTGTTGCCCTTGTGGAGCTCTTTTCATTCTGTCTCTCATTTGTGAGCTGAATGCATTCCAGAGGAGCATCCCCACCTGCCGCTAGGGATAGGCATATGGATACTCAAGTATCGATGCTTCGATACCATCTGGTCGATACTCTGGAGCTGATACTTTTTTAAATATCACAATGCCACCTTAATACAAAACATGCAATTTGTTTTCACTTCTGAGAGTTTTAGATTTAAATTTATGTGTGAAAACAGGTGAAAAACCAGCCCAGGCATGTTTTAGAGATGGTTTCCCATGTCACATGATTATGGCAGCCTATCAGATGTCAGAGCCGAAGGCTCACTGTACACTGGCAACCTCAGTCAAGCAGTCACCAGACATATGATAATTATTGTATTTGTACAATAATTTTGCTTCTGTACAATGTACAATCAATAATTTCAAAAATCCCCTAACGTATGATAATTTGACCTCTTCATTCCATGGCTAAGTTAATACATTAGCAAACACAATCAGAATACGGATTCTACGTATACATACTACGTTTGTTTTTAAGCATCATCTCACGTGCGCAGGCTGTGTGGAAAAGAAGACGGAAGACTTGTATTGCAGTAGGAGAGAGGCAGCCTCGGATGGAGGTTAGTGATGGGATCTACACTCTGAAATGTGCCAAGTCAAGCTAAAAAGAGCCGCTATAAATAGTTGTACACCAAATCACTCTATGCTGTACTGGAGATCTAACTGTCTACCACTCACAGAAGTAAAAGTCGACTGAACCAAGCAGGCGGAGATCATTTGCTGCTCAGGCGGGTGATTCAGCTTGTGATCCCTGGCTTCCAGTACAGCTCCGGTGAGTAATTCAGTACAATACATCCGCCCATAAAAACTAGTACACTCGATTGAATCGTTCGTGTACATTACAGCACTAATGCAGGCATGGCAGACACAACAAGTAAGCAACATCACAAGCAGGTTGAGAAATGAATGGGGGTGGGCAGACCCCAGTTTTACTGGGTGCGTGTCATGATCAGGTGAGTGTGCCCCCCCCCTTCTGCTTCTGTTTTCCCGGCTCCGGAGCTCATCAGCACACCTGTGTGATTACAGACCTGCTGCTTCCTAATTCACCAGCGTATTTAAGGGCCAGTGGGTGAAGAGCTCTCCGCTGGATCGTTGGGTTTGTGCCGCCGATCAACTACTGTTCTTGTTGCTTGTCAAACTTATCTTTTGTCTCAAGTAATCTTACCTTCTGTCCCCTCCTCTCTCAGGTTTGCTGCCACCTCCAGCGGTGTGCCTCCGGGGCTGTGTGTGCTTGCTCGCCTGAACCAATCCTCTCTAAGGCTACGACATCTCCACCCAGGTCCTCCAGTCATTCTCCTCCTTTCCTGCAGTCTCCAGATCCCCTTCACTTTTCCCCAAGCTGGAGTTCACTGCCGGGCTCGCTGCCAATACCGTAAGAGCCATTTCTTCAGTAGTTATTTCCCAGTGGGTTACACTCATCATTAATCATTCCTCTCCTCTCTTTCCTCCTAGGCTGCATGTGGCTCCAGCGTGCAACTGTTTTTCTTGTATATAGTTTGGCGTTTTAGTTGCAGGTTTCCTTAATTATGGTGTGTGTATTTATTTTGTAAAATAGGGTGTTTTTATAGAGCTGTGGGGGATTGTGGTGTTTGTATTTATTCTTTAAGTTAGCGTGTTTGTATTAGGGTTTGGGTTTTCATTAAAGTGGTGAAACTTTTCATCTGAGTCTGCGTATTCTTCTGAAGTGGTTTACCCTGCTCTTAAGCCTCCTCAAACACCAAATTATGACAGAACGATCCAGCCAGGATCGAGGCTTAGCAAACTCCGCCTCAGGAGAACCATCAGCGCTCTTGCGTTTGGAAGCCACGAAGCCCCAGGTCATATTTTTGTCAGAGCAGCTCCAAACAATTACCCAACAATTGACCATGGTTGTGGAGCATTTGTGTTGACTTCCTGGTGCAGCTGCTCCCCCTCCTGAAGAGGGCTAAATCTGTGTACTCAGAGAGACTCCAGCAGCAGTTCACTGCTAATGATTCGGCTTCCGTGTGGAGAGGACTGAGGCAGATCACCAACTATCGGCCTCAGGCTCCTAAAGGTCAGGATGACAAAGCCCTTTGTCAGAGACTGTCCCAACACTATGCCCGTTTTGACACCTCGTCATCTGTGTCCAACTCCCCCCCTCCCTCCAGCTCCACAGCCTCCACATTCCCTACTTCATTTAAGGCACCCCCCCCTCCTCCCCCCCTCCCCTTATCATCAGTGAGCAGGATGTGCTCAAACAGTTCTCCAGACTGAACCCGCGCAAGGCCCCCGGCCCAGACGGCGTGTCTCCCTCCACCCTGAGACTCTGTGCGAAACAGCTGGCTCCTGTATTCACAGACATTTTTAACACCTCCCTTAAGTTATGCCACGTGCCATCCTGCCTCAAATCCTCCACCATCATCCCTGTCCCCAAGAAGCCACGGATCACTGGACTTAATGACTACAGACCTGTAGCGCTCACCTCTGTAGTCATGAAGTCCTTTGAGCGCCTGGTCCTGTCCCACCTCAAGTCCATCACCACCCCTCTCCTGGACCCGCTGCAGTTTGCCTACCGAGCCAACAGGTCTGTAGACGATGCAGTCAACCTGGCCCTCCACTCCATCCTGCAGCACCTGGACTCCCCGGGAACCTACGCCAGGATCCTGTTTGTGGACTTCAGCTCCGCATTCAACACCATCCGCCCCGCTCTGCTCCGGGACAAGCTGTCCCTGCTCAACGTGCCTGACTCCCTCTGCAGGTGGATCATCGACTTCCTGACGGACCGGAGGCAGCATGTGCGGCTGGGAAAGACTGTCTCAGACTATACTAGCATCAGCACCGGATCACCCCAGGGCTGTGTACTTTCCCCCCTACTCTTCTCCCTTTACACCAACTCCTGCACCTCCAGCCACCAGTCTGTCAAGTTGATCAAGTTTGCGGACGACACCACCCTCATCGGGCTCATCTCCAACGGCGACGAGTCCGCCTACAGGAGAGAGGTGGCCCAGCTGGCGTCCTGGTGCAGCAATAACAACCTGCAGCTGAACGCTCTGAAGACAGTGGAGATGATTGTAGACTTCAGGAAAGTCACTACTCCTCTGCCCCCCCCTCACCCTCTCAGGCTCTCCCATCACCACTGCTGATTCCTTCCGCTTCCTAGGCACTACCATCACCAGGGACCTCAAATGGGAGCTGACCATCAGCTCCCTCATCAAAAAAGCCCAGCAGAGGATGTTCCTCCTGCGGCAGCTGAGGAAGCTCAAGCTACCCACCAAGATGTTAGTGCAGTTCTACACAGCCATCATCGAGTCCATCCTCACCACCTCCATAACCGTGTGGTACGCAGGAGCCACTGCCAGGGACAGACTAAGGCTGCAGCGCGTCGTGCGCACTGCTGAGAAGGTGATCGGCTGCAAGCTCCCATCTCTCCAGGATCTGTACATCTCCAGGACCCGGAGGCGTGCTGGCCGGATCATAGCCGATCCCTCACACCCTGGTCACCTACTGTTTGCCCCCCTCCCCTCTGGTAGAAGACTTCGGTCCATCCAGACTAAAACCTCCCGTCACATGAACAGCTTCTTCCCCTCTGCCATTAGACTGCTGAACACTAAGTGACTCTCGTGCACCATGTACAGCAGCTCAACCAGATTCATGTCAATCATCACTGTTTTCTTCCTGCATTACCGACTGCACTATATAGTTCTCCACAGTATCTGCTGCTGGCTAATATATATTTTAACTGTTGACCAGTATCACTTAATCTTATCCTACACTTTATTACATGTATAGTTTATTTCTCTTATCTTATCATGTTTAATGTTGCAGCATTGTACCGAGACAAATTCCTAGTTTGTGTACTACATGAACAATGGCAATAAACCTGATTCTGATTCTGATTCCTGCATCTGCTGTTCCGGCAGCTCTGGTTTTCCGCAGGACCATCACCATCCCCACGCCTGCCCCCTACGGGGGTAGGTGGGGGGATGTAAGGGGTTCCTGTTACACTGTCGGATGTATTTCCAGCAGGTGAAGGGGCTAATACAGGGATGATTTGGCTAAGATTTAGTTCCTGACCCTTTTACTCTGCGACCGGGCATTCAAGTGGGCTCATACCGTCTTGAGTGGTCCGGAAGGGGCCTAATATACCTTTGAATGTATTGTTCAGGAATTCACCCGGGCATTTGATCATACTGAGACTGAGGGGAACATCACTTGCCAGCTGCTAGGGCTCCAGCAGGGGAATTGGTCAGTTGCCGACTACTCAGTCGAGTTTCGGGGCACTGCGGCAGACTCTGGGTGGAATGCGCTACGTAGCGTCTTCTTCTGGAGTCTGAATGCCAACCTCCGTGATGAACTGGCTATTCAGGTGAAACCCTCCTCTCTGGATGAGTTGATGACGCAAGGAATGGCCCTTGATAACCGGTTCTGGGAGCGCGCTAGAGAGCAGAGGACCACCGCTCCCTTGCCTGTTCCAGGGCCGGTTCCCCCCCCCCCCCCCTCGTGCTGCATCCACAGTGCCGCCTTCAGAGCCGATGGTCCTGGCTAGGACTCATCTGACTCCAGAGGAGTGCCGGCGCCGGAAAAAGGTGGGGGCATGCATGTATTGCGGGGCTACTGATCATGCCATCTCCAAATGCCCAATTCAGCCAAAAGAACCTGTTATGTCTGTAATTGAGGGCGAATGACGAGACTTAAGGTGGAACTGAACAAGACTTTATTATAGACCAGGAGTGGGCAATCATGTGCCATGGAGGGCCATTCCACTGCAGGTTTTCTATTCCACCCAGTTTCTTCAGCAGGTGTTTTCACTGATTAGGAATCCTTGAAGCTGATCAGAGCAAACATCTGCTGAAGAGACTGTGTGGAATAGAAAACCTGCAGTGGAATGGCCCTCGCTGCCCATCCCTGTTATAGACTCACAGGTTATACAGAAGTGCTCCCGCTAGGCTGAGAGGTGGTCAAAGAGACTGCCCCCTTCCTCACAGCCCTCTTATACCCCGGGTGGTGGGCGGAACCAGAAGGTGAAGCCACCACCTGTGTCACACAATAATAAATCCTAAGAACAACACTATATTCCCCCCTTCAAAAAGGTCCAAAATACAAATACAATCAAGACCCTCCCCAATTTAGAACTCGAATCACGCACTAAAAGTGAACAGAAATATCAAGGCCTACCACATTCATACAAAACAACTAAGACTAGGGGGAGACAGGTGGACTACCATCCCACCCCCACACGGCTAGACGGATTATTCTGCTGTCTCTGCTAGAATATAGTCCTTTAAACATAAAATCACCGTGCTCCTAAAACAAATCACATAAAACAATCCCCAAAACAGAACATATATACAAACTAGCAAATCCAATAAACAACTTGGATAATTCTCATTTCAACATCATGCATCAAACACATCAGTATAACTGCTGTAACCCAGGCAATTTACATACTAGCAACATGTATTGAACACAGTGCCCCCCAACCATCAGTCTGCCCCAGTAGAGGACTCCCCCCACAAAAAAAACCCCATCAGACGGCTCCCCTCCAAAGCACGTTCTTCTGTTCATGCTCAGGGGTGGCCCGTGCCACTTTCTAAACACCTCCTTCTCCAGCTTGGCACACCGCAGCTCACTGGGATGCCGCCATGAGCCATCAGGCAGCTGAAGGTAGCCATCCTCCCAAACAGCCACTACCTGCAGCCGCCCCTGGTCTTCCTGTCGCTTGCGCTTTCTACGAACCCTTCTTTTCCGGGCCTCCTCTCTGGGTTGGACCACATCAGCGACCCCTAGAGGAGCCCTAACTCGGCTTCCAGTGTCCCTGAGTGGCGCATCATTTTACCGTGCCAGCCGGTCCCGCCCTGCTCGCTTTCATTTCAGATGCTGGCGAAGCCGTTGTGACCCCTTGCTTCTCAGTACCTCTCAGCCGAACTCCGGAAGCAGAGTGGGTCAGCCACTCAGCTCCACCTGCCATCACAGGCGTCCCACTGCGTCGCCCAGTTCCCTCAGCTAGGGTTACTGAGGCACTGACACCAGGACCCTCCCACAATGGCCCTGGGTGTGATTGGTTCTGCTCATCTTCCAGAATACTAGGCCAAGGTTCATCCCATACAGTATCGTCCACCACTCACAGAACTGGCCGGTCCCACAAGCCACAGCGCGGCCACTCTTCTCCAACACCACTGGTGATCAAAAAGCCCAGTCCATAAAAAAGGTCACAGCCCATAATATTCTTGCCATCAGTGGTCACCACAAACTGCAGGTTAGACACCTCTGCTGATTTGTACCTAGCCGTCAGTTCCACCGAACCCACAACGGCTAGCCTTTTTCCTCCATACCCACACAATGGCACTGAATGACCTCTCACTCAGTAGTATGGGAAGAAACTCCTCACGGTAGGCCAATTCAACACGGACCTCACTGCGTCCATGTCAATCAGCGTCGGCGCCTCCACTCCGTCCAGCTTTACCATGCAGTATGTATGGCCATCGGTATTCGGACAGACAGTATGGATAACTGTGGGAGTTGGAGCAGGGGCGTCCGCTTTGTATTGCCGTTCTCTTCACTCGAACCCATGACAGGCCCTGGCAAAATGATGCAGACGTCCATACTTGCTGCAGCATTTTCCTCTTGCCCGACACTCTCTTGCCTTTTAGCGGTGCTTAGTGGACCCACAACCCAAACACCTGGGCGATCCCAGGGCAGATCTTATCTTCACAGCCATAGCGCATTCCTCCTTCTCCTGCTCACTATCATTGCTGTCCGGGTCCACAGTCTGCACCGTTGATTGTGATTCAGAACGGTGCAGCATAGCTCTCCCACCAAGGTCACGTGATAGACTGGCCGCTGCTTCATACTGCTGAGCTATCTCGATGGACTTGGATAACATCAGCTCACCCGAGTATGTAAGGAGCTTCGACCTTGTAGCCGGGTAAACAGCATGTTTCATGTCGTGGACCATCTCTTCCTCCAATGCTCCAAACTGACAGTCTCTTGCCAGCTGGCGTAGGTCTGTTACAAACCGCTGCACCGACTCACTAGTCCGCTGGTGGCGCTGTCAAAACTGGATCCTCCAGACAATGACGTTTTCTGTCATGCCATTAGTTCAACAATGTCCTCAAAGCTATCGCTAGCACCTAAGGTAGCAAGGATACGCTGTCCTTCCATGACCAAACTATAAACCAATATTGCCCAAGCGCGTATCTTCTTCAGTTCACCAAGGTTCAGAGCCACCAAGTAACTTTGGAATGCGGCGAACCATCTCACCCAAGGGACCGGTGGCTCGCCGGGAAGCTCCAGAAATGGCTGAATGATAGTGACTCCCGCGTCCATGTGTTTTTTACCCTCGTTGCCAAATGTTATGTCTGTAATTGAGGGTGAATGACAAGACTTAAGGTGGACCTCAACAAGACTTTATTATAGACTCACGGGTTATACAGAAGCACTCCCGCTAGGCTAAGAGGTGGTCAAAGAAACTGCCCCCCTTCCTCACAGGCCTCTTATACCCCGGGTGGCAGCGAAACTGGAAAGTGAAGCCACCACCCGTATCACACAATAATAAGTGCTAAGAACAACACTACAGAACCGGCCCATCAGTAACTGTGGGGGGTCTGGCAGGAGGCTCTTCTCGAAATCCCCCCAGCTGTTTTACACTTCCGGCTCTTATCCAGTTACTGGGAGCCGAGTGTAAAACCTCTGCTCTGGTGGATTGCGGGTGGGAGCAAAACTTCATTCATCAGGAACCGATTCAAAAATTTCAGATCCCCACCAGGAACCTCCTGACACCTGTTAATGTCTCCTCCTTATCTTGTTGTAGTCTCATGGTAGTGACCCGGCAAACTGAGCCTATTTTGGTCATTTTGTCCGGTGACCATCACAAGACAATCCAGTTTTTTGTGCTGCCACAAGTCAAAGTCAAAGTGCCTTTACTGTCATTCCATTGCTAATAAACAATGCAACGAAATTGAGAATCTTCACAATCTTCCACCTCCATGATTTTGGGGTATCCATGGCTTCATAAACAAAATCCCATAATTTACTGGGCCCAGGGTTCAATCTCCTCCTGGAACTCATTTTGTTTGTCGTCGTGCCTCCGTTCTGCTGCCTGCTCACCCTCTCTCCCTCTCTCCTCTCCTTTGGCTGAGCCGATGGATCTCAGCCATGTGTCTATCATGACTTAGGGGAAGTTTTTAGCAAGTCAAGGGCCCTATTGTTGCCACCTCATTGGTCCTATGACTGTGCTATTGACCTCCTTCCGGGTGGCAGCTGCCATCCAGCTGCCTCTACAGCTTATCTGGGCTGGAGAGGGAGACGATGGAGAGCTACATTAAAGACTCCCTTAGCGCCGGCCTTATTCTCCCATTGTCCACTCCTCTCGGCGCAGGGTTCTTTTTGTAGATAAAACGGATGGGTCTCTGCAGCCATGCATTGATTAGCGCTAGATGAATGCCATCACCAAGCTGCAATGAGCAAATGTCTGCAAAGATGTCACTGAATTGTAGTTCTCAATAAAACTGAAGCAGGTTTTTGCTTCAATTATCAGAGGCATTGCAGTCGTAGTTTAGGTGGACTGATTGTTTATTCCAAATGTATAAACAGAGTACTTGTCAAAATATTTATGACACAAGCCCTTGATATATGATGATTCAACAGAAGGCATATAGAAGATAGTTAAGTATGACTGATATTTTGCTGCACGGTTGCACGGTGGTGCAGTGGTTAGCACTGCGGCAGCACAGTTTACCCTTGGCCGGGGAATCGTGGGGATCGTGGGATCGTGGGTTCAATCCCAGCCCCCGACCAACAGTGATCTGTGTGGAGTTTGCATGTTCTCCCCGTGTTTGCGTGGGTTTACTCCGGGATTTCTCCGGTTTCCTCCCACATGCCAAAAACATGCAGGTTAGGTTAATTGGAGACTCTAAAGTGGCCCTAGGTGTGAATGTGTGTGTGAATGGTTAAGGGATAGCGCCGTATCGTGGCTGCTTCATCCATCCAGGTGGTGGATGACCCTCAATTTCCCCTCTGGGGATCAATAAAGTATACTAAATCTAAAAAAAAAAAAAAAATTGGGGGCCGTTCAGTACAGGCTCACCCTGTACTCCACACAGATAGAGGTGCTTTTTTCAAAGCTGCTCTATTAGATTATTTAAAGGTAAAACAGTGTTCTAGGCTGTAATATGCACTTCTGTGAAAAATGTTGCTAGATATGAGATGAGATGAGATGAGATGAGATTCAACTTTATTGTCATTACACATGTATGAATACAAGGTAACGAAACATGACTTGGCATTTGGGCACGCTCTGCAGAGCGCATCCAAGGCCGGGGCAGCCGCTAGGCACCAGTCTATATGTTCTGTTGTTAATATGTTCCCATATTAACAACAGACAACACAGACATGAGGACGCAGGTACAGGTGACGTCATCGTGCCGTGCTTTTAGGAGACTGTTAGCGGGAGCCGGGGTCTTTGGCACTCCACTCTGTCACAGCAAGAGCCTATGTTAGTTATGTGTTTGCTTATAGCTATACTGATGCAACACATGTACTGTATCACCTATTGTGTTTGTAATAAAGTTTGTGTTCGGTTCAACTCCTGCCTCTGCTATCCTATTTCCAGACACAACAATGGTGACGAGGAGAAAACTTAATCTTCTGGAGGAAAACTAAACATTTTCCTGAAGATGGACACATATCAGGAAGAGTGCCTCTTATGCCCACCACAGTTCCCAATGACCCCGGGTGAGCCACCCATGCCATGGCCATGTTGGATTGAGGTGCTTCAGTGATTTGTGTCAGCAAAGGGCCCAGCTAACGATTGCAAGCATCATCTATGGGCTGTGATGGAATTTTGTCTTGGCCTTGAGAGACAGCATGTTTTGGAGGCACTGGGCCCTGCAGAGACTTTCAGCGAATGTGCAGCCTTTATGGCCGAGCATTTCACTGCCCCACAGGACGTGATGGCCCAGAGGTTCTTGTTTTACCAGCGCTGACAGCGAGAGCATGAGTCGCTCATACAGTAAACAATACAGTAAGCAGACGCCCTTTGCTGTTTGACTAGCATGTGCAAGTTTGGACATGCAGAGGACAGATTGATGCAGTCAGAGTTGAAGTGGTTCACCATGAATTTGGTGATATGGGCCACGCTGGAGGCAGGGCCGGACGACCACAGACAGTGGCAGACATGGTGAAAGGGCTACAGGAGACACTGTTGAAGAGGGTACACTTCATATCAGAGACAGATCTGATGGAATTGGCGTCCCAGCTGGAGATGACGGCCCAGGTGGCATCGCAGCAGGGGGGGCCCCGCCTGCATTCCCCACAGTCAGCTCCACTAATGCAAACGGTTGCTGCGGTGGTTGAACCCGCCGACTCCACACCATTTCAGGAGGGCCTTGAGGTAGACACAGCAGGACAACAGGGTACTACAGAGAAAAAACCCAGTGACAAACTCAGCTTGGGAGACGACGACTCGAGTCCGCTGCCTGCAAACGTGGATGTAGCCACTCCCTGCCTCGTGCCGCGTGCCAAACAGAGCCCAGCAGAACCGGAGCAGCCACAAGAGCCCCAGTTCATAGCCACATGGGACCGGGAGCCGGTCCCTGCACAGCGTGAGCATTCTCGATCTGCAGCCTCATCGCAGGAGGGAAAGTATGATTTCGCGGACGTGGGTACAGCCAAAGATCAGGGCACAGAGAGAGAACACAGCACAGAGAGAGAACACAGCACGGAAAGGGAGCACAAGCCAGACTCACCTCCAATCCTTGCTCAGCATGAGCTTCAAGCAGCCACCATGGAGCCGCAGGAGAGGGAGTTTGTGGAGAAAGGGGACCCCGGTGACCGAAGACAACCCGGCGCATGTCCTGTTGCCGACGACAGCGACATATCACCATGATCACAACCAGCACCAGGTGAGAGGGAGAAGAAGCCAAACTCATCCCACATCCTCGCCGAGTATCAGCCTCAGGGAGCCGCCGCAACACAGCAGGATGGAGAGTTTGTGGCCTAGTAGGTCCCAGCCGAGCAACGCCAACCGAGGGCACATCCTGCCGCTGGCATGGATGGCACACTGCCACAGCAGCAACCAGCATCAGAGACAGGAGAGCAACAGCGCTGAGTGCAGCCGAACTGATCGCAGCGTGCACTCCTTGATTGGGTTCAGGTCCAACAATCCGACCGCCTGGACCCACAGACAGTCCTGTCATCACAGATGAGAATCGCCACATGAAAGAGGCCAGCTGCTGTCCAGATGGCCAGTGGTTCGAGATGGAATGCCAGCCATTTGAGAAAGGTAGGAGCAGTTGCCTTGGATCAAGACGCAGTGTTGGAGCCAATCCAGTTGCTATGGGACCCGGGCTGGGACGTTGTTGACGAGCGAGCCATGATTCCAGTGAGATGGCACCAAGGTCCACTGCAGCCAGCGTCTCCAGGGGTGCACCCACCGCGGGCTCGACTGAGGTCCCTGAAGTTGAACTGAAAGCAGAGACTGTGTTGATATGATAGAGCACAACTGCTTCAGCGGTGGTAGGATAACCCACCCAGTTGTGTAGGGTTAACCGGCAGTCTATCCGGTGGCCCAGGTTCTATTTCTCTGCCTGCTGTAAAAAAAAAAAAAAAAAGCTGTTGTGAGTTAATCTGCTGTGACTTGATAATGTTTTGAGCTTGTTCGGGGGGTGGGGGTAGGAATGTCAGATATGCTCCCATATTAACAGTAGACAGCACGGACATGAGGACGCAGGCACGGGTGACGTCATCACGCCGTGCCTATATTAAGAGACTGTTGGCGGGAGCCAGGGTCTTTGGCTCTGTCACATCAAGAGTCCATGTTAGTTATGTGTCAGCTTATAGCTATATTGATGCAACACATGTATCACCTATTGTGTTTGTAATAAAGTTTGTGTTCAGTTAGACTCCTGCCTCCCACTGTCCTATTTACAGACACAACAAATGTGCTACTGAAGCAGATGGTCCTGAGCCATGTCAGAAAGAAAACTGGGTGTGTACGATAATTTTCCTCAAAATACAATCATTTTAAGCCACTGGTCTGATACTTCAACATTTCCCATCTGGCATCACTGAGTCACGGTGACTCCGGTGCAGAGCAGAGTGAGAGTGACCTCAGCAGCATCATGGGCGGCAGAAGAAGTATATGAGTAACGCTCTATGAACCTATGTGTAACTTATTGAACGGGTTTCTAACTTACAGCTACCCCATAATGGTGGATTTGCAGTGTTGATTCACAGGGAAAACCTGTAAGAGCTCAGCTCAGCAGCTGTCTGCAGCGCATACACACACACACACACACACACACACACACACACAGAGCTAAACACATGTACTTTTTTGTATAACGGGACCTGTCGGGGATGTGTCTGAGCACTTTCAAGCTACAGGATAAAGATCCAAATCACTCCCTCTCCCCATGTTTTTTTTTTCTTGTACTTTATTTATAAGTTTTTAACATTAAAAAACACAAGCATAAATTGGAAAAGAAAGAGAACGAGAGCCCACCCACCCACCCCAAGGCCCTCAAAAAAAGAGGCATGGTTAGAGGAAAAACATAAGTACAACTTCTGAAATTACACAGTTATGTGCACAGCAAGTCAGACATTATACATTAAAATAAGACAATAAAATAGTGAACTCATATAAAGATGTGGCTCTTTACATAATCTATAAAGGGGGACCAGGTTGTAACAAACTTTTGTTGAGATTTGCCCTTACTGTAACGTAGTTTTTCAAAAGAAAGCATGGACAGTACACTTTTGACCCATAGTTTAAAGGAGGGTGGATTTGATGATTTCCACTGCAGCAGGATTAAACGTCGAGCCAAAAGTGATGCAAAAGCTACAGCTCTGGTCCTTGAGGTAGAGTATTTTTTCGCAGTAGGGAAAACGCCAAAGATAGCTACAATAGGATCAGGTTTTAAGACATCCTTACACATAAAAGACAGTACTTCAAAAATCTGTTCCCAAAAACCTTTTAAAAGCAAACATGACCAGAACATGTGACCTGTCGTGGCAGGGCCACGATGACATCTTGGACAGTCTGCACTCATATTAGGGTAGATTTTGGCAAGTTTTTCATTGGTGTAGTGGAGACGGTGTACTATTTTAAATTGAATTAAGTCCACGTTTAATACAAAGGGAGGATGTGTGAATATTCCTTAAGATGAAGGTGGGTTTATTGCTTGGATTGTCCAGTAGACCTTTGAGATTGTCCCCTTGACGTAAGAATCTGCTTCCAGAATAATGTCCACTGCACTTTTAGATGGCAGAGAAAATGACAAGTGCTTTTCAGCAAAGCTACAAGCTTTGTAGATACCTAAAGAATTGAGTCTTTGGAATATTATGAGTATACTAATAGATCAAATGAAACAAATGCACCATCCACAAATAGATCCCAAAAAAAGGTGAGCCCATTTTTACGCCATTGTTCAAAGGCTACATCAGTCAAAGAGGGGGTAAATAGATTATTGTTAGCTAAGGGAAGAAGATTGCATGTTTGATTGAGATGGAAATGTTTCCTAAATTGGAGCCATATTTTGAGAGAGTTTTTGACAACCGGGTTAAGAATCTGACAGCTTAGTTCTATAGGTAGTGGGTAGCTAAGGACAGCCACTGGGGAAGTAGGCGAACAGGCTGCTAACTCCATCTCAGCCCACAGCGGGTCCCTCCTGTGTTCATACTGTATGTTGAGACCCAGTAAGTCAATTTGGGAATGCTTGCGGCCCAGTAGTAGTATGTAAAATTTGGTAGGCCCTGGCCCCCTATAGGTTTGGGGACCTCTAAATAGGTTCTCTTCATATGTGGGGGAGTCTTATTCCAAATAAAATCATCAATGAGACTATTCAATTGAGAAATATAGGAATCATCTGAAACAAATACAGTAACCAGGGTAAAATGGTCATTTTGATTGTGTTAATGCTGTCATGCGGTGACCCTCGCGGATCACCATAAGACGGCAAGAGTCCACTAGTGAGTTTTGCAATGATGGTGGTTCATTAAAACAACAAGACAAGACAATACTGTGAGCCGCTCAGGGCAAAAACACACATTAAGCAGTACAAGGGCTCGTAGGGCTAACCCCAGCCACTATGAGCTAAACAATGACATGACATGAAAAGCACGAACCTGACATGAAGGTCTAACAAGGTTTAGACCACCTGACAATGTCTGACGAGGATAGCTGACAATACTCCTGCAGTTTAACTGCCGCTAGTGTCCGTCTTATAAAGGCGAACACTAACGAGCAGTAATGACAAGCAGCTGACCAACCTTGACAGGCGGAAGCCCCACCGAGCGCTTTCACAATAAGAGCCCGGTGAGGCCAGAATACCACCCACAACTGTCAAGGCCGGCAGCGAGTTGTGCTTAGCCCGAGCGCGGACAGAACCCACCGCTCGGGTCGTAACAAATGCGGCCAACTAAAGAAATCGGCATAGATGACCACCTAGCAAAATCTTGTTTGGTAGGATCTACAAGTACCTTGAAGTTATGATCGTAAAGATCTTTAAATGAATGAGTAAATTTAATGCCTAAATATGTGAATACTTGTCTCTCCAGGGCAAAAGGAAAGCAATTGTAATCTACCCTGGTAGCCAATTTATTTAAGGGGAAAAGTAAGCTTGTGGAAAAATTCAGTTTGTAGCCCGAATATCATGGACCTCCCCATGCACTTTTGCGCAGCGCACGGAGGAGGAGAAGGAAGAATGGGATTTACACGCAGGTTACACCAAACACACATTTATTAAAGAAACGGCAAACAGTTCAAAGCGTGAAGATTTACAAAAACACAAAAACACACTTACAGTTGGTGTTCGGAGGCCGGCATTGCTCAGCAAACGCAGGTGGAGAAACAGATTAACCGATTAAACAGATTTGAAGAGAACTGTGAAAGGGTGTGCAAAAAGGGTCAGCAACATTTGCATTGTTTGAGGAAACTTGCACACTTCCAAATTGACCGAACCATAATGACAATGTTTTATTGGGCTTTTATTGAATCTGTTTTATCCATTTCTTTAGTGTCATGGTTTGGTCAGATAAAACTGAAACAGAGGAAATCCCTGGATCAGGTAGTTAGATGGTCCAGTCTTTTGCTTGGTGAGTCACAGCCGAGCATGACATCCTTGTACACTAGACAGGTACAGAGGATTGCTACCTCCATTTTAAATGATGACTCCCACCCTTTGCACTGCAACTTTCCGTTTCTTCCCTCAAGACGGAGGTTTGCTGTCCCAAAAAGTAAAACCCAGCGCTATAAAAACAGCTTTGTTCCTGCTGCTGCCAAAGTGTTGAACAAGTTGTAACAATATACTGCACATAATTTAGGTGCCTATTTATTAACTCCATTTTATATTTACTTATTTTTGTAGGATTTTATTTGGGTTCTAAATCTTTTATTGGGTTTTAGACCTTTGAGTTTTTAACCTCTTTGACTAGTCTTTAACTTTTTAATATGACCCTTCTCTCTTATCTCTGGTTTTTCTCTCATCTCTTTGTCTTTATATCCTGATTGATGGAGCCTTGAGTATTTTTATCATGTTTCTAGTCAGCTTCATGTGTGCCTGTGTTTGTGTTTATGTTGAATGTAATTGTGGCTTGTAAATATGGATGTCACCAGACTGCAAAACAAATCTACCTACGGGTACAAATAAAGTAACCTGAACCTGAACCTGAACCTAACCACAATGGCGTCCCAGAGCCAACATCGCTCAAAGGATGCCGGGAATCCACGGCGAGACGAGGAAGTGGCTAATCCGTAACGACCACACGAAAGTGGGTCAAATAGGCTGCCTAACAGCCGCCAGCCAGAGCGGTGGCTACAGGCACGGAAAAGAAAAAAAAAAGACATAAACACCACAAGAACTCAAAAGGTAATACATAAATCACCCGACACCTGAGCCACAGAGAACGGTCAGAACCGAGCCTACAGGAGCACCAGCTCGGTTCATGACACCGAAATCTCATCAAATTGGTTTAGCATGTCAATCAATCGAAGCAAAGACGATACTAGGTCAGATATATACAACAACAAATCGTCTGCATGTAATGATAGTGTGTGGGTTTTGTTATTCCTTGTTATTCCCATTATATTCTTCTCCAACCTTATGGCTATGTCAAGAGGCTCAATCGCTAAGTCAAACAGAAATGGTGACAGGCAACATCCTTGTCGTGTTCCTCTGTGCAGCAAGAAATAGTTCGAGTTAGTGGAATTGGTTCGAACTGAGGCCTTGGATGAGCTATACAAAATTTTAATCCAGGAAATGAAAGAGGGTCCAAATCCAAATTTCTCCAGAACTTTTATGAGATAATCCCACTTCACTCTATCAAAGGCCTTATCTGCATCAAGCAAGATAAGAACCTCTGGTTGAGAGGGGGAGTGTGGAGAATATAGTACATTAAAAAGCCTACGCATATTATAAAACGAATGGATAAACCCCGTCTGGTCAGGGTTGATTATTTTAGGTAAGACCCCTTTCGAGAGGCTGTGGCAAAATTTTCATAAGGATTTTGTAGTCACATCCCAGCAGGCTAATTGGTCGATAGGAGCCACATTCGAGCGGATCTTTGTCCTTCTTAAGCAGGACAGAAATAACTGCCTGGGTCATGGATGAGGGTAGCTTCCCTACAGTAAGAATTTCTTTGTATAACAAACTCAGCAGTGGTATCAGATTTGAAGAGAAGACTTTATAGAACTCGATGGGGAATCCATCGGGGCCTGGCATTTTACCATTCTGCATGGATTTTATTGCTTGTTGGATTTCTTGATGAGTTGTGGGGGCATCAATAAGCTGTTGATTCTTAGCGTTAATCTTAGGAATGTCCAATCTACCTAAATTGTCCTCCATTTCAGAAGCCATAGTCAGATTTTGCGATATGTAGAGTTCAGTATAGAACCTCGCAAATTGATCATTTATGGTTTGGGGGTTGGTGACAACCAAACCAGAGGAGGTACGTATTTCAGGAATGGATCTAGAGGCTGCAGCCTGACTAAGCTGATGACTAAGGACTTTACTAGGCTTCTCACCATATTCATAATATGTTTGTTTGGTTTTTAACAGAGTGTGTTCAGCTTGTTTGATAGAAAGGTTATTAAATTCTGTTTGGAGCAAAAGTCTTGCTTTAAAGATATCTGAAGAATGGTCGCTGTTTGGTTTCCTAGCAATTTCCGAAATTTTTTCACTCAGCTCATTCAGGCATCTGGCACATCGTTTTTTCTCATGGGCTGCATAAGAGATAATGTGCCCGCTGAGGTTGGCCTTAAGTGTCTCCCAGAAAATGGACTGAGACATACCAGGTGTGCAGTTGAATTCCAAAAAGAAAGCTATTTTTTCTGAAATAAACTTCACGAAGGAGTCACACATCAGTAAAAGCAGATCAAGCTGAAGAGAACGATGTGGTGTAACTGTATTGGGAAATTGTAAGTTTAATTGCACTGGTGAATGATCAGAGATTACTATGCTATGGTACTGGCAGTTAGTGACAAGCGGAATAGCCTTTTGATTGATAAGGAAAAAATCAATGCGTGAATAAGTTTGATGTACTGGTGAAAAAAATAAGTAGTGTTTAGAAGTAAGATTGAGATGCCACCAAGGATCAAAAAGTTTATGTTTGCATAAATTGTGAGATTAAAACTCTAGATTTAGACAATTCAACATCCGGTCTAAGATTAGATTTATCCAGTGCAGGGTTTAATATACAGTTAAAATCAGCGCCCAGTATTAATATGCTGAAACTAAGATCAGAAAGATTTGCCATAAGGTCGGAGGAGAACTCAGGGCTATCCCAAGTCGGCCCGTAAAGGTTAACTAGGACCACACGACTGCCGAAAATACTTCCAACAACTATAATAAACCTACCATTTTTGTCAGATATCATTGAGACCTCCTTAAAAGGTATGCCTTTTCTAATTAAAATTGACGCCCCCTTGATCTTCTCCCAAAATTGGAGTGAAAGACTTGCTCAATCCATGCTTTCTTCAGTTTTGTATGCTCGTTTTTGTGGAGGTGGGTTTCTTGAAGAAAAATTATGTTGGACCTTAAGGATTTTAGGCGCACAAAAACTCTGACGTTTAATAGGGTGTTGTATCCCCTTAATGTTTCAGTTTATAAATCGAACAGAGCCTAAATTAGGGATGTTGATTGTGGAATCTGCTTTAGAGAAAGACTTGTCTGCCAGCTGAAGCACATGAAACTGAGATGTATAAAGGCAGAATTCCAATCCACAATGCCAAAAGCAAACTTAACCAAAAACCCAAAATATACTGGAAGAACAAAAATGAAAAAAGGCGTTGGAACCCTTTGCAGACCTATCCAAAAAAGAAGGTCGCACTAGCCTGTCGGAACTTAAGGCTAAATCCCCCCATAGGAAAGTAAAGGACACTATTGGCTTGGCTATCAAAAAAAAAAAAAAAAAACACCTGCCCACAGATCAAAACTGGCTTTGAATTAAGAAGGGCATAATAAATAAAAATATCGGGCACAAATACACACACAAAAAGGAAGATAAAACGTAAATTGTTTAAGGAAAATATCTACAAAATAGAATAAACTGTTATGATCCAAGCGCTGATCTCGTCCGCGCTCGGGTCATACGTCATCTCCTGCAGGCTTGACAGCAGTGATTACCCTCTGGTAATCGGTAATCACTGCAAACTCACCAGTGACTTGTGGCATCTTATGGTGGCTCACGAGGGCCACCGTGACAGTAGACTGCTGCCAGGATGCCTAAACGGAGGCGCCACACCGAGACGCCGTTCCTGGTGAGTTTTGCATTTGGACTGTGCTCCTTCCTGTCTGGGTACTGCGTGCTGGAAGCATGCCGTCGCGTCCCTCAGAGTCAGAGCAACGAGCTGGCGGACGCCCTTGAATACACTGATGAAACGCTCATCTCCACCTCCCTCCTCGACTACCACAGCGATGTGCGCTGGTACCTGGACTGTGCTGAGGACGTTTTAAATCATCTTCCCCGCTATGCCAACCACCCAGAAGTCAGTGTGCGGAGGGATGACATCGCCGCACAGCGCAAGATACTCCGCATGATGGAGGAGGACTACGGGGGTAAGCAGAGGAGGAGGCATCCCCGCCCACCGCTTTGGGATCCCGTTCCTGCCCTTGATCCACTCCGGGAGTTCGCGCCACCCGGGGGTCGTCGAAGACGTTGGCGCCCCAGCCGAGATAACCCACAGCAAAAACCCTGTCCGGATCCTGTTCCGGGTCGTCGGAGGAACCCTGCCTCCCAGCCAGCTGCTCCTTCGGCGTCACGTCAGGAGGGAATCCCCGCAGCCTCTCCCCCCGGGCCACCTGTTCCCGCTGTCCCATCAGCTCGTCGTGCCTGGATCGTCTCGGCTGTCGTCCCCTCCTCTGTGACGTCACCTCCTGCTGCAGAGAGAGTTCTGAGTCCTGTTCCGGCGAGCCCCGTCCCAGATCCATCATGACCGGCTCCTCCTTGTCCTCCCAGGGGGCCCTCTGTCATCGTCTGGCAGGGAAAGGGAGGATCAACGTCCGCTACAGCAGGCACCACCCTGCCTCTGGGAGACAGGCAAGTACAGGTTCACTCATCTCCTCATAATTGTGATTTGCCTTGTCTGACTCCTGGGGGTGGAGTTCGGGGTTCGCAGTCCCCCGAGCTCCCACCACCTGCTGTAGCTTCTATTATTAAACCCGCTTCCTCTGTGTCTCCCTCCGCTGAGCGGTCCTCGACGCCAGGCCAACGTCACCGGATGAGGAGGGGGCCTGCGGTTCTGGAGAGCCTGGTTCCAGCCTCGCAGCCACTTCGTGGGTGGAGGAGGAGAGCGGACTGCAGCGTGGAGCCTGCGCCGACAACGAAGCGTCCCCGGGTCTCCACAGATCAGCGGTCCGGTCCAGCGGGTCGGGGGTCCCCTGCCACCACGCCGTGCGGGTCGTCGGCATAGACATCTGTGCCGGAGAGTCCTCAGGCTGCGGACACTATCATGCCAGCTGCGAAGCCCGACGTAGCTGAGTGGGAGCCAGAAGACGATCTCCTCCCATCTGATCCTGGATCGTCGGAGTCCTGGACAGCAACAGAACCCGAGTCCAGGCAAGTGCTCTACTTTGTTTTTCTCCTCTCTATTCTGGAGCACTTTTGCCTGTCTCTCGGGGGGGGGGGGGGGGGGGGGGGGCAAGCCAGGGGCAGCCGTCTGCTGCGCCCAAATTCGTCTTGCTGGGCTCTGTCGCTACCAGTGATCCTGATCCCGGTTCTTTTCTCTCTCCTGAGCCTTCCCCCAGGGTCACGGGTGCAGAGCTGGTCCCGATCGCTGTGCTGGAGGTTCCAGGTTCGGGGTTGGAGGTCGTCCATGGAGCTGTTCCGACCCAGTCGGGGTCCATCGTGGGTACAGCCGCGACCCTGTCGGGGTCCATCGTGGGTGCAGCCGCGACCCAGTCGGGGTCCATCGTGGGTGCAGCCGCGATCCGATCGGGGTCCATCGTGGGTGCAGCGTGGACTCACCATGGGTCTAACAGGGGGATAGTGCCTATTCTGGTAACGTTCGGAGGTGGAGCTGCAGATCCTCCGCTGAGTGACGCCAGACTGGTCCCTCATCTTTCCCCCAAGCCTCCTCCACCGGGTGCCTTTGGGGTTCCTCATTTTCGGCCCTGCTCGCCCTTGCTGTCCCCCCCTGCAGGGAAGCCATTGTCGTTCTCTCCCCTGCGGTCCTGGTGGCTGAGCGATGCGGGTCGGCCACCTGAAGGACTGCCTTGCCCATTTGGCGTTCTGGGTCGGCCACCCGACCCACTGGACTGTTTGTTTGGGGACCTGGTCCGGCCGCCAGAGAGTCTGTGTTTCCAGGCATGGGACTGAGGTAGGCCGCCCGAACTGTCCTTTTTCCCCCTGCCTGCGATGTGGACACTTGATGCAGGGTGGCCTCCCAAACTATCGGCCTTCATGCCACAGAGCTAGGACTGCCGTCATCCTGAGTCTTCATTTTCGTGGTTCTGTAACCTTTTGGGATGTGTGGGGGGTCTTGTATTTGTAATTGTTCATCTCACCCTTTCCTAGCGGGTGTTTTTTGTTTGTTTTCCTCTGTTTAATGTCCATTCTTTGCCAGTAACAGTTGGTGTATTTTTGCCTTTTGGAATTTGGTATTCTCTGTTGTCGTACTCTGTAATTGTTTTATTTTTTTTTTTTCAGTCTGCCTTGATCATGGTTTGCGTATCTGTAAATATCCTGTTCGCTGTTATTTTGCCTTGTGATCGTTCTACCTTGATTGTAATTTGTGCTTGGGAGTGTCGTTTCTTTTTCTTGTCTGTCTGTGCGCTCCTGTTGTCATCATGGGTCTTTTTTGGTCTTTGCTGGTTCGCTCTCCCCTGGCCTGTTCCCCCTTCCGCCCACCCTGGATGAGGGGGGGGGGGGGGCTTGGGTGTCATTGGGCGTTCAGACCCCGCCCTCGAGGGGGAGGTACTGTTATGATCCGAGCGCTGATCTCGTCCGTGCTCGGGTCATACGTCATCTCCTGCAGGCTTGACAGCAGTCATTACCCTCTGGCTCCCCGGGCTCTTATTGTGACAGTGCTCGGAGGAGCTTCCTGCTGTCAAAGCCTGCCAGCTGTTCTGCATTAGGGCTCATTAGCGCCCGGCATTTAAGCGGACGCTGAATGCTGCCCAGTGCAGCAGTCTCCGTCAAACATCCCTTTTCGTCCCTCGTCTTCTCATCATTAACGAGCATCCCTCGTCCACGGACAGTATCGTGAGTGAGCTTGTTCAGCCTTACTGTCTCTGTTCTCGTGTAGTGTGTTTTAGCCCATCGTGGCTCTTTATGTTGTCACTTTGTGTTATCCTTCTGTTCCTTTATCCTTAACAAAAATCATTGCAAACTCACCAGTGACTTGTGGCGTCTTACGGTTCCTCACGAGGGCCACCGTGACATAAAATAGTTCAGTGATAAACTGAGGCAGCAAGATACTTTAGTAATACTGAATGACAAAACTAAAAAAAAAAGAAAGAAAAAAGGGCTGAATGGTTATAAGGCTAAAATTCCCAGCCCACTCCCTTCTGCAAATTCAATACTTATAGGAGGCCAAAGTAAAACTTATCAGTTATTTTCAAATTTCTTATTTAATTGCAAGTAAATGGACCTTTATTTACCCAGTTGGGGAATGGGAGACAAAAACCTCTGAACTGTCCCTAGAAATGCCTAATAAAGTACATCAAAAAAAAAACAACTCATTAAATAAAAACAAAAGTAATACTATTAAGTAGTAGTAATAGAATAACCAAGCTATTCAACCCCTTGTAATTTGTAAACAAATTTCCTTTAACTCTTAACAAAAAGCAGCGTGAACAGCTTCATAAAACACAGAACTTACAGTCAAGGATCCATTAATGGTTAAAAGAGGCTTTACTGTTCTTTTGAAGGGTTGTTTGCTTTGTGGATTTCTGTGATGAATGTCTCCCCAGATTTTTTTACAACTGACAAGGACCGGTTGGGCAATACCAAGTTTGTGGCGACTGTGGGATTCTGTGGCGTATTAGAATACCACCACACATGTCACAGATGTGGGGACGCAACACACAACATGACATCATCACACCGTGACAATATTAGGGGACCAAGATTTAAAATGGCGGCAATGACAGGTTCACACACAGTGGCTAGATGCTCCGGACTACTGCGCTTGTTTTTGTGTTATTTGTGTTTTTTCTGCTTTTTTCTGTGCTCCTTCTATGATGGACTAAATACCTACAGTCACCAGGAACTTTAGGCATCAGTCGCCACCTTACCTCAGACATCTACAGCGCTCATTCCAGTAATCACCACCACATCCCTGAGGAGATCGCCAGAGCCCTGGGTTCCCCGTGGTTCGTTACCAGCCCCCGCAAACGGCGTAGACGACGTGAGAGAAAGCAGAAACGAGGTTGCAGGGCTGTCCTCTGTGCCCAACTGCAAACTACACACCAAACCACTGATACCTTCAATTTTTCTCACCAACACCAGATCCCTCATCAATAAAATGGATGAGTTGTGATCGGAGATTGCCTACATTCGCTACGTCTGGGACTGTTGTATTCTGATTGTGACCGAGTCTTGGCTGCTTCCACATATTCCTGGCCTAACTATACACTGTTTCGACCGCAATTCTGATTCTGGTAAGGGAAGAAGGTGGAGGGCTCTGTGTTTATGTGCTTCAGACTTGGTGTAATAACAGCAGAATAATTCAAAGCCACTGCTCACCAGACTTAGAGGCCATGTCCCTCCTGTGTAGGCCTTTTTATCTTCCCCACGAGCTAACTGTAGTAATTGTAACAGCTGTTTACATTCCTCCAGATGCTAATGTTAGCTTAGCACTCAATCACCTCCAGCACATTGTCAACAGGCAGCAAAGAGATCACCCCGACGCAGTCCACATTATTGCAGGGGATTTTAACAAAGCATGCTTAAAGACTATACTCCCCAAATTCCACCAACATGTTAAGTGTCCCACAAGAGGAGAAAGAACACTGGCTCATGTTTACAGCAACATTAAGCACGCCTACAGAGCCGCCCCCCTCCTCCACCTTGGACAATCAAGCCTTATTCATGCTCCATTTCCCCTCTAATCAGCTTTGGTCCTCGTGCGCTTTGGACGAGCCCGGCACACACGCGATGCTGTTCATGCTCACTTTTTCATCTACCCAGGCCAAACGGCTGACGCATGCGCACAACCGTCATTTGTAGTTTTACTCCCGCCCGATAGGTAGGGCATATGCACTGACACGCCAGGATTTTCACCAACAAAGAAATGCTGCTTGCTTTCTGCTGCTTGACTTCCCGGTTTTCACTCCTTTTCCACGAAGATGCTGTTGCTGCTGCTGAAGTATTTATGTATGATTCATGTATGTTTATTCTCGTCTTCCGCTTCCTCATTGTCTTCTTTGTTTGCTTTGTCTTGGAATGCTGTGCCGACATCGCCACCTCATGAATGGGACGTTCAGTCTTGCACATGCACTTTTCAACACATTTAGGTCGTGGGCAGGCGGCGCAGTCACAAAATTTGGGCTGCACGTGGTCGTCCATGGTCGAGCACTGCAGACACTAGCAGAGTGGAGACGATGACGTAAATTTCATCACACGAGGGTTCCGGTTACACGTAGGGGGACAGCAGAGGTGCAGCGTGAATCCAGCTTCAGACCACCTCTCCCTGCTTCTAATACCTGCCTACATCCCCCTCAGGAACAGCTTCCCCACAACCAAACAAACAATTAAAACCTGGCTTGAAAATGCTCTCCTCCAGCTACGAGACTGCTTTGCCTGCACTGATTGGAGCATCTTTGAACGGCAGGACCTGGACTCCTACACCAAGTCTGTCCCTTTCTACATTAAATGCTGTGTAGAAAATGTGACAGTCACCAAACACATCCGGGTATTTCCAAACCGCAAACCCTGGGTGACCAGTAAAATCTAGGCTCTTATCAGCCTTCAGGCAGAGGGACAGCTCTCTGTACAGCATTGGTAGAGCCAACCTGAGGAGATGTCATGGCGGCCTCTGGGCCGTCATTGGCGTCATCAGTCCCAGCTGCGCACAGACCAACAGGTGCCAATCAACGGCTGTTAAAAGCCAGCGTTGCTGACAGCCCGTCACGGAGTCGTCTGTCCTCCTCGTCGGAGAATGAGCCAGAGCTCCGCTCTCGAGCCTCGTCAAGAACCTCTCGTCAAGTACAACCACGTAAGAGAACTATTTGTTACTCTACCCCTTGTCTTTACCCCTGTGCACAGGTGGACCTCCCAGGCGGCAGACCAGCTACCCCAGCCGACGGGGCAACGCCACCTCACCCACGTAGCTCCTCACTACCACCTCGACTATCGGTACGTCTTGCTCCTCTGCTGCAGGAACTGTTACTATCTCGGTTGCAGGAACAGTCGTCACCGGGATCTGTGGACTCCTCGTCATCACTGTCATCAGTACTGTCATCGCCACAGTCAGAGGAATCACTATCCTCACCATCCTCTGAGCAGTCATTGTCACGGTCAGTGGAATCACTGCAGTCATCTTCTCTGGAACTCCCCTCGTCACAGCCACAGGTGGATTCACTAGCACGGCCACGGACACCTTCACCTCCACGTCACACGGCCACTGGAATTCAGCAGGACGCCCCCTGCGCCTTGCCCAAGTAAGCCCCTTCTCTTACAGTTACCCACGAGTACTGTACAGCGATAACTGTGTCTGCTTGTGTGTTACAGGGTTGCCGGGTCTCCGTCCAGGTTGCTCAGTTCCAGTGACCAGAACACAATACTTGCACTCACTCACGCACTACATTCACTCACGATTCAATAAAGGAATTATTGTCACAATCTGCCCGTGTCAGTGTCTGTCTCCTGGGTCCTAAACCATGTCAGGAGAGGCATAAAACTCGCTAAGAACGCCTATAGAAGGAAGATGGAGGGCTTCCTCACAGACAACAACCCCTGACAGTTGTGGAGAAGCATCCAGGCCCTCATCAACTACAGGGGCCAGGGCCCCCCAACATCAGACAGCTTAACAGCTTCTTAGCCCAGTTTGAGCACACCTCCCCCTCAAACTTGTCCCCCCTCCTCCCCTCTCTTCCCCTCCTCCCCCCTCCACCCCCCCCCCCCAGTCCACCCTCTCTCTACAGGTGCACGAGGTGAAGCCCCACAGAGCTGCTGGTCCAGACGGCATCCCAGGAGCGGTGGTCAAATCATGTGCAGACCAGCTGGCAGGGATCCTCACCAAGCTGTTCAACCTCTCCCTGACACACACCGTCATCCCCTCCTGCCTCAAGGCCTCCACCATCATCCCCTACCCCAAAAAGTCGACAGTTGACAGCCTGAACGACTACAGACCTATAGCACTCACGTCTGCAGTCATGACGTGTTTTGAGCGACTAGTGTCCCAGCACATCAGAGACTGTCTTCGCCCCTCCTTCGACCCCCACCAGTTTGCCTACAGGGAGAACCGGTCTATAGAAGATGCCATCGCCGCCACTCTCTACAGAGCGCTCAGCCACCTGGAGAACCCAAGGAGCTATGTAAGGGTGCTCTTTGTGGCCTACAGCTTAGCTTTCAACAGCATCATCCCAGACATCATGATCAACAAACTCCTCCTCCTCCAGATTCCTCACCCCCACCAACCACCCACAAACAGTCAGACTTGGCCCCCACCACTCCTTCACACTGTCTCTTAGCACTGGCTGCCCCCAGAGTACGCCTTTGACTGTATTCCAACCCACCCAACCACTGTTAATGTGAAATACGCGGATGACACCATCTTGGTTGGGCTCATCACCGATGACCCATAGAGGGTGGTGGTAGAGAATCTGCTGCCGTGGTGCCAAATAAACAACCTGAAACAAAAACCAAAGAACCCATACTGAACTTCAGGAAGAACAGACAGGAACCCCTCCCCCCCTCTTGTAAATGGTGACTGCGTGGAAAACATCCCCACTTTCAGGTTTCTGAGCACTCACATCTCCTCTGACTTCTCCTGGACTGTCAACACCAAGGCCTTGGTGAAGAAAGCCCAGCAGCGGCTGCACTTCCTCCATGTCCTAAGGAAGAACAACCTGGACCAGAAGCTGCTGCTGACCTTCTATCGCTGCTCAGTGGAGAGCGTGCTCACTTACTGTCTGGGTGTGTGGTACGCCGGGTCCACGGCCGAGAACAGGAAGGCTGTGCAGCGGGTTATCAACACTGGCCAAAAAATTATCGTCAGCCCTCAGCCCTCCCTCGAAGACATCTCCAGATCCTCTTGTCTCAGATGGCTCAAGGCCATCACAGGAGATCCCTCACATCCTGCTCACCACCTGTTCGACCCACTTCCCTCTGGACAATGGTTCAAATCGATCAGGCCTCACACTTCCAGACTGACAAACAGTTTCTTCCCCTGGGCATTCAGAACTGCAAACGGTCAGAGGCCCCACCACCCTCCCTCTGAATGCTCACATGCTCAGAGCTGAAACCTTTTAATTATCACAATAACTCACCTGTCTTTGCATGCTGCACTTTCATGTTCATTGACCCATCCGTGAAACCACTACTGTGTATATTTTCCATTATCCTTGGGCCATTTTACTTAATTGTGTGCTCAATGTGTTCTGCACTCTCCACTCTTATGTACATAGTTCCATCTGCGTAACCACTACCATATCCGTGTATATTTCCATAATCCTGAACCATTTTTATTTTTATTTTATTTTTATTTCAGTCGTGTATTTAACACTAGAAGACCCAGACATTAGCCCTCTTGTGGCCACTTGATGGTCCCCCTATGGGTTTTCTAGCCAAAAAGGCCAAATGGCCCCTCTCTGGGTCTTCTAGTGTTAATCGTGTGTTCTACAACCGTGTTTTATCTAATCCTTCTCTCTTACTTTACTACGCAGTAGCCTGGTGGAGCACCCGCAATTTTGTCGTACTGTACTACTGTACAATGACAATAAAACCTATTCTATTCTAATGGCAGGAGGCTGTCTCTGGCACACCGCTTTCAGCTTTCCACAACCTGTGTCACACTCTCACTAGCTTGTTGCGCGTGTTGTTAGCAAGTTCATGAAAGCTAATCCTCAGCACAGAGAAACAAGTCCACTGGTCTCATTACCCAGACATAACAATTGGCAACGAGGATAAACCTAATCTTCTGGAGGAAAATAAGATATTTTCCAGAAGGTGGAAGCGTGTCAGTCTACCCGGTTGCCCACTTTCAGATAAAGGTTTTGATTTTGGTGTATTGAGCCTTAGGTAATTCGTAGTTATGGGTCTAGTTACTTCCGCCAGGCCGAAGGCCAGGAGGAGGTTATGTTTTTGCCAGCGTTTGTCTGTCTGTCTGTCTGTCTGTCTGTCTGTTTGTCTGTTTGTTTGTCTGTCTGTTGGTTAGCAAGATAACTCAAAAAGTTGTGGACTGATTTCGATGAAACTTTCAGGCCTTGTTGGAAATGGTACAAGGAAGAACTGATTAAATTTTGGGGATGATCCGGATCACCGTCTGGATACAGTAATTTTTTTAATGATTCTTTAACATTGTGAGATACGGCCATTTTCAACATGTGTGCAGGGGCAATAGAGGGCGCTGGTCGTCGTGTCTGATGAACACAAACTCCGCCTTCTTCAAAGTTTTAGGCACAAAAGCACGCAGAAAACAGTGGTGGGCAGGGCCCGCCAGAGTGCCTGTGGTTTGCGCTACGCTGCAAAAGCTGACACGGGCAGCTGATCGGCGCCGGATTATTTGGCAGAAATTCCCCGGCCAGCCATAGGGGCTGCGCAAAAACCAGCTCTTTGCTGGGGGAGGCTTCCAAATCCTCTTTTTTCCGCAGAGCGCAAACCCAATAAAACCCACGGCAACCATTATCGCACCTTCTTTTGTCCTACGGCTCCGCAACAGAGAGGAATCCCGGCGCCAGTAATGCTGCGCCTGATATGTGTGACTCTAATGCTAAAAGTGACTGTATCAGGGATTTTCCACCTGAAGTCGCACTTTGCTACACAGCGTCACAAAAACTGTGTAGCCAAATTTGATCGATGGATGAACATTTTCAGCCAGTGACAGAACCGACGCCTTCCAAATCCAATTCATCACTAGCAGAAGTGATGTTTTGTCATTTTGTGCCAGAGCACAATCTACCCCCATTGGTGGCAGATCACTTCAGTGATTTGGTGCCAACTTTGTTTCCTGACAGCAAGAGCACTCAATTTTTTTGTGCTACTTGGCTTATTATTTTCACATTACCAAAAAGTCATGGCTCAACATTGTGTCCATATAAGTGTACATTTGAATAAATATGTTTGAAATAGTTCATGTTGCAGTTACTGTTTGCTTAGTTTTTGTTTGTTTGTGTGTAGGTAAAAACCTACACACAAACACTGTATGGGGGGGAACTGTGGCGCTTGGCGGAGGTCTGCGCTCTCCGAGTGCTTTTCTTGCTGATTGCTGGGGTCTTTCTGCAACTGTGGGGGTCCCCCCTACAGTTGATAGTGCTATGAGATGACTGTTGTTGTGAAATGGCGCTATATAAATAAAGTTGAATTGAATTGAATTGAATTGAATTTTCTAGTTGCTAATACTACCATATTGTGCCTTAACACTAAACAAATATGTGTATTGTAATATTGGCAATCTATTGTGTTTTACCATTATGCAATATGTCACGATCAAGGTACCCAGCTAAGGTTAACCACCACCAGCTGAGTTCTGGTTTTGCCTGGGAAGGGGGGGGGACATGGCATACTGGAATACCACCATACACATCACAGATGTGGGAACGCACGACATAACAAATGCATTGTCTGATTATTAAAAAAGTTTCTTTTCGTTGCTTGCAAATGAAAAAATTACAACTTTTTCATACTCGCTTGTAGATATTTTTTTATTCATTATAATTATATGATTATTGGGGGTGCTATATTGGCTGGATTTTATTTTGGGGGGGTTACAACCCCCATAAAGGTAAAGCCAACTTTTTTGTCATTCAATCCATATAGCCAATCATGTACAGTAGAACGAAATTACGTTTCTCTTATCTACAATGTTAATCATATCTAGAATCAGAGAATTTTGTTACGACCCAAGCGCCGGTCCTGTCCGCGCTCGGGCTATGTATATTCGCTGCCGGCTTTGACAGTTGTGGGTTATATTCTGGCTTCACCGGGCTCTTATTGTGAAGGCGCTCGGTGGGGTTTCTGGCTGTCAAAATCGGTCAGCTGTCTGTCATCACTGCTCGTTAGTGTTCGCCTTTATAAGGCGGGCACTGACGGCAGTTAGATTGCAGGAGTATCGTCAAACAATCCTCGTGAGGCCTCGTTAGACCTTCATGTCAGGTTCGTGTTCTTTCTTGTCTTGTCATAGTTTAGCTCGTAGTGGCTGGGGTTAGCCCTACGAGCCCTTGTATCGCTTAGTGTGTGTTTTTGCCCTTAGCGGCTCATAGCCTTGTGTCTTGTCTTGTTTTGTTAATAAATTACCATCATTGCAAAACTCATCGGTGGACTCTTGGCGTCTTATGGTGATCCGCGAAGGTCACCGCATGGCAGTATACTCCTGCCCGACGTCTAAACGGAGACGCCACACCAAGACACCTTTCTGCCGTGAGTTTTGCTATTGTGTGGAGTTTTTTCTCCCGTAGTTGGACTTGGTAGGGAGATGCCCGTCAGCGAGTGTGATTATTGCCCGGAGTGTATGGAGGAGATTGACAGTTATCTGGCGGAAGCCGCCCGTCTCATGCCCACCCAAGCGGCTGGTTTTCACTTAGACCTCGCCCAGCGGGCTGTGCACCGTTACCATCTAACCTATATTCCGGAAGGAGAAAAGAGGTTAGCATGGATTGTTGCACAACGCACATTGAGGGAGAAGGCGCTCCTGGGAACCCCTCCACCTCCCGCGAGGACAGCGTCCCTGGCGAGAGTGGAGATTCGTCGGCTGGAGGGAAAGCCCAGCAGGGGACCTGTGGATCGGACTCCAGTGCCTGCCGCCCGCCCAGTCCCAGCGTCATGTGTTCCTGGGCCCTTCGCCACTCCATCGGCCAGTAGGCCCCATTTTTATGATCTGCCTTGTCTGACTCCTGGGGCCGGAGTTCGGGGTTCGCAGCCCCCGAGCTTCCGCCACCTGCTGTAACTATTATTCCTAAACCTGCTGCCTCTGTGTGCCCCCCTGTTGAGCGGTCCGCGATGCCTGGCCAACGTCATCGGATGAAGAGGGGGCCTGCAGTGCTGGAAAGCCTGGATC